>CM042033.1:58967833-60311833 GCA_023525975.1 Smallanthus sonchifolius | reverse complement strand
TTTTCTATTGAGGTGGCAAAATGGATGGGTCGGGCAAATTAGTTTGGGTTGGAACTAGGACCGGCACCACCGACTCTTCTAGTTGAGTGGTAACCCCATGACTTTCCAAATGGGAGGTCATGGGTTCGAGTCTCGCTTGGGACAAAATGTTCGTTGAGACAGGAGGTTTTCTCAGTCCTAGTTTCCTCCTGGGTGGTGTGGGGCCGGGTCACAACGCTTCTATTCTTCGGGCGGAAGGGTGATCCCGGGTGTCCGGGCCTTTGCTGTTTGCCTGTTCATTAAAAAAAGACAAAAAACAAAAACTAAGCCTGGCAAAGCGGTAGTCAAAATGTGTTTAGACTAGAATTGGTTCGTGTTGAATGGGTTATTTTAGGAAGGAAAAAAAGGTACCAAAATGGCCACTATACTTTTTAACGGCGGCTAGTGGCGATGAGCGGTAGCTGGTGTCAATGGTGGCATCTTCGAGCCGTTGGTGGTGGTGACAGATAGTGGTGGTTGTTGGTGCAGGGCTATTTGGACCTGTTTCAAGTTAGCAAGTTGTATAAATTTTGAATCCTTTTACAGTAAGCTTCTGCGTTGAATGTGATAACAAATACCATATTAGTACCAAACTTATCTTAATTAAAAGCTGATATTGGCCAATTCTGCTATTTCACTTTCACCAAGTCTTGTTCTTGATGTTTTGCAGGTTTGCGTGGTCAACTTTGTTTTTCTCACACAGTAAGTATCAATCCTCAATTTCAACCCGTTGGTCAATTCGGATTATGTTTCATACATAACAGATCAAACTGAAATTTGCAGGAGAAAACACGGTGAGCACCCTTGGTCGACTGGTTCTATTCGTCTGGCTTTTTGTAGTTCTGATCATCAACTCAAGTTACACCGCTAGCCTTACATCCATTTTAACCGTTCAACAACTTTCATCTCCAATCAGAGGAATCGAGTGGCTGATCTCGACCGATGAGCGCATCGGGTTTCAAGTAGGCTCATTTGCTGAGAATTATATGATTGAAGAACTCAACATACCAAAATCAAGGCTTCTTGCTCTTGGTTCCCCACAATAATATGCTGAGAAACTCAGGGCAGGAATAGTTGCTGCCATTGTTGATGAAAGGCCCTACATCGATCTTTTCCTTTCAAATAACTACGGGTTTCAAGTTGTCGGTCAAGAGTTCACTAAGAGCGGTTGGGGATTTGTAAGTATCTCGGTTCACATATTACTTGCTAAGTTAAGGAAATCATATCTCGGGTTGTAATTGTATGCGCTAAACTTACACTTTGGATGACCTTCATCACGTTCAAACCCATATGACCCGTTTCCTTTCATTATATTTTCGACCCATTTAACAGATATGAGATAAAATATAACCCAATTGGCTTTCTCATAACTGTAGCTGTTGTTTTGACTTTTAAGGTCAAACTCTATTTCTTAATGTGATTAGTAAAGACCAAGTCTTCATTTTGAATATAGCTACAGTACATCATAATTGATAAAAAATAATTAATGTGCTTCATGATAATTTGCATTAAGTGCATTTATATCCATGTCTTCCTGCCTCAATTGTTTAGTTAGAACTCAACATACGCGGATCCATTCTGCATCTATCCCATCTGGTGCCCGACATGGGGTTGGGTCCCGTCCTCATTATGGGCAGGGTGGCTTCTCTTTCAAGGATGCGGTCCTTCGCAATGATGGCTCATCCTCTAGAGGTAGGAAGTTCGTGGCGGTGGAGCAGAATATCTCTTTGTTTCTCAAGCAGTGTTTTCATCGTTCGGTCGTGGGGGAAGCAATAGATATTCCGGCATTATGCAATTCTAGAATAATGTTGGCTAAGGGTGGTTTTATCGATGTGGCAATTTCGTATATTGGTGGTTTGAGAGTGTTATTGTCGTTCAAGGAGGCTCGTCAGGCCAATGAATTCTTGATGGCTAAGGAGGATGTTTGGAAGGACTATCTAGCTTCGGCTTTTATATGGTCCGGCCAAGATATTCCCTTTGATCGTATTGCTTGTTTGAAGGTGGAAGGGGTACCGTTTTTGTTGAGGGACGCCTTGGTCTATGATAAGATTGGTGAAAAATTCGATAGGGTGGTGTGGCCGTCGGATTTTTCTTGGGAGGAATCTGATAATTCCTCGGGTTGTTGCTATGTTCTTACAAAATTGGGTCGCCGAATTGAGGATGAGCTTGATCTTCGGTGGTCGGGATCTTCCTATCCTGTCTGGGTCTCTGAGGAAATGGACTCGTGGGCTCCTATCTTTCAGAACCCTGAGCAGGTGATGGAGTCGGACTCGTTATCCTCTCCAGTTGGAGGTGATGCGGATATGGAAGAAGGTGAAATCCGGTTGTCATCGCCTCAGGGGCTGACTCCGGCACCGTTGCCGGCTGGGAAGTTGAATGGTTTGGTGCATGAGGAGGCGGGGGTGCATGGGGGAGTCGATTCGGTGCATGGGGATGTGGGGGTGGCATTTAATGCTGAGGACCCCACTACTGTTTTCCAAGATGACACGCGTGCGGTCTCTGCAGAGGAAGCTTTTTGTCGGCATGTGGAGCCGTCCCCTTCTACCCATTTTAGGAAGCGAGCCCGTTGGATGAGAAGTCCACAAGAGTCCAGCCCAAATGTTGGGCCTAAAAAGTTGGGGTTTTTTGGGCCCTCTATATCGCCGAAGTCTGTCCCAGATCTTAACACCTCCCCTTCTGTTGCGTCTTCGGTTCAAAGGGTGGAGGCTAGGGTTTCGATTGTCGAGGAATTTGTTGATGACGTTCCTGAGACCCCGATGCCGTCGGTGTGGGTTTCGTCGGGGTTGGGTTTTGGGGGCTCGGTTGGCCCTGGTAATAATCGAAGCGATGTGGATGAGGAGGTTTTTGAGACAATTAAAGTGGGTGAGGCGATTGGAACAGTTTTGGACGCATTTAAGGATCAGGTGGGAATGCTAGATGTTGGTGATGGTGACTATGTGGTTAATCAATGAATTTTTTGAGCATTAACCCAAGGGGGGTTGGCGCATTCGGAAAGCCAGCTGGGTGAAAGGTCTGAAAACTTGTAATGGTATTCATTTTATTTCTATCCAAGAATCAAAGCTGTGTAACTCTTCCTCTTTTCACTTTGCCCGGTTTTGGGGCAATTCAAAATTTGGCCTTGAATCGGTAAATTCCTAGGGGAGGTCTGGTGATTTGGTTTGTTTGTGGAATCCTGGGGTTTTTCAGTGCCTAAATGTGATTCGGTCTAGGTTTTTCTTGGTTCTGTCCACGGAGCTGACTTCATCTCGGGTAGGAATCAATATTGTGAACGTGTACGCTCCTAATGGTGCGTTGGCTAGGAGGGGGGTTTGGAGAGAGTTGACTTGTCTGAGATGGGCTTTGCCCAGATTGTGGATTTTTATAGGTGATTTCAATGATGTCCGGTCTCCGGAGGAGAGATTTAATTCGGAGTATGTGCCTGCTAATGCCCGGTTCTTCAATGAGTTTATTAGTCAGGCTGGCTTGGAAGAGCATAATATCGTTAGCCGCAAGTTTACGTACATGTCCGACAATGGAAGGAAGCATAGTAAAATTGACCGGTTTTTGGTGTGTAGGGGTTTCTTTGATCTCTGGCCGAACGCTTCTGTTGTGGCGCATCCGCGAAGCTACTCTGATCACTATCCCATCTCCTTAGCCCCTGTGGAGGTTGACTTTGGTCACATCCCATTTCGTGCTTTTAATTCCTGGTTTGGTATTCCAGGCTTCCGTGAGTATGTGGAGGGTTGTTGTAGATCTTTTTCTTTTGCTGGTCCAGCTGACCTTGCTTTGGCCACTAAGCTTAGGTGGCTGAAGTTTCGGATCAAAGCTTGGTTGGCTGCTGATAGGGAGAACCGGGAGGGCCTTTGTAAGGAGTGGAAGGCCCAGGTTGAAGCCATTGAGTTGGTTTCGGAGTCTAGATTGTTAACTTCGCAGGAGGAATCGATCAGGTTAGAATGTAAGCGTCTTCTTCTTAACAGTGAACAGTTGAATATTCTGGATCTTAAACAGAAATCTTGGATAAAGTGGGCGGTTCAGGGGGACGAAAACTCGGCCTTTTTCCATGGTATTATAAATGCTAATTCGGCCAATAATCGGATTCATGGTTTAAATGTTAATGGCGAATGGGTTCACTGGCCGGCTGTGGTTAAGGAAAAGGTGTTTGACTTTTTCTCTCAAAAATTCCAGGAGCCGGTGGAGTCAAGACCGTCTCTGGAGTGCCCCAATTTGGCTAAGTTGTCTGATTCGGAGGCTGAGATGCTCACCCATCCTTTCTGTTTGAATGAGGTAAAGGCTGCCGCGTGGGAGTGTGCGGGTGACCGTGCTCCGGGTCCGGATGGATTCAACTTCGCTTTCCTAAAAAAGTTGTGGCCTTGCTTACAGTTGGATTTTATGAATCTTTTTGAGGAATTCTTTGTTAAGGGTGAGCTGGGTAAGGGGTGTAATTCCTCTTTTATTGCTTTGATTCCGAAATCAAAGGACCCTTCAGAGTTGCGTGATTTTCGTCCTATAAGTCTTATCGGTTGCATTAATAAAATCATTTCCAAAGTCCTCGTGAACAGATTGAAAAGTGTGGTGGGGAGGCTTATCTCGGAGGTTCAATCTGCGTTCTTGGCGGGTCGGAATATTCTGGATGGTCCTCTTATGTTAAATGAGCTCTTTTCCCATATGAAAAAATCAAGGTCGAAGGGATTCTTCTTTAAGGTGGACATCGATAAAGCTTATGATTCGTTAAACTGGGGGTTCCTTGACTCCATTATGGCCCAGATGAACTTTCCGGTCACTTGGCGAAAGTGGGTTATGGCCACGGTGACGTCGGCTCGTGCATTGGTGTTGGTTAATGGCTCCCCCACCGAGGAATTTCTATGCTCTCGTGGCTTGCGTCAAGGGGATCCTCTGTCCCCGTTTTTATTCGTGATTGCGATGGAAGCTTTGTCCGGAATCATGAAACATGCATCTTCAATAGGTTTATTTCATGGTATTTCATGTTCCTCACAGGGACCGGTGCTGTCTCATTTGATTTATGCTGATGACGTGGTTTTCCTTGGGGATTGGGTGCAGCTGAATGCGATAAATCTGATTAGAATTTTGAGATGTTTTTATTTAGTCTCGGGTCTAAGGATTAACTTGGCCAAATGCAGTTTATTTGGTGTGTGTGCTAATCATCATGAGGTGACGGGCTTGGCCCAGATTTTAAAGTGCAAGGTGGGGAGTTTTCCATTTACCTATTTGGGTTTGCAAGTCGGTGCCAATATGAACTTGGTCAAGAACTGGGAGCCGGTTGTGAGTATGTTTAAAGCTCGGCTATCGTTGTGGAAGGCTAAGTATTTGTCTTTCGGGGGTCGTGTGACTTTAATCAAATCTGTTCTTAACTCCTTGCCTACGTATTTCTTCTCTTTGTACAGAGCTCCTATTCAAGTAATTGATCGCTTAGAGCGATTGCGGAGAAATTTATTCTGGGGTGGCGATTCTCATGTGACAAAGATTAAGTGGGTTGCTTGGGAAAATGTCATCAGATCTAAAGAATACGGTGGATTGGGTCTTGGTTCCTTGCGAGACGCTAATCTTGCCATGCTGGCAAAGTGGTGGTGGCGATTTAAATCGGACAAGCGGGGGTTGTGGAGGAAGGCTATTTGGGCTGTGCACCATAGCTCTAGATCTTGGGATCCTATTCCAGCTAGAGTGTCTATTCCTGGGCCTTGGAAGCAGATCGTTAACATTATCGGAAACCTTATTAAAGCTAATTTGGATCTGTCAAAGACCATTATTGGGGTTATTGGGGGCGGGTCATCCATTATGTTTTGGTTGGACTGCTGGTTTGGTCTATCGCCGCTGTGCTTCCGCTACCCAGCTTTGTTTCGGATTGAGGGGGTTAAGGATTGCTTTGTCTCCGATCAGGTTTCCTCGTCTTCGGTTAGGCCGGTGTTTCATTGGGTTTGGAAGAGGGCGCCGGCTTCTTTTGATGAAGTCTCTGAATGGAATGTCATGATGGCTGAGTTGGGCGCAGTCTCGATCCCGGGGGGAAGGGATAATTGGGTGTGGGAGTTGGACCGTTCTGGAGGTTTCTCGGTTCGAAGCTTAAAGGGAAGATTGGCGTGTCCCGACCTTGAAGTTTCGGCTAGACCGCCGGTTTGGAACAAGTGGGTGCCTTTGAAGGTTGAGATTTTGGCTTGGCGGGCGTCTTTGGATCGGCTTCCTACCCTTGTTTCTCTCGCGGCCAGGAATGTGGATGTGCAATCCATGTCGTGTGGCCTATGTGGTGAGTTCCCAGAAACTACTGAGCATCTTTTTGTCAACTGTGGTCTTATTCAATCCTTGTGGCAAATTCTTGCTCAGTGGCTTCATATGCCTTCGATTTATGCTTTCAGCTTTGGTGATCTGTTAGATTTGCACTCCTCTATGGAGGGGTCCCCAGTTAAGAAACGTATGTGCCACGCGGTGATATTGACTTCTGTTTGGTGTGTTTGGAAGGCTCGTAATGATTTCGTGTTCAATCACAAGCCGGTGGCTCTTGCTAAGATTGTGGAGGATATAAAGGTTTTGGGGTTTTTGTGGGTGTCTAGCAGGACTAAACAGGTTGGTGTGTCTTGGGAAAATTGGAGGTCTTTTTCCTTTTAATTGTTGTTTTTGTTGGTTGCTGTTCCCTTTCTTGGGTTGGTTGTACTGCGTTTTCTAGGGTTGGCTGTACTGCGTTTTCTAGCTCCTTGCTAGTGCGCTTTTCTTTTTATGATTAAATGTTTCGTTGGTCGTTAAAAAAAAAATTTGAGGCAGGAAGACATCAACATTTGTTATTCCCTATTGGTCCATTTAGGCGGTTGCATCAACGCTGCACGACACCTTTTCATTCCACGTATTTCTTTGCCTTCGTTCCACATTTTCACCTGAGATATTACCTAAATGCGTCTGTGTTAGTTTCAAGCCTCTTCTCAGCCAACGTATTTCAGACCCTCATCTAGGGTTTCAGGAGTGGATCCATAGTTGGTATTTTGAAGTTACATCGCTGGTACGTCTGTTTTCCTCTCCCTTGATGTGTTGATTGGCAGGTTTTTTCCCCCTCAGACCTTATCATGTGCGTTTTAGTTGCACTGTCTCACAACGGTGTCGCCGATTTGGTCTTCGGCGGGGACGGTAAGATTAGGGTTTTTATGTTTGTATATAATTTCGACGCATAAGTGTGTGAAAGAGGAGAAAGAGTTGGCTTCTTATGCTTATAGTTTGGGGAAACAGCTTAAGTCCCATCAGCGGTGGAAGCCCGGCCTTACCGATTTGGTCGCCACGACGTTGGTTGAAACCCTATAAGCCAACGTTGTTCTAAAAGTAAAATTTCTTTGATTCTAAATTCATTTTGATTTTAATTTTGCTTTGCAACAGCTCAACATGGCGTCTCTCCGTCGAAGGAAGCAAAGCTATGGGGAGGGAGTGACAGACGCCGTAGAAAGGTTCACCGGCGATTGTTTTCGGCAAGGCTCTTTACAAACAAGAATTTACTGGTAGCCGGGCTCATGCTTCCATGGTAGCCAACCAAGTATTGTTTAATTTCATAATCAAAATGTAGGTTCTGGTCCTGCAAAATATTTGGTGAAATATATTATCTAATTTTGAATTGGTGTTATGGAATTTGTATTTATTGTTAGGTTAATCACGTGTACTTTTAGGGTTTGATGAGTTCAACCAATAAGGAAAGTATTTTTAAAGGTTTGGATCAGATCTCAGGACTGACAGAGAGGATGTGTAAATGAACATTGAAGCAACCCAAACTGATCTAATTGGTGAGCAAGAGGCTTCATACGGATGGGGGTCGAAACGAACAAACGATCAGGTTTCTACAGATTTTCGGTTGTGGTGTCTCGATTCTATTGATGCAATTGTTTCAAACGTTAAACAACTTCAGGCTATTTATTTCCCCTGTATGGCTTTTAATGCAATGTTATTGGTATAAGGGAAGATACTTCTTTGTGGTCTGAAGGTTGCTTTGGTGAAGCTGGCTAAGAAGAATATTGGAGTGGTGCTTCCTGGTTATACACATTTGCAGAAGGACGAACCGTTTCTTTCACAAAATCATGTCCTACCATATGTTGAACAGGTTTGAATATGTATTAAGCATGAGAAAATATATGTTTATGCAGAAAACTTAACTAAGTTAGTAATGTGTACCTTGAAGTAGATTGCAGAGTTAGGCTGAATTTATGCCCTTTAGATGCCTGTGCATTGGCTGTCACTGCTCTGCCCATAGATAGGCTAATGACTTCTGAAACTCTTGGTTTTACCGCTTCAATGAGGAACAGGTATAGCACAATAGCGCTTTATTTTCATTATAGTAAGTTTTTGTTATGTGGTTGAATAATCGTGGGCCTTTTTAATCAAAATAGCATGGATGCAGTTTCGGACCGTGAATTTGTTTTGGAACTTCTTCTGCTTATGCTGTTATGGCTTTTCATATTTCTTGGCTCGATGAAGAATGGCGATTGTGAGTTCAGTATGGAAGTTGTTTGTGGGAAGTCCGCTGGGCTTGTAGGAGATTTGATCACACTTCAAGTTTTATGCAAGATGCTTCCACTTACTTACAACCGTGATCTGCAGGTATTATGCGTTCTTTCTAGATTTACAGCGGCTGAAGTGACATGATCTCAGGTAATGCAATGATGCAAGCTTCCCCATGTTATGGAATCAACAATTTTGGAGGTTTTTGACTTTCCTACAAGATGCATTTCTAATTCTAAACATAAACAGGGACATGGATAGGTATGTGAATCCACCATGGTGTTTTTTTTAATAAATTCTATATAATTGTATTGTTATAAAGAAGCTAGCTTTAATTGCTAAATGAAAAAAGGAAACATATAGTAACTTCCCTTCTTGGTAAATGGTGTTCAGTTTTTTGTTATAACGAATATAACATTAATTTCTAAATTATGTTATTTTAAAAAGAACAAAAGATCTACTTTAGAAAATTAATTTTTTAGTATTTGTTTTTGCTTCCAATTATATGTTCCCATACGACAGGTCGATCCATTTGGTTGGAGACTGCACAGATAATCTTAATGTCAAATGCAATTTTGGTATAAATAGACATGGCAGTTGTTTTTAAATAATAGACGTGTCAAATATACACTTTTTCTGCATACTCTTAAATCATAGGTGGTGTTCTGACCCGTTAGTCGATTTGCGTTATGATTCTTTAAACACGTTAACATCAACTTTTAGGTTTTCTGTCAAACCTGAAAGTTTGATTACCAAATTTAATCCAAACTGATTGAATTTTTCTTAAGTTTGAGAAAATAAAAACAAACTTAGACTTCTATTGAATCAGATCTTTTTAATTTATAACAAAATAAAGCTTTTGACAAAAAGAATCATTTTATAAGGATTACATCACCAGACTTGCAAATATTCAATAGATTGGTATTCTTTTACATGATAAACTTCATAACGTGTATATAAAAGCTTTTTTTTTTAGTTTCTCTAGGTTCAATTTTCCTTTTTTTAATTATTATTTAGAGTAATGTGACCCTATCTTGTCCTTATTTGCATTTAATTTGGAACAAATATTCCCAAAAGAAATGATGATCGAAATTGATCGTCTTAAGCAGAACCTTGTAGATGCAGATGCAGGTGTTTGTCCCTTTTGAGTGATGCATGCAGTAAGAGAATACAGTTATTTACTATACCCCTCGCTCTTCTCTTTCAGCCCTTGATTGGTATAGTCTTAGAATGAACGTTGGCCTAGATAGAAGAATAAAAACTACCTGGACCTGAAGGGAGAGGATAGGCGAATCAGTAACTGAAAGGAATGCTTGGACTGTTAGAGAGCTAGGATGAAGAAGTAGGAAAGAGTACTCAAAAGGCAGAATGGTAAGAGCTAGAAGGCTGTCTTTGAGGATAGGATGGTCAGACAAGGAATCGAACCTCAATCTATAGATAAGATAAGTCTGTAACATCACCCTGCAGGGCTAAATAGCAATTTGAATCCATGGTCTAAGGTAAATGTTGATGAAATTCACATTTTATATAAAAAATTAGGTTTTTTTTCTTATTTCTTGATGGAAATTTGGGGATTTATTAAATATTTGTGGGTTTTGTTGAATGTTGATGAAATTCTCATTTTATATTTATATTTTTTTAATTTCTTAGTGGAAATTTGGGGATTCTATACAATTTTTTTTGGTTTTGTTGGATTTGATGAAATTGTAATTATTTTGCATATGTTGGAAGCTCTGTTGATGAAAGCTAAAGACTTATGTCTATTGGAATCTTCATGAGCCTTCTCTTGGCAATGTAGTTTGTTTTTTTTTGTTAATTATTGTAGTTTATTTTTTGGTTAATTATTGAGTTGTTTTGGTGATTTATGATGTAAAGATTAACCGTTGTTAATTGGGTCGATTTGCAGTATAATTTTAAAGGGAGGTATGATTTCGTTATCTTCTTGAATATAGTGCAGAAAGCAGGGATGTATGATCATCTTAGAATTGGACCTTATTTTTGTACAGAATGGAATTTTGGGTAATGTTAGTATGTTTTTTTTTTATTTTGGCTTTCAAAATGGTTAAGGTAAGGTTTAAAAGTCCTATTTTGATCTTTGGAAGTGAAACGCGTTAGCCTTTTTGATGTTCTTTCTCTCATTCAACTGACTTTTTGTGCTTACCAATATTTTGTGTTAATAGATTATGTTCTTTTTCTTTTTTTTATCTGTGTTTTTGATTATTTGAATTGTATCCGCAATTTGGTACGCTGGATCGTGGCGGACTCCCCGGCGCAACGCGCGTGGTAACTCACTAGTTTTGAAACATCTCAAACATCATCACACCCTGCAAAACACATAGTTAGTCTCGATAGGCGTGTCCAGAATTCCTGGTTCGCGTATAGAAGTCCAGTTTTCAATCTTTCGACCACAACACGCAGTAGATAGTTTTGAGGTAAGGTTCTGACCAGTTCTTAATAACTTGGTTATTCCCACTACTTTAGGAACTTATAAATAAGTAATGTTGTAATGACTAAGGATCCTGATCCAAGTCATTGTGCTACTTAAGTTAGCAAAGGTTAAAGTTATCTTAACAGGAAGGAAGTTAGAGGTGAGTTCTATGATTCCCTTTTTAAACGTTTTTAAATGTTTTGGGCATGATGCATGTGTTATGAATTTTTTAGATACTGTATGCCAAAGATTTAAATCTTTGAGACAGTATCCATGATGTTGAAAGGAATGTTTATATTGTAAAACAAAAAGGTAACCATCCGACCGGTATGTAGTTATCTGACAAACGGAATGTTCTGTCTAAGGAAATAGTGGTGTATAAATCCCTCTTGGATCCGTCATTCTTTCCTGTGAACATATCAGTTAGAGGTACTACTCTGGGAAGATAACCACCTTGTTTTCAATAAAGAAAGAATGATGATTTAAAATGGTGAAATGTTTTAAGACTTTCTTGGTTTACTAAGATAAGTGATGATGAAAGAATGTCATTGGCAGTGATTGCATTGATAGGAAATGTTTTGACCATATTTGGTCTATAAAGGAAAGGTTTTGTCAATACCCACATAATATCTTGCAACTTATGGAATGGAACGCGGACTGTTACATTCCTTCGTGGTATGTAACGGGGGAATGGACCTTTATAAAGGGAATGGAAAGTGGTGACGACCACTTAAGAGGTTTACGAACCTCGATATGATATAAGTAGTACAAGGTTAATGTTAAGTTGGGCAAGGGCGAATGTGAAAGGAAAAAAAGAAATGTTAAAGATATTTTAATTAAAACTTAGAACTCACCAGCGTAAGCTGACCCATGTCTAAGCATGTGTGTCAGGTAAGAATTTGGCCTCAAGCAGTAAGGACAAAGAGGCATCATGAGCAGGTTATCTGGCATCAAAAGTTGAAGACTGGCATTAGGATCATGTTGTACTTTCTTTAAGAATGTACTAAAGACAAGTTTTATAAATAAAAGAATTGATGTTTTTAAAAGTCTTTCGCTGTGTATGTTTCTCTGATTACTATATGTTCATAAGTAAATCCGACAAGTGACCGACATTCCAGGTGATCCGGGATGTGGTTGTCACAAGTTGGTATCAGAGATATAGTTTAAGAGAATTTGGTACTTGCCCAAGTATCTAGACTTAAACTAAGGTTTAAAAGACCGTAAGAATGCCAGCAGAGATGCCAGTCAAGACAGCCTGATGCCAAGGGTAAAAGGAAAAGGTATGAGTATTTAATAGGAAACATGATAGAAAGATATGTAGAGCACCGAAAGTGGCGTAAATGATTAATTCCGTTGTGGCCACAGTTATTAATATTTACAATACACTTGTGTTCTGAGCTATCAATCCATCATGCGAATATTAAAACACTCCATATTTTTTTTTATTTTTTATTTTTAGAAAATGTTTGGTAGAGGAAAAAGTAAGAGAGGAGGAAAGGTCAATTCCAATACTCCTAGAAGGCAGACGCGGTCTACCGCAAATGTCGAACCTACTATAGAAAATAGAAATCATATAGAATTGAATGAACCGACAGTGGAGCCACAAATGCAAAATGCCATAGACACGGCTGAAGCTAAAGCCTTAGATATGGCTTTGCCTATCTTATTGGCCAGCCTAGAGGAAAGTAGAAAGAAAGATAAGACAGAAGAAGCTATTAAGAATGTAAACGACAATGATTGCTACGAATATGAATCCGGCGATTCTTATGAGATCAGACCAGTGAAGAAAGGGAGGAAGGGGTGCTCTTACAAAGCATTCAAAGATGGCAGTCCTCCAAAGTTTGACGGTACAAAGGATGCCACGGTCACTCATCAGTGGATCAGGGAGATTGAAGCAGTAATCAAGATCAGTGAATGCAGAGAAGATCAGAAGGTGAAATACGCCGCTCACTCATTCATATCAGAGGCGTTATGTTGGTGGGAGAATCTGGTCATAGCTATGGGAGAAAAGGCTATTGGCCGAATGTCATGGGAGGAATTGAAAAGATTACTGATTGAGGAGTTTTGTCCTGATAACGAAATGGACAAACTCGAAAGGGATTTTCTCAGGTTAGAAGCAGGTAATATGACTCACCGTGAGTATACTACAAAATTCAACAGAATGGCTCGTCTGGTACCTCACTTAGTGACCCCTGAAGCTGTACGTATTAAGAGATACGTATAAGGGTTACCATCTGAAGTTTGAAGGTTAGTGAAAATTTCAGAGTTGAAAAGATTTAGATCGGCCATACAACTTGCTTCAACTATGTACGACGAGGTCTACGGTTCCCGCCCAGTGGAATAAAAAAAAGTGGTCTGAGAGTTCTTAGGGACATAAGAAGCAGAACGAGGGTGGATGGAAGAAGAAGATAACTATCGGTGGTATCACTACATGTACCACCTGTGGTAAGAATCATGCCGGAGAATGCAGATTGAAATCTTGCACATGCTTCAGATGTGGCAAGGCTGGGCATTTGGCGTACAACTGTCCTGTCAAGCCTAAATGATTTAAGTGTGAAGAAATTGGGCATAGAATATTGGAATTCCCAACACTTAAGATTAACAATCCCGAGCCATTGAAATTGAAGGAATGAGAAGCCTCCAAAGCCAGGAGTAGGGCTTATACCCTAACAACCGAAGAGGCTAAGGCATTGCCAGATGTAGTATCCGGTACGTTTCTTGTTAATCACGTGTCTGCTACTGTATTATTCGATTCCGGTGCTAGTAGGAGCTTCGTATCCTTAGATTTCTATCCTTCCTTAGCTAGACCTACAGTAATATTAGACGAAATCTTTGAAGTAGAAACGGCTATTGGGAGAACAATGAAGGTGGAAGAAGTCATTCAGGATTGTTTCATCGATCTTGAAGGGCACAGATTTTCCGTTAGACTATATCCGATGATCCTTGAAGGATTTAATGTAGTCTTAGGAATGGACTGGTTAGCAGCAAACGATGCCCAGATCATTTGCAACCAGAAAGCAGTCAAGATACAGACTCCGGACGGCAATTGGATTACAATTCACGGTGATAAGATAAGACCAGTCGTTAGAATTATCTCCATGATGAAAGCCATAAAGTTTATGAGTCGAGGCAATGAGGCCTACCTGGCATATGTTATTGATTCCAAAGTGAAAACTAAGGAATTAAAAGATGTGCCAGTAATCTGCGACTTTCCTGATGTATTACCAGAAGAGTTGCATGGAATACCTCCTGAAAGAGAAGTGGAGTTTTGAATCGACTTAGTGCCTGGTGTTAAGCTTGTAGCTAAGGCACCTTATCGTTTGGCTCCATCAGAAATGAAAGAAATGATGTCTCAGCTGCAAGAGTTATTAGATAGAGGTTTCATCAGACCGAGTATCTCGCCTTGGGGTGCTCCGGTATTATTCTTGAAGAAGAAGGATGGTAGTATGCGTATGTGCATAGACTACCGAGAGTTGAACAAACTCACCATAAAGAACAGATACCCGTTACCAAGGATAGATGACCTGTTTGATCAATTACAAGGAGCAAACTGGTTTTCCAAAATCGATCTAAGGTCAGGTTATCATCAGTTAAAGGTTAGAGATGAAGATATTCCAAAGACAGCCTTTCGTACGAGATATGGACACTATGAGTTCTTAGTAATGTCATTTGGTTTGACTAATGCCCCTGCTGCATTCAAGTACCTCATGAATAGGGTTTGTCGACCAAAGTTGGATCGATCTGTAATCGTGTTCATAGATAATATTCTAATCTACTTAAAAAACGAAGGAGATCATGCATGTCATCTCAGGGAAGTGATGGAAACACTTAAAAAGAGAAATTATATGCAAATTTTTCTAAATGTGTGTTTTGGCTTCGAGAAGTTCAGTTCTTGGGTCATGTGATAAACGCAGAAGGAATTCTTGTAATTCCTTCAAAAATAGAAACAATAATGAAATGGAACCCGCCAAAGACACCTACAGAGATACGTAGTTTCTTAGGTTTGGCTGGTTACTATAGAAGATTTATTCAGGATTTCTCCAAGATTGCTAACCCATTGACAAAACCTACAAAGAAGGAGGCAAAGTTTATTTGGGGGATTAGAGCAAGAAGTTGCCTTTCAAAATTTGAAGGAGAAATTAACTCAAGCTTCGGTTTTGTCTTTACCGGAAGGGACAGGATCTGGTAGTTTACTCTGATGCTTCGTATAAGGGACTAGGGTGTGTATTAATGCAGAGAGGCAAGGTTATAGCCTATGCTTCACGACAAGTCAAACCCCATGAAGCTAACTACCCGACCCATGATTTAGAATTAGCTACTGTAGTATTTGCACTTAAAATATGGAGACACTATCTATATGGAGTTAAGTGCACAATCTACACAAATCATAAAAGCTTAAAGTATTTCTTTGAGCAAAAAGATCTGAACATGAGGCAGTGAAGATGGTTAGAGCTGATAAAGGATTATGATTGTGAAATCCTATATCACCCAGGAAAAGCCAATGTGGTGGCAGATGCTCTATGACGTAAAGAAGAGCATCCTCCTATTAGGGTGAAGTCATATAAGTTAGTTATAACTCCTGACTTTATGACTCAGCTTAGGGTTGTCCAGACAGAAGCATTGAAAGCAGAGAATGTTAAGAAGGAAAGAATGGCTGGACAAGAAAGATACTTGGAAGAAAATGAGTATGGAGTAAAGATTCGATTTGATCGTATGTGGATACCCCACATGGGAGAATTCAGAGTTAAGATTATGGATGAAGCTCATAAGTCACGATATTCAATTAATCCGGGTACTACAAAAATGTACCAAGATCTACGCCAAGATTATTGGTGGCCCGGTATGAAATTCGATATCATGAAATATGTGGCTAAATGCTTGACTTGTTCCCAAGTCAAAGCGGAACATCAAAAGCCTTATGGCAGATTACAACCACTAGACATTCCAGAATGGAAGTGGGAACATATCACTATGGACTTCATAACTAAGCTACCGAAAACAGCTAAAGGTTATGATACCATATGGGTGATAGTTGACAGGCTAACTAAAAGTGCTCACTTCTTACCAATACGTGAGACTTACTCTTCTGAAAGGTTAGCAGAAGCATTTATTAAAGAAATTGTTTCACGGCATGGAGTGCCTGTTTCAATTGTATCTGACAGAGACACACGTTTTACGTCACGTTTCTGGAAGAAGTTCCACGAAGAGATGGGAACTAAGTTATTGATTAGCATGGCATATCATCCTCAAACGGATGGTCAAAGTGAAAGAACAATACAAACACTTGAAGATATGTTGCGTGCTTGCATTATTAACGTCAGTGGAAGTTAGAATAATCATCTACCTTTGGTAGAATTCTCGTATAACAACAGCTATCATACAAGTATTGACATGCCGCCATACGAAATGTTATATGGGAGAAGATGTAGAACTCCCATATGTTGGGGAGAAGTTGGACGGAAAGAATTGGGAAGTAAAGAAATTGTCCAAGAAACAGGTGTAAAGTTAGATCATATTAAGGCTCGTCTAAAAGCCGCTCAGGATAGACAAAAGTCTTATGCAGATAAAAGACGAAGGCCAATAGAATTCCAGGTTGGAGATTACGTTCTATTGAAAGTATCTCCATGGAAAGGAATCATTAGATTCAGAAAGAGAGGAAAGTTGAGTCCAAGATTTATTGGACAATTTAAGATTATGACTCGAGCAGGGAAAGTTACGTATAGACTAAAATTGCCAGAGGAATTGAGTGGAATCCACCCGACCTTCCATGTATAACACTTGCGAAAGTGTCTGGCTGACGAAACCTCTCATGAACCACTAAATGATATTGAAGTAGATGAAAGATTGAATTATGTCGAAAAGCCAGTGGCTATACTGGACTGGAAAGAAAAGAGTTTACGAAATAAAGTGATCAAGCAAGTAAAAGTTCAGTGGCAACATCGAAAGGGATCTGACGCCACATGGGAAACAGAAGAAGAAATGAGGCAATCTTATCCCTACTTATTTGAGTAAATGTCCGGTTTCGAGGACGAAACCCTTGTAAGGGGGTAGATTTATAACACCCCAATTTTTAAGAAAAATAAGTAGAAGGACTAAAATGATCCTTTAAAGAAAACCTAAGGGGTTAAGATGACATTAAGTTAAATTATAAAGGGTTAAAAATGCATTGGACTCAAAGTTCAGGGACTGAAAATGAAAAAATTGAAGTTTTAAACCTGTGACGGACCGTCACAGGAGATAACGGTCCGTTACGGACGGTGACGGACCGTCACACAGCATAACGGTCCATTACGGCTTGACCACGACAATGAGTGAGAAAACGACACGTATCATCTGACTAAGGGACGCGTGGAAATTGCTCATCCATAAGTTGACGCGTGGCAGGTGACTCATACTCGTGACGGACCGTCACGGTAGATAACGGTCTGTTACAGAGGCCGCTTGAAATTGGGTGTCGGACCGTCACCAATGGTAACGGTCCGTTACGGGGCTGAAACTTGCCTATAAATAAAAAGGTCGGGATTTCAACTTTTGAAACATCTCAAACATCATCACACCTTGCAAAACACATAGTTAGTCTCGATAGGCGTGTCCAGAAGTCTCGGTTCGCGTATAGAAGTCCAATTTCCAATCTTTCAACCCCAACACGCAGTAGATAGTTCTGAGGTAAGGTTATGACCAGTTCTTAATAACTTGGTTATTCCCATTACTCTAGGAACTTGTAAATAAGTAATGTTGTAATGACTTAGGACCCTGATCCAAGTCATTGTGCTACTTAAGTTAGCAAAGGTTAAAGTTATCATAACAGGAAGGAAGTTAGAGGTGAGTTCTATGATGCCCTTTTTAAACGTTTTTAAATGTTTTGGGCATGATGCATGTGTTATGAATGTTTTAGATACTGTATGCCATTGATTTAAATCTTTGAGCCAATATCCATGATGTTGCAAGGAATGTTTATAATGTAAAACAAAAAGGTAACCATCCGACTCGTATGTAGTTATCTGACAAACGGAATGTTCTGTCTAAGGAAAAAGTGGTGTATAAATCCCTCCTGGATCCGTCATTCTTTCCTGTGAACATATCTGTTAGAGGTACTACTCTGGGAAGATAACCACCTTGTTTTCAATAAAGAAAGAATGATGATTTTAAATGGTGAAATGTTTTAAGACTTGTCTTGGTTTACCAATATAAGTGAAGATGAAAGAATGTCATTGGCAGTGATTGCATTGACAGGAAATGTTTTGACCATATTTGGTCTATAAAGGAAATGTTTTGTCAAATCCCATATAATATCTTGCAACTTATGGAATGGAACGCGGACCGCTACATTCCTTCGTGGTATGTAACGGGGGAATGGACCTTTATAAAGGGAATGGAAAGTGGTGACGACCACTTAAGAGGTTTACGAACCTCGATAAGATATAAGTTATACAAGGTTAATTTTATGTTGGGCAAGGGCGA
This sequence comes from Smallanthus sonchifolius, assembly GCA_023525975.1. NCBI lineage: Eukaryota > Viridiplantae > Streptophyta > Magnoliopsida > Asterales > Asteraceae > Smallanthus > Smallanthus sonchifolius. The sequence continues at coordinate 60,293,469 of CM042033.1, read as the reverse complement.
ATGTGAAAGGAAAAGAAGAAATGTTAAATATATTTTAATTAAAACTTAGAACTCACCAGCGTAAGCTGACCCATGTTTAAGCATGTGTGTTAGGTAAGAATTTGGCCTCAAGCAGTAAGGATAAAGAGGCATCATGAGCAGGTTATCTGGCATCAAAAGCTGAAGACTACCATTAGGATAATGTTGTACTTTCTTTAAGAATTTACTAAAGACAAGTTTTATAAATAAAAGAAATGATGTTTTTAAAAGTCTTACGTTGTGTATGTTTATCTGATTACTATATGTTCATGAGTAAATTCGACAAGTGACCGACATTCCGGGTGATCCGGGATGTGGGTGTCACATACTCCAACGTAAACGGAAAATTGCGGCAAAATACAATTGGCCGTGCAATTTTTAGGTTATTTGAGTTTTTTTTATTTTGATGTTTCATGATTTTTAGGTTAATAATCTTTTTTTTTTCTTTTTATTATTTTTAAATTTTAGATTTTTAATATGTATCATTTTTATTTTTATTTAATGAAATATTGTTTTTAATAAAAAAAATTCAAGGGCTTATTGGTTACACACCCTCCTCTTAGTGTTGGAGAGGGTTCAAGAGGGTAAAAATGACATGGTAAATTTTAATTGGGTAAAATAAGAGGGTTCTATGGATATCACTCCCTCCACCCTAATAAGTATGGAGAGTGAAAATGAGTGAATGAGAGCATGAATCTTTACCTTAGGATTCTTGGGTATTTATACTCGGAGATTTCTGTCTTTAGCTATGAGTTGCCTTATGTCTGTTGGTTGGACCAAATAGTGCTTGGGCCATTTTAAGGTTGTTGGTAATGGTTCTCGCATTATCGGGTATTCTTCGTCTATTGGATCGTACTCTGACGCATTGATTCTGTGGGGTTTTTACCGTTGCTCGTTTATCGTTTTCCTTGACACGTCCCGACCTTGTCTCAGCCGCAGGGCTTCGGTTAAGGTCTGACTTTTGGATTTGTTAGCCCGGTTGTTGGTTGTTTCATTCTTGTGGATGATTATCCGGACTTGGGCTTTGGGATATGTCCGGGCCCTTGCCGGGTCATATCCCAACACCAACCACCCCCATGGTTTTGAAACCGGCCCTAGAAATCATTTATGACACATGCCATTAGAAAGGTATGGACCGAGAATAGTTTCTTCTCTCGCTACTGAAAACAAGACCCGAGCTTATTGGAGTTGAAACCCAAATAAAAAAGGCAGTGGATGATATCGTGAGTGGAGATAGGCAGTGTATGTGTTTGATTCAAGTTTCAGGAAGGGATGGTAATGGGGCCGCTGTTGAAATCTCAGTTGTAAAATCGTGTCATATACCCGACCTAATATCCGTTGGTAATTACCCGTTGGATATCGGGTATACCCGCGAGTATCAGGAATACCTGTTAGTTTGTTAAAGTTTACTCATTGGCATTACCTGATACATTTTTTACAATTTTAAAGTTTACTCGGTGATTAGGCTTGGTTTGGGTGCCAGAGATCCTTGGCTGGGTTGCCGGAAAGCGAGAAAGATAAGAAGAGATTTGGAAAGATGAAATGTCAAGAAGAAATGATGGGTGGGGGTAGGGGTTGAGGATTTTTTTTTATTACTATTTTAGGTAAATAATAAATAGTTGATGTGGTTTGTTAAAAGAGAAAAACATTTATTTAAACAAATTTTTTTAAATTAGTTATAAAAAGACAATTGGGATCGGGTTGTTTTGAGTTGATTGAAATGAGATAACAATGGATAGATTCCTAGTGAAATTTAAATAGATTATTCAAATCAAACAGACTATTATGAAGAACACATGAATTGGAAATCAAATGTCCTTGAAAAATTCATTAATGATCAACGATAACTGTTTACAACTCAAGATCACTCCCCCTTAACACAACAATTCTCACACGGTTGCACATAGTAAATTACACGCTCTATTATCTCACTAAAATGAAATGCGAAACAAAATATAAGGTGTGAGAAGGTGACGTCTTAAAGTGACAGATAACATTCCTATAACATACTTGACAACAAAATCAGTGACGTTGAGGGGACAAATGTAATTTACCATCTCTGATGAGTTAACTTCAGTTCATCACTTGCATTATTGAATAAGCTTCACTTCCTAACCTTTTCATGTGCAACAAGCTTTCATCAACACTATGTTGTATTTTTTTCCATATTTTCAACAGTAAACTTAATAGCATCTCAGTTGTAACAACTTCAACAATAAACTTAGTAGTATCTCAGTTGTAACAAGACTTAAAAATATCAATATTAGTTGTAGTAGCAATAGTTATCACAACTTAAAATAGCCTTTCTGATACATCAATTGAGTTGCATTAACTTTTCAACATATTTTGATTCAACACTTCTATAGAATTTAAAACCTAACCACAAATCTCGAATAAACAACCTTTTAAAGTTAAACCTCAAGATTGTTACCTTTTAACAAATCGTAATGGCTATTTTTGTAACTAACTCTAATTTTTAAATTAAACTTAACTCATATTGTTTTTATACTTTTTCCTTAGGGTAGAATGAGCACAACCCTAAGAGCATTCGTAGTTCGTTACTTATCATTATTCTTATAATACACTAAAAATCATTACTTTCTCTCTCTCATTTTCAATTAAATAATACTTTTTTTATACATTTATCATTACTTTTTCTCTCTCCTACACTCACAACCATTTTAAAAAAATATTAAAAAATTTATACAGGTGAACAGTGTTTTCACAAATATACAAAAAAATTATACATTTTCTCTCTCCTTCACTCACAACTATTTTAAACCACTCCTTAAAATATACAAAATCCACTCACAAACATATACTAAACCGGCTGTGAATGCTCTAAGTATCCAAAATACCCTAATGACTCCAACCAATGAGTGACAACCACCTAATTTTTAACCAAATCCAATTCTAATGACTCTAAGCACTGACTGATAACCAACTCATTTTTTACCAAATCCAATCCAAAGTACCATAAGTGGTAGGAACATAACCCAAAGTAGCCACCTCATTTTGAACAACGGCTCTTCACATAATCATGCATGGGTACATGTACCCAAAGCCACTATCCGTTACAAGTACCCGAGACCCTTGCGACAATGCAGCCTAGCTGCCGAGGTACACGAAGTACTCAAAGCCACTGCCCGAAGGGTGCCCCTATCATTTTTTATTTGTATTAGACACTTTTAGGAAAAAAAAAACCATAAAAAATAACCATCTAAAATCTTAACCCTACAAAAGTAAAAAAAAACCCTCGCCGGTCTCGGACCATCTCTATGATGGCAATTCGTCATCATCAACCTCCATTCGCCGCCTCTACTAATTTCATCAAAACCCCAAAACTTTCACCATCATCTTTCCGACCGAATCTCTCCGTCTCTTCTAAACCCGTTTTCACCTCCGTCGAATCATTCGCCCCCGCCACCGTAGCCAACCTCGGACCCGGCTTCGATTTCCTCGGCTGCGCAATCGACGGCATCGGAGACCACGTCACCCTTACAATCGACCCCAACGTCCAACCCGGCAGAATATCAATCGCCGAAATAACCGGCATCCAAAACCCCCACAAAAAGCTAAGCAAAAACCCTCTCTGGAACTGCGCCGGCATTGCCTCAATCTCCGTCATGAGAAAACTCAAAATCCGATCCGTCGGAATCTCCCTCTCCATCAAAACCGGTCTCCCGATTCGCAGCGGTTTAGGCTCCAGCGCCGCCAGCGCCGCCGCCGCGGCTGTCGCGGTTAATGCGATTTTCGGCGGGAAGTTATCGGAATCAGATTTGGTGCTGGCGGCGCTGGAGGCTGAAGCTAAGTTATCCGGTTATCACGCCGACAACGTTGCTCCGGCGATCATGGGTGGATTTGTGTTGATCAGAAGCTACGATCCGTTGGATCTGGTTTCCTTAAAGTTTCCGGCGGAGAAGAATCTGTTTTTCGTTTTAGTGAATCCTGAATTCGAATTGCAGACGAAGAAGATGAGGGCGGTGGTTCCGACGGAGGTGACATTTACCGATCATGTGTGGAACTGTAGACAGACGGGGGCGTTGGTGGCGGGGGTGTTGCAGGGGGATTTGGTGGGGTTTGGGAAGGCGTTGTCAGCGGATAGGATAGTAGAGCCGCGGCGTGGGGTGTTGATTCCCGGGATGGAAGCGGTGAAGAGGGCGGCTTTGGAGGCTGGGGCTTATGGGTGTACGATAAGTGGGTCCGGGCCGACGGTGGTGGCGGTGACGGATGGTGAAGAGAGGGGGAGGGAGATTGGGGAGAGGATGGTGGAGGCGTTTAGGGAGGAGGGGAAGTTGAAAGCTGTGACTATGGTGAAGAAATTGGACACGATTGGAGCTAGGGTTATCAAGTACTAGAAATTGATGAAGAAAGAAATCTTTTGATATAAATTTTATTCGTCGCAAACAAGGGTTGTGTGTTTATTTGTTCGTAAACTGATTATATTATATTTTTAAATCAAATTGAAAACCAAAAGCAAATATCGAAACCATGATAGCAAAATCAATACTGTTGGACTTTATTTTTATGGGTAACGAACTCTAGGTATTAATGGAAAACACATCTTTAATGATTTTATTTTATTGGTTCTGTTTCTTAATTTTCTTTATGAATGGAATGATTTTTTTTTATAGAAAGATCTGGTATTTGTTAGTAACTACATAATGAAGGAAGTTAATTATCTATCACTTAACCATCCATAGTGGTTTCACGTTCCTCTCTTTCACGCCCCGTCACGTAAGTGCCACATCAGCACATGGACAATCACTGTTCAGAATCACTAAGATCCGTAGTGGTTTCACGCCCCGCATTTAATTTTTAATCATTAACTAATAATTAACTAAATATAAATAAAATAAAAAAAACTATAAATAATTGAAATAAAATAAAAAAACTACATTCATAATAATTGAAATAAAATAAAAAAAACTACATTCATAAAAAATAAATATAAAACTACTCATCGTCGTCGTCATCGTCATCGTTTATGTTGTTTCATTCGTATATTTCTTTTCTTCGCCTCGCCGCTAGTTTACGAGAACATCTGGTAAGGTTCTCAAAGTTCATAGTTAGAAACTTGAGATTTTGTTGTTGTTTATCATTTCTAAAAGAGATTAGCTTATCATGCCTTGAGTCTATTCTTTCAAACCGGGTGTCCGATGTGGACGAAGAGGTAACCCGTTTAACCTTTGTTTATTCTGGGCGGATGAATCGGATCTTCCGGTGTTTCAACTTCATCATCGGTATCATTTATATTAATGTTTGAATTGATACCGGGCGAATAATCGTTGGTCGATGACGTTTTGTTCTTTTGGACGATTAACGGGACTTGGCCCCACTTGGGAGATTTTCTAATAATCTCCCGTGATTTATTAGAATTAAAAGCAGTACTCACTACAGCTTTGTACTCATCACAAGCTTCTAAATATATATCGTGGTCGCTTTGATCACTTTTACGATTGTTTTAGTGTTTGTTATAAAAGTTGTTAAACTTAGCAAACTTGTTGTTATAGTCCCGCCATTTACTAGAGATCTTGTCGGCGTTACGATATTCGCCCCTCCCCATTGCAGCGTGAAATCTCGCACGATCACGCCACCAAAAATCCTTTCTTTTTTTATTATTTCTAAAAAATATAAAACAATATATTACAAATTTTACATAACATTTTATAAAATATATATATATAAACACCTTACCAATTATCGGGTTCTCCGATTCGTCTACCAAAGCTTGTGTCAAAGCAAATTCTTCGTCCGGTGTTTACTTTTCATGAACACGTGGCGGTTCTTTGGTTGTGTCGCCGGTTATTGGTTGTTTCTTTCTATGCGAACGTTTCTTTGGTTGAGTCGACGGTTGTGTCTGTGTAATATCCGAGATTTTCCGACCTACCTTTTTACACGTGTTACTAAATTTAAACTCGATTTCGTGTTAAAACTATTTCCTTAAAACTATAAATATTAATGTTAGATTAATACATAAATAGTTTATATATATATAAATTCTAAAAAATTGACAAGTTTGTAATTATATAAACCTATTTCTTAAACTTAAGATAAATCTTATAGATCATCTTATAAAGTTTATAAAAAAATCATTTAACTTATTTAATTTTTAATTAGATAATTTTCTTATCTATAAAGTCCAAGGACTAAAAACTGCCACCTTCAAAAGATGTTTAAACTAAATCCTAAGTTTTAAACATAAAATGATAATAGCTTGGGACTTAAGGGACCTGTTGTGTATTTATCCCAAACTTCCAGAACCGAAATAGGTCCCAGGTTTGAAACCCGTCATACTCGGTTTTGAGCCGTTTTATCCCAAATCGCATTTTCCCGTGCAGATTCGTGCGACCGTAACCCAAGAATCATCAATGCCCGATTTCAACCACAACCACGCGTGAATTCAAATTCAAGTCGTTCGGACCTAACCGTGAACTCCCCACCTAATCGAGCATTAAAATCTGAAATCGCGTATAAATACCGACCGAATCACCTCAACAACATCACCCTCAATCTTCCTAAACACTCAATTCAAACATTCGTCACCTGCATTGTCGATTTACAGTCCGCGGTAGCCGAAGTCGAGGCTTCTACCCGTTCTCGCTCGAATCATCACCTTATCTGGTAATTCTTGAGGCCAAACCTTCGTAATAACACGTAGAACAAAAGCCCTCTGTCGAATTACAACGACAGAGGGATAATCAATGCGTATTTGACGGGTTTTTGTGTGATATTTTAAAATTTCAGTTATAATATATTAACACGTAAAAATTTCAACATTTTATTCAAATATGCACACGTGTATTTAACCAAGTTTATACAAAAGGGTGTGTTTACAAATTTCAACTTATGTATTTTTAAATTAAAATCTTAAAAATATATGAAAAAGTATATCAATTATTTTTAATAAATTAAATATTTAAAATGATGGTATAAATTTATCATGTATTTGTAAACAATTTAGATTCAATAATATACAAGTGCATTTGTTCAATTTAATGTGTTAATAATATATAAATTATGTATTTTTAATTTAAATATTAAAAATATTTGAATTTTATAAAATTATATAAATTTATTTAAATCTTATAAAAATAAATGGCTTTGTAAACAAATAAAATGATTTGATAAAAAAAATAAGTTGATTTATATAAAATAATTTATTTTAATAAAATAAGTTTATAAAAACATTTAAAAATTAATATTAAATTAAATTGATTTAAAAGAAATTAAATTAATTTATTTAATAAAAAGTTTAGATGTCGTTTTGTAATTAATCAAACTTAAAGGTTTTGTACAGAAATTAAGTCTAGGGACTATAAGGAACTAAACAGAATTATATGGGTTTGAATGTAACTATTTCAGGGTATATTTTAAACAATTTAGAAACTATAGGGACTAAACTTGCCAACTGAGAAAACGATTTTCCGGCCACCCCCCCTTCTCTTCTCCGACGACAGCTGTTTTTCGGCAAGTCTCGAGACCGCGAAACACCGCACCTCGACCCCCGAGAAAGGCACCTCTGTGCTCGTCTCGACCACGCGAACCTTTACCCTCTGTTAATTTCCCCTTTAACCATCGGGTTCCCACGCGGCCATAAATGCTCGAAAGTCAAACCTCTAAATTTAGCCGGCGAACTGTACCTCGACGGTTATAGCCTAGTGATTAGTAGCCAAAGTTTCATATATTAAAAGGTGCAATATGTTATATTTATGCAAATTAATATGTGGAATACAAAGGTTTTGTGTAGATGTGTATGTGCAGGTGTTGGACGCTTAAAGTAGGAGTTTGGAAGATATTAGATGAGAGATGAAAGAGTCGGAAGAGACACGGAGAAAACGGGGCAAAATACAGATCCGGCGTAAGCCTACGCCAACTGCGTAAGCTTACGCCCCATCAGCGTAGGCCTACGCCTGAGTGTTTTCTTCACAGCAGCCTTCAGGCCCCCAGCGTAAGCCTACGCCACCCCAGTGTAAGCTTACGCTGGGTACGTTTCAGACGCGGAACTTCGGAGAAACCGCCGATTTTGAGGTTTATTTGGGGGTTTCTTCCCCAAAAAGTCGATCCATCTTTTGCTACACACTCCTAGGGCGATTTTGGAGGATTCTAACATCCACTTGAAGATTGAAGATGATCTCCATCACCATGGGCGAGTAATTCACTTGTGGCTTCCTCCAGACGGACGGTTCATATAGGTTTCATGTTTTGATTCAGTTTATTTATGTTTTTGGATCTATTTAGTTTCTGACAATAACTGAGTAGATTGATGTATTAGTTATGTTAAACAGTTTATTTGAGTGCTTTGAGTTTGCTTGCTTTACGATCTTGTTCGGTTGATGACAAAACCTAGTAGCAGGGTCGGGTGACTAAAGGGGGTAACTTGGCATTCATAAATTGGGTGATTGAATTATACTGGTTTGTGACGGAACTGGTTGTATAGGTTGCTGACAACAGCCTGTCTTCAATTACTATTTTAACTGATTTTCCAACACTATGTCTATGTGGTGTCCAATTAAATAACTGAGTTTTGCATAAACCTAGAATCTGAAGTTTGGAGGAGGTTGCATCTTTATTTGATCTGTGTTTTCAGTCTAATGATTCCTCGTGGATACTATACTCTTCTTACCCTTACTAGTTAAGTGTTTAAGGATTGTTTTTGACCGACCTAACGACATCGATCAAAAATGTTAATTTCCCCTTTAACCATCGGGTTCCCACGCGGCCATAAATGCTCGAAAGTCAAACCTCTAAATTTAGCCGGCGAACTGTACCTCGACGGTTATAGCCTAGCCCCTTCTGTTCGTCTGGTCGGTCCGCGTGAACCCAAGCCACCAATTGCTGTTTGTACTATCGGGATTCTTATTTGAGTTAAAAGTCCACTCCGGACCTTCATTCGAACATCGCACCTTCTCTGTCTACTCTCTCTCTAAATTGACAACACCCTCAGGTTCGTCTCCTCTTTCCGAAGCCCCCCTTCTAATTTGGAGTTCCAATTCGACCCCAAGGCCCGTTCCAGTTTTGGGTTCTCTCGGCTTCGTTCTCGACTTCGCAGACGGGTTCCGAGCAGGTATAATCCCTAAATTGTTTTCAATACTTTCGTTTTCTGTTCTAGCAATCTAACCAACCCCCTTTGCAAAGCATTGGCTTCGTATCCGGGCTAATCAGACCATCGCCGGAGTCCCTGGTCGCATTGCCGAGAACAGGGACGAAGGCCGAGTCTTGTTAAGAGTTTTAAGTATTGGTTTTGATCAGCGATGGGTTTATAGCCCGGTTGGTCACACTCGTTCCCGGTAACAACCGAGACCCGAGTTCAATCCCCGGTTTCATCCGGTCCAACTTTTTTGTTTCCTTTTTTTTGATTGTGTTGACCGACCCATGGATCCCCTCTGCCCGACCCGGTTACCCGTTGACCCGCGCTTTTCCTACCTGGGCCGACCCGGTCCGACCTGTTTGACTATTTAATCTTATTTTATTTATTATATATTAAAATAATTAATTTAAAACCCATTTAATTATTTTTAAATATTTTTAACCCACTAAAAATTATTTCGAGCCCGTTAACTCGGCCCGTTTATTTTTAACCCAACTTTTGAACATATTCAAACCCATTAAATTTTAATAACACCGACGTTTTTCATAAGTTATTTAATTATTTAAACCCACGAAAAATAATAAAATAACATTTTTATAAATAAATAAAAATACGTGTTGTTTAAAATATAATATTTTCATGAAATTTAAAATAGGTAATTTATTATTTATAAAATGCAAGTGTTATTAAAAATAGATATATTTCGAGAAGTTTAAATATTTAATTTGGAATTTTATAAAAATACAAAGTCTTACAAAAATTAATATTTATTCGTACAATGATTTTAAAACATATAATTTCTCGCAAAGGTTATTCCATTTACAAATCCACATATATTTAAACAAATATACGCGTACGCGAATACATATTTGATACATATTCGTTTTCATAGGATTTCATCGTGTATAACAACAATACAAATATCACCATCGCGCGTGAAGTAAAACCCTCGCTGCAAGGTGAGTTACATATCCCCTATTTACATTTTTATACATTTTGGGGTGAGACGTAATCTGTGCATACTTACATACAATTCAACTTGTGTTTACATGCGTAGATTATTGTGCTTTTGTGCATGGTCACTTGTTATGCTATGGATACTTTTAGGGTGGTTTTTAAACTGTGTGTGACCCATATAGTCTTGATTCCATGCCTATCACGTTAAACCTTTGTGCTTATACATACTTGCATGCTTTGGATACTTTTAGGGTGATTTTAAACTGTGTGTGACCCACATAGTCTTGATTCCATGCCTATCATGTTAACATGTATGCTTATACTTACATGCTTACAATTGGTATACACATAGTGAATTCTCCACATTATGCCGTATCTTACCATGTCAAACCAAGAATTGTATAAACGTTTTTAATTAAACTTTTATTATATTCAAACATATGTAAACTCACCAACTCTCGTAGTTGACATTTGTTTTGGATTACGTTTCAGGTGCAGATATGTGATTATGTGACTATGTGTTGAAGATGCTACACATAAGGCTTTTGGACCTAGTAATATAATTTTGTGTAACGTTCTAGAATAGGTTATGATGACTTGTTATGTAATTGAATGTTTGACAATTTAATCCTATTAATGAATTATGCAACCTTAGTAGATCATGTGCTTACGAACAATCATTCCATTGTCCGCCTCGATGATTCCGCCATCGGTCGGGGTGTGACATTTTGATCTAGGGTTCATGAGGGAATTGGGTTCGATTGGAGTTGTTGTTTAAATGATTTCCGGTTCATGGTATACACTAACTAACCCGTAGTCGGGATGGTTAGTGTGTGTGTGCGGATTCGACCCGGTCAGTGACCCGAGTTCGAATCCGGGTAGCTGGGTTTTGCTTCCTTCATTTTTTTTAGCATTTTAAACAAGTATTTAAACCTTCTAATTATTTTTACAAAATCTGTTAAATGCTTATAAACTTAAAAACCGACTCTCCTTATACTTTTACTCTCTGAACCCTTTTATTTAATTAAGTTTTACTAAAACTTATAAATAATAAATTTTAAAAACTAGTTTTTGAATACAAAAAAAAAAAATACTTTTAACTCCTATAAGACTTATAAGTGTTTTTATGAACTTCAATGAATTAAACAAAAACTTTAAAGGATTTATAAATTTATAGTCAAAAGATTTGTAAACTTACATATACATTTTTATAAAACCCTTTACAAAAATTCATGTGTATTTAACTCGAGAATCATTTATTTATTTGAGAAAATAAATATGTTGAATTCATTTATAAATTCGTAAACCTTATTTAAATACTTTAAAGAAGCCTTATTTATAAACTTATAAACTATAAAAAGGTTATAATATAAGAAACTCTATCTAATCTTTTATAAACTTATAATTACATAATGCTTACTTAACTTGTAACCCCATTCTAAACATCATATATTACAAGATAATTTATAAAATGGATACCTAATAAGTCTTAGATGTTTAATATTGATTGTTTAAATGGGATAAAGTAATTACCATTCTTAAATAATTATTTACCCTTGACAAATAATTGTTATTCTTTAATAATTAATTATTCTTAAATAATTATTATAAACACTTAATAATTATTTATTTAAACTTTGATATCCAATCTTAGTATTTGAAACTTCAATCTAAACTTTGCAAACCCAAATCATTCTAGTCTCCCGTTTGAAACCCTAGTCAATCTCGAATCATAGATCATTGTCTTAGACTTTTTACTTAAAACTTTAGACTTCTATTCTTAGGCTTATTGTGAAGATACTCTCCAAGTCTTGCGAATACTTACTCTTGTCGGATACTATTCATCATCCAGGTGAGTATACTTAGGCCCTTTTTCCTTTCTATACTTTTGGGGTGAAACATGTTAAAAAACATTAAACTTATACAATTCTTGTACAACTATGACTAGATGCTTATTCTTATGATTAAACTTGAGACTTTTATTTTCTATGGTAACAATGATAGATCTATTGCATTTGACCAATCCATCTTGATTGATTGACCCTTCGGGGGGAGCCGTTGGTGATTGTTACTGAATTAAACTTTTAAACTTGAGACTTATAAGGGTAACCTGCAGGTTATGCCTAAACTTGGTTGGAGGGTTGATATGCACAATGTTTAAGATACTTGTTCTCATACTTACATTATAGAATGCATATATCATAGTGAATTATAATTCTTTCCAAATACTTGTTAAACTGTGTCAAAACATTTGTATCTCACCAACTATTTTGTAGTTGACAGATTCTTTCACATGTTTCAGGTTCTACATCATGAGACTTGTTTGTGATCACATAGGACGCTTTGGACCTAGACTACTTATTAAATAAACGTTGTATACTTGTTATTTCCTTTGTATTGAACCTTTGAATCTATTTATTAATGAAATATTGAAACTTTAATAGTCAACCTTGTGCTATTGAACAACCGCGTCCGCCCCGACGTATAATCCGTCGACGGTTAGGGTGTGACAGTCTGGGGGACGGATTCGGTCAATTCTTGTGTCTCGGGTATTGAATCCGGTGTGGGAAAGGTTTGGGTAGGACAGGGCATTTGTTGAAGTTAAAGTTTGCGGGAAAAAGATGAGGATTGTCGAATCCACGGGGAATTTGTTGATAAATGTTTGGTTCCGGTGACGTACTCGGAACGTAAACGTCTTGAATATTTTGATTGAAGAGGTTTCTCGGGTCGTTGTTCGGGTCAGGATTTCGAGGATTTTGAAACCGGGTATTTGGGTTGTTACGGATGTTTGCAAAATGTGAATTATTTGGGTTTCAAAGATTAATTGTTGAGTAAAATGGGTGAAAGATAATTTGATATTTAGAGAAGAAAATAGAAAGATGGTTTGGTGAATTGTTGAGTAAAATAGGTTGTTATTTATAAGTGAACTTTTTTTAAAGGTAACGGCCATATGACCGTTGTGGTGTTGTGTGTGCCCATTCCAGCGTGATTGCCCCCACGCCCCCATTCACGCCAAGGGGGACGGTGTTCCCAGGCGTGAATGGCTTATGTGGATCACGCCATTGTCTTTCACGCTCCCATTACAATTGACCTTATAGTAGATACTCTACTAACATGTTATTGAACACTTTATAACATAAAAGAAAATCTTAAACCCGTTCATTCGGTGGGTCTCTAATGTTTTTTCACTTTTCCCTTGCAACTAGATGTTATATACTTCCCTTAAATATATGTTAAAATGAGTCCGTTAACTTTAACAAATCTAAAGTTTTAAACATTTTAAAAACCATTATTTACCGAGGATTCTATCTAAAGTACTACCCATTATGTATGAAGGCTTTTTTGACCTGGCCCATACTATGTTATCTGAAAACCTTTTTAACGTACGAGAAGTTATACTATCTTGCCCTAAGGCCTATCTAAGTTACGAGAAGTTTATACTATATTGTCCTAAGGCCTTCTCATAATTAAACTATTTAACAATTACTTTAAATATTTACAAAACAATTTAACTGAAATGTAACATTAAAAACATTTAAAAATTCACGTATTCTAGCCAAAAATAGTAAAGAGGGCAAATTCAATAAAACTAGTCTTAATCTCTTATTTTGATGACAAATTATTAAATTCTTTACTTTAACGAGTATTGGTACCTCGTGTTGCGACGGGTCGGTTCTGAACAATGTATTGCAACTGCACATTTGGAACTTAAAAACATAATATTTTAAAAGTTATAGCCCAAAATTAGTTATAAAGATTTAAATTATTAAGAAAAAATATTTATTTAACAAAAAAAAGAAGAATTATGAATTCAGCATAGGCTATGCTGACGTTATCACTGAACCGGAAAGAGAGGGAGGGAGGGGGAGCAACCAGCGCCACCTGGTTCAAGTGTGCGCGCCTTACCACCCCCAATTGTTGAATTAAGACGCATCAAAATGCATATATGTTTAAAAGAAGCTGAAAAAAAAACAAGAAAACAATGCTTTAACGGCTTGTATCACGTGCAGCAAGACTTGTATGCGTGACCAGTGGAGGACCCGAAAATTTTTTCCATGGGGTCAAAAATTTTTGGGTCGGTTGACTGGTGATATATAACACTAAAATTTTTTCATGGGAGGTGATCGAGGGGCTATTTCAAAATTTTACGGGGGCGATCGGGATTTTAACACGTATATAACACTATTTTTTTCAGGGTTGGCTGCCCCCATATCCTGTTAGTAGGTCCGCAATTGCGCGTGACGTGGCCCAATAAGAGCCTTACAAGTGTTCACGATCAAATTATATAGTAGACTAATCAAGATCGGTCTGATTCTAAAAATCGTTTTTTTTCCTTTATAAAAAACTGAATTATTTTAGACTCAACTGAAAATCGAAACCGATCTCTATCATCACCCATAAAATCAAAATCTTTAATTCTGTGTCCCCGCTCCGATCTTTAGGCGACATCACGGGGGAGGATCGGTACAATAAAGTCACTTGCTTTTCAATTCAAATATACCCACCACTTAATTCCTTCATCCTCATTTCCTTCATCCTCCGCCGTTCTTCATTCAACCGGGTACTTTTCTTCTTGATTAATTATGTCCTTTTATTGACTTCTAATATGATCTTGTATCCCAATTCAAATGGGTTTGATCTCAATTTAAAGAATTTCTTCATAATTGATACCCTGGTTCAATTGGGGAAAATATGTGTTTTGATTGTTCATATTCTGATTCTAGTTTAGGATGTTTTCTTGGCTAATTGGTATGAAATTATGCTTGTGATCAGTAAATTTGATGATAATATCATGGGATGAGGAAGAGGCTAAATGTTAGTAATTGGGAAGAATCTTGATTGTTTTTATGGGCAATACATGTGGTGGATCTTTTGCAGTAAAAGTCAATCAGCCTGAAAAAAAGTCAACTTCCAAGAGAAATAAGAACCCTTCAAACTACTCATCCACCACTTTGAACCCTCAAACGTGTGCACCCGAAAAGACCCCTAAAAAAGATTCAAATTCGCATCCCATATCAAAATCTAATAAGCTTAAAGAAACCACCGTGAACCGCCACAAAGCCAACCAGGCTTATTATGTCCTTGGTCATAAAACCGCCAACATTCGTGATCTGTACACATTGGGTCAAAAGCTCGGTCAAGGGCAGTTTGGTACAACTTATTTATGTACCGAGAATTCAACGGGTGTAAACTATGCTTGCAAATCTATCTCCAAGAGGAAGTTGATTTCAAAAGAGGATGTGGAGGATGTTAGAAGGGAGGTTCAAATAATGCACCATTTAACGGGTCACAAGAATATTGTAACGATTAAGGGTGCATATGAAGATCCTTTGTATGTTCATATTGTTATGGAGCTTTGTAATGGTGGCGAATTATTTGATAGGATTATTCAAAGAGGGCAATATAGTGAGAGGAAGGCGGCTGAATTGACAAAGATTATTGTTGGTGTTGTTGAGGCATGCCATTCTCTTGGAGTTATGCATAGAGATTTAAAGCCCGAGAATTTTTTATTGGTTAACAAAGATGATGATTTCTCACTCAAGGCCATTGATTTTGGACTCTCGATTTTCTTCAAGCCAGGTGAACTTAATAGGAACATATGGTGTCAACGGTTAATCGTTATTTTATTATTTAAGGGGCCTGGTTAATGATAACTTGTAATAATAATAAGGGTTAATACCATGAAAAGTCACTAAACTATATATTAAAGTCCCTAAACTTGTCTAAAATGCACGTACTTGTGGTTTTATTAAAATAATGATTTGTTAACTCTTAAATTGGTCAAAATTTGATAAAATGACATCCAACATTTTTGCACAAAAAAAAGTTATATACCATCTTGTTTTGACCAATTTAAGAGTTAACAAGTTATTATTTAAAAAATCTAAAAGTACGTACCTTCTAGACAAGTTTAGGGACCTTAATATATAAAAGTAGTTTACTGACTTTTTTGTATAGATTTTACAAGTTGAGGGACTTAAATATAACAAAATTAGGCCGAGGAACTCTTTTATGAAAAATAATAAAGTATATTGGTTTTTTATGGTATTAGGCATTAGCCCTAATAGGAATCTAGTTGTATGCTAATATCTTATAGAATATATACTTGTAATCACTAACGGTTTCATTATTCAGGTCAAATTTTCACAGATGTGGTTGGAAGCCCGTATTATGTTGCTCCTGAGGTGCTTTTGAAGCATTACGGGCCAGAAGCAGATGTATGGACAGCCGGGGTGATACTTTATATACTTCTAAGTGGTGTACCTCCATTTTGGGCCGGTATGTATCGACACTTGTATGTTTCATGTCTGTTGCATAACAGTGTTGACTTTCCCGGATGCTTGTTTGATTTTTTTTCGTTTATGTAGAAACACAACAAGGGATATTTGATGCAGTCTTGAAGGCACATATAGACTTTGAATCAGACCCATGGCCCCATATATCTGATAGTGGAAAGGATCTTATTAAGAAGATGTTATGTTCTCATCCTGCGAAACGGTTAACTGCTCATCAAGTTCTCTGTATGTTTATATATTTTAATAAATATAAATATTATTTGTGAGATTTGAATTATTTGTGTTAATGAAATTGGTATGCGCAGGTCATCCATGGATATGTGAAAATGGTGTTGCTCCTGATAGAGCACTTGATCCTGCTGTTCTTTCTCGTTTGAAGCAGTTTTCTGCAATGAATAAGTTAAAGAAAATGGCTTTGCGGGTATGTGAATGTTTCTTTTATATGTAATTCCATATAGGGTGGGAAGTGGACGGGTGTAATGGGTTTCCGGTTGGAACAGACTGCTTTAGTATGTGTTGGGTCGGGTTGACCCGTGAACATTTCTTTGTCCATTATATGTAAATAGTTAATTAATTAAGTATCCAGAAACTACTTTAACACAATGATAATTTAGTTTTTGAAAATAAAAATGATTTAGGAGGCGGATGTAAGCACTAAAAATTTGGGCAATTTTCAACCCGTTTGACCTATTACCCCTTTAGCTAAACTTTTATGATTTGACCCGTTATGCGTAAAGCATACCCAAATCCATCCTATAATAAGTAAATAGGTCAAAATTGCCACCTCTATAATAATCTCATCGTCATTTTGACTTCTACCCTTTTAACAATAATTCAGTTCATTATCACTATGACCTTGGGTGTTTTAGGCCCAGCTAGGGGCTTTTTTCGGTGTTTTGTAACATTGATTTAACGCGTCCCTGATATGTTAGGGCTAAAACAGCTAAATTAAAAAAGTAGGAAAAGGTTGCAGGAAGAAAACTAGTTGTTTTTCTATGTATTAAAATTACCTAACTTTTATTCGGATTCTTGAATATCAGAATAACCACTTTACACACCCTCAGACCTACTTGTATATACTTTTTTTCCTAATACGTTTTTTTGCAATATTTTAATTATTTTTTAAACGAAAAGTTTCACACAAACAAAGTATTTGAGTGAAGCAACTATTATGTCAATGGTGCAAAAGAAGATATATATATACACACACGCGCGCGCGCAGTACTGAACCACTAAACAGACAGGAACTAAAGGAACCACTTTTTAGCCTTTGCTCATGGAACATATATAAAAGGAGGGAACGGTCGCTATTCATGGATTGGAAGAGGCATAAAAGAGGGAGATATCAACCATCCATTAAAATATGATCTAAGGGCTAAAAAGAGGTTCCTTTGGTTCCTAATATGTAATGGTTCTCATTTGAACTCTCCTCTCTCTCTCTATATATATATATATAGGGGACGGTTCCACTAAGAAGTGGTTTTTGGCTAAGAAATACTAAGAAGTGGGTCAAACGAACTCCGATTGAGCTCATTCCAGCGGCGTTGAAACCGTCTCATCGAACCCTAACCCGGACCCAAAAACCTAAACCCCCCTCCACCTGCACCCCCAAAAACCTAAACCCCCCTCCAACCCTACCCCGAAAAGCCTAAAACCACCACCCTACCCCCCAAAAACCTAAACCCCCCACCCCACCCCCCAAAAAACCTAAACCCACCCCCACCCACCCCCAAAAACCTAAACCCCCCACCCCCACCCCAAAAAAAAAACCTAAACCGTAAATCTAAACCCTAAAAGCTAAACCCTAAGGCAAAACCATAAGGCTAAAACCCTAAAATTCAAACGTAAAATCTAAACCTTAAAAGCTAAACCCTAAAAGCTAAGATGGTAGAGTTCGACGAGAAGGTTCCAACGCCGCTAAAATTAGCTCAATCGGAGTTCGTTTGTTATCGTTTCGTAAGGTTTTTGTCATTTCTTAGATTTTTAGCGAAAAACTACTTCTTATTTGATCCTCCCCCTATATATATATATATTTATATATAGTGTGTGTATATATATAATGTATTTTTATTGTTGTATGGTGTTAGGTAATAGCTGAAAGCTTGTCTGAAGAAGAGATAGCTGGTTTGAGGGAAATGTTCAAGGCAATGGATACGGATAACAGCGGTGCAATAACATTCGATGAACTTAAAGCGGGTTTAAAAAGATTTGGTTCAACTTTAAAGGACACAGAGATTCGAGACCTTATGGATGCGGTACTACTAGTTTTTACTCCATGGTGTCATGTTACCATTATTTTATGAAATTGCTCAGTGGGTATTTTAATACACAAAACCTTCTAAATATTTTTATTCAAAAAATTAGAAAAATATTAAAATAATATAGATAACTGATCTATTATTTCTTTACCGTTTAAGGCTGATGTGGATAACAGTGGCACAATCGACTATGGAGAGTTTGTAGCTGCTACAATGCATCTAAACAAATTGGACCGCGAGGAGCATCTGGTTGCTGCATTCCGGTATTTTGACAAGGATGGAAGTGGTTATATTACGGTTGATGAGCTTCAACAAGCGTGTACAGATCATAATATGAGTGATTTTCTTGTGGAGGATATCATTAAGGAAGTTGATCAAGATAATGTAAGTTTAACAAGTTAAATGATGAAAATTGTTTCTTTTTGATGCATGAAGGAAGCACATGCTTTAGAAGAAAACTATTATGTTTTAGTAGGGTTGGCAAAATGGGCGGTTTGGTTATTAGGTCGGGGTCAAAACGAATAACAATTTTACGGATGGAAACAGTTGATCCAACCAGAGTTTTTAGGACAGGTATGGTTACATTATTTCGATAAGAATATAACCTTTGAATTACAAGATTCAGGTGGCATTTTTGCGTTAATAATACACACTGGGCAAGTCTCGATCGCTTTCTATATGTTTTTGGAAAAAAATCACTCAATAGTAACCAAGTTTACCATGTGTTCCACTAAAGTCAATTCAGTCAACTTCAATCAGGTGTTCCAATCTTGTAAAATTATTTTACAGATATTAATTTCTAAAATTATGTGACCTAAATGGAACATATATGAATCTTGGTTATTATTTAGTGATTATTTTTTCCAGTTTGACTTAAATTAAACAATTATGAAACTTGGTTATTGTTTAGTTGTTTGTTTCTTCACCGTTATCTCCTACTTCAAGTTAAATCTGAAAAAAAGATAATCACTGAATAGTAACTATGATTCATTTAATTTTAAATTTTTTAATATTTATAAAAAAATTTCACAATAATGGAACACCTAATGAAAGTTGAGTGACTTTAGAGAGACAATTTTTTGAGCGACTTTAGTGAAACAAATGGGGAACTTGGTTACTATTGGGTGAATTTTTACCGTTCTTTTTAGCAGTTTGACCGATTAGAAACCCACTCTTTTCATTTCACTTAAACATTTGAAAGAATTGACAACGAAACGGGTATATGTTTTCTTGCAGGATGGAAGGATTGATTATGGGGAATTCGTTGCTATGATGACAAAAGGAAATGCAAGAATCGGAAGACGTACAATGAGGAACAGTCTTAACAATAGCAAGCCAAGGGATAACTAGCATCGCGATTCATGCATTTATTAGTACCCTGATGTAATTATTTACTGTTTGATTAAAGAATCAAACTTGCAGAATACATGGAAGTAAACATGCTTCAGCTGTATTTTTCACTATTCATGGAGTCGTGCAGATCTTAATGGTTTTGGATTTTTTAGATTTTTAATCTAATTTTTTTTATTAAGTTTGGTTTTTATTTAATATTATAGTGAGTGATGAATTAAAGTGAGTTTGGTTGAGCTTGAGTTGTGACTTGTGGGTTTGTTAGTATTTTCTTTCCATTTTTCTTCAACCTTTTAAACAATTGATGCATTTAAAATTGATTATAAAACTATATTCTTTAAAATAATAATCAGTATATGGCCTATGAGCCAATGTGGGACTAGCCCACTTGGTAGAGGCTTTTGCTTTTTAGATGTGAGGTCCTGGGTTCAAACACAGACATATGAATTATTTAGTGCAATTTAAAAGTAGGAGTAGAGTAAATTTGTCGTTCAAAAAAAAGTATATGGCCTATGTAATGCTCAGTGGTGGTCCTTGTTAAAAACTTGAATTTATGTATAAAAAAATAATAATAATTCCTTATATATACATATCATATTTATTCATATTCAACTAATAGTTAAAATATCAAGTATACAAGTTTTCATAGTTTTGGCATAAATATATTTCTCCTACCTAAATATTTATGTTGGGGGACATTCTAGTGTAAAAAGAATATAATTATCGTATTATAATTTGTATTAAAAGGTTAACAAATTTCGATAGACCAAGAAATTAACAAATCATTTTAATATATTTTTTATTTCGAATTTTAAAACCGGTTTGGGTAGGTTTTCAATTCCACGACCCGTAAAGTGTATCAATGCTCTATAGATCAAATTATAAACCTTGTCGTTAGGGGCGTTCAGTATTCGATTTTAAACCGATTAAATAGAAAACCAGCTCGAAATAGGAAAAAACCGAACCAAATAACAAATTCAGCTTTTCATTGGGTCATCCGTAATGGTTTCACGCCCCGCCACGTCAGCGCCACATCAGCACAGGGGCAATCACTGCCCAGAATCACTAAGGTGTGTAGTGGTTTCACGCCCTGCATTTAATTTTTAATAATTAACTAAAATACAAATATTTATTTAAAATAAAGATAACAAAATACAAATTTATTTAATTAAAAAACAAACATATTAAAATAAAAAAAAAATCAATTGTCACTTGGATGATTACTCCAAATATGCTCTGTCAAATCACCGCGTAGGTTTAGATGTGTTTCCCTGTCGCGTATTGCGTTACGAATTGCGTGTTTCTCTTCGGAGCTTAGTTGTGTAGGCTGCGTCTGCGTGTTATCATCATAGTTTTAGCAAATGGCTTGGCCCTTGTCTTCCAATATCATGTTATGTAATATTATGCAAGTGTACATAACATTCCTTATTTTATCTTTGGACCAAATACGACACAGATTTTTAATCATAGCCCATTTTTTCTTTAGAACTCCAAACGCACGTTCGATATCCTTCCGTGCCGATTCTTGTGCTTTTTTGAAAAGTTCTCTTTTCTCACCAATTGGGCTAGTATATGCTTTGACAAACGTGGTGTACTCCGGATATATACCATCGACAAGATAATACACATGCTCATATTCGACATCATTAACAGTGAATGAAGAACCAGGTGCGACTCCGTCTATGATGTCATCGAATATAGGCGATTGATCCAAAACATTGATATTGTTGTTTGCCCCCGCAACACCAAAGAATGCATGCAAAATCCAAAGATCATATGACGCAACGGCTTCAAGCATTAAGGTCGGATGTGAATGGTCCCCTCGCTGGTGTTGACCTCGCCAAGCAGTCAGACGATTTGCCCATTCCTAATGTGTGTAGTCGATGCTACCAAGTATCCCGGGAAATCCATGTACGGTTTCATGCACCTCATATATTTGTTGAATGTCACTAAAAGTCGGTCTCCTTAAATATCTCTTGCCGTAGAGATTAATCACACCTAAAAACATATAATAATAAGTAAATAATAATTAAAATAATAACAATAATAATAATATTACCTTCACAAACATATGTAGAGTATCTCGTGCGGTTTTTTCAGACATCTTTAAATACTCATCCCATGAATCACTCGAAATACCATACGCTAGTTGTCGAACTGCACACGTGCATTTTTGTAAAGCAGTAAATCTAAGCTTGCGTCTCTCGTCTTCCCTTTGTTGAAAATATTGATACTCTTTTTCTAAATCACCACATATTCGTAAGAAAAGTTCTCGTTTCATACGAAAATGGATTCAATTTTTTTTAATCATACATCGGATTGTCACTAAAGTAATCATGTATTAGACGTTCATTAGCAGCTTCCTGATCGCGCATTACTTGAACTCGTAGTGTTATCCTTTGTGAACTCTCGGCTTCTTCGACTAGTTCGTACGCGTAACCAATCGCTTCAATAATCACATCATCTTCTTCCGTTGAACCCGACAACGTAGATGACCATTCCATTTTAAATAGGTTCGAGAGAATATATAGTGGAGTGTTATTGATTGAGAAAATATGAGAATGAGGTGTTATTGATTAAGAAAATATGAGATTGGGATGTTATTGGTCGAGAAAATGTGAGATATATATAGATTAAAATTAAAATATTAAGTTTTTGCTGATTTGGATCATGCCCTCGTGTTCACGGGCTCCACTACACATGGCGTAAAACCAAAACCGAATTTATTATTCAGTTTTGGTTCAAAACGAATAACCCGCATCGTGATTTTTTACCCATATTTTAACCAGCCCATGTTTCATGTTTGCAGCCCAATTAAAATAGCCCAGCAAATCACTAAATCAACAATCGTTACAGAAGGAACACTTGCATCGCAGGCAGCCATCATCGCTCATCAGCAGACTCAAGGTATTCTACTAACTTGTTGGCTGTTCAATCGGTTGCATATGTGTTTGAACTCCAATAGCTAACATTCTGTATTTACTTAGATTTGGTGACTTGTTAGCTCCAAAAAACCCTATTTGAGTCGGCCCCAAACCACTTATGCCTTCCATGGCTACAGGAGATAGAAGAAACTTCAATTCAAACAACACCACCAATCATCCTCAATTCAAACCTCATGGCGATCACAAGTCCGACTTCCTTTCCAGGTCCAATTTGAATACAAACACACACACACACAAGCACATACATATCATGTAGTGTTTCACATCCTAATATTCTCTCAGGAGGCAGAAGATTGAGCAACAGAGAAGATCTTTACCGATTGCTTCAGGTACACTTGATATAGAAATTGCTCAATTTTCCTATTTGTTATTGGAAACTAAGTTTGACATTCAAGAAATCATATTGAAGTCATAGTTGTCAAAGGCGCTAGGTGCACTCAAGGCCTGGGGCGTGGACGCAAGGCGCAAAAAAAGCGAGGGCCTGACGGAAAAAAAACGCATTTAAATGAAAAAAAAATTAAAATATATTATATATTGAAAAGCTATTATATAACATTTATCTAATTAGTACCAAAAGTTCTAAAATAGTCAAGATTCAAATGCAATTTCAAAACTTGAATAACAAAATGAAAGTAAAGTACCAAAAGTTCAAATACCATAATCTGGATGAGCTGAACCATCGCCTAGGAATCAAAGCGCATTTATTGCGCCTTGCCTTAAAATTGCGCCTAGGCGCACAAAGCGAGCACTTTTGATAACTATGATTGAAGTTCTTTATTTTTGTGGAGATTAGCGGAATTTTTATCTTGTTTATGTTTTGTTAATCATTTTCTATTTCTAGCTCCATGTTTCTCACCTTCTAAATGTTTATGAAAAGTTATCAACACGATGTGAGCTAATTAAAGTCGACATTTGTTTACCTAATCCATAACTTTAGTGTGGTTAAGACCTTATGCTGAAGGTTTTCTATTACTTTAAGGCTTTTTCTGATTGATCATTTGTTGTTTTGTTTAGTTGAGAAAAGGCTTGTAGAAGAGGTCCGGAAAAATGATACCTTGATAATTGTCGGTGAAACTGGAAGTGGGAAGACAACACGTAAGTTTTCACCGTCCTTTTAATTTTTCTGATTTGGCTTTATTATATAAATCATTACCTGCATATGTTTATGTATTCTGCCAGATGCAAACTTGTAACACATATGTTCATTGTATCGTTTCCATGTTAAGAGTTATTAAACAATAGGAAAAACACATGGCAACTTCAGTTTGCTGTTTGGTTCATGTTAAGGGGGTAAAAGTACATTGCATATAAGGATGAAAGGAACATAGGATAGCAAATCAACATAGAATTCAGTTGACATTTTAAATTATGAGTGAAAGCATTTCAAGTATGTTGAAAGTTCTCTTGAGAGTTGAGACATCATAAATCATTTCAATCTCGATCACATGTAGTTTTAAAGCTGCACATAGTGCAAGTAATTGTATTCTTGCAGTTTTGACCTAAGGTGATTAAAGTTACTTTATAGAACAATGATAAGATTAGCTTTTTTGTCATTCGTGCTGCAACCAACACCGAAGGCGCGAGGCGCCTCAAAGAGTCCCGGGAGGCATTCTGTATACAATAAATATAAATTAATCATATTCTAAAATGCAATCGAGGGGCATGCTCAAGGCAAGATTCAATTTTTTTTTAGGTTTTAACTATTTGGTTGGGAAAGATGAACAAGGAGTCTTACTTATTTTGTGTCAACTGTTATTAGTTTTGAACTTTTGGTATAAATATAATGATTCTAATTTCTATTCTTGTTAGGTTTTTATTATATTTGTGGCATGGTGCTAATATTTCATAGCTTTTTGTGTCTATCATGTGTGTGTGTATACATATATATGTTTATCTACTCTTACTGCACTCTTTTTGCTGAAAACTTGATATGGTGCAGGTTTACATATGAACATTCTTCGTACTCATATACTAATTTCCATTTTGTGGATTTTATTCTGACAGAATTACCCCAATATTTGTATAACGGAGGATTTTGTCACAGTGGAGGAATAATTGGAATCACTCAACCAAGACGTGTTGCTGCAGTAACTGTTGCAAAACGTGTAGCTGAAGAATTTGGTGTTGAATTGGGCCAAAAAGTTGGCTACTCTATTAGGTTTGAGGATATGACCTCCCCTTCAACCAAGATTAAGTACCTGACAGATGGACTGCTATTAAGGTTAACATTTAAGTTACTAAAACCATACAATAAATTATTATTTACATATTATTCAAATAACTTATGCTTCATATGCTCACAGGGAAGCACTTTTGGACCCTAAACTTTCAAGGTACTCAGTTATAGTTGTTGATGAAGCTCATGAAAGGACAGTTCAAACTGATGTGCTACTAGGTTTGCTTAAAGACGTACAAAAGAATAGATCTCAAAATTCTAATGAAGTCAGAAAATTAAATCCATTGAAGTTAATTATCATGTCTGCTAGTTTGGATGCACGCGGGTTCTCCGAGTATTTTGGTGGTGCAAAAGCTGTTCATGTGATGGGGCGACAATTTCCTGTGGATATTCTCTACACTGCCCAACCTGAGACGGACTGTTTGGATGCAGCTTTAGTTACCATATTTCAGGTTATTGCTTGACATTTTCAAATTTTCACTTCACAATTACTATTTTTGTAGTTGTTGACCGTTTTTCGTCTTTTAGATACATTTGGAGGAAGGGCCAGGTGATATACTTGTATTTCTATCTGGTCAAGAAGAGATTGAATCTATTGAAGGTCTCGTGCGAGAAAATCTCAAGAAATTACCTGAAGCCAATCAGAAACTCTTAATATTTCCATTGTTCTCTTCTCTTCCCTCAGAGAAGCAATTGAAAGTTTTCACACCTGCTCCAGTTGGATTCAGAAAGGTAAACACATGCGGTAATTTGTATGATCAAATATATATTTACTTTATTGTCTGATCATGAAGTTGACTTCTGTGTGTTGTTATTGTTAGGTTATACTGGCAACAAACATTGCTGAAACATCAGTAACAATACCTGGAGTGAAGTATGTTATAGATCCTGGATTGGTGAAAGTGCGCAGTTACTCTCCTGACAGTGGGATTGAATCTTTGATCGTTGTTAAAACTTCAAAAGCTCAAGCTCTTCAGAGAAGGTAAGTTGTATTCAACTATGCATCAAAGTCAAAAGTTGCATTTCTTTTGGATGGAACACACACAGGGACGTTCAATACCTAACACATTTTAAGTTAAGAACTACATGATCCGCATAAACACCTGTATCTATTGCTTTAAATATGATACACAAGGCAGTTATTTAACTGCATAACCGTCTCTCTCTCTCTCTCACACACACACACACTATGCATTACGTACAAGTGCTTATTGCGGTTCTCTACTTAAATTGGTTATGTATTGAACGCCCCCATATACATGCATATACATATACATACATCTACATACATATATATGCACATCCATATATATACATATACATAAATATACACATACATATTATACATATATATAAATATATATACCTACATATAAACGTGATTGAATTAATTTTTTTTCCTAATGTTGCAGTGGACGTGCAGGGCGTGAAGGACCTGGGAAATGCTTTCGTCTATATCCAGAAAGCAGATTTGAGGGACTTGATGATTCCACAGTGCCAGAGATCAAAAGATGCAATCTTTCAAATGTTATTTTGCAACTTAGTGCTCTTGGCGTTGATGACATAATTGGGTTTGACTTCATGGAAAAACCTGATAGGTACAAAAATATTTCCTTTTATGCTAGACCGTATGCATACTTTGTAAGCAAGTTAAAACAAAAACATGCTATTTTTACTTGTGCAGGATGGCTGTGATCAGATCATTGGAATTACTATACTTGTTAGGAGCATTGACTGATGAAAAGAAATTGTCAGATCCAATTGGACAACAAATGGCCCGTCTTCCATTAGAACCAAATGATTCAAAGGCACTAATTTTAGCCAGTCAGTTTGATTGTTTGGAAGAAATGTTGATCGTTGTGTCAATGCTATCAGTGGAATCCATCTTTTATGTTCCTCGTGACAAGTTAGAAGAGGTATGCACCACCTCCCCTCTTTCAATCATGTTGGATTCTAATAAGCTGATGATTTTAACTGATGTTTTTTTGTAGTCACGGACGGTTATTAAATCTTTTTCAAGCCCCGAGGGAGACCATCTAACGTTAGTTAACGTGTATCGCGCTTCTATTGAGTTTTTGGAGAAGAACAAGACAGAGAATGGTAATGAGAAGGCTGAAAAGAATTTGAGGAAATGGTGCAAGGATAACTTCATTAATAACCGGTCATTGAAGCATGCTCGTGACATTTACAAGTTTGTTAATTCTCATCTCTATTCTCTATTAAAGAAACACAACCGAAACTTGCCTAATATCATATTCACCAAACCAAAAAAATTAACATCAAATATACCCATTCAAACCACTTAAAATTTCGTACTTACCCATTTCATTAGATACAATTTCTAATATGACCAATTTACCCTTATCTTTCTCGTTGCGCTCAATGCTCACATATCCTACCTAATACATGTTTATTATACTAAGTTTTGAGGATATATGAAATTATCCCAAAAAGAATGTTGTATCCAACTTTTGGTATACTATATTGATGTACCATTATATTTCAATTATATTGTGTCTTTAACGAGTTGGTCAGGATGCAAAATGATTATTTGTTGGTTTCTTGTAGTCAAATTCGGGAAAATGTAGAACGAATGGGACTTAAGATGTCTTCATGTGGAGATGACATGCTTCAGCTCCGCAGATGCCTAGCTGCTTCATATTTCCTGAATGCAGCCTTAAAGCAGCCTGATGGTACATACAGGTGATGAATGACTCACAATAACCATTTTTACAACTTTCTAAGAAATAAATATCGTACCACAAAATTTGCAGAAACCGACGCTAGAATAGTAGCGGTGTTAACTAGGTCGTGTTCACGGGTTGGCGGGTGTTGAACAGAACAAGTGTTTTCGAGGGACAGGTTGACACAAACACGACCTTTTAACCCGGTTTTTGTTTATTTTATCTTTTTCCATGTTAATTCTTTAAAATTACAAATTTATAAAAAGAAAAAAAATAAATGTAACACGACCTTTTAACCCGGTTTTTGTTTATTTTATTTTTTCCCATGTTAATTCTTTAAAATTACAAATGTATAAAAAGAAAAAAAATAAATGTATATAATACAACTACGTTTAAACTATAAAACCCAATAGGTTTCAGTTATGATATAAAACATTTTTCTTTAAAAAAGTATAAAAATAAATGGGCAACCCGCGAACCCGTCACATGTTCATGGGTTTACCCCTTTAGACTAAACCCAACCCGTGAATTTCAAATACGTAAAAGCTCAGTTTGCAAGTTTGCCCAAAAGAAAGAAGGAATAATCACATTTAATTGGTATCTTGAAGCCATCTTTGAAAGGGTATTAAATCTGGGTTTATGATTGGCAGGGTTTTGGCAAATGGTCAGATTGCAGAGATTCACCCAACTTCTGTTGTACGGCGTGCAAAACCCGAGTGCATAATTTTCTACAATTTAGTTCAAACAACGCGTAATTATGTGCGCAATGTTACTAGAATTGATTATTTGATGCTAGCTGAGCTGGCCCCTCAATGTTATGCCTTGAAGGACGACTAGAGCTGAAACCAGATGTTAGAACAGGTAGGCAGACGTCTCGATTGGAGAGGCAGCTTTGGAACCGAGGATAGTGCATGCAGTTGGTGAAACCCGTCTGCGTTTCTTTGTCATAAATTGTCTCAAATTTGTGTTTTTTATAAAAGGAACAAGAAAATGTTAGGTGCATTCTTGATAACGTTGAGATTAAGAAGCGGATGAGACGATCATGGGTATTAAGGATTGGTGGCGTGTTCGACTCTTTGAAGTAAACGGTCGATTTTTTAGTTCAACCTTGTAATTATGAAAAACGCGATTATGCTTTGATTGTTTTAATGTTAAGGAATTCGTGCTATTATCTCTTACCGGGCAAACGCTGGCACCTTAAACATAGATTTTGTCCCTTCAAAATGTCACTTTTTAATAACGATGCACATGCCAGAGTTGGTGAGTTGTAAATATATTGTAAACAAGTCAAACGGATTGTAAACGACTTGACAGGTTGTAGTTAGTATTTTTATAAAACTCTAACAAGACTCGTTAATTTGTTAATCCAAACACGACCTGTTTATTAACTTTGTACTGGTTTTCTAAAGGGGCATTCTAAAGGATCTCCTGATTTGATATGTATACGGACGTATAAATGTATGTATGGGGACCTTTCATAAACCATCACCCACCCCTAGCCAAAAACACAAGGTTCAAACTATGAATCACATTTCATAACCAATAACCCAACAATTAAACATAAACTGATTTGGTTAACAATTTGTGGGTGGTGTTGCTTACTTCTTGGCTTTTGAGAACCTGAGGCACCTGTATTTCTCACCACTCACTGTAATCTCAAGGGCCCCGTCTTGATTATCCTGGTTAGACGCCGTCCCCATCAGCACACTTTTCTCCTTCTCTAGGTTTTCTCTCTCCATCTTCAACCTTGCTTCTTGTCTAGCAATCTCTGCCTGAACCAATTATACCTACTTTAATCACTCGATAAATCTTACGAAATTGAAAACAGACAGAATTAATCGGACGGACGGACCTCGCGACGAGAGAGTTCGGCTTTCCAGGCGGCTTCGCGTTCAGCGACTTCTCGTTCACGCTCCTCGATGTAACTCTGCATCTCTCTCTCCTTCATGATTCGGTCTTGAATGTCTGCATCCAAAGCTTCCTTCAATTCCTCCACAAATTTGTCCACTACCGTCTTTATTCTCAACGACATCTTCTCTAGTTTCTAACTTCCGTGTTACCGCCGCCGGTGATGTCAAATGAATCCGACGTCTTAGAACGAAATTGACGAATTGATTGATAGTAATTTACGATGGCAAGTTGAAGGTGCTTGGCATACACCGCAAGTTTGGAATTTGGGGAGGAAGCTAAACCTATATTTACACATCACCACCTCTATGTTCTACTTATTTCAATTCCCTCACTTTATTTCTAATCGAGTTACATGAACCCTGTCCACGCA
The DNA here is from genome assembly GCA_023525975.1 of Smallanthus sonchifolius. Lineage (NCBI taxonomy): Eukaryota > Viridiplantae > Streptophyta > Magnoliopsida > Asterales > Asteraceae > Smallanthus > Smallanthus sonchifolius. The sequence continues at coordinate 60,263,413 of CM042033.1, read as the reverse complement.
TTTAAATATGGGTTAATTCAGAATTTTAATCAAAGGTTGTGCTATTATTTTTCGTGGATGTACTGGTTGGTTTGGACGCTTTTGTTTGTTTGATAGGTTAGTTTGGGTTTATACATTTTACAAAACAAGCAAAGTTGAAAAATGAGTCACTATCATGTTCACTGTCATCCCCGTTACACAAATAAATATAACTCGACAACCCATGTTGATACGTTTTTTTTTTCTTTCTAAAACGACCTAGTTCAACCCGAGTCTATTCGAGTATAATCCGAACCCAACTTAACTTGTAACCTAACCCATCTCAGCTCGTTTGGCAGGGTTAGCTGCACAGAAACATAAAGATAGAACTAGTTAGTACTATGATTTTTCTCATCACTCACCACCCATCACCGAATCACATGAATATCACTCGTTACACTTGAAACGTCTTTTTTTTATAACCGGGGGAACCTGGTTACGCGGTAAACCCCTGGACCTTTGACCTACCTTATAATCATGACAATTGTATCAGATCCAATTGGTAATCGTTACCTACCTAAATAACCATGTCTTATGGAAAGTGGTTACCCACTGATAAAACATAGTGAATCGTGGATCTCATTCCTTAAACAATATATAATGTTTTTAAAGGGTCATTATTTAAGGAAATATTTTTCATCAATAATATTAATACTGTGACACCCACATCCCGGATCACCCGGAATGCCGGTCACTTGTCGGATTTACTCATGAACATATAGAAATCAGAGAAGCATACATAGCGGAAGACTTCTTAAAACATTATGTATTCATTCATGAAACTTATCTTAGTACATTCTAAAAGAAAGTACAACATAATACTAATGACAGTCTTAAGCTTGGATGCCTGATAGCCTGTTCATGATGCCTCCTTACCTTTACGGCTTGAGGCTACATTTCTACCTGACACGCATGCTTAAACACGGGTCAGCTTACGCTGGTGAGTTCTAAGTTTTAATTAAAATATCTTTAACATATCATCTTTTCCTTTCACATTCGCCCTTGCCCAACATAACTTTAACCTTGTACAACTTATATCTTATCGAAGTTCGTAAACCTCTTAAGTGGTCGTCACCACTTTCCTTTCCCTTTATAAAGGTCCATTCCCCCGTTACATACCACGAAGGAATGTAACGGTCTGCGTTCCATTCCATAAATTGCAAGATATTATGTGGGATTTGACAAAACCTTTCCTTTACAGACCAAACATGGTCAAAACATTTCATGTCACTGCAATCACTGCCAATGACATTCTTTCATCATCACTTATCTTCGTAAACCAAGACAAGTCGTAAAACATTTCCCAATTTAAAATCATCATTCTTTCTTTATCGATAACAAGGTGGTTATCTTCCCAGAGTAGTACCTCCAACATTTATGTTCCCAGGAAAGAATGACGGGTCCATGAGGGATTTATACACCATTCTTTCCTTAGACAGAACATTCCGTTTGTCAGATAACTACATACCGGTCGGATGGTTACCCTTTTGTTTTACCATATAAACATTCCTTGCGACATCATGGATACTGGCTCAAGGATTTAAATCAATGGCATACAGTATCTAAAACATTCATAACACATGCATCATGCCCAAAACATTTCAAAATGATAAAAAAAAGGGCATCATAGAACTCACCTCTAACTTCCTTCCTGTTCAGATAACTTTAATTCTTTGCTAATGTAAATAGCACAATGACTTGGGTTAAAGTCCTAAGTCATTACAACATTACTTCATCATAAGTTCCTAGCTTAGTGGAAATAATCAAGTCATTAGGAACTAGTCGGAATCTTACCTCAAAACTATCTCATGTGAAATGGGATCGAAAAGCTGGAAACCGGACTTCCCTACGTGAACCGAGCCTTCTGGGCACGCTTACCGAGGCTAACTGTGTGTTTTAGGAAGTGTGTTTGATGTGTGGGATGCCTAAAAAATGTTCACAAGGTCCAACTATTTATAGGCTGGTCGATGGGTCCATGTCGGACCGTTATACATATGGATGTCGGTCCGACATCCATATGAGGCGGCTTATTGGCTTGGCGAGCACAAAACGGACCGTTATACTTCTCATATCGGTCCGCAATGGATGAATTGCGGCTAGCGGACTGCAACGGATTCCATATCGGTCCGATATCGATCCTCCACGTGTCAGTCTTCAGTGATTAGTCACCCGACACGTGTCACTTCTCGGATGGTCCCTTGCCCTCTACATAGCGGATTGCTATCCTAATGATGTCGGTCCGACATCTGCCTATGTAGGTCCCCGGGTGTCTCGGATCGTTACGTGTGGGTGTGTGACTAGTCGGACCGGGTGCGGAATACCCGTGACTAGGTGGAGAATCAAGTAACACAAAGTAAACCGACAACGAAATCACTTTCAAACTTCGTCTATTATAAACTTGAAGGTTAGAGAATACAACTGAGTGCAAATGTCTGCATACATAACTTCTGTCAACCTAGCCTATTTATACTAGACCTGGTCTCTGCGCACTTAACAAGTGCGCAGGGCAAATTGTTCCTGCGTACTTAACAAGTACGCAGAGTATTCTTGCGTACTTGCTAAGTACGCATGAAGTAGTTCCTGCGCACTTGCTAAGTACGCAGGAAGTAGTTCCTCCGCACCTGCTAAGTGCGCAAAACACTTAGAGAAAAACAGACGACAAGAACATACATTAGTAAATACAACTCGATAACTAATACGTACATACACTAACATATAAAGACTAATACATACAAGACAAGTACAAAAGCTAAGACAATATCCAGAGTGTTTGTCACACAAAAGTGCTTCAACAGCCTATTTTCCAAATTTTCACTTTTAGCCCCAAAATTTTGATTCATTAGCATTTTAACTCCTTATACTTTAATATAATATCTTTTAACCCTCTAGGGTTTCATCAAATGATAACTTTAGTCCCTCCACTTATATTTATTTTAAAAAATTAGGTTGTTACAAATCTACCTCCCTTAAAAAGGTTTCGTCCTCAAAACCTATTACTTACTCGAATATGTAGGGATAAGATAGCTTCATCTCTTCCTCTGTCTCCCATGTGGCTTCAGACCCCTTTCGATGTTGCCACTGAACTTTCACTTATCTGATTACTTTATTTCGTAATATTTTCTCTTTCCAGTCGAGTATAGCCACTGGCTTCTCGACATAATTCAATCTTTCGTCTATCTCTATATCATTCAGTGGTACATGAGATGTTTCGTCTGCCAAGCACTTTCGTAAGTGCAATACATGGAATGTTGAGTGGATTCCACTCAACTCTTCTGGCAATTCCAGTCTATAAGCAACCTTCCCTACTCGAGTCACAATCTTAAATGGTCCAATGAATCTTGGACTTAACTTTCCTCTCTTTCTAAATCTTATAATTCCTTTCCACGGAGATACTTTCAACAGAACGTAATCCCTAACTTGGAACTCTATCGGTCTTTGCCTTTTATCTGCATACGAATTTTGTCTGTCTTGAGCGGCTTTTAAGCGAGCTCTAATCTGATCTAACTTTTCACCCGTTGCTTGGACAATTTCTTTACTTCCAAGCTCTTTCTGTCCCCTCCCCAACAGATGGGAGTTCTATATTTCCTCACATACAACATTTCGTATGGCGGCATGCCATGCATGATAATTTTTGTTATACGAGAATTCTACCAAAGGTAGATGACTATCCCAACTTCCTCCGTCAATAATGCAAGCACGTAACATATCTTCAAGTGATTGTATTGTTCTTTCACTTTGGCCATCCGTTTGAGGATGATATGCCTTGCTAATCAATAACTTAGTTCCCATCTCTTCATAGAACTTCTTCCAAAAACGCGACGTGAAAGGTGTGTCTCTGTCAGATACAATTGAAACTGGCACTCCATGCCTTGAGACAATTTCTTTGATAAATGCCTTCACTAACCTTTCTGAAGAGTAAGTCTCACGTATTGGTAAGAAATGAGCACTCTTAGTTAGTCTGTCAACTATCACCCATATGGTATCATGACCTTTAGCTGTTTTCAGCAGCATAGTTATGAAGTCCATAGTGATATGTTCCCATTTCCATTCTGGAATATCTAGCGGCTGTAATCTTTCATAGGGCTTTTGATGTCCTGCTTTGACTTGGGAGCAAGTCAAGCATTTAGCCACATAATTCATAATATCAAATTTCATACCGGGCCATGATCGATGTCGTTTGGTCGGTCAAAAACAATCCTTAAACACTTAACTAGTAAGGGTAAGAAGAGTATCGTATCCACGAGGAGTTTGGGGAAAGTGTAACTTTGTTACACAAGTTGAAAGACAGAAAATAGTAAACACGGATTTAGATTTAAAACAATAAAGAGAGAGGTAATCCTCTCCAGGGTTCAGGTTTGCAAACACAAGTCACTTCTAGATAATTAGCAAGCGATTACATAGACATAATCATACGGTTCAATTGAATTTAGTGATAATGGAAGAACACGTTGTAAAGAAAACATATTCTCACATAACCAACCTAAATTAACCAACTATCATCCAACCCCCAAATTGTCCCCGATGTAAAGAAACCCGAGACTATTGAGACTTGAACAACAATTCGAAATCAACCAAGGTAGTTTAAAGCATTCAATCAATAAATGAAATCATATGGAATAACATGCCAATCAAGATTACAAACCAAAGCTAATCATTCCAGAAAATAACAAGTGTCTAACAAAACCCTACACCCGGAGAAGACTAGGGGTGATTTAGCTACTCATACTCATCACAATAATCAAAACTAGTATAATGGGACTTACAATCATGAATCTCTAGTAACAATCGACCTAAGAACAGTGGGAATCTGCCTCTTGGAGCTCTGGAACGGCTGAAATCGGAGATAGATTGATAATGGGGGCTGAGAATGGTTAAAACCTAAATTAGGTCAATTTTCCCGTAAAAACAGATCTTCGCGTGTCGCGAACTTCCTTGCCCAAGTCCTTCACGTGGCGCGAAAGACAAAACAGTCGGGGCGCCTCTCTACTTCTTCGCGTGTCGCGAAAACTGAAGCCCATGTCTTCGCGTGGCGCGAAGACTAGAAATTCCAGGAAATTTGACTTTTTGACTTTTTAATCTCTCGTGCTTCGCATCCGACTTCTTCTCATCCGTTTCTCGCTCATTTAGCACATAAAACCTGAGAGGTAGACACAACCACATATAAAACCGAACAAGAATACATACTAAAACAACTAAGACGCACACAAAGCGACATATAAACTGGGGTTATTTATCCTTACATCACATCCCCACACTTACACTTTTGCGTCCCGAAAAAGAATTATGTAGCGGAATCATAATTGGAATCTGCTTTTAAATCTCAATCATTCAAATAGTTCAAACATAATCACGCGTTGACTGTAACAATTGGTATTTCTATCATATTAAACCCAACCACCGACCTATTGAGCCACCAATTCTATGATCTAAAATGATATCTATTACCAAGCCAACAGTCTATCTATGGGTCCCACACTCAGGAAGCTACAATTCAGCCTAATCCCATCTCAAGGTCATGTTTAGGCACGGGCAAAATCATATAGATTTTCCCACCACTATAAGCACTAATCTATAAGTTTACAAAATCAAGATGAATGATGGATCGATGAATGGATGATGTGAGCTTTTATTAACTTACATGAATAAACCTAACCCAGTGGTGTTTCAGTTAAGCTGGAACTCGACGTGTGACACGTAGGCTGTAGTTTTTAGCAATGAAGAACATAAACTCAACTTAGAGGCGTTTCAACCAGGTTTCCATCCCGGAGGGTAACACATAAGTCTCGCTTAGTCATCTATAATTGATTACAAGAGTTTGCCCATGGGTGTTTCAACCAAGCTCGTAACCCGGAGGGTAACACGTAGGCAAACTCAAGCTTTCAACTTAATTAATTCAAGCTCATGCAATGGTAGATGTATGGAATGTGGGCGCCACCAACTTTCGAATTTATTTTCATAAAAAGAAAGTGATGTGCCAAAAGATTTTAAGAACTTATAAACTATTGCTTATAGAGGTACCTATCACCCTATATCGACAGTTTCGGCCTTACCGACACCCCTAAGATGAAAACCCACAAGATATCCTGAATTAATTATTCAATTAAGCATAGAAACACTATCAGGATGTTTAAGCTCTTCAAAGTCGGTTGGGCCTACCAAAACATTACAAATCGTAAGCGCTTTCTATTATTTATTATATTCAATCACACACAAGCACAGTTCCAATTGTACCTATCATTTTTCATATAGCTGCAACAATTCTAATCCAAGGACATTTTTGAAAATTTTCAAATTTTTATGGATTTTTGATTTTATGACTCAAACACAGACTCAAATACGAACCTGGACTAAGGTTTCCCCTCCCCACACTTAAACTCTACATTGACCTCAATGTAGGAAGAGCGACTCTAAACCGAAAGAAAATTACAAAAATAAAGACAAACTTAGCTGATAAGACGATCATATAGCATTTAATTCGCTATCGTGCTCCACATATGCAAGCGGCTGCCTTGTACAAGAATCAAGCGAAAGTTGAAAATCACCACCCGAATGAAGATTGGGTACGGGCAATTAATTCCAAATCTGCAAAATAAAGCTCAAGCAAACCAAACAGCATCAACTGACTCAAGACACAGACTTGATAAAAACTAAAAGAACCTACATACTAGACATGATTCAAATTAATTTTAAATTAATATTATTATTATTATTTTACGCGTGTCGCGAAGAAATGGGAGGGGATCTTCGCGTGGCGCGAAATCCCCAAATTCTGACCGGTCAACCCATTCCCTCACGTGTCGCGAAGAACTGGGCTGAGATCTTCGCGTGGCGCGAAGACCCTGTGGTGACAGAAAGTTTGGATGAAAATTTGAGTTTTTGCCTTAGAAAAATTTTCAACTTTTTAAAACCCAAAATTTTCAACCCTTTTAAAAACTTGTTCCACACATGAATAATGTTCTTACATACCTGGAACTTGATTCCCCATCATTTTTCTTTCCAAAATCGACACGAACACCTGAAAAACTTAGAAAAACTACAAAAACATACCAAAAACTTCAAAATTTACATAACTTACACATGGTGCCCTACCCCCCCCCCCCCCAAGAACTTGTGCATTGACCTCAATTGCACTTAGATGAGCCCAAAACACCTCAAAAGCTTCTCCACACTTGGTTACTTGCACAAAAACAAAGAAAACAAAGCAATAAAGTCCTAACTCACTTTCGTAGGCATCACGGATGCATTTAGCATATGCATCAAGCCATTTAAACCCCTCGATAGCCCGAGTGGACGAGTTTAGTCTCGTGAGGGTTTATAGGGGACACACCCACAACGTTCGAATACTAAAACAAAACTAGACAATTGTAAAACTTAGGTTGCCTCCTAAGAGCGCTAAGTTTAACGTCTTCAGCCAGACGTGGTGTACCTGAGATTAGTTACGTGTCTCCATCTTATAGAATTCTCAAGAACAACACCTCAACTTGCTTGTCCGGACCATTGATGTCATTAGGCTCTAACATGGCTTTCGATGATGACCATTCATTGTTTGCCTCAAATGGTCCTCAAAATCTTCGATCTCAACATCACCTGAGTGACCCACTTTGGTCACCAAGTAAGGATCGGTCCACTTACTCTTCAGTTTGCCAGGGAAAAGCTTCAACATTGAGTTGAACAACCACACCTTTTGCCCAATTGCAAAGGTTTTCACCCGAATCTTTGCATCATGCACCTTCTTCATTTTATCTTTGTAGGCCGAGGCACTCTCATATGCATCATCCCTTAGTTCCTCTAACTCACTCAAGCACAACTGTCTTTGCTTACCTGCAGCATCATAATCAAGATTAACATTCTTAATAGCCCATAATGCTCGATGAGCCAATTCCACAGGTAAGTTACATCCCTTCCCATAGACCAACCGGTATGGAGTAGTGCCAATGGGTGTTTTGTAAGCAGTACAATATGCCCACAAGGCATCATTTAGTTTGTTTGACCAATCCTTGCGGTCAGACCGTACTGTTTTCTGCATAATATCTTTGATTTTTCTATTGGACACATCCACTTGTCCACTTGTTTGTGGATGGTATGGAGTGGCAATCCGGTGATCTACACCATAGCGTTTCAGAAGTTTGCCAAAATGAAAGTTCTTAAAGTGGGATCCCCCATCACTCGGGGAAGCCCAAATCTAGAAAAAATATTTGATTGTACAAATTTGCAAACCACGCTATGGTCATTGGTCTTGGTGGCAGTTGCTTCAACCCATTTTGACACATAGTCAACGGCCACCAAAATGTACAAATTGTCAAATGAATTTGGGAATGGGCCCATGAAATCAATTCCCCATACGTCAAAGATATCAACAACGAGGATTGGTTGCATGGGCATCTCATTCCTCTTAGTGATACTACCCATCTTTTGGCAACTGGTACAAGTCCGAGCAAACTCAAACGCACCTTTGAAAATAGTGGGCCAAAATAGCCCGCAAGATAAGATTCGATGCCCTGTTTTCTGGCCACTAAAATGGCCACCACACGCTGATGCATGTGCAAGTTCCAACACAGCTGGGATTTCAGATTCAGGAATGCAACGTCTGATGAGTTGGTCTGCTCCCACCTTGAACAAGTCTGGTTCATCCCAGATGTACCGGTTGACCTTTACCAAGAACTTGTTCTTCTTCTTCTTGGTCCAGTCTTCAGGAATAGTACATGTAACCAAATAATTAGCAATACTTGCATACCAAAAGATGTAATAGACACTAAACACTCATCAGGGAACTGCTCATTTATTTCAGGAGTGGCATCCTCATCTTCCCTCTGAATTCATGACAGATGGTCAGCCACAAAATTCTCATAGCCCTTCTTGTCCCGGATTTCCAGATTGAATTCCTGCAACAAAATGACCCACCTAATCAACCTAGGCTTGGCATCCTTCTTTGCCATCAAATATCAGACAGCTGCATGATCAGAATAAACAATTATTTTGCTACCCCAAATATAAGACCTAAACTTGTCTAAAGCATAGACAACTACAAGCAACTCCTTCTCTGTTGTGGTGTAATTCAACTAAGCACCAGAGAGGATCTTGCTTGCATAGTAAATGACAACAGGTCTTTTGTCTACCCTTTGACCCAAAACAGCCCCAACTGCATAATCACTAGCATCACACATTTTTTTCAAAACGAAGATTCCAATCTGGTGATTGCAAATTTGGGGCTTGTACCAAATGATCTTTTAAGACATTAAAAGCAGTTAAACATTCTTTATCAAATTCAAAAGGCACATCTTTGAGAAGTAAGTTACATAAAGGTTTTGTGATGACACTAAATCCCTTAATAAACCTACGGTAAAACCCGGCATGCCCTAGAAAAGTGCGCACACCCTTGACATTTATCGGGGGCGGTAATGTTGAAATAACACTAATTTTTGCCTTGTCTACCTCAATCCCCCGACTGGACACCACATGCCCCAAAACAATACCCTCTTGAACCAAAAAATGGCTCTTTTCCCAGCTTAAAACCAAATTGGTTTCCACACACCATTTTAAAACTTTAGATAATTCATTCAAACACAACTCAAACAATGATCCAAAAACTGAAAAGTCATCCATAAAGACCTCAAGTGACTCCCCGACCATGTCCGAGAAAATACTCATCATACACCTTTGAAAGGTGGCCAGGGCGTTGCACAACCCAAATGGCATTCGCTGGAAGGCAAAGGTACCATAAGGGCATGTGAAAGTGGTATTTTCCTTATCATCAGGATGGATGGCTATTTGGTTATACTCTGAATAACCATCTAGAAAGCAGAAAAATTTCTGACCTGATAGATTTTCAATGATTTGGTCAATAAATAGCAAAGGAAAGTGATCCTTTGATGTGGCAGCATTCAGTTTTGTGTAATCAATACACACACGCCACCCCGTTACCGGCCGAGTGGCAATTTGCTCACCATTATCACCTGTCACTACTTGTATCCCTGCTTTCTTGGGCACTGTTTGGGTTGGACTCACCCATGACTGTCAGAAATGGGATAGATGATCCCGACGTCCAACCACTTTAAGACTTCCTTCTTGAAAACCTCACGCATGTTAGGATTTAATCGACGTTTTGTATCCCGTGAAGGCCTTGCATTTGTATCGGTGATGATCTTGTGCATCACAATGGAGGGACTGACATCCTTCAAATCAGCAATGGTCCAACCAATTACAGCCTTGTAATCATGAAGCACCATCAGTAATGCCTCCTCTTGATCCTCATCCAAGTTGGATGCAATGATGACAGGTAGATATGCATACTTTAGGTTTTTGGGGAGGTCCTTCAACTCTACTTTTGGGGGGCTGACAAGTGATGGTTTCAACCCCGAATCAATCTCTGTTGGGAGACTCTCCACATGATGTGTCTATGGAGGTCTACCATCTCTCACGGCTAAAGCTTCCACCTTTTTCTCTTCCTCTTGCAGGTCAAGCTCCAGTTCCTGTTCAACCCTGTCACACACGAAACACTCCTCTATGGACTCATCCTCAGAGTGAGGATTTCATCCTTCAATGATGTCTGCCATAAAGCATTCATCACTGGGCAGAGGGTTAGATTCACTTGAAAAGATATTTAAACGGACCCTTCTATTTCCAAAAGTCATATCAACTGTGCCTAAGCGACAATCAATCAAAGAGTGAGATGTGGCTAAAAGGGTCGACCCAAAATGACAGTTGGTTGAGTGACCTTTTCAGATTGCACATAGTCAAGAACCAAGAAATCCACCGGATAGTAGAATTGATCCACTATCACATCACGAACAATCCCTATTGGGAGTTTAGGAGTCAAGTCAGCCAACACCACAGTAGTATTGGCTCTACGCAGCGGACCAAAGTCATACTGGTCATACAAACTCCCAGGAAGAATGCTCACACTTGCTCCAAGATCCAATAGCGCCTTGTTCATTTTAAAATCACCCACTTGTATGGAAATTATGGGCGCTCCTAGATCTTGGAGTTTAGGTGGAAGAGCACCGGTCAAAATTGCACTGACTCGTGCATTCAGATCAAGCTTTTCTGGAATTTTATTATGCCTTTTCTGAGTGCACAATTCTTTCAAATACTTCTCATAGACTCGTATCTGTTTAATTGCATCAAGAAGAGGTATATTAATTTTTACCAGTTTGAAAAGATCCCAGATTTCCTCTTGTTGAGGATCTCTCTTCTTGACTGCCACCTGTTTACCTGCATTCACTAAAGAAGAAGGGAATGGCACCTTTGGAGGCACCACTCCCCCATTGTTAACAGTAGATTACGTTTTAGGAAAAGGTGTTTCATTTTGACTTAGAAAAAACAACCCGTGTAACCGGAATCGGCTCGGGTTAATCATCACTGATAGCATGCTCATCAATGTCCTCCACCACACCATCAACAAAGGTTGGTGGAGACGCAACCTTGTTATCATAAGTCTTACCACTTCGAAGAGTACTAACCTTGCCCACGTGATTGTTCTTCATGTTTCTGCTCCCCGAGGTGTGATGAGATGGATTGGTCACTGTATCACTTGGAAGCTTGCCATTACTCTTCCTCAATTCAGCTATTTTAGTGGCAAACTGCCCCATTTGAGTGGTCAAAACTTGCACGGCTTTGTCACGCACCTCATCAGCTTGATTCTTCTTTTGCAAGTCCTGTTGGATGGATTTCAGCATATCCATCACTGCATTCTCACTAGCATGGTTAGAGGATCCAGATGATTCTCCCTGCTCATTCCCCCTTTGATATCCCCTTTGATTGTTACTTTGATTATAGTTTTGGTTTCGGGGTGGAAATGGTTGTTGACTTCTTTGACCACTACCTTGAAAATTAGAGTTAGCTTGATTGGAGGCATCTCCATACCAGAAGTTGGGATGATTTCTAAGACTCGGGTAGTAGGTGTTGGAGTTCATGTCATAGTTCCTACCACCCCCTTGCACATATTTCACATCTTCATACTGTCCTGTGCAACTAGCACCATTATGCCCTAACTCCCCACACTGATTACATACCTCATACTGTTTACCCCCAGTTCCCATATTAGCTACCTGCTTCTCTAACTTTTCTAACATGTTTGCCTAAGAACTCGAGCTGTCAACTGCTCTCACCACTGAATGTCTTGCCCTTCTTGAAGATTGGGCTTTTCTCTTAGAGGTTCGTGCCATCTTCTCTAAATAGTCCCAGTCTTCATCCTCATAGTTGGTACCAAATGTACCGTTAGAAATAGAGTTGAGGTCTCGGGCATCATCATCTTTTAAGCCCTCATGGAAGGCATTCAACATCTCCCACATTTGCAAATCATGATGTGGACAGTTCTTGATCAACATCTTGAACCTAAGGAAGGCCTCATGGAACAGTTCCCCAGATTGTTGTTGGAAATTACTGACGTTCTTTCTGGCATCACTAGTTCTCTGGTTGGTGTAGAACTCCTCTAGGAATTGTTGTTGCATATCACCCCATGTGTAAATAGAAGCAGAAGGCAAGGAATGAAACCACTGTTGAGCCTTGTCTTCTAGGGTGAATTAGAACAACACCAATTTCACATCATCTTGCCCTGTCCTCCAATGGTATTTCACCTAGAATCATAGGCACTCAGATGTAAGTAAGGCTCCTCTGTTCCTTGACCATGATACTTAGGCAAATTCTGAATTGCCTGGGAACGAACTTCAAATGACCTCCCATGTTGTTGTGGAATAACAACTGGAGATGGATTGTAAGCAATGGAAGGTATGAAGTGGCTCTCAATCCCTCTAACAGGGCCTCTGTCGTATCTCCTTGGAATGCCCCCCGGATTGTCAACAGGAGGACCTGCATTCCTAGGACCATTTCTTCTTTGCCTGTTTACAGGCAGCTGCTGTGGTAGGATTGGTGCTGGAATGTCTTGCTGAACTAGATATTGTGGCAACCTCTGATCAAACTGATGTTCATTATGCATTTCAAACCGAACACATGTATCATGCTTTATGTATGCTAGCACCCTAAGCCTCTGTCTGTCTCTTCTATCAAACTCATTAGCATCATCCTCATACCCCTCATACTCATCATCAAACCCATCTACTTCATCCTCATACTCTAAACCTGAAGTGTATGGATGAAAGCCCAGTGGAGGGATTGAATGAAATGTGGAAGGTTTTGTCATGGGTGGTTGTGAGGTTGGTGGTATGGTATCTGGCACTACCCTCACATATGGTGAAGAATAATGAGCTTCGGGTTTGAAGTCAAATGGTTGGCTTACGTGTGGTAGAGGTTGGCCAAAGTTTGGTAATGGTGGAATTTGACTGGTGGATTGGTTGAGGTTTCCATCTGTTCTAGGTGGAGGAACATATGATGGGAACACACCCGAGGTGGGCTGCTGTTCTAGGGGTAACTGACCTGTCGGAGGCAGGTCAGATTGTTTCCCATGATCCTGTTTATTCTCCATTGGAGTTGGAGAAGCCACTACCTTGTTGGTTCTGTGAAAAACTCGGTTCTCTCTGACAGTCTTCTCAATTTCTGGATCAAAGAGCAATGGAGATGATTTCTTAGAGTATCTTGTATGATGCATACAATTATTGAGTCACCTGCACAACACAAACAAGACAACCCCGTGTAATACCAAACAAGATGAAAATAAGACAAGAAATTTAAATAAGAATTTTTTATTTTGTTATTGTAGCAAACAATAACAAATTAACACTAAGCGCACTAACTCCCCAGCAACGACGCCATTTTGATCGATGTCGTTTGGTCAGTAAAAAAAAATCCTTAAACACTTAACTAGTTAGGGTAAGAAGAGTATCGTATCCACGAGGAGTTTGTGGAAAGTGCCACTTTGTTACACAAGTTGAAAGACAGAAAATAGTAAACACGGATTTGGATTAAAAACAATAAAGAGAAAGGTAATCCTCTCCAGGGTTCAGGTTTGCAAACACAAGTCACTTCTAGATAATTAGCAAGCGATTACCTAGACATAATCATACGGTTCAATTGAATTCAGTGATAATGGAAGAACACGTTGTAAAGAAAACCTATTCTCACATAACCAACCTAAATTAACCAACTATCATCTAACCCCCAAATTGTCCCCGATGTAAAGAAACCTGATATTATTGAGACTTGAACAACAATTCGAAATCAACCAAGGTAGTTTAAAGCATTCAATCAGTAAATGAAATCATATGGCTTATTATGCCAATCAAGATTACAAACCAAAGCTAATCATTCCAGAAAATAACAAGTGTCTAACAAAACCCTACACCCGGAGAAGACTACGGGTGATTTAGCTACTCATACTCATCACAATAATCAAAACTAGTGTAATGGGACTTACAATCATGAATCTCTAGTAACAATCGACCTAAGAACAGTGGTAATCGCCCTCTTGGAGCTCTAGAACGACTGAAATCGGAGATAGATTGATAATGGGGGCTAAGAATTGTTAAAACCTAAATTAGGTCAATTTTCCCGTAAAAACAGATCTTCGCGTGTCGCGAACTTCCTTGCCAAAGTCCTTCACGTGGCGCGAAAGACAAAACAGTCGGGGCGCCTCTCTACTTCTTCGCGTGTCGCGAAAACTGAAGCCCAGGTCTTCGCGTGGCGCGAAGACTAGAAATTCCAGGAAATTTGACTTTTTGACTTTTTAATCTCTCGTGCTTCGCATCCGACTGCTTCTCATCCGTTTCTCGCTCATTTAGCACATAAAACATGAGAGGTAGACACAACCACAAACACACATAAAACCGAACAAGAATACATACTAAAACAACTAAGACGCACACAAAACGACATATAAACCGGGGTTATTTATCTTTACATCAGGCCACCAATAATCTTGGTGTAGATCGTGGTACATCTTTGTAGTACCCGGATGAATTGAATATCGTGACTTATGAGCTTCATCAGAATTTTAATTCTGAATTCACCCATATGTGGTATCCAAATACGGTCGAATCGAATCTTAACCCCATACTCATTTTCTTCTATGTATTTCTCTTGCCCAGACATTCTCTCCTTGTTAACATTTTTTGTGTTCAATGCGTCTATTTGAACGTCCCTGAGCTGTGTCATAAAGTCAGAGTTACAACTAACTTATATGACTTCACCCTGATAGGAGGATGTTCTTCCTTACGGCTTAGAGCATCTGCCACTACATTGGCTTTCCCTGGGTGATATAGGATTTCACATTCATAATCTTTTATCAGCTCTAACCATCTTCATCTCTAACCTTCAACTGATGATAACCTGATCTTAGAAAACCAGTTTGCTCCTTGTAATTGATCAAACAGGTCATCAATCATTGGTAACGGGTATCTTTTCTTTATGGTAAGTTTGTTCAACTCTCGGTAGTCTATGCACATACACATACTACCATCCTTCTTCTTCACAAATAATACCGGAGCACCCCAAGGTGAGATACTCGGTCTAATAAAACCTCTATCTAACAACTCTTGCAGTTGTGACATTAGTTCCTTCATTTTCGATGGAGCTAAACGTTACGGTTCCTTAGCTACAGGTTTAGCACCAGGTACTAAGTCGATTCGAAACTCCACTTCTCTTTCAGGTGGTATTCCTGGTAAATCTTCAGGGAATACATCAGGAAAGTCATAGACTACTAGCATGTCTTTCAATTCTTTAGTTTTCACTTTGGAATCAATAACGTATGCCAAGTAGGCCTCATTGCCTTGATTCATAAACTTCATAGCCGTCATCATAGAAATGATTCTAAAGGTCGATCTTATCTTATCACCATGAATTGTGATCCAATTTCCGTTAGGAGTTTGCATCTAGACTGCATTCTTGTTGCAAATGATATTGGCATCGTTTGCTGCCAACCAGTCCATTCCCAAGACTACATTAAATCCTTCGAGGATTATTGGATATAGTCTAACGGGAAATCTATGACCTTTAAGATCGATGAAACAATCTTGAATGACTTCTGCCACCGTAATCGTCTTCCCAATAGCCGTTTTGACTTTAAAAGTTTAAGCTAATCTTATGGTAGGTCTAGCTAAGGAAGGATAGAAGTCTAAGGATACGAAACTTCTGCAAGCACCAGAATCAAATAATACAGTAGCAGGTACGTGATTAACAAGAAACGTACCAGATACTACGTCTGGTAATGCCTTAGCTTCTTCGATTGTTAGGGTATAAGCCCTACTCTTGACTTTACTGACTTCTCCTTCTTTTATTTTCAAAGGCTCGGGATTATTAATTTTAAGTGTTGAGCATTCCAACATTCTATGCCCAATTACTTCACATTTAAAGCATTTAGGCTTGACGGGACAGTTGTATGCCAAATGCCCTGACTTACCACATTTGAAACATGCTCCAGATTTTAATCTGCATTCTCCAGCATGATTATTGCCATAGGTGGTACATGTGGTGACATTACTTGTAGTTCTCTTTTTCTTCCATTTACCATCATTCTGCTTCTTCTGGACCTGAGAATTTTTGGATCATTTTCTCTTTGATTCCACTGGGCGGGAATCATAGACCTCATCGTACATAGTCGAAGCAAGTTGTACGGCAGATCAAAATCTTTTTAACTATGAATTTTTCACTAACCTTCGGATTTCAGATGGTAACCCTTGTACGTATCTCTTAATGCGTACAGCTTCAGAGGTCACTAAGTGAGGTACCAGACGAGCCATCCTATTGAACTTTGTAGTATATTCACGGTGAGTCATACTACCGGCTTCTAACCTGAGAAAATCTCTCTCGAGTTTGTCCATTTCGTTATCAGGACAGAACTCCTCAATCAGTAATATTTTCAATTCCTCCCATGACATTCGGTCAATAGCTTTTTCTCCCATAACTATGACCATATTCTCCCACCAACATTACGCCTCTGATATGAATGAGTGAGCGTATTTTACCTTCTGATCTTCTCTGCATTCACTGATCTTGATTACCGCTTCAATTTCCCTGATCCACTAATGGGTGACCGTGACATCCTTTGTGTCGTCAAACTTTGGAGGACTGCCATCCTTGAATGCTTTGTATGAGCATCCCTTCCTTCCTTTCTTCTCTGGTTTAACTTCATAAGAATCGTCGGATTCTTATTCATAAAGATCGTCGTTGTCAACATTCTTTGTTTTATCTTTCCTTCTACTTTCCTCTAGACTAGCCAATAGGATAGGCAAAGCCGTATCCAAAGCTTTAGCTACAGCCGTGTCTATGGCATTTTGCATTTGAGGTTCAACTACCGGTTCATTCACTTATACATGATTCCTATTTTCTATTTCAGGTTCAGTATTTGCGGTAGACCGCGTCTACCTTCTGGGAGTATTGGGATTAACCCTTCCTCCTCTTTTACTCTTTCATCTACCAACCATTTTCTACAAAATATATGGAGTGTTTTAGTATTAACATGATAGATTGATATCTAGAACACAAGTGTATTGTAAACGTTAATAACTGTGGCCACAACGAAATTAATCATTTACGCCACTTTAGGTGCTCTAGTTATCCTTCCATTATGTTCCCACTAAATACTCATACCATTTTCTGTTACCCTTGGCATCACGCTATCTTGACTGAAATCTCTGCTGGCATTCCTATGGTCCCTTAATCCTAGTTTAAGTCTAGATACTTGAGCAAGTATCTAGATCTCTCAAACTATAGCTCTGATACCAACTTGTGACACCCACATCTCGGATCACCCGGAATGCCGGTCACTTGCCGGATTTACTCATGAACATATAGAAATCAGATAAGCATACACAGCGGAAGACTTCTTAAAACATTATTTATTAATTCATGAAACTTATCTTAGTACATTCTTAAAGAAAGTACAACATAATACTAATGCTAGTTTTCAGCTTGGATGCATGATAGCCTGTTCATGATGCCTCCTTACCTTTACTGCTTGAGGCTACATTTCTACCTCACACACATGCTTAAACACGGGTCAGCTTACGCTGGTGAGTTCTAAGTTTTAATTAAAATATCTTTAACATATCATCTTTGCCTTTCACCCTTGCCCAACATAACTTTAACCTTGTACAACTTATATCTTATCGAAGTTCGTAAACCTCTTAAGTGGTCGTCACCACTTTCCTTTCCCTTTATAAAGGTCCATTCCCCCGTTACATACCACGAAGGAATGTAACGGTCCGCGTTCCATTCCATAAGTTGCAAGATATTATGTGGGATTTGACAAAACCTTTCCTTTACACATCAAACATGGTCAAAACATTTCCTTTACAGACCAAACATGGTCAAAAACTTCCTTTACAGACCAAATATGTGTTTTAGGAAGTGTGTTTGATGTGTGGGATGCCTAAAAAACGTTCACAAGGTCCAACTATTTATAGGCTGGTCGATGGGTCCATGTCGGACCGTTATACATATGGATGTCGGTCCGACATCCATATGGATGTCGGTCCGACATCCATATGAGGCGGCTTATTGGCTTGGCGAGCACAAAACGGACCGTTATACTTCTCATATCGGTACGCAATGGATAAATTGTGGCTAACGGACCGCAACGGATTCCATATCGGTCCGATATCGATCCTCCACGTGTCAGTCTTCTGTGATTAGTCACCCGACACGTGTCACTTCCCGGATGATTCTTTGCCCTCTACATAGCGGACCGCTATCCTAATGATGTCGGTCCGACATCTGCCTATTTTCCAAATTTTCACTTTTAGTCCCTAAATTTTGATTCATTAGCATTTTAACTCCTTATACTTTAATATAATATCTTTTAACCCCCTAGAGTTTCATCAAATGACAACTTTAGTCCCTCCACTTATATTTCTTTTAAAAAATTGGGCTGATACAAATACTAAACACAAACTTTTTTCTTTGTAGATGTCTTCAAATTCAAACTTCTCTCATAATGCTCTTTGCTACATCTTTGAGGGAGAAACTCTCAATGGTTCTAACTTTGTGGACTGTTCCCAGCCTAAGAATTGTTCGTAGGGCTGAGAAAAAAGAATACGCTCTTAAAGGTCCCTTACCCGAACAACCTGCTACTAATTCCAAGGAAGCCATGGATGCCTAGAATAAGCATGTTAGTGACTCATTAGATGTGTCAATGCTTATCATGACAACAGTTGAACATGAATTTAACATAAACATTAAAACTGGTAGTGCTTATGCGACGATCTATTTGTTGAAGGAAAGGTTCCAACAACTAGGGGTGTGCACGGTTCAGTTCGGTTATTAGCCTTAACCAAAACCGAAATCGAAGTCATCGGTTAATATATTTTATCAACAGATATGTTTTCGGTTAATCGGTTATCTTTAAACGATTAGTTTGTCGGTTCTCGGTTCGGTTAATTTTGGTTAATAACCAAAACCAAAATTCGGCTATAACTTTTGCTTAGCAATACATGAAATGGAGGTATAAATACACGAAATAGATGTATAAATACATGAAATGAAGATATAAAACTTGAAATACATGAAATGGAGGTATAAAAGCTAGAAATATATGAAAATATGGATAACCGAGGGTAAAAAAAAACAATAACCGATCTTCGGTTAATTCAGTTTTTGGTTAATCGGTTTTTGGTTCGGTTTCGTCGGTTTTCGGTTAATGGTTCAATTATTGCTTTCTCCTACCAACAACATATAAGGATTAAACGTATGAGATACATGAATATTCTTTCATCTTGCAAACTGGAAGAAGGTGGCAGCGTTAGTCGACATTTTTAGAAAATGGTTGGCTGTGATGATCAACTAAATGAATTGGATTTTGACATGGGACATGAAATGCTTGTGGATTTAATCCTAATCTCTCTCCCTGACTCATATGATGATTTCATTAAGAACTATCTAATGAGTGATATGGAATTCTTTTTAACCGAACTACACATGATGCTAAAAAGTGTAGAGACGACTATTCCAAATCCAAATCAATTCTCAATGTTGATGATGGAAAAGGGAGAAGAACGAGTTCAATGCTTTTGGTAAGGGTATGGCAAATGGTCAAAGGCAAAGCTATTGCTTAAGGAAAGTCTGTCAGTAATTCTCATAACAACGTCAAGTTCTTTCGTTGCGGTGACTTTCGTCACTGGATGAGGAATTGCGCGGTATACCTGTCAGAATTGGAGGAGTACACTACTTTTGTAGAAGAAACTCCAAGTATGTAAAAGCCTATCATTTTTTCCAAGTACAATATGAATATGGTATTCATACTAACATTGCACAATTGTTGGTGTAGCGTCTGAGGAAGAATGATGAACTGAAGCCATGGAAATTTTGAAGATCATGTTGCAGTGAAATAAGTAGATCGATCTACATTTTTTTTTAAATTTTCCTAGTTTAAAACATTAGATGATTTTGAAGAATTTTCAGTTTTTAGGTTTTTGTTTGATGACATTTTTTGTTATGAAATTTTGGTTGGACCTTTATTGTAATCTGTGTTATCAAAGATAAAGTTTTTACATACTTGTTACATAAAAGGTAAACTTATGAAATCTCGTCTATAGACATGTCATTATTTCCTAGACAAACTAAGATAGTTTTTGAATGACGAGTCACTCATCGGTTCTGGAACCATGCATTCGAATGGACTATGTTTGAAAATGAATAATAGCAATAAGATTCGTCTTAATATCTATAGAAGAGAGCCATTTTGTGACAAACTTCAAAGTCATGTGAGACATGAGATTACTCAAAAGAGTTTCAAGTAATTAATGAAGTATAACTAGCAAAAGACAAGACAAGAAATATTTAAATAGATCAAAATTTTCTCAAGGGGAAAGTAAAGTTGTTACTTTCAGACTGTTAAAACGCATTGACGCAAGGCTCCATGATAATTCTAAAATATAGATTCCTTTGTCACTAAGAAAGGGTTGCACACATAGAGATGTGATGATCCTTAGCAAGTGTTGCTACCTTAGTAGAAAAGGCTTTTGCCATCTATGAGAAATATGGTATTTCTCAAAGGATATCCAATAGCTTGAGGAAACTAAAGATAAACTAAAAACGTTCTAGCAACTTGGAATCTTTTTGGCAAAAAAAGTTTACAATTATCATCAAATAAAGAGTTATTTGAAAAACATACTTACCAAAAATCAAATGTTCACGTTTGGAACGTGAAAGTAAGATCCAAATACATCTATTTAGTTTACGAAACTAATTGACAACACGTATGTCATAAATGGTTAAAATACTACAACGAGTTTAGAACTCGACAGTTATACTCTAGCAGTTTGTCTGTTAAGACCAACATGTTTCAAAAGATGCGTACCTTTAAACATAGTTAAGATGTTCTCTGATGAGATCAGTAAACGGTCTTTAGCTATCAGATAAATTATTAGAAAATTAAATGGGTAAAAACTGTATATTATATAAAGTTAGTGGGACTAAAAAAAAGCTGCGTGGCACCATCTCATAGGATTGTTGCTGTTCTCGGGCGTGGGTATATATATATATATATATATATATACATGAGATGACCAGCATACATTATGAATACGTGCTTAAAAGGTAACACATCCAAACACAAATAGTCTACTGGATGTTTGATGATGTTACCAGATAAAAGTATAAATGGCTTATGTAATTTAACTCAATATGAATCAAGGTTTGCATTTGATAAGTGTCACATCCCCAAATTCATTCGCATAATTAATTAATAAATAAATTAAGGTTGTAATGATTGCTAACATTACACACAACGAAAACTGAAATAAAGACTTCTAAGGTGTTGAACACCATTACAAATACTAACATGAAATAGTACATTGACCTAAATCCACATAGATCAAAATGGACTTGAAGTTTGACGATTATGCGTCTTCGGCTTATAGGGTTTAATCCGAATGGTTAACCTATTCCAATCGTGTCATAGCTATGTATTATCTAAAAACATACTTAAAAATGTCAACATAATATTGGTGAGTTCACATGTTTGATTGTTGTAATGAAAAGTAGTTTTCCTTGAAAACATTGTACGTGGCCATAATATGAAACTAATGATTCAATGTATATGATAAACAAAACCAAGAAATCATATTAAGTTTGACCCATCAAGTTGACCCATCGTAACTAGCTAGGTACATGAAGTTTATTTTACACGAGTGTTAACCAAACCATGACAGTTATTTTTGCCCCCAGCTCGTACCACCCGAGCACACGGTTGAACACTATGCGGTCATTTGACCAAAACCGATCGAACCATTACCGAGAGGTGTCAAACCCCCAAATTCATTTACTTAATGAATAAATAAATAAATTAAGGTTGCAACGATTGGTAACATTACACAACAGCGGAAGTTAAAGTAAAGACTTCTAAGGTGTTGAACACCATTACAATTACCAAAATAAGCTAGTATATTGTCCTAAAACCACATTGGTCAAATCCATCTTAAGGTTTGACCATCATTCTTCTTCGACTTCTAGGGTTTAGTCCAAATGGTTAACCTATTCCAACCGTGTCATTGCTACTTGCTACCTAAAAAACATACTTAAAAGTGTCAACACAAAGGTTGGTGAGTTCACAGGTTTAATTGTTGCAATGTAAAGCCGTTTTCCTTAAAACCATTTATATCGTGTACATGGGCATAATATAAAAGCGTTTTCCTCGAAAACATGTGATGACTTCATAGTCATAAAAAGAGTAATTTTCACAACAAAAAACATGTGATGACTTCATAATCATAAAAAGAGTAGTTTTTCCAACGAAAACATGTTAATGAATTTATACCCATGTCAATCCTTTTTTTCATGAAACTGATAAAGATGGGAACGTTAACCAAAACAAGTAGCGGTTTCATGTATATATGATGAACAAAACCAAGAAATCATATCAAGTTTGACCCATCAAGTTGACCCATCGTAACTAGCTAGGTACACGAAGTTTATTTTACATGAGTGTTAACCAAACCATGACACAGTTATTTTTGCCCCCAGCTCGTACCACCCGAGCACACGGTTGAACATTATGCGGCCATTTGACCAAAACCGATCGAACCATTACCGAGAGGTGTCAAACCCCCCATATTCATTTACTTAATGAATAAATAAATAAATTAAGGTTGCAACAATTGGTAACATTACACAATAGCAAAAGTTAAAGTAAAGACTTCTAAGGTGTTGAACACCATTACAATTACCAAAATAAGCTAGTATATTGTCCTAAAACCACATTGGTTAAATCCATCTTGAGGTTTGACTATCATTCTTCTTCGGCTTCTAGGGTTTAGTCCAAATGGTTAACCTATTCCAACTGTGTCATGACTACTTGCTACCTGAAAAACATACTTAAAAATATCAACACAAAGGTTGGTGAGTTCACAAGTTTAATTGTTGCAATGTAAAGCCGTTTTCCTTGAAATCATTTATATCGTGTACATGGGCATAATATAAAAGCGTTTTCCTCGAAAACATGTGATGACTTCATAGTCATAAAAAGAGTAATTTTCACAACAAAAACATGTGATGACTTCATAGTCATAAAAAGAGTAGTTTTTCCAACGAAAACATGTTTATGAATTTATGCCCATGTCAATCCCTTTTTTCATGAAACTGATAAAGATGGGAACGATAACCAAAACAAGTAGTGGTTTCATGTATATATGATAAACAAAACCAAGAAATCATATCAAGTTTGACCCATCGAACCATGACCGGGGGTGTCAATCTCAATAGTACTATCCACAGAGTCCCATGCTAAAACTATAGCTAATGGTTATAAAAATGTTCACGTAGGGGACTTTACGAGCTCTCAACGAATGTCTCATGTAAACATAAGTGATCGGTTAAGATTTCTTGTATAAGACAAATTTGTTTCATGTCTTCTCAAATGTACCAAGTAATGTTTTCCAAATGTATCAAAGATGTTTCATATTCTCAAATGTGTTAAGCAAGTATGTTTCTCCCTCCGATGTTTCTAAAACATTTAAAAGTAAAAGAGGGCAGTGAACTCACCTCGGTCCAGAGCATAAATAAATCATGTGCCAAAGTGGTGAGTTTGCTAAAGCATAGGTGAAGCATCAAGGTAACCCTAACACGTAACTTAGCATAAGTATTTCGTAGTCGGGTAATGAAATTACACGTGTGAACGCGCTCGAACGATCCGTTAAGGTTCCACGACCCGTTGATAATTTTGACTTGTTTATTGATTGAAGGGTACGTATGTTACTTCGTATGCGCTAGTTTCACTCGTATATCAATGTATGTATAAGTATAAGTATACTTGTAGGTATATATGTAATTCATTGCAATCATTTACCGAACAAGGCATGTTTAAGCCTTGGCCAAAATATGTGGTTTATATACTTCATGTCCTGTTGTTGATTAAAAAGTATTAGTTCATTCCACGTGATCTAACCCGTATAATACTTTCGTATGTGTATTGATATAGTTACGTATAATCTGGAAGTAAGTGTCCACGTGTATAATTAGGTTTGTATCAAAATTGGCGTCAAAATCCACAGTTATAAGTATTGATCATTTCGTTAAATTACGTGTACTTACAGGTATATATATATACACATATATGTTTTTAAAATATACCACCGTATATATTTGTATCAACATATAACATAGGACTCATAAATACAAGTTTTCGAATGTGTGGATTGATTTAGATGTATATAACTAAACGTACGTGTTGTAAATGAGTATACACATGTATGCATTAATATAACTATTGTTGTATATACTTTATACAAATATGGTTTGTCTTAAGGTGTAAATGCTCGCGTATACATACACATATTTAGCAAAATTATTGTTCATGACTATAATAGTTCACCCGCCATCGAATACAAGTTATGTCTAATGCTGGTATAGTCTCCACGCAATTACGTTAAAATTATATATAATATAGTAATAATAGTCGCATTTTGTTCGAATAAAAATGTTTATTATTTATTCACCAGAATTCCATTGTTACCATTATTATTACTAGTTGTCTCCATTTTAATAAGAATAAAAATGTTAATTATTTATTCACCAGAATCCCCCGTCTTGTTTACATGTAGTCTCCACACAAGTTATCTCTATTCTTAAATAAAACATGTAGTTTTATTTATTAATTATCGATACTAGTTTATGATTTATTTTGCCCATTTTATTATTTTTAAATCTCGTTACTATATCGTTAGTTGGGTTGGGTCTCGTAGTCTCGCGCGCGTTCGATTTATTTTCCACGACATATAGGTAATAAATAATTATTTAAATAGTTTTAAGATGTGCGTTTATACCTTTCCACACTCTCGGTTCGAGTATACGTTCTTAACCAAAACTCGTCAATAGATTCAACATATCAAACGGCCCGTTTTCTCCTCTCGATCACGTCCCCGATGTTGATTTACTGTTTCACCTGACATTGACTCGTCCCATTGACCATGGTTTGACCAGTTGACTTTCGTTGACTAAGTTTGACCCGTTGACCGAATCCCGAGACTGTCGGGGATGACCCGAAATGACCCGTCTATCCGGGTGACATCCCGTCTTCACCATAACCTGTCTAGAAACCCATACAAACACACGGGAATGAACCCCAGCCACCAAGGTCACTAGATCTAAAAGATATAACGATGATTCTAGACAGAAAAGTAACTAACCGTCTCGATTTAACTTGGAAATTTTGAAACAAACTTTGGGATTTGTAGATCGAGACAGTAGAATGACAAACAACACGATTTTGGTTGTTTGAGACTTACAGGAATGTCAGGAGTCGTCGAAAAACGTCCCGGATCGCTGGATGATCCCAAGCAAATAATTTAACACTACAAATTAGGGGTGTTCAAAACCGGATATCCGAAATTTCGGATATCCGAAAATTTCGGATAGTGAATTTCACTATCCGAATCCGTATCCGAAATTTCGGATAGTAAACCGGATATCCGAAATCTGAAAAAAAATTTGGATACTAGAAACGGAACACTTTTCAACAATAAAATCAAAAGTCTTGCATCAATCTTGAATACTAGAAACAAGAACTGGAACTGGAACTGGAATCTTGAACACTTTTCTTGAATACTAGAAACGGAACAACAATAAAATCAAAAGTCACTATACTGGAATCTTGAACACTTTTCAACATTACAAATTTTTGAACCATTTAATTATCTTTTCTATCTCTCCTAACTATTTCATGGTACTCTTTTCTCATAACTATTTCGCTGGAATGGAACAGAAAAGTAGAGGATGTCGATGGCGGAAGAACTTGGAAAGAACAATATGTTATTATTACCTTGTTTCGATGGCGGAAGATGCGGCGGCTGAGGAGGTCGACGGCGGAAGATGCGGTGGTTGTGGCTGAGGAGGTCGATGGCGGAAGATGCTGAGGCTGTGGCGGAGGAGGTCGATGGCGACGTTCGTTCGGGTGGAGATTTAGGGTTTGGACGGCGCCGATCGTAAGGGGGATCAGGGAGGAGGCGACGGCTGCTTTCTATGATATATATATTAGGGTTATAAATAAATAATAAAAATAATAAAAATAATCAGAAAATATATTTCAGATATCGGATATCCGAACTATCCGAAAATTTTCAAAATCAATATCCGAATCCGAATCCGAAAATTCGGATATCCGAAATTTCGGATATCCGAATTTTCGGATAGTTCGGTTTCGGATTTTCGGATAATTCGGGTTCGGTTTCGGATTCGGATATTTTTGAACACCCCTACTACAAATGCGTAGATCTAAACCCGAATAACGAGTAAACAAGACGGGGGGTTACCAGAGTCACCGGAAAGAAACTGAAATGGCTCTGGTTGCCGGATTCGTAAGCCGAAATTACGTGTTTGGCCGGAAAAGCGCTTTCTATCTGTAAGTCACCATCGCCGTCGTCGTACCGAACCGCCATAGTTTCCCCGTCGTCGTCTAGGCTAGTATCCCACACCGCCGCCACCGAGTGTGACCAGAAACACGCCGCCGCCGATTAAACTTGTCGGAATAATGACTTTTTGGCCGAAACCCTAGTTCGTTCGCCAGATCTGACCGGATTTGCCTTAAGATCTCCATAGCCACCTTAAACCTGCAACTATCTCAGAAGTTGTTGCCATACTAGGAAGCTTAGGACGCGGCCGAAGCCATGGCAGTGGCTCGTTTTCAGTGATTCAGCCTCCAAAACCAGCCCCTGAGTACCCGATGACCTCGCTCGCTGCTGCCTCCGCCACTAGTATGTCTGTCAGGTTGGACGAGAAAGCACGCCAGCCACCGGAATGGCGGAACCCTAGCCGCCACTGTGGTGGTAGTAGGAAAGACGGCCTGGCTGGGAGGGTGTTGCTGGATTTCGTACAAGGGTTGCGACTGCCACCGCACCACCGGAGAGCAGCATCCCTCCTACTTCTCCATTTGACTCTCTCTCACTAAGACAGGTATGTGTGCTATGGTTTGAATCAAAATGAGAAGAAGAGAATAAGTTCTATTTATATCCAGGGTTTCAAGTGGGTGGACACCGCGTGTCAAACCCGTAAATACTCATGTAATGACGCGTAATCACATTCTCGTTTTATTATTTCTTGCAAACAATAATTAATAACACTAAAAAAAACTAGTTGAAATATTTATTTGGTTATAATTTATTACCGAGGTGTATCTAAATCGATGCTTGTGGTCAGCGCGTATCTGAACCCCTTTATGTCAGAATTAATGTTTCACGTTACGATTATTATTATTTTTCTAAAATCTTATAATAAATATTTTATAATACTTGTCGTACCAATAAACGTATCGGTAAATTCCGTACTTTTATCGTTCGTTTAATGCGTATCTAACGCGGTTTAACGTGCATGTACGCAAAATTCGCGCGCTTTAGTTTTAACAGACTTTCCAATTGAATATTAATAACTAATATTAATACTTCGTTATCTTAAATAATTGTCATACCGAATATTTCGTGATAACCGTCGACTAACGCGTTAAACGTTTAAAATACTGAATCATTCACCTATATCTATTCTTTCTTGAACTCTTAGAATTTACGTAACGAGTCATTAAACAAAATCGAGTGACTAGTTTGATATTAGGATTATGAAACTTGGGCTTCTAACGTGCTTGAATTTCTTATTTGGGCCTTTTGGGCCTAGCTGAGTTTAGCCCAACAATTAGGTTTTAGATTCTAGAATTTTGCAGGTGTCACAAGAGGTGTCAATCCCAAATAGTACTATCCACAAAGTCCCAGGCTAAAACAATAACTAATGGTTATAAAAATGTTCACGTAGGGGACTTTACGAGCTCTCAACGAATGTCGCATGCAAACGTAAGTGGTCGGTCAAGATTTCTTGTGTAAGGCAAATTTGTTTCATGTTTCCTCAAATGTACCAAGTAACGATGTTTCCAAATGTATCACACAATGATGTTTACAAATGTATCAAACAAAGGTTTCATGTTTTCTCAAATGTACCAAGTAATGAAGTTTCCAAATGTATCAAACAAAGATGTTTCATGTTTTCAAACGTTTTATACAAGTACGTTTCTCTCCCGATGTTTATAAACATTTAAAAGCTAAAAGATGGGTCGTGAACTCACCTTGTGACGTGCCAGGAACACTAATGTCCTTTTGTTAGCAATGGAAACCAATGTCCAAGTGATAGTCACGGGTTGACATCCTATTCGAGTCCTATGATACATGTAGGTACTTAATGAGTTTTGTATATTAACCCTAATAATGTAAAGCGAATCTAAACTCATATTGAGTTATCACCCGTGCGATGGAGCCATGTTGTCGACTTAATGATTGGTGATTTTTGTTATTTAGGTCGAGTCGGAATGCTCGGCTTATTTATGTTCCAATGATCACATTCAAACGTATTAGTTTATTAAACTCATGGTTGTGCATAACGATGTGTTCATGTAGTTAATAATCAACATTCCTGTTTGTGTGACCCTTAAAAGAATGTGTGCAACTCTATGTTTTAGTGAAATATCACCGAGTTCTATTATATACACATGTCAACACATAAGAATGCATATACATATTTAAAACTTTAAAATATAACTGTATAGTTCATGTATCTCACCAGTAAACGTTAGGGTTCATGTAGGACATACTTAGGTCCATGTGTCGACTTTAGAAAATATATACTTTTTTGTGTGTATGTGTTTACAGCTAAACATCGTATTGTACAAAATCCAATGGTTTATAAAAGATGCACAATTCTATGTTTACCTATAAATATCATTTTATATACGTGACAACACATATGTTCAAGTTAATAAAAGTCCGAGTTTTTCTATTTATTAGAAACGTATACTTTAAGTTTCTAATTGTCATGTATTATAATCAATGGTCTTAGTGACATAGACGTATATATGTACCCTTTTCATATTTGTATATATAAATATACATGTGTGTGTATATATATATATATATATATATATATATATATATATATTCGGTTCTATATGCCATGTTACATAACAATTGTTTACTTTTATAAAAACGTGAGTGTTTACATACTTGTATATATTTTTATGCGCGTATGTATGTATGTATGTATGTGTATATATATATATATATATATATATATATTCATATGATACGTTTATATCTATAAAAGATATATTTGTATCGTCTTTTGTTAATTGTAAATTGCTTGTTTATTCGGTCTAAATATCATATTATGAAATGTTAGTTTGATTTTATCTAAAGAAAATACTATATTCGTATACATATATATATATGTTCAGATATAAATATTGTTTTATAAAATAATTGATTGGTTTCGTAAAAAGCATGAAGATTTCTAGTTACATATATTTATACGAATACGTTTATATATATATATATATATATATATATTTGAATGGATCATTATTATCTGTCAAACTCTCGTTTTAGTCGGTTACATTATAAATTAATTCGTATAAGTTTAAAATGTTCAATCGTAATATACAAGATACGAATTTATTCTTAAAATAATTGTTATTCATATTATCCCAAATAATGATCATCAACGATTTATATATATAACATACATTTTGTAAATATATATATGACCAAAGTAATAATTCGTATTTGTATGCCTATATATATATATATATATAATTTGTTAGTCGAATTAAGGTTCCGTTTTACCAATTACACGCTCACGTTCGTATTTATCGTTCATTTAATATATAACATTTGAAGGAAACCTCTCGCTAATAACACGTTAATGTGACCTGAATCGTTAATATTTATTGTTAGTTTAATATTTATTTTCATTGTTGAATCGTTTAGGGCTCAACGCGTTTTAACCGTACACGCACGTTAACTTTTTCAATAAAGAAATATAATCGTATTAGGGTGTATTTATACCTTTCGTTCACCCGGTTCGCATACACGAACCCGTTGACCCAAGTTGACCAAGTTTGACTTTCGTTGACTGAGTTTGACCAGGGTCCAGGCCGCCGTATCCTGTCCAAAATCGTATATTTTATACTCGGGAATGAAACCCGACCACCAAATTCAATAGATCTAGGATGTATAATGACGATTCTAGACGGAAAATTGACTAGTCGTCACGATTTAACTCGAAGAATTCAAAATAAACTTTAGAAATTGTAAATCGGGATAAGAGAACAACCTGCTAGCAAGGATTTGGTCGTTGGAGTTCGTCGGGGTCGCCGGATCTTCGTTGGGAAACCAAGGATCACTGGAAACTCCCCTGTACGTCGGATTTCTAGTTAGATCTGGGATACACGAAGATGGAGATGGTGTTCTTCTGCTGAATCACCATCGCCACCACCGGGTCTTGTCCGTCTGAGCCCTAACCACCGTCTGCCGGCGGCCGGATGCCACTAGAAGCCGTCGGAGGTCAAGCCGACCATTACGGCCGTCGGTTTCAGTCTCTGGTTCGCCCGATCCGGGCCAAGGATTAGAAGAAAAGAACGATGGGGCTGGTCGTTGCTTGCCGCCGGATCTGCTACCTACACCGCCGCTGCTGTCATGGTTCAAGGACCACCACTACCGTCATTTTAGGGTTTGCCAGAGGCTTGGTCGGAAAATCGAACGAACAAGAGGGGGGGGGGGGGGTTGTGTGGGTCGTTGTTGGCGGCCAGAACCACCCCAACTGCCATGAAAACGGGGCATCAAGATCCATCGGAGAAGCCACTCCCCTTTCCGCCTTTCGCCGGAAGACCAAGCGTCGCCACACCCGCCGCCGTGTGCCGCTAGCTGATTCGCCGGAGGAGCTGCCGGACCCCCTCCCATTCTCACGATTTGGCCTTTCGCTCTAGTTACACTCATATGTGTGTGGTTGGGTAAAATGAGGATGAGGAAGAGAAAAGATTCTATTTATACTTAGGGTTTTGAGTTGTTGGGTGAGTAAGTGGATATCGCGTCTCAAATCAGAAACGTTTAACTAAAACATCACGTTTAAGGTTTTCGAATTATTATTTCTAAATTCTTAGATTTACTCAACGCTTATTACAATATTGTTTAAACATTTACTTTATGAGACCTGCGCTCCGACTCTCATTCAGGCCGGTAGTCGCCCGTATCGCGTGTTTAACACATTTATTCGTTTAAACGTTCTGTATTCCCACCAATATTATTACTACTTTAATAATAATAATAATAATAATGAGTCAATAGTGATAACGCATAAATAATAATTATTTATGTTATTTAATTATTCCAGGTAATAAATATCCGGATTTTGTTTATATCGGTGTTTGTCGTGATCGCGCGTTCCACGTCATATAACTCACATGTTAATCTCCAAATCATCGCCTGAAGTAATTATTATTAACATTTAACATTATTAATTAGTTATTGTGTCGACATCCGTTAATGACTGTGAACCCGTTAATTTATTTAATTGTACGCCACGAGGTTAGGTAAACACTATGTTTTAATAATACATTAACTCGAATCATCTCGTGATCCGTTAAGTAATATTACTCATTAAGTTCGCGTATTGGGCCTACAACTGGGCCGTTAATGGGCCGAACCGTTTAGTGTGACTTAATTATCAAGGGTTATTGACCTTAATTAAGGGTTGTCACACTAAATTCAGTCTAAATTCAAGATATGGATCTTAGAATATAGATTATTTCTCAGATCACATCGGATATGACTAATAAAGGAACACATCTATGAAACAGATAGAGAACGACAAACAAAATTAAAATGGCTTTTTTGCACAAAAGGGAAACATCATATGTTTCATATGAACACCGTATTGGTTCATGTGGAAGCTACCAAAGTAGTTGCTTGTGCAAAGACAAAATGGTTCCTTTCTAGATCATTATAGTATGAAGATTCATACAGTAAGTGAAAAATATGAATAGTCATATCACGATGTGAAAAGTCATCTCACAATATGAAGAGTCATATTGATACATAACGATTTTAATCCTTATGTAATTGTGAATTACATATTGAATATTTTGATTGAACAATCAAATATATGTGGGACATATAAATGTTAACAAAGGTTGTTAATAGGATTGTTCGAGGATTGATAAGATATCAAGAAGTTGATAAACGTCAATCACCTAAACTATTGCAAATTTTGATTATATGATGATCAAGTTAAACCCGCGAAGCCTTAATTTAGAAGTTAAACTTCTAAACCATATTGTACGCTTACGAAGCATACTTAAAGAAAAGCATTCATTATGATGGAGAAAGAGTATAGATGTTAAAAGTAACATTATACATGCTTCATTTGGTCAAAAAGGTTTTGACATAGGAAGCATAAAGTAATTAAATAATACATAGTGTATTATAATAGATTAACTACTTGAAAGAGTTCAAGTGTAATCAATTACAAACTACTTGAAAGAGTTCAAGGTAGTATATATTACTTTAAAAATGGTGGCCAGAAAATGATAAAGAGATGGAGGCGAATGAAGCATTTGTTGATCGAGAGAGAGAGAGAGAGAGTCGAGCTTCAGAAATGGTGGCCGGAAAATGAAGATGCTGCCGGAGATGGTGGTTCGTTTGAATTATAACTACCTAACAACATACGACAATACTGACACCTATAAGACTCGCATAGACCTATACGAGCCGTATAACTTATATAGTTAAACTTTTTTTTAACTATGGTGAGTTTTGTGGAAATTATTATCAAATGCGAATTGTATAAGTCTATACGGGTAGTATAGCTTTTCTAGTTGTTTTTGTTTATATATGTTTTTTTTTAATCTATATCTTTAAAACTTTTTAATATAAGGGTATTTTTGTCTTTTAACAAAAACTTAACAAAAAATTTGGATGGCGTTAAAGCGCCGTAAGTGATTGGAACAATTTTGAAACCAAAAGGACTAAAAAGTCAAATTAGAACCATTAGACTAAGCATTATTTTGATCAAAACATAAGTACTAAAACCGAAATTTACTCTAAATTTTAATTTGAAACCGAACCGAGTTGAGTTGCTAGGTTAGTAAACAAGTCGAGTTCAAACCCAACATCCAACTCGGTTTTGTAAATTCGATCTGAGACGAGATGCTCGATTTGTAAATGACCCGAGTTATGAATAGCCCTATTGAATACTACGTATAATATAACATACAACTCACATAGCACAAAGTACAAGCTAGTAACTTAGTATAGCATTGTCACGTGCAAACTATTTATCGTTTCTTTGATGGAGTGTTTGGGTCGACTTCTGAAGTTGTATCTGAAATCCGTGCTTCTGATTTCTCATTCGAGTACCTAAACATGTTCTCCTATCAGAATACGTGCATTGTAGTAGTTGTACGGTACAACTAAATGAAGATAAATTAAAAGATACTTACGTAGAGAGTATAGTTACCCATACGAGCTCCACACAATCCACCCATAGAAGTCTTTGTTCAACCGGAATCAAACCGTAGGTTATTAAGTGTGCAAATGGCCATAGTTTCCATCCAGCCTATTAACACCATATCAATTCAAAAAATTATATATAAATATAAAAGGCAAATGTCGGCGCCCTTAGTTTTTATTTGAAACAGCTGGGTATGCGCAAGGCATAAGCTGTTAAAGCTTTGGTTGCAACCTGCTGAGTTTTTATATAAATACAATTTGATTCAGACACTAAACGAATGTGGGCGCAAGCCTAGTAGGTGCACGCGCTGTTTCCTCACCCGCGAGACGCGGGTTTGAATCCCCTCGGACGGCTACTGCTGACGTCAGCTTAATTTAAAAAAAAATAATTTTTTTCTTGTTTTTTAAAATTTTATAAAGTTTCGAAAGCGTTAATTTTTTTCGCGTTTTAACACGTCACAAAGCGCAAGTTTTAATACTAGTTTCATACATTTTTAATGGGAAACCATGCATTATATTTGAGTGATCATATTGCAGAACATGTCATTGTATGTAGAGGAGGGGGGGTGGTATGGCTGATGTATATAAGACCAGTTAGAAACATAAGAACAAAGACTCAAGGCTAAGAAAAACTCAAAAGATAAAAAGAATTCAAGAACATGAGCACAAAAGAAAGAAATGTGTGGCGGTTTTTTAAGTTTTTATTATTGGAATTTGAGTCGATTTTGGTTGATTTTTGTGACCCGAATTAAAAAACTTCTGGATCCACCACTAGAACTTTTTAGCTAGATTATCTTATGCCATCTACAATCCAGTTTAACTCTTAACCGGGTTCTTACCGTCAACAATGGCAAGAATGTTGCTTTGAGTTCACTGAAAATATTTGCAGGGGACTCGAACCGCAGTAACCCCAAAACCACAAAATAGATGCTGTTCCACACTGCTGACCACACGGTTTGGTCAAACGCGACTTTTGCAGGAACGACCCACCAATCTTGAAAAGGAATAAGAGCCTAGAACAAACATAGTAATCGCGCAAGTGTAATGCATGTTCGATGATTTACCAAATTTGATAAAATGTGTAACAGAATACGCGTTATACCTCACATAATTGGTAATAGTAATGAGAAAGGGATCCATGGAGAGTGAACCCAACGAGGCCTGATCGAAACAAGCGGGTCCTATCAAACTCAAACAGCGGCTTCCCTTCATAACACTACAAAGTTCATCAACAAAACCATTTATAAGTAACTGAAACCGGAAAGAATGTTTTGAAAAACAAGATTTCCAAGAAGTTTGGAAATAGAGAAGTAAGAACTTGCTTGTGCGATCCAATCGCCCAAAGAATAAACGATCCCGCTAATCATCATCTTAGCCAAGACGGGATTTTCTTTAAGCGCTTCTTCGTAAGCTATCCAGTTGTGCTCGGGCGCGTATCTAAGTACTTCATAAAGGGTCCATCCCTATATGATGAAAGTAAACAAGACAATTAGTCTATTGTCTAAAAATAACATATGTTGGTTTTGTATGATATTAACAAATTCTTTTTAAGCATCAAGAACACTAAAAGTTTAGTACAAAACCAATGTTTTCAGAGCCGGACCGGACATCGAACCGGCCGTCTTAGAGGTCCATTGGTCGAACCGGATTTAAGAACCAGATGATGTCATAAAAAATATAAAAATTAAAACTATGTATATAGATACAAAATATAAAGCATTTTTTGGTTTGATGTGAATTTACAATTTTAGTGTCATATAAAAGCTTAAATAAATATAATATGCAACTTGGAATACTAATTAACCACATAAAATGAGATTTTGAAAGAACAAAAAATTAAAAAAAATTTGAAATCTAGTCCGACCCCGGTCCGGCCGGTTCAAATGAAAGCGATTCAACTACACACAACCGGACCGGTTATGTGTCCGGTTCTTAAAACACTGTACAAAACTAATTTTAAATACAGAATTGTGAAAACCACATAAACCTTTGTATCTACTATGATACATAAGCCGGTTATGTAATCACTTGCGAACTCATTATTAAGTTTACTCTAAAATTACCTTCCTAGCTTTAAACCCCCTAATTATTTGAGTTGGATACCTATTTTTAAATTCACAATTACATATTTATCCCCAATTTGTGATCAAGCAAGTGGAAAATTTCACAACACTAAACACATAATAAGAAGAAAGTGAATTGAAACTCACATGCCAATACTCATGATCAATAGTGAGCAACCTAGTGACAGCAAGAGTACCAAACCCAAGAACAATAGACGCATTAATCGCTTTACCCGCAAACCTCTTTAATCCTTCGTCCCCACTTCCATTTTGTTCGTCTCGATTCAAATTGGAGACGCTGATCTTTTCCGTCACCGCCTCTTTGTCCTCTGCGATTGATTTGACCAGAGTCAGAGGGTATGGTTTATGATTTCTTTTCGATTGAGGATGGAATTTAGTCGAAGAGATGGAGAAGGCGATCGAATATGAGATGGGGTTTGTGGGTGGAGAGAGTTTGTGGGCGGAATTGTTGACGGTAGCCATGGGTGAGTGTTGTGTTCTGTGATCATATGATCAACAACTTTTTGGTGTGAATCAAGAAATGGGCTGTTTTATTGGTTAATTGTAAAACAGTCCTTTACGTTTGGGGATCTGAGCATTTTCCTCTATACGCACGCAATTATAACCAAACTTTTGACTTTTTGATGATTTAAACATACAATACAAGTTTGATTTGTTTTCTGCACACATAAACAAGTCTTCTAATTTTTCTTGAGTTTGGATGGCTATTACTCTTCGGCTAGTCAATTTTTCTGTTAGAGACCGTACTTAATGTGGTTACTTTATTGTACACTGATCGTTTTATACAAAGGCGGACCCACGATTGAGCACGCGGGTCATATTTTTTTTATATTTAACTATGTTAGAAACTCAAGTATTACATGGATTGAATAAAGACAACTTGTCGTAAACCAGTAGTTTTTGTAAAGGCTTATATATTGGATGTCTTTAGTTATTGGTGAAATAAGCAATAATAAAAATTTAATGTTTATAATTGATAAATGTTAATTCATATTAAATTCATTTGATTAATAATATAATAACTATCCATAATTAAATAATAAGTATTCATAATTAGATTTATATTAAGTATTTAAAATTATATTATTTTAATATCATTGTTTAATATGAGGGAGAGCGGGAAAAAGATACTGAGGATGAACCAGAAAGCGACACGTGTCCTCTATTTAGTTGTTTATTAGGTAGTATAGATATAGATATAGATCTAGATATAGATTAGAGTTAATTACACTAATGGTCCATGTGGTTTGGCCAAATTACGGATATAGTCCCTAACTTTGAGAAATTACGGGTTTGGTCCGAAGATACTTTCATTTTGTTACACAGATAGTCCCTAAAGTGGATGGAGGTTAAATTTTTCAGTTAAGTGAGAGTGAAATGACAAAAAAGCCCTTAAGATTAAATAATAATAATAATAATAATAATAATATTAAATTATGTTTATGTGGGCCACACCATATTAAAATGAATTAAATATTAAATTCATGTGGGCCCCATCCCTTCATCTTCCCCAGCCTCAAC
Organism: Smallanthus sonchifolius; assembly: GCA_023525975.1. Classification (NCBI taxonomy): domain Eukaryota; kingdom Viridiplantae; phylum Streptophyta; class Magnoliopsida; order Asterales; family Asteraceae; genus Smallanthus; species Smallanthus sonchifolius. Next base: position 60,226,155 of record CM042033.1, on the reverse strand, counting down.
ACCCCACCTCTCACCCTCATCTCCGGCGACCACCACCGCACCAACACCACCGTTTTTCCGTATTCATCAAAATGTAATTGGAAAGAACTGTCAGTAACATCCAAGCAAATACTAATTTCCCAACAAGTAGTAGTATGAATGTGTATTTAGAACAAACTGTATACAATTTCAAAGAAATCTGATTATAGTAAGCTTAAATTAGAATATTCACAAACAAATTGTGCATCATCTTAAATTAGAGCTCTTGCGGCCAAATTAGCAAATGAATCTTTCCAAAACAGTTCTCCAGAAACCCTAGCGAGATTGATGCACTTAGCGATTTCAAGCTTAACCTCCATGATTCTCTAGGTGCAATCACCGGCAGGAAACGCTCCACTGCGTCGGCTCCATGCGACTGGCGCAGCGTCGGTTACTCGATCTCTTCTCAAACTCCCGTCAAGCCTATGGTACCTCGATCTCTCCTCCAACTCGCTCTCCGGAGACTGGTACACGTTCAACCCCAATTGCAGGTTTCAGGTGAGAAGGAGATGTGTTTTCAGGCGATAGGGGTGGTGGCGCCTTCAGGGGAAGGGCCGGTAGTTGTGGGTCAAATGTCGGTTTTGTGTATAATCGGGTGAAGTGGGCTACAAGGTGGTGACTGAGAATGGTGGAGGAGGATTAAGGTGGTCATAGTGAAGATGAAGTAGTCGCGGTGATGGTGGCCGACGGTGATGAGAGTCTTCAAAGGAGAAGGAAGCAACTGGTGGTGAGGATTTGTGTCAGCCTCTTATTATTGATATTATCTGTTTTTTATTATATTTTTAATTTTAGTTGAAAATGTAGTAGGGTCTACATGTACGTTATTAATTTTTTTTTATTTTTTTAACAATAATAGGTATTTTGTCATTTTATTTTTCGATCTCTCCTCAAACTCGCTCTCCGGAGACTGGTACACATTCAACCCCAATTGCAGGTTTCAAGTCAAGGGGTGGGTTTCAGGTGAGAAGTCGATGTGTTTTCAGGCGATAGGGGTGGTGGCGCCTTTAGGGGCAGGGCCGGTGGTTATGGGTCAAATGCCGGTTTTGTGTAGAATCGGTTGAAGTGGGCTACGAGGTGGTGACTGAGAATGGTGGAGGAGGGTTAAGGTGGTCGTAGTGAAGATGAAGTAGTCGCGGTGATGGTGGCCGACGGTGATGAGAGTCTTCAAAGGAGAAGGAAGCAACTGGTGGTGAGGATTTTGTGTCAGCATCTTATTATTGATATTATCTGTTTTTTAATTATATTTTTTGTGACATCCGGAAAATTTTTTTTATTTACTTAAATTTTCGGGACGAAATTTCTTTCAACTAGGGGATGATGTGACAACCCGACTTTTCCGGTTAACTCCGTTAACAATTCCCTTAAAAACCTTATAGAAAAACTTAACCCCGTTAACTAAATCCAGTTAAATACTAACCTATTTAACTCATTTCAAACCCCAGGGACTATTTCTGTCAAATATTTAAGCTCAAACCGCAGGGACTAGTCCTGCCAAATCCCAAGACTTAAATGGTTGACTCCCAAAGTCAAAATCAAACTCGAATTAACTCTGTTGACTTTCTGAAAGTCAAACTCGCAACCAACAATCCAAATTCAAGTTCTATAACCGAAATTCGTTTGAAATAGTAACGGAAATTCACTTTAATGCTATGATCGCTCATTATAGAATCATTACTGAACAATAATCGTGCGAGTTAAACCCAATTATGGGTGTTTATGTCGAAACCGTCGACCTTACCGTCGACATTTATCAAAATCTCACAATTCGATTACCATTATCACGATTTCGCATTCCATCACCTCAAACGAGTTACTGTCTAGCTTCTGCACGCACTAATTCAACATGATTCAAGCCCGAAGTCGCCGGAACCTAACCCGCAAGCCGTTGGCATTTGGTCTAGTCGAACTCTATCAATTCTCCATCGATTCTGGTAACTTCTTACATCAACACTTTCGTCTTTACCCTCTAAATGAAAGCCCTATGATTATTGGGGCTCATATCATCGAATTCAACACGATCCATAACCTAGGTTTATCATAAACTTGATTGGGGATTTCGAACCTAGACTTGTTTTCAATTCAATTAAATCATGTCATTAGTTTTGGAATTTCCTACTAATCAAAAGCCCTATGCTAATTCAAACTTGTAACATCAAATTGATTGAGATCACTAACCTAGGGTTCTTGCGAATTCGATTTGGGGCTTTTAATATTAGACACTGTATTAATCAAATTAAACTTCATGATCAGATTCGCAACTGATCACTCATTGAAAGCCCTATGAACCCAACCATTTTTAATATCGAATTCAACTCAGTTCATAATCTAGGGTTTGTTCTTGTTTAATTTGGGGATTTTGATCTTGATCGTAATAAAAATCAAATTAAACTGTATAGATATAATCACAAACCTTTATGGAGTAAAAGCCCCATGATCCCATCGAGTTTCAACATTCAATTTGTTCATCACGATTACGTATCCTTATTCTAGGGTTTCGAGTTTAAAACCGGGAATTAAACGACCATACACTTAACTGTTTTACAATTAAACGAACACGCAGATTCGCAAACCTCCGATTTTCAAAACCCCTATACTTTCTGGTTCGATCATGGTCGGAATCTACGGATTTAGGACGGGATTGGGTTCGAAATCGCGAATGGGGTAGGGACTGGGTGTTGTGGTGAATAAAACCATTTTGATTTGGATATGTTTGCGATTACCTAGCGGGCGAGACTGGTTAAAGTGTGTGGCTGTGGTGGGAGAGACCCGGGTTCGAGTCTCTCCACCCACATTTATTTTTAAAAACCGATTTTCAGTATTATATTAATTACCGAATAAATTGTTATATTAATATAATATTATATTAAAGTGTTTTAACTCGGAAAACAACCCGTAGGCTCGGGTTTGATTTTATAACTTATAATTGATAATAATTCAACTTTCAAAATAATATATTTATACTAATTTCAACCCCGACTTCGTATGAAATAATATACTAATATTATTTTTAACTCGTGACTCCTATTTCTAAATAATATATATTTATGTTATTTAACTTTGTTTAAATACCTCGTATAATGTTTTAAACTGTTTAATAATATAAATTGTTATATTATTTACCGACGTTATTTGCTCGAATAAAAATAACATATTTATTATTTTTGCTAACGATTAGATATTAATCTTACGAATCTAAAATAATATATTAGATTATATTATTTTCCTAACTTTTGTAAACGACTCGAACGTACGAATCTAATTATTTATTTGATTATTATTCGTTATTAACGTTCGACACGTAACGCATTTACCTTAATTATTATATATATAATTCCGTAGACACGTTCGTCTACTCTTAAATTCCTAGAATGCGTTAAGGCGTTAAATTTTTCGTGTCGTCGTCACAAGTCCCAACTTGTCCCTAATTTATGTGTTTATAATTTTAGGGCATACGTAAGTCGTCTGAGACTTACACTCGTGGTTCCAACTTTTTTCTTGAGTGATTCAAATCTCTACTCAAGCTCAGGTGAGTTTTCACGGCCCCTTTTTACTACTTTTAAACTGGGGGAGAAAACATGATGCAAACTCTTTTTGATTTTTGTACTTCATTTTATATCACTTGTTATGACTATGCGTAAACTCTATCATGAAAGTCCTCACATCGAACCGTTTAAATATGAATATAGCGAGGTATGTTGGGTAGTACTACTGGGTTTGACAAACCTCACCCGCGTTAGTCGCGCTAACTCGATTGGATATCGAGCGGGTGCAATATTGACCTAAACGTGCACCGTGGTTGATAGACCTGGTGGGAGGCAATAGAAACAGTCAGTTTACGGTTGCGAGCGTAATAGCAAACATGAACATGGGTTAGCTACTCATTGGTATATATATGTTAATTGTACAATAAATCTGGTAAATGTTTATTTATATATTGAAACCTGTGAACTCACCAACCTCGTGTTGACATTTTTACTCACATGTTTTCTCAGGTCGCTAAGTTAAGACACAGGTGCACAACTAGGATCATGCATGGGATGCTCCTGATTTATTGATGTCTTGCTACTTTGATTGTTTTAGTTTTATTATTGTTTGGACTTGGACGTTTGGACTTTCTTTTTGGGGCGCGTGTATTTTGCGCATTTATTTTCTTTACGCTTCCGCATTTGAACTCTGAATTTTGATTATATTATACTTATGTCCCATGTAGAGTCGTTCAATGTAACTGATGTCTGAGATCCTGGTTTGTCACTTCCCAAAAACGGTAAAACTCCGTTAGTTGAAATTGGGGGTGTGACAGATTGGTATCAGAGCCATTGGTTATAGAGAACTAGGATTGCATGCTAGACTATAACCTCACACATTAGTTACATGTCATAAGGGTTTGTACGGTTGGCACTTATGTACTATATTACAGGATTATGTCATCAACTCCGCCACCATCACCTAAGGGATCTATCTTATCGTCCCCGGAGCCCAAAAGGCGCCGGACTAATTCTAGTGACAACTCGGTGGAGCAAGGGGAACCGAGTAATGCTCAGGCAAGAAACGTCTCGCTAAATTGGAATGCATACCCGAAGATGATCCAAAGGTGGATCAAACTAGGAAATGTTCCATCGCCTTACTTTGGTTCTACTTCCTCATCCGCTACTTTGCCAAGCTTTCCATGCACCATGGAGCAACATCCTTTGTATTTATCATAACTAAGGAATTAAAAGAGATGAAGGAATCTACCGATAAGGTACCCGACATTCTAAAACGGGAATCACTAGTGGAGGAAAACAAGGAGAGAATTGAACTCTTGACTGCTGAGTTAGCACTAACTGATCAGGTCCATAACATTTTGGTGGATCGTGTTGCACATTTAGAGACGAGGGCGGACACCTCGGAACTGGACACAGGAGAGATTTTAGAGAGAGTGGCTAACCTGGAAGGCCAGCTCCAAGCAGCAAACCATGCCAATGAAGGACTCCAGGAGAGGGTGACTCTCTTGGAGGCCCAACTACAAGCGGCCCTATTCTCGGAAGACATTCTAGTATCTGATGATGAAGAGGAACCCTTTGAGGAGGAGCCCTTTGAAGAGGAGCCCTTCGAGGAGGAGCCCTTAGAGGGGGAGCCAGCTAAGGAAGAGCCAGTGGAGATCGATGATGCACAGTCATACATCTCTTCTGATGACGAGGATGTGTGTTGATCTTCCTATTCTATCTTTCTTTTCATGTTTGTTTTTGCTTATGTTATTTCTCTTTTCAAACCTAGATGGGTAAGGTTGTTCCCATCCAATAAAAGCATGAGAAGTTTAATATTTGAATTATTTATTTTGTAGCCTTACAATTTATTTAATTTTCAAAATATTAGATGTTGTATCTCCTTACTCGTACTTGAATAATGTTTAATATGCGATATATTTCTCATTGTTTGTCGTTTGTGATTGTGAAGAATCATGTCTGGGAGAGGATGCGGAGGCCGTGGTACCATTAACATGACGGCAGCAGAGCTAGCAACACTGATAAATGATAGTGTGGCAGAGGCTCTAGCAGCACAGAATGCTGCAGGTAAATGCTTTAACTATTGACAAATGGTGTCAATCCTTCTCCTAAAAACATTTTTCTAAACTCTATAATTCCAATTCAATTGGTACTTCTAAATCCAGGTCAGCAAAATCAGCAAAACCAACAACCAGCCTGTACTTTCAAGGCATTTATGGATTGCAAGCCCCACACCTTTAGTGGAGCTGAAGGAGCCGTTGGATTGCTTCGCTGGTTCGAGAAGGTAGAATCAGTAATAGCCATGTGCAACTGCCCCGTGGCTAGCCAAGTGAAGTTTGCTGCTGGTACTTTAGAAGGCCCGGCCCTAACATGGTGGAATGCCCAAGTTCAAATGTTGGGTCTAGCAATGGCAAATGGACTCACGTGGGAGGAATTTAAAGCAATGATGAAGGAGGAATACTGCCCACGAGATGAAATTCAAAAGTTAGAGGGAGAGTTCTGGAACCTTAAGATGGAGGGTTCGGAAATTGAACTCTACACCACCCGTTTGCACGAACTTGCTACCATGTGCCCACACATGGTGACTCCGGATTACAAACGGATTGAACTATACATTGGAGGTTTGGTACCTCAGATTCAAAGCATGGTGACCTCATCCAACCCTACCACCATCCAACAGACCATCAGACTTGCTCACAAGTTGACCGATCAGGCGGTGACGCAAGGAACTTTACCTCCAAGAGGTTCGGTTTCTAAACCCACCGACAACAATAAGCGCAAGTTCGACCATCACTCCCACTCCCACTCTAACTCAAAAGGATCCCAACCCAACCAACCTCAGCACCAACAGCAGCGAAAGTTTGAGACTGCTAGAAACTTTAATCAAACAACCTCATCAGGTTCGAATCAGGGAGAATATGCTGGGAGGTACCCCAAGTGCAACAAATGTGGCTATCACCACATGGGCACTTGTGACCGACAACGTTTCCAGCGGTGTGGTAAAATGGGCCACGCTGCGAAGGACTGTAGGGTTACACTCCCGAACAAACAACCATTTCAATCACAGGGATTCACGAGAGGATGTTTTCAGTGCGGCAAGGAGGGGCACATCCAAAGGAATTGTCCTCAGTTGAAGAGGGGTGGAAATGGTAATGGTAGTGGTAGTGGTAACAGTAATAACCAGGGAAACAATGGTAACAACCCCAATCAGAACAACAATGGTGGGAATAACGGTAATAACGGTGGTAACGGAGGGAATGGGGCGAAAGGAAGAGCTTTTGTACTGGGATCTGGAGAAGCTCGCTCGATCATAACATGGTCACCGGTAAGTTTCTCTTAAATAATTACTTTGCTTTTGTCCTTTTTGACACTGGTGCTGATAGGAGTTTTATATCTAAGAAACTTAGTGATATGATAAAAGGAACTCCAACTCTGTTAGAAGCTAAGTATGTAATAGAGATAGCTGACGGCCAAATAATTGAAGCAACCCACATTCTTAAGGGTTGTAAGCTTGATCTAGCTAGCCATATTCTTGATATCGACCTTATGCCGGTCACACTTGGTAGTTTTGATGTAATCGTCGGCATGGATTGGTTGTCTAAAAACCAAGCGGAAATCATTTGTCATGAGAAAATCGTTCGCATACCCCTCCCGAGTGGAGAAATTCTTTCAGTTCAGGGCGAAAGGGTTGGTGCTGTCATGGGTATCATATCCTTCATGAAAGCACAAAAATGCCTTCGGAAAGGACATACCGCTATCTTAGCTCTCGTTGCCGAGCAGCCATCCGAAGAGAAGAAGATTGAAGATATCCCAATTGTACGGGAATTTTTGGAAGTATTTCCTGAAGATTTACCTGGCTTACCACCGCACCGTCAAGTGGAATTTCAAATCGATTTAGCACCTGGAGCAGCGCCGATAGCTCGGGCACCTTATCGATTAGCACCTAGTGAATTAAAAGAACTATCTACTCAGTTACAGGAGTTGTTAGATAAAGGTTTCATCCGACCTAGTTCATCACCGTGGGGAGATCCGGTACTATTTGTCAAGAAGAAGGATGGGACTTTCCGTATGTGTATTGACTATCGGGAGCTGAATAAAGTCACAATCAAGAACCGCTACCCTTTACCTCGTATAGATGACCTTTTTGATCAACTCCAAGGATCAAGTTTCTATTCCAAAATAGACCTTAGGTCTGGTTATCATCAGCTGAGAGTCCGAGAAGAAGATATCTCTAAGACTGCATTTAGAACGAGGTACGGCCATTACGGATTTATGGTCATGCCTTTCGGTTTAACCAACGCACCTGCGGTATTCATGGACCTCATGAACCGTGTGTGTAAACCTTATCTTGACCAGTTCGTTATCGTTTTCATCGACGACATCCTCATTTATTCCAAGAACTAGGAGGAACATGAGGAACATCTACGCCTAATTTTGGAACTACTTAAGCGAGAACAACTGTATGCTAAGTTTTCCAAGTGTGAATTTTGGATCCGGGAAGTTCAATTCTTAGGGCATGTGGTCAACGAGAAAGGGATACATGTCGATCCATCGAAGATAGAAGCCATCAAGAATTGGGCAGCACCGTCAACTTCGACTGAGGTGCGACAATTTCTGGGATTGGCTGGTTACTACCGTCGCTTCATCGAAGGATTTTGCAAAATCGCACAACCCCTTACTGCTTTGACTCAAAAGGGTAAAACCTATATCTGGAGTGATAAACAAGAGTCAGCATTTCAACTCCTTAAACAGAAACTTTGCAGTGCACCTATACTAGTCCTTCGGGAAGGAACGGAAGACTTCGTAGTATATTGTGATGCGTCTATCCAAGGCTTAGGTTGTGTTTTGATGCAGCGGGAGAAAGTAATCGCATATGCATCACGTCAGTTAAAAATTCACGAGAAAAACTACACCACTCATGACCTAGAATTGGGAGCCGTAGTTTTCGCACTTAAGATATGGAGACACTACTTGTACGGTACCAAGTGCACCATCTACACCGATCATAAGAGTCTTCAGCATATTTTCGAGCAGAAGGAATTGAACATGCGACAACGTCGTTGGGTTGAACTTTTAAATGATTACGACTGTGCGATCCGATACCACCCGGGTAAAGCTAATGTTGTAGCTGATGCCCTGAGTCGAAAAGAAACAAAACCGAAACGAGTTCGAGCATTACAACTTATTATTCACCCCGGATTACCTGACAGAATTCGTAGTGCTCAACTCGAAGCCCTAAAACAAGAAAACCTACCGCTGGAAGGTACACGCGGTCTAGAGGCACAACTTGAAGTCAAATCTGACGGCATTCGATACTTTGCCGAACGAATATGGGTTCCGGTATTCGGAAACCTAAGGGAACTAGTTATGGATGAGTCTCATAAATCTCGTTACTCTATTCATCCGGGTTCCGATAAGATGTACCATGACTTAAAGGTACTATATTGGTGGCAAAAGATGAAGGCCGATATAGCTATTTATGTGAGTAAATGTCTGACATGCGCAAAAGTTAAAGTTGAATACCAAAAGCCTTCTGGTCTTCTACAACAACCAGAAATTCCCATGTGAAAATGGGAACAAATATCCATGGACTTCATCACCAAATTACCACGAACTCCTACCGGATGCGATACCATTTGGGTAATCGTTGATCGTTTAACAAAATCCGCCCATTTCTTAGCCATCAAGGAAACCGATAAGATGGAAAAGCTTACTCGTATTTACTTAAAAGAAGTAGTATCTCGGCACGGGGTGCCAATCTCTATCATTTCGGATCGTGATGCACGATTCACCTCTCGTTTCTGGCAGTTATTACATAAAGCTTTAGGCACGCGTCTAGATATGAGCACAGCTTACCATCCTTAAACCGATGGTCAAACATAACGTACTATCCAAACTCTGGAGGACATGCTACGAGCTTGTGTGATCGATTTTGGTAACACTTGGGAGTCTCACCTACCGTTGGTGGAGTTCTCCTACAACAACACCTATCACACTAGCATCAAGGCAGCTCCATTTGAAGCACTTTATGGACGGAAATGTCGTTCTCCCATTTGTTGGACCGAGGTTGGAGATAGCCAACTCACAGGTCCTGAACTTGTATTTGAAACTTTTGAAAAGATCGTTCAAATTAGAAACCGTATGGCGGCAGCTCGTGATCGTCAAAAGAGCTATGCCGACAAGCGTCGTAAACCTTTGGAGTTTCAAATAGGTGACATGGTCTTACTCAAAGTCTCACCTTGGAAAGGTGTCATTCGTTTCGGGAAACGAGGAAAACTGAATCCTCGTTATGTTGGACCATTCAAAATAATGAAAAGAATTGGACCAGTCGCGTATCAACTGGACTTACCCGAAAGACTTAGTGGTGTACACAACGTCTTTCAAGTCTCAAACTTGAAGAAATGTCTAACAGACGAATCGCTCACAGTTCCTCTTGAGGAACTACATATTGATGAACAGTTGCGTTTCATCGAAGAACCTGTCGAAATTATGGATAGGGAAGTCAAAACGTTAAAGCGCAGTAAAATCCTTATTGTTAGAGTCCGTTGGAACTCGAAACGCGGACCGGAATTCACGTGGGAACGCGAGGATCAGATGATGCGCAAATATCCTAATCTGTTCAAGCACTCCACTTCAAATTCTTAAGGTACTATTCTAATTTTCGGGACGAAAATTCTTTCAACTAGGGGATGATGTGACATCCGGAAATTTTTTTTTATTTACTTAAATTTTCTGGACGAAAATTCTTTCAACTAGGGGATGATGTGACAAAACCGACTTTTCCGGTTAACTCCGTTAACAATTCCGTTAAAAACCCTATAGAAAAACTTAACCCCGTTAACTAAATCCAGTTAAATACTAACCTATTTAACTCATTTTAAACCCCAGGGACTATTTCTCTCAAATATTTAAGCTCAAACCGCAGGGACTAGTCCTGCCAAATCCCAAGACTTAAATGGTTGACTCCCAAAGTCAAAATCAAACTCGAATTAACTCTGTTAACTTTCTAAAAGTCAAACTCGCAACCAACAATCCAAATTCAAGTTCTATAACCGAAATTCGTTTGAAATAGTAACGAAAACTCACTTTAATGCTATGATCGCTCATTATAGGATCATTACTGAACAATAATCGTGCTAGTTAAACCCAATTATGGGTGTTTATGTCGAAACCGTCGACCTTCCCGTCGACATTTATCAAAATCTCACAATTCGATTACCATTATCACGATTTTGCATTCCATCACCTCAAACGAGTTACTGTCTAGCTTCTGCACACAATAATTCAACCGGATTCAAGCCCGAAGTCGCCGCAACCTAACCCGCAAGCCGTTGGCATTTGGTCTAGTCGAACTCTATCAATTCTCCATTGATTCTGGTAACTTCTTACATCAACACTTTCGTCTTTACCCTCTGAATGAAGGCCCTATGATTATTGGGGCTCATATCATCGAATTCAACACGATCCATAACCTAGGGTTTATCATAAACTTGATTGGGGATTTCGAACCTAGACTTGTTTTCAATTCAATTAAATCATGTCATTAGTTTCGGAATTTCCTACTAATCAAAAGCCCTATGCTAATTCAAACCTGTAACATCAAATTGATTGAGATCACTAACCTAGGGTTCTTGCGAATTCGATTTGGGGCTTTTAATATTAGACACTGTATTAATCAAATTAAACTTCATGATCAGATTTGCAAATGATCACTCATTGAAAGCCCTATGAACCCAACCATTTTTAATATCGAATTCAACTCAGTTCATAATCTAGGGTTTGTTCTTGTTTAATTTGGGGATTTTGATCTTGATCGTAATAAAAATCAAATTAAACTGTATAGATATATTCACAAACCTTTATGGAGTAAAAGCCCCATGATCCCATCGAGTTTCAACATTCAATTTGGTTATCACGATTACGTATCCTTATTCTAGGGTTTTGAGTTTAAAACCGGGAATTAAACGACCATACACTTAACTGTTTTACAATTAAACGAACACACAGATTCGCAAACCTCCGATTTTCAAAACCCCTATACTTTCTGGTTCGATTATGGTCCGAATCTACGGATTTAGGACGGGATTGGGTTCGAAATCGCGAATGGGGTAGGGACTGGGTGTTGTGATGAATAAAACCATTTTGATTTGGATATGTTTGCGATTCCCTAGCGGACGGGACTGGTTAGAGTGTGTGGCTGTGGTGGGAGAGACTCGGGTTCGAGTCTCTCCACCCACATTTATTTTTAAAAACCGATTTTCAGTATTATATTAATTACCGAATAAATTGTTATATTAATATAATATTATATTAAAGTGTTTTAACCCGGAAAACAACCCGTAGGCTCGGGTTTGATTTTATAACTTATAATTGATAATAATTCCACTTTTGAAATAATATATTTATACTAATTTCAACCCCGACTTCGTATGAAATAATATACTAATATTATTTTTAACTCGTGACTTCTATTTCTAAATAATATATATTTATGTTATTTCACTTTGTTTAAATACCTCGTATAATGTTTTAAACTGTTTAATAATATAAATTGTTATATTATTTACCGACGTTATTTGCTCGAATAAAAATAACATATTTATTATTTTTGCTAACGATTAGATATTAATCTTACGAATCTAAAATAATATATTAGATTATATTATTTTCCTAACTTTTGTAAACGACTCGAACGTATGAATCTAATTATTTATTTGTTTATTATTCGTTAATAACGTTCGACACGTAACGCATTTACCTTAATTATTATATATATAATTCCGTAGACACGTTCGTTTACTCTTAAATTCCTAGAATGCGTTAAGGCGTTAAATTTTCCGTGTCGTCGTCACAAGTCCCAACTTGTCCCTATTTTATGTGTTTATAATTTTAGGGCATACGTAAGTCGTCTGAGACTTACACTCGTGGTTCCAACTTTTTTCTTGTGTGATTCAAATCTCTACTCAAGCTCAGGTGAGTTTTCACGGCCCCTTTTTACTACTTTTAAACTGGGGGAGAAAACATGATGCAAACTCTTTTGATTTTTGTACTTCATTTTATATCACTTGTTATGACTATGCGTAAACTCTATCATGAAAGTCCTCACATCGAACCGTTTAAATATGAATATAGCGAGGTATGTTGGGTAGTACTACTGGGTTTGACAAACCTCACCCGCGTTAGTCGCGCTAACTCGATTGGATATCGAACGGGTGCAATATTGACCTAAACGTGCACCGTGGTTGATAGACCTGGTGGGAGGCAATACAAACAGTCAGTTTACGGTTGCGAGCGTAATATCAAACATGAACATGGGTTAGCTACTCATTGGTATATATATGTTGATTGTACAATAAATCTGGTAAATGTTTATTTATATATTGAAACCTGTGAACTCACCAACCTCGTGTTGACATTTTTACTTTCATGTTTTCTCAGGTCGCTAAGTTAAGACACAGGTGCACAACTAGGATCATGCATGGGATGTTCCTGATTTATTGATGTCTTGCTACTTTGATTGTTTTAGTTTTATTATTGTTTGGACTTGGACGTTTGGACTTTTTTTTGGGGCGCGTGTGTTTTGCGCATTTATTTTCTTTACGCTTCCGCATTTGAACTCTGAATTTTGATTATATTATACTTATGTCCCATGTAGAGTCGTTCAATGTAACTGATGTCTGAAATCCTGGTTTGTCACTTCCCAAAAACGTTAAAACTCCGTTAGTTGAAATTGGGGGTGTGACATTTTTAATTTTAATTGAAAATGTAGTAGGGTCTACATGTACTTTATTAATTTTATTTTTAATTTTTTTAACAATAAAGGGTATTTTTGTCATTTCACTCTCACTTAACTGAAAAAGTTAACATCCATTCACTTTAGGGACCATCAGTGTAACAAAATGAAAGTATCTTGGGACCAAACCCGTAATTTCTTAAAGTTAGGGACTATATCCGTAATTTGGCCTAACTTTCAGAATTTTCAAATTTATTTTCTGACCCTTATTGGGTTTTCATTAACTCCCGTTATTTCGTATAAGTTTCGGGTAGAAATTGAGATCGGGATTTTGGCAGGTGTTATATCATCCCCAACCTCAAAATCTCGTCCTCGAGATTACTTTCTGAATAAGTGTGGGTATTTCTTTTTCATTTCGGATTCCAGTTCCCACGTGTACTCGGGTCCACGTCTGGAATTGCATTTCACCTTGGCCAATACGAGTTTCTTTCGTTTCAATTTCTTTTCCTACCGATCCTCAATTTGTAACGGTTGTTCCACAAACTTAAGCCTTTCATCCACTACTACATCTTGTAATGGCATGGCTAAGGTTTCATCTACTAGGCATTTACGCAGGATGGAGACATGGAACACATCGTGTACTCCACTCATCTCTATCGGCAATTCCAATCGATATGCCACAGATCCGATCAACAAACCTACGGCTTAACTTCCCTTTCTTTCCGAATCGTACCACACCCTTCCAAGGTGATACCTTAAGTAAAACATTGTCTCCAACGTTATATTTTAACGGCTTTCACCTTTTGTCGGCATAACTTTTCTAGCGATCACGAGCCGTTTTCAGTCTTTCCCTGAATTGTAATATCTTATCAGTGGTTTCCTGGACTATCTCAGGTCCTGATAACTGGTTTTCCCCTACTTTAGCCTAACACACGGGAGTTCTGCATTTTCTTCCATATAAGCTTCAAATGGTGCAGCCTGTATACTTGTGTGGTAGCTGTTATTGTAAGAGAATTCTATCAGAGGTAAGTGGTCGTCCCAACTTTCTCCTAGGACAATAACACATGCTCGAAGCATATCATCCAAGGTTTGGATTGTCCTCTCGCTCTGCCCATCCGTTTGAGGATGGTATGCAGTGCTAAGGTTTAAACGAGTTCCGAGAGCTTTTTGGAAGCTCTGCCAGAATCGAGACGTGAATCGACTGTCTCTATATGATACGATGGATAATGGTACTCCATGTAAAGATACTATCTTGGTAACGTATAATTGGGCCAGTTTATCCATGCTAAAAGTTTCCTTCATGGGTAGGAAATTTGCGGATTTGGTTAAACGATCAACTATAACCCATATTGTGCCATTTCCTTGACTGGTTCGGGAAAGTTTAGTGATGAAATCCATGGTGATCATTTCCCATTTCCATACTGGAAACCAAGTTGTTGCAACAGTCCAGATGGCTTTTGGTGTTCGGCTTTAACCTTGGAACAAGTTAGACATTTGGCCACATATTCAGCTATGTGCTTTTTCATGCCGATCCGCCAGTATTCCGGTTTCAGATTTTTGTACATCTTATCACCACGGGGGTGCAATTTGTACATGGATTTATAGGCTTCCTCGAGAATTTCTCCTCGGAGATTTCCATAGATTGGAACCCATATTCGTTTATTCATTCTAAGGATGTCGTCATTTCCTTTGACGAGTTGTTCAGTATTTCCTATCATCCCTTCGTTTTCGAGGTTTGCCTCTTTCAAGGCTGATTTCTGTGCCTGTTTGATCTGAGAAATAAGACTGACTTGCAGGTCGAGTCTTAGGGCACGTACTGGCTTTGGTTTTTCATGTTCTTTTCGACTCAAGGCGTCGGCTACTACGTTAGCCTTGCCCTCATGATAACATATCTCGCAGTCATAGTCGCTTAGGACTTCCATCCATCGTCTTTGTATCATGTTCAGCTCTTTCTGGCCGAAGACATACTTTAGACTTTTGTGATCTGTGAAAACCGTGAATTTGACTCCATAGAGATAATGCCTCCATAATTTCAGCGCGAAGATTATGGCACCTAACTCCAGGTCATGAGTCGCATAGTTCTTTTCGTGAGTCTTAAGTTGTCGAGATGCATAAGCGATGACTTTGTTTCCTTGCATCAATACACACCCTAAACCAGTGTGTGATGCATCGAAGAAGAATACAAAACCTTCGTTGCCTTCGGGCAGCGATAGAATTGGTGCTTGAGTTAATTTCTGCTTTAGAATTTCAAATGCTTCATTCTGCTTTGGACCCCATTCATATTTCATTGCCTTTCGGGTTAGTGTAGTCAAAGGAACGGCGATCCTTGAGAAGTCCTTAATAAACCTTTGTAATATCCTGCCAAACCGAGGAAACTTCTCACTTCGGTCGGTGTCTTTGGGACTTCCCAATTGGATATAGCCTCAATCTTAACTAGATCTACTTGAATTCCTTTCTCGTCTATGACGTGACCGAGAAATTGTACTTTTGACAACCAGAATTCACACTTCGAGAATTTGGCGTAAAGTTTCTTGTTTCTCAATAGTTCAAGTATCGTCCTCAGATTGTTGGCATGATATTCCTTGCTTTTTGAGTAGATAAGTATATCGTCTATGAACACGATTACGAAATTATCTAAGTAGTGTTTACAGATTCGGTTCATCATATCCATGAAAGCTGCGGGAGCATTTGTAAGTTCGAACGGCATTACCCTGAACTCAAAGTGACCATATCTAGTTCTGAACGCGGTTTTAGATATGTCATCTTCTTGGACTTTCAACTGATGATAGCCTGATCGCAGGTCTATTTTGGAAAACCATCTTGCTCCTTGGAGCTGATCAAACAGATCGTCGATTCTTGGAAGTAGATACCGGTTCTTGATCATAACCTTGTTCAATTATCGGTAATCTATACACATCCTCATCAATCCGTCCTTCTTTTTCATAAAAAGTACCGGAGCTCCCCATGGTGAGGAACTTGGTCTTATAAATCCTTTCTCCAATAACTCATCAAGTTGTTTCTTTAATTCAGCCATCTCGGTAGGAGCTAATATGTACGGGGCTTTGGCTATCGGAGCCGTGCCTGGTACAGGATTTGTCCAAAACTCAACTTCCCGATCTGGTGGTGTTCCAGGTAACTCTTCAGGGAAGATATCAGGGTATTCGGAGACGATTGGTACATCCTTTAGTTATTGCTTGGAATTGCAGGTGGTTACGGATACGAGATAAGCAAGGCATCCCTTTCATAGATACTTTATTGCTTTTATCATAGATATTAAACCAACAGGGTTGTATGATTCGTCTCCTTTAATTGTTACTACTTCTCCTGAAGGTGTGAGTAGTTCAATGACTTTTGAGTCACAATGGATATGGGCCTGGTTAGTTGCCAACCAATCCATTCCAAGGACTATATCGAAGCCAGCCAAATCCATTGGCAAAAGTTGTACGGGTATGACGTGTCCAGATAACGTAATTGAACAACCATTCAAAGATCTGGAGACTTGGATCAAGTCTCCGTTCGCGGTTTCGATTTGGTAAGTTTTGTCTAGCTTAGCTAAGGGCTTATTAACTAGTTTACAAAACTTATGATCTATAAAACTTTGGGTCACCCCAAAGTCAAAAAGCACCTTAGCGTAATCATTATTGACAAGAAAAGTACCGTATATGACATCAGTCATTTTATCAGCCTATTTTGCATTTAAATGGAATGCTCGGGCGTTTTTCTTGGCTTCGGTGGTAGGTTTGGTACCTGAGCCACCAGTAACTTTTAGTTTCGGGCATTCGCTTTTGTAGTGCCCGATCTCGCTACAGTTGTAGCATGTGATACCCCTCTTTCGTGGGCAGTGGTCCGTGTGATAACCAGTGCTTTTACAATCAGGCATGTAGTTGGGGTATATTGTCGACATTTCCCCCGATGCTTCTTTTGGCAGACTTTGCATACGAGAGAACTGTACTGTCCCTCTTTTTGGGAAAATGGTCGATTGTTTCTTTTATGGTCAGGTTTGGTTATTTCCTTCTTTTTGTTTTCTTCCAATGTTCGGATCATTCCGTCCGTTAATTGGGCGCCAAGGTCCATGGCTTCATCAATGGTTTTGGGTTTTGAGACATTTACCATATCTCGGATTTCACTGACCAGTCCATAGATATATCTCTTGATGAGATTTGATTCAGGCGTAGCTAGATGCGGCACTAGTCGTGCATATTCTAGAAGTTTGGTCATGTAATCTTGATGATTAGAGCCAACCATTCTTTGGTTCAGGAATTTTTGTTCTATTTTCTCTATTTCATTGATAGGACAGAATTTTCTCTTGACTCGGTCTTTAAATGAGTCCCAACTTATTTCATATGTCCTTTCTCTTCCTTTGGTGGATACCAGGGCGTTCCACCATTCAAAAGCGAAATTCTTGAAGAGGTTAGAGGACAGAGGACCTTGTCTTCTTCGTCACATTTACTTATGGCCAAGACCGATTCTGGCTTTTCTATCCATCGTAGTGGTGCTACTCCGCCTTCCTTTCCAAGAAAGTCATAGGGCTTACAAGCTTGGAAAGTCTTGTATGATCAACCCATGTGTTTACTCTTTTTGTGACGCGGTTTGTAATTGTCCGCAGAGCTGTCACTTGAGGAATAGTGTTCCTTATTTCGGGTTCTCTTGGTTTTGGAACTTTGATGGGTATGAGTTTTTGAATGTTCCCTTCTCACGGAAATAGTGTGGTTTGATTCGTTATGCTCAGAGTTATGAGGCGTATGCTCCTTTTCTTTTCCTTTAATTTTGGCCTTGGCTTTGGTAGTCTGAGCCTTTTCAAATGCCTCTAGCATTGTTGGAATTGCATCCCCAATTCCTTTGTTTATCATTTTCTGCATTTCTGCAGCTTGGGCCTCTTTTTCTAAGGCCTCTTCAGCTTGTTTCTTTTGTCCACGCGTATGTGTGGATGGTCCAGTTCTTATTGACATTCTAGACGAAAGACATAATATTCATTAGAATTCGAAGATCTTTTTGATAAGGGAGATACAAGATTTTTATTATTTTCAAACTTCAAAATACAATACGGTAATTGAAATAACGACCCCTAGCTCTAATCAACGCTTGTTGTAGAGCGGTGATCTTGGCGTCTTTTTCAGCTTCAATCCTTTCTAATTCAGCTATGCGAGCTTGCATTGCTGCAATCCTTTCTTCTCCCGGGGTTTCCTCGTTAGTCCGGGGAGTATGGATTGGAGTAGGATTGGTGGAATGGTAAGTTCCGTAGGGTCTGTTGGAGTCAGCCCTTTCTTCACCTTCCAAAGTGTAGTGGTGTTCATACGGGATTATGGGTGGTTTCTCTAGGTAGCTATAATTGTTTACATAGGTTTGGTCATAGCTTTCGAGTGTTGGAGCGGTGTAATAGCTCATTGGGGTTTCATAGAAATTTTTGGATGTTTCTATTTCCCCTATATTTTGAAAGGTTCCTCTAGTGTATTCGGAATTTGTTCTAGAATAGGATTCGGTTGAGTTTGTGTTTTGTTCGCTATTTTCAGGTGGTGCGTACTTACGAATGAAGTTAGGTCCTTTTCCCTTTCCTTCCATTCTAGAAAAATGAAAGAAAAATAAATACTTTTATTAATAGGGTAAAACGATTACAAGATTTTATTTGGGTTACATAAAAATAACATAAAAACGATAGTAGGACGCCTATTTCTTGACCACGCTCTTGGCATCCTTCATCAAGCTTTTCCCTTGAAACCAAATTCTTTTGGCGAAGGACTTATGCTCCTTGTCCTTTTGGGCAAACTTCTTTTTGGCCTTTGATAGATCCTTCTCGGTCTCTATCAATACTTCCCTAGTCAAGATAAGCTCTTTATTGACTTGATCGGTTTCGCGAAGCGACCGATCGAGACACTCTATTGGAGATCCTGGTGTGGATGATGGATATCCAAATTTCGGTGGAGGGTCTCTTAGTCCTAAGACAATGTCATTGTAGACATTATCGTAGGCGGGAGTAGGTTTATGTTTCATGGTAGCTTGTGGGCTAAAGTTCTCAGGTATAGTGTTAGGATCGTCAAATGTGGCCTCAAATCCAGCCATAAGATCGTTATCATCCTGGATATAGGGATCCATGAACTGTGGATGATTTGCATAATCGATGTACGATCCAGAACTTTCGGAGTAGGCTCTTATAGAACGTGTGTTAGCATAATTTCCGTCGGTGTCCGAATTATTACTCATGTATGGACCCGGTATGATAGGATAGTTGAGGTAATCAGCAAACGGTTCATAACTGGCTGATTGTGGTGAATAGGCTTCCACTGGAGGTAGAGGAAGGAATCCTTCGGATTTAAAACTTTTGTAGTTCTCCAGATTTTTATAGATTTCCTCTAAACTAGCTCCTGTGATGGAAAGCTTCTCAACAGGTTCTTTCACCCTTATTCGAGGTTTAGTGGCCTTCTTGCTAGACCCTGCCTCATATTGATTAGTGGAAGGGGGATACATGGGCAGTGTAGGTGTTTGAGGTGGAGAGTAGTTTGGTGGAGGAGGTACTGGGTAATGTGGTGGTGTACATCTCCAGTTATTAAAGTCAGAGCCACCCATTTGGCTTAGGTGATCTGATTTGTATTCCTCCTTTATTGGAGCCTTTGGCAGAGTATGATACCATGAGAAGTTTCCTACTTCCATGGGTGCATAAGGAATTGCCATTGATTCTTGTTCAACGGTAACTTTAGAGTTATAGTAGCTATGGTATCCTTGTCCTCCTGACATAATACTACCTGCATGTTTCGACACTATCAGCTTAAAGGCAAGTGTCTACCTACTTTTGCTTAGTAGGCAAGTCATTGCTTAATCTGGTTAGAGCTTAGATACTAATCCCAAGTATCTAATTCGCTAAAACCTCAGTCTCTGATACCAACCAATGTCACACCCAGCCCCGACACCCGCGGGACGTTACCGGGCTGCGACATCCGTTGGCACCTTCGATACCTGCTTTGATTTCAGAGATTGGTTTTGTGCAGCGGAATAGTGGTTTTTGTGACAATCACCAAATTCAAGTAATTTACTATTCATGTAGATAGTGAATTACCAAGCATAATGGATTGAGACTTAGTGAATATTATGAACTAGATCGTTGTGATAATGCAATTTTATGGATTGGGATCCATACCATATAAGACATATTAACAAGTATTGGTGATTTAAAATTTAGTATTCTATTTACATACAAAATAATGTGATACAAATTATATGTTCAAGTGTTACAAGATTCTTTGGAAAACTTTATGGAATTATCAGTATATTAGAAATTACAAATGTGTAATTTTAATCACTTAATATGCAAGCTTACATACAAAAGTCGTTTTATATGGATTTTTATCTAATTATCACTCCTAAATCCATAACAAGTATACTATTCAATTCTATTGACAATGGAAAACCAAAACCGATCGTTTCACGATTTAGAAATTCGTCTAAACCTCTATAAGTTAGAATTTTTATAAATTCTCCTACAAATGTTTAAGTCATCATCCGTTTACATATATACTTATATATGATCATGATTTTTATACTATATGAACCTTAACTAGTTCATAAATACATAACTGGTCAAGTTGTAGTTTTATTATTAACTATTATACATAAAAACTTATGTATATTTGAGTGGATAAACATGAAGCTAGTCATTCATCCTACATGAACCACAAAGTCAACATGTGGGCATTTAACCAAATCAACACCCCATCCCCCCTTTTCTTCTTGGTTCAGCCGTAGCCAACCCCCCATACACGTCTTTTAATATTTTCTTTGTTTTGTTCACTCTTTCACTCAAGGTCTTGACTTTTGAGGCAAAATGACCATGTAATCTTTTAATAAATATCAAGAAAAACCCCCATTTAATCATTTCTACTCCCAATCACACACAAAATCGTTCATCTCTCTCTTTTCTTTCCCTTGAAACCGAAAACAAACCCCAAATACTGGACAGGTTCGGACATAAATTTTAGTCGACTTCGTATGGTCATATCTCCCTCGTTTCTTGGCCAAATTACCCCATTTTGCTCTTGAAACAAAGCTCTATGAGTCCTCTAACAAACCCAAATGGAATATCTCGAATCGATGAAGTATTCGGCCACCAAACAGCCGTCACAAGGCAACTACAACGAGCAGCCCGATTCTGGATACCTCTTTTATTGTGCTTGTTTTGAGGTACATATACAACTCCAAACCTTGTGATTACTTTTTCTATATGTTCTCACTTTAATAAACTTGATTTTAGATGGAAACCACAAGTCATTTGGGTTTCTAAAACTATCAAAATCCTACTCGAAAGTCACCTTAAATTCTGAGTTCGTTTTGCTTGGATGTAAACTCAAGATCTCAAAGACTCTAGGATCTTCATCATTTCTTCATCTAGCCAAGGGTATACTTCTTAATCTTGTATCCTTTCACGTTTTTTAGGATCATCCCATGATTCTTGAACTAAAATCCGTTAGATATGTATATGTATGACAAGTTACAAGTTCTAATTTTCAAGGATGTCAAGTTATGCTTTTATGTTCATGATTTCATAATTTTAAAGCAAAAACGGTGTCATAAAGTGGATCATCATCATCTAAAATATTGACCTTATTCATCTAGGTTTATATACATAAACTAGTGTAATCTTTAAAAAAAAATCATGATTATGTTAGTGTTTATGCTAAAAGTTATGGAAAGATATATATATATATATTTTGAAAGCTATGGAATTTAAAATATACATGAGGTACATAGATGTATAAATGAGTATTTTTATACAAGTATATCAAAGTATTTAAAGTCTTGGATCATATTATTTCACTAAACGAAGTGTTGAATGAATCATGTTAGTTCAAAAGGCTACATGTAAAAGTATGTATATATTTTAAAAAAAATAAAGGATTTGGACTAAAAACCCTAAGTTAACATCACTAATGGCTTGGTTAAACTCATCCATAACAAAATATATGTACAAATAAGTATATACATATATATATATATAGTAGATGGATTTTGTTCAAGAAATCATGGATTATGATTTGAATCATGCATTTACATGTCACGAGACATATACATATAGATAATAAAACCTTTGGTGAAATAGGTTCGTACGATCGTCCTCACCTTTTGGATTGGGTTAATATATACTGTTGTTGTGATGAGATTTGATATTGGGATTAAAAACGAACTTTTGTCGATTGGGACAACTCCGATTACAGCCGTTATAATGTCGAATTTTTGTAAAAATATAACACTTAGCATTTTGGAAAGCATTTTGTGAAAGTATATTATTTTTCAAAATCAAAACGGAGTTCGCAAACTATGACGTGTTTGGGATTCGGGGAAGTTCGACACGAAACGAATAGATTTTAGAAGTACGTCATTACGCGAGAAAATATATTTTTGACAAAAACAATTTTCGGATGGCATTACTTACATTTTCAAGAAACAAAAACCTAAATCCATCACAATAATAATACAGTGGTTTCATAAGCATTTATACGAGGTATTAGAAGACTCTAAGCCGTTAAGACGTCTAAATCGCTGTTGGCTATGTGAGAGTCGACGCCATGGTAATGTGCATTTAGCAACACCGGTAGTGAGACGCTAAGATATGCATGTAGAAATTCGGGTTGGTCCTTAATTCTCAATAATATATAATTACTTTTGTAGAAAGTGGGTAGGAACAAGGCCGACGAACATCATTAATTGAAATTCATGGTACAGAGGAAATTCAGGTGAGTTCACGGCCCCTATTTATTTTTTTAAATGTTTTAGAAACATCGGGGGAGAAACATACTTGCTTTACACGTTTAAAAACATGAAACATATTTACTTGATACGTTTGAAGAACACGAAGTATATTTATAACTACTTTTTGTATGATAACAAGAAAACAAGACCCGACCTTTATGTTTGCATGAGTTAACACATATAGAGCGCTGGAAGTCCCCTGACCATCATATTTATAATCAATAGCTATAGATTAGCCTGAGATTCTATGGATAGTACTATTGGGATTGACACCCACGGTCATGGTTAGTCGCGCTAACCATGGGTCCCTCTGGCCAAATGACCGCATAGTGTTCAAACATTTGCTCGTGAGGTATGAGTAAGGGGCAAAACACCTGTGTCATGGGTTGATTATGCCTCATGTATGTACATATTATTCGTATTCCTAGCTAGTTTACGGATGGGTCAACATTACTTGTTTTGTTTATCATATACACATGAAACCGCTACTTGTTTTGGCTATCATCAAAGAGGGCTTAACATGGGTATAAACTCATTTACATGTTTCCATTGGGAAAACGACTCACTTTATGACGATGAGGTCATCAAATGTTTTCGAGGAAAACGGTTCTATATTAAGCCCATGAACACATTTTCAATGTTTTCGGGGAAAACGGTTTCATATTATGGCCACGTACATTTTTTCAATGTCTTCACCTTATAACTCTGAAGTCACCACATGTTTTCGAGGAAAACGGTTTTATATTATGGCCATGTACAGTATATCAATGTTTTCAAGGAAAACTGATTTACATCGAGACAACTAACCATGTGAACTCACCAACCTTCGTGTTGACATTTTCAAGTATGTTTTTCAGGTGACACATAGCTATGGCACGGTTGGAATAGGTTAACCAATTGGATTAAACCCTAGAAGTCGATGAAGCATTATTCTCGAACCTCATGCCCATTTTGTTCTAGGTGGATTTAGATCAATGTATTATATCATGTTAGTATTTGTAAAAGTGTTCGATACTTTAGATATCTTTATTTTAGCTTCCGCTGTTGTGTAATGTTACCAATCGTTGCAACCTGGATTTATTTATTTATTATTAAGTAAATAAATTTGGGGGTGTGACAGTTTTTAAACAGGATCTTTTTAACGATTCTCAACCTCAAGGGTTGGTTTTGTAAATGCTAGAATCTTGTCGTGTAGACAAAAGATTTCTTGGGTATAAAACCCGATCGTTTGTACATTTGATTTTTTTGAAATCAAAACCATGACCAAAGTCAGTATAATCTACAAGAAGGTATTCTGCCTAGGAAGTCGACATCCTTTGGGCACCTTAACCTTGTCTTTTCTCAGATTCTTTCATGTGCCTCGCATGAACCTGTATAACACATTTTTGGGTTGCACCGGGTCCAGGTGTGTGGCCTGACCTGGATTATGCAACAAAACTGTCATAAGGACTTAGGTCGTAGCCGGTCCCGGTACTATGAGGTCATTTCATTCTTTTCCTGAAAATATTTGAAAATGAACGTCACCTATATGCTGGTGAAAACTTTATGACCTCAAATCATTTTCATAAGCATGGCAAAACAGTTTAATTAAACAGTTAAACATTTCATCATTGGAGGATTCTAGTGATCATATCACTTCCTTGGATTTCATCCAATTGTATACGTTGGACAAGCACTTGGGGCCACGCGGCCAAACTGGCACAACTGCTTTTTATGCATCACCCGACATACAAGCCAACCCCGCCCGGCCCAACCTGGATCCGGAGCGAGTATAAATATTTGATCAAACTTTACGTACACTTCTTAGGTATCAACATTCCTCAGGGGTAGAACCCCTGATTATGGGATTAGTATGAGTAAATATTTAATTATCGTGTTTTGCCCTTTTTCGTAAAAATAAATCGTTTGATCATTTGCATGAAGGTGTCGACAACACCAGCACGTCTTATTTGCGTGATGATAGCTTACATCCCATGCACGTCTTTATAAATCGTTTTTATAAAAGCTCGCTCTCGCCAAGAGAACGAGTATTTTTGACAAAGACGGGTATTCACCTTGATTTTCAAGTCGGAGATCGAAAGATAATAATCTTAGTGTTAAGTATCTCTTAGATTTTAGCTCTTAGAGCTCTAGCACTTTAACATGCACTTCTATGCATTCCTCGGGTTTCTTCGGGTCTAAACGCTCAAGTCCGGTTGATAAGCGAAAGCCAGTCAAACTCGGAGGAGCGGCTCGGGAGTCGGGACAGCCGGAGGACTCAGGAATGGCTCGGGAGCAGAGGAAATTCAAGAGAGAGTTTGAGAGTTGGTGTGGAAAATGAGAACCTTGAGCTCTCTATTTATAGGCTGATAACGGCCTCATGTCGGACCGTTATCTAGGGGGATATCGGTCCGATATGCCTCCATTGTCCCGCATGCGCGCCACGTGGCAGCCATGCAATTCCGGAGTTCCACCCGTCCATTTCGGAGAGAGTAGGCAATCCATGTCTGTCTGACGTCCGTCCACGCATCCGACACACTGACGCATGCCCTACACGTGTCTCGACACGTGTCTGGTGCAGAGGGTTTCTAGGGTTATGCATTGCGGATCGTTTTCTAGACCATGTCGGTCCGACGTTTAACCTCTTCCCATATCGGACCGATATCAATCTCATGTCGGTCCGATATCTCCTAACTTTCAGAATTTTCAAATTTATTTTCTGACCCTTATTGGGTTTTCATTAACTCCCGTTATTTCGTATAGTTCCGGGCAGGAATTGAGATCGGGATTTTGGTAGGTGTTATAAGTTTGATGGCCGGAATGATTTTGGTCTATGGCGTCTGAAGATGCATGCGTTGTTGGTACACCAAGGAGTGGTAGACGCACTTGTCGGAGAAGCAAACTTACCGGCGACGATGACAGACAAGGAGAAGAAAGATGTTCTTGAGAAGTCACATTCCGTAATTATCCTGAGTCTCGGTGATAGAGTACTGAGGGAGGTATCCAAGGAGACATCAGCGGTAGGAATTTGGACCAAATTGGAGAGTCTCTCATGACTAAGTCCCTAGCAAACCGTTTGTACCTCAAGAAAAGGTTGTATACCTTCCATATGACTTCAGGTAAGTCTATTTGTCACACCCCAACCGACGACGGAATACGTCGGGGCGGGACATGTAGACTGTTCGTAAGCACATGATCATACTGAAGTTTCATATTTCATTTAATTCAAATTTCATAACAATTGTTTCAGACAAAACATAGACAAACAAGAAATAAAGTACTTCAACAAATTCAATTGTCTCATTTAACTAAGTCTGCAATATCCTATATGAAGCACCTTGAACATGATTCTCAAATATTAGCTTCTGAAATATGATAAAAACAAAGTCAACTAAAAATAGTTGGTGAGCATACATAGGTTTTGACACTACAAGTAATATCAAGAGTTTGTCTACAATTCATATGAAACGTGGTTTAATAAAACAATTATGGAGAACCACTACAGTTAAAACTGGGGCGCACAATCAATCCTTGTGACTGATAGGCATAACAATCAACGTTACCCTTAAGTGATGTCGGCAACAATCACCCTAAACAAGTGGATTGGTCAGATGCAATAGATCTATCATTGTTACCGTCGGCTTGTATAGATTTAATGATTGCACTTGCACTATGCACTAAAGTATGTAAATGTAGTTTGAAACTCATAGTGGTCAAGCATAAGGCACAAATTGCACACATGATCATAATGTTTGAATTGTATAAATTGCAAATAGTTTGAATGTAATCATGTTTCACCCAAAGGTGTAAAAATGAAAAAGGGACTATGTAAACTCACATGGAATAAGTAGTTTGGAGATCACACGAACAGTTATTTTGCACAAATGATTAGCTAACCACAAGGTTAACCTATGTTTGAATAGTATATATGTATAAATGGTGTACTCAAGAAACTAGGGGGAATTCTAATGTATAAATAAATTGGGTGTGGGCTAGGTTGGATGAGTGTGTATTTGTTTGTTGTAAAAAAATATGTATAATAATATAGTTTCATTTTTTTTTCATAAATAATTGAATACGTACACACACACACACACACACACATATATATATATATATATATGGATAACTAATTTGTTTACAAATGAATGAATAAATGGTTAAATAATATTTAATTGAATAAGTAGGTAATTGGATTAATAAATAAAATTCAAACGTCCTAATTAATTAATTAATTAATTAATTATTCATTAATTAAAATCATGAGGTATGTGTTTTATATAAATTGTATAAAATAATTTGGTTAAAAAGTATCTTTTATCACTTAGAGATTTTAAATAAATAATTATGTAAGTTTTTAATTAAAATTTATTATGTTTTAATTCCTAAAATGGTTAAATAAATGCTTATATTTGATAAATTAATAATTTGGTTCCATAAAATATTTCTGAGCCTTGAGGGTTTTATAAAATAATTTTTATAAAGAAAATTGAATTAAAAATTAATTTAAAAACAAAACAGACCACGGGACTCGAACCCGGGTCTACTCGGTATGGGCCAAGGGAACCAACCACTAGACCAGTGGTCTGGTAGTTGTTTTAGGGTTTGTTTAAATGGGTTAAACATATAATGCAGTGAATCTGGGTTCAGGGGCGCGCAAAAAGGGAAAATAAGGTACGGGGCTGGACTCAAACCCGCGACCTCATCCCTGTGTAAGAAGCGCCGTAACCGGTGAACCTGGGCATATGCCTTGGTCATGAACGCGGGCGAAACGTTTTTAACACCCAAGCCCTACTCATCTTCTTCTCCAAAACGCGACCCGTAACCCTAGCCACCTAATTAACCCTATTAAACCATCGATCGTCCCCGAAATCATTGGGCTTTCGTTCCTTGTATCAAAACGAAGCTAAAGGCTCAAGAATTACCTGCAATGGTTGTGTATCGAAGGAGAACAACAGGGGGTACGGTTTCAGTGATCTTCGAACTCGGTAGAGCTTTGGGGGTAAATGCAGCGAGTACGAGCGTTTAGTAAGTTTGTAGTGAGTGTTGTGAAGGTGTGGTACTCGGTTTTATAGATCAATTTCTTGTATAACGCATGAATTGATTACGAGTTTGATTAAGAACGGGTATGTGACGTTTGAGCTCGAATCCATTGATTTCAGTTGCAATCAGCTTGTCATGGGTGATTAGAACAGTCACATGATCATTTACACGTGATTGATTGGAGTTGAACCTACGAATTAAAGGTATTGGGGTCGGATTTGGTAAAGAAATCGCCCCTGTTGACTTTCTAAAGTCAAACCTACGAGAATGGGGTTCAAAACTCAAAGAGGTTCAATGTTGAGGGTCCAGTGAGTCCAAGGGGTTCATTGGTTCAAATGGGGTTTCAACCCAAGTTCCTTAGCCTTAAACCTTTTGTAATTATATATAATTTGCTTTTGCTTTTTATAAAATTTATAAAAACTATAAATGATTTAAAATGTCAAGCATATATATTTAAAATTCAACAAATATTTTTATATGGTTGGTTAATAATTTCATAAATATACATGTATTTATAATTAATCATACATGTATGTATATATGTCTATATGTTATTATAAAAGAGTGGAACTACATAATTTGAGTTAAATTTTTAAATAAATGAAAATATATATGTATGTTGATATTGTATATATATATAGTGATGCTATAACATGAATTCATAACTTGTGATTAATGTGACAAAATGAAATGATCCAGAACTTGAAATTGAAATGATATTATTGCACAAATCAAAGCATGAGAAAATCATGGATGTTATAGTATCCCCTAGTTGAGGGAATTTCGTCCCGAAATTCAACTAGTTGAAGCTACTGAATCAGGAAAAAGATGTGGGTATTTGAGCTTCATTTGATCCTCACGTTCCCAAGTAAACTCTAGGCCACATTTAGATTCCCAACGGACTTTGACAATCGGAATACAACTTCGATTAAATTACTTTATCTCGTGATCTATAATCTCCATGGGTTTTTCAACAAAGTGCATAGTGTCATCAATGTGCACTTCTCGTCAGCTAAACATTTCTTTAGGTTGGATACATGAAATGTAGAATGCACATTGCTAAGTGCTGGAGGTAACTCGAGTTTGTAAGCCAATTTCCCAATCCTTTCAAGGATCTTGAATGGACCCACATAGCGTGGTGCTAGTTTACCCTCTTTTACAAAACGAATTACGCCCTACCAATGAGACACCTTTAGAAGTACAAGGTCATCGATTTGAAATTTCAAGGGTTTTCGTCGTTTACACTATTGAGGATCATACAGATGAATTCAATAAATTGATTTTGGATTTGGAAAATATTGAAATTACTCTTGAAGATGAAGATCAGGCTATTATCTTCTTCACATCCTTTCTAAAGACATTTGAGCATTTTGTAGACACTTTAATGAACAGAAGGGATACATTGTCTATGGAGGAGGTTTTAGCAGCCTTGAATTCCAAAAACTCAAGAAGAGGTCAGATGAGAAAGAGGAAACTGGGGAGGGGCTGTTTGTAAGGGAAAGACCTAAACAGAGAAATGCAAAGCCCAAGAACATGTCAAGGTCTAAATCAAAGTTCAAGAGTAAGTGTTTCATCTATAACTAAGAGAAACACTTGAAGAGGGACTATCAAGAAAAGAAGAAAAATAATTTTGAGCCAAGTTCTTCCAAGAACCAGGGTGGTGGTTTCTCTCCTTAGGCATCCTCAAAAGGGTATGAGAGCTCAGATGTTCTAATAATAACCAGTGGAAGAGAGAGTGACGATTGGATACTTGATTCAGGTTGTTCTTACCATATGACACCACACAAGGAGTATTTCAAGGAGATAAAGTATGAAGAACAAGGTGTGGTTCAATTGGGTGATGATAAGACTTGCAAGATCAAAGGGCAGGGCAATGTGGTATTGAAACTGAACAATGGATCAGAAGTTAACTTAGTTAATGTCAGGTTGATACCTGAATTAACAAGGAATCTGATATCCCTAGGAACTTTTGAAAAAGGAGGTTCAGCTGCTGGTCTCAAGAATGGCAAAGCTAACGTAGTAAATGGGTCTATGGTGTTACTGTCAGGAACTAGAAGAGACAATAACATATACATTATGGATGGCAAAGTCAACAGTGGAATGGTCTCAGTTGTAAAGGATACCACGGCAAAAGAAACAGTTTAATGGCACCAAAGACTTGGTCATATAAGTGATCAGGGACTGACTGAATTAAGAAAGCAGAAATTAGTTGAAAATGTCAAGGAGGTTGGAGTTGGTTTTTGTGAAAATTGCATATTAGGTAAGGCACATAGAGTAAGATTTGGGAGAAGAACATTTGTAACCAAAGACATACTTGATTATGTGCATTCTGACTTATGGGGGCCTGTCAAGATAGAATCACTAAGAGGTGCCAGGTATTTCTTGTCTCTAATAGATGACCATTCAAGGAGGGTTTGGGTGTATGTTTTAAAACAAAAATATGATGCTTTTAGAAGATTTAAAAAACAGAAAGCATTAGTTAAACTCAAACTGGTAAGAAAGTAAAGAAATTAAGGACTGATAATGGCCTTGAATTTTGCAATAATGTGTTCAACCAATTCTGTAACGAACATGGTATAGCCAGGCATTTGACAGTTCTTGGCACTCCACAACAAAATGGGATGGTGGAGAGAATAAGCAGAACCTTATTGGATAAGGTTAGATGTATGTTATCCACCTCAGGGCTGCCTCAAAGGTTTTGGGCAGAGGCAGTTATTATAGCTGGATATTTGGTAAATAGGTCACCCTCCTCAGCCATAGGGATGAAAAGTCCTATGAAATGTGGTCAGGCAGAAGAACAGACTATAGTAACCTAAAAGTTTTTGGATCATTAGCTTATGCTCATGTCAAACAAGACAAGTTAGAGCCTAGAGCTCAGAGGTGTATTGTTTTGGGATATCCAGAGGGGGTATAGGCTGTGGAGACTTGATGACGCGAATCCCATGGTGTTTGTCAGTAGAGATGTGGTTGCATTTAAGGAAGATATAATGTATAGGGATGTAGTGCATGAACAGAATAGAGATGAATCACTGCCTAAGTCTACTGATGATGGTGTTCAAGTTGAGGTGGTGAACATAGGAGATGAAGTGGATAGAAGTGTAGAGAGTAATTCAAGGTCAACTGAAACTTGAAGTACCAGTTATAGCCTAGCTAGGGACAGACCCAGAAGAGAAATAACTGTCCCTGTAAGGTACATAACAAATGAGGATATTTTTTCTTTTGTCTTCAATGTGGCAAAAATGGAAAACATGTATGAGCCTATGACATTTGAAGAAGTAGTTGAATCAGACTATAAACAGTTTTGGGTGAATGCCATGATGGAAGAGATAGAGTTTTTATATAATAACAACACATGGGTACTAGTTGATAAGCCTAAAAATCAGAAGCTTGTAGCATGTAAGTGGATATACAAGGTAAAAGAAGGGATTCCAGGGAGTGAAGGGCCTAGGTTTAAGGCAAGAATGGTAGCAAAGGGTTTTACTCAGAGGGCAGGTATTGAATACAATGAGATCTTTTCTCCTATAGTTAAACATGCTTCAATCAGAATTGTGTTGGCTTTAGTGGAAGTGTTAGACTATGAACTTGAGCAGTTGGAAGTAAAGACTGCATTTTTACATGGAAATCTGGAAGAAAAGGTGTACATGTGTCAACCTAAAGGGTTTGAAGAAAAAGGAATGGAAGATAAAGTTTGTTTGCTTCAGAGGTCACTTTATTGTCTCAAGCAGTCTCCAAGACAGTGGTATAAACGTTTTGATGAACATATGATCTCAAATGAATTCTAAAGAAGTAGCTATGACTCTTGTGTGTACTTAAGGAATACTGCCCAGGAAACTTTGTATAATTGTTATTATATGTGAATGACATGTTGGTAGCATGCAAAGATCCTGCTGAAATAGTTGTAACAAAGAAGTTACTGATATCTGAATTTGAGATGAAAGATCTTGGAGAAGCTAGAAAGATACTAGGTATGGAGATAATGAGAGACAGAAGTAAAAGGGTGTTGAGATTGACTCAAAAGTCTTATATTCATAAAGTCTTATCCAAGTTCAATATGTTGGGAAGAAAATCTGTTACAACTCCTTTTGGTCAGCATTTTAGGCTATCAAACCTGGATTCTCCAAAGAATGAGCCTGAGGTTGAGTACATGAGCAAGGTACCATATGCAAACCTATTTGGAAGTTTGATGTATTTAATGGTTTGCACAAGGCCTGATTTGGGCTATGGTGTAAGTATAGTAATTAGATAAGTTGCTAATCCCGGAAAACATTAGTACGAAGGTGTGATATGCCCTAAATTATACATGTTTTGCATGCATAATAATCCCCATATTATGGTACTAGTTCATTAATAACCTTGCAATTGGTACTTAAAACGTTAATATTTCATAATTGCAGGTTATTCGGTGTCCTGAGATAAACAAAGCTAAAACTAGTCAGAAACACCAAGAAATCAAGCCTTTTGGAAGATCTTTCCCGATTTTTGACCCCCAAGAAGTCAATCCAGGTCAACAACAAGTCAAACAACAGCTAAAAGACGAAACAGGAAGCAGGAGGAGGGATGCACGGCCGTGCATCCCTTTGCACGGTCGTGCATTGCATGACTTGCTCCCCAAGGACTCAGTACACTGCCATTTGTACCCTGTTTGATTCCCGAGGTGTTTGCACGCCCGTGCAATCCAATGCACAGCCGTGCATTGCTTATTTTAAGGCCTATAAATAGATGGCTTGAGTTTTTCATTCCACACACCCTTCCATACATTACCAGAGCTCAAGAGAGTCCGTTTCTGTAGTCTAGAGTAGAGAGTAGAGAGGCTTCTCCTCTTTGTCTGCAATAGGGGAGCCTACGAAACTCAGCGTTACGCTAGTTAGTATGGCCATTCGTGGCTAAACTTCTTGTATTGTTAGGGTGAAGATGATGTTTGGTGCATGTTAATGTTTTACGCATTAATCTAGTGGTATGTTTATGTCTTTAATTATTCGTTCTTAAAACCACCATTTGGTGGGCTTTTATTATTGTCTAAATCCGTCTTTATATTTGTGAGTGTTCTTGATTTTAAAGTGTAAGATCGTAAAACCTTTTTAATCAAACTTCTTTTGAAGCTTGTACGTCTTTATGCAAGCAGAGATTGATAAGCCAAGGCTTGGTCAACATTATTATGGTCGTACGTCTTTATACGAACTTATTATGCGCCCAAGAATTGGTGAACTCATGTTCGGAACGATACGTCTTTATACTCGCTCCCATTGTTACACCGCCTCCCGGTGAACAAAATAAAATCACCTATTTAATTTTAATACAAAGCATTTACGTTCGATGTCTTAAACCAACCCGGAGTTGACCATTCAAAGGGTTGCGGGTGACTGTTATCCCTAACGGGAGGCACTACTATCTTAATTTCAAGATTTTAATTCGTGAATCAAATGTCGTGAGGACGAGGCTCTAGCGGTGACCCGGGTCACAAGTTTGTAGTAGTCATATCACTAGATTAGTCAACTTAACATTATCACGTACCAAGCTGATTCGAAGCCCGAAGCAATACTCTTCGTGACCTGATCATTTCCAAGATATTTACTTTTCTGCTATTTACTATTATGTTCGTTACATTTCTGTTACACACATCACGCACATTTTTATTTTTATGTTATTTACTTTACCGTCATTTACTTTTTCTGTCATTTACTATTTGGCTTCACAAGTACACAAAACCCACTCACTAATTGATTCGGCTAAACGATAACAGAAGTTGAGTACTGGAACTCGACCGTGTCCATTGGTTCAATACTTGGTTCTTATCTAAACTATATTACGTTGCGATAGGTACACTTGCCTATTGTGTGTGTTTTAAGTTAAAGTAATTATCATTTTATAAATTTAAAACCTGATCTCGTGAAACTAATATCTCTAAATATTTTTATTACTAAAAACACGTTATCAAGTTTTTGGCGCCGTTGCCGGGGACACGCTGATTTCAAGAAAAATTCGAGTTAACGGATTAGCCTTTTTAACCTTAACATTTTCTTTTATAGTTTGCTTTGATTGTTCTTTACAGCAACTTTCATGGATGACAACTACGAGAGTTGTTATGAAGGATATCAATACGACTATGAGTAGCACTATTCAGAGGTTTGGTGTGAGATCTGTGGGGAATCCCACTACACTCAAGATTGTTATCACTATCAAGGGCATTCCACAAATTTTTTCCAACCCTACTGGCAACCATATGAGGAAACCACACCACCCCAAGAAATTCAACACTCAGCTCTAGATTTTGACTCACGAACCCCAGGAAATATGTTTTCATTTGGAAGAAATTAAGGTTCAACTCATAAAGAGCTATCCAACTGAACAACAAGTGTTTCGTCATTTGGAAGAAATTAAGGTTCAACTCCTAAAGAGATACCCAACTGAACAACATGGTGATCCAGTAAAAATCCAAGAATCGGTAGTTATAGCTTCAACATCTTTAGTAGGGTCAAGTGACTCTAAGGAGCAAGAACCTTCCAACTTCACACGCATGGATCAGTCGAAAGTGAGACCAGATGATTCAGAAGAGAGGGTTACTGCAACTTTACAATCACTTCTTGACTTTTCCGAGAAGCTGGAAGCTAAACTTTTCTGAGAAGCTGGAAGCTAAACAATCAAAGGAGCCAAAAGAGCAAAGATTTAAAGAAGAATTGGTGGGAATCCTCAATATGGAAGCACAAGAAGGATGTATGGAACAGTCTGGAGTTATTGTCACTTCAGAGACAACATCATATGAAAAACCAGATTGTGAGACCAACATCCAGGAAGAGATTATGCAGGAGGATGTAATCACCAACAAACAAATGACAATGGTGGCACCTCTTCCTTGCAACAGTGATAGATGGCCTGTGACTAAGCATATCAGTGAATCATTCCATGAATAACATATGCCACATGATAGGGCACATCACTCTAAGGACCACTTCTCATGGAGTTCATCCAACGAAAATTACGTGACAAAATTATCATACCGTGATGACCGTTTCCTTCACTACATGGGTTTCTTGAAGTTTGATCCAGGAAATTTCAAATGGTGGTGACATGATTTAATTACACTATTTTCTTTAGGTGCTCTTCTTTAGAGCATTCTAAATTTGGCAGGTTTATAAAAATTTTCAAAATTCCAAATCAATCCATCCAAACTAAAATTTAAACTATAAAAAGACTTTGGAAATACATAAATCAATGATTCACCCGTTTTAGCACAAAAACGTTGAAGGTATTAAAAACAGAAAATTGGGGAAAATCTTTGATTTATGAAATTGGGCTAATCAATGGGGGAAATTGGCTCGGACCACTATGACAAACCTCCTACGACATTTGCCACGTGATCCGTCTCATTGAAACCTTTCCATCCCCTAGTCAGGGGCCCTCTAACTCCAAACGTAGCTCAAGTGATGACTGTTTCAAGTTTGAACGCTTTTTATCCTATCTTTCTCTGTCCAGCTGGTACAGGATGAACTCCACTAATTCCTTGATCAGCTTATTATCATTGTACGCATGGTTATCAAATGGGTTGGATGAACCTCTCCATATTACAAGCCACCCGTTTGATAGATTATTCCACCACCAGCACTAAATTGAAAATTCACAAAGCACGTACTGGTCCGGCCAACGACCCTTAAATAAACGTGGCGCTTCCGAAAGGCAACCCAACGATCATGAATAAATTGAGAAGTTGGTGCATACGGCAGAACACATGGACCTTAGGTTTGGTTTTTTTCTAAGTTTAAGTTTCTCATACTTCAGCCCCCAGGTATGCCTTCTCGATACTAGGACCTTAGTAGCTTAACTACTACATGTTATTTCTGTTTCTGTTTTTATATTTTTCTTTATGTGTAGCATAACATCACCGTGTAGTTTCTCTACTTCTTTGAGGAGTTACACTCCACCTCCACAAGCTGGGGTGTTGGAAAGCACGTCAAATTTCTGAGAAATTCGATGAAGTCTTTAAAGCAATGTTGACTACTACAATAAGTTTTGGCCTTAGGTTATACACCGAATTGACCGGGGGAGTGCCAGTTTCTTTTCCCTTAAAACTTTATGCATTTAAATTCATGCATAGCATTCCATTACATGCATTTGGACATTGAGGTCAATGCACCGTTTTAAGCGTGGGGTGGGGAATTAGAGATTCAGGACTACTTGTAACCTCAAAGCAGTAAAACTAAACTTGTAATTTTCTACCCATTTGATTAAGACCTTACTAAAACCTACTTTTCGTAAAACCTGAAAAATTTAAATTTTAAACCCTAAAATCTAAACCTCTTTAAGTTCGCACCTAACTAAATAAAATGAATACATGGCAAGTAGAAACAAATGGATATTATGCATAAAAAATCACTAAACCCTATCCCATCCGTTTCCATGTGAGAATAATCTGAGCCTTTTCACGAGCATTATTATCATTATTTTTCGCATGCTCTTTCGTTTGGCATATTGAGTGTTTTTCGATCGGATTTTATGCATAATTAGAACTTGTGTGACTTACATATCAAGCCCATGAACTAGTAGAAGTATGAAAGTGATTGAGGCACCTAGGACTTTATTACCCTTATATATTATCCTTAAACCCAAAAATCCCAAAAATATTATCCGCCTAGATAGCCCTATGAGCCGTAGCATTTTCTTTTCTACTACCCACATTTATCAACCAACCAGCTTTTCGTAAACACCAGTTATTGGCTGAATGTCTTCAAAATGGGAAAATTATCTTATGTAGTTATTTCAAGTTCATTACCATTGAGGAAATTTTGGAAAGAATATGTTTTATTCAAAAGAATTGGAATATACAAGAAGGTGGATGTATTAGGAAGAAACAGTCGAACTATCTGCAAGGAATTTATGGAAATATTATTTCAAGGAAATTGAGGAAAAAAAATTATTGAAGAATTTGTCTTGAAACAAAAAGAAAAGAAAAAAATAGAAAAAGAAGAAAAGAAAAAGAAAGAGAGAAGTCAGTCTTTTACCTGCCAGCCCTTAAAGAACTGGATATGCATTCTTTTGATTTTAATGTGCTTTTCAGCCTTCATTTCGCAAAGCCTGAATTTCCAACTGAACTCCGAGAGAATATTTTCCAAGCAACTAGTGATATAAGAAAACGGTGACGCAAGCAAGAACAACTACCACCATTCTGCGGCTTGTCAAAAAGTGTCGCCAAAAGAAGAGCCAAAAGATACGACAGATGTGTGAAGTGTGGAAACTGGATCCACGATGGAAAGTGTAGCAAGAATCAAACTCATTCCCAACATGAGTATACGCATCTGATCAAAGTAGGAGCTATTACGCTATAAGCCGAAAGGTCCATACGCGAAAGATCCATATGGAAAGGCAGTAATGTGTATTACACAGCAAGGGAAGAATTGAGAATGATAAGAGATCTTGGTCTTGACAATCTGACCATAAACGAGTCCTCAGATTAGTTATACCCTCATGATCTGAATACTGTAGAGGGACCTGCTAGTATTTTCCATTTTAAGTCAGGAAGCGGTAGCTGTGTTTCAAGATAGCTGCAGCCCTTCAAACCCTTCAAATCCCTAAAATTCCAAAAATATTTTCATTTTCACCCTTTATTTTTATTTTTTTAGCCACAGTACAACCCTTTTAAAGTCCTCATGATTTATGCATACTACTTAGTTAGTTGGTGGAGACTTGATTTGCATACAAGCTTATGACCATGGCATAATTTGATTCGAACTTGAGTGTTCTACTTAACTTACATTATCGATACATATATAACCCTAGAGTTGGTGAACATTGTGAAGAGTGAGGGATTATGCATAATTGAAGTTCTAGTAGGCTTGTCATGAATTTCATCATCCTAAAATAGAAAAGCACAAAAATAGAATAAACCGACTCATGAGTTATCCCGGAGTTTCCAACTACTTGGAGCTCCCTTACCTTCTATAAAGTTTTTAGTTATGGGTCTGATCATGCATGAGTTTGCTTGAGGACAAGCAAAGTTTAAGTGTGGGGTGTTATGATATGCCCTAAATTATACATGTTTTGCATGCATAATAATCCTCATATTATGGTACTAATTGATTAATAACCTTGCAATTGGTACTTAAAACATTAATATTTCATAATTGCATGTTATTCGGTGTCCTGAAATAAACAAAGCTAAAACCAGTCAAAAACACCAAGAAATCTAGCCTTTTGGAAGATCTTTCCCGAGCTTTGACCCCCAAGAAGTCAAACCAAGTCAACAACAAGTCAAACAACAGCTAAAAGACGAAACAAGAAGAAGGAGGAGGGATGCACGGCCATACATCCCTTTGCACGGTCGTGCATTGCATGACATGCTCCCCAAGGACTCAGTACACTGCCATTTGTACCCTGTTTGATTCCCGAGGTGTTTGCACGCCAGTGCAATCCAATGCACAGCCGTGCATTGCTTATTTTAAGGCCTATAAATAGATGGCTTGGGTTCTTCATTCCACACACCCTTCCATACATTACCAGAGCTCAAGAGAGTCCGTTTCTATAGTCTAGAGTAGAGAGTAGAGAGGCTCCTCCTCTTTGTACGCAATAGGGGAGCCTACGAAACTCAGCATTACGCTAGTTAGTATGGCCATTCGTGGCTAAACTTCTTGTATTGTTAGGGTGAAGACGATGTTTGGTGCATGTTAATATTTGACGTATTAATCTAGTGGCATGTTTATGTCTTTAATTATTCGTTCTTAAAACCACCATTTGGTGGGCTTTTATTATTGTCTAAATCCGTCTTTATATTTGTGAGTGTTCTTGATTTTAAAGTGTAAGATCGTAAAACCTTTTTAATCAAACTTCCTTTGAAGCTTGTACGTCTTTATGCAAGCAGAGATTGATAAGCCAAGGCTTGGTCAACATTTTTATGGTCGTACGTCTTTATACGAACTTATTATGCGCCCAAGAATTGGTGAACTCATGTTCGGAACGATACGTCTTTATACTCGCTCCCATTGTTACACCGCCTCCCGGTGAACAAAATAAAATCACCTATTTAATTTTAATACAAAGCATTTACGTTCGATGTCTTAAACCAACCCGGAGTTGACCATTCGAAGGGTTGCGGGTGACTGTTATCCCTAACGGGAGGCACTACTATCTTAATTTCAAGATTTTAATTCGTGAATCAAATGTCGTGAGGACGAGGCTCTAGCGGTGACCTGGGTCACAAGTTTGTAGTAGTCATATCACTGGATTAGTTAACTTAACATTATCACGTACCAAGCTGATTCGAAGCCCGAAGCAATACTCTTCGTGACCTGATCATTTCCAAGATATTTACTTTTCTGCTATTTACTATTCTTTACACACATCACACACGTTTTTATTTTTATGCTATTTACTTTACCGTCATTTACTTTTCTGTCATTTACTATTTGGCTTCACAAGCACACAAAACCCACTCACTAATTGATCCGGCTAAACGATAACAAAAGTTGAGTACTGAAACTCGACCGTGTCCATTGGTTACATACTTGGTTCTTACCTAAACTATATTACGCTACGAATGTATACTTTCCTATTGTGTGTGTTTTAAGTTAAAGTAATTATCATTTTATAAATTTAAAACTTGATCTCGTGAAACTAATATCTCTAAATATTTTTATTATTAAAAACACGTTGTCAAGGTGCTAAATGGATCTTAAAATATCTATGTGGGACTGAGAATGTTGGATTAATATTTGGTGGCAGTCCTAAAGAAAGTGGAAGGGTAATTGAGTATGTTGATGCTGACTATGCTAAAGATTTGGACAGGGGGAGGTCCATTACTGGTTATGGGTTCAAAGTAATGGGTGGTCTGATTAGTTGGAAGTCAAATATGCAAAAGGTAGTTGCTTTGTCATCAACAGAAAGTGAATATATGGCTCTAACAGAAGCCATTAAAGAGGCAATCTAGGTAAAAGGTTTCATGAAAGAATTAAGCACATTAGTGATAAGAGATGTCATAGCTTAAAAAGAAATTATGCTAGAAGATATAGACCCTGAAGATAATGCAAGTAATGTTTTTACAAAGAGTTTGCGTGGTCCAAAGTTTCAGAAGTGTTTAAGACTATTAGGGGTTGGATAATTGTTTGTGGTGATTGTTTTGACTATTTCTATTGAGGTAGAGATTGTTGGAGTCAATGGGAAAAGTCAAAGGTACAATCAACAATTGTCAACAAAAGGTTTAAAGTTGTTTTTGTCCAGTTCTTGGTAGTTCAGGGGTGAAAGTTGTAACTCGTGGAACTACAGGGACTAGTGTTGTCAATCATAAACTTAGGTTGTTAATGTTGGTTAGGTTAAAGCTGATTTGGGGCTTTTCTGTTCGATCATTCTTAGATCAAATTCTTTCTGATTTGTTTCTTCAATTCCTTTTGTAATCGTTTGGTTAGTTGATTGATAATAAAAGATCGTATAATTGTTTGGTGGTTGATCTTAATTGTTCACTTGTTCTTATTCTCGGATAACAAAAAGTTTATACTTGATAGAGTGGTTCCAGGTGTCTTGAGTCTTGATGAAACTAAATGACATGGATTCGAATCTTGTAAGAGGTCTTTCAAGCATTTTAACTTTTTATTTTACAAGTCTCGTATGCTATTCTTTTTACCGTGTCTTTTTTAAGGAAAAGATGGGGATTGGATGCTTGTAGAAGAAGTTTTACTCTTAACCATTTTTTTGCTTGTTCTTTTACAAGCGTGGACCTTTTTTCAGTGGGTTTTCTCAAGGAAAATATGGGGATTGGAAGCTAGACGTCATTGGCTGTAAGTTTCAATTAGATATAGATTTTAGGTATTCATGAGTTACAATCTTTTATCAATATTTTCAATGGAAAAAATGTTAAACTTACAAGACTTAGGATATGTTTCAGGGGTACAAGTGTTGTGTTATTGTATGGTGTAAAGTGTTACTAACCAAATTTCATACAAATCAAATTAAAATCACTTTTAAAAAGTTATACAAAGTTATGAACCAAACCAAAAATCTTAGATCTACACTAAAAACACAATATTTCGGTGACACGACTCAGTCCGCACAAAACTTTGGTGACCCAACTCAATATAGTAAAAAATCCATTTA
Source organism: Smallanthus sonchifolius (assembly GCA_023525975.1). NCBI lineage: Eukaryota > Viridiplantae > Streptophyta > Magnoliopsida > Asterales > Asteraceae > Smallanthus > Smallanthus sonchifolius. Next base: position 60,185,091 of record CM042033.1, on the reverse strand, counting down.
ATAAGCATACCAACACCGAAAATAGTGACCTAGTGAAAAAGAATTATGGGTTCGTCAGTGGTTCTAAATTATTATTACTAGAGTAATTGAAGGAAAGATAAAAAAAAGCTATATTATTATAACCTTTAGTTGAAAAGTTGTGGTTTTATAAGTTGATCGTCAGGAAATTTGATAAGTGGCGGGACAAGTTCTTTGCATGAATATCTTGAGGTCAAACATAAAAAAAAATAAAGAATAGAAAAAAGAATAAAAGAAACATAATTTGATACTTGTTTTTTTGTTCAAGTGTTATTGGTTTTATCTTTAGAATGAAGAATTCATAGTTACATGGTGGTAGAGGATTCAAGATTCGAAATATAATGTTTAATATTAAATCAAAATAAACGTGTAACATGTTTAATTTAGTGGCATTGCCCTTTGACATAGTGATACCGACCGAATGAAGTACAAGAGAAAGGGAAATATTCTCTCTCCGTCCACTACTATAAAAATAACATAAATACGCCCTAAATATGTCGCTAAACAGGTCAAATCCTTTGCTAAACACAATTTGCAAAGGAAGTATCTACAAAGCCATGTATATAAAATTAACCATAAAGCCTTCTGGTGGAGTGATAGACTCATGACTTTTTCCAAATGAAAAGTCATGGGTTCGAGTCTCGCTTGGGACAAATTGTTCCAGGTTGAGCCAGAGGGGGGTCCCGGGTTCAAGTCCGCTGCGGTTACAACCCATTGGAAAAGACATGCATGACTCACAGGAACACCCGGGCTGCTCCCAAAGGGAGTAAGGATTTAAGAAAGTCGTCTTAAAAAAAATGTATATAAAATTATAGATCACTTTGTTTTTTTTTCTTTTTATGGATGCTTGAAGATTTCCTTTCTTTTTGAGGATTTAGCGTAGATATTTATTCGTTGCAATTATTTAGCGACAGATCAATTTGTTGCAAATACTAAACTTAAGCAACCAAAACCATAAGTTGGTTGAACAACGCTTAATTTTATATAAAAAGTTACAAATATAATCGAAATATTGGAATAAAAAAGATTGAAGTTTGTATATGCTAAGAATCAACTTTAAACCTTCAAACCCTTATCAATTAACTTTTTAAATTGAGTAAATTACTGGAATCGTCCTTTATGTTTATATCATTTTTCACTGTTTATCCTTTAGCCCAAAAAAATGTCAAAGATCATCATTTACGTTTAAATTTGTTACGGTTTACGTCCTTTAGCCTAACGGACGTTAAGTTTTTCAGTTAACGTCAGTCATGTACCTTGCACATAAGGGTGTTTTGGTTTTTTTACCCATAAATTAAAATTTAAAACCCTAATTTTATGTTTATCCACCACCACAAATCCTCCACATCTACCCACTCAGACCCACCATCAACACCACCGCCGCCGCCGCTACCACCATCTGCCACCACCACCCACCATAGCCCCCAAGCTTCATGAAACTCGCCACCATCCCATCGCCTGGGTCAACATGGGTTTAAAACTTGCACATACACATGGCTGAATAATTGAGGAATTCTAATGGCTTTCCCCTACCCATCCCTCTATTCGATATGAACCGCCGCCCCCTGGTTCATCTTCAACTCCGACGACACCGTCAACGGCGGCATCACTTTAAACTGGGGGTAAATCACTTGCAAAGGCAACATCAATTTTCCGGCACCACCTCCCACCAACAGAACTTCCGGCGAATACGTTTATTGTGAGTTGCGTTTCCGATTTTGTTTTTTGCGTCTTTATATTATTCCATTGATCGATCTTCTGAGCATTTTGTTGATCTTCTGAAATATATTCTGATTCACGACGGAGTGGGACGATTGGGGTTGTCATTAAATTTTGGCTTCTGGGGTCTTTTTAGGAATAGCTAATAATAAAGATGTTGAATAGCTAATAATAAAGATGTTGTATCAGCATATCAATGGTGGATTAAAATTATCAAATCAAACAGCAAGTCAATTCATTCGCCAACTTGATTAAATCGCACCAACATTTTTCGTCCATTTGCTCCTTTCAATTTCTTTGTCGGTGGACAACAGAGAGCTCAGATCCATTGAATCGAAGAAGAAGAAGAAGGTGCTTTATTAAAATTAGGGTTTTAAATTTTAATTTGTGGGTAAAAAAACCAAAACACACTCATGTGCAACACACATGACTAGAGTTAACTGAAAAACTTAACGGCCGTTAGGCTAAAGGACGTGAACCGCAACAAATTTAAACATAAATGATAATCTCTGACATTTTTTCGACTAAAGGACATAGAGTGAAAAATAGTATAAACATAAAGGACTTGTTTTTTTGAGTAATTAGAAATAACCCTCGTCTACTCATTTATAAATAAATTGGCCATACTTTACACCTCTAAATTCTAAACCATTAATCATGAAATCTGACTGAACCAAGTAAAACTAAGTTTTTTTATCTTTTCGATAGCACAGTTCATTCCTGGTTTACACTACAAGAAAAAGAAGTATATCACTGATGGGATATTACCGATGGTTGGTGATGTGCCATCATTTATATATATTTAAATTGCACATTGAATCCCATATTTGATTGTTTTAATTCCATTTTCACACGATTAGATCCTTAATTAGTTCCTTTGTGAAATTGTAAGTGAATGTGACGTCCCATTGAAAAACAAGCGAAAAAGATGAAGAAAATCAAGAAATTCACCATACTGGAGTCATGCATGGTTGTGCACCACTTATGCATGGTCGTGCACCCTTGATCAAGGCCAAGTCCTATGCACGCCCCGTGTGGTCAAACGAACGGTCAACACAAACCCACAGTCGTGCCTCCTTATGTACGGTCCTTCATGTACTTTCCAACGTATTATGAGAAATTTGAAGATTCGTACAAGTACAGTGGTTAGTGAAGGAAATGGCACGACCGTGCTCGCCCTTTTTCTGCCTATAAATAGCAGCTGGAGCCTTATTTGTTGGTGCGCACTTTTAGGGCGAAAACCTACTGTTTTAGGCCGCTTTTCAATAAATGTAAGTGTATCAAGTAGTGTAGTAGGCTAATTAATCATTTTCAAAGATCAAGAAGCATTGTATACTCACTTTCACTTAGCTTTGGTTTGATCATTGGATCATTCCATGATTATATCACCAACTGTTAGTGTTAACATTTGTATGATCATTCTTGGCTAGTCTTCTTGTATCACTTAAGTTTTGATGAACCTTGGTTTATTTGATATATATTCATAAAAATGATGTGTTTATGTTTTTGATATTCTTGTTGCTCCTCGACTTCAACTGTTTTATATGTCAAAAAAGTCGGCCTAACATATAACTAGGCATCACGATCATTAAATGAAACCAGGTGTGATGGTAATCCAAAATGAAAAACAACGCAACGACAAGGAAAGATGTAGAGGCATATTGCTCACAACCAAAGATGCACATTTTTACGACTAATAACAAACTAGTAAAACCAGAAGCATATTATACATTTAACAAAAAATTAAAATTTGTGTATGAATGATAGAAATTGTTAAAATTTCCTTAGGGATATGCTTCGAATATAGGGGGTATGTAAGCCTTAAAGATTATAGTTTTTATAGCTTTAAAAGTCATGATTTTCATGTGTTTATGCAACGTTAATGCCCGTTGCCTTATGATGATGATTTCATCTTTGATATGGGATGCGAAAAGAGAGTTGTGCTCTTTCTGTTGTATGATATGTTCAAAACAATTACACATAAAAGACTTAGAAACATTTCAAAGCAGTATTGTTAAAACCATTTAAAAGTTGGAACGAGTCTTCACACCTGGTTTTTTTGAAAATTTTATATACAGGTTCCAAGTTTCATTCTTTAAAACTCAACCAAATCTTAAATAATTGGTTGTAGGGGCTTACCAACACAAATGCACTACTGATTTAAACGGATACAACTGTTATAAATATATATATATATATATACACACACAGTGGCGGACCCAGAAATTTTTTTCATCGGGGTCGGAGAATTTTTAGGGTTGATTGTTAATAACTATATATTAGTTTTTTTTTGCTCAAGTCAAATCGGGTCGGGTCACACAATAAAACGATAAAAACAAACAAAATTATAGATGAACAATAATAATACGGTGTTTTGGGTGATAAGATGAAATTGGTGGATGTTCGGCGTGAACCCATTGAAGATTATCCAAATCTATGAAAGCGGGAGTCTTAGAATATGAAGACCCAACTTTAAAAAAAAACTTTCATATTCTTAAAATTAAAAAAATTAAAACACAAATCAATAAACAAGTTTCACATTTTGACTAATCACTAAGCAAATACACACATAACATATAAATTCAATTAACCTATAAATTACACTAAAACATATAAATTAAACTAAAACACAAATAGAGAGTGGAATGGGAGTTGACACTAAATCACTAACCTGCTTCTATGGGATTAAACTATTAAATGTTTGGTTTAATAGGTTAATAATTAATTGGTCAATTGTTATAGGGTTAAATGTTTGGTTTAATTAATTTTTATTTATAAAATCTATAATCCGAAAAAATATTTTTTTGAGGTCGGTTTCAAAATTTTATGGGGGTTGACGTCAAAATTTTATGGGGGTTGCTCGGAAATATACCATATATATAACAAAAAAATTATTTTTTTATCGGTGTCGGCCGACCCGCCGACACCATAGTGAGTCCGCCAATGTGTGTGTGTATATATATATATATATATATATATAGGACGGTTCCACTAAGAAGTGGTTTTTCGTTAAGAAATCCTAAGAAGTGAGTCAAATGAACTCCGATTGATCTCATTCCAGCGGCGTTGGAATCGTCTCATCGAACCCTAACTCGGACCCAAAAACCTAAACCCCCCTCCAACCCCACCCCCAAAAGCCTAAAACCACCACCCCACCCCCCAAAAACCTAAACCCCCCACTCCACCACTCAAAAACCTAAACCCACCCCCACCCCCACCCACCCCTAAAAACCTAAACCCCCCACCTCACCCCCTAAAAAAACCTAAACCATAAAATCTAAACTTAAAAGCTAAAACCTAAGGTTAAAACCATAAAATTCAAACGTAAAATCTAAACCGTAAAAGTTAAACCCTAAAATCTAAGATGATAGAGTTCGACGTGAATGTTCCAACGCCGCTGAAATGAGCTCAATCGGAGTTCGTTTGATATCGTTTCTTAAGGTTTTCGTCATTTTTAGATTTTTTAATGAAAAACTACTTTTTATTTGAACCTTCTCATATATATATATGAGTAAAGTGCCATTTTCGTCCCTGTGGTTTGGCCATTTTAGCCACTTTCATCCAAAAACTTTTTTTTTAGCATTTTCGTCCCTGACGTTTCTAAATCTAGCCATTTTCATCCAACTGACTAACTCCGTTAAAATTTTAACGTTAAATCAGGGGCATTTTAGTCTTTTTCAAAAATTCTTCTTTTTAACTCTTTTTTTAATCCCTTTTGTTTCCCCTCCTTTTCAAAGCTTAAAAAAAATAAAAAATTCTCGAAGTTTTTTTTGAAGATGACGATGACTAGGGGTGTAAACGAGCCAAGCCGCTCGCGAGCTACTCGAGATCGGCTCGCTAAAAACCCCTAGTCATCGTCATCTTAAAAAAAAACTTCGAGAATTTTTTATTTTTTTAAGCTTTGAAAAGGAGGGGAAACAAAAGGGATTAAAAAAAGAGTTAAAAAGAAGAATTTTTGAAAAAGACTAAAATGCCCCTGATTTAACGTTAAATTTTTAACGGAGTTAGTCAGTTGGATGAAAATGGCTAGATTTAGAAACGTCAGGGACGAAAATGCTAAAAAAAAAGTTTTTGGATGAAAGTGGCTAAAATGGCCAAACCACAGGGACGAAAATGGCACTTTACTCTATATATATATATATATATATATATAGGGGAGGGTTCCAGAGAAAACCACAAGTTAGGCGAAAACCACAAAAAAAACCCATTTTACCCAATCATATAATAATTTTTATTTTTTGTTTTAGTTTATTTTTATTTATTTATAAGAGTATCAATGAAATATTAAACATTTTTACCAAAAAACATTTTTACACATAGTGTTACGTATACGTAAACATAAAACAAAAAAATTGCGGTTACGTATACGTAAATCAAAAAAATTATTTTTGGATACGTATACGTAAACAAAAAAATTGCCTAAAATGATGTGGTTTTCTTGGTTTTCGCCTAACTTTGTGGTTTTCTCTTGATCCTTCCCCTATATATATATATATATATATATATATATATATATATATATATATATATATATATATATATATATATATACTTGTTCCACCCACGGAATTCTTATAGCTTTTGTAATTTTTTATTTCATGAAATTTTAATTTAAATATAATAATACTATTTTTTTTATTAAAAATAAATATTACCAACTAATTAACGAGGGAAAGTTCGTCAATAAAGGATAAAGAAACCATTTGTAATCCGTCGTTATCTATCCGTAAACACTCGTCAGTAATCTGTTGGAAAATAATGATTTATGTTGTACCAAAATAATTTATGTACTAAAATAGTTCAACTTATTGATAAATATGTATAGGTAAACGGGTCAGAATGGATACATCTAATATCAGTAACGAATTGTAAATGCTTGAAAATTTGTAAAATAGTGAAACGGAGTATGATTTGCTCTTGAGAGATCTCATGGATAAACACATGCAAATTTTTTAAAATATAAATAACTTTTTAATAACTGAAAATTAGGAAAACTTGAAGTTCGGCTTTTCAAAACTGTTGCCACATTCAAATCCGGGTCGGGTCTTGTTACTAAGTTTGCCTGGGTTCTAGCATTCCCGAGTTTCGACCTGAGTTGTAACAACAAAGGAGATCTACGTTAGAGGGCCCGAGGGTTAGCCCCGAGGGCACTCCGACGTAGATCTCCTTAGTTTCGACCTGAGTTGTAACAACAAAGGAGATCTACGTCGGAGGGCCCGAGGGTTAGCCCCGAGGGCACTCCGACGCTCAAGTCAGTTATTTGTATAAAGATGAACATATCAAACATGGATATCATGAATAAACATAAATATAAGAGAGAATAAAGATAAGAAATTAGAAATAAGAGAGATGAATATCCTGGAGAAAAGGAAGTGTGAAGGGATGTCTTGATAGAGCATCATATGATAGATTTGAATTCAATCTAATCCTTTAACTTGCTGGGGTATGTTCTTATTTATACTTGTGATGTTTGTCCAGGGTCGGTTGTCTTTTGACCTTGGGTGTTCTATTTTGATGACTGTCGTTATCTGGTCCCTGCCTCGTTCTTGCTGAGATTTCCCTTTAAGTGTGAAATATGTTGACATAGGGTTGCTATAGGTTTCTGGCCTAATCTCCCTCCTGATAGGTACTGACATGTCCTTTCGTTTGGAGGCAAAAAGGGGAAAACATTGTTAACTTCTGAGGGTCTGGCATTTTCCTCTTTAGTTACTGTCTTGGCGCATAGCCTCTTTCATGGGAAGACCGTTGCTTTCTTTGGGATAGTGTGTGTATTGCCTAGCCTTAGGTATCTTGACTGGGCTAAACCCTTCTTGGGCTTGATCTTTATTTTGAGCTTATACTTTTGGCCTGACCTACGTCATAAAAACTAAAATTATGGAAAGCTTTATATGATGATAGTGCTTATTCTTTTACCATTTTACATAGGGGTAAATATAAATTTCTTGGACAAAAGTGCTTGAGTAAACACAATCCAACCCTACACGTATCAAAGTAGTACCCTTTTTGTCCACTGCCGAACTAGCTCAAACGCCCCCCATTTTGACGAACTACCCTGTGTTTATTCATTTACCACTTTACACGGGGACATACATAAATTCTATCCTTAAAAAGCGTTTCTAGTGAACACAACCTAACCCAACTCGTATCAAAAAATTGTTTGTTTTAATCCACTCACCAACTACCCATACGCTTCCATTTTGTCCCACTACCAAATCAGTCTTAACAAATTTTGAAATAAGTGTACCCAGTTAAGAATGAACATTTGGTACCGATACCGGTACCACTTTTTCATATATTCGGTACCGGTAAGATGAACATTTTGTAATGAGTACCCGTACCGTATCAATAAATTAGGTACCGGTACGGTACCTATCTCATCCATATACCTAGTTAAATGGACATTCTAGCAGCTGAAATGACGGTAAATTATGATGTTATTGGAAAAATTAGGGCAGAATGTGACCTTGGACGCACATCGTTATAATTATATATGAGTTATATAATTAATTGTTTATGGTTGCGTTATCCTTCATGAAAGCTTCACAAAGAGATAAAGTGTGTCTAAAATGGAATTAAAGATCAATAAGATATTGTTACTCAAAGTAGTTAGTTTGATATAGAATTTGAAAGGATGATGGATAAAAGTTGTCCCAGATAGATGGATGGACGAACCTTGGAGTACATAAAGTTGTACTACGGGCATGTTTTTTTTAATGACAAATCTACCCTACTCCTACTCCTACTCCTAAATTACACCAAATAATTCACCTCATGTCTGGTTTTGAACCCATGACCTTCCATCTAAGAGACAAGAGCCTTTACCAAGTGAGTTGTTACCACATTGACATATAATACGAGCATGTACTTCACACCTTTTAGCTCGTATCAATATTTATTTACACACACATCTATACTATATTATCATACATATCAGAAGAGCAGAATGGTCATTTTACATAAACTCTTAAGTTTAAGAGTTATACAGCATCCATGACAACTAATAAAGCTTGGAAAAATATAACCCTCAAACAAGCAGGCTTGGAAAACCCTAACCCATTTCACTTCAGTCGTTCTCTACATCGAGCTCCCCCATTCTCTACGGTTTCAAGATTTCCATCCCCCCAAACCTCAATCGACCATTTCCAACTTCACACGGAAGGTCATCCTTCTCATCTTAACAGACCAGTTGGCGCTTCTAGCCTCCGTTGGACCAGTCGGCGACGCTCTAGCAAATCCACGTCGCTTTCACTCTTTCAAAAGTAGTAGTTGCGGTAGGTTTTTAGATTTGATGATTTGCTAATTGATTGAAATGTTGTTGTAAGCTGTGATTTGGAATGTTGTTATATTCGTTTTTGTCAGTTAGATGCCGTTTTAATCTGTTAGGGTTTTTTTAGGCTAGATCTGTTCTTCAATCGTTGATTTAGGCCTGTTGCGTTTATATTTCTGCTATCGATACTTCCTTAGCATGTGATTTAGGTTTGAATGATTATTGATGATTTGTTATGTATGAGTTCATAATAGGACGAAAGATTAGTGAGTTTTTTTTGTATTTTAGTATGTAATTGTTTATGTATATGTCAATTTGTAGTGAAATGTTAGTACTGAACAACTGAATTAACACTCAAACATGTTGATTTAACACTCAACTGAATATTTTTTTTGGGTAAATGTTTCTGATATTTGGCTTTGTCAGGTGTCGAATATGCTTCCCCTCTTGAAGCGTGGAATAGGCGGGCATCATTCTGGGTTGCTCCCCATACTGAAAGAAGTCATTGAAATACTATTCCACGAAGGTCTAATTAAGGTTGGGATGTGAACATTATCATTCATTTATGTTGATTTTGCCATATGTTATGTGATTTTGAGGTTTTTATGTTGAGATATATTCTATCAGTGCTTGTTCGCCACAGAGACATTTAGCATAGGTCTTAATATGCCTGTAAAAACGGTTGTCTTTTCAGATGTTCGGAAGTTTGATGCAGATAAATTCAGATGGCTATCAAGTGGTGAATATATTCTGGTGAATATATTCAAATGAGTGGTCGTGCAGGTCGTAGAGGAATCGATGATCGTGAGGTCTGCATCATTATGGTTGAGGAAAAATTGGAACCTTCCACAGCTAAAATGATGGTCAAAGGGAGTGCTGACTGTTTGAACAGGTATGCATTTTTGAAAATAGCAATGTGGATGTGGTAGAGAGCCATATGCTTATTATCATTCTCTTTCTGGAAAACATTGTATGTAGAAAGATGCATGTTAATTTAACATTGTGTCTAAATAAAATGCAATTAAATGTTTTGATAGAATATATAATACTTGTTTGGATATAAAGACTAAAACAACATACCTCTATTGCAGAATTGATCACCTGAATAAGACGATCAAATACACTAACGAGCTCTATTGCACGATGAGAGTCTTTCGGCAAATGAAACAAAGATTCTTGAGGTGAATCAGTTTCTTTCTATATATCTATCAACAATTCTGTAAGTTTATGGTGATTTTGAGTTCGAACTTCGCTTTGATTATAAATTTTCTGCAGACTTACATGTTTAAGTATGACAGTATTCATTGTGCCTGAAAGCACCTTGAGCTCAAAGCAAAGGATGACAATGGACGAATTGGGAAGAGATCCCATGGGCCCAAACCGGAGCCGAGTACGTTGTGGAATCCACTAGAATGTTCACCGGCAAGGACAAAGTGTAAGGCCCAAACCGGGCACTCTACAGTTGGGTCACATCACAGGGTTTTCTTTTAAAACACTTGATTGTTTATAAAATCATACAGCGGAAGTCTTACTCAAAATAAGAATTATCTTTTAAAATCGTTATCGTTCTTAATCTTACCTTACGAATGCATGCACACCAATCTGAGTAGCACCGCTCCCAAGCCAAAATACCTTATCACGTGAACTCACCTGCAAAACAACTTAACGTACATACAAAGTCAGCTACTTGAATGAGTTCTAACAGTTAAATTTAAACAGAAATCATCTCGTCAAAAATATCATTTATATCAACTCAAGACATACCAACCCTTTATAAAACGGTTTGTCGTTTATTAGCATACTGGTAACCCATATTACCTACCATTTCCTTTAAGGGTTTGACAACCCAAGGTTCACCTCATAACCCTAACCTAGTAAGTCTCATTGACATAAATCGAGCTTACTACACTACTAGCTCATAATCTACCACACGTATCAACACGAATTACGGTTAAGACAACCAACCTCTAGACACCACCCTGACAAGCCTTAACCAAGACACTCACAATGTCAATTGACACTCACAAGGTCAATTGACACAACAGTTGTAAGCACAACATAGTCTCGACACAACGATCAATTTAAAGCTCACACCAAAACTAACACGTGCATACAATTAAATCAACATAATGCACACAACAATTACCTTCGAAGGATTTTACCGGTTTTGTCACAACTACCCTTGTCAGAGTTATCCCTATCGGGATATTTGTCATACTCCGAGCTCCCTACTGGATCTCATCACTGCCCTAGAAAGAGCATTGTCACCCACGGTGACCACCTGAAGGACCTTGTCCTTCATATCATCATTTGCCGTGTCACAAGGACAACGACGCAAGCACACACAACAATAAGCAAGTAACATATAGCAACACACATGCAATTACTATGACTCGTTACCTAAGCACATACCACGTACGTGCACCCATAATAACACCTCCTAGTCATACCCACACAACATGAAAACCCATCCCCGGACTTATCCCAATTAAGTCATTACACGATACCCAAGTATCATATCGACTTCTAGCCCACACGACCTAAGGACACCACATAGACCCTTAAGTTCATTAAATAATATTTAACTTATAAAACCTTCCGGGTTAAACCAACACCCGTAATACATTTTATTTATAAAGCAAATCTTACAAGTATGTATGATAGCCCCAAAACGGTAAAAACATTAAAGAGGGGATTAGAAACTCATCGGTTACGTTGAGTCCGAGTCCTTGCTCTACAACCCGTCCGTTCTCGCTCGAAACCCAAACATGTCAAACGTATGATCCAACATCAGAATACGTCCTAAGTATGCGTCGAATAATGCGTAACTATAATTAAACCCCAACGCTTGTCTCATCAGCCCGTCATTCTTCCTCCACGCAACCCTAGTTTCACAAGTATATATGAATCGGGTCGTCCTTGGCCCGTTTAGAATCCGAATACCAGAATCGGGTTCCATGCATGCACGTAAGACTTGCCATGTAAATCCTAGCTGAGCCCGTCCATGCATCATCGCGTACCACCGTGTATCACCTACGCAGCCACCACCGTGACTGGTTGCCCCGGGTCATGTACGCCGCCGAGCCAGCCGAACACGCGACTGCTGTCCCACACCATGCCGACCACAACCACCCTCATCGTCTTCCATTGCCATCGAACACCTTCCCCCTCTCTCCTTCGGCTCCCGGTCACCACCCTACACCACTATCAATGTCACCTGCTACCATCAGTAACCACCACCATCGTCACCTACGGCCACCTCCGGTCGCCCCTCCACCTCAACATCATTATCATCATCTTCCAAGCCAAAACCCTAACCAGGAACCACTTCCAACACCGAAAACCCCCATTGTCGTCTTCCCCGTCGGGACCACCACCTCCTGTCCAGCGCGCTCCACCTGTGGCCCTCGCCACCGTAGCCTACGGCTGTCACCGGGCACCATCGTCACAGCCATCACCGGCCATCGTTGCATCGCTAAACCAACAATGGGCTAAACCCTAATCATAATCATGCAAAGAAAATAAATATACGAGCGTGCATAAACAAAACGAGGATCACCTCAACGATGTTCGGAAGCCGTTGGTTCAAAACCGTCGTCAAACCGTCACCGTTGCTTCCGTCCGGCCGCCCCCTCGTCGTCGGCTCCCTCTTCTCTCCTCTCTTTCTTTGACGTAAGCGCACCTAGGTCAATAATGACCTAGGGTTTGCGTAAATGTGGTATATAAATACCACAAGTTACGTTTCGGGTCCTTCTTCTTTCGTTTAACGTGTTTCTAACTCAATCTGCTCGTTATACGGCTATCTGGGTCATTTAAATTCCTTAAATCCAGCTTCAGGTGAAAACCTCATCAACCGTCTCGTTTACTAGAGATTTGGGTCACCCAATAGCCCGAATCATTAAAGGTAGATTTTCAGGATGCTACACAAAGCCTCTGCACATCTTTTGTAGAATGAAACAAATGTATATACACATATATGTAGAATGAAACTAATGTTTGGATGGGTGCTCAAACTGATTAAACTGTTTGTAGTGTGTGGGTACTTTAGATCAAAATAAATTTAGGTCTAGAGACTTAAAACTTATTATCAATTGATTGACTGATTTTGATTCTTAAAGTCGTCATTTTCAACAAGGATATGCTTTAGTGCCTAGTGATTTATCTGATATGGATAATTCTGATGTTTGTTTATTTGGTTACAAAATATGCACAAGGGGAAAATGGGCTAAGCTTAGAATTTATGTTGTTACCTGCATCTCAGTTTTTATCATAGTTTATTTCGAGTTACAACCCCCCCTCCCCCCCCCACACATATTTCAAACGCGCGGATATCTCTAACCCGTGTATATGACCTGCTTCCCACATTTAAAACCTTAATTTGGGCGTTGCTAGATAAAAAATATTAATTTGATTTTTAAAAAGTCAAAATTAGGCTTATTTGTTGACAAAGGAGTACCGCATTGTAAATTGTGATCGTCGCTGCAACGTGCGGGTTTCCTATTAGTATGTGTGTATATATCTATATCTATACTATATATAATACATTTGAGAAGGACAAAGATGTCTTTTAACACTTTTTAAGAAATTTATTTACATACTTTTTTAAGCATAAGGTACAATCCTCTAATACTTAAAAAAACTGAAAATGAAAGTTATTCATACATTAACTACCCTCTCCTCTCATGATTTTAAACGGCCATAATTTTTTCATACGTTAATATATTTTTAAAAAATTACACCATAAAAACGAGAAATTTATTCTCTTTAATTTGAGTATGGTATTGCTATAGTTTTTTTCTAATTAAAAAAAACATGTTACGTGATTACCGGTATCTGTGTTCCCCGTCGCATCGCGAGGGCACTCTCTATATATATATTGGAACATTGGTAAACATCGATACGACACAACCATGTTTCAGTCCAACCGATAAACATCGATACGAAACTTAGAATTTTATTAAAGAATAAGTGACAAATGAAAAATAAAAAAATAAAATTGTTGGGCCGATTTAGACCGCCTACATGTATTTTGGTACGATTAGATGAAATCGCATCGGTAAACCCTCGATTATCGATTAATCCCGATTTTTAGAACAATGTTAATAAATAATCGGACATGTCGAACTTATATTTATATTAACATGTCTTAATCTGAATTGTTATTGGTGTATTAGTGAGTAATTTTGTTAAAAAAATAAATATGTTCAAAATAATTATATAGTTATACACAGTCTTATTAGTTATGCTCTTCAAAATTATTGTAAGTTTAGCTATATATTATACTTTTGTAAACCGGATATTCTTCAATTATTATGATATATAATATAACAAAATATTAAATTATTTAAAGATTATAAAAGTTATAAAAAATATCATTAATCACTTATTTAAAAACTTGCTTGAAAAAGTTATTTAAGTCTCAGATATTAATAAAATAAAAACAATAAGACAATATTTTTTCCTAAATTCAAATTGGTGATACAATTTTATTAATTGATTTTTATTTAAGGTGTCATCCTTTTAATATATATTTTATAGAATAATTACATGTTTCATCTTTAAATATCTATACTATGTATAATACATTTGAGGAAGACAGTTTAGTCATTTTACCATTTTTTAGAAATTTACTTATACATCTTTTACTATATAAAGTACAACCCTTTAAAGGTTAAAAAATATTGAAAACATAAGTGATTGGTGTTTTTGGAAGGTTACATCCATATTACCTCCAGAGGTAATTAACCTCCCCACATCTCCAACATCCTTTCTCTCAATATATCTTAACCTCTTTTTAATCTTCTATCAGAAATCACCAACCATCCCTCGTCGTTGTCCTCACCTACGCCAACGACAACCCACAATCCATTGGCGGAACCGCTGCTCAACGGGTCTTTTATAAACGTGATTCGCTACCTCACCTATCGGAAAGTTCTCTGCTTCCTTTTCTGACACTTGGTTACTAGGGCACGCTGACAGAAAAAGGAACGACGAAAACTTCTCTTACCATCGGATATATGAGAGCAAAAAGTTAGAGCGAGAAACGAAAGGCGAGAGAAGGTGACCGGGAGAAGAAAGAGTGGCCGAAGAGGTGGCTCAGCGATGGCCGTGCAACTGGCGGTAGGCGTTTTTGTTTATACCCTAGCAGCAAAAAATTGGTTTGTAGTAATTGAACGACCGAAAGTATTAACAGCGGCGGCGGTTGTTGTCGGCGAACAAAGGCCGACGCACCACTCCAACGATGGCTGATTCGAAAGTGAAGGTTCGATTTTGTTTTTTAAATCTCCATTCGTTGTTTCAATTGGTAATTTGGAGATGCAGATCAATTGGTAATTTGCAGATTAATTTGTATGAATAACATTAATTTATCTATACTATATCTATAATATTGCTGGTTTTTGATCAAACACATGTAACAGACTTAACATTATTTTCTAAGTTTAGCACGATGCAACGCGCGCGGACATTTTACTAGTATATATATATATATATATATATATATATATATGATTTTAAGTAAATCTCAATTAAGTAAAATGGTTTGATAACATTAAAATCATCAAGTGTATAAATAACTGAATTAATCGAATGGACATTAAACCAACCTTTGTACTTTATTTTTTTATAATTAGTAAGTTATATCTCGAAGAAGTATCACTATATCTATATCTATATCTATACATACTAATAAATAAAAGTTTTTTAGTGCCACATGTCATCTCCACATTCAATCTCATCATTTTTTTTCCACCTCTCTCTCTTATTTAATGCACTTCTATATTTAAATAATAATATATATTTAAAGAAAGTATTAATTGGACTAATACAACATATTTATTTTAAATTATCCATTATTGTAAGAAAACTTTAAAATTTAATTATCTAACTTTTATTTCAATCAAATAGTAATTGAAAGTGAAATTAAATTAAATAGTAATTAACGTATTTTCGAAACCTAATTATATATTAATTTTTACATATTTTGAGTTTGTTTATATCCGTAGTATATGTAATATATTTTTACACCTGTGAAATATATATACATAAAGATTTAAAAAATTTAAATATTAATATTTTTCACCCTGTGTGTAGACACGGGACCTAAACTAGTTATCTAATAAATAAAGGTTTTTGTATGCCACGTGTCGCCTCCATATTCATTCTCATCGTTTTTTTCCGCCTATCTCTCTTATTAAATACACCTCTATCTTTTAATAATAATAATATATTTTTAAAGAAAGTACTAATTATACTAATAAAACACATTTATTTTAAATTATCCCTTATTATAACAAACTTTGAAATCTAACTATGTAACTTTTATTTTCAATCAAATAGTAAATGAAAGTCAAATTACATAAAATAGTAATTATCGTTTTTTCGAAACTCAATTATATATTAATTTTTACATATTTTGTATTTTATTTTCTATCCTTAGTATATGTAATACATTTTTACACATCTATACTATCTAATAAATAAAGGTTTTTTCATGTCACGTGTCGCCTCTATATTCATTCTCATCATTTTTTCCCGCCTCTCTCTCTTCTTAAATACACTTCTATCTTTTAATAATAATAATATATTTTTAAAAAAAATATTAACTATACTAATAAAACACATTTATTTTAAATTATCCTTTATTATAAGAAACTTTGAAATTTAATTATGTAACTTTTATTTTCAATTAAATAGTAAATGAAAGTCAAATTACATTAAAAAGTAATTAACGTATTTTTGATACCCAATTATATATTAATTTTTACATATTTTGAATTTTGTTTTCTATCCTTGGTATATATAATACATTTTTATACATGTAAAATATTAACATAAAGATTTAAGAATTTTATGTATTAATATTTTTTAACCCGTATGTATTACACGGGTCCTAAGCTAGTGTAAAACACATACATAAAGATTTAAGAATTTTATGTATTGATATTTTTCACACCGTATGTATTACACGGGTTCTAAGCTAGCTCTTTTTATAAATAAATATTAGTTCTTGCATATTCTCTTTAGAAATTAAAAAAGATCACTAATATTGTATTTAACCTGAGATATAATTAGATTTACTTATTGAAAATTAACTTGATTTCACTAACCTCTAAAGCGGTGTTTAACCAATGTTTAACAGAATTAACCCAACTATCTTTCTAATAACAAAATCAATCAAACCATTTATAATCGAGAACGATTGGTTTTAAAAATCTAAAGACTGAAACATCAGTTAGAGGTACGATGTTACCCATAGTTAAATCAAACCAACTCATTTTCATCCTCAACATAAATGCTAGTTTAGCATGCAAATTATATAGTGATTAATGTATATTTTATTAAAAAAACCATTATTATTTTATGATATCTTAGAAAATTTATAAATTTATTTATAGATATATAAAAATGTATTAAAGATGCTCATGTGTGCATTTAACCCCTTTTTGTAACATAATTTTGTTGGAAGGGAAAAATATTTTACCCTGAAGAAACCCTTTCATAACCTCTCTCTTCCCTCACCTTCAAAACCCCATTTCCATGTCAAAAATCCACCAAACAAAAACTAAATCAATCTTGAAACAAATTTAGCATCTGGGTTTCCATCAATCGATCTGCATCTCTCTTCCAAAGTAGACACTTTTTATGTGTGATTGATTGGTGATGAGAGAGAATGAGAACACCACCACCAAATGTAGCTCCATTAAGCAGTTGTAGTACCAGTTGTACACTTGTAGGTAGTGGTGTTGGTGGAGATGATCAACATTGGAGGAACTTCGATAACTCCGTCAGTGCGGTGTCGTTTGGGCTCGTTGCGACTGCTATTCTCATTTCTATGTTTCTTGTCATGGCTCTTTTCGAAAGGTTTCTCCGTCCGCCGTCCGCCGCCGCAGCCACCGGAGCCCGTAGTCGTGGAGATCTTGAGTCGCAAATGGGAAAGCTTGAATACCCATCTACTAAAGTACGTCTCATTTTCCCATTAATTTTAACATTTTATTTCTTTGCTGAATTGATATTAAAATTACCCATTTATCCTTTCTATTTTAATCATTTAAACTTTTTTAAGTTTCACGTGTTATTTTAATCTTATGTAATTACCATGTTCTAATTTTTTGAATTTTATTATATAATGAAAATTAAATCTAAATAGAGTAAACCAACATTTTCACAATGTCCATGGAATAAAATAAAAAAAATCACATATTAACATGGTAATTACATAAAATTGGAATAGCAGGTGAAACTTAAGTGATTTAATGAGATAGAAAAAGTTTGTGACTATAATGTCACAGAACTGAAACTTGGTTAAAATTTTGTGAAGTTTTTTTGAAAAAATTACTTTAACATATAATAATTTCTTTGGATGAAAGTAGAATTAATATATAATTTTTTTTATAAAACATTCATTAAGTTATACCCGTTATTAATTAAAATGTATGTCTGCCTTCAAGTGAAATATTGTTGGTCAAAGCTATTTTGTTTAGAAATGGCAAAACAAAGTCAACCTGTTTAAGGAATAAATGATGGAAGCATGAAACAGTTATTGTTATTAACTTTACTGGATCATAGAGGTGTCATATAAATACTAAATCAACCTAAACGGTTGAGTAAAAAAAAATAAAAAATATTAAAGTTACTATTTAATTCATAATGTTTTTCGATATAAAGGAGAATAGTATTTCTTTTTTGACCATTAATTTAAATTGCTAAATAAATGGGCCATTTTAGTTTTAAAATTTAAAGAATACTCAAAAACGATTTTTTTATAACCAACAGTTTCAATTTTTGAGATAGTGAAAATTTAATAATGTTTCATTGTTGTGAAATGTTTTAAGAAAGGGCATATTGTTCGAAAATTATATTAACTTATCTAAATTGTTAGGTGTTAACAAACTATCAAAAGCATTTTAGCTAAGTAGTTAATTAGAAGCGCTCAGGCGAGGCCTAGGCGCCTAAGACAAAGACAAGGCGTTGTCGTTCCTCAAATCGTGATAGAGGCACACACTTCCGGCAATTAGACTAAATGGTCATAAACCGTCAAAACTGAACTGATAGAAAGTTGAACTAGATTAGCCGGTTTTCTTAGCCACAAGTCTAGCACAAGCTTACCAACTTTCTTACTTTAAGTAATATAAGTTGAAAAATCCTTAATTTCTTTTAATTTTTTAAAATTTGATTCAAAAGGAAATAATTGTAAGTTTATATTTTATCATATATTGAACTATAAAGTAAAATACTTGTAAGTCATACCATTGATAGTAGACAATTTTTTTAACGGCAAATTTTACTCATACGTTTACACTAATAATTCTAAACTACTTCATTGTCCATGTTTGAAACTGGGACCTTCCCTCTAAGAGGCATATGCCTCTACCAAGCATGGTTTAAAAAAAACGGGCGAGGCGTTAAGATAACGTATCTGAGGTGACGCCTCAAGGGGGTTTTTATACGTACGCCTCTAGGTGTCGAGGCGTTCAAAAAAACGTTAAAGGCGTACGCCTTGAGGCGATCCTCTTGCTGTTTTAGGGTTTAGATGATGAAATTAGTTAGGAAAGTTCTATATTTATAAGATATATAATTTTTATATGCTGTTTTAAACTTTCTATGATGAAATTAGTAAGGAAAGTTCTATATTTATAAGATATATAATTTATATATTTATTTTTTTAATTCCGCCTCAGGCTTACGCCTCGAGGCGCGATTCCGTTCTTTTAAACCTTGCTACCAAGTGGGCTAGCCCCATATCAGGTCAATACTAGACTATTAACTATATATGAAAATAGTCTTAATTTACTAGCTATATTAGGGTTTTTTCAACATATTTCTTGAACACTATTAATTTTTTATTCCTATTATCTATCATTCTATTTGTTTATTGTTACATTTTTTTTCTCCTACGTGTACTTTTTTTTTTGTGTAGAGTGGATGACTAGGATGCCACGTCATTAGTTTTATATAACTTCAATGTCACTTTATCTAGTTGATACAATCGACACATATTTGACAAGTAATATGGGTTGTTAGTCGTACTCCAACAAAGAAACAAAATAGAAACTTAAGACGGTTGTACCTCTTTCAAAAACATAATAAATGTGTGTTTGAATTTGTTTATTTTTCTGGTATAAGTTTATAATTTTTTATACTTCTTAAACTTACATAATCTATTATAATAAGTTTATAAGTTTTTAATATTTTAAGGCAAATTGGATTTTAATAATCCAAACTATTGTCTATTGGCTGATAATAATCCATAGTATCAATTGGTTGGTGACAGTCATAACTTTAACTTTTGTTGTCTATAGCAGTTCCAATAACATAATCATCGTAAATATACGCTCCATTTACACTTGTTTTGGCTCAAAATGATGATTTTAAGCGAAATGGAGAAACGTACAAGTGAAATCGAGTGGAAATCAAATGTAAATGGAGCGTAAATTTACGATGATTATGTTACAGAGACTGCTATTGACAACAAAAATGAAAGTTAGGACTGTCACCGGCGAAATTGATAGTATGACTTATTATCAGCCAATAGGTCATAGTTTAGACTTTAGATTATTAAAATCCAATCTGCTATATTTTAATAAGCCCATAAATCTAGAAAATAAGTTAATATAAGCACCCAAAGGAACAGTAACATGATATAAAAACAGAAACAAAAGTTGTGTTATTAGTGTTACTTTAGTTTAATAACAAAATTTCATAAATTTTTATGGATAAAGTAGATTATTTAAAACAGATTTGATATTTTGTTACTTTATTTATCATCAGGTTTCATTTTGTGGAACACCCTTTACAAAAAAGGCCCACTACCATCATATCCCAAATGTGATGCTTGATTTGAAATGTCAAACTTATGTTCACTAAAATCATTATTTTTACATTTTTACTACATTTTTATCATTACTTTTGTGTTTATAATCATGAAATAAAAAAACATTTTTAGCTCTTAGATTATATTTTAAAGGACGGTTACAATCTTCCTTTCTTATATCTCTTCCTCTTCATGAATGTCCATAATTAAAAGCTAAAAATTGATTAATGTATTTGGATTAATTAGTAGTAATTTTTTATCAAGAAAAAATAGAAACATTTTGTTTGAAATTCATGGTTAAAAGAGGGCCACTAAAAAAAAACATAAAGGGTATTAAAAAACTAGGATAAAGAACTAATTCACTACTTTATATGAATCTTTGATTCTTTATGGAATGGTTAGACACAAGCAAAGGCAGACATTAATATAATGGTGTGTTTGCTTTTGATGATTTGTTAGGACCAAGAGGTCACCTATTTTGGCTACATACATGTGAAGATGTCCATGTTTCAATTAGTAAATTTATCTACTTTTGATATTCTTGAATCTTGGTACCCTAAAACCATTATTGTTTATAACCAACCCCATGTGGCTTTTGGGTAGAGATCAAAAGTGCAAGTAACCCTCATCATGTTTAGCTTGTGAGTGTCAAATAAGTTAATTTTAATATAAAAGTGACATTGGCTAAATGTACCCTCTATTACTTGTTATGCCATCCTATTTGATTTTTTTTTAATCTTTTTTTTGCATATACGCCTTTGTATACGCACATACACAACTATGATATACGCCTGTTTTAACTATTAACAGGGGTACACTGAGTAAAAATATAGGTGAGAGGTACGTTTACTCGTTTAGCACAACCCTGTAAAAATATTATTTTAAATATAAGTTATAGGTGTTAGCAACATAATTCCTACTATCATTTTTAAAAGAAACACACCCCATGATTTACGGAAAAAAGAAGTCATATTCTACATATGTCTGTCTTTTATTGGATACTATAATTGAGATTATAACTTAAGATATTTACTTATTAATTAATCTGTTCATAGAAAAGATTAATTGAAGTCAAAAGCAGCTTCTAGTGATCTTCTTCAAAGCCAGTCCAAACTAATCCATTAATTTCATATATGATATATAGAAACATCAATAATTATTTCAGTTAATTGCACCTTGATACATAAATAAAAAAAATTTACATTAGATATTACTGTTCTTCCTGAAAGTCAACTCAACAATGTTTTCCTTGCTGGTCAACTCAGCTCTAGATTTCTTATCATTGCTGAAATTCAACTCTAGATTATTTTTTGAGTTGATTGCATAAATGACCTCTGTGATTTGATCAGATTGCATGTTTGACCCTTAGGTTTTAAAAATTACAAACTTGGCCCAAGCTTTTGTGACCTGGTTGCGTCTTTAACCCCTGACGTTAATACCAGTTAGTTTTTAATGGAAAATTAGCCCATGTGTCATCTGCGTGACTTAAAATTGTAAAACTTAACCCTAAAATGAGTTAAAATCTGTCAAAATAAATAAAAAAATCGGTAAAAATTCGTAAAAATACCAGATTTTAACTCATTTTTAGGTTTAAGTTTGCAATCGTAAGTCACGTGGATGACACTTAGGCTAATTATCCGTTAAAAACTAACTGGTATTAACTTCAGTGGATAAAGGCGCAATCAGGTTACAAAAGTTTGGGCTAAGTTTGTAGTTTTTAAAACCTGGGGGCCAAACATGCAATCTGATCAAACCACAGACGTTATTTGTGCAATCAACTCTTATTTTTTATTTATTATTTTTTGCTGAATTTAGTTTCAAAATTTGTGTTTTTTTAGCTAAAATTTAACTTTAGATTGTTGTTTTTTTGCTAAAATTAAACTCAAGCTATATGGGTTTTGGTCATAATTGGTGTTTTGTCTACTGAAAGTCAAATCTTAATTGGTTTAATTGGCTGTCTGAACATATGGTTGTTATGGGTGCAGATAAATATTTATGCAAGAGAAGTTTCTGTATTAATGCCTGGAGATGAAACTCCTACTTTTATTGCAAATCCTGTTCCATCAGTTTCTCCTCCATAATTCATTTGTATGATGAGCACATTGATTAGAAGCAAAGAAAATTGTCAAGTGGCGATTTTTTGGTTATCTTTTCATACCAATTGATACTTTAATTTATGTATTTAAAATGACCTTATTTTCATTCTGCAAAGTGTCACCAAAAAGAAAAGCATACAGTCAATAATTGGGTTATTTAACATTTAGGATGTCGATTCAAGCGTTAGATAAAAAAAAACCATCCAATATTTAGATACCATACCATTTTATTCCCTGTTAAATATATGCATTCACCGTTAAATTTGCTATAATGTAACAACCTGTGTTGAGACTGTTGGACTAGTATCACATATGACAATACTGCTATTAAGGTATGATCTACAGAGTTACATTATAAGCAACAATCATAAAATGTTTTATGAAAATATTTAGACATGAAAAGATGATGGGAATAAATTATTTAAGAAATCATTTAAGAGCAAGTAATTATTAATTTATTTAGAATAAATTAATATAAAAGGTTATTAGTTAATTATGAATTAATTAATTAAATTATCTAGTTAGTAGATAATTAATATTTAAATACTGAATTTTAAATTTGAAATTAAAACTTTAACTTGTTCCCTTAAGTTTGAGATATCTATAAATAGGAGATGGATTTGGAGAATCATAAACAGACAATTGCAAAACCCTAATCCCACACCTCTCTCTCTCTCTCTCTCCCTCGTCGTAGACCGTCGCCGCCCACCGCCGTCGTCCTACTTAAGGGACTAGGGTTGTGAAATACCGACAAAAAAGAACAAGGTTTAGCTAAAACTCAAGATACTTTAGTTGAGTATCAAACCTAGGTAAAAATGGATCAAATACCCAAATGCAATAAAGATAGTTAAAGTAAAAAATAACCAAAACATAAACACACCATGTTCATAACCAGAAATCAAATTAAAACAAGGTTCATCAAAACCCAAGTGATACAAGAAGACTAGCCACAAATGACCATAATCATGACAACACTAACACTTGGTGATATAATCATGGAATGATCCAAGGATCAAATCAAAGCCAAGTGAAAGTGAGTGTGAAGTGCTTCTTGATCCTTGGATACAATTGATTAGCCTCCTACACTACTTGGTGTTAGACTTGTATGCCCGAGTAACGACATTTGACAATACTGCTAACGAGATAAGATCCAAAGGGTTACACTTTGTGTCACACCCCGTCTAAGACGGAAACACTGGTGGTAACATTTGTATGTAATCATGAACACATTGTTTAAAAGAGAACATACTAATGCATTCAAAATCCAAAATAGTTACTACATGATAATCTTGTTTTTAGTACATGTTTGAAAGATCTATATCTATACTATATAATAAATAAAGATTTGTCATGCCACGTGTCGCCTCCATATTCATTCCCATCATTTTTTTTCCGCTTCTATCTCTTATTAAATGCACCTCTATATTTTAATAATAATATATTTTTAAAGAAAATATTAATCTTTATATTAATAAATCTGCTGACATATTTTGACGAGCGTATGTGTTAACAAATTATATTGTATTCCACGGGTTTATTCAACCAGTGTAAAACATGAGTTTTTAAAAAATTTACACGGGTTTTTAAAAAATAAATTTTTTTATTACTTAATATATAATATTATATTTATTCAACCCGTGTAATACACGTGATTTTAACCTAGTTACGTAATATAGTCTAAATTCCCAAAGGCAATATTTAAAAATCTTCAACAATACTTCGTTATCATGCAATCCTGAGCTATTCAATTGTTACATGAAAAATATGCTTAAAAGAGTCGGCTAAAAAGTCGGTGAGTTCGTAGGTTTGAATAATGAAAATGGTAAGTAAGTAAGCATATGAATAAATGTCATGTTATGTTGAAAAACACACACGCAGATAAGATATTATAATGCATGGGCCCACAATATAATAAAACCTTATGACCACAATATAGCTGTCCTAATTAATGTCTTATTACAGAACATTAATAAAAAGAAACGGAAATATACATTCGCTTAATAGTAGTTGAAACAATCAACCATGAATGGGGAGGTCACCCCGATAGATCCATCCATATTAATCCGCCGGCTTTTAAACAAGCTAAATAGTTGTGTAAAATATACGAGGACTTAAAGTGTGATAATGTCGAGACAGACTCGGAAATAACCCATGAAATTATATAATCAAATAAACATGTACATAACCAACATAGGGAGCATTATTCAAAAAACATTTAAGTTGATAAAACAAGCATATTCCTCCCCCCCTAAATGTTAAAGTGAAAAGGGGCTACGAAAACACACCTAGGTAGAAGAGTAGGTGACATAGATCTTCTTAGTGAAAAGGTCCATAAGTCCTCACTCTGGTCCTACAATGGTCGGGACTCTAATGAGTTTTATGGTCTTATTTCCTAAGGTGATGTTGGACCAAGACGTTAAGTCGTCCAACTTTTATATAAGTTAGTAAGTTTATTAATCGAGACAGACTCGAGTATTATTTAGAAAATAGTTGGAACCAAGGTGTCATCCGTCCAACGATTATAGGTTATAAGTCGAGATGGACTCGAATATGTTTAGAAAAGTGGTTGGAACCAGGGCTTTAGGCATCCGACCATTATAATTGTAATATCCATGATTTTCTAATATTATTCTATTTTAATTTATACAATTAAGACATTCTATTCCAATCTCATACATCTTGAACACAATAACTCACATTGATGATTATTTAATGTGTAGTAATTCAAACTTCAACCTTGCATTTACAAATTTTTATCTATTATATATGTAACATGTGTGTGTATATTTATATAGATATATTTAAATACTTTGTATGCTGATTAAATCGAAACTTATGAGCTTTAATGACGTAATTACATCTTTATCTTATATATATATATATATTTGTTTATAAATATAAATATAATTATAATTAATCATATTAAATGAACATTTAAAAAAATTTATAACTTAAGTGGAAATGGAAAATTATTCCTTTATAAATAACCATATATAAACAAATAATAATTAAAATTTCATAATTTTTTATAAAAACAAATTTTATTAAATAGAGTTCAAACAAATAAAAAGGAAATTTAATTAGCTAGCTAAGCCTTAAACCCTTTTTATAGTAAAGAACCCCTCAAACCTTTTGAACCCCCTTTAATTGCCTATGAACCCCACTTGAACCTTCTCTTTAGATTTTGGACCCTAAACTCAAGAACAACCCCATCTTGACTTGCAAAAGTCAAAACCAATTTCAAACCCAATCAATCTCTGAAAATTTGGTACTTTTATCTCTGCCAAATCAGTTACAAACCAATCCCGATCGTTTGAGGCTTGAAACCGTCACTTTTGATTAGGAATTTAAAGTTTTCAAACCCATTCAAATGGGGGGTTGCGACAGGGGTTTCAAACCCAAGCATCATGCTTCAAAAACCGCTAATCACGACCCAAATCAGCAGTTAAACGCCATTATTGTCAACCCTTAAGCACCCCCTAACCGATTGCAAATCGTTTCCCTTTCCCCCTGTGTCTACTACACGACCGCGACGCCGCAGGCTCCAGCCAAGACCCGGCTTCAATCCAAGCCCCATTTCGAAGTAAGTATATCACCATTCTACTCGTTTTCGAATTCCGATCAAAAGCCCTAACGTCACAATCGTTGATCTTTGCTGTGGGAATCGATTTGGGAAGCTTTGTTTGGGAAGGGCGAAAAGGGGGGGGTGGCGTTCTTTAGAGTTTAACTTGGGAAGGGGTAGCTGAAACCAAAATGTTAAAATTAAACTTTCTCTGTTCTAAATCAAAATGGTCACGGGTTCTAAACACGCTGCACCTTTTATTTTTGTTTATGGTTTAGCATACTCACACACACACATGTTTATACACTTATAAATTTATGTATATATTTACTTACAAGTACTCTTATAGAATTTAAAAAGAGTAAACCTCATATTGGTAACAAAACTTTAAATTCTTTCTTTTTGGCATTTTGCATATATATATATATATATAGGGTTAAGATCAAATGAGAACTCATAAATACTTAAGAACTCGCGAGAACTCGTCAAAATATCAACTAAAACCATTTTTCTTTGTTTTCACTACCTTTATTATTAAAATACAACTTAAAAAATGATTTATCTCTCCAATTAATTCATCTCTTCTTTCTAAATTATTATTAAAAAAATTTAAACACATATGTAAATGGTTAACACTTACACATGTGTAAGTGGTAAACTTACAAATGTGTAGATTTTTTAATAAATAAATACATGTAAATTTACATACATAAATTCATTTTTTTATGTTGTATTCTAATAATAAAGATAGTAAAAATAAAAAAATAGTTTTGATTGGTTTTTTGACGAGTTTTCAAAATATTTAAGAGTTATCAAAATATTTAAAAGTTCTCAAATGATCCATTCTATATATATATATATATATATATATATATATATAGGGTAGGGTTCCAGAGAAAACCACAAGTTAGGCGAAAACCAAGAAAACCACTAAAAAAACCAATTTTACCCAATCATATAATAATTTTTATTTTTTGTTTTATTTTATTTTTATTTATTTATAAGAGTATCAATGTAATATTAAACATTTTTACCAAAAAACATTTTTACACATAGTGTTACGTATACGTAAACATAAAACAAAAAAATTGCGGTTACGTATACGTAAATAAAAAAAATTATTTTTGGATACATATACGTAAATAAAAAAATTGCCTAAAATGTTGTGGTTTTCTTGGTTTTCTCCTAACTTTGTAGTTTTCTCTTGATCCTTCCCCTATATATATATATATATATATATATATATTACAGTGAAACAATTAGTACCAACTAAATAACTTATAAATCAAACCTTTATATATATTCTCAAGAGTTTATAAATAATAACTTTTTTAACGAATAAAAGCATATATACATACACACACACACACACACACACACATATATATATATATATATATATATATATATATATATATATGTGTGTGTGTGTGTATGTTTAGTTATAATTCTTTTTAAGGCGTCTTGTTTATCACGATTACGAGCATCATTATCATTATTAAAAATGTATTACTTCATTTCTATCTTATATTTCAAAAGCATGACAAACATGATTTTAAAACTCGATTTTATTAACTAACTCTTTTTACAAATCATTTATAAGACTATAAAAACTATGATCTTTAAACTGTTCAATTTGCAAGTGAAACCATTTTTATCTATTATTATTAGTGTTAAAACCTAATAAAATTTAATTAATTAATATATTTATTTTAAACAAATTATTTATTTAAAATCCTTGGTTTATAAATTTTAATTGGAATATAATTTTGATTATTTTTATAGACCCATTATTGTGTGAAGATTTATACGCCTTTTATGTAATTCATTCTTTTTAACATTTAAAACACGTTTTCATACTCTTAATTAATAATTAATGTATGATTAATTATTAATAAGTTTAAATAATATTTGTATACTTTAAATTTTTGTTTAATTACTAACTAATTAAATCATTATTTTCTTCTAAACACTTATTGTTCATAAAAATCAAATAAATAAAAGGTTTTATTTATTTATATATCTAGTTATTTATCTATTCAACTAATTATTATTCATTCACTTATTTATTCATCTATTAATTTACAAACAAGAGGACCCTAAACTATTCATTTGTACACTTATACAAATATTCACAATGAATGAAATCATTTATTCGTACACTTATACTTTTGCGAGGGATTTCATAAGTATCATTTGAAACTCAAACAAACATTTTCTTACATAATCAAGGAACTCCCGCATCCATCCCTTTACACACTAAGATCCCCTTTAATCATTTGAACACACCATTAAACATAGGTTGACCTCGTGGTTAGCTAGACATTCGTGCAACAACAACTTGTTTGTGTGATTACCAAGCTACCTATTACAAGTGAGTTACATAGCCCCTCTTTTTACTTTTTACATATTTTGGGGTGAATCATGATACATCGAAAACTATTTGCAATTATAATATACAATTCTATACTTATGATCATATGTGTGATTTGTGCTTTGTGCTTGAGTGCTATGAGTTGAAACTACATATACATGACATACACGTGCAATCATTAACTCTGTACAAGCCTACGGTAACATTAATAGATCTATTGTGTCTGACAAACCCACCCAGGTAGGGTGATTGTTATCGACAAACATTAGGATAACAAGTGTGTTATGCCTCAGTCACAGGGTTTGATTGTACACCTAGTTTGACTATAGTGATTCTCCATAAATGCCTTATTTACCATATGTCATATGAATTGTATAAAATACTTGAAATCTACTTGAGGTGTCAAAACCTATGTATGCTCACCAACTATTTTTAGTTAACATTGTTTTTATCATGTTTCAGGTGCGAATCTTTAAGTTTATGTTCAAGTTGCTCCACTTAAGTTATGAAGACCTAGTTTATTAAATAAATGAATTTATTGATGTATTTTACTTTCTTGTTTGTTGGATTTTGGTGGTTTGAACTATGTTATGAATTTGTAGTGATTTTAATATATAAAAACTTTAGACAATCATGTGCTTATGAACAGTCTCCATGTCCCACTCCAACATGTTCCGACGTTGGTTGGGTGCGACAGATTGGTATCAGAGCCATGGTTATAGGGAATTAGGTTATTAGAAACCAATGACCTAGTCTATAACCTTAGGATGCCCCTCGTGTGATTATCCTACATGTCATCTTATGTGATGCTACAACACGTATTATCTTATATGCCATGTTATTTGATATCTTATGTGTTTAAACTAATTGTTACTTATGTGATACCTTATTTGCTACATTATTTAATTAGTCTACACATTACCTATCTGATTACACTAGATGTTATCCTAAGTATTACCGTATCATGCACTTAGTCATATCTAAGTCCTTATACTCTCCCATCCTTATGCTTTGGGAATTATGTCATCATCATCATCACTTGTGGAAGATTCAAACTCTTAGGCCTAATACCTATTATTTTTTTTTGACAATCCTGTCAAAGTTTTGAGTTCTGATAATTAGTAAAGAACATGTGCAATCCAGAATGGTGAATGCCCGTATTTTAGGTCTTCTGTCCAGGAAAGCATTTCATATATATCCAAATCAACCAATGGATCCGTATGCTTTCCTGGGAATTCCCGAAGTGAGTGTTCACCTATAGGCTAAAACATGTTTTCTTGAAAGTATATGAATTTAAATTACTTTAATTTGTCAAAGTATCCATTTGGTTATGCTACCAAATGAGTACAATCTAAACACCATCCTTTTATTTATTGCAATTTGGTACACATACCTAAACTTTCTTTATAAATTAATTATTTTATTACTTGAGTTAGGTAACATAGTTATTTTGTTCAAACAAAACATTTATCAAATCCTTGGTTTATAGATATTATTTAGAATATAAATTATTTATAAACTCCTTTACCTTGTAAAGAAACTTAATACCCCATCTTGAACAACTTATGTTGTAAAAACATTGACAAACATTTTATTCTTTTAACTAAAAATTTATTTGACTTGATTAATTATTCCATCATGAATTTTTATTCCATTAAACTAATCATTTCTTAACTCTTGGCTTAATCACTAAATAATTAATCCATTATTTCTTTTAAAAACATCCTCTTTATGATAGTTAAATCAAATAAATAAAAGGTTTTGTTTATTCAATTAACTATTTATTCAACTTATTATTTTCACTTATTTATTTATTAATTTACCAACAAGGGTAAATTTCAATTACTTGTTCATTTACAAACAAGGAGCACAAATCAGTTATTCATGTATACATTATCCTAAATACCTGTAAAAATTTCTCATCATCTTGCACATTCAGAAATGCATGAGCTTACTAGTCAATTCAAGAAGATGAATCATTTCACGTAAGCGTTAACCATCCATATAAACCTCAACAAAATTGAAAATTTAAAACCCAACTACCTACATTGTACAAGAAACTCCAAGCAACACGTTTATCCGCAAAACTCGATCACCTACAAAATTTGATAGTTAACATTACTCATGCGATTCAATTATTCACATATAAAGGTTCACAATATACATGATACTGGATTGTTCACATTATACATGAAACTTGGTTGTTTACAATATACATGATACTAGATTATACATGAAACTTGAGTGTTTTCATTATACACGAAACTAGATTGTTTACATTGTTGCAATTGATTTCCCACATTATACACGAGGCATGGTTATTCACTTTATCCATGAAAGTTGATAGCTATAAACTTCGAGCTACTCGTGGTTTGACGTATTCTTGTTCAAACACGATGAAGTTATAAACTACTCGGGGTTTGACGTATTCTTGTTCAAACACGAGGGAGCTATAAATTTTATAGGTAATCTTGAGGATTATGCCATCTATCTAGGACAACCATGGGGTTGTGCCACATTGTTATTCTTGATTGATTACATTATATATGGACATAATTATTTGTTAGCAACACGTATGTGAAAAAAATAGTTATGAACTAAGTGATTTTGTGCCCCCCTCTTGACCCGCACACCATGGGATGATCTATACGGACCATACGACGATTTGAGTAATTATGGGTGCACACATAATTATAAAAGTCAGCGCATGGAAAAGATAGTAAATTCTGTCGTGTGTTATGACATAAAACCTATCGTGATATATAGTAATGAAACTAATGTGATATGATAAGGGCATGATGGATACGCCGCTGGTACTTCCTATATATAAAGTGTTCCTGTCATATTGTTAGAAGTAACGTTGTTCGTGTCACGTGAAGTTTTATGTTATTTTGACCTTGACCAATGTTTGTGAAATCCTTTGTCTAGTAACATTTCTTAAACATATTAGGTTACATCCTAAACAAGCTTTGATCATCTTATTGATGCATTCGTCTTATTTATGACATTAGAGTTTGTTAAATAAATAATCTTAATAAGTTAGACTTTCAGAAATAATGATATTACAATTTACTTATTGCAAACTATAATAAATACTATTATTCCATGATACCTCAAATATTTTATAGCCTAAATTTTTATTCACCTTCGACATTGCCTCAATGATAAGAACTTTTGACACCAAATTTGATATCCCCTTTGATGACCCCCCTAATTTCACCCTTGCCCAAGAATGAGAACTCATTCTCTTGAAATTCAACTACCCAAAATATGATGAACCTGTCCTTTTCCATTATGTTAGACATATAGAACTACCCTCTCATACATAAAACCCTTAAGGGATCGTCTGAATCATAGCACAGCTTATCATCCCCAAACTCAAGTTACCTTCTGAACTCTAGAGTGTGCATGACACTTCTTCATGTGTCCAACCTCAAGAAATGCCTCGCTGACGACACTCTTCATATCCCGTTGAACAAAGTCCGCATTGATGACAAGTTGAACCTTGTTAAGTAACCCGAAGAGATCATGAACCATAACATTTAGCAACTCAAGCATAGCCGTACTCTAATTTTCAACGTTCATTGAAAATCCAAACGTAGCCCTGAGTTTATTTGGGAACGCGAGGATCAAGCGAATCTCAAAGTACCCTCATCCCTTTCCTGATTCAGTAGCCTCCATCAGTTGAATTTCGGGATGAAATTCCCCCAACATGAGGATACTGTAACATCCATGATTTTCTAATATTATTCTATTTTAATTTATACAATTAAGATATTCTATTCCAATCTCATACATGTTCAACACAATAAGTCACATTGATGATTATTTAATGTGTAGTAATTCAAACTTCAATCTTGCATTTATAAAATTTTATCTATTATATATGTAACACGTGTGTGTATATTTCTATAGATATATTTAAATACTTTGTATGTTGATTAAATCGAAACTTATGAGCTTTAATGACGTAATTACATCTTTATATATATATATATATTTGTTTATAAATATAATTATAATTAATCAAATTAAATGAACATTTAAAAAAAAATTATAACTTAAGTGGAAATGGAAAATTATTCCTTTATAAATAACCATAGATAAATAAATAATAATTAAAATTTCATAAATTTTTATAAAAACAAATTTTATTAAATAGAGTTCAAACAAATAAAAAGGAAATTTAATTAGCTAGCCAAGCCTTGAACCCTTTTTATAGCAAAGAACCCCCTCTAATTGCCTATGAACCCCCACTTGAAACCTCTCTTTAGATTTTGGACCCTGAACCCAAGAACAACCCAATCTTAACTTGTAAAAGTTAAAAACCAATTTCAAACCCAATTAATATCTGAAAATTCAGTACTTTTATCTCTCCCAAATCAGTTACAAACCTAATCCCGATCATTTGAGGCTTGAAACTGTCACTTTTGATTAGGAATTTAAAGTTTTCAAACCCATTCAATGGGGGGTTGCGACAGGGGTTTCAAACCCAAGCATCATGCCTCAAAAACCGCTAACCACGACCCAAATCAGCAGTAAACGCCATTATTGTCAACCCTTAAGCACCCCCTAACCGATTGCAAATCGTTTTCCTTTCCCCCTGTGTCTACTACACGACCACAACGCTGCAGGCTCCAGCCAAGACAACCGGTCTAACATCCCGAAATAATAAAACAAAAGAATAATAACGAGATCGGAAATTAAGCGGGGGTTTAATGAAAAGTAAGAGCGGGCTTGGGCTCGTCTCCAATGGGCCGATATAGCCCATGTATATATATAGGAGGAATCAGCTCATATTCCTCATTTCTCCATCATCTTCTCTAACTCAAAACCCTAAAGAGAGAAAGCTTAAGGTTCTAGAGAGAGAAATCTTAAGGTTCTAGAGAGAGAGAGCTTGAGGAACAACATCCAAGCTCTGATTTATGCTCCATCTTGTTTCTCCATCATCCCTGATCGTTTCTACATGAAGAACCATGAGTTTTGTGGTAAGATCGATCTTAGATCTGAGTTTTTCTTCAAAAATATGGTTTTAAGGTTTATGGGGTTGTTAAACATAATGGAAGGATTTTTGCGTATGAAAAGTGGATTAAAGCTCAGATATAGCTTCATGGAAGCTAGATAAACATTTTAAACGTAAAAAGTGAAGGTTTTGGATAAAAAATCGGACCTGCAAATGCTCAAATGTTCTTGAGCCGACTCTTGAGAGTCGGCCACCTACATGTGGCAACTCTCAGCGAGGAAGAAGCAGAGAGTCGACTGTTAGAGAGTCGGCTGTCAGAG
Organism: Smallanthus sonchifolius; assembly: GCA_023525975.1. Lineage (NCBI taxonomy): Eukaryota > Viridiplantae > Streptophyta > Magnoliopsida > Asterales > Asteraceae > Smallanthus > Smallanthus sonchifolius. The sequence goes on along the minus strand of CM042033.1, from coordinate 60,150,960 downwards.
TCGACTGTCAGAATCAACTGTTAGAGCTGACTGTCAGAGCCGACCGTCAGAAAGTCGACTGTCTGAGAGTCGACTGTCTGAGAATAGACCCTCTAAGAAAAACGCTGAGTATCGACCCATTACACCACAAAGTCCTGAACGCAAGTTCAGGCGATACTCATGAGTGTGGCTAGCAACTCTCCTAGCCGACACTCTCGAGTGTGGCTAGCAACTCTCCTAGCCGACACTCTCGGGCGATACCCACAAAACTGCCGACTCTTGCATGAAATAATAGAAAAATTGTACTTTGACTTGTGTACAGATCACGTAACACTCGTATAGCCCAAAGATTTTTAGTTCCCGTAGTAGACCGAAAATCTAGGTGAGTTCAAGATCCCTATTTTACTGTTTTATGGTGGTGTGCATACTCAAGAATTAGACGTTTATAATAAATATATTTTATTACCTAAACATTTGTAAGGAAAGATAAGAAAGATAAGAAAGATAACGGTTTAATTAACTAAACGTTTTGTAAGAAAGAAAAATAACGGTTGATAAACTGAATGTTTGTAAGAAAGAAAGATAACTGTTGTTAAACCGAATGTTTTGTAAGAAAGAAGAGTAAGACATATAACAGTTGTTAAACCTAATGTTTTATAAGAAACAAAGATAACAAAGATAACGGTTGTTTAACCGAACGTTTTATAAGAAAGAAAGATAATGGTTGTTTAAGCGAACGTTTTATAAGAAAGAAATATAAGAAAGATAACGGTTGTTTAATCGAACGTTTTATAAGAAAGAAAGATAACGGTTGTTTAACTGAACGTTTTATAAGAAAGAAAGATAAGAAAGATAACTGTTGTTTAATCAAACGTTTTATAAGAAAGAAAGATAACGGTTGTTTAACCGAACGTTTTATAAGAAAGAAAGATAACGATTGTTTAACCAAACGTTTTATAAGGAAGAAAGATAAGAAAGATAACGGTTGTTTAACCGAATGTTTTATAAGAATGAAAAATAAGAAAGGTAACAGTTGTTTAACCGAACGTTTCGTAAGAACGAAAGAGAGAAGAATGGTTTATTTAACTATATGTTTTATAAACGAAAGAAAGAAAGAATAATGGTTTATTTAACTATATGTTTTATAAACAAAGAGAAAGAAAGAAAGAGAAAGTCAAATACATTGTCTAATCTGTAAGAGTATGCTTATTCAAAGAAAGTCTTGATGGCTAATGTTACCCGAAGCCTATGGTTACGTCATGGGCAGAGGCCATGACGTTACCATATGAAAAATCGGGACAGTGCTCGGCAGGGCACTGTAATGAGGATGTTGTACAACTTGTTGAGAGGAGTAACGACGGTTACTCGGGTGATGAAGATCATCCTAAGAGATAGAAGTAAAGGGAATTCAATGACTGCGATACGTAACGGTTGATTCCCAAAAGAAAGATGCGTGTTGGGCAATGACTGCAATACGTAACGGTTGACCCCGCGTAATGAAAGGTTGTGGCAGTGACTGCGATACGTAATGGTTGCCCACGACACCCAAGGTTCCTTCGGGGACACAGAGACGCGTAAAGAAAGATACAGATTGTAGACATTAATGTATGACTTAAAGAGAAGAGCACAAAGTAAATGCGTATGTATGTAAACGAAGAAAGAAAGATTTTATTGTATTATGTATATAATATGATATATATATTTAAAGAACGTTTTTAAGAAAGAATTTGATATAAAGTTAAAGAAAAAGAAACACTTGAACTCACCAGCGTTAGCTGACTATTTTAGTATGCACATCAGGTAGCAAATGAAAGAAAAAGATATGATGCTGCGAGGGCTTAGAAGTGGATGGCTGGATGGCTGCTGCTGGCAAGACTGACATCCCTATGAGTAGTTTATGTTAAAGGCAATGAAAGTTTAAAAGTTTTAATTGTTTCTGAATTTAGTAAAGACTTCCGCCGTTAATGTTTAATGTTTAATTCAAAGTTTAAGAGCTATGTTTATGCAATGTTTGCCAACTATGAGAGGTACCCGGTTTAGATCCTTTCAAGTTGGTATCAGAGCCATAGTTTGAGATATTCGGACATTCGCTAAAATGTCTGAACTTAAACTGAGAATGGGACAAAAGAATGGGATGTCAGTCAGAGCAGGCAAGCCACGAGAGAAGAACAATAAGTCCTTAGTATAGCAAACAGTAAAAACAGTAAATAGTAAAGGCCTTATAATAGAAGGTAGCCCATGTCCTAACTTAGGACATAGACCCTAAATGCCTCAGAATAGAAAAGTAGACAAAATGTGCCTTAATGTAGAAACTTCGAACTTAAATGCAATTGTTACTCTAACAGGAAATGTTTAGAACCTGAGTGGTGAAGTAAATTAGTAATTTCATATCGGTCTCTGTAATTAGTAATTTACATTACTCGAGGTGTTCTAAATAATTATCTATCATGAGGACATGAGTATTCCTTGTTCGGGGAATGGAAATATTACTAGATAGAGGAGAGAAAGAGTAAAGATTTAGTTATGTTATGATATGGTAATGTTTAGAAGAGTCTTGCCATGTACAATCTAAATCAGAGGACTCTTGCCTAGTGTAAGCAAAGCAAAGAATAGAGAAAGAACAAATGAGGAAGGCAGAGTGAGGACCATAAGGGTCATATCGATAGAACACCGGTCACCTGACATGCAAAGGAAGGTAAACACTCATGCAACGAGTCTAAATCTTGCTGAGTCAGGAAGAATGAGAAAGGGCACAACATAACCGACCACAGTGCATAGTATGATGGGATGCCGACCCTCAAACCTGCGGATCAGGCGACTGTAGCCATGAAACCTGCTTCAATCTGGGAAGTCTCCTTGCCAAGCAGCCCTAAATGAAGTTTTGAAAGAAATTGGAAATGAAATGAAAGAAGAACCGAGAGACAGAGAAAGAGGAAATGATACAACTGTTAGAAAGACTGATAATGGCAACCCAGATGCTGAACTTTTTGTAGATATGATTACAAAGCTTTCCGAAGTTGTGATCCGCCAATATTTGGATGGCAAGGAAGGGATTATTGTTACCTATTACTGAATAGAAAGAATGAGTGCAGTTATAACATCAGTGATTGTTGTGATGGAACTATAGCACGAACCTTTGTTATAGAAACTACTGTTGGTAGAACCACGAAAGTGCTAGAAGTGATAGATGACGGCTTGATAAGAATTGAGGGCCATGAAATTCCTAATAGGTTATCTCTGATAGCCTAGGGAGGACGTGTTATGGTGTTGAGAAAAGTTTGGCTCGCTGCCAACGAAGCCCACATAATATGTAAAAGAATGACGATTCGTCTCAAAAATTCTGATGGTTGTCTAATTCCGGTTCCGGGGACAAAGAATGTTTAATGCCTAACGTCATATCGATGACCAAGGATTAAAGTTTTACGAGGCGCAGCCGTGGGGCTCACTTGGCGTACGTCGTTGATAATAGAAAGAAGAGTTACAGAGTTGAAAGATGTACCCGTGGTGTACGATTTTTCGAAGGTGTTCCTTGTGGACTTGCCTAGGATGCCACCTGATCGGGAGATAGAGTTCAGATTGATGTGACACCAGGAGCCCAATTCGTTGTGAAAGCACCCTACCGGTTAGCTCCATTAGAAGTGAAAGAACTAATGAATCAATAAAAGAACTTCTGGAGAAGATTTACATCAGATCAAGATTTTTACGTAAGTACGAGAGGTGTGTTCAACATATGTCAGGCGAATCTACGCTTAAAGAACAACTTTTAAACAAAAATGTAATATGATGAATAAACATTGGCCTACCATCGAAGTATGCATAAGTATGCACGTAGTAACCACACAAGTATATGTCCAAGAAATATACGAGTACATACACGAAATGAATCTCTCCATGAAGAAGATAATCCCAGATAAACTGCTATGAATATCCACTGAAATGAGAAGATAGATATACCAACGACAATAAGTGACGGGAAGCATGACGTTAATTAGAGTGTGCAGGCAAGACCAAAAGAACTAGGTCCAACCTAAGGATTATTGTTCAGGAAGAATGAGAAAAGCAAGCCCAATGGTGTGAAGTAACGCATGAGTACCAACAAGGACTCAAGACGAGTCAGAAAACACTCTACAATGATTAAGTCAAGTCAATAACACGTGAAACTACCGAAATTGAAGAGCCGATAGAGGATCTAATGGGATTAGAAAGGAAAAGAATGATCGAGTAACATCACACAAGTCATCTACATGTAACGAAACCTATAAACATAATTTTGAGAAAACCCCATATGGGAAATGTTAACGGTCACGAAAGGTTAGAGAATGTATAATGTTAGTAACAAGGGGTGCAAATCCCTAAGACCATTCAGTGATATGAAGAAAGAATGGTGCGTAATACACTAATGATGAGAATTGTGAAACTATGACGTGTATGCTTTAAAAGGAAAACCAAAAGAGAGTTATGTGTACGGAAATATGAATGTAAAGATCATACACCTAGTGTCACGTCTGAATGAATACCTTCCCGACAAGTTTGAGTATGATAGAGTGATGCTTCATAAGGTTCATTCGGGAACGAAACGATAAGGTTCCTTCGGGAACGAGAGGATACTATTCCTTCGAGAGCGAGACGATACGGTTCCTTCAGGAACGAGATGATACAGTTCCTTCGGGGATGAGAATGCTGGACTCACCGGGAACAGTATGGTATGAATCATTCGGGAACGACATAGTATGGTCCGTCGAGAGCGAATGCACCAAGGATAGCTTATGCGATACCTATAATGACCAAAGCGGTTTAGAAAGATGTTGATAACAAATGACTAAAGGACGAGTAGACAATTAAAATAGGATACAAGGATGCCAGAGAGACACTCCTAAGTGTTAAAAAGAGTTCGTGGTCCGCTAAACATGACAAATCCACACAAGTGCTTGGTGGATTTGAGTTAAGTCCACCCACGAGAGGTGCATGAGAACTAAATAAGTTATACTATCCGGTATACCATCCAAAAATGTTAGTTACATAGAAGTAGAGGCAGTAGGAACATGTAAACCCTAATTTTGTGCAGCTTACATGTAACACCTGCCACGAAAATGTCCAATATTTGACTAAGGTACAAACCACAAGGACTATAAGTGTAAATAACCTATAGATCAAGGTTCAAAAAGTAGAAAACATGAAAATTCAACGGTAACAGACCGTCACGGACGGTAACGGTCCGTTACGGGCTGGGCACGCGAACCCTGATGACGCGCCACGTGTCCGGTGACTAATGAACAAATTCTGACGTGTGGAAACCCTATAACGGACCGTCACGACTGGTAACGGTCCGTCACAGCCCCAAATTCACCTGGGTGTGCCACGTATCACTCCGTAACGGACCGTCATGCCCTGTAACGGTCTGTCACACCGTAAATTGACCAGAGGGTGACACGTGTCTGATGACTCGCAAACCCTAAACCGGTGACGGACCCTCACCACCCGTAACGGTCCGTCACGACTCTAGATTCAGTCCTACAAATAGCTGATCAAATTTAGTTGTTTTCTCATCCCAAACTCATTCCTCTCTTCTCAAAGCTTCTTCTAGAGCATGCATAGGCAAATCCCGACAATCCCGGTTCGATTCCCGCTCTGCCCGGTTTAAAAAGAAACTCTCGAAGAAATGCTGATACGCTAGAAAGATCAAGTTAGAAGGCTAGCTTTATAATCTTAGAGGCTCATTCCTATAAACCAAGGTGAATACTTTATCTCTTTCAAAACTTGTGTCAAACATTTACATTTACGAAAATGGCCAAATAAGGTTAAGGGAATAATGTTCAACGTTCTTCTATGAACAAAGCATTCAGGCCATAGGTATGCGTAAAACTTGAAAGGGATACACGGTTCTCGGGTGAAATTTCCAGATTACAGCTGGTGCTTGTCTTATAACAAATTCAGAGGTAAACATGTCCCTTGTTATAAGACATGACGCCAGTGTATACCGTGATGCGATTAAACAGGACGGGCCTGCTAAATGTGTGGATTGAACATAAAGTTGTGATTATGAACTAATGCTTGTTTGCGCCAAAAATGATTTTAATGTCAAGATAATTGTATTTACCCGCGTTTGTGCTTACGTTTTATTTTCAAAAATATTTTCAGGTAACGAATAAAATATGATGAAAATGGGGATTCGGGCAGACATAAGATCTGACCCAAGAAAAGTGAAAAGGATAACTTATACGTACTATTCTCAGGATTCGTATAAAGGAAATCCTAAAGAAAAGAAAAGGAGATAGGACCGGGGGTTGATCAACCCTGGATAGTACTATTTCCGGTGGCTTAAACTTGTCTATAAGAGACAAGAGATGTATTTGATTTCAAACTCTGTTTTGTAATCAAATAAAAAGGGTATTTAAATCCCCGTGTTTATAAAATAAATACAAGACTTTTTGTTTTCAACTGATTCTTGATGTTTACAAATACAACCCTTGAGGTTGGAACAAATGATTAAACGATACTTTTGAAAAAGACTTCTGCTGTATTTATAAAAAAACTATGAAATCAAAGGTGATACCAATCGAGCTCGCACGCGGGGTGTGAGTGGTTGGTATCAGAGCCACAGGTTTTAGCGAATTAGATACTTGGATATAGTATCTAGGCTTCAACCGGTATGTAGTTATCTGAAAAACGAAATGTTCTGTCTAAGGAAAGAGTGGTGTATAAATCTCTCCTAGACCCGTCACTCTTACTTGGGAACATCTCTGTTGGAGGTACTACTCTGGAAAGATAACCATCCTTGTAGAACTTTAGTTAAGATAATGATACTAGCCTTAGTATCTAAGTCTTGACCAAAATAAGATAAGTACTAACATTTTAAGATTGCAGATGTCTGGAGATAATTTTGTACCTGTTTATTATGACCCCAATCGTCCAATCAAACAAGAGTCACATGAGTATCATCCCTTAGGATCTCGAATGAACCCTATTTCTTCGCCCTACTATAACGATGATCCGTTTGCCATTCTCCCTAATAACAACTCTCCGGAGTACCACCCTCAATCTTATAACCCTTCTAGTCAATGGATGGAAGATGGTTCTGATTTCAGTAACTGGAATACTGATGCCCCACGGCTGCAAGGAAACAACAAGGCTGAATCAAGTTATATTCAGCAAAATATTTCGACAGAAGAGGATCCATCTAAGGAATCTCATCAATATGAACCTGTTTCTGAAAACCCTGAAGACTATCCGTTCAATAATCATGTTTCAAATAATTTTGACTATCAATCTTATAATTCCGAAACTCCTGTTTTATATGATCCTTATATGTTTCCTAAACCTTCATATGATGGCCCTTTCAAAGAGTATTTCCAAGTTCCTCCAGAATATTAAAATGCCTATAACGATATTATGGTGGGACTCCGTAAGCCCCCTCCTAAATATGGTTATGCAGAAAGTATGCCCTTTCTCCTATTGAATGTTTAGACCGTTCGTTGCGCCAAACGGACGAAGTAACAAGAAAGAAGATAATGGACAAAGCAAGAACCAAATTTTATGGGCAACAAGTATACGAATATGGAGAGTACTTGATGACTCTTGGAAAAGAGCTTATGAAAGATTAGAATCGTTTTTGTTGTATTTTGTAATATATTTCTATAATAATAAAATATCATTTTGTTTATTTTAAAGAATGGTCGAAAAAGACAATGGTCTTAGCTTTATTCTAAAATTTGCTCTAGATAATTATCATGAACGCAAAACAAATGAAACAACTATAGAAAATAATGAGGAAACTGAAAGTTCAACTTTTAGAAGCCTCGAAGAAATAGAAAACCCTAGTGTTCCCAATAATCCTTCTATAAGTTTTCATTCTGCTCCTACCGCTGAAAGTTATAATATCACCCCATTATATTCCTGAAATTTTCATGAGGGATATGCCGATATGCCTTATGAGAATAATCCTGAAAAAGAAGAATGTGCTGACTCTAATATACCTTACGTTCCATACTGTGAGACGATTCCCATCCTTACTTCTCATATAAATGAGAATGCAACGGGAAGTGAAAGGGAACAAATGTTGCTGAGCATAATAGCTGAATTGGAACGAGAGAAAGCTGAAGTTGAAACTCAGAATGCTTCTCTAATACAAGCACTTGAAGAAAAGAATTTTAGAAATTTCTAAGAACAATAATTTCTATATATATCATCTTCTGTAATATATTCTTATCAATAAAAAGGTTTTGTTTTGATTCCAATCTCATTTCTATATAGAATGTCAAAAAATATTGGACCTTCACATAACACCAGGGGAAAGAAGAAACAGATGGCAGTTGAAAATACTGCTACTGAATCCCGAAAAGAACTCCAAAAGATGATTGTAGAAGGAATCAAGGATTCTCTCCCAATGATCTTTACTGAAATGGAGAAAAGGCAAGCCGATAAACTATCTGCACAACCATCAAATCTAAAATCTATCCATTCTCAACCTACCCGTACAATTACTCAATCTAAACCTATTACTCTGAAACCCGAAGGTTTCGCAACCCATAAGACCGAGAAGACTAGAAAAGTTGAATATTACCATAACTCTTTTGAAGATGAGAGTATGGGTAATAACTATGGTCATATAGAGAATAATAGGAAAGTTGTTAGCTGTACTTACAAGATGTTTCAGGACTGCAAGCCATATAACTTCTCTGGGAGAGAAGGAGAAATTGCCACATTGAGGTGGATAGAAAAGACTGAATCCGTGCTGGCTATCAGCAAATGTGCTGAAGAAGACAAGTTTCTTTATGCCTTGAACTTATTCAAAGACCAAGCATTAGAATGGTGGAACAATATTGTTGCTGCCAAAGGAAGAGAAGCAACCTATGCAATGGGCTGGAGTGCTTTCAAAACCCGAGTAGAAAAGAAGTACATTCCCCAGAATGAGAGGGAACAGATAAAAGGAAAATTCTTAAGCCTTAAGATGATAGGAATAAATCATCAGGAGTATTCCACCAAACTCCTTGAATATGCCAGAATAATTTCACCTCTTGCTACCCCTGAATCAAACCTAATAAAGCGTTATATTTGGGGTTTGATTGGAGAAATTTGCGACATGGTCAAAGTCGTAAATTGTGAAAATCTTGATGATGCTATGGATTTTGGAGCATCATTAACCAGCAGTCTGATTAGGAACCAAGAAGAAGGAAAGAAGAAGAAGGAAGTAGCTGGGCAAGGCCCAAGCGGATCCAAGAGATCAACATTTATTCCCCGAAATAACAATTCTTCCATTCTTGAATGTCCAAAATGCAATAAGAGACATTTAGGACAATGTCGATCTGGACCATATTGCAGCTTCTGCAAGATGTCTGGACATAAAACGGAAAAATTGTTATAAAAAGAAGCCGATCACTTGCTTTGAGTGTGGTGAAGCCGGCCACATCAAAATCAATTGTCCCAAGCTAAAGAAACCTGATGGGGCAGGTCCAAAGCCTGCTGATGGGTTAAAGAAGAATGCACGAGTATTCGTTCTCAATACTCATGAAGCAGCAGGTATGCCCGACGTCATTACGGGTACATTTCTTATCAATGATATTTACGCTCAAGTTTTGTTTGACTTTGGTGCAAACTAAAGTTTTATAGATCATAGATTCTATAGACTATTAAATAAAAATCTAGCTAAATTAGACAAGAAATACGTGGTAGAAACTGCCAACGGGGACCTAGTCCAAATCTCTGAAATCCTAAACGATTGTAATATCACACTATCAGGACATGTTATTCCTACACAACTGTTGCCAATGACTTTGGCAGGTTTTGACATTGTTCTAGGAATGGATTGGTTAGCCTCTAACCAAGCCTGTATCTGTTGGTATAAAATTAAGACTGATGCTGTCAATAGAAACTAAAGTATCGAAACTACTAGTTTTGGTTGAACATTTGTTCAATCGAAACTACTAGTTTCGGTTGAACAATTGTTCAATCGAAACTACCTAGTTTCAATACCTGTTTTTCAGGCCCATTTGGTGGTGGCTAGGAAAACAAGGGACATATGCTTGGCCTCCTATATATAGTAGAATACCTCATAGGAGGAGTGTGTGTCTGTAGAGGGAATCACCACCCCAGGGGGAGCTCACCCTGGGGTGAGACTAATTGTGAGTGTGTGGCTTTATCATTTTCATATCAATGAAAGAATCATACGTTTTATGCTTTCAATTATCTGTTCTTTTTCACCTTTATATATTTCTGTTCGTGTATGTGATTCCCGCACCTGTCTCTACCTTTTTCTGATTTGAGAGTGATACCGGATCAAGGGATTCCGCCTCTTGATTCAGACAGTTTGATGGATTTCTCCGTAGATCTGTGTTTGTGGATCTGCTCAGGACCTACAGTATCCTGTGTGATAAGAAAGCTATAAAACTTCGTTCGAAGGGCAATATCTTGACTATACATGGCGATAAATTATCCAACTCTGTTGGAATAATTTCCATGTTAAAAGCCACAAATTACTTACGAAAGGGATGCTTAGCATACCTCGTATCTGTAACCACCGACACTGGAAATAAGATCGAATATGTGCCGGTTGTAGCTGAATTTCCTGATGTTTTTCCCAATGAACTGCCTGGAATTCCACCTGAGAGGGAAGTAGAGTTCAGAATTAATCTAGTACCCGGTACGACACCTATTGCCAAATCCCCGTACAGATTAGCTCCAACGGAGATGGCAGAATTAAAGAAACAGTTGGATGAATTGCTCAAAAAAGGATTCATAAGACCAAGCTCGTCGCCTTGGGGAGCTCCGGTCTTGTTCGTTAAAAAGAAAGATGGTTCAATGCGCATGTGCATTGATTATCGTGAGATGAATAAAGTCACGATTAAGAATCGTTATCCACTCCCCAGAATTGATGATCTCTTTGATCAACTCAAGGGAGCTCGATGCTTTTCAAAAATCGATCTTCGTTCTGGCTATCATCAATTAAAAGTCCAGGAAGAAGATATTCCCAAAACTGCTTTCAGAACTCGGTATGGTCATTATGAGTTCACAGTAATGCTGTTTGGACTTACTAATGCACCAGCAGCTTTCATGGATATGATGAATCGAGTTTACAAACCTTACTTGGACAAATTCATTATCGTATTCATTGACAATATCCTTATCTATTCCAAGAGTAAGGAAGATCATGCTAATCATTTGAAAATTTTTCTTGAACTCTTGAGAAATGAAAAGCTTTATGCTAAATTCTCAAAATGCGAGTTCTGGTTATCAGAAGTTCAATTCCTTGGACATGTCATTAACGCTGATGGCATCCAAGTTGACCCGGTTAAAACTGAGGCTATATCTTAATTGAAAATCCCAAAGTCTCCAATAGAAGTCCGTAGTTTCCTTGGATTAGCTGGTTACTATCGGAGATTTATCCAAAATTTCTCTCAAATTACTGTACCATTAACTTCTCTAAAGTCAGTTAAGTATGAATGGGGTCCTAAACAATCTAAATCTTTTAAAACTCTAAAACAGAAACCGACACAAGCACCCATACTGGCTTTGCCAGATGGAAACGAAGGCTTTTCAGTATACTGTGATGCTTCACACACCGACTTTGGTTGTGTGTTAATGCAAGAAAGCAAAGTTATTGCTTAAGTATCTCGACAATTAAAAACTCATGAAAAGAATTATACGACTCATGATTTAGAATTAGGCTCCATAATCTTCACATTAAAATTATGGAGGCACTATCTATATGGAGTCAAATTCACCGTACTCACTGATCATAAAAAGCCTAAAGTATATATTCAGTCAGAAAGAACTGAATATGAGGCAAAGACGTTGGATGGAAGTCCTAAATGATTATGACTGCGAAATCTGTTATCATGAAGGAAAAGCTAATGTTGTAGCTGACGCCTTAAGTAGAAAAGAACATGAGAAACCAAAACGAGTTCGTGCTTTAAGACTCGATCTCCAAATCGATCTTATCACTCGTATTAAGGAATCTCAGAAACTTGATTTGCAAGAACTCAACCTTGAGAAGGAAGGATTGAGAGGAATGGTCGAACAATTGGTCAAGGGTAATGATGGAATTCTTAGAATGAATAAAAGAATTTGGGTTCCTATCTATGGAAACGTACGTGAAGAAATTCTTGAAGACGCCCACAAATCCAAATACACCATGCATCCTGGAAGCGATAAAATGTACAAAAACCTAAAAGCCAATTATTGGTGGATAGGAATGAATAAACATATCGCTATCTATGTTGCAAAGTGTTTAACGTGTTCCCAAGTAAAAGCTGAACAACAAAAGCCTTCTGGCTTATTACATCAACTTGAAATTCCTGTATGGAAATGGGAAATGATAACCATGGATTTCATTACTAAACTTCCCCGAACCAGCCGTGGGAATGATACAATCTGTGTTATTGTTGACAGACTTACTAAATCTACTCATTTTCTATCCATGAAAGAAACGTTCAGTATGGATAAGTTGGCACAGTTATACGTTAAAAAAATTGTATCTTTACATGGTGTGCCACTATCTATCGTTTCAGATAGAGATAGTAGATTTACTGCTTGATTCTGGCAAAGTTTTCAAAAAGCTCTAGGTACAAAATTGAATCTTAGCACTGCCTACCATCCTCAAACGGACGGGCAGAGTGAAAGAACCATTCAAACCCTTGAAGACATGTTAAGGGCTTGTGTTATTGATCTTGGAGGAAGCTGGGATGACCACTTACCTCTAATGGAATTCTCCTACAATAATAGCTATCATACAAGTATACAGACCGCTCCTTTTGAAGTCTTATACGGTCGTAAATGTCGAACTCCAATCTGTTGGTCCGAAATATGAGAAAATCAGTTATCCGGACCTGAAATAGTCTTAGAAACGAATGAGAAAGTTACTCAAATAAAAGATAGATTGAAAGCTGCCCGTGATGGTCAAAAGAGTTATGCTGATAAGAGACAAAAGCCATTAGAATTCAACGTCGATGATAACGTTCTGTTGAAAGTTTCACCACGAAAAGGCGTTGTAAGATTTGGGAAGAAAGGGAAATTAAGTCCTAGATTCGTAGGACCATTCAAAATCTTGAAAAGAGTTGGGCCTATGGCCTATCAACTCGAATTACCAGAAGAAATGAATGGGGTACACGATGTATTCCATGTGTCAAATTTGCGCATGTGTTTAGTAGATGAATATATGGTAATGCCCCTACAAAATGTAGAGGTAGATGAAAAATTAATATTTGTGGAACAACCTTTGCAAATCGAGGACAGACAGGAAAAAATATTGAAAAGAAAGAAACTGATAATTGTGAAAGTCAAATGGAACTCCTGACGTGGACCTGAGTACACGTGGGAACTGGAGTCTGATATGAGTAAGAAATATCCTCACTTGTTTAAGAAATCTCGGGGACGAGATTAAAACAAAGTGGAGAGGATGTAACACCTGTCACGAAAATGTCCAAGATTTGAATATGGTACAAACCACAAGGACTATAAGTGTAAATAACCTATAGATCAAGGTTCAAAAAGTAGAAAACATGAAAATTCAACGGTAACAGACCGTCACGGACGATAACGGTTTGTTACGGACTGGGCACGCGAACCCTGATGATGCGCCACGTGTCCGGTGACTAATGAACGAATTCTGTCGTGTGGAAACCCTATAACGGAACGTCACGACTAGTAACGGTCCGTCACAGCCCCAAATTCACCACGGTGCTCCACGTATCACTCCGTAACGGACCGTCATGCCCTGTAACGCTCCGTCACACCGCAAATTGACTAGAGGGTGACACGTGTCTGATGACTTGCAAACCATAAACTGGTGACCCGTAACGGTCCGTTACGAATCCAGATTCAGTCCTATAAATAGTTGATCGAATTCAGTTGTTTTCTCATCCCAAACTCATTCCTCTCTTCTCAAAGCTTGTTCTAGAGGATCCCTAGGCGACTCCCGACGATCCCGGTTCGATTCCCGCTCGTTGTAGTGCCCGGTTTAAGAAGAAACTCTAAAAGAAGTGCTGATACGCTTGAAAGATCAAGTTAGAAGGTTAGCTTTATAATCTTAGAGGCTCATTCTAATAAACAGAGGTGAATACTTTATCTCTTTCAAAACTTGTGTCAAACATTTACATTTACGAAAATGGCCAAATAAGGTTAAGGGAATAATGCTCAATGTTCTTCTATGAACAAAGCATTCAGGCCATAGGTATGCGTAAAACTTGCAAGGGTTACACGGATCTCGGGTGAAATTCCCAGATTACGGCTGGTACTTTTCTTATAACAACTTTGGAGGCAAACCTGTCCCTTGTGATAAGACACGACGCGAGTGTATACTGTGGTACGATTGAACGGGACAGGACTGCTGAATGTGTGGATTGAACATAAAGTTGTGATTATGAACTAATGCTTGTTTGCGCCAAAATGATTTTAATGTCAAGATAATTGTATTCACCGGTGTTCGCGCTGACGTTTTATTTTCAAAATTTTTTTCAGGTAAAGAATAAAATATGATGAAAATGGGGATTTGGGCAGACATAAGATCTGACCCAAGAAAAGTGAAAAGGATAACTTATACTTAGGATTCTCAGGCCTCGTATAAAGGAAATCCTAAAGAAAAGAAAATGAGGTAGGACCGGGGGTTGATCAACCCTGGATAGTACTATTTTCGGTGGCTTAAACTTGTCCATAAGAGACAAGAGATGTATTTTTTTTCAAACTCTGTTTTGTAATCAAATAAAAAGGGTATTTAAATCCCCGTGTTTATAAAATAAATACAAGACTTTTTGTTTTCAACTGAGTCTTGAAGTTTATAAATACAACCCTTGAGGTTGGAACAAATGAGGAAACAATCTTTTTGAAAAAGACTGTTGGGTATAGAAATGAGACTGGTGCTGTCATTAGAAACTACAGTATCGAAACTAGTAGTTTCGGTTGAACTTTTGTTCAATCGAAACTAGTAGTTTCGGTTGAACATTTGTTCAATCGAAACTACCTAGTTTCGATGCCTGTTTTTCAGGCCTGTTTGGCAGGTGGCTTGGAAAACAAGGCACATGAGGCCTCCTATATATAGTAGAATACCCATTAGGAGTGAGTGTGTCTGTAGAGGGAATCACCACCCAGGGGGAGCTCACCCTGGGGTGAGATAATTGTTAGTGTATGATCGAGCCTTTTAATTTTCATTTCAATCAAAGAATCATACGTTTTATGCTTTCAATTATCTGTTCTTTTCATATGTTTCTGTTCGTGTATGTGAGTCCCGCACCCGTCTCTACCATTTATGATTCGAGAGTGATACCGGATCCAGAGATTCCGCCTCTCGATCCGGACTGTTTGAAGAATTTCTCCGCAGATCTGTTCTTTCAGGTCTGCTCAGGACCTACAAGTGGTATCAGAGCCATGGTGGCTCTTATTGCTCTCGAATCTGCTCGAAAAACAGAGAAAAACCCGCCATTGAGACGTTAAACATGAAGAAATCGATGTGTAGCAGGTTCGTGACTGCTGTTCTACATTTTCACTTTCAAAATCTGAAGATGTAAGGCTTTTGAAGCATTTTTCAGACCTGGATTGGGGGTATCGAAGTAGCTGAAGGTGAAGATGATCAATCGAAACTATGTGGCGGCTGAACATTTTCTATCAAAACTACTGGTGTTGCCCTAAATCAGAAGTAGAAGACATCGAAACTAGGCTGTCGAAACTAGGCTATCGAAACTGGAGGGTATCAAAACTACTAGTTTCGGTTGAAGAATCTCCTATCGAAACTACTTGTTTCGATTGAAGAATCTCTCTATTGAAACTTCTTGTTTCGATACTGCCTCTATCGAAACTAGCCTTGTTTCGACTGAAGTAGAGCTTATTGAAACTACAGGCAGAACTGTCCAAGTACTTTCAAAAAAAAAAAAAAAAAAAAAAGAGTTTGTTGGAAATTTTCTTGGATAAATTTTTTAATAGGATATTGCATAGAAGGAGGGGAGTTTTGGAAGAAAACTTGGAGACAGCCTTTTTCGGGTTTTCGAAAATTTCGTTTCTTCGGCAATATACACGATGTTCTGCCTGATTCAGCCGTAATTCCTTTGATCAAAGTTCAAGTTTGGGCAGCGGGTAACAAAGTCAAGCATACTTGTGACAAACCGGATCATTAGTTGTTGATTACATGGTGATTCGATCCCTTATCTTTTGCCTAGAAATAGGAGGGTCTACACTTTAGGGGGAGAATTACCATGAAAGACTTCAAATTATCAGCAGAGTTATGAAGATGCAAGACAAAGTGAGCCTTTGCTTGAAATTGACCTTTTTTTAGGGGGAGAGAAGGCAAAAGTTGATCAAGTGTTCGTGAATGTCAAGAATCTTTGTAGAAAGATGGTTATTTACTGCTTAATACTTGGGATTCAAACCTTTATCAATTGCCTACAAGATAGGAGGGTCTACACTTGAGGGGGAGAATCACAACGAAAGGCTTTGGATCATCAGTTATTCTATGAAGACGAAAGACAGAGTCGGACAAGAATTGATAGCATCAGTCTAGGGGGAGATTGTTGGGTATAGAAATGAGACTGATGCTGTCAATAGAAACTACAGTATCGAAACTAGTAGTTTCGGTTGAACTTTTGTTCAATCGAAACTAGTAGTTTCGGTTGAACATTTGTTCAATCGAAACTACCTAGTTTCGATGCCTGTTTTTCAGGCCTGTTTGGCAGGTGGCTTGGAAAACAAGGCACATGAGGCCTCCTATATATAGTAGAATACCCATTAGGAGTGAGTGTGTCTGTAGAGGGAATCACCACCAGGGGGAGCTCACCCTGGGGTGAGATAATTGTTAGTGTATTATCGAGCCTTTTAATTTTCATTTCAATCAAAGAATCATACGTTTTATGCTTTCAATTATCTGTTCTTTTCATTTTCATATGTTTCTGTTCGTGTATGTGATTCCCGCACCCGTCTCTACCATTTATGATTCGAGAGTGATACCGGATCCAGAGATTTCGCCTCTCGATCCGGACTGTTTGAAGAATTTCTCCGCAGATCTGTTCTTTCAGGTCTGCTCAGGACCTACAAAGACTTCCGTTGTATTTATAAAAACTTTGAAATCAAAGGTGATACCAATCGAGCTCGCATGCGTCCAGGGGTGCCTGAGGCGGGGTGTGAAATTACGTATGGCATCGAATGTTCATCAGTACAATGATCGATCCACATATTCGAAAGAAACCGAGATACTACCTTGACGCGAGGTACTAGGTTTAGTTGTATTCGGATTTCGAGGACGAATTCTTATAAGGAGTGTAGACTTGTAACATCCCGAAATAATAAAACGAAAGAATAATAACGAGATCGGAAATTAAGCGGGGGTTTATTGAAAAGTAGGGAGCGGGCTTGGGCTCGGATCTAATGAGCCGATATAGCCCATGTATATATATAGGAGGAATCATCTCATTTTCCTCATTTGTCTATCATCTTCTCCAACTCAAAATTCTAGAGAGAGAAAGCTTAAGGTTCTAGAGAGAGAAAGCTTAAGGTTCCATAGAGAGAAAGCTTGAGCAACAACATCCAAGCTCTGATTTATGCTCCATCTTATTTCTCCATCATCCCTGATCGTTTCTACACGAAGAACTATGAGTTTTGAGGTAAGATAGATCTCAAATCCGAGTTTTTCTTCAAAAATGGGGTTTTAGGGTTTATGGGGTTTTTAAACATAAAGGAATGATTTTTACGTATGAAAAGTGGATTAAAGATCAGATCTAGCTTCATGGAAGCTAGATAAACGTTTTGAACATAAAAGTGAAGGTTTTGGATTAAAAATCGGACAAACAAATGCTCAAATGTTCTTGAGCCGACTCTCGAGAGTCGGCCACCTGCATGTGGCGACTCTCAGCGAGGAAGAAGCAGAGAGTCGACTGTCAGAGAGTCGGTTGTCAGAGCCGATTGTCAAAGTCGACTGTCAAAATCAACTGTTAGAGCTGACTGTCAGAGCCGACTGTCAGAAAGTTGACTGTCTGAGAGTCGACTGTATGAGAATCGGCCCTCTAAGAAAAACGCTGAGTATCGACCCATTACACCACAAAGTCCTGAACGCAAGTTCAGGCGACACTCATGAGTGTGGCAAGCAACTCTCCTAGCCGACACTCTCGGACGATACCCACAAAACTGCCGACTCTTGCATGAAATAATAGAAAAATTGTACTTTGACTTGTGTACAGATCACGTAGCACCCGTATAGCCCAAAGCTTTTTAGTTCCCGCAGTAGACCGAAAATCCAGGTGAGTTCAAGATCCCTATTTTACTGTTTTAGGGTGGTGTGCATACTCAAGAAAGATAAGAAAGATAACGGTTTAATTAACTAAACGTTTTGTAAGAAAGAAAGATAACAGTTGATAAACTGAATGTTTGTAAGAAAGTAAGATAATTGTTGTTAAACCGAATGTTTTGTAAGAAAGAAGAATTAGACAGATAACAGTTGTTAAACCTAATGTTTTATAAGAAACAAAGATAACAAAGATAACGGTTGTTTAACCGAACGTTTTATAAGAAAGAAAGATAACGGTCGTTTAACCGAACGTTTTAAAAGAAAGAAAGATAAGAAAGATAACGGTTGTTTAATCGAACGTTTTATAAGAAATTAAGATAACGGTTGTTTAACTGACCGTTTTATAAGAAAGCAAGATAAGAAAGATAATTGTTGTTTAACCAAACGTTTTATAAGAAAGAAAGATAAGAAAGATAACGGTTGTTTAAAAGAACGTTTTGTAAGAAAGAAAGATAACGATTGTTTAACCAAATGTTTTATAAGGAAGAAAGATAACGGTTGTTTAACCGAATGTTTTATAAGAAAGGTAACGGTTGTTTAACCGAACGTTACGTAAGAACGAAAGAAAGAAGAATGATTTATTTAACTATATGTTTTATAAACGAAAGAAAGAAAGAAGAATGGTTTATTTAACTATATGTTTTATAAACAAAGAGAAAGAAAGAAAGAAAGAAAGAGAAATTCAAATACATTGTCTAATCTGTAAGAATATACTTATTCGAAGAAAGTCTTGAGGTAGTAGTATAGTCTTGATAGCTAATGCTACCCGAAGCCTGTGGTTACGTCATGGGCTGAGACCATGACGTTACCATATGAAAAATCGGGACAGTGCTCGGCAGGGCACTGTAATGAGGATGTTGTACAACTGGTTAAGAGGAGTAACGACGGTTACTCGGGTGATGAAGATCATCCTAATAGATAGAAGTAAGGGGAATTCAATGACTACGATACGTAACGGTTTATTCCCAAAAGAAAGATGCGTGTTGGGAAATGATGGCGATACGTAAAGTTTAACCCCGCGTAATGAAAGGTTGTGGCAATGACTGCGATACGTAATGGTTGCCCACGACACCCAAGGTTCCTTCGGGGACACAGAGATGTGTAACATCACGGAATTTAATTGTTGATGGGTTAAGCGAGCGGGCGACCCAACTCCTTACTAAATATGCGAATTAGTATGTTGGTGGTCCAAAGTGCGTGTGACTACTGGAAAGAGACGATTTGTCTGTTAAAAAGGAATGTATTGAGATCAAAACGCACGAGATGGAAATATATGGACCCGTATGTAAATCCTAGTGGTTTAAATATCACATTAGTGCAAACCGCAGACCATAATCGATCTAGGAGACGTGCGACGGAAACAGGAGGGATCGGAGCCGCAAAGGGACGACGGAGGTGGCCGGAAAACGGTGCCTCGGGCGGGAAACTCCATCCGTGGTCAAGGTAACTTTCGTTCATCATATTTACGTGTTTTGTTTGTGTGTTTGGCTAAAGGTCGGCTTATGACAGGAGGTGTGGTGGTGCCCGATAGAGATGGTGGACGACGGTAGTGTGCATGGTGGCGCATGGCGGAGGCGGGTGGCGTTATCCCGCTTGGGTTTGGATCCGGCTTAAGGACGAAGACGACGATGGAGAGACTCGAGGTGGCGGAGCACGATGATGGTATACGGTGGTGAATGGGAGGAGAGCGGAATCGGGTTACACCCGATTAGGGTTTTGTGAACATAGTGTTTGCATGGAGGGATTCGTACATGCATGGAGATCTCGGATCGTGTACATGTTACTAGTGAGGTAAGGGTTTTGCATGGCGTGTGTACATACATGCATGCATGATCTAAACGAGCCCAAAGTAACCCGATTCGAGCAGGCACGTGGATTAGGGTTTTTGCATGGTGAAGGCATCGTGCAGATGAGACTAATATCAGGAACATTTATGTTTTTACGTAGTGACACATGTTTAGAAAGTGTCCTGATCATGTGATCATGCATTTGACATGTTCGGGGTTCGAGCTAGTGTTCGGGGTGCAGAGCTAAGATTAGGACTCGACAAATCAGTGAGTTTCTAATCCCCTCTTTTAAATGTTTTAAACGTTTTGGGGCTATCGTACATACTATTGAGACGTGATTTATTACATTAAATGTATATCGAGCTTTGGGGTCTAACCCGATAAGTTTATCAAGTTAAATAGTTAAATGTGGGGCTAAGGGACTGTGAGTGTCCATAGGACGTGCGGGTTACAGGTGGGGATAGGGTCACGTGTCATATAGTGACCTAGCAGGGGTGAGTCAGGATTGTAGTAAACGGGTCGTACGTGTACGACTAGGAAGTGTCACAGGGTGTTCATGTACATGGTATATGCTTAAATAATGAGATATAGCATTTGTACGCGTGTTTCTATATTAGCAGTATATTGTGTTACGAGTTAATTGGGGTGAGTCGGGATATATGCTAAATGCTTATGAATACGTGTAGGATATCTTAACCTAGTGCTATGTGTGAAGTGCATGTGCAGTTAATGAATCATGTATGTAGAACATATTATTATGTGATTATACATGTGTTGTGTGTATTGTGTCGTTGTCCTTGTGACACGGCGGGTATTGTGTTTGCATTGTTGTCATTGTGACACGGCAAATGGGATTGTGGAGGACTATGTCCTTCGAGAGGTCACCAAAGGTGACGATGTCCAACAGGACAGTGATGAGCTCGGGGAGTGTCGAATGCCCTGACGAGGGTAATCCTGACGAGGGTGCAGTAATGAGGTATATGTTTGTGTGCTTATATATTTGTGTTAAATTTCATACAAGCATTGAGTTATGTTTATTTTCCATGAGATAGTATTAATGTGGTGAGTAGAGTTAGATTGACTGTTGCGTCAGGATTGTGATGTAGTGTTTATGACTGTTATGTCAGTTGATTTGTAAGAGCCTTGGTTAAGGCTGAGTAAGTTGATGTTAGGGATTTGTTGTGTTAACCAATTGTCGTGTTAATACGTGTACATGAGCATGAGTTATTAGTGTAGTAGGTTCGACCTATGTCGATGAGATTGCGGGATTATTATCATTGCGGGAGGATTCATGGGAAATGAGTTATAATGGGATATCGGGTGATAACAGGGGTTAACTAATGGTTAATGAATTGTGGATCTAATTTATAAGCACCGTGGGTCCTGAGTAAAGTTTAAATAACTTTTGAGACAAGTTGGCTTTTAATTAAACTAAACTATTAGAACTCACTCAGCGTAGCTGACTTTGTGTGTGCGATAGATTGTTTTGCATGTAAGCGTTGCGTTGACGTATCTTGGCTTGGGAGCGGTGCCACTCGGGTTGGTGTGCAAGCATTCATAAGGTAAACGAATGACATTAAATAGTAATTAACGTTTTTAGAAAGACTTCCGCTGTAGTTTAATATATCAAGAATGAGTATTTTCAAGGGAACAACCTGTTATGAGAACTAACTGTAGGGTGCCCGGTTTGGTGCCTTACAAGTTGTTATCAGAGCCGAGATTTAAGAGAAAATCGGTGTTTTTAAGCAAATAAAATGCCTTAACTTAAATTGAAAATGGGATGAGGGTGAAACGAATGCCACCACGAGTAACCCCGAGCCAAGAGTTGCGTCATTTGAGTTATGCATTAATTGTTAGAGTGTTAATTATGTAGAATAACACTATTTGTGAGTTGAGAAATGTGGAGTAGCACTAATTGTGACTATTTGAGATAGTTTGGTATGTCGATACGATTTAGTAATTTTGTGTGTAAACTTGAATGGTGTGATATTGTGATAAAGATGATGATATGCTAGATTATTGTGTGATGCTATGAGAGTTGTGTAGGATGCATGTGCATCCGGGTGTATGAAAGATAGTGTGAATATGATGGCGAAGGTTTAGAATCCGAACAGTAATGTGGACCACCAAATTGCATATGATCACCGTGATTTGGCAGTCTATGATTACTCTGATATTCTGAATTTGACGCCCATATTAATCACTCCAACGTTCTATCTTGTGCAGGTACTGATGGCCATGACGATTCAGACTAGATGGGTTGGGCGGGGAGCCTTTATCAGGAGGTTGACAGAGTGGTGGGCTAGACGTTTAGCTACTGTTCGCACAGTTATCTTTGGAGGGAGACGAGTCTTAGCACCTATTCCTTTAACGGTGGTTCCACCAGCGGCTGAGGATGAGCAGGAGCTACCAGCACAGGAAGTGATCTTGGCGCTTCCGGCGCCTAATGCTCCCAGCACTGCTAGGGCAACTATGAGAGGTGGACTCAGCAACTCCTTTTACAGGAGAGGTGGTTGGAGAGGAAGAAATGTATTCGTAGTCAGAAGTCAGCCCTCGAGACACTACGCAGAATCAGGAAATGGATGGTTGGAGGAATCCGATAACGAGGAGCAAGTGGGGGATAACTTTGACTTGTTCAGGGACTATAGCAGTGGTGGTTACCACGAGAGGACTAGAGCATTTTGAGTAATGGCCGTCAGGCACTTTTGAGACGAAATATGTGTTCGTGGTTTTTCAATTGCTTGATTTTAACCTTGACAGTGAATCTTACCATGGGATGGTTTAAAACATAGTTAATGATAGTTGCATGTGGGATAGCGTGCTACTGGTGGTGCAGTGTTAATTATGTGATTACCTTTTGAACAACGTTAGTTCATACTAAATGTAATCTTTGATGTGATACGAGAGCTTGGTTAAGTAGACCTATGTAGACCTGAGTTTGATTACTGGTGTGTGTCTACGGTCTTAAGATAGTGTCACCTATCTGTTAGGTTTAGGTGATGTTTAAAGAGTAAAGGGGTGTGTTTAGCCTTACTTGATACTAAATGTCTTTATATCTTAAGGCATATATCCTTGCGAGGTAAATGTTTAGGTGCTCAAGGGCATGAGAAGGTTTTGTGAAATAAACATGTATGTCGTTGATGTGGTGCAAAACACATATGTTTATAATGCGTATTTTACCACATTTAAAGAGGTTTTGATTGTGAATTCATTGGATCATGATACTTATGTCTATATATGATGGAATTGTAGGTATTTTACGAGAAACAAGAAGAATACGCGAGTAAACGAGTTGCGGGAATGAAGGAATAAACGAAATCAACAAGAAAAAAAGTCCGAACTTCAGATGGACATATCTTGGGCTAGAAAATGAGTTACCGGGCCCATAATATATGAATCTTGGGTGTCTCGGAAATTCCCAAAGCCCAACGTGGATAAATTCCCAAAATTCCAGCCATATCGGACTGACATCCCTGACCATAATGGTCAGACGTTGACTCAACGGGCAGATTCACAATTTTTGGCTATTAAAACCCTTTTTGACGGCAATTGTAAGGGGGGTTCGACCTAATTTCGATTAAGGAAGACTAAGGACTATTAGATACAAGCTTTGGAGCCCTACGAACACCCGGATCGATGTTGAAAGATCGTTTTCGGTGTGAGAACGTTCGGTTTGTGATTTGTATTCGTTTCTAGAACTTTGTTTCTAGTTTCTATCATGTTTATCTTATGTTCTTCGATATTTTGGATGATTATGAGTAGCTAAACTCGTGTGCTACCTAGATTAGGATGATTATTGACGTTGTTTGAATGTTTTTCGGTTGTGATTGACTCGTATGACGAATGATATTGTCAAGGTTTCTATTTTATTGATTATGAATGTGTTTGAATGTTGTGTTTTTAATAATCTTTCATGAACTTGTTCCGCTTGTCATCTTTCTCGTTTCCTTTGTGTGTTTCGAGTAGGGTTTCGAGTTTTGGGTCATTTACTTTGTGTTTTTGGTCTAAACGATTTGATCGGTCGTAGGAGCAGTTGTGTGGGTCTTTAAAACTCAATGTTTTACCAACCTTGAGTCTAAGAGGAGATAGGTTGTCGGGTTGTCCTTTGGTTTTGATGGTTTGGGTAGCAGTTGCACGAGAGTGAACTGTCCAGGTTATCTTTATCACTTGCAATTCCGTGTCATAGTCGGTATTCTAGTGCTTACTCCTTGCCCTTAGGTCTGTCTAGGATAGTCTCTGGGTATAGTAACGGTTGAGACTGAAAGGTGAAACTGTTTTCGAGTACTTGGTGTTCTAGGGAGTGGTGAGTCTGAGAGGAGATAAATGTGATTTCAAAACGGTCGCGGCTGTGTAACTGTCAAAACATAAATGTGATTTCAAAACGCTCGATCGTTCAAATTCAAATCCGATTACGTTTCATTTTCATTGTCAAAGAAAAATAGCTCAGTTGATTACAATTATTATTATCAAAACTCTCTCCCTCTCAAGAAAAACCGTCGATCTTTTCCCTCAAGGCTCAATCCTCAATTTCGATCAATTTTCTCTCAAGCAATCAAGAAATTCTATTCAGCAATCTCCCCTGTTATTACTGGACTAGACGGAATCGCAGTCGAAGTCGCCGGAAGCCATTATCGCCGTCGCCGGAACTTTCTTCTACCGCTTTCTATCAATTCGATACTCTCCAAGGTAATTATCACCTTTTTCTCAGTAGATTTAGTCCTTATATCAAAAGCCCTCTGTTAATTGGGGCTTTCATCATAGAAAGCATCCTGAATTCGATTTCTCATTTTAATAAAAATGATTTAATCGAATTCATACTTAAACAAGATTTACATACAATTAAATTATATGAAAAGACTCGTAATAACTCAATAACCAAAAGCCCTATCAAATCCAGCGCTATAAATACAAAAATTGTTCAATTCGTGTCTGACTTGGAAGAGACACGGTCGCGCTAATCATATGGCGCGGCCGTGCCTCATGAAACGCGGTCGTGCCGAATAGCAGCGCGGTCGTGCCCTCCTGTCCAGACCTAGTCATGCCCTTTGGGCTAGCCTCTGTTGTGTCTAAAAATCATAGACACGACCGTGCTGAGCCAAGGCACGGTCGTGCCTCGTGAATTGTCCAAGTTGGCCCCTGTTTGATCAAACCCTGTCGCGTCCCGACTAGCGCGGTCGCGCCCGTGGTTCGAGCGCGGTCGTGTCTAGGTCAGAATCTTTGATCAGAATTATTGTTGTTTAATCTGTAAAAATTCCAGATTAAGTTTTTAAATAAAAATAGTTAGTTTTATAAAAAAGGTATTTGAAAAGATCAAATAATTAATCTTGGAATAAATGGAAAATCATTTAATTAAAAGTTTATAAAATTAAAATTGTTATTAAACTTTTCATTTAAAACATTTTATTTGTAAGTTACATACTTTATAAATAAATAAATAAAGATTATTTATTTATTCTTCATTTTAAATAAAAACATTTATTTATTTATTAAATCACATTTAACACATACTTTATTTTCATAATCAATGATTTTATAAATATTCTATTTTACTATTAAATTCCCAACCTTAATCAAAATGTTTCAAAAATATTTACTTCAAACTTTATATATGTTATTCAATACTTTTAAAATACAAATCAATAGTTTTATACACAAATTCAACATTTATTTTTATACTAAACTCTGTGCACATATTTGATTCAATATACATTATTATCTAGGTTAACTCGTGCGTATCAAGGATTCTTATTTTATCTATACTCTTTGTTAGCTAAACTTCCATACCAAGTGAGTATTCACAACCCCTTTTTACTCTTTTACACTTTTGGGGTGGAACATGAACTTTATACACATTACACATTTACGTTTACACAAACAACACAAGTGCAAAATCCTATTACATACATGTGTGCAAAATTTGAGCTTTGTGCCCGAGTGCTAGTTGTGCTAATCTTTGTGAAAACTTATATGCAATCATTAACTATACAAGCCGACGGTTTTCAATGATAGATCTATTGAGTCTGACAAACCCACCCAAGTGGAGGTGATTGATACCGACAACACAATTTGCATACTAGTTACAAAGGTTTGGTTGTACTTGATTACACAATAGCTGCTCCCCATAAATGCCTTATTTTATCATGTCTTGTAAAGGATTTGTTTTCAACTATATGCTATCTATATACAACTGTGTTATACTCACCAACTTTTTAGTTGACTTTATTTTATTCATGTTTCAGGCCCTAATATGTGAGAATGATTCAAGACGTGTTCAATATAGGATTTGGACTTAGCAATTTAAATCAAGAATTCTATGAGTTGTTTTATGTTTCTTTGTTTGAATTTGGTTTGTACTTGGATTATTTATAATGGAAATTTGACTTTAATATATTTCAATTTAGTCAACCATGTGCTATGAAAAGTCTACACGTCCCGCCCCGATGATTCCGCCATCGGTCGGGGTGTGACAGATTGGTATCAGAGCCTTGGTTATAGGGAATTAGGTTATTAGACACCTTGACCTAGACTATAACTTTAGGACAACCACTTATGCTATGCTTCATGATTATGTGCTATGTGCTACATGTTATATGTTACATGCTTAGTATGATTACTTATTATTTCATTTTGATGACTTATGTGTTTTAAATCCACGACTTATTAGGATATTCTTAATAATTAAATAAATAATATCCTTTCCTATATTCTAAAACCTCATAATATTTCTATCTTCTTTTCTATCTTTATCCTTCTTAGCATGTGGAAAAATTTTTGAAGCAAAAATCTCTAAAATTTTTATTTCTTCGTTAAGGTTTTTAAACTTGTTAAATTATTTGAGAACATGTGCAATCTGGAAGGGTAACACCTGTATTTTGGGTTTTCTGTCTAGGAAAGCATTTCGCATAAATCCCAATCAACCGAGGGACCCGTATGCTTTCCTAGGAATTCCCGAGATAAGTGTTTACTTATAGGCTAAAGCATGTCTTCTTGAAAATTATATAAGTTTAATTAACCTTAATGTGCCATGGTATTCAAGTGATTTTGTCACTTTTGAGTACAATCCAAACTAAGAATATCTATTTTTATTTTTGTTATCTCATTCTATTAAATCCTATCAAATCTCATAATTTCTTACAATCTTTCTTGTCTTGTGAAAAATCTGTAGAATGCCTCCTCGTCGTGCTCCCGCAACCAACGCCAACACCGACATTGCTGCTATTCTTACCCAATTGGTGACACAACTCACCCAAGCCAATGGTGCCACCAATGGCAACAATGGTGGAAATGGAAGCAATAGTGGTAATAATGGTGGAAATGGTGGTAACAATCCATCTCAATGCACCTTCAAGCACTTCAACTCGTGCAATCCCCTCAAGTTCTTTGGTACCGAAGGAGCTACTGGACTCCTTCAATGGTTTGAAAGCATTGAGAATACCTTTCTCAATAGTGACTGTCCCGACAACCTCCGTGTTCGTCATGCTACAAGTGTCCTACAAAAACGGGCACTTACATTGTGGAATGGGGAGAAAAGGAATAGGGGTGTTGATGTAGCTATGGCCTTACCTTGGGATGAGGTCAAAAGGCTTATGACCGAGGAGTTCTGCCCTCGAAATGAAGTGAAAAAGTTAGAAGCTGAATTTTGGGATCTTGCCCAAGATAGTGGGGAAAGCTTAGCATATACAACTCGATTCCATGAGTTGAGTCTTCTCGTGCCCCACATGGTCACTCATTTGTCCCGTTGTATCGAAAAGTATATTGGTGGGCTACCAAGACAAATCCAAGATACTGTCTTAGGTAGAAATCCTGCTACTCTGGAGGATGCTATTCGTCTATCCGCTACCTTAACTGATAATCACGTGAAAGCTGGAACTCTTACCAAAAAGGGTTCTAAGAAAGTTTCTGAAAACGTAACCCCTCCTACTCACAACAAAGAAGCCACAACCGAGCCCTCTCGCAATAATAGAAAGAGGAAGGTTAGAAATTTTGTTGTGGTTACTCCTGTTGTTCCCGTCAACCAAGCTGCACCTATGGTTCAAGCGCCGGCTAAAAAGCCATATGTTGGGATCTACCCTTTTTGTGCCACCTGCAATTATCATCATCCTCAAACTATCCCATGTCGCCTTTGTACTCATTGTGGGAGATATGGTCATACGATCAATGTTTGTAGGGCCAAAGCTCTTGCGGACCAAGTCCACCCTCCAAACCGAACCGTACCTCAAGTGGCTAATCAAGGTGCTCCCGCCATTGCTAATGGGCGTGCTTGCTATGAGTGTGGTGACCCAAACCATTTTCGTGATCAATGTCCAAGACTTGCAAATGCTAGACAAGGTGGAGCTCGTGGGCGTGCGTTCAAAATAAACGCCAACGAAGCTCAAGCCAACAGCGACGTGGTTAATGGTACGTTCCTTGTTAATAGTCAATATGCCTCCATTTTGTTCGATACCGGTGCCGATAAAAGTTTTGTGTCACTTAATTTTGAGCCTTTACTTGCAAAGACACGATCCCAATTAGAGAAAACTTTCACCGTTGAAATAGCGAATGGTGACTCCCTTACAATTGACTCCATTATTTATGATTGCTCCTTAGAACTAAATGACCATTCATTCCCAATCAACCTTGTTCCAATGCCACTAGGAAGCTTTGATATTATCATAGGTATGGATTGGCTATCAAATCATCATGCCGAAGTCATTTGCTTTGAAAAGTGTATCCGAATTCCGCTACCATCGGGAGAAACCTTAAGGTTTTTTGGTGAAAAGCCTTGCAAGGGACTTAAGTTGATGTCGTGTACTACCGCTCAAAAGTACTTACGAAAGAAGTACATTGCTTTCTTAGCTCACATTGTTCAAAAGGATGTCAAGGAGAAGAGCATCCAAGACATTCCCATTATTCGAGATTTTCCCGAAGTTTTTCCTAAGGATTTATCCGGTCTTCCTCCCGTTCGTCAAGTAGAGTTCCGTATTGGTCTTATACCTGGAGCTAACCCCGTCGCTAGAGCTCCTTATCGTCTTGCACCTTCCGAAATGCAAGAGCTTGCAAGTCAACTTCAAGAGCTCTCCGACAAAGGTTTCATTCGCCCAAGTCATTCACCGTGGGGTGCACCCGTCTTATTTGTTAAGAAGAAGGATGGATCATTTCGCATGTGTATTGACTACCGTGAACTCAACAAGCTTACTATCAAGAACCGTTATTCTTTGCCTAGAATCGAAGATCTCTTTGATCAACTTCAAGGTTCTACTTGTTTCTCAAAGATTGATCTTCGATCCGGTTATCATCAGCTTCGTGTTCAAGAAGATGACATTCCTAAGACTGTTTTTCGAACAAGGTATGGTCATTACGAGTTCATGGTTATGCCTTTCGGGTTAACCAATGCACCCGCAGTTTTCATGGATCTCATGAATCGTGTGTACAAACCGTACCTCGATAAATTCGTGATCGTTTTCATTGTTGATATCTTAATCTATTCCAAGACTAAAGCCGACCATGAAGAACATTTTAGACTGGTTTTGGATCTCTTGAGAAACGAACAACTATATGCCAAATTCTCCAAATGCGAATTTTGGCTAAAAGAAGTTCAATTTCTTGGTCACATCGTCAACGACAAGGGTATTCATGTTGATCCTGCTAAGATTGAAACGGTTAAGAATTGGAATGCCCCTAAGACTCCTACCGAAGTTCGTTCACTTCTTGGTCTTGCGGGTTATTATCGTCGTTTCATCTCAAACTTCTCAAAGATTGCTGTCCCTCTTACCGCCTTGACCCACAAGGGTAAGACTTATGAATGGGGACCGAAACAAGAAGAAGCTTTCCAAACCCTCAAGCAAAAGTTGTGCAATGCTCCTATATTGACTCTCCCCGATGGAATCGATGATTTAGTTGTCTATTGTGATGCTTCTAACCAAGGTCTTGGTTGTGTTCTCATGCAACGAGGCAAAGTAATCGCTTATGCATCAAGGCAACTCAAAGTTCATGAGAAGAATTATACGACACACGATCTCGAGTTGGGTGCGGTCGTATTCACGTTAAAGATTTGGAGACATTACCTATATGGCACGAAATGTGTGGTGTTCACCGACCACAAAAGTCTTCAACATATTTTTAACCAAAAAGAACTCAATATGAGGCAACGACGTTGGGTCGAACTCCTTAACGACTACGACTGCGAGATTCGTTACCATCCCGGCAAAGCGAATGTTGTAGCCGATGCTTTGAGTCGAAAGGACCATGTTATGCTTCATTGTGCCCGTATTCAAACCGATATTCAAACCCGTATCTTAGAAGCTCAACACGTCTCGGTAACCGAGGGTAACATGTACGAAGAAATGTCATGTGGTGTTGAACTCCTTCTTGAATCAAAACCCAATGGCTTACTCTATTACTTGAACCGTATTTGGGTTCCCGATCGCGACGATATCCGTGCAATTCTCATGAACGAGGCTCATAAGACTCGTTATTCTATTCATCCTGGTGCGGATAAAATGTACCAAGATCTTCGCCAACTTTATTGGTGGCCCGGTATAAAGAAAGACATAGCTCTTTATGTGGCCAAATGCTTAACCTGTTCCAAAGTCAAAGCCGAACATCAACGTCCATCTGGTTTACTCGAACAACCAGAAATTCCCGTGTGGAAATGGGAGAATATAACTATGGATTTCATTACCAAGATCCCTCGCACCTCGAGTGGATATGATAGTATTTGGGTGATCATTGATCGTCTCACTAAATCCGCTCATTTCTTGCCTATCCGCAAAGACTTCAAAGTGGAGAAACTAGCCTGAATTTACATTGATGAAATTGTGAGCCGTCATGGTGTTCCTGTGAACATAATATCCGATAGAGACGCTCGGTTCACCTCTCGATTTTGGCAATCACTCCAAAAGGCTCTTGGTACTCGATTGGATTTGAGCACGGCTTACCATCCGCAAACTGATGGTCAAACCGAGCGAACAATCCAAACTCTTGAAGACATGCTTAGAGCTTGTGTAATCGATTTTGGTGGCAATTGGGATTTACACCTATCCCTCATTGAGTTTTCTTACAACAATAGCTACCACACAAGTATCAACATGGCTCCATTCGAAGCTCTCTATGGTCGCAAGTGTCGTTCTCCTATCTGTTGGAATGAGATTGGTGAAGCACAAATCACCGGTCCTGAGTTAATTCAAGAAACATCCGACAAGATTATTCAAATCCGTGACAATATTCGAGTAGCTAGGAGTCGGCAAAAGAGTTATGCCGACAAACGTCGAAAACCCTTGGAAATCCAAGTCGGTGATCTTGTTCTTCTAAAGGTGTCTCCATGGAAGGGCGTGATCCGTTTTGGAAAGAAAGGCAAGCTAGCACCTCGTTATGTTGGTCCATTCAAAATCCTTGAAAGGATTGGGAAAGTGGCTTACAAGCTCGAGTTACCTCCATCTCTTGGAAATGTGCATCCTACATTTCATGTATCTAATCTGAAGTAGTGTCTCGCTGATGAAAATCTCCATATACCGCTTAACGATGTGCGCATTGATGAAACGATGCACTTCGTTGAGAAGCCGGTGGAAATTATGGGTCGTGAAGTCAAACAACTCAAGCGAAGTCGCATTCCTATTGTCAAAGTTTGTTGGGAATCTAAGCGGGGTCCTGAGTTCACTTGGGAACGAGAAGACCAAATGAAGCTCAAGTACCCTCATCTTTTTATTGATACTGTTGTTTCCTCTAGCTAAATTTCGGGACGAAATTCTCTCAACATGGGGAGACTGTAACATTTCTGATTTTTAGTATTCATATTTCAATTCAATGTAATGCAATTTCGAATTCAATACTCGTGCACTATCTTATTATTTTTCTTACCGTAAACTAAACGCAATGATTCGATACAAATTCGCAAGTTTTACGCAATTATATACATTTAAACGCTATGCAAGAAACTATTTAATTCAAACTTATCAAACCTGAAAAGTCAAGGACTAAAGTTGAAAAATATCAAGAAATCCTAGTCTAGCACGGTCGTGCTTCGTCCTAGCACGGTCGCGCGACTTGCTTTGGAACGATCGCGCCCGGTGCCTAGGCACGGTCGCGCCTATCTTGTCACGGTCGCGGCTGTGTAACTGTCAAAACATAAATGTGATTTCAAAACGCTCGATCGTTCAAATCCAAATCCGATTACGTTTCATTTTCATTGTCAAGGAAAAATAGCTCAGTTGATTACAATTATTATTATCAAAACTCTCTCCCTCTCAAGAAAAACCGTCGATCTTTTCCCTCAAGGCTCAATCCTCAATTTCGATCAATTTTCTCTCAAGCAATCAAGAAATTCTATTCAGCAATCTCCCCTGTTATTACTGGAGTAGACGGAATCACAGTCGAAGTCGCCGGAAGCCGTTATCGCCGTCGCCGGAACTTTCTTCTACCGCTTTCTATCAATTCGATACTCTCCAAGGTAATTATCACCTTTTTCTCAGTAGATTTAGTCCTTATATCAAAAGCCCTCTGTTAATTGGGGCTTTCATCATAGAAAGCATCCTGAATTCGATTTCTCATTTTAATAAAAATGATTTAATCGAATTCATACTTAAACACGATTTACATACAATTAAATTAAATGAAAAGACTCGTAATAACTCAATAACCAAAAGCCCTATCAAATCCAGCGCTATAAATACAAAAATTGTTCAATTCGTGTCTGACTTAGAAGAGACACGGTCGCGCTAATCATCTGGCGCGACCGTGCCCATGAAACGCGGTTGTGCCGAATAGCAGCGCGGTCGTGCCCTCCTGTCCAGACCTAGTCATGCCCTTTGGGCTAGACTCTGTTGTGTCTAAAAATCATAGACACGACCGTGCCGAGCCAAAGCTCGGTCGTGCCTCGTGAATTGTCCAAGTTGGCCTCTGTTTGATCAAACCCGGTCGCGTCCCGACTAGCGCGGTCGCGCCCGTGGTTCGAGCGCGGTCGTGTCCTTCCCAGGCACGGTCGTGTCTAGGTCAGAATCTTTGATCAGAATTATTGTTGTTTAATCTGTAAAAATTCCAGATTAAGTTTTTAAATAAAAATAGTTAGTTTTATAAAAAGGTATTTGAAAAGATCAAATAATTAATCTTGGAATAAATGGAAAATCATTCAATTAAAAGTTTATAAAATTAAAATTGTTATTAAACTTTTCATTTAAAACATTTTATTTGTAAGTTACATACTTTATAAATAAATAAATAAAGATTATTTATTTATTCTTCATTTTAAGTAAAAACATTTATTTATTTATTAAATCACATTTAACACATACTTTATTTTCATAATCAATGATTTTATAAATATTCTATTTTACTATTCAATTCCCAACCTTAATCAAAATGTTTCAAAAATATTTACTTCAAACTTTATATATGTTATTCAATACTTTTAAAATACAAATCAATAGTTTTATACACAAATTCAACCTTTATTTTTAGACTAAACTATGTGCACATATTTGATTCAATATACATTATTATCTAGGTTAACTCATGCGTATCAAGGATTCTTATTTTATCTATACTCTTTGTTAGCTACACTTCCATACCAAGTGAGTATTCACAACCCCTTTTTACTCTTTTACACTTTTGGGGTGGAACATGAACTTTATACACATTACACATTTACATTTACACAAACAACACAAGTGGAAAATCGTATTTACATACATGTGTGCAAAATTTGAGCTTTGTGCCCGAGTGCTAGTTGTGCTAATCTTTGTGAAAACTTATGTGCAATCATTAACTATACAAGCCGACGGTTTTCAATGATAGATCTATTGAGTCTGACAAACCCACCCAAGTGGAGGTGATTGATACCGACAACACAATTTGCATACTAGTTACAAAGGTTTGGTTGTACTTGATTACACAATAGCTGCTCCCCATAAATGTCTTATTTTATCATGTCTTGTAAAGGATTTGTTTTCAACTATATGCTATCTATATACAACTGTGTTATACTCACCAACTTTTTAGTTGACTTTATTTTATTCATGTTTCAGGCCCTAATATGTGAGAATGATTCAAGACGTGCTCAATATAGGATTTGGACTTAGCAATTTAAATCAAGAATTCTATGAGTTGTTTTATGTTTCTTTGTTTGAATTTGGTTTGTACTTGGATTATTTGTAATGGAAATTTGACTTTAATATATTTCAATTTAGTCAACCATGTGCTATGAAAAGTCTACATGCCCCGCCCTGAAGATTCCGCCATCGGTCGGGGTGTGACAGAGATCCACTGTTTTACTGGTGAGCTTATCTTGACCCTTTGGATAGTTACGGTGTGTAGGTGGGTCTGAGAGGAGATCCTACGTGTCTTAGCGATTCCTGAGTTAGTCTATCTTTAAAGTCGGTGTCGTACGGCTAGTTGTTCCCGAAAGCATTTGAAATAGTTAATAGGATTCCCGATCTAGGTAGTGTTTGTCTCGTATTTGGTCTTGCTAGTGCCTTAATTCGTTTGGTCTTTTTAGTTTCTCATCTTTGTCTATTTCTTTCAAGTGTCTTGTTCGTTTATAGGTCAGTTTGTTTAAATATTTCTCTCCTATTTGTTTTCGTTTAATTATATGTTTTAAAAATAATAAAAATAAAATCATCACTTGTTTTCCCTCAGTTAGGACTCGATAGAGGTTTATTATTGAGAGCCACCATAGGTGTCCACGGATTGATACCCGGTCTTACCTACGCTTATTACATATCGACCGGTACACTTACCGTTTGTGTGTTTTAGGATTGGTAATTCCTTTTTAAAATTGTTGTGCGAATTGACTTAATTATATATATATATATATTTACTTTTTACACGCATCAAGTTTTTGGCGCCGTTGTCGAGGACCCTTCATTGGCGATTTCGAGAACGATCCGAGTCGGGGGTCTAGCCATTTTTGTACATATTTGTGGGATTTTTAGTTTTTTTTTTAGGTTTTTTTTTATTTTTGGTGTGACTCTACTTTTTTAAAATTTAGTGCTAGATTTATTTTCTTTTTGATAGTTTTCTTTTTCTAGGATTTAGTTGTTAGTTTTTTTTTCTTTTATTTTGTATTATCTCACCTGTTACGTTGAGTATGTACAGACAATAGGTTTGGCGGTTCGAGGAACCCTGGTGCGAACGTTGTGAAGAAAATCATTGGATACAAGATTGTCTTTATGAGAAGGTGGAGGCAATGCTCGCTTATATGATCCGTAGGCATGATCTCAGGGATGATGAACAACAAAAGGTTGAAGCCGAACAACGTAAGCTCCGTATCAAGGAATATGAGTTACATGTCCGTAGAATAGAGACGTTGGGCGTGAAGATTCATGAGATTTGTGCTGGTTATCAACGGGAGACGATAATGGACGAGGTGCAATTACCAAGCTCACAAAATACCGCACAAGTCCCACCTCCTGTTAAGCACGAGTTCAGTTACTATGAGCCACAATTATCTGAACCCGTATTTTCAACCGATATTGAATCCGATGTTGCAGTGAAGCATCTATCCAGCCGTGAGTCAGGTAAGTATCCTACCTCTAGTTATATTGATCATGAATGTGTGGATGATACACGTTTGACTGCTTCTAGTTCTATACATAATTCATTTATCCCATTTGATATGTCACACTTGCTCTGAGAGGATGATTTGATGAAAGATTCAAATGTCGAGGACACACAGGAGGATGCCGAGATTGTTGATGAGATTGAGGATGTGGAGTTTTTTGCTGATGACATCGAGGATGAGTATGTTCCCTCGTTGCTAGATGAGTTTGGTGAGGAGTTGCTGGATGTCACAGCTATAGACTAAGGAGAGTTTGACCCTCTGGGTGACCTTGCTGAGTTAGAAACATTACTATTCGGGGAGCCAGAGAGGGAGACAGAAGAATCACCGCAACATGGTGAGGCAGAGAAAGAAGAAGGAGAGACAGAGGAAGAAGAAGGAGAGCAGGAGGAATTCGTTGAGGAACCAGAGCAACCACTTCATGTTAAGGATAGCCGGCCTATGGAGGAAATAGATGGTGGATCGCCACCCCAACCAACACGACCACGAGATAGGGCACAGAGACGTATGAACTGGCATGTTTTGAGGGTGCTGAGATGGTCACATAAGGACCATAGGATGGCACCATATTCTAGAGATGACCGATTACCTCATTACATGCCCCACATCAGGTTTGGTCAGGGGAAATTCAAGAGTTGGTGGGTCGAGTTGAATTCATATTTTTGGGCCTACGAGAATTTTGCAATTGGTTTCTTTCCAACCAGTTGTAAGAGGAGAGTTTTGAGGATCACTGATGGGAAAAGGATAAAAGAGAAGCCTCCTGATTGAGATTGTGGTTTTGAGTCCGACTGAAGACTCGTCTGTTAACTTAGCGCTTCCGGGAGGCAACCCGATGGTGAGTTTTTATTTCCTTTTTATTTTGTTTTGTTTTCTGTTATGTTTGCTTTGTGTGCAGGTTTTCATTCTGAGCTCTAGGAGGTTGTTGATTTTGAGGATTGCATGTTCGAGGTTGCTTAATATCATGGAGGAGAGTTTGCTACATCCGTAGGGGAGTCCCGTTCTATCCTTCTACTTTTTATGCAGTTGCATCATTTTTTGCTTTACTTTGTTTTCAATTGTACATTGAGGGCAATGTACGGTTTAAGTGTGTGATGGGAACATGACTTATTTTGGACATTTTATATTTTTACCCCTTTCATTAGACACATTAGGTACAATGTGTGTTTCAAGTGTGAGGATGTTAGCTTGTTAGAAAAATAAAAAAATTTGAAAAAAATAAATAAGTAAATGAAAAGAGTGTTTTTGCGAGTCCTGAAGTCACACATTTTTTGAGTTCCAATGCACACAAAGACCGGTTTTTATTCAATATAAATCGAAAGCTAAAGGCGGATCAGGTGCGGGTTTGCGTTTCCTTAACATGGTATTCTTTAAGTATCAGGATTAAGTAGTCCCAACAGAGTCGTTTTTCATGTAATAAAATTGTTTAGGATGCCTATGATAGTGTAGCAAGCTGGATAGTGGTAATTGTGCATGGCTTATATCGGTAACCCGATTCCATACGTTTTCAGTGAGATTTTGAGCCATTTATATTTTCACATATATTCACTGTTTCGTTTGTTGAGTGTTTACCTACATGGTGCATTTTGTTAGAACTTGGGCATTTTGATACATTTTGAGACCCTAGGCAGAGATGATATACAGACATGATAGAGGCCTTAGGATTAACCCATTTGTTTAACCTTTTTCATTTGTTTTACCCTACCCAGACATTATCCCTTAGTGAACCCAGTTTAAGCCTTATTCCCTTTTGTTTGATTAACCCACGTATTACACCTTGAGCCTTTTAGCCCTTTTATTTTTAAACCCGTGTTATTAATCTGGTTCGAGTTAGTTGCGTTAGTATGTGTGTATTTCAGCAATATAGCTTATGAAAAAAAAGTAGTTGAATTGTGTTTGAAAAAAAAAGTATATAAAAAAAGAGAAAAATGATGAGAAAAGAAAAAAAAAGATAGTCAAAAGAATAAGTGTGAGGATCATAGATCCTCAAATGTTTAGTAAGTGTGACTTTGTTTTGTTTTGTTTTGTTTTTTCCTAGTTTAACTAGTCCGGATTATGATCACTTTAGCCACTTTTATACCCTTTATCCTTACCTTAACCCTAGCCTTACATTACAACCCTTTTAAAGTCCTCTTTGATCTGTGTGTTTGTCTTATGCATTTGGGTGGAGATTTGATTGATGTTCAAGCTTATGATAAATGTTTCACTGTAAGGTTTTAAGAGTTTAAAATAGGTACTGGCACATCCTTTATTAGTTATAGATACAAACCGAGTGGAGAGTACCATTGTGAGGGGTATGAGTCGTGTATGATTAGATCTTGAAGGTAGGTGAAACTTGAACAGGTATGCCCATGTTTTTCAAAAATTAATATCATCTTGACTTGTTGGGTCGTAAATCTATTGAATGTGTAAATCTTGAGGAGTTAATTGTGTATTTGGATTTCGTAGCATGTGTTTGATCTTGCTAGATGTGATCGTATTTGTTAATTTACATAGTTGGATGCGTTGCATAGGGCTTTGCTTAGGGACAAGCAAACTTCAAGTGTGAGGATGTTTGATGTGGTGCAAAACACATATATTTATAATGCGTATTTTACCACATTTAAAGAGGTTTTGATTGTGAATTAATTGGATTATGATACTTATGTCTATATATGATGGAATTATAGGTATTGTACGAGAAACGAGAAGAATAAGCGAGTAAACGAGTTGCGGGAATGAAGGAATAAATGGCATTGACAGGAAAAAAAAGTCCGAACTTCAGATGGGCATATTTCGGGCTAGAAAATGAGTTACCGGACCCATAATATATGAATCTTAAGTGTCTCGGAATTTCCCAAAGCCCAACGCGGATAAAATCCCGAAATTCCAGCCATATCGTACCGACATCCCTGACCATAATGGTCAGACGTTGACTCAACGGGCAGATTCGCAATTTTTGGCTATTAAAACCCTTTTTGACGGCAATTGGAAGGGGGGTTCGACCTAATTTCGATTAAGGAAGACTAAGGACTATTGGATACAAGCTTTGGAGCCCTACGAACACCCGGATCGACGTTGGAAGATCGTTGTCGGTGTGAGAACGTTCGGTTTGCGATTCGTATTCGTTTCTAGAACTTTGTTTCCAGTTTCTATCATGTTTATCTTATGTTATTCGATATTTTGGATGATTGTGAGTAGCTAAACTCGTGTGCTACATAGATTAGGATGATTATTGACGTTGTTTGAATGTTTTTTGGTTGTGATTGACTCGTATGACGAATGCTATTGTCAAGGTTTCTATTTTATTGATTATGAATGTGTTTGAATGTTGTGTTTTTAATAATCTTGCATGAACTTGTTCCGCTTGTCATCTTGTTCGTTTCCTTTGTGTGTTTCGAGTAGGGTTTCGAGTTTTGGGTCATTTACTTTGTGTTTTTGGTCTAAACGATTCGATCGGTCGTAGGAGCAGTTGTGTGGGTCTTTAAAACTCAATGTTTTACCAACCTTGAGTCTGAGAGGAGATAGGTTGTCGGGTTATCCTTTGGTGTTGGTGGTTTGGGTAGCAGTTGCACGAGAGTGAACTGTCAAGGTTATCTTTATCACTTGCAATTCCGTGTCATGGTCGGTATTTTAGTGCTTACTCTATGCCCTTAGGTCTGTCTAGGATAGTCTCCGGGTATTGTAACGGTTGAGACTGAGAGGTGAAACTGTTTTCGAGTACTTGGTGTTCTAGGGAGTGGTGAGTCTGAGAGGAGATCCACTGTCTTACTGGTGAGCTTATCTTGACCCTTAGGATAGTTGCGGTGTGTATGTGAGTCTGAGAGGAGATCCTACGGGTCTTAGCGATTCCTGAGTTAGTCTATCTTTAAAGTCGGTGTCGTACGGTTAGTTGTTCCCGAAAGTATTTAAACTAGTTAAAAGGATTCCCGGTCTCGGTAGTGTTTGAATCATATTTGGTCTTGCTCTTGCCTTAATTCGTTTGGTCTTTTTAGTTTCTCATCTTTGTCTATTTCTTTCCAGTGTCTTGTTCGTTTATAGGTCAGTTTGTTTATTTATTTCTCTCCTATTTGTTTTCGTTTAATTATATGTTTTAAAAATAATAAAAATAAAATCATCACTTGTTTTCCATTGGTTAGGACTCGATAGAGGTTTATTATTGAGAGCCGCCATAGGTGTCCACGGATTGATACCCGGTCTTACATACGCTTATTACATATCGACCGGTACACTTGCCGTTTGTGTGTTTTAGGATTGGTAATTCCTTTTTAAAACTGTTGTACGAATTGACTTAATTATATATATATATATATATATATATATATATATATATACTTTACAAGCATCAGTCGTTAACTGAGTTGCTTATGAGTATACGTGAATTGTGTCTGGCATTAGTCAGGCGGGTGATCAAGCATTAGCTTGGTATTGTGTTGACGTTAGTCAGCGGGATATTGTGTCTGGTATTAGTCAGGCGGGATATTAAGCGTGAGCTTGATATTGTGTCTGGCATCAGTCAGGCAGGGGATCGTGTTTGCTTGTGCCCTTAGGCCAGACAACATGATATACTTGTGTGTCTATAAATAGGTGAGGGCATACTGTATGCGCGTAGGTTTACCCGGGCCTAGCTAGTTGTGTATGTGCAGTTTGTGCGAGTTAGAAGGTTGAGTTACTGGTACATGTGTAGAACAATGTGTGTTATGTTGTTATGTGTATCGGTGCGTGTCCTTGTAGTGTACGCTTAGTCGTGCATAGGACGGGTGGTTAGTATGATCAAGTATAGTATTTCTATCTTGAGGACTTTCTCGACATTGATACATCGAGGTGGCGTGATAAGTTTTGACGTCTTTCTAGGCGATCGGTGAGGTGCTCTTATGAGATGCCTGTGTTTATATCTCGGGAAATCGGAGCACGATGCCAATGGGCAGAGCTGTGAGAGTAGATGATGAAAGCGCTTACATGGACGCATGACCATAGATTTTTAAGATAAGATCAAGGTGATGACGCTGAAGATTTCAGCACGAAGGTAGCAAAGTGACGAAAGAGTCTTCACGGAACACGTTTCATAAGGGGAATCCAGTCGAGGTGAGATACCAGAGGAATAGAGACATATTTCCTTGAACGAGAAGACGAATAGCTGAGGCTTGTGAGCAGGCGGACTTCATGTTCATACATGATAAATAAGATGCGGTCGGGATCGCATGGTAATGGTAGAGCAACACAGAGAAAAGTGAATCTCAGGAGGAAAAGGTGCAAGATTGCACGTAAGTGACTAAGAAAGATATGCTGATGTGTTGCAAAGCACACATGCATTTCCCTTGTATTTCGTAGTGCTTTCGTATAGTTTTATAGTCGTTTTCGAGTCAATTATAGCTTGTAATTAGTTATGATATGTTTTGTAGGTATTCGGGGAGTAATTGGAGCTTAAACGATCAAGAACTGCGAAGAAACGAGCACACGAGAACCCGAGATGAAAACGGAAAAAGTCTGAAAAAAGTCCAACCTTAGAAGAGGCATATCTCAGGCTAGAAAATTAGTTACGGGGACCATAATATATCCATTTGGGGTAGCTCGAGAAGAGGAATTCAAAAGTTCAGTATTCCCTAGTGGTACGCGAGAGCTTGGGTCTATTTCCTTGTGGTACGCGAGGGACCGGGATATCAGCGCGACTAGTTTGTCTCTCGCGGTACGCGAGAGACCCCAGATACACAGATTTTGGCCTATTTTCAAGGTATAAAAGGTTAGGATCAATCCTAGGGTTTTATTATTCGATTCCAGATGTAATGAAATGAGCTTTTTGGTGATTCTAAGTGGGAGAAGGCTTCTAGGATCAATCAGAGACTTGGATTGAAGTTGGAGATTGAAGATCGGGTCGATTTCGTCATCCGGTTCTCGTTATCTTTCTTTGTTCTATGTTTCCATATTTGATTCCATGATTTATGTGTTTGATTCTTCTGTTTTGATGTTATTGACCATGATGATTGGCTAGACTTTCATAGCTACCTAGGTTTTGATGATTATGCGTTGATAATTGGTTTGATTTTGGATTTCGGTTATTTGTTGATGGGTTAACGTTAAAGTAAAGAACTTGGTTTTGTTTGATGAGATGTTTATGCATATTTGATCTTGGTTGATAATCTGTTGAATGTTCCATATGATACTTTGTGAATGTCTTTCATGTATGGTTGCGTATTAGGTCGCTAGCTGTGTGCATGTGATTTGTTTATGGCTGATTAACGTCGTATCCATAGGAACATCGATAGAGTTTATTAGGATTGAGTATTCTGCCTGCTTCAATAGCTGAGAGGTGCGAAGTTGTCGGGTAATCTGTGGTGTTAGGGGTTTTAGGTCAACTGCTCTAAAAGGGGGGTTCCTAGGGTTTCTTAGCATTCATTGTTATTCTGTGTCTTGTCAAGTGAATTCAAGTTACTCCTTGCACTGAAAGGTGTATTGAGATAGTGAGACTGAGAGGTAATCTGTCTAGCGAGTACTTTAGTGTTGTTGGAGATAGCTGAGAGGTGATCCAGCTAACTGGTGAGTTTCACGCGTCCCTTAGGGTTTCTTTTTGGTCACACCTGGAGAATGATCCGGGATCCACTAGGTTGTCTAAGTGTGTCATATTCTAAGACCCCGGTTCCATCATAGTTTCCGTATCCGAGAGATTTCCAAGGTACTGTAACATCCCAAAAATAAAACGACGGTTAAAATGACGAAATAAACGAACGAGGCATGTCGGGTCAGGTCAGATGGGCTAGAAGGGGAGCCTCCCCTATAAATAGCCAAGGTCACAACCCATTTCTCTCATTTGCAACTTCTAGAGAGAGAAACCGTAGAGAGAGAAAGTTGTCGGATCGACCCGAGATTTGAGAAGTGTGTTGCTCCATAACTCATGAGAAGAACCTCCAGATCAGAAGCTCGATTCAGGTAACGATCCGACCTAAATCTGAGTTTTTGTTCGTTTTTGGGATTTTTGGGTTTTGGCTAAAAAGGCAACGATTTTGCGGATGGAACTTAAAAATGAGCTTAGGTATAGCATCTAGAATGAAAACCGAACGTTTTTATCTAAGAAAAGTTGAGAAACTAACTCGATCAGACTCACATGCAAAAGCTTCGGATTTTTGGGAAGACAATCTGTGCAGGTCCATCGAAACTACAAGTTTCGATACGTGCAGGTCCATCGAAACTACAAGTTTCGATACGTGCAGGTCCATCGAAACTACAAGTTTCGATACGTGCAGGTCCATCGAAACTACAAGTTTCGATAAGTGCAGGTCCATCGAAACTACCTAGTTTCGATATGTGCAGACTCCATCGAAACTACCTAGTTTCGATATGTGCAGACATCAGAACTGATTAAGTGAAGTCAGTATGTTTAGAAGGGTTAAACCGTTAGAGTCGGTATTGGTCTGATGTGTATCTAACTAATCAATTCAGATCGGAAGTGAAGTTGTTGGACCTTTGTTTAGGACAACCGAGACTAGCTTATAAGGTGAGTTCTAGAAGCCCTCTTTTAAATGTTTTAATAATGTTTTTGGGCTGGTGTGCACACGTGATGATTTTATAAAACGATGTTATGAAACGATGTTTACGAAGGATGTATGTAACGTTTTATAAAATGATGTTTATGAAGGATGTTTTAGAAGGAAGGTTTATGAAGGAAGTGTTTATGAAATATTTTGCCAAAAGAAGTTTACGAAGTTTACGAAGTGTTTTAACGAAGAGAATGTTTTTAATAAAACGTACGAATGTTTTAACTGAAGTTTTTGAAGTAAAAGAAGCGAAGGTTTACGAAAGTCACAAACGAACGAATCTGCCAATATTCCTTAGGGAATGAAGGTTAAGGGATGGGAAGGATGTTATGGGCCTTTACCTTTTAGGGGCCTCTGTGGCTGGCCAACTGTTGTACAACTGGGGCGATGACGGTCGTCAAGGGGATTATCGTGATCCTTGAAGTTGGTACGATTTACCTTACGGGGTAGTCGTGCTTGAAGTTTGGTACTTGCGTCCGACGGGGCGCAGTGCTTGAAGTTTGGTACGCGCTATCCTTTGGGACGTCGTGCTTGAAGGGTTGGATGACCTAAGTATCGGGCCCTAGGAGTTCCTCACCCGAAGGACAGTACGGTGATGATGGGCCTAGTGGTGGTGATCCTTAAGTTATTCAACCAGTATGTAACGTTTGGATTTGACGGTTACGAGAAGGCGCAGATTCTATATGTTCGTTGACTTATGAAGTGTTATGTTTGTTATTGCATTATTTTACGTACGCTTTTTATTAAATGAAGTACGAAGTGATGTTTTTGGCAATTTATTTGAAGTTAAGGTTTTATGTTAAAACTAGAACTCACCAGCGTAGCTGACGTTTTTAAGTGTGCACATTCAGGTTAAGGTAGGTTATGAGGATGGACGGTGATGCTTGGCAAGCGAGAAGAGTTACCCGGCTGATCATGAAGACTGGCATCCCGTTACGTTTAGTTATGATGTAAATATGTTTTAAACTATGTTTACGCTTCCGCATGTATGAACAAGTTTTAATTATGATGA
This sequence comes from Smallanthus sonchifolius, assembly GCA_023525975.1. NCBI lineage: Eukaryota > Viridiplantae > Streptophyta > Magnoliopsida > Asterales > Asteraceae > Smallanthus > Smallanthus sonchifolius. The sequence continues at coordinate 60,106,892 of CM042033.1, read as the reverse complement.
ATGAATGAAGTTTTCCGCTGAGTTATTTGATATTCATGTTTAAGAACTGTCTGTGAATGATTAAATCCAACAAGTGGGGCCTCCCGGGTTTGGGGCCTTACAAGTTGGTATCAGAGCAATAGTTTGAGAGATTCGGACACTCCCAGTGTCTGAACTTAAACTTTGAATGGGACCGAAAGCGGATGCCAGTACGGGTAACTCGAGCCAAAGCATCAGGTATGAAGGTAGTATATGTATTTACGTATATAGTATGCCTTAGAAAGGGGTAAGTAAGGACTTGTGTTCTGATGAAATCACAAAGGTGGTCAAATAGAAATCGAAAGGTAGTGTAATGGTTAATTACAAATGGCCAGTGTATATTAACATCTTACAGTACTTATTGAATTCTATTTGTTAACTAGCGTGAGGACATTGGATTTCTTGTCTTATAGAACGTAATGGCAAGGAGAGGAAACGGAAGGCGTGGTGGCCGTACCGGCGGTCGAAATGGTGGGCGTGGCAGGATCCCTGCGCGCCAAGAGTATAGTGAAGAAGGAAGTGTTCACACTGAACCGACGGTTAGTGTGCATGGAGCCGAGCAGACACAGGTTGAAGAACAACCCTTCACCTTTGAACCAGAAGTGAGAGCAGCAATAGCTCGAGAGTTTACGGAGTTGATGAAGACTTCTCTACCAGGTCTGTTGGCAGAAGCATTGAAGCAGGTCAATGCGGTGGGTGGGTCTAGCGCGGCAGTTGGTGCTCAGAACAATGAGACCGACAATGCACCGCCTGCTCGCGGATGTGATTATAAGTCCTTTAAGGCATGTGACCCGCCGGTCCTGACTGGGAAGAAGGACGCGGTGGCTACTTTTGATTGGGTAATACGTATGGAAGCCGCCATCCGTCTGAGCGAGTGTCGAGCTAATCAAGTAGTGAAGTTTGCTGCTAACTCCTTGAGGGAGGAAGCATCTCATTGGTGGGAAGGTATACGTTAGGCAAAGGGGAGCGAGATTGTGGATACGATGATGTGGGCTGACTTGAAAACTTTGGTGATCAAGAATTTCTGCCCAAGAACGAGATTGAGAAGGTAGAGAGGGAATTTCTGGGTTTGAAGGCCGGGAACATGACGCACCGGCAGTACACAACCCGATTTAATGAACTGGCACGTCTGGTGCTACACCTTGTCACTACTGAAGAGAGAAAGATTGCCTGTTATATTCAAGGGTTGTCGGACCAGGTCCGCACCTATGTTAAGGCAAACGCCCCTACTACCTATGATTCGGCGGTAGAGCTAAGTGGTGTGGTATTCGATGATCTGGCGCTGAATGTTGTTGCCATTGAAGAGCCTAAAAAGAAGTTAAGTTTTCCCACTAAACGATCGGGTGGGAAGTTGTTTGGGGCTCGGGACAAGCAGGCCAGGGTAGGCGAGACGACAGTCTGTGGGAAATGCGGGGTAAGACATGCGGGTGAATGTCGGTTAGGATCGAATCTGTGCTTTAAATGCGGCAAGACCGGACATTACTCCCGTGAATGCCCGTAAGGTTACAGATGCTACAATTGTGGGGAGAATGGTCATATGAGTCGGGAATGCACCAAGCCCAGGATGGGGGAAACCAGGAAGGGAAAGGGCCCGGAAAAGAAGGGAGAGGGATCTCGTGCAAAGACTCGTGCGTACGCACTGACGCAGGAACAAGCCAGGGCGGATCCCGATGTGGCGTCAGGTACGTTCGTCCTTGACAACACTCTTGTTTCTGTGTTATTTGATTCGGGTGCCGGTAAGAGTTTTATATCTGCGTCTTTTTGTAAGAGAATGAAGTACGCTGCCAGTAAGTTAGAAAGGGCCTTTAGCGTAGAAACCGCAGAGGGTAGAACTGCGAGAGTGACCGATGTAGTTGACAACTCCACAATAAAAATAGAAGGACATAGGTTCCCTGTCAGATTGTTTGTTATGGTTTTGGGAGGGTTTGATGTCGTGTTGGGTATGGATTAGCTAACTGCCAATGAAGCGCAAATTATTTGTAAACGAAAGATAATCCAACTCAAGGCTCCGGATGGTAGCAAAGTCGAAGTCTTTGGAGATCGTGACGCCCCGATGCCAAATGTCATCTCAATGATTAAGGCAACGAATTATTTGAGGCGCGGATGCGAGGCTTATCTGGTATATGTAATTGATAAGTGTAGGGAAGTGAAGGAACTAGACGATGTACCCGTGGTACGCGAGTACCCAGAGGTGTTTCCAGAGGATTTGCCTGGGATACCACCCGATAGAGAAATTGAGTTCCGAATTGACTTAGTACCAGATGCCCAGTCCGTGGCTAAGGCTCCATATCGACTAGCACCAGTGGAGATGAAGGAACTTATGGTTCAACTAGACGAGTTACTTGAGAAAGGATTTATTCAACCGAGCATCTCGCCGTGGGGTGCTCCGGTGTTGTTCGTAAAGAAGAAAGATGGTTCGATGAGAATGTGTATCGATTACCGCGAGTTGAATAAACGAACGGTGAAGAACAAGTACCCTTTACCAAGGATCGATGACATGTTTGACCAATTACAAGGTGCAAGTTGGTTCTCGAAAATCGACCTTCTTTCCGGGTACCATCAGTTGAAGGTGAGGGATGAAGACATACCGAAAACTGCATTTCGCACGCGTTATGGACATTTTGAGTTCCGCGTAATGTCTTTCGGATTGACGAACGCCCCCGCAGCGTTCATGGATTTAATGAATAGGGTGTGTCGACCGATGCTGGATCGATCGGTAATCGTGTTCATCGATGATATCCTTATCTACTCCAAGAATGAGGGTGATCACGCGTGTCACTTGAAGGAAGTATTGGAAGCTCTGAAGAATGAGAAGTTGTATGCTAAGTTCTCCAAATGTGCGTTCTGGCTTAGGGAAGTCCAGTTCCTAGGTCACGTCATTGGCCCGAACGGCATTATGGTTGACCCAGCAAAGATAGTAACGGTAAGTGAATGGGACATTCCTAAGACGCCAACTGAAATCCGCAGTTTCTTGGGATTGGCGGGCTACTATCGGAGATTCATCCAGGATTTCTCGAAAATAGCTTCGCCATTGACAAAGTTGACTCGGAAAGAAGTAAAGTACGAATGGGGTTCGACCCAGGATGAGGCGTTTAAGGAATTGAAAGAGAAGCTAACACAAGCTCCAGTCTTGGCCCTTCCCGAGGGCAGTGAAGACCTGGTGGTATACTCTGACGCGTCGGGTCAGGGATTAGGGTGTGTGTTGATGCAACGCGGTAGAGTAATTGCATATGCGTCGCGGCAGTTGAAAGTTCACGAAGTCAACTATCCGACTCACGATTTGGAACTTGCTGCTGTCGTATTCGCATTAAAAATCTGGAGGCACTACCTGTACGGGGTAAAGTTTACTATTTACTCCGACCACAAAAGTTTGAAGTACTTCTTCGAACAAAAGGAGCTTAATATGAGGCAGAGGAGATGGTTGGAACTCCTGAAGGACTATGACTGTGAAATAATGTACCACCCTGGAAAGGCAAACGTGGTGGCTGACGCTCTAAGCCGAAAGTATGTGCCTACTCCTATTAGAGTGAAAGCTTGCCAGTTGGTGGTAACATCAGATGTGATGAGAGAAATCGAAAGAGCTCAAGATGAAGCTTTGAAGGAAGAAAATATAAAGAAAGAAAGGATGGTTGGCCAACAGGACAAGTTGGAATATAACACCCTTGGTGTTAGAACGCGTTATGGACGGGTATGGATACCTATGGGTGGCGAGCTTAGAACCAAAATCTTGGATGAGGCTCATAAGTCTCGTTACTCTATCCATCCTGGTACCAACAAAATGTATCAAGATCTGAGGAAGGAATACTGGTGGCCTGGAATGAAATGTGATGTGACGAAGTATGTAAGCAAGTGCTTGACTTGCTCGCAAGTAAAGGCTGAACACCAGAAACCGTATGGAAAGATTCAACCACTTGACATACCAGAATGGAAGTGGGAACACATTACCATGGACTTCATAACCAAGCTACCTCGCACAGCTAAAGGTCATGACATCATTTGGGTAATTGTGGACCGGTTGACGAAGAGTGCTCATTTCCTACCTATTCGCGAGACGTTCTCGTCGGAAAGGTTAGCGGAAGTATTTATTAACGAAGTAGTAGCACGGCATGGGATGCCTTTGACGATTGTATCTGACCGGGACACACGATTCACATCAAGGTTCTGGAAAAGATTTCATGAGGCGATGGGCACGAGGCTTAATATCAGCACAACATACCACCCGCAAACGGATGGTCAGTCCGAAAGGACTATTCAGACGTTGGAGGATATGCTCCGTGCTTGTATTATCGACTTCGGTGGCAGTTGGGACAGCCATCTGCCGTTAGCTGAATTCTCCTACAACAATAGTCATCACACGACGATAGGCATGCCGCCTTACGAAATGTTGTATGGGAGAAGATGTAGGACCCCGGTTTGTTGGGGTGAGATTGGACAGAAGGAAGTCTCGAAGTCGTAAGAGAGACGTCGGAAAGGTTTGATCAGATCAAAGCGCGAATGAAGGCCGCACAAGGTCGTCAGAATTCCTATGCGGATAGACGACGAAGGCCTATCGAGTTTGATGTTGGGGACAGAGTAATGTTGAAAGTGTCGCCCTGGAAGGGAATCATACGATTCAGGAAGAGAGGAAAGTTAAGTCCGAGGTTTATCGGACCATTCAGGATAATGGCACGGGTTGGGGAAGTCGCTTATAGGTTGGAGTTGCCGGATGAGTTAAGTGGGATTCATCCTACCTTCCATGTATCGCACTTGCGAAAGTGTTTGGCGGATGAATCGGCTCACGTACCACTTACCGACATCGAGGTCGACAACAGCCTTAATTACATCGAAGAACCCGTGGCCATCTTAGACAGGAAGGAGAAGCGGTTGCGTAATAAGGTTATCCAATTGGTTAAAGTCCAATGGAAACATCGGAAGGGATCGGAAGCCACTTGGGAAACGGAGAAGGAAATGAGGGAGTCGTACCCTCATCTATTTGACTTATGATAGGTTTCGGGGACGAAACCTATTGTAAGGGGGGTAGACTTGTAACATCCCAAAAATAAAACGACGGTTAAAATGACGAAATAAACGAACGAGGCATGTCGGGTCAGGTCAGATGGGCTAGAAGGGGAGCCTCCCCTATAAATAGCCAAGGTCACAACCCATTTCTCTCATTTGCAACTTCTAGAGAGAGAAACCGTAGAGAGAGAAAGTTGTCGGATCGACCCGAGATTTGAGAAGTGTGTTGCTCCATAACTCGTGAGAAGAACCTCCAGATCAGAAGCTCGATTCAGGTAACGATCCGACCTAAATCTGAGTTTTTGTTCGTTTTTGGGATTTTTGGGTTTTGGCTAAAAAGGCAACGATTTTGCGGATGGAACTTAAAAATGAGCTTAGGTATAGCATCTAGAATGAAAACCGAACGTTTTTATCTAAGAAAAGTTGAGAAACTAACTCGATCAGACTCACATGCAAAAGCTTCGGATTTTTGGGAAGACAATCTGTGCAGGTCCATCGAAACTACAAGTTTCGATACGTGCAGGTCCATCGAAACTACAAGTTTCGATACGTGCAGGTCCATCGAAACTACAAGTTTCAATACGTGCAGGTCCATCGAAACTACAAGTTTCAATACGTGCAGGTCCATCGAAACTACAAGTTTCGATACGTGCAGGTCCATCGAAACTACAAGTTTCGATACGTGCAGGTCCATCGAAACTACAAGTTTCGATACGTGCAGGTCCATCGAAACTACAAGTTTCGATACGTGCAGGTCCATCGAAACTACCTAGTTTCGATATGTGCAGACTCCATCGAAACTACCTAGTTTCGATATGTGCAGACATCAGAACTGATTAAGTGAAGTCAGTATGTTTAGAAGGGTTAAACCGTTAGAGTCGGTATTGGTCTGATGTGTATCTAACTAATCAATTCAGATCGGAAGTGAAGTTGTTGGACCTTTGTTTAGGACAACCGAGACTAGCTTATAAGGTGAGTTCTAGAAGCCCTCTTTTAAATGTTTTAATAATGTTTTTGGGCTGGTGTGCACACGTGATGATTTTATAAAACGATGTTATGAAACGATGTTTACGAAGGATGTATGTAACGTTTTATAAAATGATGTTTATGAAGGATGTTTTAGAAGGAAGGTTTATGAAGGAAGTGTTTATGAAATATTTTGCCAAAAGAAGTTTACGAAGTGTTTTAACGAAGAGAATGTTTTTAATAAAACGTACGAATGCTTTAACTGAAGTTTTTGAAGTAAAAGAAGCGAAGGTTTACGAAAGTCACAAACGAACGAATCTGCCAATATTCCTTAGGGAATGAAGGTTAAGGGATGGGAAGGATGTTATGGGCCTTTACCTTTTAGGGGCCTCTGTGGCTGGCCAACTGTTGTACAACTGGGGCGATGACGGTCGTCAAGGGGATTATCGTGATCCTTGAAGTTGGTACGATTTACCTTACGGGGTAGTCGTGCTTGAAGTTTGGTACTTGCGTCCGACGGGGCGCAGTGCTTGAAGTTTGGTACGCGCTATCCTTTGGGACGCCGTGCTTGAAGGGTTGGATGACCTAAGTATCGGGCCCTAGGAGTTCCTCACCCGAAGGACAGTACGGTGATGATGGGCCTAGTGGTGGTGATCCTTAAGTTATTCAACCAGTATGTAACGTTTGGATTTGACGGTTACGAGAAGGCGCAGATTCTATATGTTCGTTGACTTATGAAGTGTTATGTTTGTTATTGCATTATTTTACGTACGCTTTTTATTAAATGAAGTACGAAGTGATGTTTTTGGCAATTTATTTGAAGTTAAGGTTTTATGTTAAAACTAGAACTCACCAGCGTAGCTGACGTTTTTAAGTGTGCACATTCAGGTTAAGGTAGGTTATGAGGATGGACGGTGATGCTTGGCAAGCGAGAAGAGTTACCCGGCTGATCATGAAGACTGGCATCCCGTTACGTTTAGTTATGATGTAAATATGTTTTAAACTATGTTTACGCTTCCGCATGTATGAACAAGTTTTAATTATGATGAATGAATGAAGTTTTCCGCTGCGTTATTTGATATTCATGTTTAAGAACTGTCTGTGAATGAGTAAATCCAACAAGTGGGGCCTCCCGGGTTTGGGGCCTTACAGGTACATGCATAGGATTCAGAGTCTAGGTAGTGCTTTCCCTATTTGTGAGTTGTCTAAAGGTTTGCTCTTTATATTTGCTGTTGATAGTTAGGAGTTCATTAGTTATAGTTCACAACACAATCCCCCCCCCCAAATACATCTCAGTTTAGTTAGTTGAGTCAGAGTCTAGATAGAGTTGTCGCTAGTGTCTCGTGGGTTCGATATCCGAAATTCATTTGACTTTACTACATTGGTCGGTACACTTGACGGTTGTGTGGTCTAGTATTAGGTTGAGTCTAGATTTATAAATTTAAAGCTAGAGTGTCTAGGTTAGGTTTTATAGTTAGTTTTTATAGACCGTCCAGCACACATCATATGCCTACATTGGTAAATCCAAGACCAGCTTAACATGAGCTCATGTGGAGCATTTAAGGAAAGCAAAGCGTTTAGATGATTGTACATGTTACCAGTGAGGTTAGGGTTTTGCATGGCGTGTGTACATACATGCATGCGTGATCTAAACAAGTCCAGAGTAACCCGGTTCGAGCAGGCACGTGGATTAGGGTTTTTGCATGGTGAAGGCATCATGTAGATGAGACTAATATCAAGAACATTTATGTTTTTACGTAGTGACACATGTTTAGAAAGTGTCATGATCATGCATTTGACAAGTTCGGGGTTCGAGCTAGTGTTCCGGGTGCAGAGCTAGGATTTGGACTCGACACATCCAGTGAGTTTCTAATATGTTTTAAACGTTTTGGTGCTATCGTACATACTATTGAGACGTGATTTATTACATTAAATGCATATCGAGCTTTGGGGTCTAACCCGATAAGTTTATCAAGTTAGATAGTTAAATGTGGGGCTAAGGGACTGTGTGTGTCCATAGGACGTGCGGGTTACACGTGGGGATAGGGTCACGTGTCATATAGTGACCTAGCAGGGGTGAGTCGGGATTGTAGTAAAGGGGTCGTACGTGTATGACTAGGCAGTGTCACACGGTGTGCATGTACGTGGTATATGCTTAAATAATGAGATATAGTATTTGTACGTGTGTTTCTATATTAGCAGTGTATTGTGTTACGAGTTAGTTGGTGAGTTGGGATATAAGATAAACGCTTATGAATACGTGTAGGATATCTTATCCTAGTGCTATATGTGAAGTGCAGGTGCAGTTAATGAATCATGTATGTAGAATATATTATTATGTGATTATACATGTGTTGTGTGTATTGTGTCGTTGTCCTTGTGACACGGCGGGTACTGTGTTTGCATTGTTGTCATTGTGACACGGCAAATGGGATTGTGGAGGACTATGTCCTCCGGGAGGTCACCAAAGGTGACGATGTCAAACAGGACAGTGATGAGCTCGGGGTGTGTCGAACGCCCTGACGAGGGTGCAGTAATGAGGTATGTGTTTGTGTGCTTATATATTTGTGTTAAATTGCATACAAGCATTGAGTTATGTTTATTGTCCATGAGATAGTATTAATGTGGTGAGTAGAGTTAGATTGACCGTTGCGTCAGGATTGTGATGTAGTGTTTGTGACTGTTATGTCAGTTGATTTGTAAGAGCCTTGGTTAAGGCTGAGTAAGTTGATGTTAACCAAGTGTCGAGTTAATACGTGTACATGAGCATGAGTTATTAGTGTAGTAGGTTCAACCTATGTCGATGAGATTGCGGGATTATTATCATTACGGGAGGATTCATGGGAAATGAGTTATAATGGGATATCGGGTGATAACATGGGTTAACTAATGGTTAATGAATTGTGGATCTAATTTATAAGGACCGTAGGTCCTGAGTAAAGTTTAAATAACTTTTTAGACGAGTTGGCTTTTAATTAAACTAGACTATTAGAACTCACTCAGGTTAGCTGACTTTGTGTGTGCGATAGATTGTTTTGCAGGTAAGCGTTGCACTGACGTATCTTGGCTTGGGAGCGGTGCTACTCGGATTGGTGTGCAAGCATTCGTAAGGTAACCGAATGACATTAAATAGTAAATAAAGTTTTTAAAAAGACTTCCGCTGTAGTTTAATATATCAAGAATGAGTATTTTCAAGGGAACAACCCGTTATGAGAACCAACTGTAGGGTGCCCGGTTTGGGGCCTTACAAGACGCGTAAAGAAAGATACAGATTGTAGACATTAATGTGTGATTTAAAGAGAAGAGCACAAAGTAAATACGTATGTATGTAAAAGAATAAAGAAATATTTTATTGTATTATGTATATAATATATATATTTAAAGAACGTTTTTAAGAAAGAATTTGATATAAAGTTAAAGAAAAAGAAACACTTGAACTCACCAGCGTTAGCTGACTTATTTAGTATGCACATCAGGTAGCAAAGGAAAGAAAAAGATATGACGCCGCGATGGCTTAGAAGTGGATGGCTGGATGGCTACTACTGGCAAGACTGACATCCCTATGCGTAGTTTATGTTAAAGGGAATGAAAGTTTAAAAGTTTTAATTGTTTCTGAATTTAGTAAAGACTTCCGCTGTTAATGTTTAATGTTTAATTCAAAGTTTAAGAGCTATGTTTATGCAATGTTTGCCAAGTATGAGAGGTACCCGGTTTGGGTCCTTTCAACCGGCTTCAATCCTTCCCCATTTCGAAGTAAGTATATCACCATTCTACTCGTTTTTGAATTCCGATCAAAAGCCCTAACGTCACAATCGTTGATCTTTGCTGTGGGAATCGATTTGGGAAGCTTTGTTTGTGTGGGGGGGGAGGGGGGGTTCTTTAGGGTTTAACTTGGGAAGGAGGTAGCTGAAACCAAGATGTTTAAAGCTTGTAGCACCACATTCAAGGTCACCGGTTCTAAACCCGCTGCACTTTTTAATTTTCTGTTTATTTTTGTTTATGATTTAGCATACTCACACGCACACACATGTTTATACACTTATAAATTTATGTATATATTAACTTACATGTACTCTTATAGAATTTAAAAAGAGTAAATCTCATATTGGTAACAAAACTTTAAATTCTTTCTTTTTGGCATTTTATATATATATATATATATAAATATATATATATATATATATATATATATATATATATATTATTTTCATGAAAAAACCAAAAAACTACTCATCAAAGGTGCTTCATATGTGTAGTACACCCAAAAACCTAACCCCCACCCAAAAACCTAAACCCCCTACCCCACCCCACCCACCCCCCAAAAACCTAAACTCCCCACCCACCCCCACCCCCTCCAAAAAACCAAACCTAAAAGCTAAATTAAACCCAAAAAATCATCCCCAAAAGCTAACTATGCTACACATATGTATCAAAACGCAGAATTTTTTTTTGAAAGAGGACAACGTGGGGAACAAGGTCTCCGAAGCGGTTTTTTAGTTTTTGATTTATATTTTGAGTTATGATTTTTTTATTATTTATTTTACCTTTAATAAATAGTTTTTTAATTTTCTGATTAACAACGAGTTTTATTATGATATTTTCCATATATATATAAAATCATCCCCAAAAGCTAACTATGCTACACATATGTATCAAAACGCAGAATTTTTTTTTGATATATATATATATATATATATATATATATATATATATATATATATATATATATATATATAGGGGTTAGTTCACTAGAAAACTTATTTTCATGAAAAAACCAAAAAACTACTCATCAAAGGTGCTTCATATGTGTAGTACACCCAAAAGCCTAACCCCCAACCAAAAACCTAAACCCCCTACCCCACCCCACCCACCCCCCAAAAACCTAAACTCCCCACCCACCCCCACCCCCTCCAAAAAACCAAACCTAAAAGCTAAATTAAACCCAAAAAATCATCCTCAAAAGCTAACTATGCTACACATATGTATCAAAACGCAGAATTTTTTTTTTGAAAGAGGATAACGTGGGGAACAAGGTCTCCGAAGCGGTTTTTTAGTTTTTGATTTATATTTTGAGTTATGATTTTTTTATTATTTATTTTACCTTTAATAAATAGTTTTTTAATTTTCTAATTAACAACGAGTTTTATTATGATATTTTCCATATATATATATATATATATATATATTACAGTGAAACAATTAGTACCAACTAAATAACTTATAAATCAAACCTTTATATATATTCTCAAGAGTTTATAAATAATAACTTTTTAACGAATAAAAGCATATATACATAAAACACTTGGCAGCCTAACTTGGCTCATCTTTTCTTTTCTTTCTCGTATTCCTCTTTAAAGATCTGGCTTGGATCTTTGAATACGTAGATCTAACTCTTTCCTTTACTGGGCTGGGCTTTTCCAGTAACTGCTAGGCCTTCAAATCTTTTGCTTAGGCCTTTTATGGCTTCGTCCAATTCAAGAGGATCTGCCTCTCTTTTTCCAATAGTATCAACGCTTCTTCTTAGATCTTTGATACTTTGGGCCAACTCTATATATTTAGTTATAATTCTTTTTAAGACGTCTTGTTTATCACGATTACGAGCATCATTATCATTATTAAAAATGTATTACTTCATTTCTATCTTATATTTTAAAAAGCATGACAAACATGACTTTAAAACTCGATTTTATTAACTAACTATTTTTACAAATCATTTATAAGACTATAAAAACTATGATCTGTAAACTGTTCAATTTGCAAGTGAAACCATTTTTATCTATTATTATTAGTGTTAAAACCTAATAAAATTTAATTAATTAATATATTCATTTTAAACAAATTAATTATTTAAAATCCTTTTTTTATAAATTTTAATTGGAATATAATTTTGATTATTTTTATAGACCTATTATTGTGTGAAGATTTATATGCCTTTTATGTAATTCATTCTTTTTAACATTTAAAACACGTTTTCATACTCTTAATTAATAATTAATGTAGGATTAATTATTAATAAGTTTAAATATTATTTGTATACTTTAAATTTTGGTTTAATTACTAATTAATTAAATCATTATTTTCTTCTAAAACACTTATTGTTCATAGAAATCAAATAAATAAAAGGTTTTATTTATTTATATATCTAGTTATTTATCTATTCAACTAATTATTATTCATTCACTTATTTATTCATCTATTAATTTACAAACAAGAGGACCCTAAACTATTCATTTCTACACTTATAAAAATATTCACAACGAATGAAATCATTTATTCATACACTTATACTTTTGCGAGGGATTTCATAAGTATCATTTGAAACTCAAACAAACATTTTCTTACATAATCAAGGAACCCTCGCATCCATCCCTTTACACACTAAGATCCCCTTTAATCATTTGAACACACCATCAAACATAGGTTGACCTTGTGGTTAGCTAGACATTCATGCAATAACAACTTGTTCGTGTGATTACCAAGCTACCTATTACAAGTGAGTTAATAGCCCCTATTTTTACTTTTTACATATTTGGGGTGAATCATGATACATCGAAAACTATTTGCAATTACAATATACAATTCTACAATTATGATCATATGTGTGATTTGTGCTTGAATGCTATGAGTTGAAACTACATATACATGACATACACGTGCAATCATTAACTCTGTACAAGCCAACAGTATCATTAATAGATCTATTGTGTCTGACAAACCCACCCAGGTAGGGTGATTGTTACCGACAAATATTAGGATAACAAGTGTGTTATGCCTCAGTCACAAGGTTTGATTGTACACCTACTTTGACTATAGTGATTCTCCATAAATGCCTTATTTACCATATGTCATATGAATTGTATAAAATACTTGAAATCTACTTGAGGTGTCAAAACCTATGTATGCTCACCAACTATTTTTAGTTGACCTTGTTTTTATCATGTTTGAGGTGCGAATCTTTGAGTTTATGTTCAAGTTGCTCCACTTAAGTTATGAAGACCTAGTTTATTAAATAAATGAACTTATTGATGTATTTTACTTTCTTGTTTGTGGATTTTGGTGGTTTGAACTATGTTATGAATTTGAAGTGATTTTAATATATAAAAACTTTAGACAATCATGTGCTTATGAACAGTCTCCATGCCCCACTCCAACATGTTTCGCCGTTGGTTGGGGTGTGACAGATTGGTATCAGAGCTATGGTTATAGGGAATTAAGTTATTAAAACCAATGACCTAGTGTATAACCTTAGGATGCCCCTCATGTGACTATCCTACATGTCATCTTATGTGTTATATTGCATGCTACAACACGTATTATCTTATATGCCATGTTATTTGATATCTTATGTGCTTACACTAATTGCTACTTATGTGATACCTTATTTGCTACATTATTTAATTAGTCTACACATTACCTATCTGATTACACTAGATGTTATCCTAAGTATTACTGTATCATGCACTTAGTCATATCTAAGTCCTTATACTCCCCTATCCTTATGCTTTGGGAATTATGTCATCATCATCACTTGTGGAAGATTCAAACTCTTAGGCCTAATGCCTAGTAAATTTTTTTTTTGAAAATCCCGTCAAAGTTTTGAGTTGTGATAATTAGTAAATAACATGTGCAATCCGGAAGGGTGAATGCCTGTATTTTGGGTCTTCTGTCTAGGAAAGCATTTCATATAAATCCAAATCAACCAATGGATCCGTATGTTTTCCTAGGAATTCCCGAAGTGAGTGTTCACCTATAGGCTAAAGCATATCTTCTTGAAAGTATATGAATTTAAATCACTTTAATTTGTCAAAGTATCCATTTGGTTATGCTACCAAATGAGTACAAACTAAACACCGTCCTTTTATTTATTGCAATTTGGTACACATACCTAAACTTTCTTTATAAATTAATTATTTTATTACTTGAGTTAGGTAACATTGTTATTTTGTTCAAACAAAACATTTATCAAATCCATGGTTTATAGATATTATCTAGAATATAAATTATTTATAAACCCTTTACCTTGTAAAGAAACTTAATACCCCATTTTGAATAACTTATGTTGTAAAAACATTGACACAAAATTTATTCTTTTAACTAAAAAATTATTTGACTTGATTAATTATTCTATCATGACTTTTTATTCCATTAAACTAATCATTTCTTAACTCTTGGCTTAATCACTAAATAATTAATCCATTATTTCTTTTAAAAAACATCCTCTTTATGATAGTTAAATCAAATAAATAAAAGGTTTTGTTTATTCAATTTATTTATTCAACTTATTATTTTTACTTATTTATTTATTAATTTACCAACAAGGGTAAATTTCAATTACTTGTTCATTTACAAACAAGGAGCATAAATCAGTTATTCATGTATACATTATCCTACATACCCGTAAAACTTTCTCATCATCTTGCACATTCGAAAATGCATGAGCTTACTAGTCATTTCAAGAATATGAATCATTTCACGTAAGCGTTAACCATCCATATAAACCTCAACAAAATTAAAAATTTAAAACCCAACTACATACATTGTACATGAAACTCCAAGCAACACGCTTATCCGCAAAACTCGACCACCTACAAACTTCGATAGTTAACATAGCTCATGCGATTCAATTATTCACATATGAAGGTTCGCAATATACATGATATTGGATTGTTCACATTATACATGAAACTTGATTGTTTACAATATACATGATACTAGATTATACATGAAACTTGATTGTTTATATTATACACGAAACTAGATTGTTTACATTGTTGCAATTGACTGCCCACATTATACACAAGGCATGATTATTCACTTTATCCATGAAAGTTGATAGCTATAAACTTCGAGTTACTCATGGTTTGACGTATTCTTGTTCAAACACGAGGAATCTATAAACTACTCGGGGTTTGTCGTATTCTTGTTCAAACATGAGGGAGCTATAAACTTTATGGGTAATCTTGAGGATTATACCATATATCTAGGATAACCATGGGGTTGTGCCACATTGTTATTCTTTTGTTATTCTTAATTGATTACATTATCTATGGAGATTTGAGAGAGAGATTTGAGAGTGAGAAGAAGTGAATTGAGGTGTGAGGATTTGTGAAGGATTGGGGTGGTATTTATAGGACAAGTTGGGGATGGATTTTGGAATAAAATAATGTAAAAATAAGGGAGTATGGATAGGTATGAATTAAATGAAGTATGGAGGTGAGGGGAGGCTTGCCTTGAGCCGTAAATTGTAAGGGAAGGGGGGGGGGTGTAGGGTGGTAAGTGATAATGGTGTTGGTGCATAGGTGGTTCTTGCATGGAGGGTTTTGGTGTGTTAGTTAACTTTTATAAAGTAATAGTTTTTATATAATCTATGTAAGCTTTTATAAAAGTATTGTTGGATTTTATGGACCGACCCGATGGACAACGCGGTTGACCGAGCTATGACCCGTAAGAGTTACACCTAGGGCAACGAACATTAAATCCACTTAACCTGCTTAACTGGTAATTACGAACTGTTAGCGAGACGATATATTTTATATATATTTGTTAGACGTGAATTATTATTTATACTAGTTTATAAATAATAATTATATATATTGTTTTAATCTTTAATTAAAATAATTAAATAGGTTCAGACTTTTACATCTCGTATTAAACTATGGGCCCGAAAACAATTAGTAGGGTTTATTATTATATAATAATAACCTAATAATATGTTTTTTAACCTAAGATTTGTTGAAGCAGCCGCAAAATAAGAAGCAAAATAATTTCATCATTTGACTTGCTTGCCACTTTTCTGGTGATTACCAATTTGGTAGCCGCAAAAAGAAAAAAACAAGAAGTCGGTTTCCTTCTTGACGAATTCACAAGCTTCCAAGGACAACGGTAACAGACTCTTGCCTTTGTAAGCCTCAAGCCGCCGCCGTCGGCCGGCGCCGTCCCGTTCCCGCGTTTTTGGTTCGTGTCTAGCTTCGGTTCGTTGTTCCTAGGTGTCTCAACCGGTTAATCATTAACCACTAATGTATAATTAATCTCATCAGTAGATTAATTGTTTTTTTTGTTTGCGTGTTCATAACCAGATCCTGTTCGGTTTATCAGTGCTGTTAAATAGGTTATGATTTTATTTTCCGTTGCGTATTTATTAATTAACTGAATTAATTAATTTCTCTGTCAAAACCCGTTTTTACAAAAGTCAAACCGATCACCATTGAATCCCAAACGTGGTATCAGAGCCTGGGTTATAACATGCAAATCGAAACCGGTCTGGTTTCACCGGTTAAATTAATCACAAACTTTAACTATCTTGAAGTTTCTGATCTGATCTATTTTTGGGGCAATTTTTTTATTTATTAATTTGGTCGTTTTTTTATTTTATTTGACCAAATATATTGCCCGTATGTGATTGTTTTGAATATGTAAATCTAGCCCGACCCATGTGATTGAGTTGTTTGTGTTTATTATTCAGTTTTTTGGTTTTATGGTTTTGGCCCACTTTTGATGGCTCAAAGTTGTAATAGAATAGACTTTTTTATTTTATGTAATGTAATAAAAACCCGAAGACAAATTTGATGACGTAACAGGAATCATGGATTCAGTGAGAGTCATCCGAGACGACTAGATGCACGGAAGTCCATCCTTGTGGTTGTTTTAATTTTGTGGACCCCGTGACCCGTTTGGTCTTGCTAACTGGCTCTAGCAAGATCAAACAAACTTGGCCCTATAAGATTTACATATTTATTTGCTTTATGGTTGCTTTTATTTTTTTTATAACTTAAATTTATTATAAACCAACAAAACACCAAACGTTTTAAAATGAGTTTTAAAATGTCACAATCTGTCACCACAAGTTCTAATTTTACAACTTGTAAAATTTTATAAAAATAATAACTGGCTTGTTTTTATAAAATAAATATCCGCTAAAGTTTTGCAATTTAAACTAAATTTAATTTCAAAACTTATAACTTAATAGTTTTCAACTATTAACTTTAACTGGTTATTCAAGTCGCGACAAACTTAGTTTTAATAAGTTAGTCAAAATTAAGTGTCCTGAGAGATGAAAGGGTTCATCAAATTTGCCATGACTTTAAATAGTAAAACTGGCTTTTACAACGCACGTATGATTTAATCATTCGTTGTGTTTGACCCTATTCGGTAAACACTAAAATTGGAACCCATATTTAAAACCAATGGACTATGCCATCCTATTATAAGGAATGTAACATTTCTGATTTTTTTAGTATCCGTATTTCAAATTCAATGTAATTCATTTCAAACCCAATTCTAGTGCGCTGTTTTGTTCTATTCGTACCATTAATTAAATACTATATTTCAATGCTAATCCGCAAATTTTACACGGTTGTAACCTACTAAAACACTACATAAGTACCTATTTATACAAATATGTCAAAGACTAAAGTTACAAGGTCTGATGTTGAAAATCAACAAGAAACCCTAATAGGCACGGTCGCGCCTCGTTCTGGCACGGTCGCGCGACTTGCTTTGGAACGGTCGCGCCCGGTGTCTTGGCACGGTCGCGCCTCATATGGGCACGGTCGCGCCTCTCGTCAGTTGAAACGTAAATGCAGTCTTTAATCACAGAGACGTTCGATTTCGTAACCGTTTTACACGTTCCAACTATTAACAAACAGAGTTAAGCCACTTGATCATCATAATTACAACAAATAAACGGAATTACATCAATTCATCTAATAATTATCAAAATCGTCCACTAGACCATCGAATTCCCCAATTGGTTTGCAATTCTCTCAAGCAAACGCACATACGATCCTCCCAGAAGCTACTGACCTACTTGAAGCAACCGGAATCGTAGCAGAAGACGCCGGAAACCAAGCTCGCCGACGCCAGAACTCCTCTCTACCGTTCTCTATCAATTCGTTACTTTTTCGGGTAATTGAAACCTTCTTCTCACTCGATTCTGTTTATAGATCAAAAGCCCCATGTTAATTTGGGCTTTCATTATGAAAATCACCACGAACCCGAATCTACATTTTCGTTAAAAATGATTTAATCGAATCGAACCTTAGACACGTTTTAAATACAATTAATTTATACAAAAAGACTCGTGATGATCTAATGGGTGAAAGCCCCATGAATTCCAACATTAACAATATAAGAATTAGTCAAATTGAATCTGTTTTGGAACAGACACGGTCGCGCTAACATTCTAGCGCGGTCGTGCTTCATGAGACACGGTCGCGCCAAATGCCAGCGCGGTCATGCCTCCCACACTCAGACCCAGTCATGCCCTTGGCTAGACTTGGTCGTGCCTCAAAACCCTAGACACGGTCGTGCCTGGCCCAAGACACGATCGTGCCTTGTAAACAGCCCAATTATGCATTCTGCTTGATCAACACGGTCGCGTCCCTGACTAGCACGGTCGCGCCCGTGGTCTTAGCATGATCGTGCCTTGTTTCAGGCACGGTCGTGTGTGAGAAAAATCTTAGCAGAATAATTATTTCCATAAATTAAAAACAATGAGTATTTCAAATTAATTTTTAAATAAAAATAATTGATTTTATAAAATAAATAGATAGAAATTATTTATTTAAAACTTACAAAATTAAATTCATATTTAACCCCTACACTTAAATATTATTTGCACAATTTACTTAAATATCTTTATGAAAATAAAGTAAAGACATTTATAAATATTTTAAAACATCTAATGCAACTAAATGACTAAGTTACATATTTTATAAATAAATAAATAAGGTTACAATTATTTATTTAATTTACATTTAAACAAAAACTATTTGTTTAGGTGATACTTAATCACCCCTAATACATACATTATTTTTATAACTAAGTAAACAAATAATAATTTTATTATTTAGTTATCCCAAACCCAAATTTTATACAACACCTTTCAAGTACAACCCACTAACACCTACAACTTCGAATTCTTTATACACACATCCAATTTAGCCTTAGACTTAGACATGGATATTTGTACACACTATTAATTCAATACACATTACACTCTAGGTTAACGTTGTGCATTACAAGGACCTCATTTCTAGCTAATTTTTCGTGTTAGCTACGCCTTCAAAGCATGTGAGTATTACATAGCCCATTTTACTCTTTTACACTTTTTGGGGTGGAACATGAACACTATACAACACTATTACTTACACTTACACAAACTACACAAGTACAAATCCTCTTTACATTCATTTGTGCAATTTGAGCTTTATGCCCGAGTGCTAGTTGTGCTAACTTTTGTATGCGATTATGTGCAATCATTAACTATTCAAGCCGACGGTAAACAATGATAGATCTATTGAGTCTGACAAACCCACCCAGGTAGGGTGATTGTTACCGACAACACAATTTTTGTATGCTAGTTACAAAGGTTTGATTGTATTTGGTTACACAATAGCTGCTCCCCATAAATGCCTTATTTTATCATGATATGTAAGGATTTGTTTATTTACAATCTATATGCTATCTATATATAAACCTGTGTTATACTCACCAACTTTTTAGTTGACTTTATTTTATTCATGTTTCAGGTACTAATGTGTGATTTGATCAAGATTTGCTTCACATAGGCTTTGGGACTTAGTTAATTTGAATAAAGGATTTTATATATTTCAATCATGTTCTTTCTTGGATTTGGTTGTGTTTGGATTATTTGAAATGAAATTGATGTTTAATATATTACAATTTAGTCAACCTTGTGCTCATGAATAGTCTACATGTCCCGCCCCGATGATTCCGCCATTGGTTGGGGTGTGACAGATTGGTATCAGAGCCTTGGTTATAGGAAACTAGGTTATTAGACACCCTTGACCTAGACTATAAGTTTAGGACACCCACTTATGCCATGCTTCATGATTATAAGATATGTGCTACATGCTATGTGTTACATGCTATGTGTTACATGCTATGTGTTACATGCTTACTATGATTAGATATTATTTCGTTTTTGATACCTTACTTATTAGAAATTCATGACTTATTAGACTATACTTAAATAATAATTAAATAAATAATATCCCTACCTATACCCTAAAACCTCATAATATTCTTACCAACTTCTCTATGGGGTGTTCAAAGTCGGATATCCGAAAATTCGGATATCCGAAATTTTCGGATAGTGGATTTCACTATCCGAATCCGTATCCGAAATTTCGGATATCCGAAATTCGGATATCCGAAAATTCGGATACGGATTCGGATACTGAAACGGATATCCGAAAATATAAAAAAAATAAAAATATATATAAAAATAATATTTTTAAATTACAAAAACAATTAAAAACCTTAAAAAACATTAGAAAATATACATATAAACATATATAAATATAATATATCGGGTTTTGATTCAAATTTTCTTATTTTTAAATAATAAAAACAATTAAAAAAAATATATAAATATAATATTTCGGATATTCGGATATCCGAACTATCCGAAATATCCGAAAATCACTATCCGAATCCGAAAATTCGGATATCCGAATTTTCGGATAATTCGGATTCGGATTTTCGGATAATTCGGGTTCGGTTTCGGATTCGGATTTTTTTGAACACCCCTACTACCTATACCCTAAAACCTCATAATATTCTTACCTACTTCTCTATCATCATCTTCTTAGCATGTGGAAACTCCATGGATCTAAAAATTATAAAAAAATCTTTTTATTTCCTCGTTAAGGCTTTTAAATTTTGTTAATTATTTGGGGACACGCGCAATCTGGAAGGGTGACACCTGTATTCTGGGTTTTCTGTCTAGGAAAGCATTTCGCATAAATCCCAATCAACCGAGGGACCCGTATGTTTTCCTGGGAATTCCTGGGATGAGTGTTTACTTATAGGCTAAAGCATGTCTCCTTGAAAATTATATGAGTTTAATTAACCTTAATGTGTCATGGTATTCAAGTGATTATATCACTATTTGAGTACAATCCCAACTATGAATAACTATTTTATTTGTTATCTTATATTTTTAAACCCAAACAACATTCATGAGTTCTTACATCTTTTCTTGTCTTGTGAAAATCTGTAGAATGCCTCCCCGTCGTGCTCCCGTGGCCAACACCAACACCGACATCGCTACCATCCTTGCACAACTCGTAACTCAACTCACTCAAGCTAATGGTGCCACCAATGGTAACCATGGGGTGAATGGTGGTAATGGTGGAAATGGTGGTGCCAATCCATCTCAATGCACCTTCAAGCATTTCAACTCATGTAATCCCCTCACGTTTTATGGTACTGAAGGAGCTACGGGACTTCTTCAATGGTTCAAAAGTATTGAGAATACCTTTCTCAATAGTAACTGCCATGATAACCTTCGTGTTCGTCATGCCACAAGTGTCTTACAAAAACGGGCACTCACGTGGTGGAATGGGGAAAAGAGGAATAGGGGTGTGGATGTAGCAATGGCCTTGCATTGGGATGAGGTTAAAAGGCTAATGACTGAGGAATTCTGTCCTCGAAATGAGGTAAAGAAACTTGAAGCTGAATTTTGGGATCTTGCCCAAGATAGTGGTGAAAACTTGGCATATACAACTCGGTTCCATGAGTTGAGTCTTCTCGTGCCCAACATAGTCACACCTTTATCCCGCTGCATTGAAAAATATATTGGTGGTTTACCTAGGCAAATTCAAGATACTGTCCTAGGAAGAAATCCTGCAACACTTGAAGATGCTATCCGTTTATCCGCTACCTTAACCGATAACCACGTGAAGGCAGGGACTCTTACTAAGAAGGGTACAAAGAAAGTCTCCGACACTGCAACTTCTTCCACCCATAACAAAGAAGCCATAACTGAACCCTCCCGACATAATAAGAAAAGAAAGGCTAGAAACTATGCTATGGTCACTCCTGCTATGCCCGTTAACCAAGCTGCACCTATGGTTCAAGCACTAGTAAAAAAGCCATATGTTGGGATCTACCCACTCTGTGCCACATGCAACTATCATCATCCTCAAAACATCCCATGTCGCCTTTGCACTTATTGTGGGAAATATGGCCATACGGTCAATGTGTGTAGGGCCAAAGCTCTTGCGGGCCAAGTCAACCCACCAACCCGAACCATTCAACAAGTGGCTAATCAAGGTGTTCCTGCTATAGCAAATGGGCGTGCATGTTTTGAATGTGGTGACCCAAATCACTTCCGTGACCAGTGCCCAAGGTTAATCAATGCTAGACAAGGCGGAGCTCGTGGGCGTGATTTCAATATAAATGCCAATGAAGCTCAAGCCAACAATGATGTGGTCAACGGTACGTTCCTCGTTAATAGTCAATATGCCTCCATTTTATTTGATACCGGTGCCGATAAAAGTTTTGTGTCACTTAGTTTTGAACCCTTACTTGCAAAGACACGATCCCAATTAGAGAAAACCTTCACTGTCGAAATAGCAAATGGTGATTCACTTACAATTGAGTCTGTTATCTATGACTGCTCTCTAGAACTTTATGAACATACATTCCCAATCAATCTTGTACCAATGCCATTAGGGAGTTTTGATATCATCATAGGCATCGATTGGTTATCAAATCATCATGCCGAAGTCATCTGTTTCGAGAAGTGCATTCGAATACCTCTACCATCGGGAGAAACGTTAAGGGTCTTTGGTGAAAAGCCTTGCAAGGGACTAAAGTTAGTGTCATGCACTACCGCCCAAAAGTACTTACGAAAGAAGTACGTGGCCTTCTTAGCTCATATTGTTCAAAAGGATGTCACAGAGAAGAGTATCCAAGACATTCCCATCATTCGGGATTTTCCCGAAGATCTATCCGGTCTTCCACCCGTTCGACAAGTAGAATTTCGCATTGATCTTGTGCCCGGAGCTAACCCCGTGGCTAGAGCTCCTTACCTTCTTGCACCTTCTGAAATGCAAGAACTTGCAAGTCAACTTCAAGAGCTCTCCGACAAGGGATTCATTCGTCCAAGTCATTCACCGTGGGGTGCACCCGTCTTGTTCGTCAAAAAGAAAAATGGATCATTCCGCATGTGTATTGACTACCGCGAACTCAACAAGCTTACCATCAAGAACCGTTACCCTTTGCCTAGAATTGATGACCTCTTTGATCAACTTCAAGGTTCTACTTGCTTCTCAAAGATTGATCTTCGATCCGGTTATCACCAACTCCGTGTGCAAGAAGACGATATTCCAAAGACTGCCTTCCGAACAAGGTATGGTCATTACGAGTTCATGGTTATGCCTTTTGGACTAACCAATGCACCCGCAGTTTTCATGGACCTCATGAATCGTGTGTGCAAACCGTACCTTGATAAGTTTGTGATCGTTTTCATCGATGACATTTTAATCTATTCCAATACTAAAGCTGACCAAGAGCAACATCTTACACTGGTTTTGGAACTCTTGAAGAAGGAACAACTATATGCCAAATTCTCCAAATGTGAATTTTGGCTAAAGGAAGTTCAATTTCTTGGTCACATCATCAACGACAAGGGTATTCATGTTGACCCTGCTAAGATCGAAACGGTTAAGAATTGGAATGCCTCGAAGACTCCCACCGAAATTCGTTCATTTCTTGGTCTTGCGGGATATTATCGTCGTTTCATCTGAAACTTCTCTAAGATTGTTGTCCCTCTTACCGCCTTGACCCACAAGGGTAAAACTTATGAATGGGGACCAAAGCAAGAAGAAGCTTTCCAAACTCTAAAGCAAAAGTTGTGCAATGCTCATATCTTGACTCTCCCTGATGGGAATGATGATCTAGTTGTCTACTGTGATGCTTCCAACCAAGGTCTCGGTTGCGTTCTCATGCAACGAGGCAAAGTAATCGCTTACGCATCAAGACAACTCAAGATTCATGAGAAGAATTATACGACGCACGATCTCGAGTTGGGTGCGGTCGTATTCGCATTGAAGATTTGGAGACATTACCTCTATGGCACAAAATGTGTGGTGTTCACCGACCACAAAAGTCTTCAACACATTTTCAACCAAAAAGAACTCAATATGAGGCAACGACGTTGGGTTGAACTCCTTAACGACTATGACTGCGAGATTCGTTACCATCCCGGCAAAGCGAATGTTGTAGCCGACGCTTTGAGTCGAAAGGACCATGTCATGCTTCAATGTGTTCGAATTCAAACCAACATTCAAAACCGCATCTTAAAAGCTCAACATGTCTCAGTCACCGAGGGTAACATGTATGAGGAAATGTCATGTGGTGTTGAACTTCAACTTGAATCAAAACCCAATGGCTTACTTTATTACTTGAACCGTATTTGGGTTCCCGATCGCGATGATCTCCGTACGTTTCTTATGAACGAGGCATTCAAGACTCGTTATTCTATTCATCCTGGTGCGGATAAAATGTACCAAGATCTTCGCCAACAATATTGGTGGCCTGGTATGAAGAAGGACATTGCTCTCTATGTTGCCAAATGTCTAACTTGCTCCAAAGTCAAAGCCGAACACCAACGTCCTTCCGGGTTGCTTGAACAACCAGAAATTCCCATGTGGAAATGGGAGAACTTAGCTATAGATTTCATTACCAAACTTCCTCGCACCTCAAGTGGTTATGATTGCATTTGGGTGATCATTGATCGTCTCACCAAATCTGCTCATTTCTTGCCTATCCGTGAAGACTATCGGGTTGAGAAACTAGTCCGAATTTACATTGATGAAATTGTGAGCCGTCACGGTGTTCCCATAAACATAATCTCCGATAGAGATACTCGGTTCACCTCTCGCTTTTGGCAATCTCTCCAAACTGCACTTGGTACACGATTGGATTTGAGCACGACCTACCATCCTCAAACTGATGGTCAAACCGAGCAAACAATCCAAAATCTTGAGGATATGCTTAGAGCTTGTGTAATTGATTTTGGTGGCAAATGGGATTCACATCTATCCCTAATCGAGTTCTCTTACAATAATAGCTACCACACGAGTATTAACATGGCTCCATTTGAAGCTCTCTATGGTCGCAAGTGCCGTTCTCCTATCTGTTGGAACGAGATTGGTGAAGCACAAATCACCGGTCCCGAGCTAATTCAAGAAACATCCGACAAGATTATTCAAATCCGTGATAACATTCGAGTAGCGAGAAGTCGGCAAAAGAGTTATGCCGACAAACGACGAAAACCCTTGGAATTCCAAGTCGGTGACCTTGTCCTTCTAAAGGTGTCTCCGTGGAAGGGTGTAATCCGTTTTGGAAAGAAAGACAAACTATCACCTCGCTATGTGGGTCCATTTAAGATCCTTGAAAGGATTGGGAAAGTGGCTTATAAACTCGATTTACCTCCATCCCTTGGCAATGTGCATCCTACATTTCACGTGTCTAATCTGAAGAAATGTCTTGCTGATGAAAACCTTCACATACCCCTTGACGATGTGCGCATTGACGAAACGATGCACTTCGTTGAGAGACCAGTGGAAATCATGGATCGTGAAATCAAACAGCTCAAGCGAAGTCGTATTCGTATTGTCAAAGTTCGTTGGGAATCTAAACGTGGTCCTGAGTTCACTTGGGAATGAGAGGACCAAATGAAGCTCAAGTACCCCCATCTTTTTACTGATGCCGGCGCTTCCTCTAGCTAAATTTCGGGACGAAATTCCCTCAACATGGGGAGACTGTAACATTTCTGATTTTTTTAGTATCCGTATTTCAAATTCAATGTAATGCATTTCAAACCCAATTCTAGTGCGCTGTTTTGTTCTATTCGTACCATTAATTAAATACTATATTTCAATGCTAATCCGTAAATTTTACACGGTTGTAACCTACTAAAACACTACATAAGTACCTATTTATACAAATATGTCAAAGACTAAAGTTACAAGGTCTGATGTTGAAAATCAACAAGAAACCCTAATAGGCACGGTCGTGCCTCGTTCTGGCACGGTCGCGCCAAGTGCCTTGGCACGGTCGCGCGACTTTCTTTGGAACGGTCGCGCCAGGTGTCTTGGCACGGTCGCGCCTCTCATCAGTTGAAACATAAATGCAGTCTTTAATCACAGAGACGTTCGATTTCGTAACCGTTTACACGTTCCAACTATTAACAAACAGAGTTAAGCCACTTGATCATCATAATTACAACAAATAAACGGAATTACATCAATTCATCTAATAATTATCAAAATCGTCCACTAGACCATCGAATTCCCCAATTGGTTTGCAATTCTCTCAAGCAAACGCACATACGATCCTCCCAGAAGCTACTGACCCACTCAAAGCAACCAGAATCGTAGCAGAAGACGCCGAAAACCAAGCTCGCCGACGCCGAAACTCCTCTCTACCGTTCTCTATCAATTCGTTACTCTTTCGGGTAATTGAAGCCTTCTTCTCACTCAATTCAGTTTATAGATCAAAAGCCCCATGTTAATTTGGGCTTTCATTATGAAAATCACCACGAACCCGAATCTACATTTTCGTTAAAAATGATTTAATCGAATCGAACCTTAGACACGTTTTAAATACAATTAATTTATACAAAAAGACTCGTGATGATCTAATGGGTGAAAGCCCCATGAATTCCAACATTAACAATATAAGAATTAGTCAAATTGAATCTGTTTTGGAACAGACACGGTCGCGCTAGCATTCTAGCGCGGTCGTGCTTCATGAGACACGGTCGCGCCAAATGCCAGCGCGGTCGTGCCTCCCACACTCAGACCCAGTCATGCCCTTGGCTAGACTTGGTCGTGCCTCAAAACCCTAGACACGGTCGTTCCTGGCCCAAGACACGATCGTGCCTTGTAAACAGCCCAATTATGCATTCTGCTTGATCAACACGGTCGCGTCCCTGACTAGCACGGTTACGCCCGTGGTCTTAGCACGATCGTGCCTTGTTTCAGGCACGGTCGTGTGTGAGAAAAATCTTAGCAGAATAATTATTTCCATAAATTAAAAACAATGAGTATTTCAAATTAATTTTTAAATAAAAATAATTGATTTTATAAAATAAATAGATAGAAATTATTTATTTAAAACTTACAAAATTAAATTCATATTTAACCCCTACACTTAAATATTATTTACACCATTTACTTAAATATCTTTATGAAAATAAAGTAAAGACATTTATAAATATTTTAAAACATCTAATGCAACTAAATGACTAAGTTACATATTTTATAAATAAATAAATAAGGTTACAATTATTTATTTAATTTACATTTAAACAAAAACTATTTGTTTAGGTGATACTTAATCACCCCTAATACATACATTATTTTTATAACTAAGTAAACAAATAATAATTTTATTATTTAGTTATTCCAAACCCAAATTTTATACAACACCATTCAAGTACAACCCACTAACACCTACAACTTTGAATTCCTTATACACACATCCAATTTAGCCTTAGACTTAGACATGGATATTTGTACACACTATTAATTCAATATACATTACATTCTAGGTTAATGTTGTGCATTACAAGGACCTCATTTCTATCTAATTTTTCGTGTTAGCTACGCCTTCAAATCATGTGAGTATTACATAGCCCCTTTTACTCTTTTACACTTTTTGGGGTGGAACATGAACACTATACAACAGTATTACTTACACTTACACAAACTACACAAGTACAAATCCTCTTTACATTCATGTATGCAATTTGAGCTTTATGCCCGAGTGCTAGTTGTGCTAACTTTTGTATGCGATTATGTGAAATCATTAACAATTCAAGCCGACGGTAAACAATGATAGATCTATTGAGTCTGACAAACCCACCCAGGTAGGGTGATTGTTACCGACAACACAATTTTTGCATGCTAGTTACAAAGATTTGATTGTATTTGGTTACACAATAGCTGCTCCCCATAAATGTCTTATTTTATCATGACATGTAAGGATTTGTTTATTTACAATCTATATGCTATCTATATATAAACCTGTGTTATACTCACCAACTTTTTAGTTGATTTTATTTTATTCATGTTTCAGGTACTTGATGAGTGTGAAACTATATATATTTTAATAGAGATTTATCACACAGTATTAGTTTTAAAAAGGGTTTTCACCAAAGACTAATCACACACACATCGGGCAGTGTACCCGTCGGATAGCAATATAGTAAAGGTAAGAACCGGATATCAATCCGTGGACACGGTGGAATGCGATAATAAACCGGAACTAAAATCTAATCAAGTGAGGGTATAAAGATATTTTGAAGAGTTTTGTTTAATTAACTAACATGCAAATATATAAAAACTAAGCTAAGGTCACAATTCAAACAATTAGGGAGAAAATATCACTTTGGTGTCGAATCCATCTAGAATACATCCAATACACTCATAGGAACATGGCAATCACACGAAACATAAATTGTCTAAACTCTTGTCAAAGATATCTAATCAAATGACTATTCGGAAAGCTAGCATGGATTATACAAACTAACCACCTAAAATCATACAATGAAGCTCACGTGTTTAACAATCATGTTAATGTTTATAAAGATTAAACTAGTTTCCGATTAAGGTACGCTAGTCCAACAACTAGTTGGAAAGATAATATGAACAGCACACTACCCACCTCAACTTGATTAAATTAGACAACAATATGCATTTCTTCAACATACAATGTTCATGTAAAGATTATATAAATTAGGAGAATGTGTCAACAATTCCTAGATAAACATAAAACTAAACATGAAACATTCTAACAAACACTTTGTCTTTCCAAACATAAGCATAAGGATACACATACAAATATAATGATTCATAAACAAGACTTCATTCACCATTCCTAGTCAAAAGCCATGAACTAGTATAAATACATACACCAATTTATGAATATAAGCATAAACCATAAGTTTTCCAACATAATATGATATACACAAACACAAGTCTTGTAAACATCTCAAAACATTTGAATACATAATTTCATTGAAGAATAATCATACGGTTGTCATAACATTAACACAATAATTGCCAATAATCCATGAATGTTGTTAAATGTATCTAAACTTCATCTAAACCAAAGTGAACAAGAGTTTTAGCTCTTCATGAGCACCAAAATTACAAATAAGCAGGGAAAAATAGTGTGAAACATGATATGAAAACAAGAATCAAACCACTCCTCCAAACCTAGATGTTGTTGTTGATGTATGGTGATCCTCTTGATGTTGTATCCTCTCCAAGAATCTTGAAATATGGCTGGAACAAGAGAAATACGAGCTGGAACAGTAGACTTTCTCCCCTGGTTGCTTGATGTCTGAATGGGAGTTTAAGTTCTGTTTAAATAGAAAGTGGGAAGCACGACCGTGCCTAGAGAGAAGGCACGACCGTGTCAGGTACAAAGGCGCGGTCGTGTCTAGGTCTTAGCACGACCGCGTGACAGAGGGTTGACCGATCCGGAGCTTCCATTGGGTCTCTTGCTTCGAGGTGTCAGACTCACGGGTGTTCCCGCGACCGTGTGGAGGCAGGGCACGGTTGTGCCTTGCCTTTTGGCTTGGCGCGGTCGTGCCATGTACTGGGCGCGACCGTGCTTAGGGTTTGCAAGTTAGGCACGACCGTGCCAATTAGGGACACGACCATGCCTTCATCACAGAAACCCTAAAAACTTCACTTTTTATCCTGGAATCTTCTTGTTTGTTCACTAGCTTCACAAAAACCTACAAAACAGGAAATGAAGCAAATAAGTGCCTAAACGTTGAATATAACCAAGAATTGATCGTTAAATGAGCGAAGTTTTGTGCCAAAAAGATGTGTAAATATTAACACATCAAACAACCCCACACTTGAACATTGCTTGTCCTCAAGCAAGAAATCAAAATGAAACAAAACTTCCAATGACACTATGGATCAAATCGGGAAAAACGTAAGCATTAATAAACTTATAAAGGTTTGAAAAGATTTTCAAGAAATGCAAAATTAACTAAATGAAACCCAATGAGCCCAATGACGTGATAACCGAATGAGCAAATGAATACGCCTATGAAATCATTGGCATGTAGCTTAATGCTCTCACAATGTTCACACACACTCGGGAATATATATGATCATACAAGTAATGGTGTATGTATAGAACACTCAAACGCCAAGACAATGAATCATGCATAAATCATAAGCTTGCTAAAAGATCAAATCTCTACCAACTAACATGAAATAAAGCACAAATCAAGAGGGCTTTAAACGGGTTGTAACTTGGCAATGGTTAAGGGTAAGGAAATGGAATTTAAAAGTGGCTAAATGGCTAAAAACCCGGTGGTTATGCTAATTCAAAAACTAAAACACTTATAATATGAAAAATAAACTAACTAATACTTCCGTATATAGATAAGAGCTAACAACCGAATTCTTTCCATCTTTGCTCACAAAATTGCTCTAATCGACTATATTTCACCTGATTTTGATGATATAATTTAATTTTTTTTTTTTTTTTTACTATTTCTTTTCTTTTGAAGGGAACTAAGTCAATATGCATCTTTCCTTAGCTAAAAACTTCTCAAGAATTTGAAGATTACAACAAAGTAAAAGCTATAAAATTAACATTAGCCGACCGGATTTCTAACACGGGTGAAAAATAGAATAAATAAGTAAAAAGGCTAATGAAGGTTTAATGGCGGTGTAATGTGGGTAATAAAAGAAAGAACATGGGATAGGCTCAACGTGGTTAACTAGTGGATGTGTTCGGGTAAGGGAAAAACAAAGATAAAAGGCTAACAAAGTGGTTTATCCTAATGCCTCAATCATTTTTATGCAATATTTATGTTCATGATTTCGAAATGTATACTAAAAGCAAGTTCTAACAAGCATGAAACATCCGGCACACTCAAATCCGCAAAAACGAGAGCAAACAATGTCTAAAGCTATCAAGGCTCAAAAATAAACTCACGGAAACGGAAAGGAATGGGTGTAAGCACAAGGTTACATGCAATTCATTCGTTTAGCCCACTAAAACTCATGGTTATCACAAAAAAAATTGGGTTTGACTCAATGGAATTTCTATCTCAATTGCTTTCAAAAAAACAAACCTCTATTATTTACTAAAAATTGTGAATGCTAAACGGTTAACTTTTAATTTAGTGCCAATAAAAAATATGAAGGAATATTTTGCAAAAAATGAATCGATAAAATGCTAAGAGGACAAACAATGCGCGAATACAATCCCACCCTACACTTAGAATTGTACATTGCCCTCAATGTACAACAAAAAATAATGTAAAGCAAAGAATAAACACCCAACCCCACACTTAGAAACATACATTGCCCACAATGTATGCGAAAACATGCAAAGCAGAATGGAGTGTGAAGGGATAACTGAAACTTCCCTCGTGTCGAACATGGCACACGCAAAAATCCAACCCACAACAATGACGTTCCACGTAGTTCCATGTAGTTCCACAATTCCAAGATCTAATCAAGACTAACATCAAACACAGATCAGTAACATCAAGCCAAAATATAAACACAAATATATACAACAGTACATGGAAACAAAAGTACAAGAAAACAAAAGTACAACATAAACGCCGTAGCGCGATACAAGAGTTTGTACAATACAACAAAAGTACAACTCACAAAAAATGATACCAAAAGAGTGGAGGGCACTACTCCTCCATCTCAAAATCCTCAAGAGCAAGGCCGGCACCCTCTGCTCCATCTCCTCCGGGTGGTGGTGACTGATGATGCGGTGGTGGTGATGGCTGATGCTGCGGTGATGGTGGTGGCTGATGCTGATCGGGCTGCTGCCCTGGCTGCATAAAGAATGGGAGGGGAACCACGCATGGTGCCCCGCCAGCAGCAGCAGCGGCGCACTGGACCTCATACTGCCAGGCCCAGTAGCGCATGAATAAATCATGGGAGACGGTCACCGGAGGTGGTGGTGGAGGCGGAGGAGGTGGAGGAGGCGGAACAACTGGATCCTCGACATGATGCTCGTGGTGCTCCTGCTCCTGCTGAGCTGCGTGTGCCTGATGCGCGGCGGCATTAGCCTCGGCCTCGGCCTGGACAACATCTGGATCGGGGCCCGGACGGTCTGGATCCCATACCCGTCCCCATCTGTCAACCAATCTAATCCCTCCTGCGCCTCGACGAGCTACGTGCATGTTGCGTAATGTCTGCACAGACATCACGACAGTCTCGGCCACAGGGGTCAGATCCCCTATCAAGTCATCTGTAAGCAGCTGGAAGTGTCGTGCCAGCTTGGTCACGAAGTGACCTCCACATATCGCGCTGGTGACGTCGCGACCCGAACTGTTCACCAAGTACCCCGCTATAGAATGCGTGAGATTGCAGGCGCGCGGGCGTACAAGGCAAAACAGATAAAACAACTCCCTCAAATTCACTACCGTCTCTCCCTGCCCTCGCCCAGATATGGAATAAACAATGCAGCGATGAAGAACACGGTGTAGCGGATCCCGAAGGCTCGAAGCCTTGGTCAGACTCGGATCGTAAATCCCAAAACCAAACTCATGCCAAAACTGGTCCTTATCCTCCTCTGTCGGAAACTCGGTAATACCCTCAGTGAATATCTCAGTCTTGTCTCGTGTACAATCCTAACAATCTCCCAAACCGGGCAACCGACATCACTCGCCACTCCCCACCTAACCTAAACCTAATCGTCTCGGGCTGCTCTAGGTCTAAGCAAGGATAATCGAACTCATATGTGGAGAAAAACTCCATCACAAGCTCTATATACTGGATAGCATGGAACCTGAACAAACGGCGCCAGGGGGCGGTGACAAGATCGTCCCATCGGTCCCTCTGACCAATGGCATCTATGGCGGCCGGCTCCAAACGACGAGCGGCTAAAATCCGGCCTCGGCGGGGCCACAGAACATCCAGACGAGCCTCGTACTCGTGCTCGTTGAGATCGAACTCCAAGTATGGGTGATCCCTGTTGCCTTCCATCTGCACGACAACAAAATTAAAATCACAACAGTTATGAAGACGCTAAACTGAAGTTATGAAGTTTCTGACCTAATTATGAAGGGGCACGGTCGCGCCTGGGAAGAGGCACGACCGCGCCAAGGCCAAAAGCTGAGCCCACGGTCGTGCTGTGGCCGACCACGGGCGCAATATCTCGACAGACACGGTCACGCCAGGTGAGAGGCACGACCGCGCTAAGGCCAAATTCAAGAGGCACGACCGCGCTCAACAGAGGCATGGCCGCGCCTGACCAAACCAAGCTTTCCTGGGATTTTAAAAGCCGAGCACGACCGCGCCAGGTCATGAGCGCGACCGTGCTCAACCCATTTTAGGGTTTTCCAGTTTCAAAATCCATCAATTTGACACGTTTTATGAAGGGGCTTTCATACAAAACTAACCCAGGAAGCAAGTAGGACCTAGTTCTACGTATTTAAAGCCTAAACATCTATAAATCGACAAAAATAAAAACGAAAAGGAGAAACTAGGTTTATAATCGCGATAATCGAGAGAAAAGGGGGCTCGGGGCGTACCTTAAATCGAAGAATTGAAGGGGTAGACCGGAAATGGTGACGGGAAGAAAATCGCCGAGGGGGAGGGGCAATCGTCTGCTGGGAGGTATGGGGGGGGTGTGAATGGTCTGTCGTTTGAAAACTAATTTAAACCGACCCCCAATTACTGAGGCACGACCACGCCAAGTGCTGAGGCACGACCGCGCCTAGGGTTAGAGGCACGATCGCGCCTGTAGGAAGGCACGACCGTGTCTCTTGCCCAGCAGACAAAAAAACCTGATTTTTTATGCAGCTTGTACCAAAACCCGACTGCGATTCTTCCAAACTAAAATTTCTAAAAATTCAGAAGACATACCTGTGATATTCCAATCATCAACTCAAATCCGCTCGATCCAAACACGTTCCGAACACCTAAACTCAAAAATAAAAGGTAAAATCCTAAAAAAAATGAAATTAAAAATAGGAGAATAAACATAGAAATAAAATCTAAGAAGTGTTACTAAAGATGATACCGAAACAGGCTAAGTTTATTAACGAGTCGTTAGCTAGACTCAAGCCCCCGAATTCATTTGTCCTTGGGGTGGAGGTCAACTACCTCCAATTCCGGGTCAACCGGTCCGTCGATATATGGCTTAAGACGATGACCGTTGACCTTGAAGATCCTCCCATCTTCATGCTCAATCTCGACGGTCCCATAAGGAAATACCTCCCTAATCGTGTAGGGACCCGTCCATCGGGATTTCAACTTCCCGGGAAACAATCGCAACCTAGAGTTGTAAAGCAACACACGACCACCCACTCGGAATTCCTTCTTGTCCTTCAAGCGTCGGTCATGTAAACTCTTAGTGCGCTCCTTGTAGATCGTGGAGTTTGCATAGGCTTGATTCCTCAACTCATCAAGCTCATGAATCTGAGTGAACCGGTTCTCTCCCGCGCTCACCAAGTCAAGATTCACCGCCTTCAACGCCCAATAAGCCTTGTGCTCTAACTCCACCGGAAGATGGCACGCCTTCCCATAGATCAACCTAAATGGTGTGGTACCAATAGGCGTCTTATACGCAGTCCGGAAGGCCCAAAGTGCATCATCCAACCTATCCGACCAATCCTTACGGTTCTGACCAACCGTCTTCTCTAGAATCCGCTTTATGCCCCGGTTTGTGACCTCTACCTGTCCACTGGTCTGTGGATGGTAGGCTGTGGAGAATCTATGGTTCACACCATATCGTGATAGAGCCTTCTCCAACTGGGTGTTGCAGAAGTGGGTCCCACGGTCACTGATAAGGGCTTTGGGGGCACCAAAGCGAGAGAATAGCTTCTTCAGAAATTGAACAACCACCCTAGCATCATTAGTAGGCAAGGCTTGAGCCTCGGCCCACTTAGAAACGTAGTCAACAGCGACTAGGATATACCGGTTGCCACGAGAAGCTGGGAAAGGTCCCATAAAGTCAATACCCCAAACATCAAAAATCTCACAAATCTGGATGCTGTTCTGGGGCATCTCATTCCTAGATGAGATGTTGCTTGCCCTCTGGCAAGCGTCACAAGCTCGGATCATCTCATGAGCATCCCGGAAGATGGTAGGCCAGAAGAAACCGGCGTCAAAGACCTTCTTCGCGGTCAAGGTAGCTCCATGGTGTCCACCTGTCGGGCCCTCGTGGCAGTGTCTAAGCACCTGACGTGCCTCATCTCCGAACACACACCTGCGCACGATCTGATCAGCTCTGACTCGAAATAAATAGGGATCCTCCCAAAGATAGTGCTTCACATCCGCAAAGAACTTTCGCTTCTGCTGATGCGTTAAGCCCTTAATCACGATCCCACTAGCAAGAAAGTTTGCAAAATCAGCAAACCAGGGACACTCCTCATCCTGTGTCTGTATGTGCATGAGAAACTCGTGGGGAAAATTGTCATTTATGGATGACCCCACAAGTTTAGATGAAGCTGAGCACTCAAGACGGGACAAGTGGTCCGCTGCGACATTCTCCGCGCCCTTCTTATCGCGGATCTCAATGTCGAACTCCTGAAGCAGCAAAACCCACCGGATCAGTCGGGGTTTGGCATCCTGTTTGCTGAACAGGTGCCGAAGAGCGGCATGGTCAGTGAATACAATGGTCTTTGATAGGACGAGATAAGACCGGAATTTATCGAAAGCGAAGACAACGGCTAGGAGCTCTTTCTCCGTCGTGGTGTAGTGCTCCTATGCGTCATTGAGCATCTTGCTCGCATAATAAATCGGGTGAAACTGCTTCTCTCTCCTCTGTCCTAAGACCGCCCCAACAGCGAAGTCGCTCGCGTCACACATGATCTCAAATGGCAATTTCCAATCAGGAGCTACCATGATAGGGGCATTCACCAACTTCTCCTTCAACAAATTGAATGCACTAAGGCATTCGTCGGAGAATACGAACTGGGCTTCCTTCTCAAGAAGCTTGGTCATCGGTCGGGCAATCTTAGAAAAATCTTTAATAAAGCGTCTGTAAAAGCCCGCGTGACCAAGGAAGCTACGAATAGATTTCAGGGAAGTCGGCGGGGGCAGCTTAGATATGGTATCAATCTTAGCTCTATCAACTTCAATCCCCGCGCGTGAAACCTTGTGCCCAAGCACAATGCCCTCCTTCACCATGAAGTGGAATTTCTCCCAGTTCAACACTAGATTAGCCTCCTTGCATCTGGCCAACATCCTCTCCAGATTCCCGAGGCAATGATCAAAGGAACTCCCAAACACAGAAAAGTCATCCATGAAAACCTCCATGGAGTCCTCAATCATATCATGGAAAATGGCCACCATGCAACGCTGGAAAGTGGCCGGAGCATTACACAATCCAAAGGGCATCCGCCGATAGGCAAATGTGCCATAGGGACATGTGAATGTCGTCTTCTCCTGGTCCTCAGGAGCGATCGGGATCTGGAAGTAGCCAGAGAAGCCATCCAGGAAACAATAGAACATCTTCCCCGCTAATCTCTCCAACATCTGATCAATGAACGGGAGGGGGAAGTGATCCTTCCGAGTAGCATCATTGAGTTTGCGGTAATCGATGCAAACTCTCCAACCTGTGACTGTACGAGTAGGAATCAGCTCATTCCTCTCGTTGGTGATAACAGTCATGCCTCCCTTCTTAGGGACAACCTGAACCGGGCTAACCCAAGGCGAATCGGAGATGGGATAAATAAAACCTGCATCAAGTAACTTGATCACCTCCTTCTTCACCACCTCCTGCATGTTCGGGTTCAACCTCCTCTGGTGATGCACAGCGGGTCTGTAGTCATCCTCCATAAGGATCTTATGGGTACAGAAAGAGGGATTAATTCCCTTAATGTCCATAATCCTCCACGCAATAGCCTGCTTGTGCTGCTTCAGCACCTCCAATAGCCTCTCCTTCTCATCACTCGTCAAATCAGAGGCGATAATGACAGGTAATCGAGACTCACCATCT
Organism: Smallanthus sonchifolius; assembly: GCA_023525975.1. NCBI lineage: Eukaryota > Viridiplantae > Streptophyta > Magnoliopsida > Asterales > Asteraceae > Smallanthus > Smallanthus sonchifolius. The sequence goes on along the minus strand of CM042033.1, from coordinate 60,070,142 downwards.
AAAAAGGCATACTCCAAATGACTCGGGAGCTCCTTAAGCTCAACAGGTGGTGGGTCCTCAACAGAAGGCCGCTCAATCGGCTCAGACTCTCTATCAACCATTTCGAAAACCGCTGAACACTGGGGAAACTCATAGCTCTCCTGGCTATGCCACTGCTCATCAAACTGATCCTCACCAATTGGATCAATCGTCTCCCCCCCCCCACAATCTGGGTGTCCAGGGACTCCTCCTCAGCTGTGTCCTGGAGATGATCACTCACACAAGAATAGACAGTCTCAACAAAGTAGAGTGAATCATCCTGATTCTGGGTGTGTTGCATGGATCTCCCAACATCAAAGGTCACCTCCTCTTCATCCACCCTCAATGTAAGCCTTCCTGAATACACATCAATCAGGGCCTTAGCGGTGGCCAGGAACGGTCGACCTAGAATAATAGGGACATTCTTGTCCTCATCCATGTCCAGAATCACAAAGTCTACAGGAAACACAAAACGGTCAACCTTAACCAACATATTCTCCACTATCCCTCGCGGATACTTGACCGAACGATCGGCCAGCTGGATACTCATGCGTGTTGGTGCAGGTTCTCCCAACTCAAGCTTAGCAAAGACCGCATATGGCATGAGGTTAATGCTAGCACCAAGGTCAGCTAAGGCGTTGCTAACCGACAAGCTACCTATCAAACAGGGGATGGTAAAACTCCCCGGATCTCGTCTCTTCTCCGGTAGCTTGTTCTGAATCATCGCCGAACACTCCTCATTCAGCGTCACCTGAGACAACTCCTCCAATTTCCTCTTATTCGTGAGGATATCCTTCAAAAATCTCGCATACTTAGGCATCTGAGCTAGAGCCTCCACAAATGGCAAGTTGATATGCAACTGCTTGAACAACCCTAGAAACTTACAATACTGCTCCTCCATCTTCTGTTTCTTCAATCTGCCTGGGTATGGAACGGCGGGAGTGTAATCTCTCACAGGCTCGCGAGGGCGTGATGTGCTCGCCGGTTTACCCCTTGGCGGTGTCTCATCCGGAATCTCAATCACAACCTCCTCCTCGGATGACTCATGCACAGGGACCTACGGATCCGGTCCTGTGCCTCTACCGCTCCTTGTAGTAATGGCCTTCACATGAGCCTTAGGATTGGGCTCAGTGTTGCTAGGCAGGCCACCTGGCGGTCTCTCAGAAAGAAGCTTCGCGATCTGCCCGACCTGGTTCTCTATGGTCTGGATCGAAGCTTTCTGATTCCTCAACTCAGTCTCATGCGTGTGAAAACGCTCCTCCATGTAACGGTTCTGCTTCTCTGCCAACTGATTCTGACTCTTCGAGTTGGCAAGTAGCCGTGCAACCATGTCCTCCAAACTGGATTTACCCTCAGGAGCGGGTGGTGGACCGCTGCTAGAACCTTGGCCTTGAAACTGGCCCTGCTGAGGTCGGAACTGGGAACTCTGTCCCTGAGACTGGTGAGACTGATGCTGGAATGGGGGGCGCTGAGTGAATCCGGGTGGTTGCTGGCTATTGTTGCCAGACTTCCAACAGAAATTCGGGTGATTCCTCCACCCCGGATTATATGTGTTGCTGTAGGGATTATTCTGGGGGCGATTCTGGTTGGACATGAAATCGACCTGCTCGTGGGCCCCCTGATCCCCAACCTGACAAGCATTCGTGGGATGCGCCCCACCACAGAACTCACACAAGGACTGGGCCTTGTGGACATGCATCTGATCAATCTTGGTGGAAAGTGCTTCCACCTGGGCAGCTAAAGAGGTAATTCCATCCACTTGATGGACACCCTGCCTCTGAGTCCTCGCTCGGGAAGTATGCTGAGTGTAGCTCTTCGCTGCCACCTTTTCTAGCAGGTCATACGCCTGCTGGGGTGTCTTTGTTCCAATATCTCCACCCGCGTATGCATCAATCAGCTGCTTCCCGGTCATCTCCAGACCATTGTAAAAGGTCTCACACTGCTGCCACTTCAACAATCCATGGTGGGGAACCTTCCTCATCAGTTCCTTGAATCTCTCCCACGCCTCATAGATCGTCTCCCCATCGTCCTGCTGGAAAGAAAGAATCCTAGCCCTCAACTTTGATGTTTTCTCCGGAGGGAAGTACTTTTCTAGGAATTTAGCAGCCATCTGGTCCCAAGTACTAATGGACCTAGGGGGAAGTGACAGTAACCAAGCCTTGGCTCGATCCCGTAAGGAAAACGGGAACAACAGGAGCCTAATAGCATCGTCGGTAGCGTCACGAATTTTGAAAGTGGCGCAAATCTCTAAGAAACCGGCCAAATGAGTATTAGGATCCTCGTGATCCTTGCCATCGAACTGACACATGTTCTGCACCATCTGAATAATGCTAGATTTGATCTCGAACTGATGTGCTCCAACCGTCGGTCTGTTGATGCTCGACTCCAAACCCTCAAGTGTTGGTTTGCCAAAATCCGAAAGCGTCCGACCCGCATCCTCGTTCGCCATCTCCTCTACCTCGTCAACAACAACCTCGTCAAATTCAAGCAACCGGGCCACAAATCGGGAACGGGCTCGCAATCTCCGATGAAGATCACGCTCCGGCTCGGAAGACGGCTCAGGAACCTCCTCGACGGGAGTTGAGAACATACACGATCTGCACGACAAGTTAGATTTAAATACGCAAACCTAGGACACAGAAAACACAAGTTAGACAAAAATAAAAATAAAATAAAAAATATAAAATAAAAAAAAATTTGAAAATAAATAAAATAAAAAAAAAGAAAAAAAGAAATAAAATGGGATAACAACCAAGATATATATATATATACAAATGAAGCTAAAAATAACAAGTAAAATGCGAAAAATATCTATACACACAAAATCGCAAATAACAACAAGAAAAACACGATATTCACAAAAATATATATATACTAAATGACTAAAAATTAATTCCAATCGTTCTCGCAAAACCGTTTCCCCGGCAACGGCGCCAAAAACTTGATGAGTGTGAAACTATATATATTTTAATAGAGATTTATCACACAGTATTAGTTTTAAAAAGGGTTTTCACCAAAGACTAATCACACACACATCGGGCAGTGTACCCGTCAGATAGCAATATAGTAAAGGTAAGAACCGGATATCAATCCGTGGACACGGTGGAATGCGATAATAAACCGGAACTAAAATCTAATCAAGTGAGGGTATAAAGATATTTTGAAGAGTTTTGTTTAATTAACTAACATGCAAATATATAAAAACTAAGCTAAGGTCACAATTCAAACAATTAGGGAGAAAATATCACTTTGGTGTCGAATCCATCTAGAATACATCCAATACACTCATAGGAACATGGCAATCACACGAAACATAAATTGACTAAACTCTTGTCAAAGATATCTAATCAAATGACTATTCGGAAAGCTAGCATGAATTATACAAACTAACCACCTAAAATCATACAATGAAGCTCACGTGTTTAACAATCATGTTAATGTTTATAAAGATTAAACTAGTTTCCGATTAAGGTACGCTAGTCCAACAACTAGTTGGAAAGATAATATGAACAACACACTACCCACCTCAAGTTGATTAAATTAGACAACAATATGCATTTCTTCAACATACAATGTTCATGTAAAGATTATATAAATTAGGAGAATGTGTCAACAATTCCTAGATAAACATAAAACTAAACATGAAACATTCTAACAAACACTTTGTCTTTCCAAACATAAGCATAAGGATACACATACAAGTATAATGATTCATAAACAAGACTTCATTCACCATTCCTAGTTAAAAGCCATGAACTAGTATAAATACATACACCAATTTATGAATATAAGCATAAACCATAAGTTTTCCAACATAATATGATATACACAAACACAAGTCTTGTAAACATCTCAAAACATTTGAATACATAATTTCATTGAAGAATAATCATACGGTTGTCATAACATTAACACAATAATTGCCAATAATCCATGAATGTTGTTAAATGTATCTAAACTTCATCTAAACCAAAGTGAACAAGAGTTTTAGCTCTTCATGAGCACCAAAATTACAAATAAGCAGGGAAAAATAGTGTGAAACATGATATGAAAACAAGAATCAAACCACTCCTCCAAACCTAGATGTTGTTGTTGATGTATGGTGATCCTCTTGATGTTGTATCCTCTCCAAGAATCTTGAAATATGGCTGGAACAAGAGAAATACGAGCTGGAACTTAGACTTTCTCCCCTGGTTGCTTGATGTCTGAATGGGAGTTTAAGTTCTGTTTAAATAGAAAGTGGGAAGCACGACCGTGCCTAGAGAGAAGGCACGACCGTGTCAGGTACAAAGGCGCGGTCGTGTCTAGGTCTTAGCACGACCGCGTGACAGAGGGTTGACCGATCCGGAGCTTCCATTGGGTCTCTTGCTTCGAGGTGTCAGACTCACGGGTGTTCCCGCGACCGTGTGGAGGCAGGGCACGGTTGTGCCTTGCCTTTTGGCTTGGCGCGGTCGTGCCATGTACTGGGCGCGACCGTGCTTAGGGTTTGCAAGTTAGGCACGACCGTGCCAATTAGGGACACGACCGTGCCTTCATCACAGAAACCCTAAAAACTTCACTTTTTATCCTGGAATCTTCTTGTTTGTTCACTAGCTTCACAAAAACCTACAAAACAGGAAATGAAGCAAATAAGTGCCTAAACGTTGAATATAACCAAGAATTGATCGTTAAATGAGCGAAGTTTTGTGCCAAAAAGATGTGTAAATATTAACACATCAGTACTAATGTGTGATTTGATCAAGATTTGCTTCACATAGGCTTTGGGACTTAGTTAATTTGAATAAAGGATTTTATGTATTTCAATCATGTTCTTTCTTGGATTTGGTTGTGTTTGGATTATTTGAAATGAAATTGATGTTTAATATATTACAATTTAGTCAACCTTGTGCTCATGAACAGTCTACATGTCCCGCCCCGATGATTCCGCCATCGGTTGGGGTGTGAAAAGAAACACTTGGAGCATAAAACGAAACATCGGTGTTTGGAGCCACAGCACCGCACTGGATGCATAGTTTATCCTTCCAAGGCGCAAGGGTTTCGTTGACACATCCGGCCCTTCCGTAAGTACCTGTTTTAGGACGACTATTACTTTTCTCTCTTGTTACATGCCCCAGCTGTCAAGAGATTAAAAGTGGGCATAGATGAGGCTAAACGTATCAATGCATATACATGTCTTGTCTTAGCGGCCTCATACACGAGAGTTGTGCATCTTTCCACAATTGACACTAATTGTCAGTCTTGCTACCCACTTACTAATGTTGTATGCCACAGCTACCATTAGTGACTGATTTAGCTAGATTCTCACTCCTTATTCTAATTTCTGTAATTGGGTCATAAATTAATAAGGACTTTTCACTTTCTTTATACTAATTTATTTTCTTTGCTTATCTTGAAAGATGTCTACTGAAAATAATAATACTAATAACTCCTTCGCTCTCAAGTCTATCCTTGAGAATGAAAAGCTGGATAACACCAACTTTCTCTCGTGGCAGTACAATCTGAGAATAGTTCTCAAGATGGCCAAGAAGCTCTATGTTTTCGATGCACCAGTCCCTGAGGCACCCGATGGTAACATGGCTGCCGCTCGTAAGGCTTGGGAAAAACAAAGAGATGATGCCACTGAGGTGGCCTGCCTTATGCTAGCTTGCATGTCTCGTGAGCTCCAAAAGAGCATGGAGGACCTGGATGCCTTTGACATGATTGAGCAACTTAAGGGCATGTTCCTGAAACAAGCCCGACAAGAACGCTATGAAACCATGTCTCAGCTCATTCGCTGCACGATGCAAGAGGGCACAACTGTTAGTACCCATGTACTTAAGATGAAAGGGTACATCGACCAGATGAACAAACTTGGATATCCCATGAAGGATGACATGGCTACTGATTTCATCTTAAACTCTCTCCCAAGCTCCTATGCTCAATTCGTAATGAATTTCAACATGAATGGCTTGGAGAAGACAGTGGCCGAGCTACATGGTATGCTCAAAACGGCCGAGATGAATATCCAAGGAAAGAAAAATCAAGTTCTGATGGTTAGATCTGCTGGTGTTAAAAAACCTAACCCCAAGAAAAGAGGTTATAATAGCAAAGGCATGAAGAAGGTTAATGTTGCTGCCAAGCCTACCACCAACAATAACAAGAAAGCTTCAAAAGCACCCCCTCCTGAGGAGCGCCAATGCTTTGAATGCAACAAAATGGGGCACTGGAAACGTAACTGTCCTGAATATCTAGCCAAGCTGAAGCTGCAGAGGGCCAATGGTGAGGGCACCTCTTCGGGTATTCTCATTTATGTTATTGAAATTTTTACTGTTTCTAGCAACACATGGGTATTTGATACTGGATGTGGATACCACATCATTAATGTCTTGCAGGAGCCTAAAAGTTGGAGGAAGCTGAAACAAGGCGACATGGAACTCATCGTTGGTGATGGGAAAAGAGTACCAGTTCTTGCAACTGGAACATATCATCTCTCATGTCCTTCTGGCCTTGTGGTTGTTTTAAACAATTGTTTGTTTGCACCTGGTTTAACCAGAAACATTATTTCAGTTTCTTTATTATTTGAACAAGGATTTAAGTACGTTTTTAATGGTATTGCTATTTCTGCCTACTTAAATGATATCTTTTATTTTGAGGCTAAACCTCAAAATGGTATTTATGAGATTGACGTTCAAACTGACAATAACATATATAATCTTTCTAAAAGTATCAAATCTGACATTAATGATACTTTTCTTTGGCATTGTCGACTTGGCCACATAAGCAAGACACGCATTAAAAGACTTCAATCCGAGGAAATTCTTAAACCTACCGGACAAGACTCATTTGATTATTGCGAGTCTTGTTTAGCTGGCAAACTCACAAATGACCCCTTCACTCATGTTGGTGAACGAGCCAAGGATCTGGTAGGCCTTATACACACTGATGTGTGTGGCCCTTTCAGAACCATGTCTAGAAATCATGAAAGATACTTCGTTTCATTTATTGACGATTATAGTCGATATGCTTATGTCTATCTTATGAAACATAAGCATGAAACATTTGAAAAGTTCAAAGAGTTTCAAAACGAAGTAGAGAAACAACTCGATAAATCTATCAAGACACTTCGATCAGATCGAGGTGGCGAGTATCTCAGCTTAGAATTTCTTAATCATCTGAAGGAGCATGGAATTATTTCTCTGCCCACTCCTCCTGGCACACCCCAACTTAATGGTGTGAGCGAGAGGTGAAATCGAACCCTACTTAATATGGTTCGATCGATGATGTGTAGAACAAACTGCCTCACTCCTTTTGGAGTTTTGCTCTTATGACCGCCACCCGCCTTGTAAATCTGGCACCGACTAAGAAGGTGGAAAAAACCCCATATGAGATATGGCATGGGTCTAAACCCAATTTGTCTTACCTTAGATTATGGGGATGTGATGCATATGTCACCAGCGATTTTGATGACAAGCTCGATCCCAGAGGCGAAAAAGTTGTTTTCGTCGGTTACTACAACAAAAGCGGATATTATTTCTATCATCCTGATGCAAACATTGTTTCCATCAAAAGGAAAGGACGCTTTCTCGAGGATGATCTTCTAAATCGAGGAACAGGAAATAATATTATGGATCTTAAAGAAATTCGAGAAACACAAACAACCGCTGAGGAAGTCGGAGCGTCTGATCAACAAGAAGTTGTTGCTGATGAATCAGACATAAACACAAGCATTCGCAGAAGTAGCAGGTCTCGTAAAGAACCTAATAGATACCTATGGCATCTTGAAACTTCTGAAGTCCTGTTAGTAGCTAAGTCAAATGAAGAACCTACAAATCTGCTATCTCGGATCCTGAATCCGAGAAATGGCTTGAAGCCATGAACGCCGAGATGCAATCTATGCATGATAATCAGGTCTGGGACTTGATTGAACTACCCCCCGGTTCTTGGGCAATAGGGAGCAAATGGATTTTCAAAAGAAAAACCGACATGCATGGTAATATACAAACCTATAAAGCACGGCTAGTTGCAAAGGGTTTCACTCAAACTCAAGGTATTGACTATGATGAAACTTTCTCACCCGTTGCTACGATCAAATCGATCAGGATACTGCTTGCCATAGCTGCGTACCATGATTACAAGATATGGCAAATGGATGTCAAAACCGCTTTTCTTAATAGACATCTCTCTGAAGATGTCTATATGGTTCAGCCTGACGGTTTTGTTGATCCAAAGTATCCTAGTAGGGTCTGCAAACTGAATAAGTCCATTTATGGACTTAAACAGGCATCTCGAAGCTGGAATCTTCATTTTGATCAGAAAATCAAAGAATTTGGTTTTGTCAAGAATGAAGATGAGCCTTGTGTTTACCGAAAGGCTAGTGGGAGCACTATATCATTTCTCATCTTGTATGTGGATGATGTACTGATCATTGGAAACAACATCCATGTGCTTGACAAAGTCAAACAATGGTTAGGATCTTGTTTTGCAATGAAGGATCTTGGAGAAGCTGCTTACATTCTAGGAATCAAGATCTACAGGGATAGATCTAAGCGGCTTCTAGGGCTAAGTCAAAGTACTTATATAGACAAAATGATGACACGCTTTAGGATGGAAAACTCCAAGAAAGGAGGTGTTCCGATGACTAAAGGCACTGTGTTGAACAAATCACAATCTCCTTCCACGGACATTGAAATTAAGGAGATGGAAGCAATTCCATATGCCTCAGCGATTGGTTCTATCATGTATGCTATGTTGTGCACTAGACCTGACGTCTCGTATGCTTTAAGCATGACCAACCGTTTCCAGCAAAGTCCTGGCATTGCCCATTGGACTGCAGTCAAGAACATCCTGAGGTACTTGAGAAGGACCAAAGACATGTTCTTAATATTTGGAGGAGTGAAAGAGGAGCTCACTGTACGGTGTTACACTGATGCTAGCTTTCAAACTGACCGAGATGACTCTCACTCACAATCAGGTTTCGTATTCACTCTTAATGGAGGAGCTGTCTCATGGAAAAGCTCCAAGCAGAGTGTAGTGGCGGATTCAACCACCGAATCTGAGTATATAGCCGCATCAGATGCTGCTAAGGAAACTGCTTGGATGAAGAAATTCATTACTGACCTCGATGTGGTTTCGAGTATTCGCCAACCAATTGAGATACTTTGTGATAACACAGGTGCTATAGCTCAAGCCAAAGAGCCTAGATCTCATCACAAAGCCAAGCACATTCAAAGGAAGTTCCACTATATACGGGAAATTGTGGAGCGTGGAGACGTCGTGATAAGCAAAGTAGACACAGATCAAAACCTAGCGGACCCGTTTACTAAGCCCATGACTCAGGACAAGCATGATCTTCACAGAGATGCTATTGGTCTTAGATTTGCTAGTGATATGTTTTGATTTAGTATTTTGAATGTGTGAACAATTAAACAGTTGTACTTTTGAATTCTTTTTGGTTTACTGATTTAAATGCAATTCTGAATTCTTATAACTGTGTTCGATTTTAATACGTTTAATCCATGAATCTTGTATTCTTAATTATCCGTAGTCGATCAGAATCGTGGGAACGACTCTGAATTAAGACTATTCTGAACTTGGACTCAAGTAGTTGACTTCCAACTTCACAGACCTCATATTGGATAACGTTGGATGTAACTCGTTTCAAATCATCTTCATGGATTTTAATCATAAGATGTTTTGCTATTGGTATACTCATTAGTATCCTCTGACCTGAGATACGTACTAGAACTGCCGTTTACCAAGAACCATTCTTTAATCATTGTCAAACGTTGTCGCGTAACTGCCAGTCATAAAGACTTTGATTAGGAATAGTTCTGAAGTTCAGTGGGAGTTGTATCTAGTCAATAAGGGATTCTGTACTCTTACATTATATGTAACAGATAGGCATCGTGGCGCCCTCGTTGATTCAAACTGGTGAAGTGTAAGGCCTTACCCAAACTTACTGTGTGTTTGATTGGACCACTTTGATTCTTGATCGAGAACAACAATAATTGAACGCCATATGAGAATGAACTAAATCCATGTCTCATTGATTCAATTGATGTTTTATACGGAAAGGACGAATGACAACTATTTCCATAAGTCTATTGTCTTGCTTTAGTTAGCTGTTACTAACACCGAAATATTTGGTTAATGATTTTAAAGCGTCATACCTTGTTAGGGACAGCCATGTGCAGCTAGAGCGCCGCTGACTGTTTGCGTTGATTTATCTTGGATCATCCAAGTGGGAAATTGTTGGATTTTATGGACCGACCCGATGGACAACGCGGCTGACCGAGCTATGACCCGTAAGAGTTACACCTAGGGCAACGAACATTAAATCCACTTAACCTGCTTAACTGGTAATTACGAACTGTTAGCGAGACGATATATTTTATATATATTTGTTAGACGGGAATTATTATTTATACTAGTTTATAAATAATAATTATATATATTATTTTAATATTTAATTAAAATAATTAAATGGGTTCGAGCTTTTGTATCTCGTATTAAACTATGGGCCCGAAAACAATTAATAGGGTTTATTATTATTATATAATAATAACCTAATAATATGTACTAAGATTTGAAGCAGCCGCAAAATAAGAAGCAAAATAATTTCATCATTTGACTTGCTTGCCACTTTTCTGGTGATTACCAATTTGTTAGCGACAAAAAGAAAAAACAAGAAGTCGGTTTCCTTCTTGACGAATTCACAAGCTTCTAAGGACAAGGGTAACAGGCTCTTGCCTTTGTAACTTCCGGCAGCCTCAAGCCGCCGCCGTCGACCGGCGCCGCCCCGTTCCCGCGTTTTTGGTTCGTGTCTAGCTTCGGTTCGTTGTACCTAGGTGTCTCAACCGGTTAATCATTAACCACTAAGGTATAATTAATCTCATCAGTAGATTATTTTTTTTTTGTGTTTGCGTGTTCATAACCAGATCCTGTTCGGTTTATCAGTGCTGTTAAATAGGTTATGATTTTATTTTTCGTTGCGTATTTATTAATTAACTGAATTAATTAATTTCTCTATCAAAACCCGTTTTTACAAAAGTCAAACCGATCACCACTGAATCCCAACAAGTATGACTTGTTTAATTTATGTATGCATAAAAGTATCAATATGTTGAATGATACATGCATACATACATATATAAGTTTGGTAAGTAGAATGGAAGACTCTTGCATGTAATAATATAATTCCATGCAAAGATGGCGGATTAATATTATAACATAGTTAAATTCATACGTACATTTTGTAATCTTGAAATTGTGTTTATGGACATAATGAACATATGTATATAAAATTGAGATTGTATCCTTGTATATAACATAGAATGGATACATCAGACTTATTATTTGGGAATAGTTTATCATGGAACATAGTTTTATGCTATTTTCTCATATAAGTCTTAATATTTCACATAATAATAGTTCATGACCTAGTATTTACTTATATAAGTTTTTTGAATGCACATAGATTAGTATTACATGAAATTAGTTGATAAGAATATAGACCTGAAAATTTGGTAGATGTTACACTTTGGGCAACGATTATAAAAGATGGATGTCTTAAGGAGTAAAACAGTCTATTACACGAATGTATAAAGAGGCAAGATAATTATTTATTAAATAGTTATCGAGGCGAATGAACGATAACGGTTGGACGCGATAATTGTTTATAAAATAATTATTATTATTATTAATGAGATTAATAATAAACTGGTGAAAATATGTTTGGAACATATTTATTAATTACGATGTTGTTTCAATTGTAATTATAATTACATTGGATATAATTATAAGTAATTAACTAATAGTTTAACAATTAAAATAGTGGAGTTCTATAAATGTAATTATGGGATAATTAAATGGATTAGATTGTAAATACAGGGACGAGGAAGAAGAAATCAACTGGGAAGAAACTTTGTTCGTGAGTAGAGTTCTTAACAGAGCTCTCACAGGGTACGATGACAACCACGAAGCTATTAAGGGGTCATGTGTCATGAACGAGAAGGCTTCTTTGGGAAGGCATGTTAAAGTGGTTGAAGTTTCATCAGAAGAATCGATGCTAGCGAGCAAAGGTAATGAGTTATCTTGTTCAACAATTGATAAATTTTTTCGAAACCTCAAGTTCATTATTACTCGGAAGTCTAGGAATAAAAGTGTCGATCTTTTCAATATTTTCAAAACTTGAGGACGAGTTTTTTTTTTCAAAGAAGGGGAGAGGGAGGCTGGGAGGAGGAGACCCGGCAATCCAATAGACCCGGGGCACGCCAACCCAGGTGACATAAGACCAGAACCAGACAAACCGAACCATGCAAGTAAACTTAATGAATGGGTCATGGCAACAGTGGATACGACAAGAGGACGATCCTTTCCTTTTGACCCAGGTGGTTTTTGCAAGACTCGAGGTCGAGTCTTTTCAAAGGAGAGTATGGTATAGGAGCATCCGATTGGCGATTCAAACGTGAAACGGAACTCGACCGGGTAGAACCCATGGCCGACCCAAACATCATTTAGGGTTTAGATGCTTTAAGAGGTAAGTTACAAATATAAATTTCATTGTTTGAAGAAATTGATTGTCACTCTCCCTGGTGTATATCTTTTATTATCTTTTGAATGCATATATACTCCCCTTGTCCTTATAATCTTCTTCGAAGTGTAGTAATCATTCCAGTGAATTATTGAAAACCTTAGACATAATTCTTATTGAATAATGTCCTGCTAATTGTTCAGATGAAACGTATTAACAAAGGCATGCTCTATCTTAGAGATAAAGTTAGGGAATTTGTAATTACATTATAAATCGATGATTGTGACAAACTTTCTCATAACTAAGAAGCAATCTTCTATTAAAAAAAGTATACTTGAACCCCTAGTGATGTCATGCCAAATGTCCTTGTCAAACAATCATGACCACATTTTCTTTTAACAGCAAACACACACCCCTCCTAAATTTTACTCCTAAAACCATTCACCTATTATCTACTTTGTGGGATTTGAGCCTGCGCCACTTAGGTGAGGAGAAAACTCTAGATGCCACTGGTCTAAAAGGCTATCGGCAATCATGACCACATTTGATGCTCTACAATCCTATCTGCTATTGGTAGACCATTTTGGGTTGTTATTTTCATCCCTTTTTGATATCATCAAATGGGAGATTGGAAGTATCAAGAGAGTTAGAATGAAGATTGGGTTGGAAATGAGGTCTTGTGTACAAACTACAAAGTGTTGTTCATCATTACAAAATGTTTAAGAATAAAAAATGAGGTTTAGTCTTCATATTGATTTATATCTAAAGCCCTGGAAACTTAAGAAAGAGTAGGGAGAGCCCTTAATTTTATAAACAAACGTGTGAAGAATGTTTTAGCCTACTTGGTTTCCCAGAATATAACATTATCATTTGTGTTATATGTGCTATGTTGAAGTGGTTGAATTATATGCTTTGATGGTGGTTATTATTCTTCATATCTTTTAAGGATAGAGGGAGCGTCTGCGGGTAAAGGGGGCGCGTAATAGAGGGTAGTGCGGGTACACCGTTGCAATCCCATCGAGTAACTAAATCGGGTATGTGAACCCGTTGTTGAAGCCGCTGATTTTTGTGATTGTGACCATTGACAGCGGCTAGAATGCCGTTAAACATAATATTTTTTTTCCATATAAATTTATATCTAACCCACTCTTTTTTTATACAATCAAATTTTCTTCTACTACTCTTAAAAAATTTTCGACTCAACAAATATGAATTTTCTTCCATCATCATCGAGCTCCGACTAATTCGATTCTAGTGTCCTTGAATTTCTTGCCAATGTTGTCGTTGTTGCATCCGAAGTTAAAGATACAACACAATAAAAAAAATTTATGTGCCACGTGATCTTGAAGCGGCTCATGAAGTTCTAATGAATGATTACTTTGTCGAAAGACCAAAATACAATAACATGACGTTTAGAGAGATATTTTGTAAGCCCAAAGAGTTATTTTTAAAAATTGTTGGGGATATAAACGCCAATTTTGAATGGTTTCATGAAGGTTACAATGGGAGTTTGAAAAAGAGTTTCACGCCGTTACATAAATGCACATTGGCGATTCGATACCTCGCAACCGGTAATGTTTCCAACGAATACGATGAATATTTAGCTATGTCTGTTAGGACCTCACGTGAATGCCTATCATATTTTTGTAATGCAATTATTATTTTATATGGTAAAGAGTTTTTACATGCACCAACTACCACCGACATCAATCTTTTGTACGATGCACATGAAACTAGACATGGCCTTCCAGGGATGCTTAATAGCATCGACTGCACATATTGGGTTTGGATAATGTGTCCAACGAGATTGTGGGGCCAATATAAAAGAGTTTTATTTATTTATTTGATATAGTTTTGGCTTATACTTTGCTATCGTTGGTTCAAACAACGACATCAATGTACTCAATCAATCTCCATTATTCACTAACGAAATGCATGGAACTGCGCTGAGGCGTCCATTCCCGGTTAACGGGCGACAATACAAATGCGGCTACAATCTTGCCGATGGGATTTACCCTGCTTGGTTTACTTTTGTGAAATCTTTTGCTTGGCGAACCGAAGACAACGAAAAAAAGTTCAAGAAGGTGCAAGAGTTGGCAAAAAAAGATGACGAGTGAGCATTTGGTGTTTTAAAATCTAAATGGGCTATAATTTAACGACCGGCACGAGCGATGACGCACGAGAAGATAAGAAAATGTGATGTACGCATGTATTATATTGTACAATATGCTTTTAAAAGATGACGCGAATGCGATATCACCGGAGTACGTGTTGGATCCTCCGACTGATGAAATTGTTGACGATGATATCATTTCGGAGTTACGGAATCAATATACACACTTTAGACTTCGACATGATCTTGTGGAACACATTGCAAGTCTACGAAACTCACAACTAGATTAGGACTTTAATTGGTTAAAGTTAATATTTTAATGTTTCTTTTTTGTTCTTTTATATATTTTTTATTAATTTTAATTTTAATTTTAGTTGTATTTTTTTTTAATTTAAAGAAATTATGTTTTTATTTATTTTCATATTTTATTTAATTTTAATTTAATAAAATTGTTAATGTATTTTTGCGACACCCGCTCCCTTTAGAGTAGTTTAATTAAGTGGTGTTGAGGATAGTAGAGAGTACCGCTCCACCCTAGTACGTGATTCTTCCTTCCAAGTTCCATGTATGATTATCATAACTGGATCACGTGTATACTATTGTTAGGCCAGTCATGAGAAATTGATGATTTATGTATGTTTGTTGCCATTGGAAGTTCAATTTGTTTATGGCTATTAGTTATGTCCATAAGATTCATTAGTTTTAACTGTTTGAAATTAAATTTATTTCTATCATTATATTTTTTATTTTCTGAACCTTTTTTTTTAAATTAAAATAAATCATTATAATACTGATCTTTAGAAAATAAGTTTTCTAAACACAATATTCATCAAAAGCCATGTAACCTAACAGTATCACAATATGTAATAAAAATATTCATTCTTAAATAGTTAAACAGTATCACACTATGTAGTAAAGATATTCATTCTCTTCACTCTTACGATAGATATTTGTATAGATTTAAAAGTGCGTGTGAGCAAAGACGTTTTAAAAGAAAATATTAAAAAAGGTAAACGCAATATTCACAACCCAAAAAATACATTTCACCAAATACAAGTCTAAGTAACGACATCGTTTAATTCGGCGACTTGGTACTATAGAAAAATGAAGCACTCCAAGGAAACAAGAGGATTTTCTAGCGACTCACTTGCCTGCACATCCGCCTCCGGCAACGGCGACACGCCACCGTCGTCGGCCTTCTCCACCGTACTCTTCCCTTCACTTTCCACAGCCTTCACCGGTAACAATTCACCGGATTTCCCAGCCGGACTTTCCTCCACTTTCCGACGTTGACGTGCTTCCCCACGCACCGCCGGCGACCTCGATCTCCGAGCCATAACTTCTCTCCGGCCTTCATTAGCCGGTCCCACATTCCTGTAGCGTGGTGTGTTCGTCGTAGTCCTAGCCGGCGACTGCCGTTTTCTCTCCGGAGAAGGAGCCATTTGCCTTCTAGCCAAAGGTCTGGCGCCTCTTTCCTTCCTCACCGGAAATTCGCCGGAAGAAACCACCGGACGTTTTCTAGCTACCTTCTTCGCCGGCGGAGACTTCGTTTTCACTTTCTGCGTAACTTCACCGTCGTCTTCGTTGATTCCGTCCTTCTTAGCATCCGCCGCCGTCGTCATGGTCGTCGCTGTGGTAGCAGCCGAAAAGCTCTCACTGTAACTACACATCTCCGAAATCTCCGACACATTTTCTCGACTTTCAACGCCGCCGCGTTCCTCCGGCTGAAGAATTTCACGATGCTGTTCCGGTGGGTGGGGCTTGGGGGCGATGGGGGTTTCAGAAAGGACTTCTTTTACTGTTTCTTCTTCAAATGGTGGCGGCGGAGACTGGGAAGCGGCGGGTTTGGATGGGCGGTGGAGGTTGACGGCGTTGGTGCCTAGACAGCAACCCATCGGGGAGTGGTGGGGTATGGTATGGATTTGTGTTAGCTAAATCTGGGGATGACAAATGGTTATAGGTTGGTGAATTAATTCAGCCTTTTTAGGTGAAAAGTGAAGGGGAGTGTTTGGAAGCTAGTAAATCGTCTTTTCTTTTCTTTTCTGTTGTTTGTCATTTAGTAACATTTTTAACGTTTTGTTCCCGAGTTTACTAAAGGAAGGAAAGTAAAATAAATGAACTGATTTATTTTCTTCCTTTTTTTTCTTCTCTTTTCGTTTCTCTCCAAATCTTTCCAATTTGGAAAGATGAAGATAAGTCTTCTTTTCCCTTCATTTCCCTCCGTTTTCTTTCTTAAAAAAATTTCTAGAACACCATTCCTTCTATTTACTTTCTTTTCCTTCCTTAAAAAAAACTCTGGAACAAGGGATTACTTCACCTTCCTTTCTTTTCCCTTATTTTCTCTCCTTAAATGAGACTCGGAAACACAACGTAAGAGTAAACACCGGTTTTAGTCCCTGTGGTTTGCACCAATTCCCTATTTTAGTCAAATAGTTTAAATTTCTCTTTTTTAGTCACTGTGGTTTCATTTTTGTTCCAATTAAAGCCAGATGGCTAACACCGTTTGATTTTTTGTAAAGTTTTTTTATGAAAAGACAAAAATACCCTTATGGCCCACCACCATCATCTTCATCTTCATAAAACCCTAAAATAACCTCCACCTTCATCTTCATCTTCATCTTCACCACCAGCACCACCACCACCACCCACACACCACCAACGCCACTGCCCCCACCACACCCCCACCACTGTAGACCCCACCCGAATTCCAGTTCCTGTTCCAACGGTATGGTGCTACCTCCGGTGACAAACGTAGGGTTTTGACATCTGGAGCCATTTTTCTTAGTTGAGGGTTTAGAATTGGATTGATTAGAGTTGTGTTCCTGCTTCTCAACCGCAAGGTAATTATCTATAAGACGGTGCTGTTTCTTCTCCTGTACCGGTTTCGATTCCGGTTCCGACAGTGCGGTGCTACCTTCGGTTGGAATTTGGTCCTTAACAAACCTAGGGTTTCGACTTCTTGAACTATTTTTTGTCATTGAAGCTTTAGAGTTGGATTGATCAGTCTTCTCTTGACCTAGGGTTTTTGAAGCAGAATCGTGTACTGTAAGTTCGGATTTGGGTTGATTAACGACCCGATAACAGCTTCTTCTGGGAGGAACTGTTTCGTTTGCGATTTTAGAAGCAGAATCATGTAACTTAACCTCGGGGTTGAGTTGATTAATGTCGCGATGGTGATTTGTTTCACGTGGAACGTCTTCGTTTGCGGTTTTTGAAGCAGAATCGTGTATCGTGACCTTCTTTTTTAGTTGATTAACGACTTGGCGGAGAGGAACAGCTTCGTTTGGGGTTTTGGAAGCGGAATCATCTTTTGGTTTGACGCTCGAGTGAGAACTGGATGATTGTTGTTGTTGGAGCCATCACTCTTTGAGTTGCAGGAATGAAACGTAGTTGGAAGGAAGCGAATGTCCCTCGTCCTCCATTAATGGATGAAGGATGCTGGCAAATGTTTCAAAAGCAACAAGGAAAACACAAATGCAAAACCCCCCCTCGAAGTTTCTGCAACGTGTAGCGGAGGTAGTCAAAAGTGGCGGTTGCAACGTCCCTCGTCCTCCATTAATGGTGGGTTTTCAGATCTGATTAACAATGATGGTGGTTTTTCAGATCTGATTAACGGTGGTGGTGGAGGGTGGAAGTGGCGGTTGCGGTGGTGGGGGTGTGGTGGGGGCAGTGGCGTTTGTGGTGTGGGGGGTGGCGGTAGGGGGTGTGGTGGTGGTGGTGAAGATGAAGGTGGATGTGGAGGTTATTTTAGGGTTTTATGAAGATGAAGATAGTGGTGGTGGGCTATAAGGGTATTTTTGTCTTTTCATAAAAAAACTTAACAAAAAATCAAACGATGTTAGTCATCTGGTTTTAATTGGAACAAAAATGAAACAAAGTGACTAAAAAAGAGAAATTAAACTGTTGGACTAAAATAGAGAATTACTGCAAACCACATAAACTAAAATCGAAGTTTACTCAATTTTTAAAATATGTTTTGTAATGTAATCAATTCATAGCCCACGATATATTTAAGGGAAATTTATAACTACTTGAATTTTGTAGTTTATAAAAGGGAAATTTATAACTACTTGAAAACGTCAAATTTGAGCTACACCGTAAACTAGTGTAATAAAAAGGTTCGACCTTAACTTTTACATTACTTACCGAGCTTTAATAGACGGGAAAAATAAAAAAAATGGATATTGTACCGGCTAACTTAAATGGGTGCGGCTAAGCCGACAAAATTCAAAGACTTAGACGGCAAAAACCAAAGGCTTAGCCGGTTTAGTACCAGCTAATGTCCATTTTGGTAATTTTTTACAGGCTAATGTCCGTTTTGGTATTTTTCCCTTAATAGACTCTGAAATCTAAACAAAGATATTATTTTTATAGAATTTTAATTTCAATAAATTATTGGAACAAAACGTATTAACAAATAAAATTTAGGTTGCATTTGGTTTGTAGAATTTAATAAAATTGAAATCTAAATTACATTTTTCAATGTGTTTAGTTTATAGAATTTGTTAGAAATGTAATCTAAATTTTATTTTTAATATGAATTCTACCTAAGTCAAAGTTGCCGACCTTTTCTTTTGAGACTAATTTATCACCCATGGTCGTGTTCATGTTTTCTAATTCTTTTTTTGACTGGGATCATCTTTGTCTGAATGTATAGCCAATGGGTGACTACTCGAGTTGCCGTTCAAATCTATATTTTCAGACCCAATCTCTAAATCTTTGTTTCCTTCATGATCCGGTTCTATTAGCTGACTGCAACCGTTTTCGTTATAATAAACTGCAGTTTTCGTCCCTGATGTTTGAACAAAACATCATGTTTCGTCCACCTATAACATATTTGATCCCCAATATTTGATGTTTTAACACTTTGTGTCCCTGGTCCTTAACAATTTTTGTTAGTTTTTATGTAAAATTACTGATATACCCTTATTTCATATACAATTTGCCAAATTTACTGTAAAGTCTTAAGCGAGTATCAAGAGTACAAGAGTAGGGGAAATTAGGAATCGTTGTTACTGAAAAGTCCTAAATAAAGAGGAGGGGTTGGGGGTTTGAACTTTGAAGGAAGCCGTGGCAGAGCTCAATAGCAATGAAGAACCACATGTCCTGCCTCCTAAGCGAAAGCAGACGTCCCAAACCCTAGATGTCACCCCCCCAAATTCCATTTCCGGGCTATACCCGAGGGGCGTGACTCGAGAGGATCTTTACCATTGAATTACTTTGAACGGCCACTAAATGGTTTTCAAAATACATGTTTTATGCATGACTCGAACGAGTCCAAAATAATGTTTGACATGGTCCAAAGTAAAAGTGCGGAAGAAATGTTTAAATGTTTATAACATTTAACGACCTGAGATAAACATGCTAAAATGGGTCAACATAATGTTGGTGAGTTCACAGGTTAAATGTAATGGAAATCATATCATGAAATGTATTGGAAAATCATATATTGACAATGCATGGAAAAACATATGTTGAAAATGCATGGAAAAACATATGTACTCTACACAATCATTGTTGATCAGACAAAACAAAAAAATTATCATAAGTCCATCAACCGAAGCTCAAATGTAGCCATTGAAAAAGGAAAAAAGGATGTGGTTCGCCTCTTTGTGCCAAGCACATGAATAGATTAGGTCAATTATGTACCTGTTCGACCTCTAGTCGAAGTTAGCGCTACTAACCTGGGCAGGGGTTGTTAAACCCAACAGTACTGTTCATGATCACCTCGCTTGTGGAAAAATTAATGGTTGACTCTGAGAGGACTTTGTACACACCATGTACAACTTATATAATTAATGTAACTGTGTCAGCATGGAAATATGATTTTTGAAAAATGTACTTGAGCATGTATCTCACCCTAAAAGGAAAATGAGTAAAACGGGGTTGTGAGAACTCACCTGATAAACCGGTAATGATATGCAAGTCTTAGCAATTCCGGCTAAATGAGACGACCTACTCATGCCCTAGGAAACATTTAGGACTTTAAGGTCTAAGTATTGTAAATGCTTGACTATGAAATCTATGCATCCAAAGAGTTGTTTGAAAAGTGACTTTGACGTTTCAAAGATGTTTTGACTTGATAACCCGTTGGTGACACGTTGGACTTAATCATTCAAATCCTAACATAGAATTCGAACCTACTTTGAAACAGTCAATTATCGTATAATAAACACATTGGCACATTCAATTGGAATTTAGAACTTGAAACACAACTTTTGATAGATTAATGTTTCCTTAATCGAAAAGTCAAGTTTTGAGTCCTAAACATGGCAACTATGCAAAGTTGATTTTCACACATGAAATTAGGCATGTTATAACACATATAGAACATCCCAAGGTTTACTTGCTAAAAATAGACAAACAAGCGAGTTTCGGATAATTAAAGTTTTCTATTATAGCAAGATCATGTCAAATTGTCGAGTTCATGGATAAACATCACATACTATCATACAATGCACTTAGTTAAGTGTTACTAAATCATTTAAACCTTCTAATCATGTTAACAACTTGTAAACACATCTTGTGGAAACATAAAGTTTCCTTATTTAGAAACCGGGCTCTAAAACTCATACACATGCATTTTAATCCATCATTTTGGTCAATCATTCTTCCATAATGTTTACTACATTAGTTTCATGCTTTGAATACACCCAAACATCAAGTTTTTATACATGTCAAGAAATAAAGTTTCTAAAAATAGAAAACGAGCTTAAAAGCATCATGGACATGTGATTTTACTGAAAAAAATTATACAATCTCTATATCTAGTGTTTATGCATCATTTCTACCAAACAAATCACATGATAAATTCTTTTAACAAAAACTCAAAATTTAAAGTTACTATAAATAGAACCGAGCATGAAATCTCATATGACCAAAAGTTCTTGATAACAAATCTACACATTTTATCCATTCTTTATGCATATCTAACCATTTTCCATCATCAAATCACCCTAAACATGGCATCTATCATGAAACCCAAAATTAAAGTTTCCTAAAATAGCAAAACCGAGAATGCATGTATCATCCAACACTTTTGAAAACAAAGTTTGCACATATTATCCACAACTATTATTACAACATAATCCATCATCAAATCAACAAAATCTCATCATCTAGCACATGCACATATAATAAAGTTTTCTTAAATGGAAACCGAGCCTATGAACAAAATCCGGGTTCAAAATCACCAACAATATGTACCATTTGAGTTTTAAAACACATTTCCTTTAAGAATCCATGGCTAATGTTTCATAAAAATGACTTTCCTTTGGATGCAAGTTCATATGAACATGAAGAAAAAATGGAGAAAAGGGGGTTTTGATCTTACCAAACTTGAAGATTATGATGAAATGGTGGATGAATCTTCTTGCAAACTTGATAATCTTCACTTGGAGCTTGGATTTGGATGGAATGAAGAATCAAAGGTGGAAAAATGGTGAAGATATGGTGGTGGGTGGTGGTTCTCGGCTCAAAGACGGAGAAAGAGGGAGAGTGGGTGGTGAAATGGTGGAAATGGGGGGATTGGTGGGGGTATTTATAGGGTCATTTGACTCCGGGTGGTGGAAAACGAATAGTTACGGATTTGTAGATGGAAATCCAGAATAGGTATGAACGAAATTATTTAAAAATAATTTGACTCATATTGGTATGTTTAACATATAAAATTTTCAGATTTTTATTCGGAAATGTCGGTACATACTGCAGACTGGCCGGACATCGTTAAAATAGAAAGTTTCTTAGAAAATTCCCAAAAATTTCACAGAGTCTTGGAATAACATATCACAGTACTATATGTAATTTGTGCACACCAAATATATGTCTAAGTGTCTGCTTAGAATTATGGATCTAGCTAGTGCACACTTCGTGTCTATCGGACTGTGTTGGAAATAAAAATGTTTCTATAAATCACCGAAAAATTCATATAGACATGATTAATTAAATCAAAGTGTTACATGTAATTTTCACACACGGATTATATGTCTAGGTATTTGTTTTAAATTATCACCAACGGTCGTGCTGCATGACGCGTGTTTGACCTGGTAATTTTCCGGATTACCGACACGTGTAAACGAATTGACTTGCTAAGTGTGAAATGGACTTAATTACTATAAAATTAAGTTTGATGCATGTCTAATAATGTAATATGTATCTCATTCGGGAATGAATATCAACCTGAAATTTGCCGGGTGTCACATTATCCCCCGTTAAAAGGAATTTAGTCCCGAAATTCAGCTTGCGGTAATAGCTGATGGTGTGGTCTGAAGTAAGTGTGGGTGCTTGCGCTTCATCTTATCTTCGTGCTCCCATGTGAACTCTGGTCCGTGTCTGGAATTCCACCGGACCTTGACTATCGGAATGCGACTCTGTTTCAGTTTCTTAACCTCGCGGTCCTTGATTTCCACAGGTTCTTTGATGAATTGTAGCTGTTCGTTGATTTGTACCTCCCCGAGAGGTATTGTCAGTGTCTCATCGTGTAGACACTTCTTTAAGTTGGACACATGGAATACATTGTGGATATTCTATAGCTCTTCCGGTAGGTTGAGTCGGTAGGCAACAGGGCCAATCCTTTGTAGGATCTCAAATGGTCCTATGTAGTGGGGGTTCATTTTCCCTCGTTTGAAAAAAATGGATTATGCCTTTCCAAGGCGCAACTTTCAGTAACACTTTGTCACCTACTTGGAACTCTACTGGTTTACACTTCTGATCAGTGTAGCTTTTCTGTCTGTCTTGAGTGGATTTCAGTCTATCTCGGATTTTGAAAATTTTCTCGGTGGTCTCGTGGACAAGCACCGGTCCATTGAGCTGACTATCTCTGACTTCAGCCCAACAGAGTGGTGCCCTGCACTTTCTTCCATAAAGTACTTCAAATGGTGTTGCCTTGATACTCGTGTGGTAACTATTGTTGTATGAAAATTCAACCAATGGTAGGTGAGTATCCCAACTGTTGCCAAAATCTATCACACAAGCTCTTAATAGATCTTCCAGGGTTTGGATGGTTCGTTCACTTTGACCATCTGTTTGTGGGTGATAGGCAGTGCTCAATCTAAGCGTGTTCCCAACGCTTAAAATTACTATAAAATTAAGTTTTATGCATGTCTAATAATGTAATATATATCTCAGTCGGGAATGGATATCAACCTGAAATTTGTAGGGTGTCACATTATCCCCCGGTTGAAAGGAATTTTGTACCGAAATTCAGCTTGCGGAAATAGCTGATGGTGTGGTCTGAAGTAAGTGTGGGTGCTTGCGCTTCATCTTATCTTCGCGCTCCCATGTGAACTCTGGTCCGCGTCTGGAATTCCACCGGACCTTGACTATCGGAATGCGACTCTGTTTCAGTTGCTTAACCTCACGGTCCATGATTTCCACAGGTTCTTCGACGAAATGTAGCTGTTCGTTGATTTGTACCTCCTCGAGAGGTATTGTCAGTGTCTCATCATGTAGACACTTCTTTAAGTTGGACACATGGAATACATTGTGGATATTCTATAGCTCTTCAGGTAGGTTCAGTCGGTAGGCAACAGGGCCAATCCTTTGTAGGATCTCAAATGGTCCTTTGTAGTGGGGGTTCATTTTCCCTCGTTTGACAAAACGGATTATGCCTTTCCAAGGCGCAACTTTCAGTAACACTTTGTCACCTACTTGGAACTCTACTGGTTTACGCTTCCGATCAGCGTAGCTTTTCTGTCTGTCATGAGTGGATTTCAATATATCTCGGATTTTGAAAATTTTCTCGGTGGTCTCGTGGACAAGCTCTGGTCCATTGAGCTGACTATCTCCGACTTCAGCCCAACAGAGTGGTGCCCTGCACTTTCTTCCATAAAGTGCTTCAAATGGTGCTGCCTTGATACTCGTGTGGTAACTATTGTTGTATGAAAATTCAACCAATGGTAGGTGAGTATCCCAACTGTTGCCAAAATATATCACACAAGCTCTTAATAGATCTTCCAGGGTTAGGATGGTTCGTTCACTTTGACCATCTGTTTGTGGGTGATAGGCAGTGCTAAATCTAAGCGTGTTCCCAACGCTTAAAATTACTATAAAATTAAGTTTGATACATGTCTAATAATGTAATATTTATCTCAGTCGGGAATGGATATCAACCTGAAGTTTGCAGGGTGTCACATTATCCCCCGGTTGAAAGGAATTTTGTCCCGAAATTCTGCTTGCGGTAATAGCGGATGGTGTGGTCTGATGTAAGTGTGGGTGCTTGCGCTTAATCTTATCTTCGCGCTCCCATGTGAACTCTGGTCAGTGTCTGGAATTCCACCGGACCTTGACTATCGGAATGCGACTCTGTTTTAGTTGCTTAACCTCGCGGTCCATGATTTCCATAGGTTCTTCGTTGAAATGTAGCTGTTCTTTGATTTGTACCTCCTCGAGAGGTATTGTCAGTGTCTCATCGTGTAGACACATCTTTAAGTTGGACACATTGAATACATTGTGGATATTCTATAGCTCTTCCGGTAGGTTAAGTGGGTAGGCAATAGGGCCAATCCTTTGTAGGATCTCAAATGGTCCTATTTAGTGGGGGTTCATTTTCCCTCGTTTGACAAAACAGATTATGCCTTTCCAAGGCGCAACTTTCAGTAACACTTTGTCACCTACTTGGAACTCTACTGGTTTACGCTTCCGATCAGCGTAGCTTTTCTGTCTGTCATGAGTGGATTTCAATATATCTCGGATTTTGAAAATTTTCTCGGTGGTCTCGTGGACAAGCTCTGGTCCATTGAGCTGACTATCTCCGACTTCAGCCCAACAGAGTGGTGCCCTGCACTTTCTTCCATAAAGTGCTTCAAATGGTGCTGCCTTGATACTCGTGTGGTAACTATTGTTGTATGAAAATTCAACCAATGGTAGGTGAGTATCCCAACTGTTGCCAAAATATATCACACAAGCTCTTAATAGATCTTCCAGGGTTAGGATGGTTCGTTCACTTTGACCATCTGTTTATGACTTGCACTTTCTTCCATAAGGTGCTTCAAATGGTGCTGCCTTGATACTCGTGTGGTAACTATTGTTGCATGAAAGTTCAACCAATGGTACGTGAGTATCCCAACTGTTGCCACAATCTATCACACAAGCTCTTAATAGATCTTCCAGGGTTTGGATGGTTCGTTCACTTTGACCATCTGTTTGTGGGTGATAGGCAGTGCTCAATCTAAGCGTGTTCCCAACGCTTAAAATTACTATAAAATTAAGTTTTATGCATGTCTAATAATGTAATATATATCTCAGTCGAGAATGGATATCAACCTGAAATTTGCCGGGTGTCATATTATCCCCCGGTTGAAAGGAATTTTGTCCCGAAATTCAGCTTGCGGTAATAACTGATGGTGTGTTCTGAAGTAAGCGTGGGTGCTTGCGCTTCATCTTATTCGCGCTCCCATGTGAACTCTGGTCCGCGTCTGGAATTCCACCGGACCTTGACTATCGGAATGCGACTCTGTTTCAGTTGCTTAACCTCGCGGTCCATGATTTCCACAGGTTCTTTGACGAAATGTAGTTGTTCGTTGATATGTACCTCCTCGAGAGGTATTGTCAGTGTCTCATCGTGTAGACACTTCTTTAAGTTGGACACATGGAATACGTTGTGGATATTCTATAGCTCTTCCGATAGGTTGAGTCAGTAGGCAACAGGGCCAATCCTTTGTAGGATCTCAAATGGTCCTATGTAGTGGGGGTTCATTTTCCCTCGTTTGATAAAACGGATTATGCTTTTCCAAAGCACAACTTTCAGTAACACTTTGTCACCTACTTGGAACTCTACTGGTTTACGCTTCTGATAAGCGTAGCTTTTCTGTCTGTCTTGAGTGGATTTCATTCTATCTCAGATTTTGAAAATTTTCTCGGTGGTCTCGTGGACAAGCTCTGGTCCATTGAGCTGACTATCTCCGACTTCAGCCCTACAGAGTGGTGACCTGCACTTTCTTCCATAAAGTGCTTCAAATGGTGCTGCCTTGATACTCGTGTGGTAACTATTGTTGTATGAAAATTCAACCAATGGTAGGTGAGTATCCCAACTGTTGCCAAAATCTATCACACAAGCTTTTAATAGATCTTCCAGGGTTTGGATGGTTCGTTCACTTTGACCATCTGTTTGTGGGTGATAGGCAGTGCTCAATCTAAGCGTGTTCCCAACGCTTAAAATTACTATAAAATTAAGTTTGGTGCATGTCTAATAATGCAATATGTATCTCAGTCGGGAATGGATATCAACCTGAAATTTGTCGGGTGTCACATTATCCCCCGGTTGAAAGGAATTTTGTACCGAAATTCAGCTTGCGGTAATAGCTGATGGTGTAGTCTGAAGTAAATGTGGGTGCTTGCGCTTCATCTTATCTTCGCGCTCCCATGTGAACTCTGGTCCACGTCTGGAATTCCACCGGACCTTGATTATCGGAATGCGACTCTGTTTTAGTTTCTTAACCTCGCGGTCCTTGATTTCCATACGTTCTTCGATGAAATGTAGCTGTTCGTTGATTTGTACTTCCTCAAGAGGTATTGTTAGTGTCTTATCGTGTAGACACTTCTTTAAGTTGGACACATGGAATACATTGCGGATATTCTATAGCTCTTCCGGTAGTTGAGTCGGTAGGCAACAGGGCCAATCCTTTGTAGGATCTCAAATGGTCCTATGTAGTGGGGGTTCATTTTCCCTCGTTTGACAAAACGGATTATGCCTTTCCAAGGGGCAACTTTCAGTAACACTTTGTCATCTACTGGTTTACGCTTCTGATCAGCGTAGCTTTTCTGTCTGTCTTGAGTGGATTTCAGTCTATCTCGGATTTTGAAAATTTTCTCGGTGGTCTCGTGGACAAGCTCTGGACCATTGAGCTGACTATCTCCGACTTCAGCCTAACAGAGTGGTGCCCTGCACTTTCTTCTATAAAGTGCTTCAAATGGTGCTGCCTTGATACTTGTGGGGTAACTATTGTTGTATGAAAATTCAACCAATGGTAGGTGAGTATCCCAACTGTTGCCAAAATCTATCACACAAGCTCTTAATAGATCTTCCAGGGTTTGGATGGTTCGTTCACTTTGACCATCTGTTTATGACCTGCACTTTCTTCCATAAAGTGCTTCAAATGGTGCTGCCTTGATACTCGTGTGGTAACTATTGTTGTATGAATATTCAACCAATGGTAGTTGAGTATCCCAACTGTTGTCAAAATCTATCACACAAGCTCTTAATTGATCTTCCAGGGTTTGGATGGTTCGTTCACTTTGACCATCTGTTTGTGGGTGATAGGCAGTGCTAAATCTAAGCGTGTTCCCAACGCTTAAAATTACTATAAAATTAAGTTTGATACATGTCTAATAATGTAATATTTATCTCAGTCGGGAATGGATATCAACCTGAAGTTTGCAGGGTGTCACATTATCCCCCGGTTGAAAGGAATTTTGTCCCGAAATTCAGCTTGCGGTAATAGCTGATGGTGTGGTCTGATGTAAGTGTGGGTGCTTGCGCTTCATCTTATCTTCGCGCTCCCATGTGAACTCTGGTCAGCGTCTGGAATTCTACCGGACCTTGACTATCGGAATGCGACTCTGTTTCAGTTGCTTAACCTCGCGGTCCATGATTTCCATAGGTTCTTCGTTGAAATGTAGCTTTTCTTTGATTTGTACCTCCTCGAGAGGTATTGTCAGTGTCTCATCGTGTAGACACTTCTTTAAGTTGGACACATGGAATACATTGTGGATATTCTATAGCTCTTCCGGTAGGTTAAGTCGGTAGGCAATAGGGCCAATCCTTTGTAGGATCTCAAATGGTCCTATGTAGTGGGGGTTCATTTTCCCTCGTTTGACAAAACAGATTATGCCTTTCCAAGGCGAAACTTTCAGTAACACTTTGTCACCTACTTGGAACTTTACTGGTTTACGCTTCCGATCAGCGTAGCTTTTCTGTCTGTCTTGAGTGGATTTCAGTCTATCTCGGATTTTGAAAATTTTCTCGGTGGTCTCGTGGACAAGCTCTGGTCCATTGAGCTGACTATCTCCGACTTCAACCCAACAGAGTGGTGCCCTGCACTTTCTTCCATAAAGTGCTTCAAATGGTGCTGCCTTGATACTCGTGTGGTAACTATTGTTGTATGAAAATTCAACCAATGGTAGGTGAGTATCCCAACTGTTGCAAAAATATATCACACAAGCTCTTAATAGATCTTCCAGGGTTAGGATGGTTCGTTCAATTTGACCATCTGTTTATGACTTGCACTTTCTTCCATAAAGTGCTTCAAATGGTGCTGCCTTGATACTCGTGTGGTAACTATTGTTGCATGAAAGTTCAACCAATGGTACGTGAGTATCCCAACTGTTGCCACAATCTATCACACAAGCTCTTAATAGATCTTCCAGGGTTTGGATGGTTCGTTCACTTTGACCATCTGTTTGTGGGTGATAGGCAGTGCTCAATCTAAGCGTGTTCCCAATGCTTAAAATTACTATAAAATTAAGTTTTATGCATGTCTAATAATGTAATATATATCTCAGTCGGGAATGGATATGAAATTTGCCGGGTGTCATATTATCCCCCGGTTGAAAGGAATTTTGTCCCGAAATTCCGCTTGCGGTAATAGCTGATGGTGTGTTCTGAAGTAAGTGTGGGTGCTTGCGCTTCATCTTATTTTCGCGCTCCCATGTGAACTCTGGTCCACGTCTGGAATTCCACCGGACCTTGACTATCGGAATGCGACTCTGTTTCAGTTGCTTAACCTCGCGGTCCATGATTTCCACAGGTTCTTTGACGAAATGTAGTTGTTCGTTGATATGTACCACCTCGAAAGGTATTGTCAGTGTCTCATTGTGTAGACACTTCTTTAAGTTGGACACATGGAATACGTTGTGGATATTCTATAGCTCTTCCGGTAGGTTGAGTCAAAAGGCAAAAGAGCCAATCCTTTGTAGGATCTCAAATGGTCCTATGTAGTGGGGGTTCATTTTCCCTCGTTTGATAAAACGGATTATGCCTTTCCAAGGCACAACTTTCAGTAACACTTTGTCACCTACTTGGAACTCTACTGGTTTACGCTTCTGATCAGCGTAGCTTTTCTGTCTGTCTTGAGTGGATTTCAGTCTATCTCAGATTTTGAAAATTTTCTCGGTGGTCTCGTGGACAAGCTCTGGTCCATTGAGCTGACTATCTCCGACTTCAGCCCTACAGAGTGGTGACCTGCACTTTCTTCCATAAAGTGCTTCAAATGGTGCTGCCTTGATACTCGTGTGGTAACTATTGTTGTATGAAAATTCAACCAATGGTAGGTGAGTATCCCAACTGTTGCCAAAATCTATCACACAAGCTCTTAATAGATCTTCCAGGGTTTGGATGGTTCGTTCACTTTGACCATCTGTTTGTGGGTGATAGGCAGTGCTCAATCTAAGCGTGTTCCCAACGCTTAAAATTACTATAAAATTAAGTTTGGTGCATGTATAATAATGTAATATGTATCTCAGTCGGGAATGGATATCAACCTAAGCATGTTTCCATTTTGTCATTTTCTTTGATTGGAAGGAAGTGTGCGGATTTGGTTAAACGGTCAACGATCACCCGGATGGTGTCGTATCCGCTCGGAGTGTTGGGTAACTTCATGACGAAGTGCATTGAAATTTGTTCCCACTTTCATTGAGGAATTTTCGGCTGCTGTAGTAACCCCGATGGTTTCTGGTATTCCGCCTTAACCTTGGCGCATGTTAGACATTTTTCGACATATGTGCCAATCTCGGCTTTCTTGTTTGGCCACCAGTAGTTTGTCTTGAGGTCTTGGTACATCTTGTCAGAACCAGGGTGAATTGAATACTTCGACTTATGTGCCTCATCCATCACTAAGTCTCTTAAGTTCCCATGGTTCGGTACCCATATCCGGTCCATGTAGTAACGCACATCATCGGATTGGATCTCAAATAGTTTCTCCATGCCTCGTAGGACTTCATTTTCCAAATTTTCCTCCTTGAGTGCCTCGAGTTGAGCGTCATGTATCTGGATAGGTAGAATCGTGTGGATTTTCAAGGTTAATGCTCGCACTCGTTGTGGTTTGAGTTGTTCTTTCCTACTTAGGGCATCAGCAACTACGTTTGCCTTTCCCGGATGGTAACAGATTACGCAGTCGTAATCATTAAGCAATTCGACCCATCTGTGCTGTCGTATGTTCAACTCCTTTTGATCAAAGATGTGTTGGAGACTTTTGTGGTCGGTGAAAATCATACATTTGGTACCGTACAGGTAGTGTCTCCATATTTTGAGTGCAAAAACCACGGCTCCCAATTCCATGTCATGGGTGGTGTAGTTCTTTTCATGCACTTTGAGTTGTCGTGAAGCATATGCGATAACCTTCTCTCTTTGCATCAGTACACAACCAAGTCCTTGGTGTGACGCATTGCAGTAGACTACGAAGTCGTCGCTTCTTTCAGGTAGTGCTAAGATCGGTGCGCTGCAAAGTTTTGCTTGAGTAACTGAAATGCTTCTTCAGTTCTTTCATTCCAATCATACTTCGCGTCTTTCTGTGTCAAAGTAGTCAGTGGTTTTGCAATCTTTGAAAAGTTTTCGATAAACCTTATGTAATATCCGGCAAGTACCAAAAATTATCGTATTTCGGTAGCGGTTTTGGGTGTTCGCCAGTTTCTTATTGCTTCAATCTTGGTTGGGTTAACGTGTAAGCCCATCTTGTTTACCACGTGACCTAGGAAATGCACTTCTAGGATCCAGAAGTCGCACTTTGAAAACTTAGCGTACAACTTCTCGGTTTTCAATAATTCTAGAACGAGTCTTAGATGTTCAGCGTGTTCCTCCTCGCTGCGAGAATAGATCAAGATGTCATCAATGAACACAATAACAAACTTGTCTAGGTAGGGTTTGCACACACGATTCATGAGATGCATAAACACTGCAGGTGCATTGGTCAAACCGAATGGCATAACCAAAAACTTGTAGTGTCCATATCGAGTCCGAAATGCCGTCTTGTGTACGTCCTCCTCTTGGATTTTCAGCTGACGGTATCCTGACCTTAAGTCGATCTTTGAGTAATAACTCGATCCTTGTAGTTGGTTGAACAAATCGTCTATTCTAGGTAGGGGGTATCGGTTCTTGATGGTTACTTTTTTAAAGTTCCCTGTAGTCGATGCACATACGAAATGATCCGTCTTTCTTTTTGACAAATAAGACAGGTGCTCCCCAAGGTGAATGAATTGGTCGGATAAATCCTTTATCTAGCAACTCCTTTAGTTGGTTTGATAATTCTTGCATTTCCGACGACACCAGTTGGTATGGTGACCGCGCTATCGGGGTAGCTCTTGGGGTAAGGTCGATTCGGAATTTGACTTGTCGCTGCAGTGGGAGTCCCGGTAAGTCTTCAGGGAGTACTTCAGGAAAATCACGAACAACTGGTGTGTCCTTGACCTTCCTTTCTTCTGTCCGGGTCTCCGTTACATGTGCTAAGATGGCATAGTATCCTTTCCGTAGATACTTCTGGGCTTTTGTACATGAGATGATATTCAGAGGAATACCGCTCCTTTCTCCTTGTATTGCAAGTGTTTCTCCACCTGGTAGGGGTAATATGATAATCTTTTCACG
Organism: Smallanthus sonchifolius; assembly: GCA_023525975.1. NCBI lineage: Eukaryota > Viridiplantae > Streptophyta > Magnoliopsida > Asterales > Asteraceae > Smallanthus > Smallanthus sonchifolius. The sequence goes on along the minus strand of CM042033.1, from coordinate 60,037,928 downwards.
GCATATAATCTCCGCTCCATTCTTGGACATCCAATCCATACAGATAATCACGTCAAAACTTCCTAGTTTAACGGGTAACGGATCTATTTCAAAGGAATGATTGGCTAATTCTAGGATACATCTCGGAATAATGTGGTTGGTTAGAAGGAACGTACCCGTGACGGTGTCGGGGTTCTGTTTGGCTTCTCCTACTCCAATCACAAAAGCTCCCCTTTAGCGTTGTTGTTGTGGTTTCCTTGCTTCCTGTTCTTTGGGCAATCCTTTGAAAAATGTCCATTCTGCCCACAAGTGCAACAAGCACGGGTTTCTCCTGTGTTTGGAATTGGTCCTTTCATTCTACAATCCTTGGCCGCATGGCCAATCCTCTTGCATTTCTGGTACTTTGCTTCCTCATAAGTGCCGTTGTGGTGAAAGTTGCATCGATTGCACTTTGGTAGGGTTCCCGTGTAATCTCTCCTTGGCTTATTGTCAGCTTGACCTTCATTGTAGGCTTAGGTAGTTTCTTGCCTTTTCTGTGGTGGTGGCGGATTAAATGACCTTGAAGAACTACATTCGCACTTTCTCTTGTTGTTAGTAGGTTTTTCAAAGAGTCCCTGATGAACAACATGGGATGTCAGGTTGTGTGCTAACCGGATTGCTTGCTGGATGGTTGTAGGTTCAGAAGATGATACCATACCCTGGATTTGCGGGGCCAATCCCCACAGATAACGCTCAATACGCTTCTCTTCAGGTGTTACCATATGAGGACACAATCCTGCCAAATCATGAAATTTTGACATGTAATCCACCACATCCGGTCCATTCATTTTCTGGTTCCAAAACTTTTCCTCAAGATACTGGATCTCGTTTCGTGTACAGTACTCATCCCTTAACGGCTTCTTGAAGTCTGCCCATGGCATAGCATTTGCTGCTTCCAAGCCCATCGCTTGGACATTGGATTTCCACCATATGAGGGCTTGTCCTTCAAAAGTTCCAATAGCGAATTTCACCTTTGAAGTTTCTATAATGTTGCACATCTTGAAAGTAGACTCTACTTTCTCAATCCATCGTACCAAGTTAACTGCTCCATCCCGCCCATTGAAAGAGAGCGGTTTGCAATCAAGGAAAAGCTGTAGGTGCATACTGGGGGATTTTGTCCTTGTCCTCCTGCATTCTGTTTTCTCGGTAAGGCTGCTACAGCTGCATCTACTCTTTGGTTAATCAGGGCCTCCATCTGTGTTGCCGTCATTGTTGCTTGGTGGGGCGACATGTCTCTTCATAGTATAATGTTAGCAAAAGTTAGATTATATGTAACATACAACCAACACTTGTACGCAAAATAACACATCACATCACCAATCAACCACAAAATATAAAAAGATAATAAACTTGATAAATAAGATTGTATAAAGTACAAAATATTCCAGGAGTCTTCGCTCCTTCACAAAAGAGAACAAGTTTAAAACTTCAAATATTCTGTGGGCACAGCCCGCCCACAATAGGTTGAATAGGAAATGAAACAGATCAGGTAAATATGCCTTTTCGCATAGCAGCCGAGAGCAAAGCAACGCATAACACAGTAAGAGTACTAGTACCCTCTAGCTGCTCCCCCACTGCATTCGCCATGAGCTCCGCTGCAACGGCTCTCTGGGTAGCAAGTGTAGTTCACTGCTCTGCCACGGTGATCCTCTGTCTCTCGAGGCTCAGGTGCCTCTCAGCCTCAGATACTTGGTAAGATAAAATGGTAATCCTAGCAGCATCCCTCTGGCGATCCTTCGTCAGTCGGGACACCGGCTCCTGTAGGGTCTGTAGTGCGGTCTCAGACACTTGCGCGGGCGCATGCTCAATCCTCTGCTCAGTCTTTTTCCCAGACCTTCTAAGGACAAAACCTTCTTCTTAAGGTGCTCCACTTGCTTCAGGTTGCTGCGTACCCTTTTCTGCTCCCATCGCAGATCCCTTAGCAGTCTATCGTACCGGTTGCATCGGGCTACTAGAGTCGGGATCGTACGTTCGATCGGCTCCCCGGTAATCGGTAAGATGCGTGGTCCATGTGAAGATTCTCCGATCTCAGTCATAGGAGGTACTCCTTCCTCCTTAGCTCAATCCCTCAAGGTATCAGAAACGAACATCCACTTTATCACGTCAAGTCTAGATTTCTTGCGCTTGGGCTCAGGGACAGGTGTGCTCGTAGGAGAGGGTGGTGCCCCCTTCAACGGGGTATGCTGAACTAGTGGCCCGTAGGGGTGATGTCGGTGCGGGTAGGCGATGTCACAAATGCCCTACTCGTGGGTCTCTTAAGCTGCTGGAGTCTCAGACTCCATCTGTGACTCAACTTCATCGTCCTCTGTCGGTTCTTCTCCCGACTTCTCAACGTTGGTGTCGTCGGAGACAAGGTACATCGATAGTGTCTCATCGGATAAAGTGTCCACTGGTGTCGATGGCGTGTACATGTACTCATCCTTAGAGTCTGTAATCTCGATTAGCTGGTTTGCAGCTGACATGTTCCTGTAACAGGTCAACCACAATTTCTATCTTACGTGAGTATTCTAAGTGTATGTGAAAATACTAAGTGTACGTGCAGAAGTGAAATGCAAATGAGACATCAGTTACAGTCTAAGTCCACTATATGCAACCTAGTTCGCTGCAACCAATGGCTTTGATACCAGTCTGTCACACCCCCAAATTCCACTTTCAGGCTATACCCGAGGGGCGTGACTCGAGAGGATCTTTACCATTTAATTACTTTGAACGACCACTAAATGGTTTTCAAAATACCTGTTTTATGCATGACTCGAACGAGTCCAAAATAATGTTGACAAGTGCGGAAGCAATGTCTATATGTTTACAACATTTGAAAATAAGGATGATAAAATATTGTTTATCAAAATAGGATGCCATGCATGATGAGTGTGTGACTCCAGTGGGTGCGTCCTAGCCACATATCCTATGCATTCAACGACATGAGATAAACATGCTAAAATGGGTCAACATAATGTTGGTGAGTTCACAAGTTAAATGTAATGGAATACATATCATGAAATGTATTGGAAAATCATATATTAACAATGCATGGAAAAGCATATGTTGAAAATGCATGGAAAAACATATGTACTCTACACAATCATTGTTGATCAGACAAAACAAAAAATTATCATAAGTAGCCATTGAAAAAGGACAAAAGGAGGTGGTTCGCCTCTTTGTGCCATGCACATGAATGGATTAGGTCAATTATGTACCCGTTCTACCTCCAGTCGAAGTTAGCGCTACTAACCCGGGCAGGGGTTGTTAAACCCAACAGTACTGTTCATGATTACCTCACTTGTGAAAAAATTAACAGTTGACTCTGAGAGGACTTTGTACACACCATGTACAACTTATATAATTAATGTAACCGTGTAAGCATGGAAATATAATTTTTGAAAAATGTACTTGAGCATCTCACCCCAAAAGGAAAATGAGTAAAACGGGGATGTGAGAACTCACCTGATAAACCGGTAATGATATGAAAGTCTTAGCAATTCCGGCTAAATGAGACGACCTACTCGTGCCCTAGGAAACATTTAGGACTTTAAGGTCTAAGTATTGTAAATGCTTGACTATAAACTCTATGCATCCAAAAAGTTGTTTGAAAAGTGACTTTGACGTTTCAAAGATATTTTGACTTGATGACCCGTTTGTGACACATTGGACTTAATTATTCAAATCCTAACATAGAATTCAAACCTAATTTGAAACATTCTATTGTCGTATAATAAAAACATTGGCACATTCGATTGGAATTTAGAACTTGAAACACAACTTTTGAAACATTAATGTTTCCTTAATCGGAAAGTCAAGTTTTGAGTCCTAAAATTGGAAACTATACAAAGTTGATGTTCATACATGAAATTAGGCATGTTATGACACATATAGAACATCCCAAGGTTTACTTGCTAAAAATAGACAAACATGCGAGTTTCGGAAAATTAAAGTTTCCTATTGTAGCAAGATCATGTCAAATTGTCGAGTTCATGGATAAACATCACATACTATCATACAATGCACTTATTTAAGTGTTACTAAGTCATTTAAACCTTCTAATCATGTGTACAACTTGCAAACACATCTTGTGGAAACATAAAGTTTTCTTATTTAGAAACCGGGCTCTAAAACTCATACCCATGCATTTTAATCCATCATTTTGGTCAATCATTCTTCCATAATGTTTACTACATTAGTTTCATGCTTTGAATACACCCAAACACTAAGTTTTCAAACATGTCAAGAAATAAAGTTTCTAAAAATAGAAAACGAGGTTAAAAGCATCATGGACATGTGATTTTACCAGAAAAAATCATACAATCTCTATATCTAGTGTTTATGCATCATTTCCACCAAACAAATCACATCATAACTTCTTTTAACAAAAAACCGAAAATTAAAGCTAATATAAATAGAACCGAGCATGAAATCTCATATGACCAAAAGTTCTAGATAGCAAATCTACACATTTTATCCATTCTTTATGCATATCTAACCATTTTCTATCATCAAATCACCCTAAACATGGCATCTATCATGAAACCCAAAATTAAAGTTCCCTAAAATAGCAAAACCGAGCATACATGTATCATCCAACACTTTTGACAACAAAGTTTGCACATATTATCCATCTACAACTATTATTACAACATAATCCATCATCAAATCAACAAAATCTCATCATCTAGCACATGCACATATAATAAAGTTTCTTTAAATGGAAACCGAGCCTATGAACAAAATCCGGGTTCAAAATCACCAACATTATGTACCATTTGAGTTTTAAAACACATTTCCTTTAAGAATCCATGGCTAATGTTTCATAAATATGAGTTTTCTTTGGATGCATGTTCATATGATCATGAAGAAAAAATGGAGAAAAGTGGGTTTTGATCTTACCAAACATGAGGATTATGATGAAATGGTGGATGAATCTTCTTACAAACTTGATAATCTTCACTTGGAGCTTAGATTTGGATGGAATGAAGAATCAAAGATCGAAAAATGGTGAAGATATGGTGGTGGGTGGTGGTTCTCGGCTCAAAGAGGGAGAAAGAGGGAGAGTGGGTGGTGAAATGGTGGAAATGAGTGGATTGGTGGGAGGTATTTATAGGGTCATTTGACTCCGGGTGGTGGAAAACGAATAGTCACATATTTATTGACGGAAATCCCGAATAGGTATGAGTGAAATTATTTAAAAATAATTTGACTCATATTGGTATGTTTAACATATAAAATTTTCCAATTTTTATTCGCAAATGTCGGTACATATTGCATACTGGCCGGACATCGTTAAAACAAAAAGTTTCTTAGAAAATTTTCTAAAATTTCACAGAGTCTTGGAATAACATATCACAGTACTACATGTAATTTTTGCACACCAAATATATGTCTAAGTGTCTTTTTAGAATTATGAACCTAGCTATTGCACACTGCGTGTCTACCGGACTGTGCTGGAAATAGAAGTATTTCTATAAATCACATAAAAATTCATACATGCATGATTAATTAAATCACAGTGTTACATATAATTTTCACACATGGATTATATGTCTAGGTATTTGTTTTAAATTATCACCAACGGTCGTGTTGTAGGACGCGTGTTTGACAGGGTAATCTTTCGGATTACCGACACGTGTAAACGAATTGACTTGCTAAGTGTGAAATGGTCTTAATTACTATAAAAATTAGTGTGACGCATGTCTAGTAATGTAATATGTATCCCAGTCGGGAATGGATATCAACCTGAAATTTGTCGGGTGTCACACTAGATGATCACTCCACAAAGAAACCCCGACCAGATAAGGAAGCTCCCGCCGTCGCCGAAGACAAAACTATAAATGAAAATCGTAACAATGACGAAATCGAATAAGAAGAAGACTACAAGGGTAAAGATGAAGTAGATTCGGAGGATGAAGATGAAGACGACGACGATGATGACGAAGTTGAACATTTCAACGGAATTGATCGAAAGGGGAAAGGGATAAGGAAGGATGATAGAGGTAAAGGAAAGAAGATTGAAGAGTCTGAATGTTGAAGCACTTTCCTGTGACAAACACTCTGGATAGATAGAGTCTTAGTCTTTGGTTGTTTTGTCTTGTTTGTAATTGTCTTTGTATGTAAGAGTCTTTATGTATTAGTTTATCGAGTTGTATTTACTTTTACATATTGTATGTTGTAGATTTCTCCAAGTGTTTTGCGCACTTGTAAGTGCGCAGGAGAAAGCTCCTGCGCACTTGCTAAGTACGCAAGAGCATTTTGCCCTGCGCACTTGCTAAGTGCGCAGGCATCAGGTCCTGTATAAATATGATAGGTTGACAGTAGTCAAGTACGCAGGCTTTAGTGCAAATACGCAGATTGTAACCTCAGTGCTTTTCTCTGTAACCTTCAAGTGTTTATAATACAAAGAACGTTAAAAAGAGGTATTTTTGTTGATTTTTGTGATAAAATAGGGGTAGCTCTTGGCACTATTTCAGAAGCAAAAATCACTCAAAAACTGATTTTTGTTGTGTATTTGAGTGTTTTAAGCATCAAAGGTTGGTTAGAAACAAGTTTCTGACCCTTTGGCTCATTTGCATTGATCATCAGACGAATTTTTACCATCTTCGGCGAGTTTCAGGTGACCGAAAAAGTTTGGTGAAATTTGCTGAAAAGGTATCCTTCATACTTACCATTTCTGGCAAAAAGTACATTTTTGTGCGTACTTACTAAATATGCAAGACTTATCTCCTGCGTACTTATAAGTGCGCAAGACTGAACTTGTGTGAACTTAAGTTATATCCTGCGTACTTACATTTAATCCTGCGTACTTACAAGTACGCAAGAGGAAATCTAAATACGCAAGACCATTTCTCAAGTGCGCAAGGCCAAAATCAAGTGCGCAACTGTGTCTGATTTTTCTGAAATTTGACTAAGTGTTCTCTATGTCGAATCTTCAGAATCTTGGAAACCTGTTGAATTATGATAATGAGATCGGTACACCACAGAAACCACCAAAGTTGCTGAACGTGAACGATTATTCTAATTGGAAAGCACGTTTCAAGCACTACATTTCGTATACCGATTCATCACTATGGATACCAATCCTTGAGGGATATAAGCATCCCACGCACATCTATCTTGATGAAACCATGCCCAAACCTATATCTAAGCTTTCTGACGAAGAAAAGAAAGCTTATGTCCGAGAAAAGAAGGCACTTGGTTCGATCACTATGGCATTAACTCAAGAATTGTTCCATAGTTTCCGAGGTTATGACAATTCTAAGGATCTCTGGAAAGCTTTACAGAAGAGATTCGAAGGAAATAGTGACATCAAGAAGAGTAAGCGGGATCTTCTCAGGAAGCAGTATGAGTGCTTCAGATTCTTAGAGAACGAATCTTTAGATGACCTCATCTCTAGATTCTATCATTTACAGACTGAGTTGAAGGCTTTTGAACTCAGGTATCCTGATGAAGAGATGGTGGAAAAGTTTTTGGATGCTTTACCACCCAAATTTGAGATGACACAACCCTGATGAGGGAAAATCCTAAATTCTATGAGTAGACAGTTGAGGAGGCAATAGAAAAGGTTCAAGCTCATGACATGAACCTAAGAAGAAAGGAGAGCTCAGGAAGACCCTAGATACAAGACCCTTCTATGTATCATGGGACGACTTCTACATCCAAGTCATCGGGCTCTAGAATTGCCCTCTTCACTGGAAATTCTACTAAAGAAGACCACTCAACTGGGTGTGGTGGTCATGCTTGCTATGCTTCAGGATTAGGTTGGGGTCTCATCATCAAAATACCTCAAGAAATTGTCCTGCTACGTCTTCAGCTAACCAATCAGCTATAGCCAGAATAGCTGAAGATCATGTAGCACTATTCTCATCTTGTATGCTTGCGTATGAGAATTTCATAGGTGGCAAGCTTACTGATCCAGAGACGATTGAAGAAGATTTTAATCAAGTGGATCCTGATGACATGGAGGACATGGATATTCAATGGAATATGGCCATGCTATTGACGAGAGCCAAGCGTTTCCTGAACAGAACAGGAAGAAAGTTTATTGGCGGGCATCCTAATGCCAAGGTCGGGTTTGACAAATCCAAGGCCAAATGCTACAAGTGTCTGAACTTTGGACACTTTGCTCGTGAGTGTCAGAAAGACAGAGCACTTGTCTCTGGTTTTACCCAACCCAGACAAGGAAACAACCACGGCCACAACAATCCAAACCACCACAATCAAAGCCAAGGTGGAACATCCAATGCACTGGTAGCACAACAGGACGACAACTTTGATTGGGGCGTTCATCTTGAGGATGCCATCATCGCACAAACCCAGGTTGGTCTCATGGAGATGATGGAAGCAGAGAAAAGGGAAGCTTCTGTAGCTGATGAAGAGGAATCAACCACTGCTGTTGCTCTCATGGCCATTGGAGAAGCAACAAGTTCATCGTCTGAGGTAGATTCTAACCCTTTCTCTGTTATTTCATGTTCTAAATGTCTAGGGCTAAAACTTGAAAATTCTAGGCTCCAAGACAAAATCGAACCCCTAAGTTTGGCAGCTCTAAACTATAAAGAAAATGAAAAACGTTTTAAAGATTCTATTGAAACGTTGAAAAAAGAAAGTGTGAATATTCTTTAAAAATAAGTGATCAACAGCTTCACTTAGATGTTGCATACATGGGGTTAGAAAAATGGAACAATGAAATCAACAAACTGCAAAATGAGATCTTGCAGTTAAAATGCACTAATGAGAAGTTGAAAAACTCTCGCTTTGTGGTGGAACACTACGAGTCTGTGGTGAGACAACTGAATGGGTTAGGTTTGGGTACTAATGTCATTCCTCCACCAGTGAGCGGGAAGTTTGTCAATAGCTTAATAGACATTGATCTCACTTATCTAGATGAGTCCTCTGATAAGGATGATTCCCCTAAAAAGGATGAATCCTCAAGTAAGGCTAACTCCACATCTAGTGGAGTTTGTTACTGCTTCTGAAGACGGGTCGGTTAACTCTTGCCCTGAAGGAGTAGTATCTGAGGAGTTGTTGACTGAACAAAATGTAAAGAAAAACGTTATCACTAATGGTGATAATTGCCTTTTAACTGAACCCGATATCATTGAAACAAACGATAATCTAAAGGTAATGCTTTATGGGGGTTATAAAAGTCTTAACCAAGCAAAGAAAGAGGCTTTTTCAGCTCATTATGGGCTTGGGTATAAAGAAAATTTGGAAAAATATTATATTCCTAAAAACCAAACTGTTAAGGTTCAGACTAATGTTCATAAACCAACTCCTCCTTCTCATAATGCTGAGTTATCTAAGGCCAGATCTAATGAGCCTTACAAGAGAACTTATGTGGACAAGAGGAACTGCTTTAACTGTGGCTTGGTTGCTCACATTTTTGTGAACTGTCCTTCGAAGAACGAAAGGAAACAGCCTGTTGTTTCACAGCCAGCTGTTATCCCCAGGTCGCCACCAGTGAAACCATCTCCCAAACATCCAAAGCAAAATGTGGTGAAACCACCAGTCAAACCGATGGTAAAGCCTAAGATCATATCTGAAGCTAAACCATCTGTTCCAAGAAAGGTAACACAACCTGCTGTACCTCGTGTATCTACCTCTGGTAGTACACGTACTGGTGAGAAACCTGTGGCAAGACTCTCTAAGCCACAGAGGAGGAGACGAAACAAGAGGTTGAGAAAGCTAGAACAGCTGACTCCAGTTCAATCAAGTGAAGCTTCCACAAGTTCACCTGCTGTAGTTGAACCAAAGTCTCCTGTTCCGGTTAAGAAACAGAAGAGATCCTGGACTGCAAAATCCAAAACTTCTCAATCTTCTAGTTCTATTTCTTCTAAAGATTCATCATTTTTGAACAGTCATCATGACTGTGAGTTAAAGGAAGTAGTTTATTTTGAAAAGGATGGACGACCTAAGACCACAATGGCTTGGGTCTCCAAATCTAACTAATTCTTTTGTTACTCGTGCAGGGACGTTCGAAGGGTACTATCTCTAACCGCTGCTATGTAGATAGTGGATGTTCCAGGCACATGACAGGAAACATGTCCTTGCTTCAAGATGTTAAACCATTCAGAGGCGGCTATGTGGCCTTTGCCGGAGAAAAAGGCGGCAGCATCACGTGTTAAGGCGTGGTTTCGAACGGTTGTGTCAGCTTTGACAATGTCAACTTCTGCGAGCAGCTGAAGGATAACCTGTTGAGTGTCTCCCAAATGTGTGATAAGGAGTACTCGGTGATGTTTGACAAGTCAGAATGTCTGATTCTCAAACCTGGTTTTGAAGTTCCCGAAGATTGGATCCTGATGAGAGCACCAAGAACAAACGACACCTATCAGATCGATATGAGCGTGGCAACAACCACCTCATCAGTTCCTACCTGTTTGCTTACTAAAGCGACAAAGCTCGACTCCATCTTGTGGCATAGGAAACTCAGACATATTTCGCGTTGTAAAATGAATCATCTTGTCCGAAACGGTTTGGTAACTGGGGTTCCTAAGCTGAGGTTTACCGTTGCAGATGAGTGTATGCCTTGTAAAAAGGGCAAACAACAATGGAAGTCTCACAAGCCCAAGCTCCAAAACTCTATTGATACCCCTTTGGAGCTATTACACATGGATCTGTTTGGCCCCATAAGTATCAGGAGTATTGGAGGTAAGTCGTTCTTTCTAGTAGTAACTGATGATTTCTCACGTTTTTCTTGGGTGCATTTTTTAGGTACTAAAGACGAGACTGCTGATATTCTTCAATACTTGATCCTGAGCTTGGAATCTCTTTGCAAGCCGAAAGTTAGAAGAATTAGGAGTGACAACGGAACTGAGTTCAAGAATAATTTGATGGAGCTTTTCTGTCTCAAGAAATGGATCCGTCACGAATTCAGCGCGCCGTACACGCCTCAGTAGAATGGAGTTGCTGAACGGAAGAACAGAACACTGATTGAGACTGCAATGACTATGCTGTCGGATGCAAAGCTTCCTTTCACTTTCTGGGCAGAAGCCGTTAATACAGCTTGTCACGTCTTAAACAGAGTTCTGGTTGTGAAAAGGCACAACAAGACTTGTTACGAGTTGATCAACAATCGACTCCCCAATCTTGATTACCTAGTTCCTTTTGGTAGTCCTTGTTCCTTGTTGCTACAGTACAAAGACCGCCAGTCTAAGTTTCATGCAAAAGCGGTGGAAGGTATCTTCTTAGGATACGTTGCCAACTCGCCTTGCAAGAGAGTGTACAACATAGGAACTCGTACTGTCGAGGAATGGTTTGAAGTGGATTGTAGTAAACACAGCATTCCACCCGAACCAACAGGTCCAGCTTGGGGTTTTGATTATGATGCGCTATTCAAGTCATTCAATCTTCCTGATCTATCTGCAGTTGACGCCTCAAATGTTTATGAATTATTGGGTGGCGACAATGACTCCAGCTTCTCTACTCGTGCTACTGTACCGATTATAACTCCTGATTCCAATGCTGCATCTGCATCTGGAACTCATGACAGTGATAACAGTGAAGATGTTCTTGTTGTTGGAGATGACGCTCAAGCTAATCCTAACACAACTGTAGGAAATGAAGCTCCATCTGATCTAATTAACATTGAATCTTCTTCCTCTGGAACACAGGAAATGGGGGAGTTAAGCACGAATCTAGATCCAGAAATTCAGGAACCGATTATACCGGAGACGAGAGTGCATAGGAATCATCCAATCGATAACATTATTGGTGATCCTTATGCCGGTGTTCAGACTCGTCATCGAACCATCACTGAGAACACCAGTCTTTACACAGAGATACTTGACATTGGTGTCATGGAAACATGTCTGCATGCTGCATTCGTGTCCCAGTTAGAGCTAAAAAATGTGAAGGAGGCTCTCACTAACAACTGCTGGATTGAGGCGATGCAAGATGAATTGTCTCAATTCCAAAAGTTGCACGTGTGGGATTTGGTTGACTTGCCAAAAGGCTTTCAGCCAATTGGAACCAGATAGGTGTTCAAATGCAAGACGGATGATCGCCATGTGGTTGTGAAGAACAAAGCAAGATTGGTTGTTCAAGGTTTTTATCAGCAAGAGGGCTTGGATTACACGGAAGTATATGCCCCAGTTGCTAGAATTGAGGCCATTCGACTGTTCTTGGCTTATGCCACATATGTCGGCTTCAAGGTCTATCAACTTGATGTGAAGAGTGCTTTCCTTTATGGTAAAGTTCATGAAGAGGTCTATGTCACTCAACCTCCCGGTTTTGAAGATCCGCATAATAATAAAGTGTATAAGCTCGACAAAGCACTTTATGGTCTTCATCAAGCACCGCGGGCATGGTATGAGACATTATCTAAGCATTTACTGTCTAATGGTTTTGACCGTGGACAGATTGACTCGACCCTCTTCATTAGGAAAGTAGGAGGTGACATTCTTCTTGTACAAGTATACGTCGACGACATTATCTTTGGATCTACCAATGAAGGGATGTGTAGGGAATTCGAGCAGGTGATGAAGTCCAAGTTTGAAATGAGTAATATGGGTGAATTGTCGTTCTTCCTGGGTCTGCAAGTCAGTCAAAGAGAGGATGGCATTTATCTACATCAAACTAAGTATGTGCAGGACATCTTGTCAAAATACAAGATGAATGATAGCAGCACTTATGGCACACCTATCCCAGTCAATCATGGTCTGCATCCTGACAAAGATGGAAAGGATGTAGAAAGCAGATTGTACTGTGGGATGATCGGATCACTTATGTATCTCACAGCTTCAAGACCCGATATAATGTTTGTTGTGTGCTTGTGATCAAGGTTTCAGTCTCAACCGAAAGAGTCACATTTGATAGTCGTGAAGAGAATTTTCAGATACCTGAAAGGGAAACCCTGATTAGGTCTTTGGTACTCTAAGCAGCAGTCATTCGACTTCAAAGCCTACACTGATTCAGACTATGGCGGTTGTAACCTTGACAAAAAGTCAAATTCTAGTGGATGTCAATTCTTAGGAGACAGACTGGTCTCCTGGCAGTGTAAAAAGCAGTCAATGGTTTCTGTCTCAACTTGTGAAGCAAAATACATTGCTGCAGCGAGCGGTTGTTCTCAGATATTGTGGATTCAGCAGCAGTTGAGAGACTACGTCTTAAACTTCACTTGAACTCCTCTATTCATTGACAACAATGCCACCATGTCCATCACAAATAACCCGGTGAAACATTCCAAAACTAAACATATAGAGATTCGCCATCATTTCATCCGTGATTGTGCTGAAAAACATTTAATTGAACTTGTAAAAGTTCACACGGATGACAATCTTGCTGACCTTTTCACAATGGCATTTGATCGATCCCGTTTTTAGCATCTTGTCAACTTGATAGGAATGTTCAATCCTAAGTGAAAATTAATTTTTCTTAAATCAATTCAATTCATGGAAGTTAAATTTTATTTCTTTTAAATTTTCTGTATAGTTCTTTTAAGTTTCAAAATATTTTACAAAAACAAAAACAAAATAGAAAATGGAGAAAATTTCAAAGTTAAATTGAGGAAAGAGGAAATGATAGTACATCAGAAATGATCTAAACGTCGCAGACTGCTCATATGGGAAATGATTGCGTCATGCTTACTTAATTGTTTAACTTATTATGTTTTTAATCTGCTTATTTACAAGTAATTTAAATTGTCAGTAGGCTGTATGCGTCTTTGAATCACTAGTAGTGTGGAAACTAAATCTAAATTACAACTGTGATTTGAACCCATGTTTGCAAGAGTGTGTGCGTAAAAGAATAGAAAAGATCATTATCAGATATAGGATGTTAGATTTTGGCAATAATTTTCTTTTGAGGTCAGTTTCGGGTTATGTCGTTAGCACAATTAATGCGGTTCATCTCACTGCCCATACTCACAAGTATGCAAGGAGAGATTGAATCAAGACATGTCTCTACATTAACCGTTGAGCATGTATTCACCCTTGAATCACTCCTGATTCATTGAAATCAAATCCAGATAAAAGTTGGATCCCCTTACCTTAAAACTCAAACACCATATATATTATCCTGAATCATCATAACAATATTCAATGAAGAAAATCAAATGAAACCAAGACAAATGAATCACTCGATTCTGAATCTTATGATTCCTGATAATCCTTATGGATTCTGCTTGATTTTTCCTGTGCTAATTGATGTAACTTCATTCTGAAAATTTAGAAAATCATTGGAAAATCTTAGATGCCGTGAGATAATGCAATTTACATTAGTATAGCATATCAGTGGGGTACACATTGTATATCTTATAAATAATACCTTAATACACAAGAATGTGATACAAAGATGCTTATAGTTTCAAATCTTATAATATTGTCAACTTGAATTACTTGTTTATGTGCTTATTACGTATGAATAAATAGTAATCCATGACATGATCCCATATTCTTTGATGTTTATATTGTATCGTTTTTGCTAAAAGATAGCCTGATATGATCCTCTATTCGTGTCTTTGATCAAAAATTGTTTGTGTGAATACTTGTATATTTTTATTAGAAAATATCAAAAAGATTTTAAGTTTATGCATAGTTCAATTTTATTAAGAAAAGCCAAAAATATTTGTGTTTAACCTTCCTGAATTGTATTTGAATCCTCTTGATTGAATATTTTTAACTTGTTCGTTATTTGACTTGAAAAAATTCATAAATTTGAGTTGAAAGTTTGCGCACTTAAGGTTTGTGCGTACTTGTAAGTGCGCATGAGGTAAGCCCTGCGTACTTAACAAGTACGCAAGAGTTAAAGCTTGCGCACTTGTAAGTATGCACGAGTTAAAACGTGCGCACTTATTAAGTACGCACGGCCTTTTAGTGTTGAGTATATAAAGAGGACTTAGAAATTCTCAGGGTTTTTCACCACATTCAAATAGATTTTTCCCTCTGCAAACTTACTCAAAAAATTCAAGTGTTCCAATCAATTTTTTGTCCCACTACAAGTTTCATCACTTCATTACATCGATTTGGTGAGATATTAGGCATAATCCATTCCCGAATTCGTGACAGTGGACCGATTCTTGATTTAGAAAATCTAGGTTCAAACCGTGATTTTTAGGGCAATTTGAGGGTTGTTTGGGTAACCTATTATCATTAAACATGATTAGATCACATAATCGACCCTTAATCGTCCTTTTTAATCTTCGATTTTGACCTTGTGCATGAAGTTGAACCGACAGTGGTTCGGTCTAACATTTTTAGGTCAAAATTGGTGATGTATAGTAGTATTTGGTGTTGTTGGTGGTCCCATAGGTTAGAATCATTGATTCCGACCTAGTGGTGACCCAATACACACCAATTTTTGCACATTGATTGAATTTCAAACTTCTGAATTTTTCCACCAAGTGCGTTTCCTACGCACTTAACAAGTACGCAAGAAGCACTTCCTGCGTACTTGTTAAGTACGCAAGAGGAAACTCTTGCGTACTTGCTACGTACGCAGGACCAATACTTGGCAAAAATTCCTAAGTCTGAAATTTTGTTCAAAGAGTAACTGCTATACTGAGTCATGTTTATCCGTTTCCAATGATACGTGTTGTTCTTATTATGTTTCTGTGTGTTTTTGCAGATCATGGCTCGGGCGTTTACTAACGAATTCAACCTGTTAGCTAACACTGAACCAGAGTGGAAGGGTGCAGCATTGCAGTACAGAGACATAGTTGATTTCTTGAACCGTTCAAGCATCAGCTACGCCATTTCTGCTGACCCGATAGTGTCCAGACCCTACCTTGAGCAGTTTTGGGAGACTGCAGAGCACAACTGCACGGTAACCCCCAACGTTATAAGGGCCACCATTGCTGGTCAAGCTATTGCTTTCTCTGAAGATACTATACGAAGGGTCCTTCAATTCAGAGACCTCGCGACCGACCCGACAGCCTATCCAGACTACTTTGTGGACGGCTGTTGGAGACAAAGAATGGGCTATGTCGGTGCGAGGGACTATGCTTCATACAAAAAGATGTGGGTATTAGACCAATGGAGATATTTCGCCCACGTCATGATCATGTGCATCTCATCAAGGAAAGCTGGGAAAGATGCCATGGGTCATGACCTTGCAGCAGCCATGGTCGGCCTTTCTCTCAACAAGGGCTACAACTTCTCCCGCTACATCTTTAAGGCCATCAATGACCAAATCAACACAGCGGAGAGGTTTCGGTTCTTGTTATACCCTCGGTTTATGCAACTTCTGATTAATGACGCATTACCAAACCTTCCTGCCGTAAGGGAGAGACTGCAAGTAAAGCGGGTGGACAAAAGAGTATTCGCCCAATTCCTAAAGCCAGGCAGTGTAGATCCTACCCTTGTGCATACAGAACTCTTTGGCCACCTCATCAATGAAGCATATGTGGCCCCAGGTGACTGGAGATGGTACAGTCCTGACTCGGAGCTTGAATTGAGTGAACACTCCGATGAACAACAGGAACAACAACAGGAGGAAATGGAGAGTGATGATGGATCGTCTGATGATGGAGACGACGAAGGAGGAAATGATGGTGCTGAGGAATCCGACTCGGAAGCGACTGAGTCAGATTCTTCTGATTTCGATGATGCACCGTCGCAGGTACACCCACGGAGAACGGCTAAGGTAACCCTACCTGAGTCGTCCTCCAAGAGAAAGCGACAGTCCTCTAGCAGCGAATACGAGCCAGACTCTGACTCTGACGCTGCTATACAAAGACAAAGAAGGGAAAGCATCACAAGAACAGGGGCGATAGGCAACAATCTTCTATCCCTAGTGTGGTGGAGGCTCAGCAGCAAGTACAAGTATCAGCTGCTACTCCGGATTCAGCCTCCACCCCACCTTCACAACAGCTTTACCGTAGGAGGAGGCCGCAGGTACAAGGTGAAGTGGCCCTCACTACAATCACAGAAGTGATTCATGTGATAGTGACCCTCCTTACCACAACTACTCAGGTGGCGGTGACTACTCAAGTTCTCACGGATTCAGTCACCATCACCCCTACCATTACCCCCAACAACTCTCGTCACATCTTCCATCCCAACTACCACCATTGAGCCTCTCAGTCAACCCTTCAATTATGGAGATTTCACGCAAGGGTTTGACTTTGATACCATATTCTCCTCCCCTATTCACACTGCCGAGGCATCCTCATCCAGATAACCTGATCCGAATGATGCTAGGATAGATGTTCTGGAAACCCAAGTTGCTGGATTACTGAAGACTATTCAGAAATCGAAGGAGGAGTCTGACGCTCAACAAGCACAGATCAATTCTTTGATAGATGAAGTTACAATCCTTCGTAGCCAGAGAACAGGGACTGAGGAACGACTGAAAAACGTCCTGGCCCAGAATGAACTCCTAATCAAGACAAATGAAATACTTCTGGGTCATGGGTCGTCCTTGGAGCTGAGGTTTGACGCTCAAAGGAAGGAGCATGAGCTGATGGTCAAGCTGATTGCTGATCTGACCAAGAAGCTTGATGCTCAGGGGGAGAAGGACAAAGAGAAAGAGAAAGAGAAGGAGAAGAGGACTACTGGTGATGAGGCGTGTCATCCGGTCGACTTGACTAAGGATGATGACAAGGACAAGGATCCCGAAGCCGGTCCTAGTGGAGGTGAGCACCAAGCTTTAGAAATCGTGCCCATCTCTGCTGTTCCAATGGCTCAGGGGGAGTCGACTCATCAAGAGGGTGGTGATACCTCTGGTGGTGGTGGTGGTGAGAAAGGAAAGTCAGTGGCTGAAGTACTTAAGGACTTATCTGATGATGAGATCCTATATCTAGAGCCTGACTATTCCAATGAAGAACAGATCGATGCTCTCTTCAATCTAGAAGAAGGAGAGATCGACTCTGGTGACGATTGGGATGATGATGACGAAGATGTTGTGATCGAAATTCCCAAGGGTGACGGGGAAGGAGAGTACGAGCTAGAAGATGGAGAGATCTTTGAATTTCCATCCTTCGACGCTCCACTCGACACAGGTTCAGTCGAGCAGGCCAGTAATGTAGAAGCTTCGACTGAAGCCTCCCCAGTTGACCCTGAACCTGTGGACCCAGAGGCACCGAAAGAAACAGACATGCCTTCTACTTCATCAAAGGGTCCAGCTCCTGTGTGGCAAAAGACATCTATAATAGACAAACACGGAGCAACAGGGATGATCTTGGCTGTAAGGTTTGAGGAGGACAAGCAGCTGTTCACCATCAAAAGATCTGGCGGGGTTCAATACTTGAAACCCACCAGTGAAGTGTTCAGCTCCTTGCCCAAATACGACCTTGTGAACCTAGCAAACCGAGAGCTGCTGGGTCATTCCAATCACGCAGTGGCGATGGGTTTGTGGGTGGTTCTACAGCGAGAAGCAAGATCAGGGAAGTTCGAGATGTTCAAGCCTCAAGTGCCCAAGAGAGTCAAGGATAAGCACGTTGTACATCCTGTGACTAAGAAGCACTTAAATAAATTGGTATACAAGCCAGTGCGATGTGAAACTAAGATTCCCCCTGAGCAAGTTATCTCAGGATATTCTTGGTGACATGTGGTACTGGTACGTAGATCCAAAGACGGGCGAGGCTGTGATCATGGGTAAAGGACGTTCAGAGAGTGGCAACCTAGTGCCAAAGGAGCTGATCAGAATATTTGATGAAGTCTGCTTCATCAACTTTTCTGTGAAAGATATGGAGGTACTAGCAGAACACTATTGCGTCTACACGGATGAGAGGACAAAGCTCCTTGCTTCTAAATACGACAAGGTGATCAAGTTCTGCCTTGATTACAAGAAGAAGATGGAAGCTAAAGATCAAGCGCTGTGAAGACTGAAGATGTGAAGCCCGAAGACTGAAGATTATCCAGAGTTGTTGTCAAGGGGGAGTTTGTTGAAGCACTTTCCTGTGACGAACACTCTGGATAGATAGAGTCTTAGTCTTAGGTTGTTTTGTCTTGTTTGTAATTGTCTTTGTATGTAAGAGTCTTTATGTATTAGTTTATCGAGTTGTATTTACTTTTACATATTGTATGTTGCAGATTTCTCCAAGTGTTTTGCGCACTTGTAAGTGCGCAGGAGAAAGCTCCTGCGTACTTGGCAAGTACGCAAGAGTAACTTTGCGTACTTGCTAAGTACGCAAGAGCATTTTTCCCTGCGCACTTGGCATCAGGTCCTGTAAAAATAGGATAGGTTGACAGTAGTCAAGTACGCAGGCTTTAGTGCAAATACGCAGATTGTAATCTCAGTGCTTTTCTCTGTAACCTTCAAGTGTTTATAATACAAAGAACGTTTAAAGTGTTTTCTCTTGTTAGTTTACTTTGTTTAGCTAGACTCTCCACCTAGTCACGGGCATTCCGCACCCGGTCCGACTAGTAGACCCACTTGCATGTGAAGATCCGCCACACCCGAGGGACCTACATTGAAGACGACGATTCTAATTTCTTCCAATGAAGACGGCAGTTCGAGCGAATCTGACGGTGATGATGATCTCTCCGATGATCCACTGGCGGAGGTCGATTTTGATAATGTTCTTCCTTTGAGGAAACGCCGTCGTACGGCTCCTCGAGGGGTGAACATTTCCGGTGTTGGACTTAACGATAAGGACAACAATGCTTGATTTTCAAGGAGGTTAGCTTAGTTGTTACTTCAAGAATTCACCTTTTTATTTTATTTTTTTAACTATCTGGCAACATTATGGTTTTAGAAAAAATGGCGTGAGGGAACATGTTTATGTGCCGTAAGAAGTTTGATCATTGTCTATGGGTTTGATTATGATGTTATATCTATAAGAGCTGCCAGTGATGATTTTATGATTGTTTAATATGCCATATGCTCAAATACAGTTTATTGGGTCTGATGTTTTGAAGAAGAAGGGGGTATATCAGTAATTTTATGTAAAAACTAACAAAAATTTTAATGTAGTTAACGACCAGGGACACAAAGTGTTAAAACGTTAAACGTCGGGGATCAAATGTAACATCCCAAATATAACAATAAAGGGAATAAAAGTTTACGAACAAGATTCGAGAGTAAAGAAAGAAAATAAACAATAACGGACTCGAGCGGGTGCGGGCTTAGACCGGGCTGGGGAAGAGATGCGTGGGAGGAGAGGGTAAAAAATCTTCCTCCCTTTCCTTCCATTCACCATCTTCATCACCCGAGAGAAAGAGGTATAGAGAGAGAGAGCTACAAACACACTAGAGATCGCTACACTCGGTCTGAGATCATTGCTAAACATTACCGGAGGTTGGAGAAGAAGAGATCAAGCGTAAGCAGGCAACAAAACGCTTCCAGATTCGATTTCTTGGTTTGAAAGTGGGTTTTCAATCAAAGTCGAGATTTTTACTTGTAAATTGGCCTAAAAATTATATATCTAGCTTCGTGGAAGCTAGATATAAGTTTTGGACGTAAAAATATCGAAGCTTGGATAAAAAACGAAGAATCTAGCCAAGAACAGTTTAATCATCCGAAATCTCTATGAATGGTCCGAAAAGTATTTCGGACACCATAGATTTCGGACATATGTTTTAGAGCGAATTAGTTTTCGGACAAAAGTTTTCGAACGAATTAGTTTTCGGGCAAACGTTTTCAAACAAATTAGTTTTCGGACAAAAGTTTTCAAATGAAATACTTATTGAGTAGAAGACATTTTGGACAAAAGAGTTTTCGGTAGAAATAGTTTTTGACCGAAAGAGATTTCGGTGAAAAAAGATTTCGGACAGGGAGTTTTCGGATGAAGTGTCTTAGTCATAATGATGTATTGACATGTCTAGTTCGTGACTCTTGGACAGATCGATTAGAATTCCCAGCTGGCTTGAAGTTTCATTGCGGAGTGAGATAACCCCGTAAAGTCAAGTGAGTTCTTATTACCCTTTTTCCCTAACGGTTTTGGGCTGGCATGCATAGTGGTAAAAAGATTCAGAAGGCAAAGCATATTATTTATAAAAATGTGTTTTTATAAAGTGAAAGAGAAAGTTATAGTTTTTTATGAAATGTTATTTTTATAAAAATAAAGGTAAAGTGTTAAAGAGTATAGTACTATCTTTGAAATATATTTTAAAGAAAGTTAGGAGTTAAAGTAAAGAATGGCAAAGAAGTTGCATTTCGGTATAGCTTGACAAGGACAGTGACATATGCCATATTATATGCTTATGTGCTGTTTGTCTATGTGTTGTGTGTTTTAATGGCATTATATTATGTGACGTAGTATAATCTCATAGTAGTTGCATAGTAGTTGCAAAGTAAAAGTCCTGCAGGCAAGCAAAGTAGAAGTCTCACCCCGAGGTGTGAGCAAGCAAAGTAGAAAGTCTCACCCTGAGGTGTGAGCAGGCAAATGAGTCTTACACTTAGGTGTAAGCGAGAAAGTTCCTCCCTAAGGCGTGGGCAACAAAGTAAAAGTCTTACCCTGAGGTGTAAGCGAGAAAAGGGACCTTGTCCTCGGACATTGATCCATATGTGATAGTTATAGTATGATATAGTCACTTGTCCTGTACGAGTGAAAAACAAAGTTAAAAGAATAAAGGAGGACACCTTAACCGGTTTCCTCAAAGGCAAAGTTTTAATGAAAGACAGTAACGTAACAATTTTATAATTATAACATTGTAAAGTTTTAAAGTAAAGTTAAATTGTTTTAAAGATAGAGAAAGGAAAGCTTATTTTATTTTTATAAAACTAAGCTACCAAAAGAAAGTTTTCAGTTTAAAGTAAAGAAGGAACTCACCAGCGTTAGCTGACTTTTAGTATACATGACAGGTAGTAAAAGCATAGCAAAAGCAAAGTAGAGGAGTTGTGAGGGCTTGATAGCATGGACATCGGGTTGCTGCGCTGAAGAATGACATTTTCATTCCCGATAGTTTATGTTTCAAAGAATGATTTACGTTTGGGTTATGAATTTAAGACTTCCGCTGTAATAGATTCTGATTTTGGTTTAAGAACTATGTTTGTTACGTTTTGTGCCCACTAAGAGATGTACCCGGTTTGGGGACGTTTCATCAAACGTGTTATAGGTGGACGAAACCTAATTTTTTGTTCAAACCTCATGAACAAAAACTGCAGTTTACTCTAATTTATATATATATATATATATATATATACTCACACATTAATGTTGGATATATGATGTCCGATCGTCAATTAAGTCAATGTTACTAACGAGGTACGATCCAAAGAGTTACACTTTGGGCAACGAACAAATATATAATATTTAATTATTGAATATTATAGTTCACGAAATACGGATATAATAAACGGTGAATAAATATTTAGAGAAATATTTATAGGTGATTGAGATAATTAATTACTTGGTGAATTAATTATTTATGGGGAATAAATGTTTAATCTGTTAAACATTTAAATATTAGATTTTTACTGATTATTTATAACTTATAAATATTTAGAGAAATATTTAATGGTTAATTATTACTAGGGTATTAACTATTAATACCTCAGGGACCGGTATGTAATTATAATGGTTATAAATATAACCTTATAATCAAAACCTAAACTGAATACACACCAACCCAAAAATCGCCCCCCTTTCTGCCCTTGCGAAGCCGACGCCACCACCTCCATCGTGAGCCTCCGTGAGCCGGCCACCGCCGCCGCAGGCCACCTTCACACACCGCCGTCATGTTCGGCTCCTCTCTACGCATCTTGTGTGACGTTTTCTTGCGGGTTTCATGTACGTGTCATCTAGCATGACGTTAGTTGATCTAAGGTGTTCTGATCTGGTTATCATCAAATGTATTATCTTTGAACACCATATGGTTGGTTTATATTATATTGTTTATACACGTGTAATCGAATCACTAACAAGAATCCAAATCTGATCTGTTTAGTACCATAAATTGCTTTCGCTAAATACATCTGATTTATTTATGTAAAAGGTTTAAATAATTATTGTTTTTAAAAGTTAAAAGTTGGTGCTTGATTCCCAATCGTTAATAGGCATTAACGATTGGCTCTAGGGTCCTATGTAGCAAACGTTAAAAGTCATGTTTCCCTTTCTTTAAGGAATTCAACCGGTCACTTAAGTTTTCATAATTAGCTTTGAGATTGAGCGGCAGCTGCGTTAGTTGGGGCGCTGGCAGCAGTTGTCGAGGGCGCCGGGAGGTGGCGATGGTCGCGGTCTGGGGTGGTCGACGGTGAGGTGGTCGGGACGACGGCGGGGGTGGGAAGTGGGCGAGGGCGGTTAAGATGGTGACGGCGCGGGGTGGGGTGGTAGGGACAGCATCGGCGAGAGGTGGGCGAGGGTGGTGAAGACGGCGGTGGCGACCAGGAGGTGGCGACGAGGTGATAAATTCCAATTCATTTATGATTGTTTTGTCACCATATGCATTTCAAATTTAAATTCCTTTGATAGATTGCAATTCCTTTAAATTCCAAATATTTTTGAAAAATTCAGATTCCAAACTCATATCCAATTTCTTCTAATTCCAATTCCTTTGACAAATTCCAATTTCTTCAAAAACATTTCGCAAACCAAACGCACATTTAGATTCCTATTCCATTGAACTTTGTGAACCAAAGGCACCCTAAGGGGGCGTTTGGTTCGCAAGATTGAATGTAACTGGAATTTGAATTGCAATTTTAAGATTCTTTGAAAATCAATAATGTGTTTGGATGATATATTTGTTAAATAGGTTAGAATCTCGTGTATTATACGAGTTGAATAAATGTAGTGTTATATATATATAGTAATAAAAAAAATCATGTCTTTAAAAACCTATGTATTACATGGGTTGAATAAAATATAATATAATCTGTTAACATATATACTCGTCAAAATATGTCTTGAAAAAATGTATTTTTACGACACAACTATAAATTATGTTAAGTTAATTTATAAAACAAACTTTTTCAACTGGGTATTAATTTTTTTTATGTAATTGATAAATGTTAATTTATATTAAATTTATTTAGTTAATGATATAATAATTATCCATAATTAAATAATAAATATCCATAATTAGATTTATATTAAACACAAGGTTATAAACCCGGTGTATTACACATGTTGAATTCCATCAATTGAATGATTTGGTTGAAATTAATTCCAAAAATTGAATTCTTGTCAATCAAACAACCCTTAAAATCAAGGGGTATACCCTCATGCCACCCCCAAGTGAGGCTGCTCACGACGTGAGGACTCAAGAAACACAACCCCCTCTTTGGTGTGAGGGGGCGTGAGAAACTCAAGTGAGGCTGCTCATGGCTTGGTTCTCAACTTTTGTACCGTTGACCGGTAAATTTTTTTAAATTTTGGGTTGGAACGGTCAAACATATAAAAAAATTCCATTTTCTCAATTTTCACACTATAAATAACCCACTTATCTCAGTCTCTACTCTCTGTTTTTCTAAAAAAAAACATTAATTCAAGTGACGCGATGTGATGGTTTCAACAATACGCGTCTCAACAAAACGCATTCAACATGCGTCCGCATATGCAAAATCAACCACAAGGCAACCCGAACGCTTTTACCCAACCGCTTTCGTTCAGCCCAAACCCATTCGGCTCACCCGAGCCAGACTCTATTCCGGAAACTCAATAACCACCCAAGGAAGAAACCGTTACCGAAACGCAAACCGTGCCTACCAAAAAGAAAGAAAAAAAAAGAAAAAAACAAGTTAAAGAAACGATATCTTCACGGGCCACAAAGAAGTGGGATACGGAGAAAGAGTTAAAGTTGGCAAGGGCGTTTGTCGACGTCTCGGAGGATCCCATTATTGGTAACGTTTGAATTTTAAAATTATTTATACTTATACTTTTATTAATTCTTTATAAAAATTAGTATTAATTATTGTTTACTTTAAGTAACGCTCAAAGCAAAACGGGGTTATGGGAACGTATTTCTAAAAAATATTCTCTCTTGATGGACATAGAATCCGATTACAGAACTAATGACCACCTGAGTTCTAAATGGACTCATATAAACAACAAGGTCGTAAAGTTAAACGGGATATACGAAGAATGTGAGAGGGGCCAAAAAAGCGGGTTAATGATACCGATATTTTGCTTCAAGCACCAAACCGCTTTCAAGATGATGGTGGAGGCATGGCTCTAATTAGAACTTGGGAGATTTTGAAAAATTTTCCGATATGGCAATCACTTTACCTAAAAAAAACCGAGCCGGATCTTCAAACAAACGAACCTCAACTGACATGGACAATAGTCCTGTAACATCCCGTATATTGAAAACGCTAGATCGGGCATGAGATTTACACGAAAACAAGGAAAGGGGGATGAGAGAGGCCTTAGGCACATGGGGCGAAAAAGGAAGGGATTTGGGCCCTAAAAACCCCTAACCTTCAGCCCCTTCACCCTCATCATCCCTATTTTCGCAAACTAGAGAAAGGTTAGAGAGAGAAAGTGGAAAGTGTAGAAAGGGGGGAGACGAGATCAAGCTCGGAATAGGATCGGGTTAGCTACGGGGGCAAGGTAGAAACATCACCATCGAACCAGGAACTCGTGGAGGTAAGCCATTGATCCATCACCTAAGTTTTTCATATTGAGTTTTGGGCTTTCGGGTTTGGTAAAGAAAGCAACGACTTTTACGTATGTTATGCAAAACAAACCACATATCTATACTCTAGAATGCCTAATGAACGTTTTGAACGTAAAAAGTTCGAGTCTTAACGAGTTAGATCCTAGCCGCCATGTCCGTGCAACGTTAGGGTTTGAGTGGAGAAGAAGGAGCCCGCAGCCGGGCTTGAGGTTAGCAAAACTATCAAGTTCGCTTGGTAAGTTCGCTAGGTGATGTCTAGCGAAGCTATCAGGTTCGCTTGATAAGTTCGCTAGGTACTATCTAGCGAAACTTCCAGATTCGCGTGGTAAGTTCGCTGGGTCTATGGGAGGCGAACTTAACCTAGTTTCGCCTTATCAGAAGGCGAACTTAACCTAGTTTCGCCTTATCAGAAGTAGTGAAACCGTTCAGTGTCGGGTTAATTCTTAATCCCCTTTTTGCCTTCTTTAGGGGTGGTGTGCATACTTATTTAAAAGTGTTTATTACATATTTTATATTAATAAACAAGAGTGAATGTTATGTTTCAGAGAAATGTTTAAAAGAGGCAAAATCACGATTTATGTAAAGTAAATTTATATTATTGGCAAGCGTTTATTATATTTTCATATACATAAACAAAGGCATAATATATGTGCAAGTATGTTTTCAGTAAAGCATGTTATATTTATGGCAAGCGTTTATTATATTTTCATATACATAAACAAAGGCATAATATATGTTAAGTTATGAACAAGTTAAAGAAAGTTTTATGAACAGAAAGTAAACAGCTTCCCTACGGGAATGCGTACCAGCTTGATAAGGTTCCTTCGGGGACATATGTGACTTATACAAGATGTCAGTTATGGGTTAAGCCCTTTTAGTAAGAACCTTTGTGGTTCGCTAACGTTTGTACAACTGGGATGGGTGACGGCGGTTACTAGGGGGGTCTACGCAAACCCCTCGTACCTGTTAAGTAGTATTGATCATGAGGAAAATACCATGTTAAGCGGTGTTGATCACGAAGACACCACCATGTTAAGCAGTATTGACTACAAGGACAATACCAGTTATGCAAGGGAATTGACGGTTAAGCGATATTGATCACGAGGACAATACTAGGTATTGATCACGAGGACAATACCAACAATAACAAGGAATTGCCGGATATCTTATCTTTTAAATTATTTTAAAAGTAAAGTATGTAAAGTTTGGTATTAATAACGGTATGTATGTATTATTAAATCTTTTGTATGTTTGATTAAAGTAAACGTTAGAACTCACTTAACGTTGCTGATTTTTAGTATTACACATTAGTTAAGTGTAGGTGGCTGTAGATGGATGCGGATGCTTGGCTTGGCGAGAAGAGTTACCCGAAGATCAGTGTCTGGCATCCCGTTTATGTTTTAGTTTATGTTGTTTTAAGACCAGTTTCATTTGTTCCAGACAAGTTATATATGATAGACATGTTATGCTTCCACTGTTTACGTTAAGTTTTAATCTTTTCCGTTGCAATTGTTGAATGTCTTATGTTTATGAGCTATGTGTTGATGAGTAAATCCAATAAGTGAGGTCCCCTGGGTTCGGGGCCTTATAAGTTGGTATCAGAGCCATAGTTTGAGAGATTTCGACATCCCCGATGTACAGACTTAAAATGAGAATGGTACCATGTAGCGAATGCCAGTACGGGTAGCTCGGAGCCAAAGCATTAGAAGCATATAGTAAGTAAAGTTTTCCCTTTTAGAGTATCATGACAAGAATGGAGGCTTTAGTGAAATCATGAAAGTGAATAATTAGAAGACGGCAAGTAATGTAATGGTTAATTGCAGATGACCGGTGTATATTAACATGTTACTTTACTTATTGTGTTCTACCTATTTCATAACATGACGAATATAAACTCCTTTGTTCCTTATCTTTCAGTGAGAAATGGCTAGACATGGAGGAAGTAGAAGAGGAGGAGGAAGACGTGGTGGTGGACGTACTGGCCGCTGCGGTGGAGCACATACGAACAACAAGAACGAGATTGAGGGAAGTGTCCACACTACCCATACCGATACGGCAGCTAGTCAGCCTAATGTTGAACGAGCGTCAGAAGCTAACCAGACATTTGAGTTTGAACCGGCCGTGCAGGCTGCTCTCGGTCGAGAATTCACTCGAATGTTGAAGGAAACCTTACCGGCCGTGCTGGCCGAAGCCTTGAGGAAAGCTAATGAATGTCCCAGTACAACCCCGGTCATTGAAGGACTCGTGGTACTTTCAGCTATGGGAGGGCCAAATCATGTGGGGAATGTTGCACTACCTGCTCGCGGATATGACTACAAAGCGTTACGAGGTTGTGATCCACCTCTGCTTACAGGGGAGAAGGATGCATCATATACCCTGGACTGGATTAACAAGATGGAGTCTACCATTCACCTCAATGAGTGCCAACTGGATCAAGCGGTCACGTTTGCTGTGAATTCACTAAAGGGAGAGGCAACAAATTGGTTGGAGAATGTGGGACAGGCGAAGGGTGATTAAGCGATTGAACTGTTAAGGTGGAATGACCTGAAAGCGTTAGTGATTGAAAAGTTCTGCCCTAAGAACGAGGTCCACATGGTGGAAAGGGGGTTCCTGACTTTGCAAGCCGGACTCATGACTCACCGGTAGTACACCTCCAAGTACAACGAGTTGGCACGCCTGATGCCCCATCTTGTAACAACCGAGGAAAGGAGGATCCACTATTATATCCAAGGGTTACCTCCAAAGGTCCGTACCTTTGTCAAGGCCAACACACCGAGTACTTTTGAGTTGGTGGTCATTCTGAGTAAAGTTGTGTATGATGACATTACATCTACTAAAGTCATTCCTGAAGTGCACAAGAAACAAACAGTCAAGCGAACTGGTGAGGACCTTCAAAGTCCTAACGAGAGGAAGGCAAGGGTAGAAGCTGAGGGTTTATGTGGTAAATGTGGGAAAAGGCACGGAGGAGGGTGCAGAGCTGTGTAGGTGGGATGTTTTAGGTGTGGCAAGTTTGGATTCCAATCACGTGACTGCCCGGATAAGCCAAGATGCCACAACTTTGGGGATCAAGGACATTTGAGCTGAGATTGTAAGGAGCCCCAAGCGCCGGAAGCGGGAGGATCTGGAAAAGGAAAGGGTACGGAGTAAGCACCTTACATCAACAAGGCTAAAGCGAGAGTATACCAGATCACTCAGTGAGGTACGTTACCGACTCTTATTTATGTTATGGCAATTCCAAGTTATTGTTCCTTACCTAGTAGTTAGCCCCATTAGCTTAGATGCCTTAGAACTAGAGATTGCCCCGGTTAGACTCTCAATGGTAGTTAATCACAATGGCCTTCAGGATCAAGCTGCCCCGCATAGCTACGGTTTATGCCACCCATTTTATGATTTGCTATCAGTATAGCGTGTGGCAAGTTTCGAGGACGAAACCTGTTGTAAGGAGGGTAGATCTTTAACATCCCGTATTTTGAAAATGCTAGATCGGGCACGAGATTTACACGAAAACAAGGATAGTGGGATGAGAGAGGCCATGGGCCTGGGCTGAAAAAGGAAGGGATTTGGGCCCTTAAAACCTACAACCTTCAGCCCCTTCACCCTCATCATCCCCATTTTCGCAAACTAGAGAGAGGTTAGAGAGAGAAAGTGGAAAGTGTAGAAAGGAGGGGGGGAGACAAGGTCAAGCTTGGAATAGGATCGGGTTAGCTACGGGAGCAAGGTAGAAACATCACCATCGAACCAGGAACTCCACCATCGATCCAACACCTTAGTTAAAGCGATGATTTTTACGTATGTTATTCAAAACAACCCATAGATCTATACTCTAGAATGCCTAACAAATGTTTTGAACGTAAAAAGTTTGAGTCTTGATGAGTTAGATCCTAGCCGCCATGTCCATGCAGCGTTAGGGTTTGAGTGGGGAAGAAGGAGCCCGCAGGAGAACTTGCTAAGTTCGACGGGCTTCAGGGTAGCGAAACTATCAACTTTGCTTGGTAAGTTCGCTAGGTGTTGTCGAGTGAAGCTATCATGTTTGCTTGATAAGTTCGCTAGGTACTATCTAGCGAAACTATCAGATTCGCTTGGTAAGTTCACTGGGTCTATGGGAGGCGAACTTAACCTAGTTTCGCCTTATTAGAAGTAGTGAAATAGTTCAGTGTCGGGTTAAGTCTTATATGCTTTAAAACTGTTATGATTATCCATATTATGCGAGATTCAAGTAGAACATTCCAACTAAGATACCAGGTGAGTTCTAATCCCCTTTTTGCCTGCTTTAGGGGTGGTGTGTATACTTAAGTAAATATGTAATATTAATAAACAAGAGCGAATGTTAAGTTTTAGAGAAATGTTTAAAAGAGGCAAAAGCACAATTTATGTAAAGTAAATCTATTTTATTGGCAAGCGTTTATTATATTTTCATATACATAAACAAAGACATAATATATGTGCAAGTATGTTTTCAGTAAAGCAGGTTATATTTATGGAAAGCGTTTGTTATATTTTCATATACATAAATAAAGACATAATATATGTTAAGTTATGAACAAGTTGAAGAAAGTTTTATGAACAGAAAGTGAACAGCTTCCCAATGGGAATGTGTACCATCGTGATAAGGTTCCTTCAGGGACAGATGTTACTTGTACAAGATGTCAGTTATGGGTTAAGCCCTTTTTGTAAGAACCTTTGTGGTTTGCTAACAGTTATACAATTGGGATCGGTGACAGCAGTTACTCGGGGGGTCTACGCAACCCCTTTGTACTTGTTAAGCGATATTGATCACAAGGACAATACCATGTTAAGCGGTGTTGATCACAATGACAACACCATGTTAAGTGGTATTCATCACGACGATAATACCAGGTATTGATCACGAGGACAATACCAGTTGTGACAAGGGAATTGACGGTTAAGCGGTATTGATCACAAGGACAATACTAGGTATTGATAACGAGGACAATACCAACAGTGACAAGGAATTGACGGCTATCTTATCTTTTAAATTATTTTAAAAGTAAAGTATGTAAAGTTTTGCCTTAATGACAGTATGTATGTATTATTAAATCTTTTGTATGATTGATTAAAGTAAACGTTAGAACTCACTTAGCGTTGCTAATTTTAGTATGCACATCAGTTAAGTGTAGGTGGCTGTAGATGGATGCGGATGCTTGGCTTAGCGAGAAGAGTTCCCCGAAGATCAGTGTATGGTATCCCGTTTATGTTTTAGTTTATGCTGTTTTATAACTAGTTTAATTTGTACCAGACAAGTTATGATAGACATATTATGCTTCCACTGTTTACGTTAAGTTTTAATCGTTTTCGCTGCAATTGTTGAATGACTTATGTTTATGAGCTATGTGTTGATGAGTAAATCCAATAAGTGAGGTCCCCTGGGGTTGGGGCCTTAAAGTTCCGCCGCATCCGATGGAAGATCTATGTATGATATCAACCAAGATGAAACGGATGAGGAGGACAAAAATACCACGCCCGATCAGAAAGAAAAAAAAAAGCAAAATCCCAAACATCGGGCTCCGAATCCGGCTCTGTTCCCACTCACATCGACATCGGCCAACAAATGATCGAACAAATGCAAGAATTTAACTTGAGTTAAAGAGAGAGGACTATTGGAAGAGATAAAAAGAGGAGATGGAAATTCTCGCCCTCGACCTTGATCGTATCACCGGCCCCCCGTCGAGCCTTTCTCGAGAAGAAACAAAACGAGATCAAGGCAAAATATGGAATTGAGTAGTTTTATATATGTTTATTTTTTTACTTTATGTAAGTTTAAAAATTAAAGTGGCTCGGAGCATGATAGAGTTGCCGTTAAAAAAAACCAACAATATTAAATGAGTTTTTATACGTCATGATACGCAATAATAAAATTAAATAGATCATTTATTTCTTTCATATTTCTTTCTTCTATATCACCAAACAAACCCTTAATCTTGTATATCATTTCACTTTGATAAGTAGTTTTTTTTAAGGCAAATTTATTCACAGAACCCCCAATAAAGGGAGGGCAACCAACATGAGCAAAAACAGATATACACCGGTTAATCCAAGACATGGATTTATTCTTATCCCTATTAGAAAACCATAAGAACCCGATGGATTTAATGCTTTGAATGATATCCTCAATTTTAACCAATTTATTTTTAAACCTGTTTTCGTTCCTAGCCTGCCATATGCACCAACATACTACCAAAACAATCACGTGAAACACCTCTCTGGCCAACTCCCCAAGCCCACTATTAGCATGAAGCTCCAACAAATATCTGACCGAGAAAACATAAACAGGAGGAACCGGAAACCACCTGCTAATAAAACTCCACACCACCGAAGACACACTATAAGCTGTGAAGATGTGTTCCGACGACTCAACAACAGAATCACATAAAATACACTTAATGTCACCAAAATGAATATTCCTTCTATTAAAAGCCAATAGGGACGGAATCCGATTCATCTCTGCCCTCCAAGCAAAAATGTTACACTTAGTGGGAACCCATTTACTCCACTTCATAGCAAACACAGGACCAAAATCCCTATCCAGATTCATAAGATTCCTGCAAAAACCAACGAAAAAAATCCCAGACCTATCTCCTAGCCATTCCCACTTATCATGATCCCCGGATAAGCGAACTGAGTTTAGCAGCTCCCTGCGGTCATTCCATTCAGATTGCTCCTGTGCAGAAACCGGATTCCGATTCCCAGCCCAGCGTAAAATCACAACTCTACAGGCCCTGGGTAACCCGATCCCTAAGAGCACAATATTTGGTTCCTTCCAGCAAAAACAAATGTGGGAAAACATCTTTAAGAGATTTATTGCAAAGCCACGGGTCAAGCCAGAATCTAATACCCACCCCATTGCCCATAAGCCCTTTAAAAAAATTGCTAAAGAAATATCCTCGAGATCGACACTTTCGTAACTAATTTGGCAATGTTATTCCAAGCTCCGGGGAGGTTTTTGTTATAGGGTAAAACATACCAACTATGATTATTAGAATGGAATGCAATAATGACTTTTTTCCAAAGGTTTTGGCTCTCCGTCTTGAATCTCCACATCCACTTCGCAAGAAGAGAAGTGTTGGCATCCTTAAGATTATTTAACCAAGAGCAGGGGAACCGTTCACAAGGACGAAAGCCCTAGTCAATGATAGAATTCCGAAGATCCAAGGGCACCATCTAGGAGGGAAGGCAATTTGAGACAAAATCGAAATCAAGAAGTCCCGATTAACATTATCATAAGACTTTTTGAAATCTATTTTAAATAGCATCACTTTCTTTTTTCTCTTCCTAGCCCACGAAATAACCTCATTCACAAGAAGGGGCCCATCCAAAATAAATCTACCACTTAAGAACGTCGACTAGTTAATAGATATGACCGTCCCCAGCACTTTCTTCATACGATTAGCAAGAACTTTAGAAATAGCTTTACTAAGGTCATGGGGTATACCCCATGTGAAAATAAAGTGCACGCCACCTCACCACATGGAGTTTTCACACCAATTTCACATGGTAAAGGGTATACCCATGTAAGTGAGTGGTTTGAAAATTTAATGTTTATTTTAATTTATAATTTTAAATTTATAAAATACATAAATTAAAAAAAATACATAAATTAAATAAAAAAACAAAAATACATAAATTAAATTAAAAACAAAATACAAAAATTAAATAAAAAAATAAAATAAATAAATTAATCCCTAATAATATATTTTTCCTTCAATCTTTAATTTTCATTTTCAATAAAAGCACGATCATGTCCGTGTACGTGTGAAAGGTTGAGGGCTAAAATTTTTAAGTCTTCCCGCTCTTGTCTTCTTCTTTTCATTTCGATTTTCTCCTTTTGATACAAGTTGAATTGTCTCATTTCCTCGACCATTTGTTTAAGAAAAAGTGGTATTTATAGAGTATGGTTTTGAAAAAAAAGGAAAAAGTAATTTTTTTTACCGTTGAACGGTCAAAAAAACACTCAACTGCTAGTTTCTTCATCTCCTCTCTGCATGAGAATTCTCACGGCAACATGATTCACGCCCCTTTCACATGGGAAGGGGGTGGTGTTTCACGCCCTTCACGGGCTTCAACACCCCTTCCCACGCCCCACACCGAACGACCTAATAACCCCAACCAACATGATAGGCATAAGAACTTTGATAAGTAGTTGGTGAAGATTAATGATAAAAACTATAGGCCTATAGATAGAAGATATGAAGAGAAAGATGAAAAAATTAATTTCCTCAAAGACAACATAAATTTAATATAGAGGGAGAGTGTTGCCTTTCCACATGCATTTAATAATAAAGGTTTGAGAAGTTAATGGGTTCAAGTCTCATTTTCATAGGAATAAGAAATTTTCCTATCAAAGAAAAAACAAATGCGTGGATTGCTTAAAAAATTATGAGTGGAAGGAACGACTGGGCTACCTGCTAAAACACAAAGGTAGGTCGGTTTCCAACCTACATCCACTCAATTAGATTTTTTTTTAAAGGTAAA
Organism: Smallanthus sonchifolius; assembly: GCA_023525975.1. Taxonomy (NCBI): domain Eukaryota; kingdom Viridiplantae; phylum Streptophyta; class Magnoliopsida; order Asterales; family Asteraceae; genus Smallanthus; species Smallanthus sonchifolius. Next base: position 60,004,002 of record CM042033.1, on the reverse strand, counting down.
TTTCTTTATTCCTATAAGAATGAGACTTGAACCCATGACTTTCTCAAATACCATTGGGCCACCAACCCCAACGACAACCCACTCAATTAGACGCATCCCTTAATACCAATGGTGCTAGTATAGGGTTGTTCAATCGAATCCAATCGGTTTATTTGAATTTAAAATTTTGAAAACTAGATTCGAATAAGAATTGTTTAAACGGATTCGAATAAGCTTATTCTAATTCGAATCCATTCGAATAAACCGAATTAGAAAAAAATTACAAATTTGTGCACCAAATTTGGGTTTTCCCGCCTCTCTCTCCTCCTGACAATCAATTCATTTGATTCCTAAAATTACTCCCCTAATTTCACCATTAATTTTCATTTAATCTTTGTTTTCCTTCTTTTTCTATACACCCAAATGAATTTAAAAAAATTGTAGGAACTTTATAGTTTTGTAAGAAAATTTGATTAATGTCCATATTCAGTAGTTAACAACTTTGTTTGATTCTAAGTTATGTTTCTAAACTCTCAATAATTAGTTTGAAAACATGAATCCAAACACTTGTGAATAATTAATTTTAGCTACAAAATGTAACATATTTATTGAATCAGTCTTCAAACGTGAAACCTTAATGTACCAATAATGAAAAGTATATAAGTGTATTATTAGTTGTATTCTTTTAATGATTTGGTCCGTTTAATACACTAGTTTCTAACATAGGAAAAGATATATCACTACATTTCTAAAAATTTAACAATCTAATTCGTACATAATTTTAGAATATGAAGCCCACAAGTAATTTGAACTTGAAGCCCAAACCCAAAAGTTAATTTTACATAAGGATATTATGTATTAAAAAAATTATAAATTATATATAATATAAATTCGGGTTATTCGAATCGATTTGAATTGGGGTGTTTTTGAGGTTATTCGAATTGATTCGAATAGGAGATTTCTTATTTCGAATTCGACTTATTTATTCGAATCGAATAGTTATTCGATTCGAATAATCCGAAATTTGAAATCAAGATTTTTATTTGAATTCGATTTGAATCGAATTTTGGATGATTCGAGTACGATTCGAATAATGAAAATAATGAACACCCCTAGCTGCTAGATTTTGGTTTGTTGTTAAAGTTACTCTTAATAGTATACTAGTGTGTAAGACCCGCACGCAGCGGCGGGGGTATAAAAATGTGTAAGACTCCTTATATTTGGCTAACCCTCTCTTAATGTGCTAACCAATGATTTAAAAAAACTTTTGCCGGTATGGCCGGTTCAAAAACCAAAAAGACTTTTATCAATTTGGTTTTATATTTAATGACATACAAGAAGGCATGCACGTGAAACACACTTCTTCTCTTTTAAGTTTGGGCAAAAGGCTCCTTATATAGAAGTTGGACACTGCTTTGGTTTTTCTACACAACCGATGTGGGATATGAACATTTTTTTATAGTTTTGGTTTAGGGACAAAATTGTAAATGTTGTATAGATTTATGTATCAACACTTGTATCAAATGCAACAACTCTTTTCTTAAATGTCTTAAAATTTTAGTGAAATTACAACTTTACCCACTTTATATGCTTTATATAGTAGTATAGATATTATAAAAAATAAACAAACTACTGTTTACTAACTTGCTAATTACTAACAACCTTAAAAACTAAGGTCGGTGGCCACTCACAAGTCACTGACCAAAGTTTAATAATTGCCCTTTGACTTTCTCAATTTTTCTTAATGGCCCCCTCAACTTTATAAATTTTCAAATATACCCCTCAAGTTTATAAAGTTTCAGTTTTACCCTTATACACAATTCTAAACTCTACCTCTTAAATTTTTTGAACGCTGAAATTTCTTTAATTTTTTTTATATTCTTTGTCAAAATTACTTTTTTTCTACTTTGGTTTTGTTTCTTACTTTATTATTAACTTCTTTTACGAATTTGTCGTTTTAATGTTAACTCCTATTCGTGCCGTGATTTATCTATTTTTCGTTCTCCATGACCGAGTCATGTCAACTTCATACGTTTCTTTTATATATTTGGTTACATTATTGTTGTCGCCGCAATGTGCGTAACGAGGTTCGCAAACCCGCCACATCACGTGGGCTTTAAATATGTACTTAAACACGTTAATATTATCGTACGGTCCCGCCGTAACGCGCGGGTCATGTTTTCTAGTTCTATATATTAACAATAATAATAAGTTTGTCTCATTTTAAATATAAATAAAAAACAGAATAAATATTTATCTATCGTTAAAAAACCAGCTGCCAAATTTTCTGTCATTTTCAACAATGGGCACGGGTATATTATTCATATGTGTACACGGGTATATATTTTATATCAACTGTTTTTCTTATCCAATTCAGTTTTGTTTTATACTGAAACATGGATTTAAAAGATCCTATATTTGAATGTTACAATTAATTTTATTGTGACCGTTACAAGAAATATTAATATTTATCTTCTAAATACAATTTTATATAAACTTATAATAAACAAACAAATAAACAATCAAACCCAGTAAAAATCCTACCAATGACATAAACTATTGGTAAGGTCTGAGGTTTATATAAACTTATAAAAATGGTAAATAAAATTGTCAAAATACTATAGTTTTTATAGAAAAAAACATCATGAACTTATTTTAAAGCAGCTTAAAAACTATAGAGTATGTTTATTTCAAAACTAATAATATGTTGAGAACTATGACACTCATATAATACAAGTGTATGTAGTACTCTGAATGTGATATATAATACGGTTACATAACCGGCACGCTTTCTCACTCATATTACTTTCATTAGTCTTCAATGTTATATGTACAAGTGAATCGTGTGATTCTCTGAGTTCTTAGTGTATTAATGATTATGAAATGAACGTGCCAAAAAAAAATATAAACTTACAAGGCAATTTTTATTATAAATAACATTATTTTAGGAAAAAATATTAGTTTAACAAAAGTAGCGTAAAATAGTTAAATTGTAGTAAAGAAAAACAAATATTTTGACTAATTCACTTTAGAAAAAGAATTTATTACATGGATTGTCCTTATGGTACGTTTAAATTGTTGTTTTGACTCTTAACTTCTATAAATTACACATTTAGACTAATACTTTGCACAAACGTAACACATATAGTCCCTAAAATGGATGTACATTAAGCTTTTATGTTAGGTGCGCGTATAATGACTAAAATACCCCTTATAATAAAAAATAATATATAACAAAATTAATTAGTGGATCATCGAAATTAAAACCCTAAATTTCCCTCACCCCACTTTGTTCATCTTATCACCACGTTGCCTCTTCTTCATTACCTACAGACACAAAACAATTATCCCTCGAGGCAAGAATATTCTTCTTTCACAAAAAGTACATCTCTGATCTTATACAACACACTAGTTTTGCTAAATTCAAACCAGTCTCATCTCCGATGAGCACCTCCCATCATTTATCCGTTGGGGACAACCCTCCACTTTCATAACCAGCCAAATACAGACAACTTGTTGGGGCTCTCCAATATTCCACTTTATCATGCCCTAATATTGCCTTTGTAGTAAACAAAGTGTGTCAGTATATGCATGCTCTAACTGAGAATCATTGGCCAACTGCTAAATGCATTCTTTGATACTTAAAAGGCACCATTGAGCATGGTCTACTGATTCGTCACAACTCTAGCTCTCACCTTCAGACCTTTACTGATGCTCACTAGCAGGGCAATTCCCCTCTTACTGCTTTCTCATATGCTGACTGGGCTGGTTGCCCGGATGACCATCGATCCACGAGGGGATCGCCATATACATGGGTTCTAACCTCATTTCTTTTATCGCTTTAAAAATAAAGACAATATCTCGGTCATCTACAGAATCAGAATACAAAGCTCTTGCTAACACCGTGGCTTAACTAACCTGGTTACAAGCCTTACAAAAAGAACTTGGGACAAGCACAATATCTACTCGTACTCTCTCGTGTGATAACCTTGGTAAAACATATCTCTCTTCTAATCCTCTCTTTTATGCAAGAACAAAGTATGTTGAAGTTGATTTTCACATTGTTCGAAGGTTACACAAGGAAAACTACGCGTTCAGTTTATATCCGCAGAAGATCAAATTGCCGACATATTTACAAAACCCTTGCCTATACACATATTTACACATATACGCTTGATGTAGTGCGAAGCACACATTTTTATTCCTATTGTTTTGTGCGTTTTTACTTAGTTTTGTGTTAGTTTTTAGTTGTTTAAGTCTGTATTTGAGTCTATTGTATATTTTCTGGAGCTAGTGTGGATAAGGAAGCTATATCATGAAGAAACCGAGCAAGAAAGTGAAGCCGGGAGTTTGAAAGAAAAAATGTTGAAAATCGAGTTCTCGCGGTATGCGAGAGAAGAAGAAGAAAGCCTCGCGGTATGCGAGGGAAGGGAAAACCGGCCCGACTAATTTGTTCCTCGCGGTACGCGAGGAACCCATCCAAAAGTCTCGCGCTGCGCGAGAGACCCGTAATTCGCAAAAAAACCCAAACTTGAATTATATTAGATTTACAATGCCATAATATCACAAGTTTGATTGTTTACCATCTGGAGAAGAGCCAAGCGCGATTTTGGGAGTTAGGAACTCAATTGAATAGAAAAGCTTGAATCTTTGGATCCCGGGTTTATAGTTTAGCTTGTTCGGTGTTCAAGATTCGATTTTTGTGTTTGATTTGATAGTTTGATACCATGGTTTATGCTTGTTCTTCTGTTTTGTTGAATTTTAGTATGATCCTAGGCTAAAACATTGATACTGCCCGGGTATTATGATGATTACTGCGTAAAGTTATGATTTTTACTAGTTTTGGATTCTATTTGATGGTTTAATGATCTTGTAACGAATCTTATGATATTGATTGTGATGTATATGCATGCTTAGATCGGATTTGTGTTTGATTATTGATTCCGTAGGTTGATTGTGGATGTCTTCCAGCTTGATTAGCGTATCTAGGTCATAGATCTTAGGATTTGTGGTCGTTTGTGTGGTTTGCTAAAGATAGTAGCTATAGGAGTTGTGGTTGAATGTTAGTTATAACTGAGTGTGTATACTGTCTCAATACCTGAGAAGTGAGAGATAGTCGTTTAGTCTTCGTCATTAAGAATCCGAGTGTCAACTGTCTGAGAGGAAGTTGTTATTAGGTGTCTAGTGATTGTTGCTATCCTGAGTCATAGTTCTTATCTTGAGATTACCCGGTGCATTCTTCGAATGTATGGTGGACCGTGAGACGGAAAGGTGATATGTCTATTCGGGTACTTTATCATTATTGGAGAGACAGAAAGGTAATCCACTATCTGGTGAGTTATTACATCTTTAGGTTCCTTAGTTGGTGACACACTGAGAGTGATTAGGGATCCACTAGGTTGTCTAGAGTTGTTTCCTTAGAAAACCCAGATCCATCTTAGTTTCTAGAATCGGTAGAAGTTGTTCTTTGGAAGTAGGATTCTGACCTAGGTAGCATTCTTTCCATCATCAGATATTACCTTAGTTCTTGATCTTGATAGTTGAGTCGATCTTTAGTTTGCTGCATTCTTAGTTAATCTTTAGTGTAGTCAACCCCTAATCATCAATCTTTAGTCCGAGTCAGAGTCTAGTATTAGTATTTAGTGTCTCTAGGGTTCGATAATCTGGTTTACCATTAAGCTGTGCTACACTCGATAGGTATATTTGCCTGTTAGTGCGGTCTAGTTCATAGGTTTTCCATTTATTACTTAGGAGTCTAGGTTAGGTTTAGTTAGGTTTTATATAGACCGTCTGGGCGACATCAAGTTTTTGGTGCCGTTGCCGGGGACACTTGGCAATAGAGATATTAGCTTTGACTAGTTTTTTTAGTAATTTTTGGTTTGTTTTGTTTTTGAGTGTTAATTGTGTGTCTCTTTTTCTGTGCTACTTGTGTGTCCTATCTGAGTGTCTAATATAGGATCGAGCCTTTCTGCCTTGAGCCTTTATTTGTTTTCTTTTATTCTTGTGTCAGTTTATGCACCACACTCGTTCACAGGGATCACCACCATATTCTGCTTCTTTAGAGCGCGAACGAGCGCACCCGCGACTTCTGGGAGCGTTTGAAAGCATTCTGCTACAACCAGGTATGTTCTATTAGCCCAATTCCATTTTCTATCATGGGCGATGCTGAACCACCAGCGAGGCGTACGGTACACCAGAGGGCCAGTGACGGGGTCACCAGGGCGAGATCTTCGAACACACGGCCCGCTATTCCGAACACCAACACATGGCAGATCCCGTTACATGTCATGAGCACGATCACTCACGTCACTCAATTTCATGGCCTTGAGGATGAGGATGCACCCGGACATCTGTCCTGCTTCGCGCGAATATGTGATACCTTCAATATCACGGGTGTGTCTAAGGACGCTATCTACTTGCGTCTCTTCCCATTCTCCCTCTATGGTCACGCATCTACTTGGCTTGACACCCTCCCCGACATTTCTATCACTACATGGGAGGATCTTCAAGCCAAGTTCTATAAAAAGTACTATCCACCTTCCAAGGTCGCTCACCTTAGGGATCAAATCCATTCATTCCGGATGGACCTGGTGATCCTTATCACATGGCATGTGAGAGGTTCAACGCATTGTTGAGCCGATGCCTAAAGCATGGTCTTTCTGACTAGGCAATTGTGGAGAAGTTCTATATTAGCCTCACCTTCGAGAAGCAGCACATGTTCAACACAGCTGAGGGAGGCCATCTCATGGATAAGCTCGAGCCAGCCGAGTGTGAGGAGATGTTCGAGAGCTTCGCTCTGGCGGAACATCAGCAACCATCTACTAGGACTTCCATTCCTAGTGCTAGAGCAACCGCCTCTTCTCCTAGAGGTGTGCATCAGGTCACTCCTGAAACTAGCGTGACTGCTACACTCGCAGCTATGGCTAATGAGATCAAGGAGTTCAAGCTTAGTGCTCTTAGATGTGAGGTGTGTAGGGGAGGACACGACACCACAGATTGCCCTGTCAATCATCAGGAGCAGGTGAATTTTGCTGGCAACTAGAACTAGAACCGAGGGTACAAAAATTACAACAATACTTATGGCTCAGGATGGAGATCTGGAAATAACCCGTCTGGGTTTAATGGTCGCCAGAATCAGTATGGAGGAGGAGAAGCAGGAGCGAGCTTGGGAAACAATGTCATCACAAGGAAGATAGTAGAGATGATTGAGAATCAGACACAAATGCTTACCCACTTAGTCCAGCAGGATAAGGAGGCTAAGAAAAGACTGGATGCCCACGACACTTTATTGAAGAATCAGCAGTCGGCTTTTCAAGATTTGCAACGCACGGTCGGATCGCAAAGAGCTTGAGGGATAGACTGGGAAGTCCATCTTCAGGCCCCGATGCTTTAGTGATGCCCGTGTCAGTTATGAGTCATAGAGATGAGAAGAGAGTAGAAGAGGAAGCCTCCCACTATGTTGACTATGGCATCCCTTTGGTAGAAAAGGTGAAAAAGGTAGATTGGAGGGCTCCATTTGTTGAGATCGATGCTAGGATGTTAGAGGAGCCCAAATCGAATGCTGTGTCGACTAGGAGTAGAAGGGCAGAAGAGAAGGAAAGCCCACTGGTAGTAGAAGAAGAAGAACCGGTGGATGAGGAGATAGAGATGGAGAAGCGTGCTGAGAGGGCAGAAGAGAAGAAGGGGGAGAAGATGAAGTCCGCTGAGATTGACATGAGGTGTGTTCCCTATCTAGCGCGCTTGCTGCCACATAAACACGCTAGGGAATACAGTTACTTCCTTGATATGTTCAAACAACTCAAGGTCAATCTTCCATTTATAGAGGTCCTCTAGCATATGCCAAAGTATGACAAGTTTTTAAAAGATCTTCTTTCCAACAAGAAGAAACTTGAGGGGATCTCTGAAGTCTCACTTAGTGAGCAATGTTCTAGAGTGGTTTAGAACAAACTGTCAGAGAAACTAGCGGATTCGGGTCATTTCATGAACCCGTGTCTGCTTGGTGGTTTGCCCTTAAACCACGCGTTGGCTGATCTAGGTGCTAGCGTCAATCTGATTCCTTATTCTATCTATAAACAGCTAGACCTAGGTGAACCGCAACCTATGCGCATGAGCATTTCCTTGGCTGACCTTTTAGTCAAGTATCCACGGGGAATTATGGAGAATCTGTTAGTGAAAGTAGGTAAATTTTTCTTCCCCTTGGATTTTGTTATTCCGGATATGGAAGTGGATGATAAAGTCCCACTCATCCTAGGACTCCGTTCCTACGTACCGACAAGGCATTGATCGATGTCTTTGACGGGAAACTCACACTTCGTGTGGGGGATGAGATGATCACATTCGATGCTATGAAGTCCGTGAAGGATGTTGGAGAGCATAGCCACTCTGTGTGCATGCTTGATGCCTTCATGGACTACCATCAGGACTCTGATCCAAAGAAAGAAGTCGATGAACCCGCCCCTAATATAGAAGAACAATCGGATTGGGCAGTAGAGCTAGAGGAATTGTTAGATGCACCAGACAACTACGGTGATGAGATACCCAGTGATCTGCAAGAGATGATGGCAGAGCTGGAGGAGATGATATGGCAAGCCCCAAGCGTGGGGAAGTTAGAGAGTGTAGAGGATCCTGATGATCCTTGTGAAGGCTTAGAGGTCACCATTAGAAACACTTGTGCCCGAGCCTTTAACCATAACTATTGTTCATTCTAAGGGGAGGACCACCGAACCAAACCCTAGTTGCAGTTCTCCTAGGTCTAGGCCACCCCGGAAGAGAACCCGTGCTTTGATATATTCATCTGATTTAGGGAGAATGCAAACCCTAAGTGTGGGGACGTCTAGGGGAGATAAGTTGTTGAAGTACTTGAACCAGGTTGTTTTCAGACCTGGTAGGTTTAAGTTTTGGTGGAAGGATCGAAGTGGTAGACATAATGGAGTTTTGAAGGGTGATAGTTGTTTGCTGAAGATGTGTAGAATTGGTAGACCGCGTAGGATGAAGGCGGTACCGGTTAGGATCAAGGAGAAGCCTCCTGATAGGTTTATTTGAGTCTCGTGTAAGTGCCCGGGATGTAGAGTTTGTGTGCATTCCTTGGTTTGAGTCCGTGTCTATTTTTGTGTTTTTCGGTGTGTGTTTTGTTTGTGTCATGTTTTGCAGGAATTCGCGCTTGATTCGGTGAGGAAAATCGTCGAGAATGAAGTTCCAGGTATTTTTACATATGTTTTTATGCTTGGAACATGTTTTTAAAGGATATGGGTGAAAAAGATTTTTAGAAGGCCAAAATTATTCTAAGTATAAAAATTGAAAATCCTTCTTAACTTTATGTGATTGGCACTTCCTCACGGTACGCGACGCTGGAACACAAGTATCTCGCGGTATGCGAGAGACAAAAGTTTTAGGCCGGCTTAAATGCTACTCCATCGTGGTACGCAAGGAGTGGCCGCTTGGTTTCTCGCGGTACGCGGGGAGTGCTGATTTCACTCTTCTTCCTTGTTTTCCCATGGTTTCCCACACTGTTCACCGTTCACCGCCTTCCACCATCATGCATCACCATATCCATCATCCATCACTTCCATCCATCATCATATCATTCACCAACCACCACTTCCATGGGAGAATTTGAAACCATTTGTGACCGATGATCCACCTTGCTATGGCTTTCATGTCTATGTGTTTGCCACCCATTGAGTACGTTTCTCTACATATCTATCTATCTTGAGTCTTTAAGATTTTACTTTTGAGTCAGTCGAGTCTTTATTTTATTTTGAGTCAGTTTAATGATGCGGGTTTGTTGTGAGGTTTATTTTGTAGGTTTTATCATTTCGCCCGTACTCAATCTCCATTTGGGCGGGGTCGATCATCACTTATATACAGTTTGTAAAGGAAACCCAGCAGAGATTGTGCAACCACGACCGAAATGCTATATGGTGCACACAAGGATGGACGAAACTGGATTTTCTTCGAGAGCATATACATTACCAGCTAAGTCAATTCTTGTTTTATTTTTGCATTTTTATTTTTAGTTGTGTTTTGCTTCACATTGAGGACAATGTGTCTTTCAAGTGTGGGGATGTGAGTGTCTAGTTTAGTTTAGTTTGTCTTGTTTAAAAAAATTCAAAAATTCAAAAAAATTTAAAAATTTTGAAAATGTTTTTGGAAATAACTACTTATATTTGGAAAATGATCGTACAACTGGATCTACTTGTTGGTTTAAATTAGGGGTGGCAATCTTGACACATTCTTCAAAAAATAGGTTCATTTCGGTAAAAAAGCAATTGGATATGGGTCAATTTGGGTGAACTCAAATTAGTCAACGGGTTAATTTGGGTCACCTTAAATTATTCAACGGGTCAATATGAGTCACCTTAAATTAGTCAACAGATCAATTTAGGTCATCTCACATATTCAATTTGTTAATTTGGGTCACCTTAAAATAGTCAATAAGCCGCCCCACCCAGCCTGCCACGACCGCCACCGCGGCCACAAATCCCACCAAACCCACCCAACCCCACCCACCCCCACCCCACGCCACCCGCCCCACCCCCTCACCCCATCCTCACCTTCACCCCCACCCACCCCACATCACCCCCACCTACCCCACCCAGCCTACCCTGCCCGCCACCCGCCGCCACACACCACACCGCACCCCAACCCCCCACCCCACCCCCACCCAGCCTGCCCCGCCCTCCACCGCCACCCGCCCGCCACCGCCTGCTGCTGCCACACACCCAACCCACCCCACCCCACCCTCCCCCCCCCCCACACCGGCCCCGCCCCCGCCGCCACCTGTCTCTGCCGCCGCTACCCACCCCACCACGCCCTTTTTTACCCCACCCCACCCTCCACCCACCCCCACCCCCTCCTCCCCGCCACCTCCCATCGTACTGGTCGAACCCGTTTTGACTCGAACCAAATTGATATTTTTTTAAAAAAAGCGACCCGTTTTGACCCGGACTAATTTTGCTCCAAACCGAATTTGACCCGAAGTCATTTTGCTTCTAACCCGTATTGACCCGAACCCGTTCAGACCCGAACCCGTTATGACTCGTGACCCGAACCCGCCCGACCCCGCCCAGTTTTCCAGGCCTAGTTTAAATGATTTAAATAATTGAAAACTCGTCTAATTAGTGATGTTTTGGTTGACCCAGCTAGTTTGAATAACTTAAATAGCCTGTGAGTGTTACTTAGGATTAATCACGTTATTGAATCATGAAACCGTGTGGGTACTCATCTTAGGGTGTCGGTAATATTAAACTGTCAACATAGGGTGATAGGTACCACGTTAAGTTAATATCTATTTGTTTTTGAAATTTTTGGCACACCACTCTCTTTTTATGAGAATAAATCCGAGTTTGGTGGCACCCACATCCAAATATTTCTATAATTCATGAGCGTATTTGTTAGAATACTGAGTTTTGCTTATGTGTCACCCTCCGGGAAGGCCACTTGGAGAAAACACCCCTAAGTGATTCTTATGTGCTTTATTGATTATGACTTAGTCTATGTGTTACCTTCCGGGATAGTGACTTGGTTGAAACGCATCTAGATGAAGTTCATTTGCTTATTAATGCTCATTAGCATACCATTCATACATGATTTTCATCTAATTTCTTAAACAAATAAATCTTAGTTTAACGTGGTAGGGTAAATCTATATGGTTTAATTCATGCCTAGACATGACCGTGAGACGGGATTAAATGGAGCTGTAACTTTTGAGTGTGAGTCACATAGGTTGATTGATACCTGTATAAAATGGATTTAGAACACATTACGGGGGCCAGATAGTTAATGTTTGGGGTTAGGGTTTAATCGGGCAGAAATACTGATTATTGCTTTTTAACGCGTGAGTATGTTTTGCTAATTGGTAATTGATGTTTGTTAAGTTAGATCTGAGTTATGATTCCATTGCAGAATTTTTTGAGGACGAAAAAAGGTTAAGTGTGGGGATGTTTGATGTAGTGCGAAGCACACATCTTTATTCCTATTATTTTGTGCTCATTTACTTAGTTTTGTGTTAGTTTTTAGTCGTTTAAGTCTGTATTTGAGTCTAATGTATATTTTAAGGAGCTCGTGTGGAATAGGAAGCTATATCATGAAGAAACTGAGCAAGAAAGTAAAGCCGAAAGTTTGAAATAAAAAATGTTGAAAATCTAGTTCTCACGGTACGCGAGAGAAGAAGAAGAAAGCCTCACGGTACGCGAGGGATGGGAAAACCGGCCCGACTAATTTGTTACCCATCCAAAAGTATCGCGGTACATGAGAGACCAGTAATTCACGAAAAAACCCTAACTTGAATTATATTAGATTTACAATGCCATAAATTCACAAGTTCGATTGTTTGCCGTCTGGAGAAGAGCCAAGGGCGATTTTGGGAGTTAGGAAGTCAATTAAAGAGAAAATCTTGAATCTTTGGATCCCGGGTTTGTAGTTTAACTTGTTCGGTGTTCAAGATTCGATTTTTGTGTTTGATTTGATAGTTTGATACCATGGTTTATGCTTGCTCTTCTGTTTTGTTGAATTTTAGTATGATCCTAGGCTAAAACATTGATACTGCCTGGGTCTTATGATTATTACTACATAAAGTTATGATTTTTACTGGTTTTGGATTCTATTTGATGGTTTAATGATCTTGTAACGAATCTTATGATATTGATTGTGATGTATATGCATGCTTAGATCTGATTTGTGTTTGATTATTGATTCCGTACATTGATTATGGATGTCTTCCAACTTGATTAGCGTATCTAGGTCATAGATCTTAGGATTTGTGGTCGTTTGTGTGTTTTGCTAGAGATAGTAGTCATAGGAGTTGTGGTTGAATGTTAGTTAGAACTGAGTGTGTATCTTGTCTCAATACCCGAGAAGTGAGAGATAGTCGTTTAGACTTCGTCATTAGGAATCCGAGTGTCAGCTGTCTGAGAGGAAGTTAGTATTAGGTGTCTAGTGATTGTTGCTATCCCGAGTCATAGTTCTTATCTTGAGATTACCTCGTGCATTCTTCGAATGTATGGTGGACAGTGAGACGGAAAGGTGATCTGTCTATTCGGGTACTTTGTCATTGTTTGAGAGACCGAAAGGTAATCCACTATCTGGTGAGTTATTACATCTTTAGGTTCCTTAATTGGTGACACTCTGAGAGTGATTTGGGATCCATTAGGTTTTCTAGAGTTGTTTCCTTAGAAACCCAGATCCATCTTTGTTTCCAGAACTAGTAGAAGTTGTGCTTTGCAAGTACGATTCCGACATAGGTAGTATTCTTCCCATTTTCTGATATTACCTTAGTTCTTGATCTTGATAGTTGAGTCGATCTTTAGTTTGCTGCATTCTTAGTTAATATTTAGTGTAGTCAACCCCCCAATCATCAATCTTTAGTCCGACTCAGGGTCTAGTATTAGTATCTAATGTCTCTAGGGTTTGATAATCCGGTTTACCATTAAGATGTGCTACACTCGATAGGTACACTTGCCTGTCAATGCTGTCTAGTTCATAGGTTTTCCATTTATTACTTAGGAGTCTTGGTTAGGTTTAGTTAGTTTTTATATAAACCGTCTGGGCGGCATCAACGCTCCAAGCTACAGGTCGTTCCCCGACCATAGCTTGCAGTGGAATATATTACACACAATTGTATTGATGTTAATGTTAGAGGTAATATTGGTCGCCAGAAAAGTAGGTTGGTGATGCGTTGTGAAATAAGTAATTAATAAAATATAATAAGTATTTTATTATTTGTTAAAACACGAGATCAGGTTTTAAATTTTAAAAATGATAAATACTTAAACTCAAAACACACACAATAGGAAAGTATACCTATCGCAGCATAATATAGTTTAGGTAAGAACCAAGCATCGATCCAATGGACATGGTCTAGTTCCAATACCTAACGTTTGTTATCATTTAGCCGGTTTAATTAGTGAGTGGGTTTTGTGTGCTTGTGATGGTAAAGTAAATAATAGAAAATGCAAAATGTGTGTGAAGTGTGTAATAGAATAGTAAATAACAGAAAAGTAAATAGCTTGACAATAATCAGATCACAACGAGTATTGCTTTGGGTTTCGAATCCACTTGGTATATGTTAATGTTATGTTAACTAATCGGATGGTATGACTAATACAAATGTGTGAACAGTACACCGCTAGAACCTCATTCTCATAACATTTGGTTCACGAATTATGTTCGTTAATAATAAAATAGTAAGACTCCTGTAACATCCCAATTTCTATAGAAAATAGAAGTCTAGGGGCCCAAGTGAAAAATACCCCAAAGATGGAGGGTTAAGGCAATGATGAGAGAATGACACGTATAGGAGATGTGTCTGATGACTCGGACCTAAGTCGGACCGTTATGAGGTCCATAACGGTCTGACATGCCACGTCATAGATAGTGAACCGCAAACGCCAGCCGTAAATGGCCCGTTATGTAGGGTTCAGCCTATAAATATATGCATTTGGCCGTTCAAATGGAAACATCACAAAAACACCATCACCACACACACACTTGCACACTTATCAAGGCAAGGCCAACACGACTGTTACAAGCGCGACAGTTACGAGTGTGGAGCGTTAAAGTTACGAGCGAGGAACGCTTTAACAAGGAACGAACTTAGGAACTACCTAAGGATAATGTAAGTACACTAGACCCGTACCCCTATATAATGATTATGTGAAGTATGTAATTATCTGCTATATGCTCTATGTGAAACTAAGGTACGGGGAAATAAAGAAAAGTAATGACGAATTATTCTAAACACTAAACGGGAATAACGGAGTAGCCACGATGTATCTAAGGGGTGGTGGATACGCCGCTGGTACTTCCTATATATAAACCTCTTTGATGCTTCTTGGTGAAACCATTATGAATGTTTAGGGGTATAGACTAAAAGACAGTAATGAAAATATAGTAAACGAACGGGAGATCTGTCACACCCCAACCGACGGCGGAATACGTTGGGGCAGGACATGTAGAATGTTCAAAAGCTCAAGGTTTACTAAAGTTTAAATATTTAAACAACCAAATTCATATCACAAATAAACATGAATCCAACAATACAAGGAAAATAGAAATACATAAATAGTGTTTTTAAATTAGATTCTAGGTCCTCGGTCCTAAGTGAAGCAACTTGTACTTATTCTCAAGCATTAGTACCTGAAACATGATGAAAACAAGGTCAACTAAAAAGTTGATGAGCATACATAGGTTTTGACACACAACCAAGTTTAAAGCGTTTTATACAATTCATACGATACACGTGTATAAGGCATTTATGGAGAATCTATAGTTAAACTAAGTTTGTACAATCAAACCTTGTGACTGAGGCATAACACGTAGGTTACCCTAATGTAAAGTCGGTACTAAACACCCTAACCGGGTGGGTTTGTCAGACACAATAGATCTATCATTGTTAACCGTTGGCTTGTACGGAGTTAATGATTGTACTAATGTCATGTATATGTAGTCTTAACTCATAGCATTCAAGCATAAAGCACATAACACATATTATCATATTATTGAATTGTATTTAAGTCTATGCAAAAAGGTTTCAAAAAGGTAAATCATGTTTCACCCCAAAAGTATAAAATGAAAAAGGGGGCTATGTAAACTCACTTGAATTAAGGGTGTAGCTAGCACACGAGTCTAGGTGGCAAAACGATCCTTGTAACTCACCACGTTAACCTAGTGTATAATATATATTGAGTTAATAGTGTGTACAAAAGTCTATGTCTATGTCTAGGGTTCAACGGGTTTTGATGTGTGTGGGTTTGTATAAAGAAGTTTGTGTTATTCTATGTAAAGGCATACTGTGCTTGTATAAGAATTTAATATTTATTATGAGTTCAAGGTATATATGTATGAACTTAATAGTCATTTACTTTGGGTTGGGATTTAAAAAAGTTTTAAATAAATAAATAATTTTATTTATTTATTTGTGAAAAATACGTTAAAATATATAGAACATAAATATATGTCTAACAAAAGAAATTCTATTTATGTGGATAGTGTTTGATTTAGATAGATAAAATAACCAAATAATTTCATTTATTTAAATAAATAAAATTTTTTTATTTATTTATTTGTGAAAAGTATGTTAAAATATATAGAACGTAAATATATGTTTAGAAAAAGAAATTTTACTCATGTGGATAGTGTTAATTTAAATAAATAAAATAAATAAATAATTCTATTTATTTATTTGTGAAAAAATATGTTAAAATTTGTAGAATATAAATATATGTTTAGAAAAAGAAATTTTACTTATGTGGATAGTGTTTAATTTAAATAATTAAAATAAATAAATAATTCTATTTATTTATTTGTGAAAAATATGTTAAAATTTATAGAATGTAAATATATGTTTAAAAAAAGAAAAGAAAACCTTTTTATTTGTGTATTATAATAAATAAATTTTTATTTATTTATTATCTCTAAAATAAATACTAGTTTGCTTTAAATGAGTTAACATTTTATAAACTTTTATAAAATTTATTGCTTTTATTTAGAAATTAATTTTAGATATTTGAAGTTTTTGTTTTAAAAGTTTAATGTGTAAATTTAACAATTTAATTTGGATTAAATCTGAATTTATATTGAAATTTATAAATTCTGGTTTTATTCTGTTATAAATATCTTAAAGTTTATAAAAATATTTTTTACAAAATTTTTGAAGCTTTAAAACTGGTTTTAAAAATTTAAACAGGCCACCCGGTTCGAACCCGGGTGGTTCCTGTGGGTGTAATTCGCTGTACCGCTGGACCAGCGGAGCTATTCGTGTACAAGTCCAGTCTGGTGGGTTATTAACATGACAGGAAAGGAAGCCGAGTTTGATTTTTCAGGGCATGCGCAAAAAGGTTGGCCGGACATGGGCCGTGGGTTTCGAACCCACACCATTTGGTCCGATGGCGCAATGACATAGACAGTCGGACCAGATGGTTTCATTGATTGAATATGAAATCCGTTAAACTAAATACGTAAGAATTATCAATCGAAGTTTTTCAAATCAAAATCGTATGAGCATGTTCGAGAATTCACCAGAAATCAAACTCGATACGAAAGCTGGATACAAATTGGATTGGGGCTTTCGATGTACGGTTGAAAACGAATTAAACCATGTAAAACTTACTTGGAATGGTTTGGGCACGATTGCAGTCGGCTACGGTTTCAGTCTCGAGGTCCTTGAGGCTCGATCGACGTCCAGGAGTGAAATGGGATGCTGTTATCGGTTCAGAGAGGTTGTAAGGGACTAGGTGGTGGTGTACGCATGATTTGATTCGTTTAATTTCACGCGGATTGGCTGTTTTGATTTTAATTTGACCGAAATGGACGGGGAGGCTTGATTCCGTGTAATTTCATTGAATTGAGAGTGAATCGGGTCCTGTTAATGGTGTAGGTACACACGTGATTGATCTGCGAGGGATTTACGAGATTTAGACGCGTTAGTTTTCCTGAATTGAATGCAATTGATACGGATTTGACTATGCAAAGTCAAATCCTTTCAAAATTCGAATTTGACCGCGAGTTTGAACGAATTGATGTGTTGATTGGGCTTGGATTGGGTCGTCTTTTTGTTTGAGTAGCCATGAGGAGTCCAAATCAACCAGTAATCGTTGAAGGCAGCCTTGGATTATCACGATTTGGGCTGCTTTGACTTTTGAAAGTCAAACGGATCATGGAAGTCAAAATTTATGTTTAAAAGTCAAAATTGTAAGTGTAGGTTTAATTGCTTGAGACTTTAAATGGTTTAGGGCCCAATCTAATGTAAAATCACTTGTAATTTTGGGTGTAAATGTGTATGTATATGTACACATAAGTCTAATTATACATATATATATTTATACATATAGGGGTTCTAAAATAAATGCGGGTGGAAATTGTGAAGCTGTAATTTATAAAAGTAGGGCTTGATATAATCATTTCACTAAGATTGAAATTTATACATGTTTTATTGTACCAAAATGAAAACATGAAAATCAGAAAGGTTACAGTATCCCCATGTTGAGGAAATTTCGTCCCGAAATTTAGCTAGTTGAGGCGACTGTATCAGCAAAAAGGTGAGGGTACTTGAGCTTCATTTGGTCCTCACGTTCCCAAGTAAATTCAGGTCCACGTTTAGATTCCCATCGTACTTTGACAATATGGATACGGCTTCGCTTGAGTTGCTTGATCTCGCAACCCATGATCTCCACTGCTCTCTCCACGAAGTGCATCGTTTCGTCAATGCGTACATCGTCAAGAGGTATATGGAGATCCTCATCAGCAAGACATTTCTTTAGGTTAGACACATGAAACGTAGGATGAACATTGCCAAGTGATGGCGGTAGCTCGAGTTTGTAAGCCACCTTCCCAATCCTTTCAAGGATCTTGAATGGGCCCACATAGCGAGGTGCTAATTTGCCTTTCTTTCCAAAACGGATCACACCCTTCCATGGAGACACCTTTAGAAGAACAAGGTCACTGATTTGGAATTCCAAAGGTTTCCGTCGTTTATCGGCATAACTCTTTTGCCGACTCCTCGCTACTCGAATGTTGTCACAGATTTGAATAATCTTATCGGATGTTTCTTGGATTAGCTCGGGACCGGTGATTTGTGCTTCACCAATCTCGTTCCAACAGACAGGAGAACGACACTTACGGCCATAGAGAGCTTCAAATGGGGCCATATTGATACTTGTGTGGTAGCTATTGTTGTAAGAGAATTCAATTAGGGGTAGATGTGAATCCCAATAGCCACCAAAATCAATTACACAAGCTCTAAGCATGTCTTCAAGAGTTTGGATTGTACGCTCGGTCTGACAATCAGTTTGGGGGTGGTAAGTCGTGCTTAAATTCAATCGTGTACCAAGAGCAGTTTGGAGAGATTGCCAGAACCGGGAGGTGAATCGAGCATCTCTATCGGAGATTATGTTTAATGGAACACCGTGACGGCTCACGATTTCGTCAATGTAAATTTAGGCTAATTTCCTAACCCGATAGTCCTCACGGATGGGTAAGAAATGAGTAGATTTTGTGAGGCGGTCAATGATCACCCAAATGCTATCATAACCACTTGAGGTGCGAGGGAGTTTGGTAATGAAATCCATAGCTAAGTTCTCCCATTACCACACGGGAATTTCCGGCTGTTCAAGTAGACCGGAAGGACGTTGATGTTCGACTTTGACTTTGGAGCAAGTTAGACATTTGGCAACATAGAGTGCAATGTCTTTCTTCATCCCGAGCCACCAGTATTGTTGGTGAAAACCCTTGTACATTTTATCAGCCCCAGGATGGACGGAGTAACGAGTTTTGTGTGCCTCGTTCATAAGGACTGCGCGAAGGTCATCACGATCGGGGACCCAGATACGGTTCAAGTAATAGAGGAGGCCATTAGGTTTGGCTTCTAATAGGAGTTCAACACCACATGACATTTCGTTACACAGATTGCCCTCGGTGACCGAGACGTGTTGAGCTTCTAAGATGCGATTTTGAATATCGATTTGAATCCTTACACAATGAAGCATAACGTGGTCCTTACGACTCAAGGCATCGGCCACAACATTCGCTTTGCCGGGGTGGTACCGAATCTCACAGTCGTAGTAGTTAAGGAGCTCGACCCAACGTCGTTGCCTCATGTTGAGTTCTTTTTGATTGAAGATGTGTTGGAGACTTTTGTGGTCAGTGAACACCACACATTTCGTGCCATAGAGATAATGCCTCCAGATCTTTAACGCGAAGACGACCGCACCCAACTCAAGATCGTGCGTCGTATAATTCTTTTCGTGAATTTTAAGTTGTCTTGATGCATAAGCGATCACCTTGCCCCGTTGCATGAGAACACAACCGAGACCTTGGTTTGATGCATCACAGTAGATAACCAGATCATCGTTGCCATCAGGAAGAGTGAGAATAGGAGCATTCCACAATTTTTGCTTGAGGAGTTGGAAGGCTTCCTCTTGCTTTAGTCCCCACTCATAGTGTTTACCTTTGTGGGTCAAGGCCGTGAGAGGGACAACAATCTTGGAAAAGTTTGAGATGAAACTATGGTAATAACCAGCAAGACCAAGAAATGAACAAACTTCGGTAGGGGTCTTAGGGGTACTCCAATTCTTAACGGCTTCGATCTTTGCGGGATCAACATGAATTCCCTTTTCGTTGACAATATGACCCAAAAATTGAACTTCCTTTAGCCAAAATTCACACTTGGAGAACTTAGCATATAGTTGTTCTTTCCTTAAAAGGTCTAAAACCAACTTAAGGTGTTGTTTATGATCTGATTTGGTCTTGGAGTAGATCAAGATGTCGTCAATGAAAACGATCACGAATTTATCTAGGTATGGTTTGCATACGCGATTCATGAGATCCATGAAAACTGCGGGAGCATTTGTTAGCCCAAAAGGCATAACCATAAATTCGTAGTGACCGTATCTTGTATGAAAGGCAGTCTTTGGAATATCTGCCTCTTGCACACGAAGTTGGTGATATCCGGATCAAAGATCAATCTTCGAGAAGTAGGTGGAACCTTGGAGTTGATCAAAGAGATCATCAATCCTAGGTAAAGGATAACGGTTCTTGATGGTAAGTTTGTTGAGTTCGCGGTAGTCAATACACATCCGGAATGAGCCATCTTTCTTCTTAACGAATAGGACTGGTGCATCCCATGGTGAATGACAAGGACGAATGAAACCTTTATCTGAAAGTTCTTGAAGCTGACTTGCAAGTTCTTGCATTTCAGAAGGTGCTAGACGGTATGGAGCTTTAGCCACAGGATTAGCTCCAGGCACAAGGTCGATACGAAACTCTACTTGACGAACGGGTGGAAGACCGGATAGATCTTCAGGAAATACTTTGGGGAAGTCACAAATGATGGGGATGTCTTGAATACTCTTCTCTTGGTCCTTCTTTTGAACGATATGGGCTAAAAATGCCACATACTTCTTCCGTAAGTACTTTCGGGCCGTAGTGCATGACATGAGCTTAAGCCCACTACATAGTTTCTCACCAAAGACTTTTAATGTATCACCTAAGGGGAGAGGGATTCGGATGCACTTCTCGAAACAAACGACCTTGGCATGATGAATAGATAGCCAATCCATGCCTATGGTGATATCAAAGATTCCCAGTTGCATAGGTATGAGGTTGACGGGAAAGGAATGTTCATTAAGTTCGATGAAACAATCGCGGATAATGGAGTCAATGATGATGGGGTTTCCATCCGCTACTTCAACGGTAAACATTTTCTCTAACTTAGTTCGGGTTTTAGCAAGCAAAGGTTCAAAATTAAGTGAAACTAAACTCTTATCCGCACCGGTATCAAATAGTATGGAAGCATATTGGTTATTAACGAGGAACGTACCGTTGACCACATCATTGTTGGCATGGGCTTCATTAGCATTTATGTTGAAAGCACGCCCTCTAGCCCCACCTTGATTAGAGTTGGTAAGTTTTGGGCATCGGTTTCGGAAGTGGTTTGGGTTACCACATTCAAAGCAAGCATTCTCATTAGTGATAGTTGGAACCCCTTTGTTTCCCTGGTTGGCTGTATTACCGGGTGGTTTGACCCTGCAGGTGTTGGCTAAATGCCCATATCTTCCACAGCTGGCACATATCCGACACGTTATATTTGGGAAGTGATGGTAATTGCACGTGTTGCACAAAGGCCTGCTGCCCACATAATGTTTCTTGGCTGAATTCTGAGTCATAGGAGCAACGTGATTAACAGGGGCAGCTGGGGTAACAACAGCAAAGTTCCTAGTCTTTCGTTTCTTGTTGTTGGAGAAAGGTTCGATTTTGACCCCTTTGGAGGGCTCAGAAGGTGTTGCCGTGTCTAGGACTTTCTTAGCACCCTTCCTTGTTAACGTACCCGCCTTTACATGGTTATCGGTTAATGTGGCGGATAGGCGGATGGCATCTTCAAGGGTAGCTGGGTTTCTCCCTAAAACAGTGTCTTGAATCTTCATCGGCAGACCACCGATGTATTTTTCAATACCCCGAGCCAAAGGTGTGACCATATGAGGTACTAGAAGACTTAGCTCATGGAAACGGGTGGTGTAGGCTAAACTTTCACCACTATCTTGGGCAAGATCCCAAAATTCAGCCTCTAACTTCTTCATTTCATTGCGAGGACAGAACTCCTCGGTCATGAGCCATTTGACCTCATCCCATGGAAAGGCCATTGCCACATCTATGCCCCTATTCCTATTTTCACCATTCCACCAAGTGAGCGCTCGTTTTTGGAAGACGCTGGTGGCATAGCGGACCCGGAGGTTGTCGGGACAATCGCTGTTGAGAAAAGTGCTTTCAATGCTCTCGAACCATTGCAAAAGACCCGTGGCTCCTTCAGTGCCATAAAACTTAGTAGGGTTGCACGAGTTAAAGTGCTTGAAAGTACATTGCGGTGGGTTGGCACCACCACCACCAATAGTTCCATGGTTACCGTTTGTGGCACCATTAACTTGAGTGAGTTGAGTACAAGTTGTGCAAGGATAGCAGCAATATCAGTGTTGTTGTTGTTGGCCACGGTAGCACGACGGGGAGGCATTCTACAGATTTGCACAACATAAGAAGAGATGTAAGAACTTATGAAGGTTGATTGAATTTAAAAGATAAGATAATAAATAAAATGGTAAATCATAGTTTGGATTGTACTGAAATAGTGATATAATCACCTGAATACTGTGACACATTAAGGTTAATTAAACTCATATAATTTTTCAAGGAGACATGCTTTAGCCTAAAAGTAAACACTCATCCCGGGAATTCCCAGGAAAGCATACGTGTCCCTCGGTTGATTGGGATTTATACGAAATGCTTTCCTAGACAGAAAACCCAGAATACATGTGTCACCCTTCCAGATTGCACGTGTTCTCTAATAATTAACAAAGTTTATAACCTTAACAAGGAAGTAAAGAAATTCCATAGATTTAAATTCATGAAGTTTTCACATGCTATGATGATGATGACAGAGAAGTAGGTAAGAAAGTTATGAGGCTTAGGGTATGGGTAGGGATGTTGTTTATTTAATTTGTTATTTAAGTATAGTCTAATAAGTCATGAATTTTAACAAATAAGGTATCTTAATGAAATAAATATTAATATAATAAGCAAGTAACACATAGCATGTAGCATATCATATAATCATAGAACATGACAATAATGCGTGTCCTAAGGTTATAGTCTAGGTCAAAGGTATTTAATAACCTAATTCCCTATAACCAAGGCTCTGATACCAATCTGTCACATCCCAACCGACGACGGAATACGTCGGGGCGGAATACGTCGGGGCGGGACATGTAGACTGTTCAAAAGCTCAAGGTTTACTAAAGTTTAAATATTTAAACAACCAATTTCATATCACAAATAAACATGAATCCAACAATACAAGGAAAATAGAAATACATAAATAGTCTCTTTAAATTAGATTCTAGGTCCTCGGTCCTAAGTGAAGCAACTTGTACTTATTCTCAAGCATTAGTACCTGAAACATGATGAAAACAAGGTCAACTAAAAAGTTGATGAGCATACATAGGTTTTGACACACAACCAAGTTTAAAGCGTTTTATACAATTCATACGATACACGTGTATAAGGCATTTATGGAGAATCTATAGTTAAACTTAGTGTGTATAATCAAACCTTGTGACTGAGGCATAACACGCAGGTTACCCTAATGTAAAGTCGGTAACAAACACCCTAACCGGGTGGGTTTGTCAGACACAATAGATCTATCAATGTTAACCGTTGGCTTGTACGGAGTTAATGATTGTACTAATGTCATGTATATGTAGTCTTAACTCATAGCATTCAAGCATAAAGCACATAACACATATTATCATATTATTGAATTGTATTTAACTCTATGCAAAAAGGTTTCAGAAAGGTAAATAATGTTTCACCCCAAAAGTACAAAATGAAAAAGGGGGCTATGTAAACTCACTTGAATCAAGGGTGTAGCTAGCACACGACTCTAGGTGGCAAAACGATCCTTGTAACTCACCACGTTCACCTAGTATATAAAGTATATTGAGTTAATACTGTGTACAAAAGTCTATTACTATGTCTAGGGTTCAACGGGTTTTGATGTGTGTGGGTTTGTACAAAGAGGTTTGTGTTGTTCCATGTAAAGACATACTATGCTTGGATAAGAATTTAATGTGTATTATGAGTTCAAGGTATATATGTATGACCTTAATAGTCATTGACTCAGTGTTGAGATTTAAATAAGTTTTAAATAAATAAATAATTTTATTTATTTATTTGTGAAAAATGCGTTAAAATATATAGAACGTAAATATATGTTTAGAAAAAGAAATTCTATTTATGTGGATAGTGTTTGATTTAAATAGATAAAATAACCAAATAATTTCATTTATTTAAATAAATCAAATAAATAAATAATTTTTATTTATTTATTTATGAAAAGTATGTTAAAATATATAGAACGTAAATATATGTTTAGAAAAAGAAATTTTACTCATGTGGATAGTGTTAATTTAAATAAATAAAATAAATAAATAATTCTATTTATTTATTTATGAAAAAATATGTTAAAATTTGTAGAATATAAATATATGTTTAGAAAAAGAAATTTTACTTATGTGGATAGTGTTTAATTTAAATAATTAAAATAAATAAATAATTCTATTTATTTATTTGTGAAAAATATGTTAAAATTTGTAGAATGTAAATATATGTTTAGAAAAAAAAAAGAAAACCTTTTTATTTGTGTATTATAATAAATAAATACTAGTTTGCTTTAAATGAGTTAATATTTTATAAACTTTTATAAAATTTATTGCTTTTATTTAGAAATTAATTTTAGATATTTAAAGTTTTTGTTTTAAAAGTTTAATGTGTAAATTTAACAATTTAATTTGGATTAAATCTGAATTTATATTGAAATTTATAAATTCTGGTTTTATTCTGTTATAAATATCTTAAGGTTTATAAAAATATTTTTTACAAAATTTTTGAAGCTTTAAAACTGGTTTTAAAAATTTAAACAGGCCACCCGGTTCGAACCCGGGTGGTTCCTGTGGGTGTAATTCATTGTACCGCTGGACCAGTGGAGCTATTCGTGTACAAGTCCGGTCCGGTGGGTTATTAACATGACAGGAAAGGAAGCCGGGTTTGATTTTTCAGGGCATCCGCAAAAAGCCCGTCGGACACGGGTCGTGGGTTTCGAACCCACACCATTTGGTCCGATGGCTCAATGACATAGCCAGTCGGACCAGATGGTTTCGCTGATTGAATATGAAATCCGTTAAACTAAATATGTAAAAATGATCAATCGAAATTTTCCGAATCAAAATCGTATGAGCAGGTTCGAGAATTCGCCAGAAATCGAACTCGATATGAAAGCTGGATACGAATTGGATTGGGGCTTTCGATGTACGGTTGAAAACGAATTGAACCATGTAAAACTTACTTGGAATGGTTTGGGCACGATTGCAATCGGCTACGGTTTCAGTCTCGAGGTCCTTGAGGCTCGATCGACGTCCAGGAGTGAAATGGGATGCTGTTATCGGTTCAGAGAGGTTGTAAGGGACTAGGTGGAGGTGTACGCATGATTTGATTTGTTTAATTTCACACGGATTGGCTGTTTTGATTTTAATTTGACCGAAATGGACGGGGAGGCTTGATTCCGTGTAATTTCATTGAGTTGAGAGTGAATCGGGTCATGTTAATGGTGTAGGTACACACGTGATTGATCTGCGAGGGATTTACGGGATTTAGACGCGTTAGTTTTCCTGAATTGAATGCAATTGATACGGATTTGACTATGCAAAGTCAAATCCTTTCAAAATTCGAATTTGACCGCGAGTTTGAATGAATTGATGTGTTGATTGGGCTTGGATTGGGTCGTCTTTTTTGTTTGAGTAGTCATGAGGAGTCCAAATCAACCAGTAATCGTTGAAGGCAGCCTTGGATTATCACGATTTGGGCTGCTTTGACTTTTAAAAGTCAAACGGATCATGGAAGTCAAAATTTATGTTTAAAAGTCAAAATTGTAAGTGTAGGTTTAATTGCTTGAGACTTTAAATGGTTTAGGGCCCAATCTAATGTAAAATCACTTGTAATTTTGGGTGTAAATGTGTATGTATATGTACACATAAGTCTAATTATACATATATATATTTATACATATAGGGGTTCTAAAATAAATGCGTGTGGAAATTGTGAAGCTGTAATTTATAAAAGTAGGGCTTGATATAATCATTTCACTAAGATTGAAATTTATACATGTTTTATTGTACCAAAATGAAAACATGAAAATCAGAAAGGTTACAAGATCTTCCAACAAGTATGTAATTATCTGACAAACAAAATGTTTTGTCTAAGGAAAAAGTGGTGTATAAATCTCTCCTAGACCCGTCACTCTTTCTTGGGAACACCTATGTTGGAGGTACTGCTCTGGAAGGATAATCACTCCGGTTTACAATATATGACGAATATGGATATGTGATAAAGTTGAACACAGGAATGAATGAATATGTGAATACATGATGAATATGAATACGTGAATGCATGATGATGCGTGCAAATATGAATGAATGTGGTGGATACGCCGCTAGTACTTCCTATATATAAACCCTTTTAATGCATCATGGAGAAACCGTTAAGAAATTTTAAGGCGAGGACCGGTTGGGAAGTAAATCAAGCATATACGTGAAATGAAAATAAATACTTCATACATTTGGAAGGCTGTGAGTCTAAGATACTCAAGGTCTCAAATGAAAAGAGATACCCGGCCTATAAGGTGGATCTCAATAATAAAGAAGAGAAATAAACAATAAAACCTACAGGGCTAAGAAATGAATGAGTCTTCATGGCAAATGAGTTTTCTTGACAAATTCAAGGGGTCTATACTGACGAGTATAAGGACCTTGCCAATACTCTGACCGGAGGTACGTCCTAAGAAGGTCAGGAGGGGGTTAGCACACACATGAATAAAATGAATACTCTGACCGGAGGTACGTCCGAAGATGGGCATGAGGGGGTTAGCACACCATAAAATATACGAATGATGTGACCGGATGTATGTCCGGAGATGGTCACGGGGGTGCCGAGAGCCTGGGAAACTTGAAAAATAATAATAACCTAAAGGGTTCAAATATAAAAAAAACGACGCAATGTACTTACTTAGCGAAAGCTAATTCAAAAACGTTTTCCAAACACTGCAGGAAAGAAGCACGTGGAATAAAGCTTTCTGAGGACAGAGCTATCGGAGTTGAAAGATCCCTATGTAATATGATGTAAATGTAACATCTTATGTAAAAACAATATATTAATAAAATGCACCTGTGTCACTTTAGTGACAATGTTTTGAAAAATATGGAACCGTTTTCCGTAATATAATACTCTGATAAAATAAGAAATAAGTAGGGTGTTTTAGGTTGGTATTCGAGCACGGTTTGAGGGATTTAAGTATCAAAAGGGGATGCTTAAACTCAAACCATAAGTGCTTATGATATAATTAGGGATTCAATCCGAGGCCATCCAAGGAAGCATATATGTTTAAATTCTAGTGCTTAAAAAGAAATATGTGAGTATACGTGGACTGAATTTTGTATGAGATAAGCTCCATATGATAGTTGGGAGTATCATGATGTGTAGCATACATTACCGTATACTTGGCCAGTGTGGGATCTAATGCATGGGACCATCATGATATCGCAAATGTCATATGATAACATATGTCAGCAGATAGTAAGCCAGGAATGTGAATATGCATGAATAAATATGCATATGTGTAAAATGCATGAATGTGGGCCTTACATGAAACCCTAGAATGCTTAATTAGGGTTAAATTAATATGAGTCTTATAGTATAAAACCCTAGATTATGATTAGGGTAAGCGAATGAAAGATTAAAGCAATGCCATGTTTCAGTAAATGGCCGAACATCAGAATGATGAGATACGTAACGAGGGAAGCCATGGGAGAACTGAATATCCAGTTCATGATGAGAACGAAGTCAAGCAAGTCCCGAAAAATATCCGGAGACAGATCGCAATAGAAGTAGGAAAGGCATTTGATGCAAACTTCCCGATCTTACAAACAGATCTACAAAGCTCATTAGAAAGCTGGTTTGAAAGTCATAAAGAGACTACTCATAACGGAGAAGGAAGAAATACACAAGTTGATACAAAATCAACTCATTGCACATATAAGGATTTTATGACTTGTAAGCCTTTAGAGTTTAAGGGAGATGTTAATCCCTTAGAAAGTCAGAGATGGATCACCTCAATAGAAACATCGTTCGATACCTGTCATTGTGAAAAGGAAGATGAGGTTACCTTCGCCACCAACCAATTAAAGGAACGAGGCGACGATTGGTGGGGAGTGGTGAAGAGAGAAAAAGGAAGAGACATGATCAAGGAAATGAGATTGGAATAGTTTAAGGACCTCTTCCTGAAACATTATTGCCCTCGAGCGGTAATTGAAAGAATCACTGAGGAATTTATTCAACTCCGTCAAACAAAAGAGTCGGTGGATGAGATCATTGGCATCTTCTTTGACAAGGCCAGATTCTGTCCGGCTTTGCTAACAACCCCTGAGATGTGGATGAGGAGATACCATCTCATTTTGAAAACCAAAATTAGAGAGTTTATTCATCCATCCAAGTATGCAAACTTGGAGGAGATGATTGATTAGTCTCGTGAACACGAGACTGAGCTCAAGAGGCAGACTAAGAGACACGGAAAAAGGAAATGAGAGAGTTATCCTTCTCCAATGCCTCTTAAGAGGTTTAAGTTTAATAAACTGGGAGGCGGTTCCTCCCAAAGGAAAGGTGTACATGACTGCAAGACTTGTGGAAAGAGGCACTCAGGAGAATGCCGATTCAAGTCTTTAAATTGTAATAAGTGTGGGAAGGCAGGACACACTGCATTGCGTTGTATGAGTGGGACCCGATTGTGCTACAACTGTTATAAGCCAGGACACTTTTGTAGGGAATGTCCTGAGCTAAAATCTCAGACGGAGAACACTGGAGAAGGGTCTAGAGTGACAGAGAATGAGGTTAAGAGGATTGAGGCTCCAAAACCAAGAGGAAGGGATTTTCAAATCACTACAGAGGAAGCAAAAGATATTCCTGGCGTTGTATCAGGTACGTTCATCTTGAATTCCCTTCCTGTTTGTGTTTTATTCGATACTGGAGCTAGTAGATCGTTTATTTAGTTAAAATATGCGAACTCTCGAAACTTCAGTAAAAGTAAGTTGACTAAGGCACTAGAGGTTGAAATCGCGAGTGATCGAAACTGCGTAGTAACTGAAATATGCCGAAATTGCCGACTACTGATAAAAGGAGAAGAATATCTCGTCGACTTAATCCCGATGCCAATGCAAGAATTTGACGTGATCATTGGAATGGACTGGTTATCTTCGCATGCCGCAACGATTATATGTAACCAAAAGATCATGCAATTCACGACGCCTACAGGAAAGGAAGTTAGTATCATTGGCGATCGACGGAACCAAATTACTTTATGTACGATGGCCAAGATAAGTAGCTACGTGAGAAAAGGTCACCAAGCCTTCTTAGCCTACATAGCTTATGTAAAGATGAAGGGGAAGGAATTGGACAAAGTTCTAGTGGTGAAAGAATTAGCAGACGATCTTCCAGGTGCTCCAACTGAAAGAGAAATCGAGTTCAAAATCGATTTAATTCCTGAGGCTAAGTCGGTAGCTAAGGCTCCATACAAGTTAGCATCAATAGAAATGAAGGAGTTGATGTCATAACTGCAAGAGTTGTTGGACAAAGGATTTATACGCCCTAGTGTGTCCCCTTGGGGTGCACCAATTCTATTCGTGAAGAAAAAAGACGGTAGCATGAGAATGTGTATAGACTACCGTGAATTGAACAAGCTGACTATCAAGAATAGGTATCCCTTACCTAGAATTGATGATTTGTTTGATCAGTTACAAGGATCTAGTTGGTTTTCAATTGACTTGAGATCCGGTTATCATCAAGTCAAGGTACGAGAGGAGGATGTGCCTAAAACAACATTCAGAACTCGTTATGGACACTATGAATTTGTAGTGATGCCTTTTGGAGTAATGAATGCTCCGACAGGTTTCATGGATCTCATGAATAGAGTATACCGACCGATGTTAGACAAATTTGTTATTGTCTTCATTGATGACATTTTGATTTATTCAAAGAATAAAGAAAAACTTGCACAACATCTTCATGAAGTACTTAGTACTTTATGAAAGGATAAATTGTACGTAATGTTTTCAAAATGTGCATTCTGGTTAAGAGAAGTTCAATTTCTGGGCCATGTTGTAAATGCAGAAGGCATCTCAGTAGACCCGGTAAAGGTAGAGGCAGTAATGAAATGGTCTCTACCTAAGAATCCGTTAGAAGTTAGAAGTTTCTTGGGGTTAGCCGGCTATTATAGAAGATTCATCCAGAATTTTTCTAGGATAGCCACCCCATTAAGAAAGCTAACTCGAAAGAATTCGAAATATGAATTGAATAAAGATCAGGAGAATGCATTCCAAAACTTAAAAGAAAAATTGACACAAGCTCCGGTTCTAGCATTGCTAGAAGGAGTGGAAGATTTGGTAGTATATTCCGATGCCTCGAAACTTGGGTTAGGATGTGTTCTGATGCAAAGAGGAAAGGTGACAGCCTATGCCTCTCGACAGCTAAAGACACATGAAGCAAATTATCCAACCCATGACCTGGAATTAGCTGCGGTAGTATTCGCACTAAAGATTTGGAGGCATTATTTATACCGAACGAAGTATACAATGTCACACCCCCAAATTCCACTTCCGGACTATACCCGAGGGGCGTGACTCGAGATGATCTTTACCATTGAATTACTTTGAATGACCACTAAATGGTTTTCAAAATACCTATTTTAAATGCATGGCTTGAACAAGCCCAAAAATAAGTTTAACAAAGTTCAAGGTAAATGTGCAGAAGCAATGTTTAAAAGTTTACAATGCTTAACAAATGAATTAAAAGCGTTTGTCAAAATAGGATGCCATGCATGAATAGTGTGTGACTCCTATAGGTGCATCCTAGCCACATATCCTATGCATTCAACGACCTGAGATAAACATGCTAAAATGGGTCAACATAATGTTGGTTAGTTCACAGGTTAAATTTAATGGAAATCATATCAAGAAATGTATTAGAAAATCATATATTGACAATGCATGGAAAAGCATATGTTGAAAATGCATGGAAAAGCATATGTACTCTACACAATCATTGTTGATCAGACAAAACCAAAAATTATCATATGTCCGCCAACCGAAGCTCAACTGTAGCCACTGAAAAAGGAAAAGGATGTGGTTCGCCTCTTTGTGCCATGCATATGAACGGATTAGGTCAATTATGTACCCGTTCGACCTCCATTCAAAGTTAGCGCTACTAACCCTGGCAGGGGTTGTTAAACCCAACAGTACTGTTCATGATCACCTTGCTTGTGGAAAAATTAAATGTTGACTCTGAGAGGACTTTGTACACACCAGTACAACTTATATAATTAATGTAACTGTGTAAGCATGGAAATATGATTTTTTGAAAAATGTACTTGAGCATGTATCTCACCCCAAAAGGAAAATGAGTATAACGGGGCTGTTAGAACTCACTTGATAAAGCAGTAATGATATGCAAGTCTTAGCAAATCCGGCTAAATGAGACGACCTACTTGTGCCCTAGGAAACATTTAGGACTTTAAGGTCTAAGTATTGTAAATGCTTGACTATGAACTCTATGCATCCAAAGAGTTGTTTGAAAAGTGACTTTGACATTTCAAAGATGTTTTGACTTGACGACCCGTTTGTGACACGTTGGACTTAAACATTCAAATCCTAATATGGAATTCAAACCTCCTTTGAAATAGTCTATTATCAACTAATAAACACATTAGCACATTCGATTGGAATTTAAAACTTGAAACACAACTTTTGATACATTAAAGTTTTCCTAATTGGAAAGTCAAGTTTTTGGGTCCTAAACATGTCAACTATGCAAAGTTAATGTTCATACATGAAATTAGGCATGTTATAACACATATAGAACATCCCAAGGTTTACTTGCTAAAAATAGACAAACATGCGAGTTTCGGATAATTAAAGTTTCCTATTATAGCAAGACCATGTCAATTTGTCAAGTTCATGGATACACAACACACATTATCATACAATTCACTTAGTTAAGTGTTACTAAGTCATTTAAACATTCTAATCATGTTAACAACTTGCAACATATCTTTTGGGAAGACAAAGTTTCCTTATTTTGAAACCGGGCTCTAAACTCATACACATGCATTTTAATCCATCATTTTGGTTAATCATTCTTCCATAATGTTCACTACACTAGTTTCATGCTTTGAATACACCCAAACATCAAGTTTTCATACATGTCAAGAAATAAAGTTTCTAAAAATAGAAAACGAGCTTAAAAGCATCATGGGCGTGTGATTTTACCGAAAAAAATCATACAATCTCTATATCTAGTGTTTATGCATCATTTCCACCAAACAAATCACATCATAACTTCTTTTAACAAAAACCCAAAAATTAAAGTTACTATAAATAGAACCGAGCATGAAATCTCATATGACCAAAAGTTCTAGTTAGCAAATCTACACATATTTTCCATTCTTTACGTATATCTAACCATTTTCCATCATTAAATCACCCTAAACATGGCATCTATCATGAAACCCAAAATTAAAGTTTCCTAAAATATCAAAACCGAGCATGCATGTATCATCCAACATTTTTGACAACAAAGTTTGCGCATATTATCCATCTAAAACTATTATTACAATATAATCCATCATCAAATGAACAAAATCTTATCATCTAACACATGCACATATAATAAAGTTTCCTTAAATGGAAACCGAGCCTATGACAAAATCCGGGTTCAAAATAACCAACAATATGTACAATTTGAGTTTTAAAACACATTTTCTTTAAGAATCCATGGCTAATCTTTCATAAAAATGAGTTTTCTATGGATGCATATTCATATGAACATGAAGATGAAAATGGAAAGAAGATGGGTTTTCATCTTACCAAACTTGAAAATGGATGGAATGATGGATGAAATCTCTTGCAAATGCTTGATTCTTGATTTTGGAACTTGGATTTGGATGGAATGAAAGATCAAAAATAAAAATGGTGAAGAATGGTGGTGGCGGTGATGATCTCAGCTCAAAGAAGAAGGGAGGGAGAGAGAGAGAGTGTGGTGGATTGTGGAGGTGGAAATGGTGGGGATTGGGGGGTTATTTATAGGGTCATTTGAGTCCGAGTGGTGAAAAATGAACAGTCACAGATTTATTGACGGAAATCCCGAATAGGTATGAACAAAATTATTTAAAAATAATTTGACTCATTTTGGTATGTTTAACATATAAAATTTTCAGATTTTTATTTGGAAATGTCGGTACATACTGTAGACTGGCAGGACATCGTTAAAAGAGAAAGTTTCTCAGAAAATTCCCGAAAATTTCACAGTCTTGGAATAACATGTCATAGTACTACATATAAATTTTGCACACCAAATATATGTCTAAGTGTCTGCTTAGAATTATGGACCTAGCTAGTGCACACTGCGTGTCTACCAGACTGTGCTGAAAATAAAAGTATTTCCATAAATCACCGAAAAATTCATATAGGCATGATTAATTAAATCATAGTGTTACATATAATTTTGACACACAGATTATATGTCTAGGTATTTGTTTTAAATTATCACCAACGGTCGTGCTGTAGGACGCGTGTTTGACCGGGTAATCTACTGGATTACCGACACGTGTAAACGGATTGACTTGCTAAGTGTGAAATGGACATAATTACTATAAAATTAAGTGTGATGCATGTCTAATAATGTAATATGTATCTCAGTCGGGTATGGATATCAACCTGAAATTTGTCGGGTGTCACATTATCCCCCGGTTGAAAGGAATTTCGTCCCGAAATTCAGCTTGCGGTAATAGCGGATGGTGTGGTCTGAAATAAGTGTGGGTGCTTGTGCTTCATCTGATCTTCGCGCTCCCATGTGAACTCTGGTCCGCGTTTGGAATTCCATTGGACCTTGACTTTCAGAATGCGACTATGTTTCAGTTGCTTAACCTCGCGGTCCACGATTTCCACAGGTTCTTCGACGAAATGTAGTTTTTCGTCGATTTGTACCTCATAAAGAGGTATTGTCAATGTCTCATCGTATATATACTTCTTTAGGTTGGACACATGGAATACATTGTGGATATTCTGTAGCTCTTCTAGTAGGTTGAGTCGGTAGGCAATAGGGCCAATCCTTTGCAGGATCTCAAATGGTCCTATGTAGCGGGGGTTTAGTTTCCCTCGTTTGTCAAAACGGATTATGCCTTTCTAAGGCGCAAATTTCTGTAGGTCCAAACAATAGGGTCCGTGTGCTAAAATGATTCTAGTCAGGAAATAATCAACAAATCAGCTATAGAGAAGCTGATTGACGATGAAAATGATAAACACAGAATGAAGAGCAACTCACACAAGAACATAAAATGCTTGAATCTATTACTTCCACTATGAAACGATTACAATAAAGCACCTGGAATTACAATAAGAACACAAATCTCTTCCTACTCGCTTTCAAGTTGACTATAGTAACGACAGGTGAATCAAGAGCTAAATAATTAGGTTTTTGAGTTGCTATTTATAGACAACATAGCAAGAATCGGCGTGAAGATTGCCGACTGTCAACAGTCGGCCGACAACCTACATACCAACTCTTGACCCAAAAACCTAATTACAAAACCTACAAATAAGCCCCTATAGTTATCAGGAATGCATTGGTCATACAGGTTCCAACAATTTCCCCCGTAACCTTTGCAGTCATGATTTTTTTAATGTTCTGTGGGCTCCTTTTCCTCTGGATCCAGGGGATTGACTTGATTTTCTTTAGCTTCTATGCTGGCCTTTAGTTCAACCATTTTCTTCTTTAGTTCCAAAGCTCGGGTGACCACACGGGCAAATAGAATTGCTTCTAATTCTGTTGCATGTCCAGCCCCCCTTCTGATGTTGTTTTTAAACAAGATTTCAAGATCATGTATCGAGAAAGAGAACATATCCATTGGATCAAGAACATGGATGTCATTCACTAGAGTTCCATTTCTGCAGATTACAACTTCTCCTGTAAGATTAATGTAATACCATTTTGATGAATTGATGAAGACATGTTTCTCTTTCAGGATGAATGATGACTTTTTTCACAAATTTGGCCGGTTGAACAAACATGATTATCTTTGGACGCTTGGAAACCGGATCCACATCATTCTTTGATTTCCTTCTCTAAGGTTGTTGTGGCTTGAAAGTTGGGAATCTTTTGTGACATTGGGAGGCTATCATCTACTCAACATTGGTACCTTCTTGATGATTGCCATGGTTGATCATATTTAGCTTTTCTAGAGCATAGATGTCCCAGGATGGTAGAGATTGAAGATCATGTTCATTTTGGAAGTACTGGATCTCTCCCATCCTTCTCTTGCTAACGAACTTTTGCTTTACACCATCATATGCCCATGAAATGATCTTTCGGTCAGAAGCTTTACGATTCACCTCAATGTTTTGATGAAGAGGATGAGGAATTGGTTTTGGAGCTTTGAACCAACCGGGCTTGTCAAGCGGCTCGTCGTCAGTCAAATTAATTGATTCTCCGAACACTGTTTCATACGAGGTTGGTTTTTCCACACCTTCTTCAATGAATTCTTCAGGCATTTCTTCTTCATCATTAACTACCATATTATCTTCTTTTCCTGCTTCTGTCTTAGGATTTTTTTGAACCCCCATCCTTGTCATCATTCACTTTGCCTTTAACAACAAATGTTTGCACCGTAGGTGTAGCAGAGCCTGTACCACCCATTCCTAACCCATCATTGTGATCTTCATCGTCATCATCATCATTTCCTTTTCTTTGAGACACGTTGTTAGGGTTCAAGATCCATGGGTTTTTCATCTTTCTCCTCTCCTCATCATCTTGATCTAAGACAAAGATAACTGATTCATTGAAGATGGATGAGTCAAAGACATCATTAAAGACAAAAGGATCTTCATTTAGGCGTTCTCGTAACCTATTCAAATCTGTGATCAGGGTACGGCTTCCTTTTTTTAACATCAGTAGAGCTTTACCCATGTCGTTCATGTTAATTTGTATTTTTCTGTTAAGAGAGGCTTGATTATCTAGTTGAAACTTCAGCTTAGACATTGTATTCTGTTGGAGCATGTTTTGTGACAAGCAGCTTGAAGATTGTTTGTAGTTTATGAGAGTCGTTTGTATCTGATCGAGCTGTATATTCGAGTCTTTGTTCATGTGTGTTTTCGGTTGTTTTAGTGGATGCGTACTTAGCAAGTACGCAGGGAGAGTTTGTCGTGCGTACTTAGCAAGTACGCAACCTGAGTCTGTGAGTATAAATAGCTGTTAGGGTTCTTGTAGAAAAGAGGTCTGAACAAGTTCTTGAGAGAAAACCCTTTGTAATCAGTTGTTTGATGCTAATAGACAAAGTTTTATATACTTGTGTTTGTTCTCATCATATCTAGTCATCTTGTTCAAGCTAATCACAGAGGATTCCGCACTCTGTTGATTGGTTTCATCTCCTATACGTCAATCGATCTAACACCAGGGGACCTACAAGTGGTATCAGAGCCTTTGCTCTTGAAATTGAGTGTTATAGGAGTGATATTGAACATTTTCGACTAGATTTGGACTGAATTACAAGGTTTTTGACTTGAATTTGAGGGTTGTTGAGCAAAAACTGAGCGTTTTTATTCCTCACTTTCACGTACTGAGATTTCTTCAAAATATCTCAATAGTTGTTTGATTTTATAAATTATTCATCAAGGGTTTGTTAGAATTGGATTTCTAAGCTTTTGGTTGGATTAATTTCATATTTTAGACAAGATTTGAGTGATTGATTGAAAAAGTAGGTGAACAGGCCTTATTTTCTGACTTTTTTGCGTACTTAATTTTGTTCCTGCGTACATAATTTTGTTCTTGCGTACTTAATAAAAAAAAAAATTTTTAAAAATTTGTTTTTACTTGGTTTAAGTGTTACAATGATGTTGTGTTACAAGAATGAGTTTGGAACATGGCCCCCGCCTCCTAGACTCGTATCTCTAAATGATTATACTACTTGGAAAGCTCGGCTTACTAAGTACGTTTCTTTGACCGATGAAGGTTTTTGGAAACCAATAGAGGAAGAATATACCCCTCCTACTTACACTTTCTTGGGTGATCCGAACACTCCAAAACCTCCATCAAAGTTCACGGTGAAAGAAAAGAAAGAATTTGATAGAGAAAAGAAGACTAGAGAGGTTCTTGAAATGGCTTTTTCACAAGAATTCAACTATAAAGTTAGCAGTTACAACACTTCAAAAAGCTTATGGGAAGCAGTTCAAATGAAGTGTGAAGGATGCTTGAACAAGAAAGAAAAGACGGTGAATTATGTGGATTCACCAAAATCTTTGGTTGCTCAAAAGGATAAACAAAAATGAATGTGAAATTCCTCTTGAAGGTGTAGAAATAAGCCAGAACCAAGTTGTTGATGATAGTATTGTTTCTAAAGAAAGTTTTTGGTCAAAAGAAGCTAAGTATGATACAGAAAATGCTCATACAGAAGAAAGGGAAGCTTCTGTAGCTGACCTAGAAGAATCTACCACTGCTGTTGCTCTCATGACGATTGGATAGGCATCTTGTTCGTCAAGTGAGGTAGATTCTAACTCTTTTGCTGTTATTTCTTGTTCTAACTGTCTTAGCTTGCAAGATGAAAATTCTAAGCTTAAAGACAAGGTCGAACCCCTTCGTATTGCAGCGTTAAGCTACAATGAAAATGAAAAACGATTTAAAGATTCAATTGAAACGTTGAAAAACGAAAAACGTGATTATTCACTAAAATGAGCGATCAACAGCTTCACTTGGATATTGCATATAAGGGGTTAGAAAAAAGGAACAATGAGATCAACAAACTACAAAATGAGATCTTGCAGCTGAAATGTACTAAGGAGAAGTTGAAAAATTCTCGTTTTGTGGTGGAACACTACGAGTCTGTAGTGAGGCAAGTGAATGGATTAGGGCTGAGTACTAATGCCATTCCTCCACCAGTGAACGGGAAATTTGTCAATGGCCTAATTGACATTGATTTGTCTTGCCTCGATGAGTCCTCAAGTAAGGCTAACTCTACATCTGATGAAGAGTTCTTTACTGCTTCTGATGATGGGTCTGAGAACACCTGCCCTGAAGGAGTAGTTTCAGAGGAGTTGCTAGGTGAACAGAAGGTTAATAAAAACTTTGTCACTGAGCGTGATAATTGCATTTTAACTGAACCCGATATCATTGAATCAAATGATAAATTAAAAGTAATGCTTTATGGGGGGTATAAAAACATTAATCAAGTTAAAAAGGAAGCTTTTTCAGCTCACTACGGGCTTGGCTATAAAGAAAATTTGCAAAAATACTATACTCCCAAAAGCCAATTACCATCGGGTAAACCAAATGTTCACCAAACAAATTCTCCCGTTCATCATGTCGAGTCCTCACATAGCAAATCAAATGAGCCTTACAAGAGGACTTACAAAGAGAAGAGAGCTTGTTTTCATTGTGGTATTGTAGGACACATTATGGTGAAGTGTCCTCACAAGAACCAGAGTAAGAAACCAGTTGATCCACAACAAGTTAAATCATCTGTGAAGCCACCGGTCAAACTAGTGGACAGATTTGTTGCTCCACGGGTTCAGAAAGATAAAAGACCACCAGTTCAAAAGAAAGGTATCTCAAAAGGACAGTCTGGTAGAATATCAAAGGCTAGTCTAAATGTGCCCAAATCAGTTGGTGAACAACATTTTGAGACACCTGTGGTGAAGCTTTCTAAACCACAGAAATGGAGACTGAACAAACGTTTGAGAAAATTAGAAAGAGAATTTCTTAAGGGTAAGATTGATCAAAAACCTGTTTCTGGAAAGCTAACTGGTGAAAGACCAAAGTTTTCAAAACCTGATTTTACAGAGTATAGCCACAAAACGGTTGTACCTGAGTTTTCAAAACACCAAAGTTTTCAAAAGAAAGATGTTCAAAACAAGAACGTTTGGAAAAGAAAAGATCCAGTCTCTGATTATGGTTCTAACTCTAAGTTACAATCACCACAACTTGATGATGGGCTTGATTATGAACTTAGAGAAGTGAGTTATATTGGTAAAGATGGACGACCCAAGACAACGATGGCTTGGGTTTCTATTTCAAACTAATGTGTTTGTTGTTGTATGTGCAGGGTCAACCAAAGAGAACTATTACCTGAAATTTTTATTTATTAACATTGATTTGATGTAGGTCAATAGTGGTTGTTTCATGGCACATAATAGGCATGTCACACTTCTACAAAATGTCGAAAATCAGTTGGATGTGGCGACATTGCATAACCATTGCACTAAATGAGTTGATGAGATATTTCAATGACTTGATGCTTAGAGGGAGAAGTTGAAGAAGGTATCTGGATTTTGAGGTCACACTGTAGATGAGTCTAAGATGACAATGAGTCTTGACATAAGAAGTAGGTGAGTGGGCATCAAGCTTTTGATGTTGTACCTAGTTCTAGTGTTCAAGGGGAGTCATCTGGATAGGGGGAGTCTACCACTCAGGTGATAAAGTTTTAGTTTTTATTGTGTTGACATATCACTGTTTTTGGTAACTTCTGATGATATCTTCTATCTCATCTTGAACATTTTGCCCAAGTTAAAAAAAACGGTTTTTCATGGAAGTGTTTATTTTTAATTTTTCTTTCATTTAAGGTCTTTTTAATTTAATTTACTTTCACATGTACAGTTCCTTTTATTTTGTACATTTCTTTTAATTTTGTACAGATCTTAAAACAAAAATCTATAAAAAAAAAGTATATATATACATATATATAGAAAATTTTGAAAAATCAAGGTCATTTGAAGTTTTAGGGGAAATGATAGTACATCAGGTGATTGTTTGACACACTAGACCATAGGATTTGACTGAAATGGTAGTTTAAGTGTTTAATTGAAGTTTACTTTGATCTAGACATCTAAGACTACACAAATGGGAAATGATTGTCTCATGATTACCTGATTTATTAGAAAATTACAAAAATAGAATAAAGGTGTGTAATTTGGATTGTTGATAGGCTATAAGCGTGTTTATAGCTTGAGTAGTGTGAAAATATAATTAACATGATTCATCTGTGACGTAAACCCGCGTCTAAGTATGTTTAACATCTATGGTGAGCTCTATCAGATATAGATTGTGTGATGAATCTTAGATATTTCATGAGATTACCGTCATGGAGACGTTTTAGCACAATTGGATTGATTTCATGCATATGCCATAAGCATAGAATTGGAATTTAATTCAGAGATGACCTCCTCTACTTTGTTTACGCAATAACCTGGAGTGTTC
This sequence comes from Smallanthus sonchifolius, assembly GCA_023525975.1. Lineage (NCBI taxonomy): Eukaryota > Viridiplantae > Streptophyta > Magnoliopsida > Asterales > Asteraceae > Smallanthus > Smallanthus sonchifolius. The sequence goes on along the minus strand of CM042033.1, from coordinate 59,963,646 downwards.
ATCTCACCTAAATAAATGTGTTGATCAAGTGATCAAAACATGAGTCAATCTTTGCAAATGCAAAGTATTTGAAAGATAAAAAAAATACATATATTAAGGTGTCATCCACTTGGATATTTTCCTGTGCTAAAACAGCTTCATCACTATAAAGATTGAGTGTCTGAATGAAGTCTAGCATGTCTTGAGGATAGATAAAGACTTAGATTGTGGGTAACATGATGATATCTACTAAAAGTACCTTAATCACACGAAATTAGGGACTAAACATGATTTTAGCTTCAAGTCTTATAATATCGGCAACTTAAATTATATGCTATGGGGTTTAAATTGCAACACCTTGGTAATTCATGATATGATCCCATTTTCTATGATGTCTATAGTATCATTGCTATTTAATATTGAAATAATGAAATATAATGAATTATCTAACTGTTTGCATTTCATGATTAAGGCTAAAATTGATACTAGAACCCATAGAAGTTAGTTCAATGTGTGTGTCATTCAATTTCTATCTGGTATGATTCCCTTTCTCGTGACTCTTGAACAAAAAGAAGTTGCTTGGTAAATAGCTTTCTGTAAATAACTTTGTTATTTTCTTGTATATTCTAATCTCTTTCTCATTTATTAAAAAATTATATATATATTTTGTTTCAAAACTTCCATGAAGTTCACATTTTTATGACTTGGGAAATTAAGTGTTTGAGAATCCTTGAATGTAGACAAATAATTATCTTTCTTATGTCTTGTTCGAGATTAAGTGCAGATATACTAGGCAAGGACTGCAGATACAGGCTGGACTTCATGATGTGAGCAGACTTGAAGACAACTTCTGAAGACTTCTGAAGCTGTTGTCAAGGGGGAGTCTGTTAGAGCTTATTTGGAAGCATGTGACAAACATCTTCAGAGCTGTTGTCAAGGGGGAGTCTGTTGGAGCATGTTTTGTGACAAGCAGCTTGAAGATTGTTTGTAGTTTATGTGAGTCTTTTGTATCTGATCGAGCTGTATATTCGAGTCTTTGTTCATGTGTGTTTTCGGTTGTTTTAGTGGATGCGTACTTAGCAAGTACGCAGGGAGAGTTTGTCCTGCGTACTTAGCAAGTACGCAACCTGAGTCTGTGAGTATAAATAGCTGTTAGGGTTCTTGTAGAAAAGAGGTCTGAACAAGTTCTTGAGAGTAAACCCTTTGTAATCAGTTGTTTGATGCTAATAGACAAAGTTTTATATACTTGTGTTTGTTCTCATCATATCTAGTCATCTTGTTCAAGCTAATCACAGAGGATTCCGCACTCTGTTGATTGGTTTCATCTCCTATACGTCAATCGATCTAACACTAGGGGACCTACATATTCTTTAGTTCTTCAATTTCTAGATCTCTATCATCTTCTCTTGATTTTGATGCCACAATTTGACCATTCATCCATCTTAATAGTTTTGCTGCTTCAATACCAACATTCTTGATCAATTCAGGATCCAAAGTATCTTTGATACGAGGAGGAACAGGTTTTCCGGATGGCATATTTTTTCTTTTTGCCATGGATTTTAACCTTTTGGGAGAGCTGGTAGGTGGAGTAGGTTGAGATTGTGGTAGTGGAGAGTGTCTTGTTCCCAATTTGCCTTCTGTCTGCCTCGATGAAGGATATCCTTCGGCTTCTAGAATGGCACGAGCTAAACGATCTGCTTCTATGTCTTCTTCGGTAATCTCAATGGGAGGAGGAGTTTGAAGTCTTGATGGACTACTTTGTTGATGAACAAAACTATCCCTTGCAGCTTTCATAAATCCTTCGCCATCACCTCTTGACTTTTGTTTCTTCTTTTTACCAGCATCATGATCAATGACTTTCCCTTTATCTTTCCTTTTCTTGATACTCTCTTCATCATCACTTGATAGTTTCTTTTCTTTTCCAGCCTTGCTCTTCTTTTCACTGGCTTTTACTTTCTCATCCTTCTTATCTTTCTCAGCTTTCTTTTCTCTGATGGCTTTAAGAGCAGCTTTAATTGTGGGTAGTCGTTCCTCCCAGTACATATTATTAAACATAGGAGTCCATTTCCCAGAGAACTTTTCATATACCCTTAAAACATCAGTGTAGATACGAGTTTCTACTTTGGCAAAGGTCATGGGACGACCACACGGTGGAAGGTCTTTCAGAATATAATTAAGGATCATATGCATGAATCGAGGAAAAAGCAGCCACTTGCTTTCTTTTGCTCGGTTGATTATCTGGGTGAATATGTGAAACGAGATATTGACTTTTTCTTCCCCGCAAATCTATAGCATAATTCCACACCAATATACACTCAATACATCATAACCGCCTTTTCTGTGGGAAAGTGAGTGTATAAATATGTACATAATAAGCTTCCAATCTTTAGATAAAAATCTCTTTTGAATTTCGTTCTTTTTGAACGGTCCCTCATACCCTAACTCTTGCACGAATCTGTTTCTTGTCTCATCTTCATTGATAACTCTTGGGTCCCGTCTATCATCATCAAGTTGTAACACATTTCTGACTGTAATTTCATAAATCAGTACCTACTTCCCATGAACAATGGATCTCACATGAGGCTTCTTTGTGACAGAGTGGACTTTATACTCAACATTGATCCAGAATTCTTCAATTAGTTCTCTGTTTACTGCTTTGTTCCAGGTAATAGCATAAGCGAATTTACTGTGAAGGATCCATCTTACATCATCGTTGAATTCCTCGGGAACCGGTTTAGGGAGAAGTATTGCCATGTTGTGCCTATTATCGCTTGCAAGGTGATTGTCCTCCATATTTATCTGCAAATAAGAAAAAAATATTAATAAAACAGTCAAAAATTCAAATTTTTACAGTAAAAGGAGAGAGTCGGCTCAAAAGTCGACAAGGAATGTGAGTTTCCTGATGAGAGTCGACCAGTATGGAATGTCATGAGATTGTGCTGAGAGTCGCCTGTTGATTTACGATAATCACTTAATGAAATGTAAGTCAGAGTGTCGACAGAGAGATCACATAATTGAATACATAGAGTCGGCTAAGTTATGGACAATAGTTAGCCCTGATCAGGAACGAATCGGCTGATATCACATGCGACAGTCGACTCATGACTACACACAGTCAATAGTTCCTTTAAGTTGTGTTTCAGAAGAATCGACCCAACAATCGAAGGGAGGGCGATTTTTTGAACATGCGTTCAAGGAGACACGGATCAATATTGAGTCACTAGAATCGGCTACACGAGCCGACTCTGAACGTCTTCACTGTCTGGTCAATCAGCGAATATGAATATGAATAGTCACCATTTTCAGTTTCAAATGATCAGTTAATGGTAACCTTTTGGAAAAGAAACAGTGATTTAATCTGCCAAAGAATGTAAATAAGCATGTTAATAATCATAAAAATACCTCGATTTGGTGTAAGTCTCACTTAAAAGCAATTGATCGGAAAATATGGTTATTGAAAGGTCTGGAACAGTAATTGCCGGAGAAGAGAAGTGAATTTAGGGTTTTTGGTAAAGATTTTCTTCCCCCTTTTGACCTTTATATACACAGTAAAAATTTGAGGGCCGACTCTTGACAATCGGCCCAAGAGTCGCTAAGGTAGAAGGTTTAAACAATTTTGAAATTTGACCAAAACAAGTTAATTTTCGAGTTTGATTTTTATGATGAGAGGAATCCATAGGACATTTAATCAATAATATTACTTTTAAAGCACTCATAAGAGCCAGAAACAAGGCTTAGGCAATTTATCGATATAAAACGTGCAAACCTGTTTTTTGGAATCAAATCGACAAAACTTTTCACCAAACCTCTTTTTGTTGCATTTGGATGTCCATGGCCTACGAACAAATGTTGATATATTTGTCCTCTGAAACTCATGCATCGTTCTTTCAACATACAACTAGCGAGCTTTTATCATGTTTTGGTAATATTGAGTTGAAATCAGTGTTCCCCACACTTGTCAGGTATAACCTACCCAACCTCATGGTGTTTTGAGTGATGATGAGAGCTTCAGGTCTATGCCAATGCATAATCAGAGAAGTTGATCATCGAGAAACCTAGAATAGCTAAAAGAGCATTAACTAGCATGAGTCCGTGAACTGTCCAGGGTATATTTTAAAAGATTTTGAGTCAAGAACAAAGCACGACAGACTTATATGCCTTGATTTATGAAATAAGATTGGACTTACTTGCACATCGGACTTACAAGCCATGTTTTTGTCAAGAAAAACCCTTCGCGATCATAGGAACCAAAAAGTGAAAAAAAATACACACACACACACACACATATATATATATATATGTGTGTGTACACACTAACATTGTGTATCTTTTGATTTTCATTCCTATTGCACGTCACTAACGTTGCGTGTCTTTTGCTCAAGAGTTTTTGCTTTTCAGATCAATTCAGTACTAAGATGCACAACATTGGTGTCTTTTGCAATTGCACGACATTGCATGTCTTTTATTTGCCTACTGCACGTCATTGCGTGTCTTTTTGTTCTATTTGCGTAAGTATATATGAACAGGACTCGCAACCCCTTTGTGACGGGACTATGGTTATGTGCAGACCTGGACAAGGTGGGTATACACTTTTCAACAGTCATTATCTTAGTCACTGAGTTGCAGTCTATATGTTTGAATGCTGAGCCTACCAACATGTCCTTCAGTATAACCGCTTCCCCCTTCCTTTTGATCCTGAACGGTGAACAAGTATGTCAGTTTAACTATCATTTTCCACAATAACAGTTATGCGAAAACAGCCAAGAAACACATATTTTTCAAACAATTTCCTTTTTCTTTTCTATTCACAGACACTTTCCCCCGAAAATTTTATTTATAGACAATCCCTTTAAATGGAATTTTCTAAATAAAGGATAAAATATTTTTGCAGCTCGATCATCAACTCATTTTAGTCAAGAAAATATTTTTGGATTTTTGAAAGAAAATATGAACAGAGGTATATACAATGCAAGAGAGATAGAAGATGTTACTCAAGATTCAATAAACCCAATTTCTGCACAAGATCAAGAAACTTGGATTTATCGATTGCCTATGTAAAGATATCGGCTTTCTGATCATTGGTGTATACTGGAAGGACTTGAATACACTCTTTTAGATTATAGCCGAGTTCTGAAATAAGATTCACTTTCTCCATAGTGAGAGTTACATTGCATACAGTTCCCTGTCCGGTAATCTTTCCTTCTTTTTCGTCACCCGCAAAGGCAACATAACCCCCATTGATAATTCAGTGAGCAGATCTTTTAGCCCGGTCATATGACGAGAGCACCCACTATCAACATGCCATGCATTATCAATAGTCCTCCTGGGAAACCCCTGTCACATACAAGGCAATTTATTAAGAAACAGGAACCCAAGTCTTTCTCAACTAGGGTGGGTCAAAAATTTTAGCAATTCTATCAGATCTGGTTCTCCACCAACATGTTCCTTTTAGAAAATGATTTACATTTTGATGAATTTTATCAGTTTTATGATAAAAAGGATTGTGTTTGTGTTGTTGTCTGTTAAAATATCCCACACTATGCATTTTAGGTCATTCAAATTTGACCCAATTATTATGATAAGATGCACTACTGCATTTCCTAGCAGTGTGACCGCCCTTCCCACAACTAAAACAATTAACATGCTTAAAAGTTTTTCTTTTATGTGGCGGTTGATAAGAGATGAGGAAGAATGATGTTGAAATGGCATACTGATTTGCCTTTTGCTTTTGCCTTTGATGAATTTCTCCTTCTTTTGATCAACATGAGTGGTTGATGATTCTTGGTCAGATTCTTTATCAACATTTTCCATTTGACTTGCTTCTTCATCAGATGCATTGTATGATTCAGTGGATGTTTTGACAGATATGTCCTAATCATATGCACTTTCTTCACTATTTCTCGTAGACAAATAGTCTGAGTCACTTTGACTATCACATTGAATTGTTGATGCCGGGGTGAAGACTAGAAATTCTTCTGTCATAAACCTTTCAAACTGATTTCTTGACACATTATCAATTGAATCATTAAAGCAAGCATCATTCATTGAAGATAAATCATTACAACTATTGTGTTCATAATAGTCACCACTAGAGTTAATTATCCTAGAACATATTTCACTACTACTATCAACAGAGCCCGAATTACATAGCTCTGGATTCTAGGAATTTAAAAAGAAAACAAGACAGATTCTCGGTTGCATTCCTTGTGACCTAATCCAGCACCACATTCACCCCTTACATCATTCTCCTGTACTTTTAAACCTGCAGTATTTACATTAGTAGCAGGCACAAACAATTTTGCAAAATTAATTTCAGGATGTGGAGATGGAATATGATCATAATGACCGTGTGTGGGAGGGTGAAACAGTTTCCTCTCAAAATTATTTGAATCTATGTAACCGACTCCCTTTTTAACATAACTTGAAGTTTGTTGACAATCCAACATGGTATCTTGTACCCTTTTGCTAACGTTCCATTTTTCAATAATGATTTGTATTTTAACATTATCACTTCTTGAAGATGTCAGTTTTTCTGTTAAATCAATTATCAAAAACTCTTTTCTATAAACAAATTCTTTTAGAGTTTGGATTTCTTGATTAGCTTTGTTTAAACTGATTTTGAGAGTAACCTTGCTCTTTTTGATTTGATCAAGTATGGCAAAAGCATCATCCTTTTCACGAATAATAAGTTGATTTAAAGTGAGATAGTGAACAATCATGTCAACACATTCAGAGGAACAGAGACGAGATTTTACCTTAGGCGGAATCAGCTCAGCAGCGGTTTTCCTACAAATGCATCCTTGATTAGAGCTTCCATCATCATCGGTTTGAGTTCCATCACATGCATTCTTCGGAGAGTTAACTCGATCCGTTGAGATTGAACTGGGACAAGTGTCCTTCCTTTCATCAATCACCTTTACTACATCCATGATTTTGATATTGGCATTCTCAGTCATGCTTCCTTCAGTGTCAAGAACCTGACTCTCGGTTCCCTGAATAACAAATTGCCTAAGGAGGACAGCAGAACCAATAGAGTCAGTGTTGATGATGATCTTTCTTAGTACCTCATAATTTTCTTTTTCAACCAAACTTGCTTCCATTTCGTAAACCATAAACTGCGCTGATGAATAGTTAGCAACAAAAGCCTTGCATACCTCCACCTGAGCTTCTTCAATTTCATTGCTCCAGTCAAAGTCATTCACTACTAGTGCATTATCCGGTTCTTTAGTATTTTCAGCTTGTTCTTTGCCATCGGTAATTGCAACAATGGTAGGAAGAGTTAGAGCATCGGTGATAGGATGAGGACATTCTCTCTTGAAGTGCCCAAGTTGCTTACAGTTGTAACATCTCAGTTTAGATTTATCATAACCTGCAGATTTTCCTCCAATAAATATCTTAGCCCTAAGAGTTAGCATAGCCATTTTCCACTGTAGATCAGCATCTTCCATATCATCTGGATCAACTTGGAAAACATCTTCAATGTAGCTCACCCCAACCTTCAATTCACCTGAGATTAGAGCTTGATAACTATTGACAAACAATCCAAATAACTCCATTACACTTTGATTCATTGCTTGGTTGATTGGTGATAGGATCGGTCATCATCGCAGGAATAGTTACAGATGGGCTAGGAGCAATATTTGATGAAGTTGGAGCAACAAAAGCAGCATTGGTTGGTGCCATGGTTTTGGTGTACCCTAATTGATTCATTTGACGCTTTTCAATGTCCATTTCAAAGGACTTTAGGGTGTTGATTATATCAGATAGGGTAGAGGCTTCATTCACATATTGCCTTTTGATCAACATACATTGTATGCTCCATTCCTGGGGTAAAGAGTCTAGCAGCTTCTTAACCAGATAAGAATTTTTAATGACAACCCCAACTTGCTTCAATTTGCTTGAAATTTCCATGAACCTTGAGATATGCTTAGACAAACCTTCTCCTTTGATACTCCCAAAGGTATCATATTGTTTCTAGAGCATGTCTTTCTTCCCTTCTTTCAAGTCAGAATTCCCTTCATAGAAATCACACAGTGCCTGCTATAACGTTTGAGCAGTCTTGTATTCTTCGAACATGTTCATGATGTCGGCCGGAAGAGCCATATTGATAGCACCGAAGGCTTTATAGTCTCTTAGGATCATAATTTTGTCATTTTCGGTATAAGCATCGGGATCAGTTTGAGCTACCACACCATCAGCTCTAGTGGTCATAGGACAGTGTGGACCATTTGTGGTCGAGAACCACTGACCGAAGTCAATCACATAAAAGTACGCCTTCATTCGGTTCTTCCAATTAGGGAAATCATCGGTAGATAGAAGCTTAGGAGGTCTAGACATGGATCCGTCTCCAAATCAGCTTGGGTAATAGAAGTGACAGACATCTTGAATCAAAGATATCATAAACAAGTTCAGAAAATGAGAAAAACCAAGAGTCGGCTCTGAACACGCAAGACAGTCGGCTCAAAGAGTCGGCTGAATACAAGGAACAGTCGGCACCACCACAGGGTGATCAGTAAATCTCACCCGAAGTGTCGGTTTAGAAGAGTCGCTACCCCACAGAGGTGAGTCGTAAACTTGCTTTTACTGAGAGAGTCGCTGGGAAAACAAACAATCGGCCCAGACAATCGGCCAGATCAAGTGACAGTCGGCTCAGACAATAGAGTCGACCTTGGACAATCGGCTCAAGAACATCATCATACTCTACAGAATCAATCACTGGAAGCTCAGATCTAAACCAAAATGACCATTAGATCTGTCAAACTCTTCATAGACAAATTTCTGAGGGAATTTCACAATCAATTTTTGAACTTGAAATAGATCAAGCCAAAGATCAAAGAAATTTAGAAATCACTGAAAAAACCCCAAAAACTCACAAAAGTCACTAAAATCAACAGCACAGAAGGCTCTGATATAAAATTGTACGTCCTAACGATAGGTCCCTGTGCTAGAATGATTCTAGTTAGGAAATAATCAACAAATCAGCTATAGAGAAGCTGATTGATGATGAAAATGATAAACACATAATGAATACCCACTCACACAAGAACATAAAATGCTTGAATCTATTACTTCCACTATGAAACGATTACAATAAAGCACCTGGAATTACAATAAGAACATAAATCTCCTCCTACTCTTCTCAAATTGACTATAGTAACGACAGTGAATCAAGAGCTAAATAATTAGGTTTTTGAGTTGCTATTTATAGAAAACATAGCAAGAGTCGGCGTGAAGATTGCTGACTGTCGACAGTTGACCGACAACCGACATAGCGACTCTTCAAGAGTGGCTAGCGACCCTTGACCCAAAAACCTAATTTACAAAACCTGCAAATAAGCCCCTATTGTTACCAGGAATGCATCGGTTATATAGGTTCCAACACTTTCAGTAACACTTTGTCACCTACTTGAAACTCTACTGGTTTACGGTTTTGATCAGCGTAGTTTTTCTATCTGTCTTGAGTGGATTTCAGTCTATCTCGGATTTTGAAAATTTTCTCGATGGTCTCGTGGACAAGCTCCGGTCCAGTGAGCTAACTATCTCCGACTTCAACCCAACAGAGTGTTGATCTGCACTTTCTTTCATAAAGTGCTTCAAATGGTGTTGCCTTGATACTCGTGTGGTAAATGTTGTTGTATGAAAATTCAACCAATGATAGGTGAGTATCCCAACTGTTGCCAAAATCTATCACACAAGCTCTTAATAGATCTTCTAGAGTTTGGATGGTTCGATCACTTTGACCATCTATCTGTGGGTGATATGCAGTGCTCAAATCTAAGTGTGTTCCCAATGTTTCTTGTAATAATTGCCAGAATCAGGAAGTAAAACGACTATCCCTATCTGAGATGATGGAGATCGGCACTCCATGCCTTGAAACTATTTCCTTTAGGTAAAGCCGGGTCAACTTCTCCATTTTGTCATTTTCTTTGATTGGAAGGAAGCGTGCGGATTTGGTTAAACGGTCACCGATCACCCGGATTGTGTCGTATCCGCTCGGGGTTTTGGGTAACTTCATGACGAAGTCCATTGAAATTTGTTCCCACTTCCATTGTGGAATTTTCGGCTGCTGTAGTAACCCTGATGGTTTCTAGTATTCCGTCTAAACCTTGGCGCATGTTAGACATTTTCTGACATATATGGCAATATCGACTTTCATCTTTGGCCACCAGTAGATTGTCTTAAGGTCTTGGTACATCTTGTCAGAACTATGGTGAATTGAATACCTTGACTTATGTGCCTCATCCATCACTAAATCTCGTAAGTTCCCATGGTTCGGTACCCATATCCAATGCATGTAGTAACGTACATCATCAGATTTGATCTCAAACAGTTTCTCCATGCCTCATAGGATTTCATTTTCCAAATTTTTCTCCTTGAGAGCCTCAACCTGAGCGTCACGTATCTGGATAGGTAGATTCGTGTGGATTGTCAAGGTTAACGCTCGCACTCGACATGGTTTGAGTTGTTATTTCCTACTTAGGGCATCAGCAACTACGTTTGCCTTTCCTAGATGGTAACGGATTGCGCAATCATAATCATTAAGCAATTCGACCCATCTGCGTTGTCGCATTTTCAACTTTTTTTGATCAAAGATGTGTTGGAGACTTTTGTGGTCAGTGAAAATCATACATTTGGTACCGTACAGGTAGTGTCTCCAGATTTTGAGTGCAAAAACCACGGCTCCCAATTCCAATTCATGGGTGGTGTAGTTCTTTTCGTGCACTTTGAGTTGTCGTGAAGCATATGCGATAACCTTCTCTCTTTGCATCAGTACACAACCAAGTCCTTAGTGTGACGCATCGTAGTAGACTACGAAGTCATCGTTTCCTTCAGGTAGTGCTAAGATCGGTGTGTTGCAAAGTTTTTGCTTGAGTAACTGAAATGCTTCTTCAGTTCTTTCATTCCAATCATACTTCGCGTCTTTCTGTGTCAAAGCAGTCAATGGTTTCGCAATCTTTGAAAAGTTTTCGATAAACCTTCTGTAATATCCGACAAGTCCCAAAAACTGTCGTATTTCGGTTGCGGTTTTGGGTGTTTGCCAGTTTCTTATTGCTTCAATCTTGGTTAGGTCAACGTGTAAGACCATCTCGTTTACCGCGTGACCTAGGATATGCACTTCTTGGATCCAGAAGTCGCACTTTGAATACTTAGCATACAACTTCTCAGTTTTCAATAATTCTAGAACGAGTCTTAGATGTTCAGCGTGTTCCTCCTCGCTGCGAGAATAGATCAAGATGTCGTCAATGAACACAATAACGAACTTGTCCAGGTAGGGTTTGCACACACAGTTCATAAGATCCATAAACACCCTGTTGGTGCATTGGTCAAACAGAATGGCATAACCAAAAACTCATAGTGTCCATATCGAGTTCGGAATGCCGTCTTGTGTATGTCCTCCTCTTGGATTATCAGGTGATGGTACCCTGACTGTAAGTCGATCTTGGAGTAATAACTCGATCCTTGTAGTTGGTTGAACAAATCGTCTATTCTTGGTAGGGGGTATTGGTTCTTGATGGTTACTTTGTTTAATTCTCTGTAGTCGATGCACATACGAAACGATCCGTCTTTCTTTCAGACAAATAGGACAGGTGCTCCCCAAGGCAAATGACGTGGTCGGATAAATCCTTTATCTAGCAACTCCAGTAGTTGGTTTGATAACTCCTTCATTTTTTACAGCGCCAGTCGGTATGGTGACCGCGCTATCGGAGTAGCTCCCGCGGTTAGGTCGATTCGGAATTTGACTTGTCACTGCGGTGGGAGTCCCGGTAAGTCTTCAGGGAATACTTCAGGAAAATCACAAACAACTGGTATGTCCTCGACCTTCCTTTCTTCTGTCCAGTACTCGGTTACATGTGCTAAGATGGCATAGTATCCTTTCCGTAGATACTTCTGGGCTTTCATACATGAGATGATATTTAGAGGAATCCCGCTCCTTTCTCCTTGTATTGCAAGTTTTTCTCCATCTGGTAGGGGTAATCTGATAATCTTTTCGCGGTATTCAATCTCCACTCCATTCTTGGACATCCAGTCCATACCGATAATCACGTCAAAACTCCCTAGTTTAACGAGCAGTAGATCTTTTTTGAAGGAATGATTGGCTAATTCTAGGACACAGCTTTGAATAATGTGGTTGGTTTTGATTAATTTACCGTCAGCTAGTTCTACGGTATACTCGTTATCTAGCACAATAGGTTTGATACTAAGTAATGGGCTAAATTCATTAGACACGACGCTTCTTTCTGCACCAGTATCAAATAACATAGATGCATAATGGTTGTTTAGAAGGAACGTACCCGTGACGGTGTCGGGGTTCTGTTTGGCTTCTCCTGCTCCAATCACAAAAGCTCGCCCTTTGGCGTTGCTGTTGTTGTTTCCTGGCTTCCTGTTCCTTGGGCAATCCTTTGAAAAATGTACATTATGCCCACAAGTGTAACAAGCATGGGTTGCTCCAGTGTTTGGAACTGGTCCTTTCATCCTATAATCCTTGGTCGAATGGCAAATCCTTTTGCACTTCTGGCACCTTGCTTCATCACAAGTGCCGTTGTGGTGAAAGTTGCATCGATTGCATTTTGGTAGGGTTCCCGTGTAAGCTCTCCTTGTCTTATTGTCAGCTTGACCTGCGGTGTAGGCTCGGGTAGTTTCTTTCCTTTTCTGTGGTGGTGGCGGATTAAATGACCTTTAAGAACTACCTTCGCACTTTCTCTTGTTATCAGCAGGTTTGTCAAAGAGTCCTTGACGAATGGCCTAGGACGTCAGGTTGTGTGCCAATCGGATTTCTTGCTAGATTGTTATAGGTTCAGAAGATGATACCATACCCTGGATTTGCGAGGCCAGTCCCCACAGATAACACTCAATATGCTTCTCTTCAGGTGTTACCATATGAAGACACAATCCTACCAAATCATGAAACTTTGACGTGTAATCCACCACATCCGGTCCATTCATTTTCAGGTTCCAAAACTTTTCCTCAAGATCCTAGATCTCGTTTCGTGTACAGTACTCATCCTTTAACAACTTCTTGAAGTCTGCCCATGGTATAGCATTCGCTGCTTCCAAGCCCATCGCTTCCCTCAAAAGTTCTAGTAGCGAATTTCACCTTTGAAGTTTCTGACAGTTGCACATCTCGAAAGTAGACTCTACTTTCTCAATCCTTCATACCAAGTTAAATGCTCCATCCCGCCTATTGAAAGAGAGCGGTTTGCAGTCAAGGAAAAGCTTGTAGGTGCATACTGGGAGACTTTGTCCTTGTCCTCTTGCATTCTGGTTGCTCGGTAAGGCTGCTACAGCTGCAGCTACTCTTTGGTTAATCAGGGCCTCCATCTGTGCTGCTGTCATTGATGGTTGGCGGGGCGGCATGTCTCTTCATATTATAATGTTAGCAAAAGTTAGATTATATGTAACATACAACCAACACATGTACGTAAAATAACACATCACATCACTAATCAACCAAAAAATATAAAAAGATAATAAACTTGATAAAATAGATTGTATGAAGTACAAAATATTCCAGGAGTCTTCGCTCCTTCACAAAAGATAACAAGTTTAAAACTTCAAATATTCTGTGGGCATAGCCTGCCCATAATAGGCTGAATAGGAAATGAAATAGATCAAGTAAATATGTCATTTCGCACAGCGGCCGAGAGCAAATCGGTGCAGAACACAGCAAGAGTAGTAGCAGCCTCTAGCTGCTCCGCCACTGCATTCGCCTTGAGCTCCGCTGCAACGGCTCTCTGGGTAGCAAGTGTAGCTCTCTGCTTTGCCACGGTGGTCCTCTGTCTCTCGAGGCTCAGGTGCCTCTCAGCCTCAGATACTTGGTCAGATAAAATGGTAAACTTGGCAGCATCCCTCTAGCGATCCTCCGTCAGTCGGGACACCTGCTCCTGTAGGGTATGTAGTGTGGTCTCGGATACATGCACATGCTCTATCCACTGCTCAGTCTCTTTCCCCAGACCTTCTAGGGACAGAACCTTCTTCTTAAGGTGCTCCACTTGCTTCAGGTTGTCGCGTACCTTCTTCTGCTCCCATCTTAGGTCCCCTAGCAGTCTATCGTACCGGTTGCATCGGGCTACCAGAGTCAGGATCTTACGCTACATCGACACCTCGGTAATAGGTAAGATGCGTGGTCTATGTGAAGAGTCTCCGATCTCGGTCATAGGAGGTACTCCTTCCTCCTTAGCCCAATCCCTCAAGGTATTAGAAATGAACGTCCACTTTCTCATGTCAAGTCTAGATTTCTTGCGCTTGGGCTCAGGGACAGGCGTGCTCATAGGAGAAGGTGGTGCCCGCTTCATCGGGGTATGTTGAACTAGTGGCCCGTAGGGGCGATGTCGGTGCGGGTAGGCGATGTCACAAGTGGCCATCTCGCGGGTCTCTTCAGCTGCTGTAGTCTCAGACTCCATCTTTGACTCAACTTCATCGTCTTCTATCGGTTCATCTCCCGACTTATATACGGTGGTGTCATCGGAGACAAGGTACTCTGGTAGTGTCTCATCGGATGAAGTGTCCACTTGTGTCGATGGCGTGTACACGTACTCGTCCTTAGAGTCCGTAATCTAGATTGGCTGGTTTGCAGCTGATATGTTCCTGTAACAGGTTAACCATAATTTCTATCTTACATGAGTATTCTAAGTGTATGTGAGAATACTAAGTGTATGTGCGAATGTTAAATGCAAATGAGACATCGATTACAGTCTAAGCCCACTATATGCAACCTAGTTCGCTGCAACCAATGGCCCTGATACTAGTCTGTCACACCCCCAAATTCCACTTCCTGACTATCCCGAAGGGCGTGACTCGAGAGGATCTTTACCATTGAATTACTTTGAATGACCACTAAATGGTTTTCAAAATACATGCTTTAAATGCATGGCTTGAACAAGCCGAAAAATAAGTTTAACAGAGTTCAAAGTAAATGTGCGGAAGCAATGTTTAAAATTTTACAACGCTTAACAAATGAATTAAAATCGTTTGTCAAAATAGGATGTCATGCATGAATAGTGTGTGATTCCTGTGGTTGCTTCCTAGCCACATATCATATGCATTCAACGACATGAGATAAACATGCTAAAATGGGTCAACATAATGTTGGTGAGTTCACAGGTTAAATGTAAGAGAAATCATATCATGAAATGTATTGGAAAATCATATATTGACAATGCATGGAAAAGCATATGTTGAAAATGCATGGAAAAGCATATGTACTCTACACAATCATTGTTGATCAGACAAAACCAAAAACTATCATAAGTCCACCAACCAAAGCTCAACTGTAGCCACTGAGAAAGGAAAAGGATGTGGTTCGCCTCTTTGTGCCATGCATATGAGTAGATTATGTCAATTATGTACACGTTCGACCTCAAGTCGAAGTTAGCTCTACTAACCCGGGCAAGGGTTGTTAAACCCAACAGTACTGTTCATGATCACCTCGCTTGTGGAAAAATTAACGGTTGACTATGAGAGGACTTTGTGCACACCAGTACAACTTATATAATTAATGTAACTGTGTAAGAATGGAAATATGATTTTTGAAAATTTTACTTGAGTATGTATCTCACCCCAAAAGAAAAATGAGTAAAACGGGGCTGTGAGAACTCACCTAATAAAGCGGTAATGATATGCAAGTCTTAGCAAATCTGGCTAAATGAGACGACCTACTGGTGCCCTAGGAAACATTTAGGACATTAAGGTATAAGTATTGTAAATGCTTGACTATGAACTCTATGCATCCAAAGAGTTGTTTGAAAAGTGACTTTGACGTTTCAAAGATGTTTTGACTTGACGACCCGTTGGTGACACGTTGGACTTAAACATTCAAATCCTAATATGGAATTCAGACCTCCTTTGAAATAGTCTCTTATCGTCTAATAAACACATTAGCACATTCGATTGGAATTTAGAACTTGAAGCACAACTTTTGATACATTAAAGTTTCCCTAATTGGAAAGTCAAGTTTTTGATTCCTAAACACGGCAACTATGCAAAGTTAATTTTCATACATGAAATTAGGCATGTTATAACACATATAGAACATCCCAAGGTTTACTTGCTAAAAATAGACAAACATGCGAGTTTCGGATAATTAAAATTTCCTATTATAAAAAGACCATGTCAAATTGTCAAGTTCATGGATACACAACACACATTATCATACAATGCACTTAGTTAAGTGTTACTAAGTAATTTAAACCTTCTAATCATGTTAACAACTTGGAACACATCTTTTGGAAAGATAAAGTTTTCATATTTAGAAACTGGGCTCTAAACTTATACACATACATTTTAATCCATTATTTTGATCAATCATTCTTTCATAATGTTCACTACACTAGTTTCATGCTTTGAATATACCCAAACATCAAGTTTTCATACATGTCAAGAAATAAAGTTTCTAAAAATAGAAAACGAGCTTAAAAGCATCATGGGCGTGTGATTTTACCGAAAAAAAATCATACAATCTCTATATCTAGTGTTTATACATCATTTCCACCAAACAAATCACATCAGAACTTCTGTTAACAAAAACCCAAAAACTAAAGTTACTATAAATAGAACCGAGTATGAAATCTCATATGACCAAAAGTTCTAGTTAGCAAGTCTACACATATTATCCATTCTTTATGCATATCTAACCATTTTCCATCATCAAATCACCCTAAACATGGCATATATCATGAAACCCAAAATTAAAGTTTCCTAAAATAGAAAAACCGAGCATGCATGTATCATCCAACACTTTTGACAAACAAAGTTTGCACATATTATACATCCACAACTATTATTACAACATAATCCATCATCAAATCAACAAAATCTCATCATCTAACACATACACATATAATAAAGTTTTCTTAAATGGAAACCGAGCCTATGAACAAAATCCGGGTTCAAAATCACCAACAATATGTACCATTTGAGTTTTAAAACACATTTTCTTTAAGAATTCATGGCTAATCTTTCATAAAAATGTGTTTTATTTGGATGCATGTTCATATGAACATGAAAATGGAAAGAAGATGGGTTTTGATCTTACCAAACTTGAAAATGGATGGAATGATGGATGAAATCTCTTGCAAATGCTTGATTCTTTATTTTGGAACTTGGATTTGGATGGAATGAAAGATCAAAAATCAAAAGTGGTGAAGAATGATGGTGGTGGTGATGATCTTGGCTCAAATAAGAAGGTTGGGAGAGAGAGAGAGTGTGTGGTGGAGTGTGGAGGTGGAAATGGTGGAGATTGGGTTGTATTTATAGGGTCATTTGACTCCGGGTGGCGGAAAACGAATAGTCACCGATTTATTAACGGAAATCCTGAGTAGGTATGAAAGAAATTATTTAAAAATAATTTGACTCATATTGGTATGTTTAACATATAAAATTTTTAGATTTTTATTTGAAAATATCGGTACATACTGCAGACTGGCCGGACAACGTTAAAACAGAAAGTTTCTCAGAAAATTCCTGAAAAATTCACAGAGTCCTGGAATAGCATATCACAGTACTACATGTAATTTTTGCACACCAAATATATGTCTAAGTGTCTGCTTAGAATTATGGACATAGCTAGCGCACACTACCTGCCTACCGGACTGTGCTGAAAATAAAAGTATTTTCATAAACCACCGAAAAATTCATTAGGCATGATTAATTAAATCATAGTGTTACATATAATTTTCACACACAGATTATATGTCTAGGTATTTGTTTTAAATTATCACCAACGGTCGTGCCGCAGGACGTGTGTTTGACCGGGTAATCTTCTGGATTACCGACACGTGTAAACGGATTGATTTGCTAAGTGTGAAATGGACTTAATTACTATAAAATTAAGTGTGATGAATGTCTAATAATGTAATATGTATCTCAGTCGGGTATGAATATGAACCTAAAATTTGCCGGGTGTCACACATAATTTATACAGACCACAAAAGTCTTAAGTGTTTCTTTAACCAAAAAGATTTAAATATGAGACAACGAAGGTGGCTAGAACTGGTCAAAGATTATGATTGTGAGATCTTATTTTATCCCAGAAAGGTTAACATGGATATTCGATACTCTAAGCCGCAAGGAAAAGCATCATCCTATTCGGGTGAAAGCATATAAGTTAGTGATAACTTCTGATTTCATGAGCCAGCTTCGAGACGCACAAATCGAAGCATTAAAAGGCGAGAATGTTAAGAAAGAAAGAATGGTTGGTTAGGAGAAATTTGTAGAGGAGAATGAATATAAAGTCAAGATTTGGTCGTATGTGGATACCACGATCATGTGAGTTTAGACTTAAGATTCTCGATGAAGCTCATAAATCACGATATTCTATTCATCCGGGTACTACAAAAATGTACCAAGATCTACGCAAAGATTATTGGTGGTCCATAATAAAATTCGATATCATGAAATATGTAGCTAAATGCTTAACTTGTTTACAAGTTAAAGCAGAACATCAGAAACCGTATGGGAGATTGCAACCATTAGAAATCCCGAAATGGAAATGGGAACATCTCACTATGGATTTCATAACCAAGCTACCCAAAATATCTAAGAGTGCTCATTTTCTAGCAATACATGAGACATATTCTTCAGAAAAGTTAGCTGATTTATTCATTAAAGAAATTGTTTCCAGACATGGAGTGCCAGTCTTGATTGTCTCTTATCGAGATACTCGTTTCACTTCACGTTTCTGGAAGAAGTTCCATGAAGAGATGGGAACTAGATTATTAATCAGCACAACATATCATCCTAAAACTGACGGTCAAAGTGAGAGGATAATACAAACTCTTGGAGATATGCTGCGTGCTTGTATAATTGATTTCGATGAAAGTTGATATAATCATCTACCATTAGCAGAATTCTCATATAATAATAGCTACAATTCCAGTATTGGTATGCCACCATACGAGATGCTATATGGCAGAAGATGTAGGACTCCCGTCTGTTGTGGAGAGGTCGGTCATAAGGAATTAGGAAGCAAAGAAATTGTTCAGGCCACGCCAGAAAAGATCAAACTAATCAATGCACGTTTGAAAGCTGCACAAGATAGACATAAGTCGTACACAGACAAGAGACGTAGACCTATAGAATTCCAAGAAAAAGATTATGTATTGTTAAAAGTATCTCCTTGGAAAGGTCTGATCCGATTCAAGAAACGTGGAAAGCTAAGTCTGCGATTCATTGGACCTTTCAAAATCGTCAAACGAATCAGAAAAGTGGCTTATCAGCTAGAACTACCCACAAGACATTCCATGTATCTTATTTAAGAAAATTTTTAGCAGACGAGACTGCACACGTTCCATTAGAAGAGATAGAAGTTGATGATAAGTTAACTTATATTAAAGAACCTGTCAAGATTTTAGACACAAAGGAAAAGCAGTTACGTTATAAAACAATTAAACAAGTGTTAGTACAATGGAGGCACAGAAAAGGATCAGAGATGACTTGGGAAAATGAGGATGAAATAAGAAAGAATTATCCCCAATTGTTTAAAGATTAACAGGTTTCGAGGACAAAACCTAATTTAAGGGGGGGAGAGTTGTAACATCCTAATTTCCAAATAAAATAGATGTCCATGGGCCTAAGAGAAAATACCCCAAAGATGGAGGGCTAAAAGTGAAAAATCTGAAATCTGGACTGATAGCGGACCGCTATTTGATCCCAAGCGGTTCGCTATGTGTTGGTTAAGGCAATGATGCGAGAATGACACATGGCGGAGACGTGTCTAATGAGTCAGCCCTAAATCGGACTGCTATGAGGTCCATAACGGTCCGACATGCCACGTTATAGATAGCGGACTGCAAACCCCAGCCGTAAACGGTCCGTTATGTAGGGTGCACACCAGACAGCTGGCTAGTGGGTGATGGCGCAGCATGTCGGTCCGCTATTGGTGCAAGTTTCAGCCTATAAATAGATCCATTTGGCCATTCAAATGGAAACATCATAACAACACCATCACCACACTTGCATACTTATCAAGGCAAGGTCAGCACGCCGGTTACAAGCGCGGTAGTTACGAGTGCGGAGCATTAAAGTTACGAGCGAGGAACGCTTTAGCAAGGAACGAACTTAGGAACTACCCAAGGATAATGTAAGTACACTAGACCGTACCCTAGATAATGATTATGTGAAGTATGTAATTATATGCTATGTCTTATATGTGAAACTAAGCTACGGGGAAATAAAGAAAGGTAATGACGGATTATTCTAAACACTAAACGGGAATAATGGAGTAGCCTCGATGTATCCAAGGGGTGGTGGATACGCCGCTGGTACTTCCTATATATAAACCTCTTTGATGCTTCGTGGTGAAACCATTATGAATGTTTAGGGTATAGACTAAAAGACAGTAATGAAAATATAGTAAACGAACGGGAGATCTTCCAACCAGTATGTAATTATCTGGCAAACAGAATATTCTGTCTAAGTAAAGAGTGGTGTATAAATCTCTCCTAGACCCGTCACTCTTTCCTGGGAACATCTCTGTTGGAGGTACTGCTCTGGAAGGATAATCACCACAGTTTAAAATACGTGAAGAATATGAATACGTGAATACATGATGATGCGTGCAAATATGAATGAATGTGATGGAACGAGTCTAAGCCCTAAAATGGAATAACGGAGTACTGATGAAGTGTTAAAAGGGTGGTTGATACTCCGCTGGTACTTCCTATATATAAACCCTTTTAATGCATCCTGGAGAAGTCGTTACGAAGTCTTAAGGCAAGGACTGGTTGAGAAGTAAATCAAGCATATACGTGAAATGAAAATAAATGATTGATACATTTGGAAGGCTTTGGGTCTAAGATACTCAAAGTTCCAAATGAAAAGAGATACCCGGCCTCTAAGGTGGATCTCAATAATAAAGAAGAGAACTAAAGAATAAATCCTATGGGGCTAAGAAATGAATGAGCCTTCATGGCAAATGAGTATTCGTGACAAATGCAAGGGGTCTACACTTACGAGTATAACTCTGACCGGAGGTGCGTCCGAAGATGGTCAGGAGGGGGTTAGCACACCCACGAATATAATGAATACTCTGATCGGAGGTTCATCTGAAGATGGTCAAGAGGGGGTTAGCACACCCATAAGATATACAAAAACGTGACCGGAGGTACTTCCGGAGATGGTCATGGGGGAGCCGAGGGCCTGAGAAACTTGAACAATAATAAGAACCTAAAGGGTTCATAATAAAATGAACGACACAGTGTACTTACTTAGCGAAAGCTAATTCAATAATGTTTTTCAAACACTGTAGGAAAGAAGCACGTGGAATAAAGCTTCCTAAGGACAGAGCTATCGGAGTTGAAAGATACCTATGTAATATGATGTAAATGTAACATCTTATGTAAAAAAATATATTAATAAAATGCACCTGTGTCACTTTATTGACATGGTTTTGAAAAATCTGGTACCGTTTTCCACTATTACTCTGATAAAATAAGAAATAAGTAGGGTGTTTCACTCCCAGTCAGGGACATCATTACCCTCAACACTTCAATAGATCCGCACATTCGTATGCTTAAGATCTATTTACGAGTTGGTTTAAGACATCAAACTTAAACACCTTTATTTTTATTAAAAGAGTGATTAGACTTTGTTCACTGGGATGTGATGCCACAATGGGACCATGTATAAAGACGTACTGTTCCCAATGTGAGTTCACCAACTCTTGGTTTCATAACAAGCTCGTATAAAGACGTACGATCTTATTAATATTAACCAAACTTTGGCTTATCAAAATCCGCTTGTATAAATATGTACAAGTTTCAAGAGAAGTTTGATTAAAAATGTTTTACAATCTTACAATTTAAAATCAAGAACACTCACAAGTTTAAAGACTAATTTAGATAATAATAATAAAAAGTTCATCATGAAGATGGTTTTAAGAGGGAATAATTAAAGAACATATACATATCATTAGACTAATAAGTTCAACATTAACATACACCAAACTTTATCTTCACCCAAGCAATACAAAGTGTTTAGCCACGAATGGCCATACGAACAAGCATAATGCTAAGTTTCGTAGGCTCCCCTATTGCGAACAAAGCGGAAGTGCCTCTCTACTCTCTACTCTAAACTACAGAAACGGACTAAGAAGTGTGTATTCTTTCTAGATAAGGGTGTGTGGAATGAAGAACCCAAGCCACCTATTTATAGGCCCCAAAATAGGCAATTAACAACCGTGCATTGGTTTGCACGGGCGTGCAAACAACCAGGGAATCAAGAGGTACACATGGCAAGGTACGAGAGTCCTTGGGGAGCAAGCAAGGCTTTGCACGACCATGCAATGGGATGCACGGTCGTACATCCCTTGCCTGCTCCATTTTTTTTGTCTTTTGCTGATTGTTACCTTCTGGTGACCAATTTTGACTTATTGGGGGGGGGGGGGTCAAAGTTCGGGCATGCTTCTTCCAAAAGCTTGATTTCTTGATGTTTTTAGGCTGTTTTCGCTCTGTTTCTTTTGGAATGCGGTTTATGTTGCAATTATAAAATATAGGCATTTTAAGTATCAATTACAAGGTTTTTATTCAAATGGTAACATAATATAGGGATTATTATGCATGGAAAACATATATAAATTAGAACATATCAGTTGGGTTCTAGTCGGAAAAGATTGTCGGAATTTGTAGAGGGGATGAAGTCTAGAAGTAGGCAGGTGGGAGGGGATTGGGTGGGATTGTTGTCAGTCCCACTATTTTAGTTTATAATTTTAATTTTTTAGTTTCAGTTTTCATAATGCGAATTTAAAGAGTATTTTGGCCATTATTAAAATTAATAGACAAAATTAAAGTTCATCAACTTTAAGGACCAAATGTGTTACATTTGTGAAAAGTATTGATCTAAACGTGTAACTTTTCAAACTTATGGGTCAAAACTACAATTTCAGCATATCACATGTACTATCGGTGTAATTAATTCGTAGAAAAAATGTATTTGATCGTTTACTATAATCATTTCTATATACTATTTATATTTCATAAATTTTTATGAAAATGAAACTTTTTTTTTTCATTTTGAATTGGTAAATGATTTAACGAGAATATCTTTTAGTAACTAATATGAACTAGTAGGTTTTGAAAGCGCGTTGTGGTGGCTCGGTTTGAATAAAACTTATATCGAAATGTAGTTGTAAATAAACATGTCGTAACGGTATATTCGGAATTTAAAAAAACCTTATGTTGTTGTAAAAAATATTAAAATTATATTATATTTGACTCGTGGGTTTTGGTTTATATCAAAACAAAGGCAGAAATAAGTGTATCACAGCGGTATATTCCAAATTAAAAGAAAGTTATGTTGTTATGAAAATAAATTAAATATATATTATATTTGACACTAGTTGGTTTCAAATAAAATTTATTTAAAAATAAACACGTCAAAACGACAAATCCGGAGTTTATAAAACATTATATTTTAAATGTCGTAAAAGAAAAAGAAACTATAAAAAAACTGAAACCTTGAAGCAGTCTCGACGGCTTGTACATACGTGTATCGATGACTTGTTCATTATCACGAAAGCTCGGTTTTAAATGAAATTTATATCAAAGCGTGAATAAAAATAAACACGTCGCAACGGTACGTTCGGAACTTTATAAAACATTATATTTTAAAAGTTGTAAGACAAAAACATAATATGCGTCAAAATTAATTATAATCATTAAAATAATAAAAAAATATAAAAAATACAAAAGTCGGCGGCATGTGAAAAGGAAAGAAAGGGAGGGGGGTAGAACCTTTGCCGCTAAGGTGAAGGGGTGATAGACCAAGCAGTTGAGCCAGACCTCATTTGTGTTTACTGCCGCAAAATTATTATAAAAAATAGATGGAGGTCGGCTAACGTTCACACCGACTTGCATCTTTAATATATATATACACACGCACGCGCGCGCGCACGCGCACACACACATATATATAGATATATATATACATATACATATCTGTACTATGTTATAATACATATTGGGAGGGCAGAGTGGTTATTTTACAAAAAAAACTCTTAAATTTAAGACTTGTACAACTTGTATGCTTGATGTACAATACTCAAAGCATAAGAGAGAATTAAGGGGATTCAAAATTCAAACTAAGGGGATCCAGATGAAGCCATTCTTTTCTTCATCCCCACTCATATTTCCTCTTCATCTCAAAACAAACACAAACGCGTGTGTAACAGTCCTGGATTTCAAACGCTTTAGAGGATCTTCGATGCGAGAAGAAGACCACAGGAGGCGTTCATAACTTCTCGATCGGACATCAGACATAAGTAGCGGCGTCAGGAGGCGGTCACGACTTTCCGGCGATGCTCTAGCAACTCCGGCTGACTATTTTGAGGCCACGAGACTTGGATTTCAACAGATCGGCCATGAAGGTTGATGGATTTCAAAGGCTGGGCACCAGCATGGCTCCGGCA
Organism: Smallanthus sonchifolius; assembly: GCA_023525975.1. Classification (NCBI taxonomy): domain Eukaryota; kingdom Viridiplantae; phylum Streptophyta; class Magnoliopsida; order Asterales; family Asteraceae; genus Smallanthus; species Smallanthus sonchifolius. The sequence continues at coordinate 59,939,267 of CM042033.1, read as the reverse complement.
GGCGGCAGCGAAAATGACAGTCCTGACACCATTGGCTTAGATCGATGGTGGTAATGGGGTGGTTTTGAGAAGCAGAGGTAGCGGTGGTCAGATTCGTGATTCACGGTTAATCAAGGTGAGAACGCAGTGTACATATGTTTGATCAGATTCAATTATAGCTCGAATGGAAGTTGTAAGGCCCCTTTCCCGGGTGACCTCACTTGTTCGATGTACTCATAAACATAGTCTTCAATACTGAACTTTTAATTAAAAAACATTCAACATAGCGGAAGCATATCATTCAAATACAATCATACCAGCGGAAGTCTTAACATTAAAAGTAAACATTGTTTTAACACATAAGCTAATAAACGGGATGTCAGTCATGGACCAGGGTAGCCATCATGCCTTCGCACGTCCTTTCTTCTTCTTACCTGAATACTAAAAGTCAGCTAACACTGGTGAGTTCTAGTTTAAAGCAATTAAGTTTAACATCAGTCATTCATTTGTACCATTAATATATATATATATGTGTATATATATATATATATGTATATATATATCATTGTTCTCATTGAACATACATTGACTATACACATAATATGTGCATATGCATACATTGAACATTCATTGGTCATACACATAAGAGTGATCAGCCCGTCATTGATTGTGTAAGTCATAGAGACAGACGCTCCTTCCTACCGTCGTAGGCTATAATTCATACCGTGTCTACCGAAGTAGTCCGTCCTTCATTATAATTCATACTGTGTCTACCAAAGTAGTCCGTCCTTCATTACCGTCCGGCAACCTTTGGCTGTCCGCATACCGTGTCTACCGTCATAGTCCGTCTGTCCTAAGGCATCCGTTTCCCATGCGAACTATATACGCAGCCGTGCTTCGATTTAGGGCCTCCGTCCTACCATAGTAGTCCGTATTTAGTCTACCTTTCTAGACTTTAACATACCATCTGCATAATAGTCGCATGGTCGTCCTTCTACCAAGGTAGCCGTCATCATTGAGCCGTTCTACCGAAGTGGTCCATATATCCGTCCATAACGTTCCATACATTCACAATATGCTATATATATAAATATAAAACAAGATTTCATTCACTTATGTTATGTCATTCATTCATTTCATTACTTGTAAACATTGGTTTCATTCTTTGTTCGTCGTTATTTTCATATAACACGTATGTCATATAAGCATTCATAACATTCATTCATTTGCATGTATACACTCCAGCCCCAAAACATTAGAAAAACATTTGCACATAACACATAGGGGGCACATAGAACTCACTGATAAGCGGTTCCTGAAGTATACACACAATCTACACACAATCTGTATAATCAAGTCATACAAGATAAGATAAGGCACCTAAACGACACTACACGTTTCTATCCTTTTAGGCGAACTTAAGTAAGTTCGCCATTTTTGGGTTTAGGCGAACTTAGGTAAGTTCGCTTGTTTGGGTGTAAGCGAACTTAGCAAGTTCGCTTCTTTAGGCGAACGTAAGTAAGTTCGCTACTTTATGCCTTAGGCGAACATGTTACCGGTGAACATATTAAATTCGCCATTAAATGGGTCTAAGTTCGCATGCGCGGCCTTCTTCACCCGATCAGGACCCTAGATCTGGTCGACTTATTTCAAGGTATTCAAGCCCTTAACTTTTTTACATTCAAAATGTTCTATTTTCATCCATGAGCTTAAATATGTAGTTTGATTTGAATTTCATACGTAAAAACCGTGTCTTTATGTGGTTTAAACCCCAAACTTATGAAAAACTCAGATTCGAGCTTGAAGGTTTCCTTCTGAAGCCTAGTTTCGGTTGCTCTGCAATGCAGAGATAATGGCTAACGATCCTCGAGCTTTTGAACTGATTCCAGAGCTTTCTCTCTCTAACCCGTGCTCTCCTTTCTCTCTCTCTATGTTTGCGCAAATGAGGGTGGAATGGGAAGGAGGGGCTGCCTTGGCCTTGTATACATGGGCTCCCCTCGGCCCATTGGAGTCGAGCCCAAGCCCGTTACCTTTTCTTTCATTCTTTTCGTTTTAAATCCACGATTCAACCCCGATCACTTTATTATTTATTCGTTTATTATTTCCAGGATGTTACAGAAGTTTTGTTCTCTAGAGCTGCTTTACATTTTTGCTGAACATTTCAATTGATGGCTTAGATAATCTTGATGCTCTTCAGGTATGCTGAAGAAATTTGGATTGCATGTTTTACCATTCTATTCTAATTAGCATTTACATAGAGGTGTCAGTTATGATAAAACAGCTAAAATTGGAAGATATGTCAGTTATCAATTTAACATCTAAAATTGTAGTTTAATTTATTTATCTATACTAAATATATAACATTGTTGTTTTTTCAGTGTCGAAACCTGCTACAGTAGAGGAGAAGATACAATAAAGTAACAGATGTACAAATATATCACAAGACTATTGATAAACTAACATAAAACGAGTACCGCGTTATAAAATGTCGTTAGGGATGGCAATGGGTCGGGTTTGGGACGGGTTTAGGTAATCCCAACCCATACCCGGCCCAAAACCCATCGGGTTTCTATCAGGTAATTACCGGTCGGGTATCGGGTACACCCGTTGGGTAAACTCGACCTAAACTTGTCGGGTATCTATCGGGTATACATAAAAATTGCAACTAAAATAAAAATAAATAAATAAATAAAATCATGTCGGGTATATACATTTAAAATAAATACGATATATACTTAAAATATATACGATATATATACTTAGAATAAACAAAAAAGAAAGAAAACTTCGTCGGGTATATAATCGGGTATACGTTATCGGGTAATCGGGGCGGGTAAACGGGTATATCACCATATCCCATACCCGTACCAAACCCGCAAAAAATTTCAAAAGTAATCCCAAACCAGGTCCCATACCCGATTACCCGACCTCATACCCGTACCAAATGTTTCAAGTTTTCCCATCGGGTTCGGGTTTCATTGCTATCCCTAATTGTCGTCGCCGCCGTATTGCGCGGGTTTCCAACTAGTACATATATATATACATATACATATACATACGTGAAAGATCAATATAATATTACACATTTTACAAAAAAAAACAGTTTACGTGGCAGTGACGTCGTGGGCGTGAAACCACTACGGATAACCTAAAAGCTAAACTTTCTCACTCTCTCTCTCTATATATATATATACACACACACATATATACTAGGTTAGAACCCCATGTATTACACCGATTGAATAAATAAAATATTTAATAGTTAGTAACAAAAGATTTAGAGATTCTAAGCAGGAAAAAGAATCTTAAGAAGATTAAATAGTTGGTAATAAAGATTTAGAAAATATTAAAGGAATTGAAAATAAGTTGGAAAAATAGTCTTGACCTCAACGAATTGTGACATGTAGCGTAACCAGTTACTTATTTATTAAGTAAAAAAATGTATAAAAATGGAAGGATGACGTTGTAGAAGTGTCAAAATATATACAATTCCAAACAAAATAAATGCAATATATATGGTAATAATAAAATAACAATTAAAAGAGATAAAAATTGATGATAAAAATCATTAATTGATGATAAACAAAATTACGAATTCAAAATATTTTATATAAAAATTGAAACGAATTATTAATCTAGTTAAAATAATGGATTTGATTAAAATGTAAAAACAGTCTTGGTAATATAATAACTATCCATAATACAAATTTATGTTTCGAAAATTAATAAGTAACGTCAGAAATTATTTACTATCCATAATTAATTTTATATTAAATTTATTTAGTTAATGATATAATAACTATCCATAATTACATTTATGTTAAATAACGGCAAGGAGGCACTAGAGAGTGACACGTGTTCCTCATTAAATATGATAGAGATGCAGGAAAATAAGAGTGAGGCGACACCAGGGAGTGACACGTGTCCCAAATTATTTTTATTTATTATAATAGATAGATATGATCCACTAAAAAGGGAATTTTACCTAAGTAGCCTAAAAAGGATTTTTAATAACTCAATTGTTGGAGCACTTTAGGCCATTGTATACCATTTATTGAAGATCGGGGACTATTTCTGTCAATTCCAAAGATTTGTATTCTCTACCTCTGATCTGCAAGTTTTGTACTCAAAGCCAATCAATCACGGGGCAGAAAATGCAACAAAAGAAGAAGCACTACTTTTTGCTCGAGTTGTTGCGCGAGCACTAAGTATGAGTAAAGAAGCCCTGGACAAGTCAGAGAAAGATTTGCTCAAAGAAACGTAAAAAACAAGTATGCAATGGCTTTGGGGGAGATTGTTGGAGCACTTTAGGGCATTATATACTATTTATTGAAGACTATGGACTATTTCTATCAATTCCAAAGATTTTTCTACCGGAGACACTACCGACGACACTACTAATGTCGCCGACATTACGGGATAGTGTCGCCCGGGAACATGGTGACACTATACCTTGGTCTATAAATAGTTCTTCATTTTCATTGTAATTAAGCTTTTTATCCATTTTCACCTTCAAGTGTGTGTTTTAGATCTAAGATTAGGGTTTCTTGTATTAGCAAAGTCAGGATCTTATTATAATCAATCTTTTGGGCTATTAATCAATGGATCTTCAAGTTTATCTTTGAGTTCTTAGTTGTTTATCTTATTTTCTACACTTTTGATCTACAAATTATCACTTCTATTAGTAATTTATGGATCTGAATGTGTTTTGTATCATTAGCATTGAGATCAAGTAAAAACGGACCTACAATTTGGTATCAGAGCCTCTGTGCTCTTGATTATTTTCAAGTTTTTTCACTTTTCTTCAAAATTTTAATTGTTTATGGTTTGATTTGAATGTTTGTTGATTGGATTTTGTCTAGTTTTTTTATTAGGAAACTTTCTATTGGTTCAGACTTCCATTTGATTAGATTTCTGGGCTGTTTGGTGTGATTTTTGATAGAAACTTGGAGAAGGGGTTTGTTCCAGGTTCATACGGTGACACTGATCATTAGGCGACATTCAAGTGGCGACACTAGTCTTGTTGTTTGTCTTGTTAATCTTCTGTGTTGTTTTGGAATTTTTGTTGTTGGCGACATTTGGATTGGCGACACTAAGCTTCTGGCGACATTGGTGTTTAGCGACACTAATTTTCAGCGACACTCCTTTTAGTCAACGCAAGTTGGCAACTTTGTTTGTTCAGGCGACACTTTCCTGCCGAATTTGCTAATTGTTCATGAGTTTGCCTTGGTGACTTTTCTTCTGTTCCAGCGACACTAGTCTGTGCACTAGCGACATTCACCGACGACACTACTTGGCGACTTTCCTAACTTTTTGTGTTTTGTCTAACTCTTCTGTTTGATTTTGAAATGGCTTTACCATTTGCTGATGATGTGTTACTGATGCTGAGTCAGGATCCACCACTCGTCCTCCTAAGCTTCAAGGGGCTGAAGACTTCCCAAACTGGAAGAACAGAATGAAGGTTTTTTACCGTATAACGACTATAACCGGTGGAATTCTACACGGAATGGTCCTCACAGACCAATGCTCGTTGGAACTGACGGTGTTAGACCGAACAATGACCCTGAAACATACACCGAAAATGACAACACTCTTCTTCAAAGAGACTGCAGAGCATACACTGCTCTTACCATGGCTCTTTCTACCAACATTAACAATATGTTCGAAGAGTATCGTACTGATTAATCTATGTGGGAGGCCTTATATGAAATGTATGAAGGCAATGTTCAATGAAGGAGAGCAAGAAAGATATGGTTCAGAAACAATATGATACTTTTGGTAGCATAAAAGGAGAAAGTCTATCTGATCCCATCACTCAATTCCTAACTCTGGCCAGCTGATTAAAGAAGACTGAAGTTATCTTGTCCAATAGGTCTCAGATTAAGAAGCTGCTAGAATCTCTGCCTCACGAATGGAGTCTTCATTGTATGATGATCAAAAAGCAGTACCAGACTGATTATTTCACCCTAAGTTACTTAATCAATACTCTTATGTCATTCAAGATGGACATGAAGAAGCGAGAAATGAATCAGTTTGGTTACTCGGGCTCTAGATCTAGCTCCAACCCTTCAAATGCAACCTTTCTAGCTCATGTTTTTTTCTAGTGGTTCTAGCAAAAGCAACTCTTCAAGTGTTCATACATCTAGCTCTGCAACCCCACCTACAACCATTCAATCTTCATGCAATTTGGCATCTCAGATGCCGGCTAAACACGTTGCTCTCTTTAGGATGTTTGTGAATAGTTACCAGGCACTTATTGCTGGCGATCTGAAGGCTCCCGCATTCTCTATGGAAGACATGCAGCAGGTTGATCTCGACGATATGGAGAAATTGGTTCTGCAATGGCAGATGGCAATGATTTATCTGAAGGCAAGGAGATTTATGGAACACACCGGAATGAAGAGGTTGGGGGGTAACCGTGCTGGGTTCGATAAGTCAAAACTTTGCTGCTTCAATTGCAAGCAGCTTGGACATTTCAAGAGAGAATGTCTGGCTCCCATTGTCAATGAGGTGCCTGCAACTACTTATCAGAGCGTGGTTATAACCGACAAGGGAGAGGGAAATGAGACCGTTCAGAAGGATGCCACCACTGCTCTCGTTGTCATAGACTTTGATTGGAGTGGTGAGATAGATGAAGTTCATGAGGAGATTAATCATGCTTTGGTGGCTAGAGATTCTGTTGAGAAGAAGCCTATTTCAGCTGTTGTTGCTACAAGTTCTGGAGGTTTGGGTTTTGATGTCAGTTTGAAAGCTCCTGAGAGTGAATGCATTAGCTTTTCTGTCCCAGTAGCTCTTGATGAAAAGAAGGATATGGTGATCAACAAAATGGTGATCAACAAAAAGGAAATGGTGACAAAAATTTTTGAAGGTATGCTTGAAAATTAAACTTCAAATTAGACTGGACAAACTGAATTTAAGCCATAAAGTTTTTGAACGTATGCTTGAAAATGAAAGACCTTGTTTTGTAAAAGATGGTGTCGGGCATAAAACTAAAGTTTTTCCTCCTCCTACCCCTGGGCATTACATGTCTACTCCTGAACCTCATCCAACAAATAATTTGCTCAATACGTTTGTTAAATCTGTGGAATCAAACAACTTAAATGCAGGTTTAAAGTTTGACAGGGAAATGGAGGATCGCGATGATTTTGGTTTTGTAAAATCTGTTGGTTTAGATTTAAGAATTCCATTTCTATTTGTAATGATAATCAAACATTCAACAATGATGTAATTTCTGTTTTTAGCAATGAATGTGATGTTTCCGTTTCAAATGTTATAAATAATTGTTTTGAAATGTTTATGACGGGAGAAATTCCTTCATATACTCCTTTAAGCACATCATGTAGCTCCGATGATCTAAAAGAATCAGAGAATCAAACATCAAGTGACTTTGACACAAAAGAAGACTCAAGGTCTCAAGCTTCAGAAGAATCAGAAACACAAAGTGATTCGGATACTTTAACATCAAATTATGAAAGATGTGAAGAAGAGATTGTCGATATGTTTGAAATGTTCCCGTTGAAATTGCACAAGCGTTGTTTATCATCTTATAATCACCATAGAAAAAGATGCTACTCCAGAACCAAGAGGATTTGATGTTTCAAGACTCAAGTAGAAACAACGATTCAAAGAACAAATACCTAGTCAACAACATTTTTCATCAAAACCATTATCATCACGACATTCGTTTGTCAGATAAAAAAACATCACCATGTGACTAGATGTTTCAAGTGTGAACAGGAGGGACATACTACCAAATATTGTAAAAACTTCTCACAAGAAACTAACAGGGTTAAGTACGGCAAACAGAAATCCAGTTATGTGAAAGATGGTTTTGGTAAAAAGAATAAACAAGATGATTTATCCAATAAATTTTTAAATAAACTTGGAACTTTAAAATCAAATTTGAAATGGTTTTTGTTCTTGGAAAAGGAAATCCAATGTGAGCGAAACTGATCACGATTGTCACACCCCGGCCGGCGGCGCATTATACGCCGGGGCTGACGCGGTTGTTCATAAGCACATGACCATCTATTAATAAGTAATAATATTTATTCAACATAATTAAAGCATCCGTTTCAAGTGGAAATAGAAAACAAAGATTTCAAAACATAAACGTAATTGAGCTTCATTATTGCTAGGTCCAAAGTCCTAAGTAATCGTGTAGTATCCTCAAACTTGTACACCTGAAACATGTGAGTAAATGTCAACTACAAATAGTCGGTGAGTAACATAGGTTTTGACACCAAAGAAAAGTTGTAAAAATAGTTTATAATTCAATAGAAAATTGGTATGTACAATCAAACCTTCGCAGGTTTTGTGTTAATTATGGAATCAGATTCCCCTATAAATGATCATGTTAGGTACTACCTTAGGCTTGCCACACAAGTTAATGATTGTAGTAAGCATGAACACACGTATGGTCGCCAAGAAGTTTAAGACATAAAGCACATAGTCATTAGCGTGGGAACAATGGTATTGAATTTGTATATGTAATGTTGTAGGTCCAGATTTCTCTTGAAATCACTGATTTGATTGATTACACACACACAGGCGGAAACTGTGTGTATGGTGGTGAAACAGATAATAGAAACAGTGTTGGTGAAGATAACAAGCTAACCACAGTTTGAATCAACACGCAAATGGTATGAAAGTGTAAGAACACAGTGAATAAACAACTGCAAATTGTATTGATTCAGGAAAATGTGAAAGAGAAGGTTCAGGGTTACAGCCGCTACTCACACCCTAAACATTCTCAAACTAGGCTATTTATAGTAGTGATAGTATCGAAACTATGTTCAATCGAAACTATGTTCAATCGAAACTACTAGTTTCGATTGACCATTTACAAGTGATACAAATACTGTCGAAACTACCATCTATCGAAACTACTAGTTTCGATTGAACAGACTCAATCGAAACTAAGTAGTTTTGATGGCCCAGACTTAGAAATAAAAACAGTAAATTGCATAAAACTGAAATTACATTTAATGAAATGACAGAAAGTAAACTAGTCTAAAACTGTTTAAACAAACAATAAATGACAACAGCTTATATCTCAGATATGACTCTAAAATTTCCCCTTAAGCTGTTGCATTACCGTCTTCAGCTCTTCATCAAGCAGCTGATCCTTCAGTTGTCCTCGGTATAAAAGGTTTAACATGGAGAGATACAACCCGTTGGTAGGCTTTAGCATCAGCTTCATCTTCATCACTGTATGCCTTAATGTGATTCTGAAACAGGATTTCCAGATCTTCAGGCTGAAACTTCAACAGCTCCATGGGCTCAAAGATGGTGATGTCTTCCTTGCCCTCACACTCTATCACTACACTGCCAATAATTGGGTCGTAGTACCATTTTCTGAAAGTTTGTAACTGGACAGGTACAGATTTTGGAATGGTGATGGTCTTATGTGTTTGGGCAGGCTTGTACCTTAAGAACACATATGGCTTGTTAGTTTTAGGTTGAAACCTGGTCTTTGAGATCTTCTTTTGAGTTTTCCTAGGCTTCATTCCTTTGAAATCATTATTGACTTGAGAATGCAGAAATTTCTCAAAGTCATAAGCCATCATGACCTTCCCAGGGTTTTGAAGTGGAAGTTTAGCTAAATCCCTGAGGTCATAGAAAGGAAGGGTTTGGAAGTCAGTCATATTTTTAAAGTGCTGAACTCCCCCTCTATATCTTCTTATGATAAAGAGCTTCCTTTCAGCAACATACTTCCAGCCAATTTGAGGCCTTTTTAGTTCTTGATGCTCTGCTATCCATTCATATGTCTAAGGAGTTTCCTTCTGAATTATTTTCTTAAACCAGGATTTTCTTGAAGTTGGAGGTTCAGGAGCAACCGAGGGAGAATCTTGTGCTGGATCGGATTCGGAGACTGTAGTGGTTGCTTCAGGAGTGACTGTTTTGATAAGATTAATCTGAACATCATCTTCACCCTTTTCTTCGTCAGATAAAGTTTGAATTTCATCTCCGTCTTCCGTAAAGTATCTTGTTCGCTCAGTCTCCTTTTCTTCAGTGGTCAGGATTTCTGGATAAAGATCATTATACCTAAAGTTTTCAATGTCAGCTAAAAGGGCATTCAGCTCATCATCAGATGGGATGTCTTCTTCATCAAGAATCACGGTCTCTATTTCAGTGGAAGTCCCTTTCCCTCTCTTCCTTGCTTCTCTTCTCTCACTAGCTGAGGGAAGGTTTAGTTCTGTACCTTCAATTTTGACTTCAACCGTCTCTTTTGTCTTTTCAATATGCCCAGCAAATATAGTTAGTGCAGATTCTGGATTAGTTACAAGGTCAGGAGATGAGGGTTCAACCACAGATGTGGTCTCCCCCTGAGCTGTTGAAGTAGTTGGTTGTTTTTGCACATGTTTAACCATTGAGGCTTTGAGCTGCTCTACTGCTTCAGCCAAAGCCTTGAATTCTTCATTTTGCTTTGATATTAGTTTCTGCTGTGTTTCAAGTTGAGTTTGTTGGACCTCAATTTGGGTATGTAAACCCCCAACTTCCAGCTTCAGGTCGCTGAAACTTCAACAGCTCCATGGGCTCAAAGATGGTGATGTCTTCCTTGCCCTCACACTCTATCACTACACTGCCAATAATTGGGTCGTAGTACCATTTTCTGAAAGTTTGTAACTGGACAGGTACAGATTTTGGAATGGTGATGGTCTTATGTGTTTGGGCAGGCTTGTACCTTAAGAACACATATGGCTTGTTAGTTTTAGGTTGAAACCTGGTCTTTGAGATCTTCTTTTGAGTTTTCCTAGGCCTCATTCCTTTGAAATCATTATTGACTTGAGAATGCAGAAATTTCTCAAAGTCATAAGCCATCATGACCTTCCCAGGGTTTTGAAGTGGAAGTTTAGCTAAATCCCTGAGGTCATAGAAAGGAAGGGTTTGGAAGTCAGTCATATTTTTAAAGTGCTGAACTCCCCCTCTATATCTTCTTATGATAAAGAGCTTCCTTTCAGCAACATACTTCCAGCCAATTTGAGGCCTTTTTAGTTCTTGATGCTCTGCTATCCATTCATATGTCTAAGGAGTTTCCTCCTGAATTATTTTCTTAAACCAGGATTTTCTTGAAGTTGGAGGTTCAGGAGCAACCGAGGGAGAATCTTGTGCTGGATCGGATTCGGAGACTGTAGTGGTTGCTTCAGGAGTGACTGTTTTGATAAGATTAATCTGAACATCATCTTCACCCTTTTCTTCGTCAGATAAAGTTTGAATTTCATCTCCGTCTTCCGTAAAGTATCTTGTTCGCTCAGTCTCCTTTTCTTCAGTGGTCAGGATTTCTGGATAAAGATCATTATACCTAAAGTTTTCAATGTCAGCTAAAAGGGCATTCAGCTCATCATCAGATGGGATGTCTTCTTCATCAAGAATCACGGTCTCTATTTCAGTGGAAGTCCCTTTCCCTCTCTTCCTTGCTTCTCTTCTCTCACTAGCTGAGGGAAGGTTTAGTTCTGTACCTTCAATTTTGACTTCAACCGTCTCTTTTGTCTTTTCAATATGCCCAGCAAATATAGTTAGTGCAGATTCTGGATTAGTTACAAGGTCAGGAGATGAGGGTTCAACCACAGATGTGGTCTCCCCCTGAGCTGTTGAAGTAGTTGGTTGTTTTTGCACATGTTTAACCATTGAGGCTTTGAGCTGCTCTACTGCTTCAGCCAAAGCCTTGAATTCTTCATTTTGCTTTGATATTAGTTTCTGCTGTGTTTCAAGTTGAGTTTGTTGGACCTCAATTTGGGTATGTAAACCCCCAACTTCCAGCTTCAGGTCTTTAACCTCTTCCTGGACATTATGCAAATTATCTTTTAAGCCTTCAATTTCTTCATCTTTCTTTTGTATCGTATCCTGCATTTTCTTCAGTTCAAGGCTTAGAGTCTTAACTCTTGGTACAGGAGAGGCTGAATCATGAGTTGGTGATGTGGGAGTAGTATGGATGGGTGATTGTTGTGGAGATGGTTGTGGAGTGGGTTGTGGAGTAGGTTGTGGAGATGGTTGTGGAGATGGTTGTGGAGATGGTTGTGGAGTGGCTAATAGAGAATCTGATGAGGATGACAAGTCTTCAAATCCAGTTTTGATTTTCTTTGCCTTAGGCTCTTCTTCCTCAAAATCAGAACCTGACTCAACCTGTCGTTTAGAGGAAGATGCAGGATGCATTGTTCTATCATCTGAATCAGACTTGTAGTAGTCAGATCCATAAATCCCTGCATCCAGAGTTCCGCTTGATTCTGCGACTTCCTCCTCAACTCCATGCATGCCAGCTTCAACATTAACTGCTGGCTCTTGAACTATCTGAATTTGTTCAACAAAAGGAGCCTCTATCACAGGCTCAATGATGGGTTGTTCTTGTTCTTGAACATCAGGGACGTTTATCTCAATCTCAGCTTCATCAATAGGTGCATTGCCTTGATCTTGCTCAACTTCCATTTCTTCTTCTTCAGATGATGAGTTTTCTTCTTCAAGATCAGGGTCAATGTCAGGGATAAATTCTTCTTCTTCACCAATAATATGACCAAACAGGGGAACGTCAGCTATTGCCCTGTTGGTTCTCTTGTTAGTACTCCTCATGTAGCTGAGAGTCTTGGCAATCATGTGATCGAACACAAAGATGTTCCCACCTTGTTGCAGCTCAAGATGAATATGATTGATGATAATTTGTAAAAATCTAGGATATGCCAAGAATTTCTCCTTCATGGCTCCAGTTAGATTGTCTTTTAACTGTCTGAATATGAAGCCAGAAAAGTTGTAATCTCTTCCCTTGATTATCCCCAAAATAGCTGAGCCCAGAGTGCTGTTTACTGAATCAAACCCTCCTTTTCTTATTGATAGGCAGTGAATAAACACGTGCACTATATATCTCTAGTGGATTGGTAAGGAGTTCTTGATTATCTGGCCACTCTTGAATTCATCTGGATGACCCAACCTTCTAAAGCATTCTTTAAAATAGAAAATTGGGAATTCAATAGGTGCATCTGGATTATCATTAAACTGAAGCACCTCTCTAATTGTAGCTTCAGAAAGTAAGACTTCTTGGCCACGCACAGTTGCTCTAATGTGCTCTATATTCTCAATTGTGATGATTTCTGCAGTCTCCCAGAATTCTCTTATAGTTGTCTCAAACACCGGCAGATTATTGCTGATGGCAAAGCTGATGTTGGAGTTTGCCAGGAAATTTAGTACAGGAATGAACTCTGCAGCCTTAGGATCATTGGCATGAATGCACAGACATTGTGTCTTTTCACAAATAAGAGATCCATACCTGTAAAGTTTATCAATTTTGCACAATAAGTAAGATTTCTGAAAATACTGAATCGAAACAAGATATATCAACACTTAGAAAAAATTTGAAGTCCTAACTGTCGAAACAACTAGTTTCGATTGAGATCAACACAGTCGAAACAACTAGTTTCCATGGAGATCAACAATGTCGAAACAACTAGTTTCGATGGAGATCAACACTGTCGAAACAACTTGTTTCGATGGAGATGAACACTGTCGAAACAACTAGTTTCGATGGAGATCAAAACTGTCGAAACAACTTGTTTCGATGGAGATGAACTTATCGAAACTATCTAGTTTCGATCAGAGATACTAGGGCAAGTTTGGGTGTCGAAACTAGTAGTTTCGATTGAAAATTTTTAAGATAATTTTGAAAGTGTTGAACCCTTTTATCGAAACTACTTGGTTTTGAAACCCAAACCCCACTGATTCGTTATACTCAGACTGATATAAACAATTTAAAAGAAAGGTTTAGAGTGGCCTGTAAGTTACGGAGCTTCATCTTACCGAATGTGAATTGTTATCTGCAAGAATACACAAATAATCGTGAGTTCTAAGATATATCAGTATTGAAATGTATGCAAACATAGAGAAGCACACAAACAACTATTATTATGAACATTTAGTCGAACAAATTTTAATTTTTGAAACCATGGATCTGCAGTATTTGCAAAAATCATCAAAAGGAGGTTGTGAGACGTTACCTGATGATGGAGACGATAGAGACAATGGGGGAAAATCAGTTGATATCTTGCAACCCAGACCGACGATTTGAGAGATTGTGTGAATGACGGAGAAGGCGAAAAGGTTTTGAAAAATATGAGTAAGAATCAGTATGACGGGAGGGATTGCTTATGAAGGCTTTTAATTCTCGTGAGACAAAAGACAAAATTGCCCCTGTCAAAACAACTAGTTTCGATAGGACAAACTAGTTTCGATATGTACAAAGTAGTTTCGATAGTTCAAGTAGTTTCGATATGTACAAAGTAGCTTCGATAGTTCAAGTAGTTTCGATATGTACAACTAGTTTCGATAGTTCAAAGTAGTTTCGATATGTACAACTAGTTTCGATAGTTCAAAGTAGTTTCGATATACACAAAGTAGTTTCGATAGTTTAAATTAATTTTGATATATACAACTAGTTTCGATAGTTCAAAGTAGTTTCGATATGTACAACTAGTTTCGATAGTTCAAAGTAGTTTCGATATACACAAAGTAGTTTCGATAGTTCAAATTAATTTTGATATATACAACTAGTTTCGATAGTTCAAAGTAGTTTCGATATGTACAACTAGTTTCGATATATAAATAAAATTATACACAAGATATTTATCCTTTTCTTCTTAAAAAATATCCAACATGAGATCAGATCTGGTCAGTCTCTTGAAACACTTCCTTTTGCAATTCACTACTGTGAGCCCCTGAAGATAGCTGATATTTGTGCAAAGTAAACCCGAACATTTGTTTGTACAAATATTTCATGTGATTAGAAGGTACCATTTAAGCAACATACAAGGTGTACCCCACATATTAAAATAAAATGATTTTGAAAAACCTATCAATCCTCAAGAAGTACCCATCTTCATCCTATCATCTCTTTCTGATTAACCAAGGTACCGTCTTAGTAATGTCAAAGTACCAACAAATTAAAATAAGATATCCAAGTGGATTTAGAAAAATTAAAATAAAAAATATCTAAGTAGATATTAAAAAAGTACGAGCATTCTAGATCTTTGCGTAAGCAAAACAGAAGAAGTCGTAAAATTATCCAAGCGGATAGAAAAATGTTGAACACCCGAGATCTTTGCGTAAGCAAAACAGACGAGGTCAAATCATCCAAGTGGATTGGAAAAGGATGAGCACCCGAGATCTTTGCGTAAGAAAAACATACGGGGTCATCGATGGTAAATATCGTTATATTGACGGTCACTTGGCGTATGAATAGGAATCCAATACGTAAGCCTGTATCAGATTGAATCGGTTTTCTTAGATATAAAAATGGGTTAGATGTTTCAATAATGGATTCAAACACACAAGTATGAGATATATATTAGGTTTTCACACTACTTACAAGTTTTAACCATATGTCGGGCCTACCAGCTATACCTCAGTAAACACCATCGCTGTTGGTCTATTCCATGTCCAAGAGATGAGATCAGACACTATCATTTCTCAAAGGTCAGATTCAATTTTTTTTTTTTTTTTTTTTTGCAACTTGTAAGATTATATACATAGCAATTCTTTTCAATATTAAAATATTATATTTCTCCCCCAAAAGATTTGCGTGGATACTATTAAAAAAAATAAGATCTTTTTGGAATTTTCTTAGACAGTTTAAACAGAATTAATAAAAAATAAAATAAAATAATAAAAAATAGAAAAATTATTTACACAATTTACTGAAAGTTGATCATTCCAAGCATTTCCACCAGTTAGGCAAATCTGGTAGAGTCAAAAGCCTTTGTGAAGATGGCTGCGGTTTGTTTATTAGTTTTGACTTCAACAATTCGAATATGCTTCTTTTCAACACAGTCACGAATAAAGTGATGTTTAATTTCAATGTGTTTGGTTTTGGAATGCTGAACAGGGTTTTTGGTGATATAGGGAACGGCAGTGTTGTCACACAGAATGGGTGTCTCATGGAATGTATCCCATAGTCAAGCATCTGATGGTGTATCCATCTGACTTGGGAACAACAGAGGGCTGCGGCAATGTATTCGGCTTCGGCGGTGGATTGGGAAACGGTGGATTGTTTCTTACATTGCCATGAGACAAGGCGGTTGCCAAGGAATTGACAACCTCCAGAAGTGGATTTTCGGTCTAAGTTGCAACCCCCATAGTCTGAATCTGAATAAGCCACAAGATCAAACAAGTCAGTTTTAGGATACCACAGACCCAATTTTGGCTTATACCTTAAGTATCTTAAAATATGTTTGACAGCAGATAAATGAGAGAGTTTAGGATTAGCCTGAAAACGTGCACACAAGCACACTGCAAACATGATGTCGGGTCTGCTGGCCGTGAGATACATGAGAGATCCTATCATAGAGCGATATAGATGCGGATCAACGCTTTCCCCATCCATATCAGGAGTCAAACAATGGCGAACTTCCACAGGAGTTTTTACTGGATGGGAATCAGCCATTTTGAACTTGGTCAAGATTTCTTTTACGTATTTTTCTTGATGGATAAGGATTCCTGACTCAGACTGATCAACTTGTAGTCCCAAAAAGAACTTCATTTCCCCCATGGACATCTCAAACTTAGATCGCATCACTTCTTCAAATTCTTTGCAGAGACGGGGATTTGTAGAACCAAAAATGATATCATCCACATAAATTTGCACCATGATTGCATCCTTATCCTCCTTCCGTTTGAACAAGGTTTGGTCAATTGCTCCTCGTGTGAAACCATTCTCAAGCAGATGCTTCGATAAAGTTTCATACCACGCACGAGGTGCTTGGTGAAGACCGTACAATGCTTTGTCTAACTTGTAAACATGGTCTGGAAAATTAGGATGAATGAAACCCGGCGGTTGCTTGACATATACTTCTTCTTGAACTTTGCCATATAAAAATGCGCTTTTGCCATCCATTTGATGGACGGTGAAGTCCATGTAGGCTGCATAGGCGAGAAACATTCTGATGGCTTCCAAACGAGCCACTGGTGCAAAGACTTCCTCATAGTCAATCCCTTCTTCTTGATAGAAACCTTGAACCACCAGACGAGCTTTATTTCTAATCACAGTGCCGCCTTCATCCTTTTTGTTGCGAAAGACCCAACGAGTACCGATTGGAACTTTGTTCTTGGGTAGATCCACCAAATTCCACACATGTAACTTTGAGAATTGTTGAAGCTCTTCCTGCATTGCTTCCACCCAGCTGTTTTCTAGTAGAGCTGCTTTAATGTTCTTTGGTTCAGTTTGAGAGATGAAGCAGGAAAACATGCTGTTTTCAAATGCTTCACAGGCACTTCGGGTACTAACACCTACATTGAGTGGTCCAATGATGTTATTGGTGGGATGAATCTTGTGAATTCGCAGTTGAGGAATTTCATCTTCTTCCACGACTTCTTCCAAATTGGTAAGATTTTCAGCAGGAGGATCGGCAATATCATTAATAGGATCTTCAGCAGGTGATTATGGTGCAACATCTACTATTGGAATGGAGTTGTCTTCAACAGTTTCACTTGTTGCACCAGAACCAGAAGACTCCATATTAGATTCAGCTTTAGCAACCACAGGAATTTCAACCTGAGCAGATGAAGAAGAGCCTTGATCATTTATGTTCCCTAGATTATTCACAGAGAAGTAAGGATTAGCATGAGTTGATTCAATAGAGAAATCAGGAAGATTAAATGACTTAAAAACTGAATCGACGTCAAAGAGCCAATTGGGACCGTCTCCTGCGTCCGTATGATTTTTTTCATGCCAATTGATATCAATGGACTCCATTACTATCCTTTTCTTCTTAAGGTAGACACGAAAAGTACGTTGATTGAATGAGTAACCAACAAAATAGCATTCATCAGCTTTGGCTTCAAACTTGTTGAGCTGATCTGAAGTGTTTAACATTGAGCACACACACCCAAATTTCCTGAAGAAATCAATAACTGGCTTGCGCTTGTACATGATCTCATAAGGTGTCTTGTTGCAACTTTTAGTGATAAGAACCCGATTTTGCACAAAACATGCAGTGTTGACCGCCTCAGCCTAGAAAGTCACGGGAAGCTCAGAGTCAACAATCATAGTTCGTGCAGCTTCAATTAAAGTGCGGTTTCTTCTTTCAGCTACACCGTTTTGTTGAGGAGTACGAGGTGCACTGAATTGTCGAGAAATTCCTTTGCTTTCACAGAAGGAATCAAGAGTTGCATTTTTGAATTCTGTTCCATGATCGCTGCGGATAGTCTTCACACTTAGATTGAAGAGGTTCTCAATTTTAAGCAGATAGGTTTTTAAAATCTCTGGCTTCTCATCTTTTGTGGCTAAGAAAAACACCCAAGTGAATCGAGAAAAATCATCTGTTACCACCAGACAGTATGACTTTCGTCCAAGACTCATGACACTCACTGGACCAAAAAGATCCATGTGAAGCAATTGGAGAGGAGAGTCAATGGAATTGGTGGTTTTAGGCTTATGTGAAGATTTGTGCTGTTTTCCTTTGGAACATGAGATACAGTGTTCCATAGGAGTGAAATCTTTGAGAGGTAATCAGTGACTAGGTTGCCTCGAACCAGTAGATTCATTGTTTTGAAATTAACATGTCCCAACCTCTTATGCCACAGGAAAGATTCATCTTCAGAAGCTTTTGAGAGAAAACACGATTCAATGCCCGATGGGTTGTTCATATCCAAGCTATATGTGTTGTATCTTCTGGGAGCACGCATGAGAATAAGTTCTTCCGGAATCACCACTCCTGGCTTCAAGATAAGACATTCTTTTGAATTGAATAAGGCACAAAAGTCCTTGTCACAAGTCTGTGAAACACTCATTAGATTGTATTTCAACTAAGGAACAAAGTTGACAAATTCCAGACTATTTACTCCATTTGTTACTGTTCCTTGTCCTTCAATCTTTCCTCCTCTTGGGTTTCCAGCAAAAGCAACATACTCTCCATCAATTTGATGATAATCTTGCAGCAAGTTAAAGTGCCCAGTCATATGTCTTGAACATCCACTATCTACATGCCAGATGTTATCACCGGTTCTTCTTGATTGACCCTATACACAACGAACCATGTATACGTTTTGACCAACATTGTTTCAATCAAGAGATCTTAGTGTCAGGATATGACATCTCATTGGAATCAAGATTACAACCATCCTTTGATGAAACATAGTCATCAAATAGAACATTATTTTTAATTTTTCACGTTCGTTTTAAATGATTTTTAGCATTTTTAATTCTTTTACGTCTAGATTTTCTACTGTGAGAAGACTTAGGCAACATGTATGAATTTAATGAACTTTCGGAAGGTGATTTTTCATTAGAATTTGTGGTTGTTAATTTACAACTTTTTGAAACATGATTTGAGGCACCACAACTAAAACAAACGTTTTCACAAGATATCTTAGCCTGATAATAGTCATCACAAGATGAAGATGATTGTGATGTTGAGGAATCTGAACATGAGACGGTTCTCTCAACAATAACTTTGTCTTGAAGACGATGTGCTTCCTTTAATCTGAAAAATTCCATGTTGCTCATGGTTTCACGTGGTACATCATTCACAACAATTCCTGCACTTTTAAATTTTGTAACACATGGCATAACATTCAAAGATTTAGGAACAAAAGGCAAGGCATTTTTAAATTGAGAAACATCACATCCCAAACTCGTATGCTCAGCAGGCATAGAATCAAAATACAAGTTTTTAACGTGTTCACAAATATTTGGTTTTGACACGGACATATTATTACATTCATCCACTCAAGTTCTTTTAAAATAGTTCTATCATTAGCACTCTTATCACAATCATCTTCGGATTTTACACAATTTGACTCTGCACAAGAAGCAAAACTGTCAGAATCAGAGGATGTAATATAATCATCAGGAGATAATGTGCAAACAAAATGTGTTGAAACATGTGGAGTAGGCATATCAGCAAATCTCCCTGATTTAGAATAAGGAGGTGGATGAGAGTTATACCCAAGACCTTCTGTGCCTTTTCTATTAAATTGTTTATCAATTATTCCAAACAGAATTTTCTGATCCATATCCATGTGATCAACCTGTAATTTGGCTTTTTCTGCCTTTTGGACTCTTTCTGTTAAAATTGTATTATTAATGGTTTGAGTATTGAGTTGCATAATTAAAGAACGATTTTCACCAGAAATATCACGAATTTTCTTTAAGTAAAGTTTCTCATTTTTGGCCACAGAGTCATACATTACCTTAATGTGATTTCGCTCATCTGTATTTTTGAATTTCATTCAAGCAAGATCTAGAATTACACAGTTTAGAAATAACCTCAGCAGGTACAGCAGTGAGATCCTCAGCAGGTTCAATCATGACACACTTGTCCATGTCCTCCACATCAGCCATCAAGGCTTTATCAGCAGCTTCCTCCGCTTGATCTCCCCAATGATAATGTCCATCAGCCTGACACACAAGAGCTGTGGAGCTTGAAGATGTGTTTGTCTTTGGAGGATTGGCAGCTTGTTTTCCAGAGGAGATCTTCTTCTCTTGCTGATCCTTGGAGGACGGTTCCTTGCAGTTTCTGGCAAAGTGACCCAGCTGATCACAATTGTAGCATCTCACCTTCTTGATATCAAACCCAAGTGTCTTTCCCTGCTTAAATCTGTCTATGCCAGTTCTTTTGATGAATCTTTTGGCTCTTAAGGTCAACATGGCCATGCACCAGTCAATATCCATTTTCTCCAAATCATCAGGATTAATCTGCTCCAAGTTATCAGGTTGAAAGCTAACCGGTGTTAGATTTCCAGATATCAGTGCATCATAGCACGACATGAAAGCAGTCATGATTGGGACATATTCATCAGGAATCATGGTGATAGTCTTTTGAGGAGCAGAGGAGCTGGTAGAATTAATTGCAGCAGCTGAAGGAGGGACATCAGTCTGAAAGTATGGGCTACCGGATGAGCTTGATCCAGCAATGAGAGCTGTGTTTCCAGACTGATTTGATGGGGTGACTGCTCCCTTCTTAATTTCAATTTCATAAGATTCAAGAATGCTATAGACTTCCTGTTGAGACAGAGCACTCAGATTCTCAGTCTTTTTGATCATGATTCGATACATATTCCATTCCTCAGGAAGAGAATCTAGGAGTTTCTTGTTTAGATTAAGAGTAGGGTACTCCACTCCCATTACCTTCAACCTTGATACAATGCTTGAGAAACGGTTGATCAAATCAGATATTGATTCTCCCCTTACACTGCTGAACATCGCATATTGTTTCTTGATCAGATCTCTTTTGCTTTCCCTGACATCCTCACTTCCCTCATATCTTGTGCACAGTACAGCCCATAAGTCTTTGGCAGTTGTGTACTCAGCAAAGATGTTGAAAATATCCATAGGAAGAGCCATGGCAATAGTCCCGTAGGCCTTGTTGTCTCGGGCAATCAAGGCAAGATCTTTCTCATCATACTCAGATACTAACTTAGGACGTTGAACAACAGTAGTGGTAGTTACGGGCTTGTGGGGACCATCGGTGATAGAATTCAACAGTGTATAATCGTGAAATTGAAAGAAAAGCTTCATCTTTTTAGTCCAATCATCAAAATCTCTTGTGGACACAAGAACAGGTGGTCTATTTCCCCCAGAATGTTTTGTTGAACTTGAATTGGCCATAATATTTCGAATCGAAACTAAAACAGTAACTAGTTTCGATAGGTCAACTTCTATCGAAACAACTAGTTTCGATAGGACAACTTCTATCGAAACAACTAGTTTCGATACTGAAAATTTTCAAGGCAAGTTTCGATAACCACAGTTTCGATAGAGATAAGACAAAATATAGTTTCGATAGTACCTTCTCCCGACAAAATGTAGACAAGAAGTTTCGATGATCAACGGAAATCAGAAACTATCCCCAGTAGTTTCGATGCCTTATTCTCCAAGCTCAGAAATACTCTATTGATGATAAACTCCAGAAATCAAAAGTGCAGAAATAACAAACCAATCCGGCGAAAACCTTCGACTAACCCTCCTGATCACTAATCCAACTTCCGATTTTGAAAATACGAGCAAAAACCCTTGGAAGTCGATGAAACAGTACTTCCGAGAATAGATGTGCAAAATCCCGAAATAAGCTCAAAATACCTCACAAATCACCTAGAATCGATCACAAAACCTGATAACACTCAAAAATACTAGAGCATAATGCTCTGATACCAATTGTAGGTCCAGATTTATCTTGAAATCACTGATTTGATCGATTACACACACACACACAGGCAGAAACTATGTGTATGGTGGTGAAACAGATAATAGAAACAGTGTTGGTGAAGATAACAGGCTAACCACAGTTTGAATCAACACGCAAATGGTATGAAAGTGTAAGAACACAGTGAATAAACAACTGCAAATTGTATTGATTCAGGAAAATGTGAAAGAGAAGGTTCAGGGTTACAGCCGCTACGCACACCCTAAACATTCTCAAACTAGGCTATTTATAGTAGTGACAGTATCGAAACTATGTTCAATCGAAACTATGTTCAATCGAAACTACTAGTTTCGATTGACCATTTACAAGTGATACAAATACTGTCGAAACTACCATCTATCAAAACTACTAGTTTCGATTGAACAGACTCAATCGAAACTAAGTAGTTTCGATGGCCCAGACTTAGAAATAAAAACAATAAATTACATAAAACTGAAATTACATTTAATGAAATGACAGAAAGAAAACTCGTCTAAAACTGTTTAAACAAACAATAAATGACAACAGCTTATATCTCAGATATGACTCTACAAATGTAATGTAAAACATGTTCTACCCCGAGTATTTATAAACAATAGTAAAGAGAAAGGGGGCAATGAAAACTTATTTGTATTGAAGCTAGAAGTGATAGGATTTGGTAATATGAATAGGTCTTGTGAGGATTTCTCATAACAAACCTACATAGATAATGGTACTCTAAAATCAATGCATGTTAAAATGAAATTAAGGAGATTTTGGGACTTTAGGGTTTCATGGGACTTTGAGAGCATTGGGTTTGTGCAATTTTTGTAGGAAAATATATGTATTTATAATGCTAAAATATTTGGACTTTATTCATATACTAATTAAATAGATAAATCATATAATAGAAAAAAGGTTTAAATAGTATTACATTTGATTTGTTAAATAAACATATTATGGTATAGAAAATGCATTCAGATTTATTTATATAATCACTCTAAAAATAATTTATAAATAAATTATAAAGTGAAAAAATGTTTAATTAATTTTATTTTATGTAAATAAAATGATTAATTAAACTATTAGTTAATGTAAATAAAATGGTTAATTAATCTATTAATAAATGTAAATAAAATGGTTAGTTAATCTTTTAATAAATGTAAATAAAATGGTTAGTTAATTTAATTAATGTAAATAAGATGGTTAATTCTTCTATTAATTCATTCTAAATGAATTATAAAAGACTAAATAACTTTTAATTAGAATTAATTGGACTTTGTATAAAATAATTATTTAAAGTAATTATTTAGGTATTTATAAGTTTAAAAGTATTTTTTTAAAAATAATTATTCACACTAAAATAATTATTTATAAGTTTAAAAGTATTTTAAAATGTCTAAACATTTAATTAAAATTTGTGTAATAACATTTTTTAATAAATAAAATTTGTTTAAACAAATCATTTCCATTATTTATTTATGAATTTAAAATGCTTTATAACATGTTTTTATTTAAAATAAAATGATTAAACATTACTTTATATTTCATGTTTTTATAAAAATTGCAGAATGAGTTTATAGAATTTATAAAAATTAAATTGGAATTTCTTAAATATTAAATAATGTGTTAAAAGGGTTAAAAAGAAATAGGTTTCAAAAAATTGCCCTAACCGGGCACGAACCCGCGTCTGTGCTGGGTCACCTTACACACGCGCACTAACCACTGGACTGGGCATGATGCCTTGTCTAGTAGCTGGTTCATTAAGTTTAAAACTAGTAAATCTCATGTCCATCGTCCCAAATTTGACTCGACGAACCCTAGCCCTCCAATGTCTTTGATTGACCAACGATTCAGACCCAAAACCTTGGGGCTTTACATCGCGGGACTGAAACGAGCACAAAGGTACCAAATTTACCTGGAACGAATACGAGTTGGAGGAGAATGACTCGATGACAGGTTCAAGCTTTTTGACTCTGATTTGCTATCATGCAGTGAAATGGAATGAAATTCGGAATGTGTTATGTTTGTAATGGGTTTCACCTATGATTATTAGTGCCTATTTATACATAATTTGCAAGCAATTGAGTCGATCGCTTAAATGGCATTGAAGGTCAAGAACGGTTATGAGTTACACTTGACTAGTTCATAAAAACTCAATTAACCGTAGGGAAAGAACCGATTTGTCTCCCTCAACGTTTTACCGGTTATGGTTTTGCACGAAAATAGGTTAAGGGTCAGATTCGCAAATGGTTACCTGAGAACCGGTGGTGCACAGGCTCTTACCCATGACTGCAGGGGAGGAGGGGAGAATACTGGAATTACACTCAAGCCCTGGGGTTTCTATAGTTTAACATTTCATGTACCATCTTTGTTTTAACATGAAGTTCAGGTTTCAGAAATTGCAAAATTAACCCTGAACTTTTATGAAACATAAAACTATTAAATCTTATAAATTTTTTTATACAATTTAATAAATCATTATGTTATAATTAAATGTTATAAATATAAAAATGTAATTTACTTAATAGAATCAATTTTTTTTATTTTGATTAAAATACATAAACCCTAATTTTTTATAGAATTTATAATTTAACTTTTGTAAGTTGTTTATTTATAAATATATGTGTATATATATATAGGTTTAGAAATAACTTAGAATATACATATATATTTGTTTAATAGGATAATAACAATTATTTATATAATTCTTTATATAAATATTTATTATTTTAGAATTTGAAGTAATTATACCCAATGTATGTGTGTATGTATGAATACTCATGTAATGGATAATTTATTGAAATGGACGGATGCAAACCACATAATAATGAAATTACAAGTGACGGAAAAGTAAAGATAAACGATCAACCTAAGTTGAAACAAACTTGGGTTGCTGTTCCTCATTAATTTTCTATCTTTGTGACAGAACAATCCTAGGAGGCCAATTGACAACCATTGGCATGTCGATAGTGGGTGTTCGCGTCATACGATTGGACTAAAGGATCTTTTTACCGACTTTAGAATCATTGATGAAGGTTATGTGGCATTCGCTGGTGATAAAACAGGTGAAAAAATTACATGTCAAGGTAATGTGTCAACTGGAACATTGACACTCGAAAAGGTTAATCTTGTACCTGAATTATGATGTAATGTACTTAGCGTTTCCCAAATTTGTGACAAATAGTATGCGGTGCATTTTAACGAGTTTGAATGTTTGTTCTTAAAGCCAGGTTTTACTGTACCTAAAGAGATGATCATAATGAGAACTCCAAGAAAGAACAACACATATGTTGTAAACATGGATGAAGCTGCTGCATCAACTTCTTTGTCTTGTTTATTATCGAAAGCATCTGACTCAGAGTCGTTCCTTTGGCATATGTGATTGGGACACGTCAATTTTAAAAACATAAATAGACTTGGCAAACAAATTTTAGTTCAGGGCTTGCCCTGCAAAGAGTTTGTTGTTTCTGAAAAATGCATGGCATGTTCTAAAAGCAAACAACATAAGAAATCGCATTTGCCAAAAACTTTGAATTCCATCGATGGTCCTTTACAACTCTTGCATATGGACTTGGTTGGTCCTACCAGCATTAAAAGTATTGCCAAGAAATCTTACTGTTTGGTTGTCACAGATGATTTCTCCAGATACTCTTGGGTGAACTTCCTAGCTGCAAAAAATGAAACAGCTGACACCTTGGAGAGTCTTATAACAAAGTTGGAGAATATCTGCAATAGAAGTGTGAAGACAATCAGAAGAGATAATGGCACGGAATTTTGCAATCAAATCTTTGACTCTTTTTGTGCAGGAAAAGGTATTCAGAGATGATATGCCCTAAATTATACATGTTTTACATGCATAAAATCCTCATATTATGGTATTAATTAATTAATAACCTTGCAATTGATACTTAAAACGTTTATATTTCATAATTGCAGGTTATTCGGTGTTCTAAATATAAATCAAGATGAAACCAGCTAACAACACCAAGAAATCAAGCCTTTTGGAAGATCATTCCTGAGCTTTGACCCCCACGAAGTCAAATTGGTCATTGAAAGTCAATAGGCAACTTAAAGACAAAGCAGGAGAGCAGGAAGGGGGATGCACGACCATGCATCCCATTGCATGACCATGCAATACCCAACTTGCTCCCCAAGGCTCTAGTACACTGTCACTTATACCCTGTTTGATTCCTGAGGTGTTTGCATGCCCGTGCAATCCAATGCACAACCGTGCATTGCTCATTTTGAAGCCTATAAATAGAGAGTTAGAGTTCTTGGTTTCACACACCACAACACACCATTCCATACCTCAAGAAACTATTCCAAAGAGAGTATTTCGTAGTTAGAATAGAGAGTCTCTTCCTCTTTGTCCGCAATAGGGGAGCCTACGAAACTTAGCGTTACGCTAGTTAGTATGTCCATTCGTGGCCAAGCTCTTTGTATTGCTAGGGTGAATATGAAGTTTGGTGCATGTTAATGTTTGATGTATTAATCTAGTGGTATGTTTATGTCTTTAATTATTCTCTCTTCAAACCACCATACGGTGGGCTTTTATTATTTTCTAAATTCGTATTTATAATTGTGAGTGTTCTTTATTTTAAAGTGTAAGACCGTAAAACCTTTTTAATCAAACTTCCTTTGAAGCTTGCACGTCTTTATACGAGCAAAGATTGATAAGCCAAGGCTTGGTTAGCATTATTAAGGTCGTACGTCTTTATACGAACTTATTATGCGACCAAGAATTGGTGAACTCATGTTGGAAATGGTACGTCTTTATACTCGGTCCCATTGTTACACCGCCTGCAGGTGAGCAAAGTTTAATCACCTATTTACTAATATTAAGCATTTAAGTTCGATGGCTCAAACCAACATGGAGATAACACCAAAGGGTTGAGGGTAAATGTTGTCCCTAGCGGGAGGCTTTACTATTTTAATTTAGAGATTTTAATTCGTGAATCAAATGTCGTGAGGACGAGGCTCTAGCGGTGACCCGGGTCACAAGTTTGTAGTAGTCATATCACTGGATTAGTCAACTTAACATTATCACGTACCAAGCAGATTCGAAGCACAAAGCAATACTTTTCGTGACCTGATCATTTCCGAGATATTTACTTTCCTGCTATTTACTATTCTGTTAGTTACATTTATGTTACACACATCACACATATTTTTACTTTTTTGTCATTTATTTTTCCGCTTCCCAAGCACACAAAACCCATTCACTAATTAAACCGGATAAACGATAACAAAAGTTGAGTATTGGAACTCGACCATATCCATTGGTTCGATACTTGGTTCTTACCTAAACTATATTACGCTGTGATAGGTACACTTGCCTATTGTGTGTGTTTTAAGTTTGAGTATTTATCATTTTATAAATTTAAAACCTGATCTCGTGAAACCATTTCTAAAACAAATATATATTTATATATATATATATATTATATACTTATCTACAAGCGCATCAAGTTTTTGGCGCCGTTGCCGGGGACACGGTGATTTCAAGAAAGATTCAAGTTAACGAATTAGCCTTTTTAACCTTAACATTTATTTTTATGGTTTGTTTAGATTGTTCTTTATAGCAACTTTCATGGATTACGACTACGAGAGTTGTTATGAAGGATACCAACACGACTATGAGTACCACTATTCAGAGGTTTGGTGTGAGATCTGTGGGGAACCCCACTACACTCAAGACTGTTATAGCTATCAAGGGTATTTGACAGATTTTCACCAACCCTACTAGCAACCATATGAGGAAACCACACAGCCCCAAGAAATTCGACGCTGAGCTCTAGATTCCGACTCATGGAGGAAGAAATCAAGGTTCAACTCCTAAAGAGCTATCCAACTGAACAACAAGATGATCCCTTTAGAGTCCAAGAATCGAAAGTCAAAGCTCCAACATCTCCAGTAGGGATAAGTGACTCTAAGGAACAAGATCCTTCCATCTTCCCAAGCATGGATCAATCGAAAGTGAGACCAGATGATTCAGAGGAGAAGGTTACTGCAACTTTACAGTCACTTCTTGACTTTTCTGAGAGGCTGGAAGCTAAACAATCAAAGGAGTCAGAAGAACGAAGCTCTAAAGAAGAATTAGTGGGAATTCTCAATATGGAAGTACAAGAAGGATGTATGGAACAGTCTGGAGTTCTTGTCACTTCAGAGACAACATCATATGAAGAACCAGATTGTTAGTCCAACATCTAGGAGGAAATTATGCAGGAGGATATGATCATCAACAAAAAAAATAACAATGGTGGCACCTTTTCCTTGCAACAGTGATAACTGGCCTGTGACTAAGCATATCAGTGAATCATTTCATGAATCACATATGCCGAAGGATAGGACACATCACTCTGAGTACCACTTCTCATGGAAGAAGCAACGTTCATCCGACGAATATTACATGACAAAATTATTATACCGGGGTGACCGTCTCCTTCACTACATGGGTTTCTTGAAGTTTGGTATACGAAATTTCAAATGGTGGTGGCGTGATTTAATTACACTATTTTCTTTTGGTGCTCTTATATAGAGCATTCTAAATTTGGCAGGTTTTCAAAAATTTTGAAAATTTCAAATCAATCCATCCAAACTAAAATTAAAACTATAAAAAGACTTTGGAAATACATAAATCAATGATTCACCCGTTTTAGCACAAAAAAGTTGAAGGTATTAAAAATAGAAAATTGGGAAAAATCTTTGATTTATGAAATTGGGACACTTAATGGGGGAACTTTGCTCGGACCACTGGGACAAACCGCCTACGTCCATTTTCCATATGATCCGGCTTGTCAAAACCTTTCCGTCCCCTGGTCGGGGGCCTTCTAACTCAAAACGTAGCTCAAGTTATGACCGTTTCAAGTTTAAACTCTTTTTACCCTGTTTTCCTTGTCGAGCTGGTCCAGGATGGACTTCATTAATTCCTGGATCAGCTTATCATCACATTGTACGCATGGTTATCAAATGGGTTAGATGAATCTATCCATATTACAAGCCATCCATTTAACTGATTATTCAACCACGAGCATTAAATTGGAGATTCATGAAGCACGTACGGGTCCGGCCAACGACCCTTAAATAAACGTGGCGCTTCCGGGAGGCAACCCGATGATCATGAATAAATTGAGAAGTTGGTGCATATGGCAGAACGCATGGACCTCAGTTTTGGTTTTCCAAATTTAAGTTTCTCATACTTCAACCCCAGGTATTCCTTCTCGATACTAGGACATTAGTAGCTTAACTACTACCTGTTATTTTAGTTTCTGTCTTTATATTTTTCTTTATGTGTTTAGTAGCATAGCATCACCAGATAGTTTTCCTACTTCTTTAAGGATTTACACCCCACCTCTACAACCTGAGGAGTCGAAAGCCATATCAAATTTCTGAGAAATTCGATGAAATCTTTAAAGCAAAATGTTGACAAGCAGCTGATAGGCACAACCTAACAGCAGCAATAAGTTTTTGCCATAGGTTATACACCGAATTGACCGGGGGAGTACTAGTTTCTTTTCCCTTAAAACTTCATGCATTTAAATTCTTGCATAGCATTCCATTACATGCATTTGTTCATTGATGGCAATGCACATTTTTAAGTATGAGGTGTGGAATTAGAGATTCAGGACTACTTGTAACCTCAAAGCAGTAAAACTAAACTTGTGATTTTCTACCCATTTGACTAAAACCTTACTAAAAATCTACCTTTCGTAAAACCGGAAAATTTTTAAAAATTTTAAACCCTAAAATCTAAACCTCTTTGAGTTCGTACCTAATTAAATAAAATGACTACATGGCAAGAAGAAACAAATGGATATTATGCATAAGAAATCACTAAACCCTATCTCATCCGTTTCCATGTGAGAATAATCTGAGCCTTTTCACGAGCATTATTATCATTATTTTTCGCATGCTCCTTCGTTTGGTATACTGAGTGTTTTCGGTCGAACTTTATGCATAAATAGAACTTGTGTGACTTATACATATCAAGACCATGAACTAGTAGAAGTACGAAAATGATTGAGGAACCTAGGACTTTATTACCCTTATATATCATCCTTAAATCCCAAAAATATTATCCACCTAGATAGCCGTTTGAGCCTTAGCCTTTTCTTTTCTACTACCCATATCTATCACTCAACCAGCGTTTCTTAAACACCGGTTATTGGCTGACTGTCTTCAAGAATGGAAATTTATTAGACTATCTTAATTTATCATTTCAAGTTTACAACCATTGAGGTAATTTGAAAAGAATATGTTTCACTTAAGGGAATTAGAATATACAAGAAGAAAGTGGATGTATTAGGAAGAAACAGCCGAACGATCAGCAAGGAAGATATGGAAAAATTATTTCAAGTAAATTGCAGAAAAAGAATTATTGAAAAATTAGTCTTGATGATATGTCGTTTAAAAAAATGATAAAAGAAAAAGAAAATAGAGAAGTTGGTCTTTTACCGGTTAGACCCTAAAGAGTTGTATATGGATTCTTTTGATTTCAATTTGCTTTCTTTTATTTATTTCGCAAAACCTGAATTACCACCCAAACTCCGAGAGAAAGTTTTCAAAGCAACAAGTGATGTAAGAAAACAGTGGCTCAAGCAAGAACAATTTCCACCATTCTACGGCTTGTCAAAAAGTGTCGCCAAAAGAAGATCCAAAAGATATGACAAATGTGTGAAGTGTGGCAATTGGAGCCACGATGGAAAATGTAGCAAGAATCAAACCTATTCCCAACATGAGTATACGCATCTGATCAAAGTAGGAGCTGTTAGGCTACAAGCCGAAGGAACCATACGAAAAGGCAGTAATGTGTACTACGTAGTGAGGGAAGAGTTGAGAAAGATAAGAGATCTTGGTCTTGGCAATCTGACCATAAACGAGCCCTCAGATTAGTTATACCCTCATGATCTGAGTACTGTATAGGGACCTACTAGAATTTTCCATCTTAAGCCATGAAGCCGTTGCTGTGTGTTCCACGATAGCTGCAGCACTTCAAAACCCTTTTAAATCCCTAAAAATCCAAAAACATTTTCATTTTCATTCTTTATTTTTCTTTTAGCCACATTACAACCCTTTTAAAGTCCTCTTGATTCATGTCTGGTACTTAGTTAGTTGGTGGAGACTTGATTTGCATACAAGCTTATGACCATTGCATAATTCAATTCAATCTTAAGTGTTCCACCTAACTTACATTATCCACATATATATAACCATAGAGTTGAGTGAACATTGTGAGGAGTGATAGATTATGCATAATTGAAGTTCTAGTAGGCTTGTCATGAATTCCACCACCTTAAAATAGAAAAGATAAAAAATAGAATAAAGCGACTCATGAGTTATCTCGGAGTTCCAACTACTTGGAGCTCTCTCACCTTTTGTAAAGTTTTTAGTTATGGGTCTGATCATGCATGAGTTTGCTTGAGGACAAATAAAGTTTAAGTGTGGGGTATTATGATATGCCCTAAATTATACATGTTTTGCATGTATAATAATCCCCATATTATGGTACTAATTGATTGATAACCGTACAATTGATACTTAAAACGTTTATATTTTATAATTGTAGATTACTCAGTGATCTAAATATAAATCAAGTTGAAATCAGTCAAAAACACCAAGAAATCAAGCCTTTTGGAAGATCATTCCCGAGCTTTGACCCCCAAGAAGTCAAAATTGGTCAACGAAAGTCAACATGCAGCTAAAAGACAAAGCAGGAGAGCAGGAAGGGGGATGCACGGCCGTGCAATGCCCAACTTTCTCCCCAAGGTTCTAGTACACTGTCACTTGTACCCTGTTTGATTCCCGAGGTGTTTGCACGCCCGTGCAATCCAATGCACGTTCGTGCATTGCTTATTTTGAGGCCTATAAATAGAGGGCTTGAGTTCTTGGTTTCACACACCACAACACACCATTCCATACCATACCTCAAGACACTATTCCAGAGAGAGTATTTCGTAGTTAGAGTAGAGAGTAGAGAGGCTCCACCTCTTTATCCGCTATAGGGCAGCCTACGAAACTCAGCGTTACGCTAGTTAATATGGCCATTCGTAGCTAAACTCTTTGTATTGCTAGGGTGAAGATGAAGTTTGGTGCATGTTAATGTTTGACGCATTAATCTAGTGGTATGTTTATGTCTTTAATTATTCTCTCTTAAAACCACCATTCGGTGGGCTTTTATTATTGTCTAAACCCGTCTTTATATTTTTCAGTGTTCTTGAGTTTAAAGTGTAAAACATTTTTAATAAAACTTCCTTTGAAGCTTGTACGTCTTTATACGAGCAGAGATTGATAAGCTAGGCTTGGTCAACATTATTAAGGTCGTACGTCTTTATACGAACTTATTATGTGACTAAGAATTGGTGAACTCATGTTGGGAATGGCATGTCATTATACTCGGTCCCATTGTTACACCACCTTGCGGTGAGCAAAGTTTAATCACCTATTTACCAATAATATTAAGCATTTAAGTTCGATGTATCAACCAAAGGATTGAGGGTAAATGTTGTCCCTAGCGGGAAGCTTTACTATTTTAATTTAGAGATTTTAATTCGTGAATCAAATGCCGTGAGGACGAGGCTCTAGCGGTGACCCGGGTCACAAGTTTGTAGTAGTCATATCACTGGATTAATCAACTTAACATTATAACGTACCAAGCGGATTTGAAGCCCAAAGCAATACTCTTCATCTGATCATTTCCGAGATATTTACTTTCCTGCTATTTACTATTCTGTTAATTATATTTCTGTTACACACATCACACACATTTTTACCTTCCTGTCATTTACTTTACCGTCATTTGCTTTTCTTTCATTTACTTTTTCGCTTCACAAGCACACAAAACCCACTGACTAATTAAACCGGCTAAATGATAACAAAAGTTGAGTATTGGAACTCGACCGTGTCCATTGGTTCGATACTTGGTTCTTACCTACGAGGCTCTAGCGGTGACCCGGGTCACAAGTTTGTAGTAGTCATATCACTGGATTAATCAACTTAACATTATAACGTACCAAGCGGATTTGAAACCCAAAGCAATACTCTTCATGACCTGATCATTTCCGAGATATTTACTTTCCTGCTATTTACTATTCTGTTAATTATATTTCTGTTACACACATCACACACATTTTTACCTTCCTGTCATTTACTTTACCGTCATTTGCTTTTCTTTCATTTACTTTTCCGCTTCACAAGCACACAAAACCCACTCACTAACTAAACCGGCTAAATGATAACAAAAGTTGAGTATTGGAACTCGACCGTGTCCATTGGTTCGATACTTGGTTCTTACCTAAACTATATTACGTTGCGATAGGTACACTTGTCTATTGTGTTTGTTTTAAGTTTGAGTATTTCTCATTTTATAAATTTAAAACCTGATCTCGTGAAACCATTTCTAAAACAAATATATATTTATATATATTTTGTATACTTCTGTATACGCGCATCAAGAGACAACTTAGTGCCGCAAGGACGCCACAACAAAACGGTTTTGCTGAAAGAAAAAAACTGTCTGCTCGCATGATGCTCGTTGATTCAAAGCTGTCATTTATCTTCTGGCGAGAAGCTTTCAACACAGCCTGTTATGTTCTGTAACACCCCAATTCTCAAGAAAATATAAAGTCCAGGGGCTAAACGGCAAATACCCCAAAGTTTAGGGACTGAAAATGTAAAAATCTGAAATTTCAGTCGATAGCGGATCGCTACCCTGCTCTTTAACTGTCCGCTGCGTGTGGACGAAGGAAATGATTAGAGAATGACGTGTGTCAGATGCGTGGGTTGCTGAATCAACCCTATGGCAGACCGTTACAAGTTCCGTAACGGTCCGCCACACCGTAATCTGGGTAGCGGACCGCTACCCAAGCCACGAACGGTCCATTACTTGGGAAACACGCAGGATAGCTGGCTAGTGGGCGGTAGCGGACCGCTACCACCTAGCTTAGCGGTCCGCCACCGGTGCGCGATCAACTCTATAAATAGGTTCATTTGCCATTCATTTTTAGACACAAACCACCACCACTATCACACCAACACGCATACCGAGGAGCGATAGCATGACAACTGCGGCATTTAAGAGTGCGGTGCGTTAAATTTACGAGTGAAGTGCGGAGAGACGTTTTAGCAAGGAACGAACTTAGGAAACAACCTGAAGATATCGTAACTGGACCCGTACCTTAGATAATGCTTGTGTGATTTATGTGAATACGTGGTATGTGGTATTTGTTGGACTAAGGTACGGGGTAATAATGGTGGGTTAGTCTAAACACTAAACTGACATAATGGAGTAAACATGAGATATTAAAGTGGTGGTGCGAACGATGCAGGGAACCCAATATATAAACCTCTTTAATGCGTCGTGGTGAAACCATTATAAAGGTTTAGGGGTATAGACTAATAATAAATAGCATGGCACGAATGCATGTTAAAAATGAATATAAAATGGAAGATTTAATTCTAAATAAAGGAATATCCACGAGACATTGGGGAAGTGGTGGGAACGCTGCGGGGACTCTATATATAAGCTTCTCCAAGGTTTCGGGGAGAAGTCTTTATGAGGAATTAAGGCAAGGATGGATTTAAAGCATGATAAGAAATCATGAAACAAGTGACAATGTATGAATCTGTGTATACCTAGAAAATCCGAGTCTAGGCTCTAAACCCATGTAACGGCGTACCCTATAAGAAACAAAATAGTGGTGGGAACGTTGTGGGGAACCCTATATATAAGCTTCTTTGATACTTTAAGTTGAAACCATTACAAAGGTTTAGGGTAGAGGTTAGTATGGAAAGCATGGCAAAGACGCATGATATTATATGATAAATATGAATGTCTGATAAAGATTAGTTTAACACTAAAGCCGAGTAACGACGTATTCATAGAGTAATGAAGAAGTGGTGGCAATGCTATAGGGACCCTGTATATAAGATTCTTTAATGCTCCACGGAGAAACCTTTACAACGGTTTAGGGGTGAGGACTAGATCTTAAAAGCATGACAAAGAAACATGTTATTATGTGATAAATGTGGATGCATGATAAGGACTAGTCTAGCTCTAGACCTGAGTAACGGCGTACTCTCGAGGTAACAAAGAAGTGGTGGGAGCGCTGCGGGCACCCTATATATAAGCTTCGTTGATACTTTAAGGCAAAACCATTCAAAGGTTTAGGGTGTGGGGCTAGGTCCAACAACATGATGAAATACATGCCAATTAACATGACCGAATGTCATGTATATGTGATAATTGTGAAAGGCAAAAACAAGGTGCCGAGCCTATGGGCGGAAGGGCCTTGTAAATAACCTATGGGGTTAATAAAAAGGGTGCCTAGTCTACGGGACGGAAGGGCCTTATGAAAATAAAAAGGCGCCGAGTCTACCAGACGGAAGGGCCTTATAAACAAGATGTCCAGCCTACGGGGCGGGTCTTGTGACAGGATGTCCAACCTACGGGGCGAGTCTTGTCTAAAATTAAATGAATGATGTGACTTGAGGTACGTCCTATGTTGGTCACGGGGGCATGTCTGCCTGGTGAAACTTGTGCAAAGAACCTAAAGGGTTCCATAATAAAAAAAAAATAAGCAGTGTACTTAGTGCAAGCTAACGTAAAATCCCTATGCTATGTATAAAGTAATATTGTATGTAAAGACAATATTTATAATAAAATATACGTGTGTCATCTTAGTGGCAATTTTGAAAAATCTGGAACCTATTTCGGCATAAATAACTCTGAAAAAATAACAAGATAAAAGTAGGATGTTTAATGTTCTTTATCGTGTATTGGTCGTCAAAGCTCATGGCAAGACCGCGTAAGAATTATTTCATCGTAGAAAGCCGCTTATTGACTTCTTTCTATCGTTTGGGTGTTCTTGCACGATACAAAATCTTCAAGACAAGCAATCAAAGTTCGGTGCTGTTGGCGATGAGGGATTCTTTCTGGGTTATTCATTATCTAAAAAGGCGTATCGGGTATACAATAAGTGTTGCGTAGTGTTTTAATATGTAAAAATATAATAAATATATTTTTAGGATGGTTTCACGAGATCTGGTTTTAAATTTATAAAATGATAATTACTTTAACTTAAAACACACACAATAGGCAAGTGTATCTATCGCAGCGTAATATAGTTTAGGTAAGAACCAAGTATTGAACCAACGAACACGGTCAAATTCCAATACCCAACTTTTGTTAACGTTTAGCCAGTTTAGTTAGTGAGTGAGTTTTGTGTGCTTGTGGAAAAGGAAAGTAAATGACAGAAAAGTAAATGGCGATAAAGTAAATAGCAGAAAACTAAAAACGTGCGTGAAGTGTGTAACAGAAATGTAATGAATAGAATATTAAATAACAGGAAAGTAAATAGATCGGAAATGATCAGGTTACGAATAGTATTACTTTGGGTTTCGAATCCGCGTGGTGCGTGATAATGTTAAGTTGACTAATCCAGTGATATGACTACTACAAATGTGTGACCCGGGTCACCTCTAAAGCCTCGTCCTCATAACATTTGATTTAAAAATTTAAAAGCTTTAACAAGTGGTAGTGCCTCCCGTTAAGTACAACAATTACCCACAACCCTTCGAATGGTCATCTCCGGGTTGGTTTAAGACATCGAACGTAAAATGCTTTGTATTAAAGTTAAATAGGCGATTTTATTTTACTCACCAGGAAGCGGTGAAACAATGAGACCATGTATAAAGACGTACCGTTCCCAACATGACCAATGTTGGTCATATAATAAGTTCGTATAAGGACGTACAATCTTAATAATGTTAACCAAGCCTTGGCTTATCAATCTCTACTTGTATTAAGACGTACAAGCTTCAAGATAAGTTTTATTAAAAAGGTTTTACACTTTAAAAATCAAGAACACTCACAAATATAAAAACGAATTTATAAAATAATAAAAGCCCACCAAAATGGTGGTTTTAAGGACAAATAGTTAAAGACATAAACACATCACTTGGATTAATACGTTAAACATTAACATGCACCAAACTTCATCTTCACCCTAGCAATACAAAGAGTCTAGCCATGAATGGCCATACTAACTAGCATAACGCTGAGTTTCGTAGGCTCCCCTATTGCGGAACAAGGAGGAAGAGCCCCTCTACTCACTACTACTACACTCTAACTACGAAATAAGCTTTCTCAGGTGTGTTCTTGGGCTGTGTAAGGGATGCTTCAATGAAGAACTCAAGCCATCTATTTATAGGCCTCAAAATGAGCAATGCACGGGCGTGCATTGGATTGCATGGGTGTGCAAACACCTCGGGAATCAAACAGGGTAGAAAGGACAGTGTACCGGAGTCTGGGGAGGGCAGAAGGGGATTGTACAGTCGTACAATGGGTTGCACGGCCGTGCAACCCTCTGCCTACTCCCAAGGCTCGTCTTTTAGTTGCTGGTTGACTTGTGTTGACCTGGTTTGACTTCTTGGGGGTCAATGCTCGGGTTTGGTCCTCCAAAGCTTGATTTCTTCATGTTTTAAGCTGGTTTTTGGTTTGTTTATCTTGGAGCACCGAATAACCAGCAGTTGTGAAATATTAACGTTTTAAGTATCAATGGTAAGGTTATTAATCAATTAGTATCATAATATGGGGATTATTATGCATTCAAAACATGTATAATTTTGGACATATCATAATACCCCACACTTAGACTTTGTTTGTTCTCAAGCAAACTCATGCATGATCATACCCATAACTAAAAACTTTACAAGGGAAATGGAACTCCAAGTAGTTGGAAATTCCGGGATAACTCTTTAGTTTCTTATTCTATTTTTGTATTTTTTTTATGTTGGAATCCATGACAAGCCTACTAGAACTTCAATTACGCATAAGCTTTCACTCCTCACAATGTTCACTCAACTCTAGGGTTATATATGTACGGATAATGTAAGTTAAGTGGAACACTCAAGTTCGAATTGAATTATGCAGTGATCATAAGATTGTATGCAAATCAAGTCTCCACCAATTAACTAAGTAGTATGCACGAATCAAGAGGACTTTAAAAGGGTTGTAATGTGGCTAAAATAAAAATAAAGGGGTGAAGATGAAAATCTTTTTGGGTTTTTAGGGATTTAAAAGGTTTGAAGGGTTACAGCTATCGTGAAACACACAGCTACGACTTCATGGCTTAAAATGGAAAATACTAACAGGTCCCTTATAATACTCGGATCATGAGGGTATAACTAATCCGAGGGCTCAACTAATCCGAGGGCTCGTTTATGGTCAGACTGCCAAGACCAAGATCTCTCATTAGTGCTAACTCTTTCCTTACTGCGTAGTACACATTGCTGCCTCTCCGCATGGAACTTTCGGCTTGTAGCCAACCGCTACAACTTTGATCAGATGCGTGTACTTACTTTGGGAATGAGTTTGATTCTTGCTACATTTTTCATTGTGGCTCCGGTTGCCACACTTCACACATTTTTCATATCTCTTGGCTCTTCTTTTGGCGGCAGAATGGTGGTAGTTGTTCTTGCTTGCGCCACCATTTTCTTACAGCACTAGTTGCTTTGAAAACTTTCTCTCGGAGTTCGGGCGGTAATTCAGGCTTTGCGAAATGAAGACAGAAAAGTAAATTGAAATCAAAAGAATGCATATGCAGCTCTTTAAGGTATAACCGGTAAAAAACCAACTTCTTCTCTCTCTTTTTTTTTGAATCAAGACAAATTCTTCAATAACTCTCTTTTCTCAATTTCCTTGAAATAATATTTCCATAAATTCCTTGCAGATAGTTCCGCTGTTTCTTCCTAATACATCCACTTTCTTGTATATTCGAATTCCTTTGAGTAAAATAGATTCTTTCTGAAGTTGCCTCAATGGTACTAAACTTGAAATAATGTCGTAGGATAATTTTTCCATTTTTGAAGACAGTTAGCCAATAACCGGTGTTAGCAAATCATTATGCATAATATTCATTTGTTTCTACTTGCCATGTATTCCTTTTACTTTATTAGGTGCGAACTCAAAGAGGTTTTAATGTTTAAAATTTTGAAAATTTTTCGGGTTTTGCAAAAGGTAGGTTTTTGTAATGTTTTAGTCAAATGGGTAGAAAATCACAAGTTGAAATATTACTGTTTTAAGGTTACAAGTAGTCCTGAATCTCTTAATTCCCCACCCCACACTTAAAACTGTGCATTGCCCTCAATGTACAAATGCATGTAATGAAATGTTATGCAGGAATTTAAATGCATGAAGTTTTAAGGGAAAAGAAACTGGTACTCCCCCGGTCAATTCGGTGTATAACCTAAGGCCAAAACTTATTGGTGCTTTCAACACTTTGCTTCAAAAACTTCATCGAATTTCACAGAAATTTGATGTGGTTTCCGATTCCTCAGGTTGTAGAGATGGAGTGTGATTCCTCAAAAAAGTAGAGAGACTATCTGGTGATGCTATTCTACCTGACACATAAGGAAAAACATAAAAGCAGACAAGGAAAATAAAAGGTAGTAGTTAAGCTACTAAGGTCCTAGTATCGAGAGGGCATACCTGGGGCTGAAGTATGAGAAACTTAAATTTGAAAAGTCAAACCTGAGATCCATGATTCTGTCGTATGAACCAACCTCTCAGTTTATTCATGATCATCGGGTTACCTCTCGGAAGCGCTACATTTATTTAAGGGCCTTTAGCTCGACTGGTACGTGTTTCATCAGTCTTTCTTTAGGTGGGAGCCATCGAATTCCACTGTATCTCCTGTTCCTTAATTTAAGTCCTTCATTTTTGGTATCTTGTCAAAGTACTCATCAATCCGGTCAGTGTTTTCAAAATCCTTCCCAAGATTCAGTTTCTTTCCTTTGTTGAATTCCTTAGCTTTCTTCAGTTGGTAATCCAGATTAGTATCGATGAATTGGGCAATTTCAAATGGATCATTAGATAGGCATTCATTTCCCCCTATGTTGTAGGTCATTGATTGTTTTCCAACACGAAGTGTCAAGATTCCTTCATTCATATCGATAACGGATCGAGCAGTGGCTAAAAATGGGCGACCCAAAATCAGAGGTACGAAATAGTCGGGTCCCATTTCTAAAACCATGAAATCGACAGGGAAGACAAACTTGCCGACTTTTACTAGTAAGTTCTCAATGACTCCTGTGGGTGATTTGATTGATACATCTGCGAGTTCGATAGTTGCATTGACAAGTCGTGGATTCCTAATATTTAACCTTTTAAACATGACATAAGGCATTACATTCACACTTGTTCCTAGGTCAGCGAGCGCAAAGGTTATTGGTAATGGTTCGATAGAACAAGGTAGAGAGAACTTTCCAGAATCTAAAAGTTTCTTTGGAAGACATCTTTCAATGAGAGTGACACAATGATTAGTCATTTTTACTGCTTCCTCCATGTTTATTTTGTTTGTAAGGAAATCTTTCAAGAAACGTCCATACTTAGGCATTTGTTGTATGATATCCAAGAAGGGAAGATTGACATGGATCTGGCTTAATAGTTCGATGAATTTCTCATATTGTTCGTCAGTCTTCTGCTTTACTAGCCTTCCTGGGTAGGGTATATGAGAATGAAACGTTCTCTTTGTCGGGACTTTTAGAGGAATATCCACCGCGGCCGGAAATGGAGTTATCTTTGATTGCGATTCTTGGGTAGTTGTTTCTATGATATGTGGACGAAGCGGTACTTAGGTGAATATCTCTCACCTTGTTTATTGAACTTCTTCATCTTGCATTGGTGGCTCTGGATGAACCTTGCTATTCCTCAGAGTGATAGTACTTACATTTGCTTTTGGATTGGTTTCAGTATTACTTGGGAGACTTCTGCTTGTCTTTCGGATAGAAGTTTTGCAATTTGCCCTAACTGTGTTTCAATGGACTGTTGAGTTGCTTTCTGTGTCTTGAATTCAACTTCATGAAGACCAAACCGTTCCTCATATTGTTTGTGACGGGAATCCGCTAGAAGGGTTTGACTTTCAGTTATAGAGATTAACTTAGTTACCACGTCCTCCAAGCTTAACCCATTGCTTGGCTTGTTAGTTCCTTGAAATTTTTGACGAGGCTGATAGTTTTGAGGTGGTCTTTGTTGAAACTGTTGTTGTTGTTGTTCGAAGCCATATTGCCCCTGATTTTTGTTATCCTTCCCGCTGAAGTTTGGATGGTTCCTCCAACAAGGATTGTAGGTGTTACTATATGGGTTGTTTTGTAAGAGATTTGTTCCGATAAAGTCAACCTGCTCAGTATTAGTGGTGATACTCTTTAGTTCTTCAGTAGCCTCAGCGACAGTCTTGTCCTTATTAAGTTGATTGAGCCGAGTGGTGAAGGCGTCTACTTGAGCAGAAAGTGATGTGACAGTATTGATAGAATGAACTCCTTGCCTGGCTCCCCTGGTGTTCCTTGGACTGTACCATTGATAGTTGTTCATAGCTATTTCCTCAATTAGGTTGTAAGCTTCTTGTGGCCTCTTGTTTCCAAAAATACCACCTACAGTAGCGTCTAGTGTCTAACAAGCTTGATTATGCAACCCATTGTAGAATGATGATACTTGTAACCAAACTTCTAGCCCATGGTGAGGACATTTCCTTAACACGTCCTTCAAGCGTTCCCATGCCTCATATAGTGATTCACCATCATCCTGAGTGAAAGTGGTGATATCATTTCTTAGTTTAGCAGTTTTAGCTGGCGGAAAGTATTTCGACAGGATTTTCTGAGCTAGATCATCTCATGTAGTGATTGACCTGGTAGGAAGAGAGTTTAGCCATGCCTTAACTCGTTCCCTTAAGGAAAAAGGAAACATTCGGAGGCGAATTGCGTCATTCGATACTCCGTTCAGTTTGAAAGTGTCACAAATTTCAAGGAAATTTGCAATGTGGGCATGTGGATCCTCATCGGGTAATCCATGGAAAGTGCATGATGACTGGATCATGTGGATCACATGAGATTTGATCTCAAAGTTGTTAGCGTCAACTGTTGGCCTTGTGATACTAGATCCCGGAGCTTCTAGTGACGGTCTTGTGAAATCAGAAATAGTGCGGTTTTCAACGGCCATCCTTCTAGTACGGTTATCTTGTAT
Source organism: Smallanthus sonchifolius (assembly GCA_023525975.1). NCBI lineage: Eukaryota > Viridiplantae > Streptophyta > Magnoliopsida > Asterales > Asteraceae > Smallanthus > Smallanthus sonchifolius. The sequence goes on along the minus strand of CM042033.1, from coordinate 59,897,132 downwards.
TCGGCGGTGAAAGAATCTTTTGGGCTCTTCTAAAGGTTGATATAAACCTGTAGTGGAGCTATGGATCATACACTACCTGCAAAAAACGTAACAGAAAAACAGATGGAAATTGATAGGTTAATCCGTTAACTTGAATTTTTCTTAAAATCACCGTGTCCCCGGCAACGGCACCAAAAACTTGATGCGTAGTGTTTTAATATGTAAAATTATAATAAATATATTTTTAGGATGGTTTCAAGAGATCAGGTTTTAAATTTATAAAATGATAATTACTTTAACTTAAAACACACACAATAGGTAAGTGTACCTATTGCAGCGTAATATAGTTTAGGTAAGAACCAAGTATCGAACCAACGGACATGCTCGAATTCCAATACTCAACTTTTGTTAACATTTAGCCGGTTTAATTAGTGAGTGAGTTTTGTGTGCTTGTGGAATAGGAAAGTAAATGACAGAAAAGTAAATGGCGATAAAGTAAATAGCAGAAAAGTAAAAACGTGCGTGAAGTGTGTAACAGAAATGTAATGAACAGAATAGTAAATAACAGGAAACTAAATAGATAAGAAATGATTAGGTTACGAATAGTATTGCTTTGGGTTTTGAATCCGCTTGGTGCGTGATAATGTTAAGTTGACTAATCCAATGTTATGACTACTACAAATGTGTGACCTGGGTCACCGCTAGAGCCTCGTCCTCACGACATTTGATTTGAAAATTTAAAAGCTTTAACAAGTGGTAGTGTCTCCCGTTAAGGACAACAATTACCCTCAACCCTTCGAATGGTCATCTCCGGGTTGGTTTAAGACATCGAACATAAAATGCTTTGTATTAGAGTTAAATAGGTCATTATATTTTGCTCATCGGGAGGCGGTGCAACAATGGGACCAAGTATAAAGACGTACCATTCCCAACTTGAGTTCACCAATTCTTGGTCGCATAATAAGTGTGTATAAAGACGTACGATCTTAATAATGTTAACCAAGCCTTGGCTTATCAATCTCTACTTGTATAAAGACGTACAAGCTTCAAGAGAAGTTTAATTAAAAAGGTTTTACACTTTAAAAATCAAGAACACTCACAAATATAAAGACGGATTTAGACAATAATAAAATCCCACCAAAATGGTGGTTTTAAGGAGGAATAGTTAAAGACATAAACACATCACTTGGATTAATACGTTAAACAATAACATGCACCAAACTTCATCTTCACCCTAGCAATACAAAGAGTCTAGCCATGAATGGCCATACTAACTAGCATAACGCTTAGTTTCGTAGGCTCCCCTATTGCGAAACAAGGAGGAAGAGCCCCTCTACTCACTACTACTACACTATAACTACGAAATAAGCTTTCTCAGGTGTGTTCTTGGGGTGTGTAAGGGATGCTTCAATGAAGAACTCAAGCCATCTATTTATAGGCTTCAAAATGAGCAATGCATGGCCGTGCATTGGATTGCATGTGTGAGCAAACACTTCGGGAATCAAACAGGGTACAAAGGACAGTGTACCAGAGTCTAGGGAGGGCAGAAGGGCATTGCACGACCACCATGCAACCTTCTGCCTGCTCCCTAGGCTCGTTTTTTAGCTGCTGGTTGACTTGTGTTGACATGGTTTGACTTTTTGGGGGTCAATGCTTGGGTTTGGTCCTCCAAAAGCTTGATTTCCTCATGTTTTAAGCTGGTTTTTGGTTTGTTTATCTTGGAGCACTGAATAACCTGCAATTGTGAAATATTAACGTTTTAAGTATCAATTGTAAGGTTATTAATCAATTAGTACCATAATAAGGGGATTATTATGCATGAAAAACATGTATAATTTCGGACATATCAATAAGCACTCAAAGATTGTTCAAGAATCATATTATGTTTGTTGGCAGGAATCAAATAATATCAACACATGTATTGGACCTGACTGTTTTATGATGTTGAAGTTGTTTTCAACTCATTTAATCTTTCATCTCCGCCTGCATCTATTGAATCCGTTTCTCCTTAGTCATATCAAGAAGAAGATTATCGAGTTGATTGGCCACCATTCTCTACCAGATTAAGTACAAGAGTTTTCGATCCTTTGATTCCTCCTGTAAATGATTAAGATTCTTCTCAGAGTTCTGAAATTACCATGCCATTTCAAAATGAAGTTGTAACATCCTGGAAATTCATATGATAATGGTTTGGGTTAGGGGCAACCCGAAACTGTCTAAATAAGAGAAATTGCGAGGTTTGTCATTTGAAGTGCGTTTATCAACCGAACAGGGCACATTTAGACGTTTAAAAAGCTATCTCAAGATCGAAACACACGGGGTGAAAGTAGAAGGACCCGAAGTGTAATACTTGCGAGTATATATATCACTTAAATCGCAAACCCTAGGTCATTCTTGACCTATGTGTTCTTACGGCAAAGAAAGAAAGGGGAAAAGGGGACCGACGACGAGGAGTTGGCCGGACGGGAGCAAAACGTTGGCGATCCAATGACGGAATCTAGCCAACGGCTTTCGAACTTCGTTAAGGTAATTTCCCGTTTATGTTTGATACGTTATATACGTATTGTTTTGCATGAAACTTGGTTAGGGTTTGGTTTTTGTTTACGGAGATCGAAGGAGAAGACGAGGACGGTGGTCCGGCGATGGCTCATTCGGATGAGGAAACAGTGAGGGCGGGTTTAGCCTTGGTGGTTGTGGGGGGAAGAAGGGAGATGAAAGCAGGAGATGGCGGGGAACGGCATGGAGGACGACGGGGTAGCCATAGATGGGGTGGCGTGCAATGGGGACAACCGGTAGGAAAGAAACGGGGTGAACTGAAGGTGTGGTGGCCGGCTGCCATGGAGAAAATAGAGAAAGGAGACGAGTGTGGAGGAGCGGTGAGGAGGAGACGGCAACCGGGAGACGGTTTGACTACGGCGGAGAGGAACACTGTGGAACACGGGAAAGCCGACATGGCGACAACCGATCAAGGTGGTGGCTGTGCGTGTGACACATGGTGGTGCTTGGACAGGCTTGACTAGCATTGCCAATGGGGTTTTGCCTAACTAGGAAGCCGGAGTGATATCCGAGTAGGGTTTTATATGACGGGTTTATGTGCATGCATGGGAACGTGACTCATTTTCATGCGATTCGCGGTGTTAGGGTTTGCATGGTGTGATGAAGGTTTGCATGGCATGTGTAAGTGCTTGCATGCATGGAGCTCGGTTCGGGTATACGATTTCTAAACGGGTCTGGGATAATCTAGTTTATGTGAATATGTGAAAACTAGGGTTTGGTGAGGACGAAGGGACGAGTAGATGAGACTGAGTTACGGGATTTATTTATTGTTATATGTTGTCGATGTATCTTTAGGACATGTCAGAACATGTGATCATACGTGATGAAGGTTTACATGGCACGTGTAAGTGCGTGCATGCATGGAGCTCGGTTCGGGTGTACGATTTCTAAATGGGTCGGGGACAATCCAGTTCATGTGAATATGTGAAAAATAGGGTTTGGTGAGGACGAAGGGACGAGCAGATGAGACTGAGTTACGGGATTTATTTATTGTTATATGTTGTCGATGTATCTTTAAGACATGTCTGATAATGTGATCATACGTTGACAGGTTCGAGTTTCGAGCGAGAGGACGATTATGGAGCAGGACATGGATCTTCACAACCAGTGAGTTTCTAATCCTCTCTTTAATGTTTTTACCATTTTGGGGCTATCGTACATACTTGCAAGATTTGTTTACTAGATGACGAGTGTGTCACTGTGTTATGTGAGAGGGCTCTATGAGCGCAATATTGAAACCCGAAAGGGGGTTCTCGGACGTGATACGAATATCCCGACGAGGATAACCCTGATGAGGGTAACTGTGACGAGACCGGTGAAATCCTTCGAAGTTAATTGTTGCGTGAATAAAAGTTTGGTTTAATTGCATGCAAGTGTTAAATGATATTAATTGTGTTGTGATGCTATTGCTTGTATCGAGAATTAGATTGACTGTTGTGTCAGGATAATTTCGTGTTTACGACTGTTATGTTAGTAGGCCTTGTAAGAGTCTTGGTTAGGGCTTGTAAGGTCTATGTGTGAGAGTCAGTGGAGATAAACAGAATTCGTGTTGATATGTCTGGTAAATTATGGGTTAGTGGTGTAGTAAGCACGATCTATGTCGGTGAGACTTACTGGGTTAGGGTTACGGGTTAAGTCTTGGGTTGTTGGACTCTTATGGAAAATGGTAGGTAATATGGGTTACCAATATGTTGATAAATGGCAAACCGTTTTTATAAATACTTTGAATGTATTGGGTTTTAATAAATGATATTTGCGACGAGAAGGTTTCTGTTTATAATAAACTATAGGAACTCACTCAGCGTAGCTAACTTTGTTTGTACATTAGATTGTTTTACAGGCGAGTTCAGGTGACGATGTATCTTGGCTTAGGGGCAGTACTACTTGGATCGGGGTGCTTGCATTCGTACGGTAAGGTGAAACGAATAATGAATTTGAAATACAAATATTGTTTTGAGTTAAGACTTCCGCTGTATGTTTTGAATAAAAGTTAAGTGTTTTCAAAAGGATGCACTGTGATGAGAACCAACTGTAGGGTGCCTGGTTTGGGGGGCCTTAAAAGTTGGTATTAGAGCCGAGATTTAAGAGAAACCCGGTATTTTATTAAATGCCTTAACTTTAACTGAAAATGGGACGAGGGTAAACGAATGCCACCAAGAGTAACCGCGAGCCAAGAGGTAAGTCTTTTTAGTTTAGCAATAATTGTTAGAGTATCCCTTGGGTATTGTTACACCACGTGAGGTTGTTTGGTGTAATTATGTTTTGTAAGCTGTGTGTTGTGTAATTATAATACGTATAACTGTGTGATAGTTATTGCATTGTGTTTGTGTAGACTGTGTGCGATGCATATGCATCCATTGTGTGGAAGGTAGAAAGCTAGTGTGAGTATGATGGGGAACGTTTAGAATTCAAGTAGCGACGTGGAAAACCGATCACATTTGATCACCGTGATTCGGCGGTCTATCGTTACTCATATATTCTGAATTTGTTATCTATAATAATCACATAAATGTTCTATCTTGTGTAGGATTAGATTGCTAAGAAGAAGCATACGAGATCTGTCAGATGGGGGGCTCTTGCTAGGAGGAATGCAGATCGACAGGACAAACCGACGGCTGCTGTAGATGGAACTGATAGTGAGATGGGGATACTGTCGGCGCTTCCTGCGTCGAGTGTGACTAGAGCTTCAGTTGGCGACACGCCGCGTGGTGCTATGATTGGAAAAATGGATGGAAAAGGAGGGCAGTGTCAGCAGTACGTGATTTTCCTCCAGGATGTGGACATGCGACATTTAACAGAGTTTTGTTCCAGGAGGACCTGGTGGATGACTCGGGAAGTGGCGAGGCGGAACCATAGGAGGACACGCCAGATGCACCTGGTGTGGCCTAGTAGGGATTTTGTGAGCGTTGTTTGGATGCTCGATTGTTTGATGATTAGTTGCTGTGATAGTCGCCACGAGAGACTTTGGGTGATTTGACGTGTGATTGATTAGACGATTACGTTATGCGATTCTTACTTCAGTTTTTGATTATTTGATTATGGCATTGATTGTGAGTACTACCGCATGATGATTTGAACATAATTAACGATAATTGTGTTTGTGATGGTGTACAATTGTGTTTATACCTGTTGATTATGTGCTGTAATGACTGATTACGTGATTACATTTTGAATGACGCAAGTTCATGTTAAATGCGATTCTTAGAGAGCATGGTTGAGTATGTTGTGCAGATAGACTTTTATAGACATAAATTTGAATTTGTCTGTGTCTACTCTCTTAAGATAGTGTCACCTATGTGCTAATGTTTAGGTGGTGTCTTAAGTACATCGGGTGTATTGCACTTTGTGTGAATGTGCAGGACGGGGTCCTGTGTGAGGATATTGTCATACATCTTATGCATGTGTGAACGTTCAGGATGGGGTCCTGTGTGAGGTGATGGTTATGTGTCTTATGTATGCATGAATGTGTAGGACGATGTCTAGTATGTGACATCTGTGTTATAATCCGTGAGATGGTCTCTTTGTGTCTAGACCGAGTAGTGTGTGTTCTGAACCGTTGGTACGGCCCGGGTAGGGTACAACCATGTATACTTTGTGTGAGTAAGTAATGACGTGTGGCAGGAGTCACCGCTTAGATAAGTAGTTGATAGGGTTCAGAAGTCTTGTGTGTAATTACGAATGGCAGTGGCCATGTCGTATGTGTATGGATTTACTCAGGTCTAGCAATATATGTGTGCACAGTGTGCGAGTCGGGAGTTGGGTTACTATATAACTATAGATATTGAACATAGTGTGTTTTGTTATTATGGCCTAACGTTAAGTGTCCTTTTGATACATGAATAGTCATGAGTAGGACGCGTAGTGTGTGCTCGGCTAGAGTACTTCTTTCTTGATGTTTTTCTTGACGTTTGATGTATCGATATGATGCGAGGTGATTTGACGCATTTCCGGACGATCGACGAGGTGCTCTTATGATATGCCTATGCTTATATCTTAGAAATTCTGATCGCGAAGCCAAGGCACGGGATTACAGGAGGATAACGAAGAAGGTGTTTGCTTGTACGCTTGACTTGCAAGACAAATATGGTAAAAGGAGAATGACGATGCTGGAAAATTCAACACGGAGTAATGATGTGACGTAATTATCTTCATGGATACGTTCCAAAGGAAGGATTCAGTCCACGTGGAATACAAGGGGCAATTGGTGATTTTCTCTTAGAACGAGGTGATGGATAGCTAAGGCATATGCTGAGATGGACTTCGTGTTCGTACATGGAGGATGAGACATGGTTGATGATCGCGTGTTATTGATGGAGGAATGAAGAGGAAACTGAAAGGAAGGAGGACAAGTGTGGGGATTGCATGTAAGTTCTTTGAAATGGATACCTATGTTGGTACACATGTGACTAAGTTAATGGCAAGTTCCTGCGGAGCATCGAAGAAGAAAATGTTTGGTTTTCAGGACGGACACAATTGTAGTGCACCAACTTTTAGAAGATCATTGAAAGACGGCGATCGTAGCACTAGTGATAAGTGGCGCATGCTTACCTATAAGACGCGATGAACGCAAGGGAGTGAAGTAAAGAGATACCTTGGTAGAGGAATCTTGTAGGAGATCAGTGTAGCTTTGCACAAGCTCCTAGAGATGAACTGAGAAGGACAAATGTAATACCTTTATAAGTAAGGCAGTGGTGCCCGAACTTTGAGAAATCATCGCAGGATGGCGATTAGAGTATGAGACGAGAAGGATGACGAATGATCCTATTCTGAAAGGCAAGAAGCCTACTGGGGAAGGTGACCGTCAGAATGACGAGGTCATCAAGACCATAGAAGAAGTCGAAGGAAAGTGTGCCCGTGGGCTGGAATGGAAAAGTGGCGGGTAAGCGAACAAAGGACGGTGTTGTTCCGTTTGATTAATGGCTGAAAAGAAAAGAGACGAAGGAACATGCAGGTGAAACCCACAATCTCCAAGTCGAAAGCGGGAAACGGAGAAGACTCCCTTGGACACCAAGGATGGTGATCGTGTTGAAAAGCAATGACAACAACGATGCATGTGAAAGTGAAAGCATGGCATAATTGGATTCTAATGCACCAGTTGGAACTGGTGGAACGTTATATTAGACTTTAGCGACGCAGGATTCGAGGACGAATCCTCTTTTAAGGGGGTAGACTTGTGACATCCCGGAAATTCATATGATAATGGTTCGGGTTAGGGGGCAACCCGAAACTGTCTAAATAAGATAAATTGCAAGGTTTATCATTTGAAGTGCGTTTCTCTACCAAATAGGGCACGGTTAGTAGTTTAAAAAGCTATCTCAAGATCGAAACGCATGAGGTGAAAGTAGAGGGACCAAAGGGATAATACGTGGGGGTTTATATATAACTTAAATCCGAACCCTAGGTTATTCTTGACCTAGGCGTGCTTACAACAAAGAAAGAAAGAGGAGAAGGGGACCGGCGACGAGGGGTTGGCCGGACGGGAGCAAAACAACGGCGATCCAACAACAGCATCGAGCCAACGGCTTTCGAACTTCGTTAAGGTAATTCAACGTTTATGTTTGTTAAGTAATATACGTCATGTTTTGCATGAAACCTGATTATGTTTGGTTTTTGTTTACTACGATCGAAGGAGAAGACGAGGACGGTGGTCCCGCGACGGCTCAGTCGGACGAGGAAACAGTGTGTGTGGGTTTAGCATTGGTGGTTGTGAGGGGACAAAGGTCGATGACGGCGGGAGATGGCGGAGAACGGCATGAAGGACGACGGGGGTAGCCGTACGTGGGGTAGCGTGCACTAGGGATAACCGGCATGAAAGAAACGGGGTGACCTGTAGGTATGGTGGCCGGCTGCCGTGGAGAAGAGTGAGAAAGGAGACGAGTGTGGAGGCGCGGTGAGGAGGAGACGGCAACCGGGAGACGGTTTGACTCTGGCGGGGGGAACACGGTGGAACACAGGAAAGACGACATGGTGACGACCGATCAAGGTGGTGGCTGTGCAGGTGACACCCGGTGGTGCGTGGTGGTGCCTGGACGGGCTTTACTAGCATTGTCGGCTGGGGTTTTACTCAACGAGGAAGCCGGAGTGATACCCAAGTAGGGGTTTGCATGGGAACCCGACTCGAGTTCGTGCGATTCGCGGGGTTAGGGTTTGCATGGTCTGATGAAGGTTTGTATGGCACGTGTAAGTGCTTGCATGGAGCTCGGTCCGGGGACGATCCGGTTCATGTGAATATGTGAAACTAGGGTTTGGTGAGGATGAAGGGACGAGCAGATAAGACTGAGTTACAGGATTTATTTATTGTTATATGCTGTCGACGTATCTTTAGGACGTGTCTGATCATGTGATCATACGTTGACAGGTTTGGGTTTCGAGCGAGAGGACCATTGTAGAGCAGGACTTGGATCTTTGCAACCGGTGAGTTTCTAATCCCCTCTTTAATGTTTTTACCATTTTGGGGCTATCGTACATACTTGCAAGATTTATTTACTAAATTAAACGTGCTACGAGTTTTGGGTTTAACCTGACGAGTTTATGAAATAAAATATTCAATAATGAGGCTAAGGGTCTATGTGGTATCCTTAGGATGCATGGGCTAGAAGTCGCTATGATGTTTGTGTGTCGTGTAATGACTTAAACAAGAGGAGTCGGGTAATGGGTCGAGACGTTATTCGGGTACGTCCAGAGTATGTGTTTGGTTACACGTGTAGGTGATCCGTGTAAGGGTAATGGGTGGTAGAACTTGTTCATGTAGTGTCAGGTGCGTTTAACTTTTTGATTTGTGTGCTTACATTGTTGTCCGAGTATACGGCCAACGTTGATAGGAAGGAGTCGATCCTTCAGGTGTTGTCACCATGTGGGTGGCTGGGCAGTCATTATAGATGACGAATGTGTCACTGTGTTATATGGCGGTGCTCTGTGAGGGCAATATTGAAACCTGAAAGGGGGTTCTCTGAGGTGATATGAATATCTCGACCGAGATAGCCCTAACGAGGGTAACTGTGACGAGACTGGTGAAATCCTTCAAAGGTAATTGTTGCATGCATAAATGTTTGGTTTAATTACATGCAAGTGTTAATTGATATTAATTGTGTGCTATTGCTTGTATAGAGAACTAGATTGACTGTTGTGTCAGGATGATGTCGTGTTTACGACTGTTATGTTAGTAGGCCTTGTGAGAGTCTTGGTTAGGGCTTGTAAGGTCTATGTGCAGGATTTGGTGGAGAAAACCAGAATTCGTGTTGATACGTGTGGTAGATTATGGGTTAGTGGTGTAGTAAGAACAATCTATGTCGGTGAGACTTACTGGGTTAGGGTTATGGGTTGAGTCTTGGGTTGTTGGACTCTTATGGAAAATGGTAGGTAATATGGGTTACCAATATGTTGATAAATGGCAAACCGTTTTTATAAAGACTTGGATTGTCTTGGGTTTTAATAAATGATATTTGTGACGAGAAGGTTTCTGTTTATAATAAACTGTAGGAACTCACTCAGCGTAGCTGACTTTGTATGTAAGTTAGATTGTTTAACAGGTGAGTTAAGGTGACAACGTATCTTGACTTGGGGGCGGTATAACTCGGATCGGGGTGCATGCATTCGTACAAAAGGTGAAACGAAATTATGATTTTAAAATACAAATATTATTTTGAGTTAAGACTTCCGTTGTACGTTTTGAATAAAAGTTAAGTGTTTTCAAAAGGATGCACTGTGATGAGAACCAATTGTAGGGTGCCTGGTTTGGGGGCCTTATAGAAGCTTCTGGTGATGTACAACTTGAAGAAACAGTTCCCTTAACCACATACACTGTTTCACCTATTCAAGTTGCTACAAATGATCCTTTTGCCTCAGTTTCAAGAGATGCAGATGATTTTTCAGTTTCTCTGTCTGATCCGATCATACCCATTCATCATCTTTCAAATCTACCTGTCAACACAACTGTTCTTGATGGGCCCCATTCAAGAATTTTAAGCAGTCATCCTCTTGAAAATGTTATTGGCTCTATTTCTGATGGTATTCAAACTAGAAGTTGCTCTGGTGCGATAAATGAGTGTTTATACTCATGCTTTTTGTCTCAAATTGAGCCTAAAAACATTTCGGCTGCCTTAAAGGAACCTAGCTGGGTAGATGCAATGCAAGAGGAGTTACAACAGTTCAGAAAGTTAAAAGTCTGGGAGTTAGTTGATTTGCCTCACAACAAATACCCTATCAGCACCAGATGGGTATTTCAAAACAAAAAGGATGACAGAGGTGTGGTGGTGCGTAATAAAGCAAGGCTTGTGGTTCAAGTTTTTGCTCAAGAGGAAGGAATCGACTATGGGGAGGTTTTTGCTCATGTATCTAGATTAGAAGCAATTCAAAATTTCTTGGCATTTGCTGCATTAAAAAAACTTTAAGGTCTTTCAATTCATATGTATGTGAAAAGTGCCTTCCTGTACGACAAAGTGCACGAGGTAGTCTATGTGTGCCAGTCTCCGGGTTTTGAAGATCCCGATTTTCTAGAACAAGTCTACAAGTTAGATAAAGCTCTGTATGGATTGCATCAGGCCCCGGGAGCATAGTATGAAACGCTTTCAAAGTTTCCTATAGACTGGATTCACTCGTGGAATAATTCACATGTCGTCGTTCAAAAGAACTATAAAAAGATGATGTTCTGTTAGTACAAATCTATGTTAATGATATCATCTTTGGTTCGACAAATGAAGAGTTGTGCAAGGAGTTTGAATCAGTCATGAAAGCAATGTTTGAGATGAGCATGATGGGTGAACTCGTATTCTTTCTTGGATTGCATATTATAAAGTCTACTGATGGAATTCTTATTCATTAATCCAAGTATGTTCGAGATATTTTGGCCAAATGTAATCTAATAGATTGTTCTATTGCAAGCACTCCTTTTGCTGCTCAGACATCTCTGACTCCTGATTTGATGGGCAAGGAAGTTGATCGTCACTTCTATCGCTCTATATGATCGGATCCTTAATGAGGGTCGTCCTGGCATAATGTTTGATGTATGCTATTGTGCAAGATGTCAAGCCAATCTTACTGTCAAAAGAATCTTCTGAATCTCGGATTGTGCTATCCAAGAAACGGTGACTTTAAACTCATCGCGTACTCTGATAGCGATCATGGTGGATGTAAGCTCGACAGAAAGTCAGTCTCTTGCGGATGTCAGTACGTTGGTGATAGGCTCTTTTCATGACAATGCAAGAAACAAATCACGGTTTCTATTTCTATAGTAGAGGCTGAGTACACTACTGCTTCAAGTTGCTGCTCCCAAGTTCTTTGGATCCGGCATCAATGTTAGATTATGGGTAATACTTCATGAGGACTCCTATTTTCTGTGACAACGAAGCAGTTTTGAACATCTTCAAGAATCCGATCCAGCATTCGAAAACAAAGCATATCGAAGTCAAAATTCATGCAATCAGGGATGCTCATGAAAAGGGTTATATCAAAGTCATTTCAGTTATTCACCGAAATCGAAAGCCGATATATTTACCAAACCATTTGATAAATCCCGGTTTATCGAGTTGGTAAAAATGCTTGGAATGATCAACTTTGAGTAACACCTTTCTCTCTCTCTCTCTCTATATATATATATATCATGTATATTATGTATATTTTCGTGCTTTCAAATTCATTTTATAAAACTCCAAAAATATTTCCAGACCCTCCACACGTTATTCTGTACTTCATAGTCATTTCTTTTTCTTCTTGTTTGAAAATTTCAATTTTTTGTAAGTAATCGTGTCTGTCGCTGTGCTACAAGCTTAAGTTTCACTCCGATAGCATCAAAATCAAATTTTCAGGGGAGAAATCGTCAAAGAAAAAGAAAGTGGGTTGTTCTATGTGTTGTATATATTTTGGCTGAAATTCAAAAGAGAATCTTTACAAAAAGAGTTGTGTGTGTAAATTGTGTGTATGTCATGTGATCTATGTTTTGAGATATGATAGGAACTAACTTGTTTCTGTTGTCACATGAATAGGATTTGAAGGTGAATGCGGCTACAGAAGATGATATGTCGGTAGGCTCAGCATTTCAAACAAAGTAGAACGGCCACTCGGTGACAAAACACAACATCCGATGAAAAGTGGATTACCCATCTCATTCTAGGTCTGCACAAACTAAGACCTTTCATAAAGGGGTTGCGAGATGACTTCTTGAAGTCCTATACATACTATACTTCTAAAAGACATGCAATGGCATGTAAAATGCAAAAGACACTCAATGCATGCAATTAATCTACAAAGCAGGATTTTTTAGCAAAAGAAACACAATGTCGTGCATTAGGAATAAAATCAAAAGATATGCAATGTCATACACCAAAAATATATGCCTCAGTGCGTACATAGTTATACATGTATATTTTTCATCTTTGGGTTCTTGTGACAGATCTAAGGGTTTCTTAACAAAAACATGGCATGTAAGTCCGTCGTGCTGTGTCCCTGAGCAAAATTTTAAAGATTTCCTAACCAGATCATTAACCCATGCTAGTTATGCTCTAATAGATATATCCTAAGTTTTTGCGATTATCGTCTCATCTGATTATGTGTGAACATATACCTGAATCTCTCATCATTCACACTCAATATACCACGAGGAAGGGTAGGTTTTACCTGTCTGAGTGTGGGGTCCACAGATTTCATCTAAATCTTACCAAAAACATGATAAAATGGCACAATTTTCTCGATTGAATTCAAGGATGCATGAAGCTTATGAGGTGACTTCGGAAAATTGAAGTGTTGACAGACTTTTCAAGTTAGTATGATCTCATACCAGGTGACTTCGGAAAATCTCAAAGGTTTGATGCATACAGTCGATTTGTTACTTATTCAGTTTATTATAAGAAAATATAATAAAAATAGGGTTTCTTTGTGTCTGTACATGTATTTTAGCAATATCTCTCTTTTAAGTCTTTGATTTATGTCATTATATTGCATGGATTGCATGTTGGGGGTGGCGGTTTTAAAATTTCAATTTTTCTGAGTTTTGTTCATTTTTTGGCGACACAACTTAGTGTCGCCGGACTCTCTTGGCGACACTAGTAGTGTCACCGAGGAATTTTTCTCGTTCTATAAATATCAATTTTGAATTTCAAAAAACTTTTTCGTCTTCTTCAAGCTTCGTTTTCACCTTCAAAACACATACACACCCTCTCTCTCTCTCTCTCTCGGATCATCCATTTTTCACTCATTTGTTCATATTTTCCCTGGATTTCACATACAAAAGGTATTAAGATTGTTTGAGTATGTTTTATAGGACACATAGCTTCCTCATTCTCCTTCGTTGAGTTTAGAATGGACGGAGTTGACGATTTCAAGGATTTTTGACTTTGTTGTTGTTCTTCAGGCAACACTACTCTTGTGGCGACACTAATCTTGAACGCAAGTTCAATCTGGTCAGTAACATTGTCCGGTGACACTTCCTTGTGCCGCCATGAGTTAGACCAAAGACACTAGCTCGGCGACACTTCCTTGAGTCGCCAAGACTCAGTCTAGCAACTTTGTGTCCGACGACATTCCCATGTGTCGCCTGAGTCTCTGATCAACGACATTCCCGGTGACTTTATCTATGTTGCATGACCATTGACGGCGACATTGACCTGGCGACACAAATTTTTTATTTTCTTTTTCTTATTTTTTTATTATTATTTTTGATGGTCTCTCTAATACAATGTTTGTTCTTGTCTATGCAAATAAATGGCACATCTAATCTTCGACCAAAGGCACAACGTGGTGGCTTTACTTGATTAGAATGCACGAGGATTCCGAGACGTTGTTAGATGGCTTCAACGGTCTAAAATCTATCATGCCATATCTTGTGACATACATGTGTTCATGGATCAAATCAGACAATTTTGGTATACTACCTCCTTTAGAGCCGATACTACTCCTCCATATATAAAAGCTACCGTGAATGGTCAAGACATAAGAATCAGAGAAAGCACGGTCAGAGATGTTCTACAATTGAGAGACCAGCCAGAAGATTTTTACCACGTTAATGATAGAGTTGTTGAAAAGGGATTTAAAAGCATGGGGAACGAAGGGGATTTCAAGAAAAAAGGAGACCAAGAAGTCTCTCACACAGAAAGGGAGAATACGATGCAATAAATTATGAATGGGCTAATGCTATGCTCCGACTTTGAAAGGAGAGCTGGTGAATATTTCCGGTATTATTTTTAGCTACTTGTGCGACAACGCACAGTATGACAAGTGGCTGATGTACCCAAGATTCATGTTGATGATGATAAACGATAAACTACCCGAGTTATCAAAAGAGGGTGACCAACTAATCTTTACAAAAATGAAAAACCGGATCTTCACCGACTGTCAAAGAGGTTATGCTAGTTTCTCTAGCAAAATGACCTCACTTTTTGACCGAATGTACATTGTTGGGAGACTTGCAATCATCCAGAAAGTGGTGGCTAATAGAGAAAAAGCACAGCTAGTTGAAAAGAAATAGAAGGAGGAAGATGAGAGAAAAAGGAAATAAGAAGGTGAAAGAAAGTGAAAAGGAAAAGAAAATGCGGTGCATGAAAGAAATAGAAGAGAAAGAAGAAATGTGGAACATGGTAGCTTTATGAAAAGTTCCCGAGAAAGTGGAAGAAGGGAAATATTTCCTACTCCCGACCTAATTCTAGTAACAGAAGAAGTCGAAGAAGACGCTTTAGCCCGAGAAGCCCTGAGGGCTCATGTTAGGTCTCCTTCACCAGCACAGCCTGAAGGGTCCCAATCTCAGAGACACACATGCACAAGGTTGTTTGGTGACTAGGAACAAGAATCAATTCATGACACACCTGCCAAAAGAAAGAAGACTGCTGATAGGGAAGTAGAAATGGCTAAGGAAGTATTGTGGTTAAAAGTGCAATTAAAGTCATTAGGAGATAGATAAGAGGATAGAGAAAAATATGTTGAACAGATGAAGTTTGTAATCTGCTCATAACAAGATGAAATCGATGAAAAGAAGAATGGGGTTTGAAAGATAAAGAAGACAACTAAAGATCAGAACCGGGCACTATAACATCCCAAATTTTCAAGGAAAATAGAAGTCCAGGGACTAAAGTATAAATATGTCAAAGTTGAAGGATATAAAAGTAAAGAATTCCGAAAAATGGATGATAGCGGACCGCTACCAAGTCTCTTGGCGGTCCGCTACGTGATGATTAAGGTAATGATGAGAGAATGACATGCGTCCAACGCGTGTCTTGCTGACTCAGCCCTATGGCAGACCGCCACCAGGGCAGGTAACGGTTCGCCAGCCACAACCAGGCCTTGATAACAAGAGGGAGACGTGTGGCAGCTAACTCGCACAAAAGAGATGGGTAGCGGACCGCTACCCAAGACAATGACGATCAGCAACGTGGGCGCTATGCCAAACATCTGGCAGATGGACGGTAGCGGACCGCTACCACGTAGCGTAATGGTCCGCTACGTGTGGCAGTTTCACCCTATAAATAGATACCATTGCCATTCAATTTGAGAGCACACATAAATAAAAATCACACATTCACTTTGACACGTAAACCAAGGAAGGTTAGGATGCGTTTTCAAGCACGACGGTCCTGAATGCGGTGCGGTAAAGTTTGAGCGAGAGTCGGAGAAACGTTTAAGCGAGGAATCGAGCTTAGGAAACAACCCGAAATACCGTAAGTACGCTGGACCTGTACCTAGTTAAAATTATATATGTTTATGTGATTATGTGGTAATGTGGTATATGCAAAACTAAGGTACAGGTAAAGGGTAAATTAGTCGGGACCCTAAACCCAAACAATGGAGTAATCATGGGATGTCAAAGGGGAACGCTGCATGGAACCCTATATATAAACCTCTTTGATGTCTCAAGGTGAAACCATTGCAAAGGCTTAGGGTAAGGGCTAATATAAAATAGCATCGCATGAATGCATGCTAAATAGCATGTCCCAAGGTGAAACCATTGCAAAGGCTTAGACTTTGTGTGATGTTTGAAAATGAAACGAGATGTCCAGCCTACAGGGCAGGTCCTGGAATTGAAATGGAAGCAGGATGTCCAGCCTACAGGGCGGATCCTGGAATTAAAATGAAATGGGATGTCTGGCCCACAGGGCGGGTCCTGAAATGGGAATGGAAATGGGATGTCCAGCATACAAGGTAGATCCTGAATAAATGGAAACGAGGCGTCCAACCTACAATGCGGCCCTTGTTAACGAAACAGAACGTCCAGCCTACAAGGCAACCCTTGAAAATGAAACGGGATGTCGAGCCTACAGGTTGGGTTCTAATGGAATGAATGTGAGGTGTCCAGCTTACAGGGCTGGCCTTATAAATAATAAAATAGAGTAATGTAGTGTATTTAATTAGCGAAAGCTAATGTAAAAATGTTTTCAAACACTGCAGGAAAGAGGCACCTGGAATAGAGCTTCTTGAGGACAGAGTCGTTAGAATGAAGGATACTTTTGATATATGTAATAGAATATTACATGCAAAAACAATATTTCTAATATAATATAAGTGTGTTACCAAGGTAACAAGGTTTTGAAAAATCTGGGACCAGTTTTCGCACATAAAACTCTGATAAAATAATAATAAATAAATATGATGTTTCAAGTTGGTATCAAAGCATGGTTTGAGGGATTTGAGTATCGAAGGATACTTAAACCCAAACCAGAAGTGCTCGTGATACATAGGGATTCAGTCCGAGTCCGTCCAAGGAAGCAGGTATGTTTAAATTCCAGTGTTAAAACATAAATGTGTGAGTATACCATGTGATAGTTGGGAGTATCATGACGTGTAACATATATTACCTCATTGGCCAGTATGTGAGTTAATGTATGGGGCCATCGTGATGTCGCAAACATCTTATGATAACTTATGTCAGCAGATAGTAAGCCGAGAATGTGAATATGCATGATTAAGATGCATAAATAAATGTGTATATGTGAAAGTGCATGAATAGGCCTTTACGTAAAACCCTAAAAAGTATAAGTAGGGTTAGAATAGTATGAGGCATGTAATATGAAACCCTAGACTATGATTAGGGCAAACAAGTGAGAGATTAAATGAATTAGTATTTCAGCAACAATGGTTGAACGTCAATTTGAGAACATACGTGACGAAGGGAGTCATAGAAGAAATGCGTCTCCACCTCCCGATGAAAACGAAGTTGATGTCGCCCAGACGGTCTATATAAATACTAACAAAACCTAACCTAGACTCCTAATTAATAAATGGAGTACCTTCGACTAAACCGCACTGACAGGCAAGTGTACCTATCGAGTGTAGCACAGCTTAATGGTAAACCGGATTATCGATCCCTAAAGACACTATCATAACTATACTAGACTCTAACTCGAACTAAGAATATTGGTTTGGGGGGTTTTCTATACCAAGGAATAAACTAATGATGCAGGAAATAAAGTCGACTCAAACTATCAAGATGAAAACTAAGGAAGGAATCAGAGATAGGAAGAATACTACTTAGGTCGGAATCCTACTTGCAAAGCACAACTTCTACCGGTTCTGGAAATTATGATGGATCTGGGTTTCTAAGGAAACAGCTCTAGACAACCTAGTGGATCCCTAATCACTCTCAGGGTGTCAGCAACAAAGGAACCTAAAGATGTAATAACTCACCAGATAGTGGATTACCTTTCGGTCTCTCCAACAATGATAAATACCCGAATAGACAGATCACCTTTCAGTCTCACTGTCCACCATGCATTCAAAGAATGCACGGGGTAATCTCAAGATAAGAACTATGACACAAAATAGCAACAATCACTAGACACCTAATACCAACTTCCTCTCAGACAACTGACACTCGGATTCCTAATGACGAATACTAAACGACTATCTCTCACTTCTCAGGTATTGAGACAGGATACACACTCAATCTAACCTATACTCAATCACAACTCCTATGGATCACTATGTCTAGCAAACCACACAAACAATCACAAACCGTAAAGTCTATGACCTAGATACGCTAATCAAGCCGGAAGACATCCATAATCAAAGCACGGAATTATAATCAAACACAAATCAGATCTAAGCATGCAATATTCATCGCAATAATCAACTCAAGATCTTTTACAAAATCATTAAACCATCAATTAGAATCCAAAACCGATAAAAATCATAACTTTAACAAATAATCATCATAAACCTAGGCAGTATCAAGTGTTTAGCCAAGAATCATGCTCAAAACATCCATCACAGAAGTAAAAGACAGAAACATGGTTCAAAACAATCAAATCAAACATAAAGATTCAAGCTTGCAAACCGAATACGCTACTACAACGAACCCGGATCTCAAAGCCTTCAACTTCTCACTCCGATTGACTTCCTAACTCCGAAAATCGCCCAAAAGGTTGCTCTAGACGGCTAAAACTCGAACTTCTTGAATAATGGCAATCAAATTCTATCTATAATCGACTTTAGGGTTTTTCTCAGAAATTCAATCTACCACGTACCGCGAGAAATTGGGCTTGGTTCCTCGCGTACCGCGAGGAACAAATTAGTCGCGGCCGCTTCTAGCTTCCCTCGAGTACCGCGAGAACTTCTTCTTTCTCTCTCGCGTACCGCGAGAGACCAATTTTCACCATTTTTTTGCTTTTATTTCTTGGCTTCACTTTCTTGATCGGTTTCTTCACGATATAGATTCCTATTCCGCACGAGCTCCTGAAAATATATAATAGACCGAAATACAGACTTAAACGACTCAAAACGAACACAAAACTAAGTAAAAATGCACGAAAACAATAGGAATAAAGATGTGTGCTTCACACTACATCAAACATCCCCACACTTAACCTTTTTTCGTCCTCGAAAAAGTTGCAATGGAATCATAACTCAGGTCTAACTTAACAAACACAAATTACCAATTAGCAAAAATATACTCACGCGTTAAAAAGCAACAATCAATATTTCTGTCCGATTAAACCCAAGCACCAACTATCTAGCCCCCGTAATGTGTTCTAATTCCAATTTATACATTTATCAATCAATCTATGTGACTCACACTTAGAAGTTACAGCTCCACCTACTCCCGTGTCACGGTCATGTGTAGGCACGGATCAAACCATATAGATTTACCCTACCACGTTAAACTAAGATTTATTTGTTTAAGAAATTAGATGAAATCATGTATGAATGGATGATAATGAGCATTAATTCAAGCAAATGAACTTTCGTCTAGAGGCATTTCAACCAAGTCACTATCCCGGAAGGTAACACATAGACTAGATTCTAATAATAAAGTACATAAGAATCACTTAGGGGTGTTTTCTCCAAATGGCTATCCTGGAGGGTAACACATAAGCAAAACTCAGTATTCTAACAAATAAGCTCATGAATTATGGAAACTATTGACGGGGGCGCCACCAAACTCGGATTTGTCGTCATAAAAAGATAATGGTGTGCCATGAATTTCAAAAACAAATATATATTATCTTAACGTGGTACCTATCACCCTATGTTGACAGTTTCAGTATTACCGACACCCTAAGATGAGTACCCACACTATTTTATGATTTAATTACGTTATTAATCCTAATTAACAATCACAAGCTATTTAAGCTATTCAATCTGGCTGGGTCAACCAAAACATCACTAATTAAACGCGTTTTCAATCATTTATATCATTTAAACTCAACTAGTAGATCCAGTTGCACTATCATTTTCCATGTATAAGCAATTATTTCCAAGGACATTTTTCAAATTTCTTAAATTTTTTGTATTTTTGAAATTTTTAGACAAGACAAACTAGACTCACTAGACACTCACATCCCCATACTTGAAAGACACATTGTTCTCAATGTGAAGCAAAACACAACTAAAAATAAAAATACAAAAATAAAACAGGAATCGACTTAACCGGTAATGTATATGCTCTCGAAGAAAAATCCAGCTTCGTTCATCCTTGTGTGCACCGTATAGCATTTCGGTCGTGGTTGCACAGACTGTCGGGTTGCCTTTACAAACTGTATATAAGTGATGATCGATCCCGCCCGAATGGAGACTGAGTACGGGCGGAATGATAAAACCTGCAAAATAAACATCACAACAAACCCGCAGCATTAAACTGACTCAAATTAAAATAAAGACTCAAATGACTCACTAAGAATTTAAAGACTCAAGATAGATAGCAGAGAAACGTATTCAACGTGTGGCAAACACATAGAAATGAATGCCACAACAAGGTAGCTCATCGGTCACGAATGGTTTTAAGTTTCCCATGGTAATGGTTGTATGAAGATGAATGGTGGGAATGATAATGAATGATGGTGGAAGATGGTGAATATGATGGATAACAGTGATGAATGATGGTAGAAGGTGGTGAACGGTGTGGGAAACCATGGAAAAACAAGGAAGAAAGGTGAAACCAGGAGGGCCCCGCGTACCACGAGAAAACCAGGCCCGCTGCTCGCGTACCGCAAGGAGATGAAATTTAGGCCGGCCATTTCCTTTGTTCGTCGCATACCGCGAGAGACCACACGAAAACCCTCGCGTACCTTGGGGAACCCCCAGTGACAGAAAGTTAAGAGGTTTTTATACTTAGAAAATTTTTCACCCCTTAAACTTTTTTCACCCAAATTCCACAAAAACCTATTCCAAGCGTAAAAACATATGTAAAAATACCTGAAACTTCATTCTCGATGATTTTCCTCACCGAATCAAGTTTGAATCCCATGTAATGCAAACAAACTCTACATCCCGGGCACTTGCCCGAGACTCAAACAAGCCTATCAGGTGGCTTCTCTTTTATCCTAACCAGAACCACCTTTATCCTACGCGGTCTACCGGTCCTTCAAATCAGTAACAAACAACTACCCCCTCCGAAACTCCATTATGTATATCACTTCGATCCTTCCAACAAAACTTAAACCTACCAGGTCCGAAAACAACCTCGTTCAAGTACTTCAACAGCTTATCTCCCCTAGACGTCCCCACACTTGGGGTTTGCATTCTCCCTAAATCAGATTAATCTATCAGAGAACGGGTTCTCTTACGGGGTGGCCTAGACCTATGGGCACTAGCACTAGGACTCAACTTCATAATTCTCCCCTCAACATGGATACTAATGGCGGGTGAGGGCACGGGAACAGGTGGTTCTAATGATGTGAACTCTAAAATCTCAACCTTGGGCGTCTTACAGATTAATGACCCGACTTGTGCTAAAATTTCACTCACACTATAATCATCACCGCCAGCACTTAAAAACGGGGACCCTACTAAATTCTTTTCAAATTCATCAAGCCAATCCGGCGGGTCCTCTATCATTCCTCCTTCATCTCTATCAACAACATCCTCTACTGGATTAGAGTCCCGATGTTCGTCCATGAAGGGATCAATCATGCACACGGAGTGGCTCTACTCGCCAACATCCTTCACGGATTTTGTAGCATCGAATGTGATCGACTCATCCCCACACGAAGTGTGAGTTTCCCGTCAAGGACATCGATCATTTCCTGGGCGGTACGTAGGAACGGGCGTTCTAGGATGAGTGGGACTATATCATCCACTTACATATCTAGAATGACGAAATCCACAGGGAAGATAAATTTGCCTACTTTCACTAGAAGATTCTCCATAATTCCCCGTGGATAGTTGACTGAACGGTCAACCAACGAAATGCTCATGCGCGTCGGCTGCGGTTCACCTAGGTCTAGCTGCTTATAAATGGAATAAGGCATCAGATTGATGCTAGCACCCAGGTCAGCGAACGCGTGGTTTAAGGGCAAACCGCCAAGCAGACACGGGATCGTGAAGCAACCCGACTCTGCCATTTTCTCTAGCAGTTTGTTCTGAACCACTGTAGAACATTGCTCACTAAGTGAAACTTTAGAGATCCCCTCTAGCTTATTCTTGTTGGAAAGAATATCTTTAAGAAACTTGCCATACTTTGGCATATGTTGGAGGACCTCTATAAATGGGAGATTGACCTTGAGTTGTTTAAACATATCAAGGAAGTGACCGTATTCCCCAGCGTGTTTATGTGGCAACAAGAGAGCTAGACAGGGAACACGACTCAAGTCAATCTCGGGGGTCTTCATCTCATCCCCATTCTTCTTCTCCTCTGCCTTCTCGTCAGGCTTCTCCATCTATATCTCCTCATCTACCGGTTCTTCTTCTTCTACCACCGGTGGGCTCTCCTTCTCTTCTGCCCTTCTCCTCCTAGTCGACACATCATTCAAATCGGGCTCCTCTAACATCCTAGCATTGATCTCAGCAAATCGAGATCTCCAATCTACCTTCTTCACCTCTTCTACCGAAGGGATGCCATAGTCAGCGCTATAGGAGGCTTCCTCTTCTACTATCTCCTCCTCTTTATGACTCATGACTGACACGACCATCACTGAAGCATTAGGGCCTGAAGATGGATCTCCCTGTCTGTCCTTCAAGCTCTTCGCGATGTCTCCTACCATGCGTTGCAAAACATGAAATGTTGACTGCTTATTCTTCAATAAAGTGTCATGGGCATCCAGTCTCTGCTTAGCGTCCCTGTCCTACTGGACTAAATGCGCAAGAATATGTGTCTGATTCTCTATCATCTCCTCGATCTTCCTTGTGTTGACACTGCTTCCCGAACTCGCTCCAGCTTCTCCTCCTCCATACTGATGCTGGCGACCATTAAACCCAGGCGGGTTATTTCCAGATCTCCATCCCGAGCCAAAAGAATAATTATAGTTGTTGTACCATCCATTCTGGTTCTGCTTACCAGCAAAACCCACCTGCTCCTGATGATTGATGGGGTAATCTCTGGTGTTGTGGCCTCTATTGCGCACCTCACACCTAAGAGTACTGAGCTTGAGCTCCTTGATCTCATTAGCCATAGCTGCGAGTGCAGCAGCCACACTAGTATCAGGAGTGACCTGATGCACACCTCCAGGAGAAGAGGCGGGTGCTCTAGCACTAGGAATGGAAGTCCTAGTAGATGGATGCTGATGTTCCGCCAGAGCAAAGCTCTCAAATATCTCCTCACACTCAGCTGGCTCCATCTTGTCCATGATATGGCCTCCCGCAGCTGTGTTGAACGTTTGCTGCTTCTCGAAGGTGAGACCATTGTAGAACTTCTCCACCATTGCCCAATCAGAAAGACCATGTTTGGGACATCGGCTCAACAGCGCGTTGAATCGCTCCCAGGCTATGTGATAAGGCTCGTCAGGGTCCATTCAGAACGAATGGATCTGGTCCTAAGGCGAGCGGCCTTGGACGGTGGATAGTACTTTTTGTAGAACTTCGCTTGAAGATCCTCCCAAGTGGCAATAGAGTTGCCAGGGAGGGTGTCAAGCCAAGTAGATGCATGCCCAGAGAGCGAGAATGGGAAGAGACGCAAGTAGATAGCGTCCTTAGACACACCCGTGATATTGAAGGTATCACATATCCTCACGAAGCGGGACAGATGTCCGAGTGCATCCTCATCCTCAAGGCCATGAAATTGAGTGGCATGAGTGATCGTGCTCATGACATGTGACGGGATTTGCCATGTGTTGGTGTTCAGAATAGCGGGGCGTGTGATCGAAGATCTCGCCCCGGTGACCCCGTCACTGGCCCTCTGGTGTACTGTACGCCTTCTTGTCAGGTCAGCGTCGCCCATGATAGGAAATGGAATTGGGTTAGTATAACGTACCTGGTTGCTACAGAATGCTTTTAAACGCTCCCGGAAGTCGCAGGTGCGCTTGTTCAGCTCTCGTTCGGGCTCTAAAGAAGCAAAATATGGTGGTGATCCCTGCGAACGAGTGTGGTGCATAAACTTACAAAAGAATAAATGAAAATAAATAAAGACTTAAGACATAAAGACTCGATCCAATATTAGACACTCAGATAGGACACACAAATAGAAGAAAGGACAAAGACACAAATTAAGACTCAAAAACAAAAGAATGAAAATAAACCAAAAATCACACAAAAGAACTAGTCAAAGCTAATATGCTATTGCCAAGTGTCCATAACAACGGCGCCAAAAAATTGGTATCGCCCAGACGGTCTATATAAAAACAAACAAAACTTAATCTAGACTCCTAAGTAATAAATGGAGTACCTTCGACTAAACCGCACTGACAGGAAGTGTACCTATCGAGTGTAGCACAGCTTAATTGTAAACCGGATTATCGAACCCTAGAGACACTATGATAACTATACTAGACTCTGACTCGAACTAAGAATATTGGTTTGGGAGGTTTTCTATACTAAGGATTAAACTAATGATGGAGCAAACAAAGTCGACTCAAACTATCAAGATGAAAACTAAGGAAGAAATCAAATATGGAAAGAATACTACCTAGGTCGGAATCCTACTTGCAAAGCACAACTTCTACCGGTTCTGGAAATTATGATGGATCTGGGTTTCTAAGGAAACAGCTCTAGACAACCTAGTGGATCCCTAATCACTCTCAGGGTGTCAGCAACTAAGGAACCTAAAGATGTAATAACTCACCAGATAGTGGATTACCTTTTGGTCTCTCCAACAATGATAAATACCCGAATAGACAGATCACCTTTCAGTCTCACTGTCCACCATGCATTCAAAGAATGCACGGGGTAATCTCAAGATAAGAACTATGACACAAAATAGCAACAATCACTAGACACCTAATACCAACTTCCTCTCAGACAACTGACACTCGGATTCCTAATGACGAATACTAAACGACTATCTCTCACTTCTCAGGTATTGAGACAGGATACACACTCAATCTAACCTATACTCAATCACAACTCCTATGGATCACTATGTCTAGCAAACCACACAAACAATCACAAACCGTAAAGTCTATGACCTAGATACGCTAATCAAGCCGGAAGACACCCATAATCAAAGCACGGAATTATAATCAAACACAAATCAGATCTAAGCATGCAATATTCATCACAATAATCAACTCAAGATCTTTTACAAAATCATTAAACCATCAATTAGAATCCAAAACCGATAAAAATCGTAACTTTAACAAATAATCATCATAAACCTTGGCAATATCAAGTGTTTAGCCAAGAATCATGATCAAAACATCCATAACAGAAGTAAAAGACAGAAACATGGTTCAAAACAATAAAATCAAAGATAAAGATTCAAGCTTGCAAACCGAATAGCTACTACAACGAACCCGGCTCTCAAAGCCTTTAACTTCTCACTCCGATTGACTTCCTAAATCTCAAAATCGCCCAAAAGGTTGCTCCAGACGACTATAACTCGAATTTCTTGAATAATGGCAATCAAATTCTATCTATAATCGATTATAGGGTTTTTCTCAGAATTTCAATCTACCACGTACCGCGAGACATTGAGCTTGGTTCCTCGCGTACCGCGAGTAACAAATTAGTCGCGGCCACTTCTAGCTTCCCTCGCGTACCGCGAGAACTTCTTCTTTCTCTCTCGCGTACCGCGAGAGACCAATTTTCACCATTTTTTTGCTTTTATTTCTTGGCTTCACTATCTTGCTCGGTTTCTTCAGGATATAGCTTCCTATTCCACACGAGCTCTTGAAAATATATAATAGACTCAAATACAGACTTAAACGACTCAAAACGAACACAAAACTAATTAAAAACACATAAAAAAATAGGAATAAAGATGTTTGCCTCGCACTACATAAGAAGTCGAACAGGTCCAGGAAAATATCCGGACACAGATCACAATAGAAGTAGGCAAAGCGTTTGATGCAAACCTATCGATCATGCAAGCGAAACTTCAAAGTTCACTAGAAAGCTGGTTTGAGAACCACAAGGAGGTTGAGAACCCCCAAAATGGAGCTGACAGAAATTCCAAATGACCCGATGCACGTATAAGAACTTTATAAATTGCAAACCGATAGAGTTTAAGGGAGAAGTTGATCCCTTAGAAAGTCAAAGATGGATAAATGCTATGGAGACAGCCTTCGGCACCTGCCATTGCACAAAAGAAAATGAAGTAACATTCGTTACCAATCAACTCAAAGAACGAGCTGACGATTGGTGGGGCGTAGTGAAACGTGAAAAAGGAAGAGAAAGAATTAAAGCAATGAGATGGGAGGAATTCAAAGAGATATTTCGGAAACATTATTGCCCACGAATGGCAATTGACAAGATCACGGAGGAATTTCTAAACCTCCGCCAAACCAAGGAGTCAGTGGATGAGATCACTGGCATTTTCTTTGACAAGGCTAGCTTCTGTCCTGCTTTGTTAACTACACCAGAGATGTGGATGATAATATACCATCTTGTCATAAAAACTTAGACCAGAAAGTTTATTCATCCTTCCAAGTGTGCAAACTTGGAGGAAATGATTAATTAGGCTCGAGAACTCGAGACTAAGCTCAAAAGGAAAGAGGAAAAGAGAAGACATTCCCTCTCCCACTCCTCTTAGAAATATTAAATTCTGGAAACCTAAAGATAATCCCTCTTCAAGGAAAGAGGTACATGAATGCAAAACTTGTGGAACGAAGCTCCCAGGTGAATGTTGAATTAAAATTCTGAGATGTAGCAAATGCGGAAAGATAGGACACGTGGCATCGCAATGCATGAGTCCAATCAGATTATGCTACAACCGTTATAATCCAGGACATCTCAATCGGGAATGTCTAGAATTGAAGCCACGAATTGAAAGTGCAGCAGAAGGATCTAGGGTGGCTGACAATGAGGTCGAAATGATCAAATCTCCAAAACCAAGAGGTAGGGCCTTCCAGATCACGACCAAGGAAGCTAAATAAATCCCTGACGTCGTATCAGGTACCTTCCTTTTTAAAATTCCCTACCTGCTTGTGTTTTATTCAATACAGGAGCCAGTAGATCCTTTATTGCCCTAAGATTTGTAAATTATGGAAACTTCGAAAGAAGTAAGTTGGCTAAGGCATTAAAGATCGAAATCGCGAGTGATAAGAAATGTGTAGTAACCAAAATATGCCAAGATGCTGACTACTTATCAATGGGGAGGAGTATTCAGTCGACTTAATTCTAATGGCGATGTAAGAATTTGATGTGATCATAGGGATTGACTAGTTGGAAACAATTATCTGCAATCAGAATATTGTGCGGTTCATGACATCGACAGGAAAAGAAGTTAGCGTATACGGAGAACAGAAGAACCAAATCACTCTTTGCTCCATGGCTAAGATAAGAAGCTATGAGAGGCAAGGTGATCAAGTATTTATAATTTATGTGGCTGATGCAAAAATGAGAGGAAAGGAACTCGATTAGGTTTCGACGGTAAACGAATTTCCCGATGTATTTCCTAATGATCTCCCGGGTGTTCCACCTGAGAAAAAGATCGAATTCAGAATCGACTTAATTCCTGAAGCTAAGCCAGTAGCTTAGGCTCCTACCTGTTAGCACCTACCGAGATGAAGGAATTAATGTTACAACTACAAGAACTGTTAGAAAAAGGATTCATGCGTCCGAGTGTATCCCCTTGTGGTGCACCAATCTTATTCATAAAGAAGGACGGTAGTATGAGGATGTATATAGACTAACGTGAGTTGAACAAAATGACCATTAAGAATTGGTATTCTTTACCTAGAATCGATGATTTGTTCGACCAGTTACAAGGATCTAGTTGGTTTTCTAAAATTGACTTAAGATCCGGGTATCACCAAGTCAAGGTACGAGAAGAAGACGTGCCTAAGACTGCGTTTAGAACACGTTACAGGCATTATAAGTTCATGGTGATGCCTTTTGGAGTGACAAATGCTCTGACAGTTTTCATGGACCTCATGAATAGAATATGTCGATCAATGTTAGATAAGTTCTTAAAACTTTACGAAAAGAGAAGTTGTATGCTAAATTTTCAAAACATGCGTTCTGGTTATGAGAAATTCAAGTCTTAGGCCACGTTGTGAATGCGGAAGGCATTTCATTAGATCCTGCAAAGGTAGAAACTGTGATGAAATGATCTCCACTAAAGACACCATCAGAAGTTAGAAACTTCTTGGGTTAGCAGGCTATTATAGAAGACTTATCCAAGACTTGGGTTAAGATGAGTATTAATGCAAAGAGGAAAGATGATAGCCTATGCCTCACGAAAATTAAAGACGCATGAGGTGAACTACCCGACCCATGATTTAGAATTAACTGTGGTGGTATTCACACTAAAAATCTAGAGGCACTATTTATATGGAACAAAGTACAGAACTCTATTATGTTAGGGAAAGATCAAGCAGAAAGAGTTAAGGAGAAAAAAAAGTGCTCAGGCAACGGCTGAGAAGCTTGACCTGATCAAAGCTCGCCTAAAAGTTGCCCAAGACCGACAAAAGTCGTATGCAGATAAAAGACGTAGACCAATAAAATTCCAAGAAGGAGATTACGTTTTGTTAAAAGTAACTCCTTGGAAAGCTCTAATACTATTCAAGGAACGAGGAAAGTTAAACCCACGATTCATTGGTTCGTTTAAGATCATTAAACGAATGGGAAAAGTAGCTTGTCAATTAGAGCTACCGGAAGAATTAAATAAGGTACAAAATACATTCCATGTATCTTATTTATGAAAATGCTTAGCAGATGAGACTACGTACGTAAATCTAGAAAAAATAGAGGTAAATGAAATGCTGACCTACATGGAAGAACCCGTGAAGATTCTTGACACGAAAGAAAAGCAGTTACGTCATAAAACAATCAAGCAAGTGTTGATGCAATGGAGGCACCAAAAAGGGTCAGAGATGACATGGGAAAATGAAGAAGAGATGAGGAAGAGTCATCCTCAATTATTTCAAGAATAACAGGTTAAATTTAAGGGAGGGGGAGAGTTGGAACATCCCAAATTTTCAAGGAAAATAGAAGTCCAGGGACTAAAGTGTAAATAGGTCAAAGTTAAAGGATATAAAAATAAAGAAGTCTGAAAAATGGACGGTAGCGGACCACTACCAAGCCTCTTCTCGGTCCGCTACGTGATGATTAAGGTAATGATGAGAGAATGACACGCGTCCAACGCGTGTCTTGCTGACTCAGCCCTATGGCGGACCGCCACTAGGGCAGGTAACGGTCCGCCAGCGACAAACGGCCCCAGATAACAAGAGGGAGATGAGTGGCATCTGACTAATGCAAAAGAGACGGGTAGCGGTCCGCTACCCACGTCCATGACGGTCTACTACGTGGGCGCTACGCCAAAAAACTGGCAGATGGGTGATAGCGGACCGCTACCACCTAGCGTAACGGTCCGCTACATGTGGCAGTTTCACCCTATAAATATATAGAATTGCCGTTCAATTTGAGAGCACACACAAACACAAATCACACATACACTTTGACATGCAAACCGAGGAAGGCTAGGATGACGTTTTCAAGCACGACGGTTACAAGTGCGGTGCGTTAAAGTTCGAGCGAGAGTCGGAGAAACGTTTAAGCGAGGAATCGAGCTTGGGAAACAACCCGAAATACCGTAAGTACACTGGACTTGCACCTAGTTAAAATAATATATGTTTATGTGATTATGTGGTTATGTGGTATGTGTAAAACTAAGGTACAGGTAAAAGGTAAACTAGTCAGAACCCTAAACCCGAACAATGGAGTAATCTTGGGATGTCAAAGGGGTGGTGGGAACGCTGCGGGGAACCCTGTATATAAACCTCTTTGATATCTCAAGGTGAAACCATTGCAAAGGCTTAGGGTAGGGGCTAATATAAAATAGCATGGCACGAATGCATGCTAAATAGGAAATGGGAACTTTAATTCCAACTAAAGGAATATCCACGAGGCATTATGGAAGTGGTGGAACGATGCGGGGGACCCTATATATAAGGTTCACTAAGGTCTCGGGGATAAGCCTTTACGAGGAATTAGAGATGGATTGAAAAGCATGATAAGAATTCATGCAATACGTGACAATTATGTAAATGTGTGTCTACGTGACAATTGTGTGATGTTTGAAAATGAAACGGGATGTCCAGCCTACAGGGCGGGTCTTGGAATTGAAATGGAAACAGGATGTCCAGCCTATAGGGCGGGTCCTGGGATTGAAATGAAATGCAATGTGCGGCCCACGGGGCGGGTCCTGAAATGGGAATGAAAATGGGATGTCCAGCCTACATGATGGATCCTGAATAAATGGAAATGAGGCGTCCAGCCTACAGGGCGGCCCTTATAAACGAAACAGAACAACTAGCCTATAGGGCGGATTCTGAAGGAATGGATGTGAGGTGTCCAGCCTACAGGGCGGGCCTTACAAATGATAAAATGGATTAACGCAGTGTACTTAGCGAAAGAAAATGTAAAAATGTTTTCAAACATTGCAGGAAAGAGGCACGTGGAATAGAGCTTCCTGAGGACAGAGTCCTCAGAATGAAGGATCCTTATGATATATGTAATAGAATATTACATGTAAAAAAATATTTCTAATAAAATATACTTATGTTACCAAGGTAACAAGGTTTTAAAAAATCTGGGACCAGTTTCTACATATAAAACTCTGATAAAATAATAATAAATAAGTAGGATGTTTCAGGCACTTATAAAACTTTTGAAGATTGCTGCTGAACTGAAAATTTTGGAAAATTGGGAAGATATTCTTGGTGGTGATTCTGATGAAGAGTTAAGGGAAGTAGAAGATGGTGATGAAGAAGATGAAGAGGAAGAGAAGAAGAAGATAAAAATGATGACAATCCAAAGGACAAATCTGGTAACGGTAATGGTGACGAGGGTGAAGGGGGTTCTGGGGGAGCAAGGTCAGAGAGTGAGGCATCTGAAAACGATGATGAGATAGACAAACCTCCGGAAGAATATGTTAAACATGACAGTGACGACAAGATTGAATATGAGACGGCGGATGGGAAAAAGGTCAAAGTTTATTTCTCTTTAGGAAGAAGAAAATGGTTCAGACCTATTGATCCGGCACTAGCAAAACCTAAAGATCAAAAAGAAAGAAGACAGTAGAAAAATCATTAGCTGGAAGTACGAGCCAATTAAAGATATGTTCGCGGTAAAGCATTGTGGAGGTGAGATTCGATACTTTGAATCTTCACACCACCTCCAATCTCTGCAGAGGTGGGATATCATGACACATGCAAAGATTGACATCATCAACCCTCACAACCACTCTAAGGCCAGATCTATCCAGAACCTTATTCGCTAGCAATGTGAAGAGGGGTTTACCACATTCAAACTCACAAAGACAATCTGAAAGAGATCAAAGAAGATCGACCCAGTTAATGGCAAGGTCAAAGTCAGCATACATGTCAAGCCAGCTACTGTGGTTCATAAAATGAAGATATCGTTGGAGTTTCCATTCATGTTCACCAAGTTTCAAAAATGGCACTACGACAATCAAACTGGTGAAGCTGTTATTTGCACCGAAGATCAACTAGATTTTCGTGTCCTAGATCCAATGTATATGTTTATGTTCTCTAACTTTGATCTCCAAGTTTTGTACTCAAAGTCAATCAATCATGGGGCAAGAAATGCAACAAAAGAAGAAGCGCTACTTTTTGCTTGAGTTGTTACGCGAGCACTAAGTATGCGTAAAGAAGCCCTAGACAAGCCAGAGAAAGATTTTCTCAAAGAAACATAAAAGACAAGTATGCAATGGCCTCGGGGGAGATTGTTGGAGCACTTTAGGCCATTCTATTCTATTTATTGAAGATCAGGGACTATTTGTGTCAATTCCAAAGATTTGCTGTTGGCGACACTACAAGCGACACTACTAGTGTCGCCTGGGAGCATGGCGACATTACAGGATAGTGTCGCCAAGAAACATGGCGACACTATACCTAGATCTATAAATAGTTCTTCATTTTCATTGTAGTTAAGCTTTTTGTCCATTTTTCTCCTTCAAGTGTGTGTTTTAGATCTGAGATTAGGGTTTCTTGTTTTAGCAAAGTCATAGGATCTTATTTTAATCAATCTTTTGGGCTATTAATCTATGGATCTTCAAGTTTATCTTTGAGTTCTTAGTTGTTTATCTTATTTTCTACACTTTTTGATCTACAAATTATCACTTATATTGGTAATTTGTGGATCTGATTGTGTTTTGATATCATTAGCATTGGGATCTAGTAAAAACGGACCTACATTAATATCCAGCTCAAACGAACTCCGATTGAACTCATTCCAGGATCGTTGGAACTGGCTCATCGAACCCTAAACTCAAATCCCTAAACCCTAAAAGCCATACCCTAAAGATAAATCCTAAAAGCTAAACCCTAAAAGTTACAAAAGGTAACCCTAAAAGCTAAACTCTAAACCCTAAAGCTAAAACCTAAAAAACTAAACCATAAAATCTGAACGAGCCGGTTCCATGCCGTTGGAATGAGTTTAGTAAGAGTTCGTTTGAGGTGGTTCCTCCATGTTCCCCGTTTTTTTGCCATACCCTTCTGAACCACCATATATATATAATAGAGGTTTTAGTGATATTAAAAAGCGTTTAGGCCATCCGTAGTGGTTTCACGCCCAAGTGATTCACGCCCTCCCACGACACTACCAAATCAGCACAGGGGCAATCACAGCACAGAATCACTAACGTGCGTAGTGGTTTTACGCCTCGCATTTATTTTTTAATAATTAACTAACAAAAAACTAAATTATAAAATAAAAAATACATTCTTAAATAAATAAAAAACTACATTATAAAAATACATTTAAAAAAATAAAAAAACTACATTCATAAAAATAAAATACAAATTACTCATCATCCTCCTCGGCTAAGTTGTTTTTTTTTGTATATTTCTTTTTTTTCACCTCTCTGCGAGTCTACGAGCATTTCCTGTATGGTGGTCATCGACGAATACATGAAACTGGTCAAAGTTCATAGTAAGAAACTTGAGATCTTGTTATTGTTTATCCTGTCTAAAATAGAGTAGCTTATCAACCTTCGCATATATTTTATCAAACCGGTCATCTGAGGCGGACGAAGAAGTAGCCCGTTTACTGCAGGTCCTGACAAAATCACAATAACTGATAGGTTACACACACACCTGCAGAATAAATATGTATGGTGGTGAAACAGAGGAAAATAACAATAGGATGGTGAAGATAACAGGCTAACCACTCAAGAAACACAATACAAATTGATATGAAAGTTCAAGAACACAATGAATAAACTCAAAGCATGTATTGATTCAGAGAAAACTGTGAAAATGGAATGCAAGGGTTACAGCCATCACTCACACCCTAAACATTCT
The DNA here is from genome assembly GCA_023525975.1 of Smallanthus sonchifolius. Taxonomy (NCBI): domain Eukaryota; kingdom Viridiplantae; phylum Streptophyta; class Magnoliopsida; order Asterales; family Asteraceae; genus Smallanthus; species Smallanthus sonchifolius. The sequence goes on along the minus strand of CM042033.1, from coordinate 59,863,545 downwards.
CTAACAAGGCTATTTATAGGCAGCTGACAGGTCATCGAAACTATGTGCAATCAAAACAACTAGTTTCGATTGAACATTTACAACCTAAACATGTACCACCTGTCGAAACTACCTATCTATCGAAACTACTAGTTTCGATTGAACAACCTCAATCGAAACTAGGTAGTTTTGATGGCCCATACTTAAGCTAAGAAAGCAGTAAATTTAAAAAGGAAACTACATAAATACAGAATTGATAAACATAAAGGTCATTTGTTCAAAAGTACATTGATCATATAGCTTCAAAATACTAGACTCTATAAACTCCCCCTAAGCTATTGAATCAATGTCTTCATGTTCTTCATGCAGCTAGTGCATCTTCAAATCTTTTAATGAAAGGCTTCACATTCACAGTCACAACCCTTTGGTATGCTTTGGAATCAGCCTCCTCGTCATCATTGAAAATCTGCATGGGGTGGTTGAACAGAAATTCCAAGTCTTCAGGTTGAAATTTCAGCAGTTCCATTTGCTCAAAGATTAGAATGTCTTCTTTTCCTTCACGTTCTATTACTGCACTACCAATGGTTGAGTTGTAGAACCACCTTCTGAATTTCTGGAGCTGAACAAGTACTGACCTCGGCAATTGTATAGTTTTGATAGTTGTTGCCGGCTTGTACCTCAGATTTACCCATGGCTTTTGAGTTTGAGGGTGAATTCTTGTATTGGATATGATCTTTTTGGGTTGAGAGGTCTTCATGTTCTTGAAGTCATTAAATGTTTGTCTTTGAAGAAAATTTTCAAACTCTCTTGCCATCCCGCCATTGCTTGGATTTTGTAGAGATAACTTTGCTAAGGCTCTGAGATCCTATCTTGGGAGGGTGCTGAAGTCATTGGGTGTATTGAAGTGTTCCACACCTCACTTGTACCTTCTAACGATGAACAAGGACCTCTCCTTGTCATACTTCAACGGGGGGTCACTTCAATTCTTGGTACTCAACGAACCATTCATAATGCTTCAGTGGTTCTTCTGGTTCCAAATTCTTAAACCAGGCCTTCCTGGGGTCTTAGGCATGAGAGGAGGGTGATGATTCTTGTGGGGTTACTGTTTTTGTTGGTGTTGCTTCTAGGGTTGTGCTTGTTGACTCAGCAGTGGTTACGGGATCAGCAAATGCAACTTGAACAGAGGGGTCATCTTCAACATTATCTGATAAGGCTTGAATCTCAACTCCGGCTTCAGTGAAGTACCGGATATTTTCTCCATGATCTTCTCCGAGGGCTATAATTTCTGGGAACTCATCATTAGTCCCATAATCATCAATCTGCCTTAACCTTATCCAGTTCATGATCGGAGTCAATCTCTTCTTCATCGAGTACCACCGGCTCAACTTATGGTTCCTTCGCCTTCCCTTTGCCTCGGTCAGCTCTTATTTGGCTTAGGGAAGGAAGGTTATAATCTTTTTCTTCAACCTTGACCTCTACTCTCTCCTTTGATGATCCAGCTACACCTGAGTAAAGAACTACAGCAGATTCAGGGTTAGACATGAAGGCAGGGGAGGAGGGACCACCAGTAGCTGTAACAGGTGTTGTGGCTGACTCCCCCTGAGCAGTAGAGGCTGGTTCTTTCTGTGTGTCAGCTTGGTGAGAAGATTGAACCATTGAGCACTTTATCTAGTTTACCAAAGCAGTCACATCAAGTAGGTCTTGTTGTTGCTTCAAGAGTTGCTCTTGTTGCTCTACAAGCTGTGATTGCTAGACCTCAAGTTGGTTTTTTAAGGTCATAACTTCAAGCTTTAGGTCTTTCACTTCCTCTTTTTGTTCTAACAATTCAGACTTCAAGATCTTGATCTCTTCATCCTTTTGATATAATTGATCATTCAGCGTCTTTACATTCAAACTTAGCTTCTTGACACATTTTGATGATGATGTTTCTTCCGTGGGTGAGGTTTCTGCTAGAGATTGGAGAGGTGATGGCTGTGGTGTGAGTTACTTAGGTGATGGAGACGTGGTTGTGTGAATGGGTTGTGTGCTGAGATTTTTAGCAATCATGTTATCAAGGACCAGCAAATTTCCTTCTTGAGGTAGATTAGGATGAAGGTTATTAATGATCATCTGTAGAAACCTTTGGTATACTAGAAACATGTCCTTTATCTTCCCAGTGATATTCTTTACCATTTGTTTAAAGACAAGTCCTGAGAAGTTGTAGTCTCTGCCCTTGATCAGCCCTAGAATGGCAGAGGCTACCACTGCATTTGCAGAGTCAAACCCTTCTTTTGTGATGGAGATGCAGTGGATGAACTCATGCACAATGTATCTCCAGTGAGGGGCTAAGAAGGTTTTGGTGATTTGGCCACTCTTGAACTCATCTGGGTGACCCATTCTCCTGAATGTTTCAAGGATAAAGAAGCTTGAGTATTTAGTATGTGCTTCAAGGTTGTCATTGAACATCATTACTTGTCTTATAACAACCTCAGAGATGAGAACATCTAGATTGAAGACAGTGGCTCTGATGTGCTCCTACTGATCACCACTCTAGCAGCAGTTGCCCAAAAGTGCTTGATGGTAGACTCATAGATGGGTAGATTGTGGCTTATTGCAAAGCTCACATTTAAGTTGGCAAGAAAGTTCAACACGGGTACAAAGCCCTCACTTTTGGGATCAGCTGCATTCAGAAATGCACATATGTTGTGCTTCTTAACAAATAAGAGATCCATTCTGCAAATGATAAAGTCAACAGAACATGAGGATAAAGACTTAGAAAAAATTCAGAATCATGTTGATCGAAACTACTTAGTTTCGGTTGAATGACACCCTATCGAAACAACTAGTTTCGATTGAATAAAACTTATCAAAACAAAAGTTTCGGTTGAGCAATAGAGGGGTATAGAAACAACTAGTTTCGGTTGACAAAACTTGTTCAAATTCAGAAAAGTATTATTTTAGTAAGAAGATCCTTTTTCCCGAAACATATAGTTTCGATACCCAAACCCTAAATATGTACACAATCATTCAAAAAGCAGAAAATCTAAGACAAAAATATACTCAAGATATTTGCAAAATAGAAAAAGTTAAATAAAAGCAGAAAAGGGGTAAGAAAAGCCTGTGTTGAGTCGAAACTTCTTCTAACCAAAAAACTTGTAGAAATCTGCAAATATATACACAAACAGGTAAGTAATGAACAATGGTGAAGTTATTAGAGAAATTTCAGTAACATACGACTCTAAAAACAGGTTTTTAGTCATAAAACTTCCAAGAACAAACCCTAGTTTCAATTTGTGAAACCATGATGAAAACTGAGAATACTTATACCTGAGGATGAAGAAGATGAGGGAAATCAGAAAATGTAATCCGATTATCGCAAACTTAGACCACTTTGAAAGAGAGATTTTGTGTGTGAAATGAGGGTGTATGGAGTTTCGGAGAGAAAGAGCATGACGTGAGACTTGATTATGAAGAAATTCAATTTAAAGTTGGACAAAAGAACAAAATGCCCCTGTCGAAACTAGGTAGTTTCAATAGGGTTGGTTAGTTTCGATACCATAGTAGTTTTGGTTGACTAAGTGAGTTTCGATACCTTAGAAGTTTTGGTTGAGTTGAGAATCTTAGAAAATATAAACAAAGGAAACTTTCATAGGTACAACTATTTAAACAAGCTAATAAGGAAGATTAGATTTTCATTTGAGAAAAAATAAAAGAAAAAACTAAATAAAAGGATATTTACACTTAGCCATGGAAAAGATCCAACGTGAGATCATGTCTGAACCAAACTCTTGAAACACTTCGTTTTGCACTCAGCTACTGTGAATCCCTAAAGATAGCTGATATTTGTGCAAGGTAAATCCAAGCATTTGTTTATACGAGATTTCATGTGATTATAAGGCACCATTTAAGCACGAAACACGGCGTGCCCCACGTTTTGAAATAAAATGATTTTGAAAGCCTATCAATCCTCAAGAAATACCTGCATGCATCCTATCATCTCTTTCTGGTTAACCAGGGTACCATCTCGGTAAGTCAAATTCACCACCAAAATAAAAATAAGATCCAAATGGATTTAAGAAGATGTAAAATAAAAAATATCCAAGTGGATATTAAAAAGTACGAGCAATCTAGATCTTTGCGTAAGCAAAACAGAAGAAGTCGTAAAATTATCTAAGCGGATAGGAAAATGTTGAACACCCGAGATCTTTGCGTAAGCAAAACAGACGGGGTCAAATCATCCAAGTGGTTGGGAAAAAAGTTGAACACCCGAGATCTTTGCGTAAGCAAAATACACAGGGTCATCGGCGGTAACTTTCGTTACTTTGACTGTCACCTGGCGCATGAGTCAGAATCCAACACATAAGCCTATATTTGATTGAATCAGTTTCCTTTAGCTAAAATGGGTTAGAGGTTTCAAAAATGGGTTCAAACACACGTGCACAACTGAGATTTAGATTTTCACACTACTGAAGAGTTATAACCATATGTCAGGCCTATCGGCTATTCCTTAGTAAGCACCATCGTTTATGGTCTATTCCATACTTCAAGAAGTATGCCAGACTTAATCACTTCTCACAGGGTCGGATCAAATTTTCGTGAAACAATTTCAATAACATCGGTGAGATCGGGGATAATAACTTTTCATAAGCAAACAAATATATACATAGTAATTCTTTTTCTTTCTTGACAATGTCAAATTTCTCCCCCAAAAGATTTCTTGTAGGATACAGAAAATGAAAATAACTATACAGAACGTAAAATGTTTTTTTTAAATCTTCCCGATTAACAAGTTTAAACATATAAGACTTATGCACAAGATTACTGAAAATTGACCATTTCGAGCATTTCCACCAACTTCTCAAATCTGGCAGAATCGAATGCTTTAGTGAAGATGTCAGCGGTTTGCTTGTCGGTTTTGACTTCAACAATTTTGATATGCTTCTATTCAACACAGTCATGGATGAAATGGTGTTTGATTTCAATGTGTTTGGTTTTGGAGTGTTGGACGGGATTTTTGGTGATGTGAGGAACGGCATTGTTGTCACACAAAATAGGGGTCTCATGGAATGTGATGCCATAATCAAGAATCTGATGGTGTATCCAACGGACTTGGGAACAACAAAGGGCTGCAGCAATGTATTCAGCTTCAGTTGTGGACTGAGAAACGGTGGTCTGTGTCTTAGATTTCCAGGACACAAGTCAATTGCCAAGAAACTGACAACCCCAAGAAGTGGATTTAGGGTCTAAGTTGCATCCCTCATAGTCTGAATCTGAATATGCAACAAGATCAAATAGGTTATTTTTAGGATACCAAAGTCCAAGTTTTGGCTTATACTTTAAATATCTTAAAATACGTTTGACAGCAGTTAAATGAGAGAATTTAGGATTAGCCTGAAAGCATGCACACAAGCACACTGCAAACATGATGTATGGTCTGCTAGCAATGAGATACATGAGAGATCCTATCATAGAGAGATAGAGGTGCTGATCAACGCTTTCACCATCTATATCAGGAGATAGAGAATGTCGAACTTCCATGGGAGTATTGAATGGATGAGACTCGGTCATTTTGAACTTGGTTAGAATCTCTTTAACGTATTTCTCTTGATGAATGAGAATCCCTGACTCCGACTAATCAACTTGCAATCCAAGAAAGAACTTCATTTCCCACATGGAGCTCATTTCAAACTTAGAACACATCACTTCTTCAAAATCTTTGCACAGCCTTGGATTAGTGAATCCAAAAATGATATCATCAATATAAATCTGCACCAAAATGGTATCCGCACCATCCTTCCGTTTAAACAAAGTTTGGTCAATAGCTCCCCGTGTAAAACCATTATCAAGCAGATGCTTGGATAAGGTTTCATACCATGCACGAGGTGCTTGATGAAGACCGTACAATGCCTTATCCAATTTGTAGACACGGTCTGGATAAGTTGGATCAATGAAACCCGATGGTTGCTTGACGTAAACTTCTTCTTGGACCTTTCCATATAGAAATGCGTTTTTAACATCCATTTGATAGACTGTGAAGTCCATGTAGGCTGCGTAGGCTAGAAACATTTTGATGGCTTCCAAGCGTGCCACTTGTGCAAAAACTTCCTCAAAATCAATTCCTTCCTCTTGATAAAACCCCTGAACTACCAATCGGGCTTTGTTTCGAACCACAATTCCTCCTTCATCCTTCTTGTTACGAAATACCCAACGGGTGTCTTTGGAACTTTGTTCCTTGGGAGGTCTACAAGATTCCAAACTTGTAGCTTTGTGAATTGTTGCAACTCTTCCTACATTGCTTCCACCCAACTGTTATCGAGTAATGTAGCTTTGGTATTCTTTGGTTCAACTTGAGAAATGAAGCATGTGTAAAGACCGTCATTCATTGCTTTTGTGGCACTTCCAGTTCGAACTCCCACATTGAGAGGACCAATAATATTTTCGGTGGGATGATTATTGTGAACCCGTAATTGTGGAATTATATCCTCTTCCGGATTGTTTTCTAGATTAGTGATATTGTTGTCGGGAATCACTTCTTCTTCTACTTCAGGATCTGCAGTAGAGGATTGTTGACCAACATCCACTATTGGAGGAGTTTGTTCCTTAACAGTTTCACTTGTTGCAACGGAAACCGAGGAACCCGAAGTGGATTCAGCAGAAATTGTAGGAGGAATATCCCCATTTTGACTGATTGAGGATGAACTTGGATCATTTATGGGACCTACGTTATTCACAGACAAGAGCGGATTAGCTGAGACAGATATATTAGTAAACATAGGAATATTAAATGATTTAAACAAAGATTCGACATCAAAAAGCCAATCAGGACCGTCCCCTAAGTCTGAGTGATTGCTTTCGTGCCAGTTGATGTCAATGGATTCCAGCATAATTCTTCTTCTCTTATTGTAGACCCGATAAGCTCATTGATTAGAAGAGTAGCCCACAAAGTAGCATTCATCTCCTTTAGCTTCAAACTTGTTCAGCTGGTCCGAAGAGTTCAACATGGTGCAAACACATCCAAATTTTTTGAAGAAATCAAGAACAGGCTTTCACTTATACATGATCTCATAGGGGTCTTGTTGCAACTTTTGGTAATGAGGACACGGGTTTGAACGAAACAAGCGGTATTGACTGCCTCGGCCCAAAATGTGACAGGAAGCTTAGAATCAACGAGCATTGTTCTTGCTGCTTCAATCAACGTACGATTTCTTCGTTCAGCTACACCATTTTTCTGTGGAGTACAAGGTGCACTGAACTGACGGGAGATACCTTTAATTTCATAAAAAGAATCCAAAATGGCATTCTTGAATTCAGTGCGATGATCACTTTTGATAGTCTTCACCCTTAAATTGAACAAATTCTTGATCTGTAGTAGATGAATCTTCAGAGTTTTCGGCGTCTCATCTTTTCTAGCCAGAAAGAATACCCATGTAAACCGAGAGAAGTCATCTATTACTACCAAGCAGTAGGACTTTCTACCATGACTCATGACACTAACAGGACCAAAGAGATCCATGTGAAGTAATTGGAGGGGAGAGTCGATAGAGTTGATGGTCTTGCGTTTGTGAGAAGATTTGTGTTGTTTACCCTTAGAACATGAAATGTAGTGTTCTACATGAGAGAGGTCTTTGAGAGGCAAACCGGTGACAAGGTTTCCTCGAACGAGACTGTAACATCCCAAAACTGGTAATAAATAAATAAAAACACGATCGAAATTTATAATTTTTAAATGGCGAAAGGAAAACGCATGGGCTTGGGCTCGGCTCCAATTGGCCGAAGGAAGCCCAAGTATATAAGGGCAAGGGCTGCTCCAAACCTTTCATTTCTACCATTCACAAGTTCTAGAGAGAGAGAAAAGAGCTCGGGTCTAGGGAGAGAAAGTGACGGATCGACTCGGGAATTCAGGAGAACGTTGCTGCTCTCGTGATCATCTCCTCTGAATCAGAAATCCAATCCATGTAAGCGTTCGATCATAATCTGAGTTTTTATGATTTTTTAGGATTTTCGGGTTTTGGCTAAAAAGGTAACGATTTTGCGGATGAAACTTGAAAATGAGCTTAGGTATAGCATCTAGAATGAAAACCGAACGTTTTGATCTAAGAAAATTGAGATATTGACTCGATCAGACTCGCATGCAAAAACTTCAGATTTTTGGGGAAGACGATATATGCAGACCCATCGAAACTACTTAGTTTCGATATGTGCAGACCCATCGAAACTACTTAGTTTCGATATGTGCAGACCCATCGAAACTACTCAGTTTCGATATATGCAGACCCATCGAAACTACTCAGTTTCGATATGTGCAGACCCATCGAAACTACCATAGTTTCGATATGAGCCCACGATCCGAAGCTAAGATTACACCTAAGTTACTTATCGAAACTACCAAGTTTCGACATAAGCAACCTATCGAAACTACCAAATTTCAACATAAGCAACCTATCGAAACTACCAAGTTTCGACATAAGCAACCTATCGAAACTATCAAGTTTCGACATAAGCAAATCCATCGAAACTACTAGGTTCAAGCATAGTAATGTCTAGTGTCATCTAGGAGCACTACCTTATGTGTATGACTTTATTATACAGATTGTGAGTGACATTAGTGACGCTCAGTAACCAGCTAAGTGTATCTCAGAAACTATTCATCAGGTGAGTTCTATGTGCCCCCTTCTATGATATGTGCAAACCTTATTAAATGTTTTGGGGCTGAAATGTATACACTAAATGAATAAATAATATGAATGCTAATGTGATCATACGTGATGTACTAATATATATTATATATATATGAGAATGAATTATAAACAAAGAATTGAACGTATGTTTACAAAGAATGAAGGAAAGAATGGCATAACGTAAATAAATGAAATCTTGCTTTATAATTATTTATATTGCATGTTATGAATGTATGTATACGTTATGGACGGAAACGAAGCTAACGGCTACTTCTGTAGACGGACGACCACGTGACTATTTTGCAACCGGGAAAGAAACGTTCCTTCGCAAGCTAGGACGTATAAAAGGCATAAAAGGGCGGTCGAAGTAAATGCTAATATAGTATAACGGTTGCATAAACACTCGCGTGGGAAACGGATGACTTATGGCAACGGGCGAATATGACGCACTACGACGGTAGGACGGGTAAGACGGACGGCCGAAGGTTGGCCGGACCAAAGTTAAGGCGGACGTTTCTAGGACCGGACGAGTAAAAGGGCTATGACGGTAGCTCAAGGGCGTATGTCTTTGTGATATACGTACCGTAAGATGGGTTGATCACCCTTATGTGTATGACCAATGAATGTTAAAGAAAGAAAAGGTGAATACATATCTATGTAATCACATAAGAATGAAGAAAGAAAAGTAAAAGCTATGAATACGTATTTGTAGAAATATATGTATATAATTATGTATACTTATGAAGAAAAGAATGATCATACTTAATAGATTTAAACTAGAACTCACCAGCGTTAACTGACTTTTAGTATACATTTCAGGTACAGAAAGGAAGGTTCGTGCGAAGGTGTGAAGGTTACCCGGCACAAGACTGGCATCCCATGTTTATATATGTTAAGACAAATGTTATGTACTTAATTTTAAAAGACTTCCGTTGTTATGTCATGTCATGTTACGTTATGTAATGAATGAATTCGAATGTTCTAAATTTAAGCTCAGTGATTTTGACTATGTTTATGAGTAAATCCAACAAGTGAGGTTACCCGGAAAAAGGGGCCTTACAAGTTGGTATCAGAGCAATAGTTTGAGAGATTCAGACATCCCTAAATGTCTGGACTCAAACTGATTATGGGACCAACGCACGAATGTCAGTCATGGGTAACCAACGCCAACGCCAGAACGATAAGTAAGTATTGAAGTTAATGCACTTGGATAAGAATAGATACCTTAACTTAGAACAAATAGATGTCAATGTCACAACCGACTTGAAGAGTTTTGAACCCGAAAAGCAATGTAAATTAGTAATCACAAACCGGTCACTGTAATTAATAATTTACCTTGCACGTACTGTTCCAAACTATGATCTGAAGAAATGACATTGATGTATTCCCTTTATAACTATCAGGAAACTAAGAACTATGGCTGGTGGAGGAAGGACAGGACGCCGAGGCGGTCGCACTGGCCGAGTAGGTAGACCTCCATTGAACCAAAGATTTGAAGAAGAAGAAGAAGAGAGTGTGCACGCAGAAGTGAGGTTACCCAGAAAAAGGGGCCTTACAGAGACGATTCATTGTTTTGAAGTTGACGTGCCCTAGTCTTCTATGCCATAAAAAGGACTCATCTTCTGACGCTTTTGAGAGAAAGCAGGATTTGATTCTTGATGGATTATTCATATCCAGACTATAGGTGTTGAATCTTTGAGGAGCACGCATAAGGATTAAGTCTTCATGAATAAAAATTTCAGGTTTCATAATCAAACACTCCCTTGAGTTGAAGAGAGCACAGAAGTCTTTGTCACAAATCTGGGACAAACTCATCAGATTGAACTTTAGCTGTGAGACGAAGTTGACTCTTTCCAAACTATTTACACCGTTGGACACAGTTCCTTGTCCTTCTATCTTTCCTCCTCTAGGATGGTCTGCAAAGGCAACAAACTCTCCATCCATTGGGTGTTAATATTGTAGTAACGAAAACTAGGAGGTCATGTGCCTTGAGCAACCACTGTCGACATGCCAGATATTGTCTCCAGTCCTCCTCGATTGCCCCAACACATACCAAATCAATCAGAGTTTGGTACCCAAGCCATTGCTGACTTGGAACTTCTTAACATCACAAGATACTTCTCGGAAATCATAATCAGAATCCTCCTTTAAAGAATTATGGTCATCAAAAAGATCATTATTTTTAATTTTCTAAGTTCTTCTCAAACTATTCTTAAAATTCTTTATTCTTTTACGTCTCAAATCTCTCCTATGTTTCGATTTAGAAACATTTTTATAATTCAGTAAATCATTTCAATCACATTTATTTGAATTTAAGACAGAGGATGACACATTTTCTTCATTAAACTGATATGTAGACAAATTACAAGTTTTGAAAACATGACCAGGTTCTCCACAACTGAAACATGTTTTATCACACGACTGCTTAGCCTAATAATTGTCATCACAGGATGATGAAGATGATTGTGATGTTGAGGCATCAAAATTAGAAGCACCTCTTTCTTTTTCAATTCTTTCTTCAGATGTTTGATCTTTCTTTAATCTGAAAAACTCCTAATTGCTCATTGTTTCTTGAGGAAGATCAGTCATAACAATTCCTGGACTTTTAAAATTGGCAATACAACTCATAGCATTTACAGACTTAGGAACAAATGGTAAAGCATCTTTAAACTAAGAAATGTCATTCCTCAAACAATCATGCTCAGAAGGCACGAAATCAAAATACAAGTTTTCAGTGTGTTCACAAATATCAGGTATTGACACGGACATATTATTACAATCATCCAACTCATATTCATTTAAATTACTTCTTTTACTAGTACTCTCATGACAATCATCTTCAGAACTTACAAAGTCTGACTCTGCACAAGAAGCAAAATTATCATAATCAGAAGATTTAGTATAATCATCAGCAGATGAGGTACAAACAAATGGTGTGGGAACATGAGGAGCTGGCATATCAGCGAATCTACTTGTTTTGGAATAAGGCGGAGGATGTGTATTATACCCAATACCTTCTGTGACTTTCTTTTGAATTTGCTTATCAATGATTCCAAACAAAACTTTCTGATCTATACCCATGTTTTCAACTTGAAAATTTACCTTTTCAGCCTTTTGAAGTCTTTCAGTTAAAACTTGATTATTATTATTTTGGGTGGTAAGTTGCACAATTAAAAATCGGTTTTCAGCAGAAATGGCACGAATTTTCTTTAAATACAGTTTCTCGTTTTTAACCACATAATCATACATGACTTTTATATGATCGCGTTCATCGACCGAAGCTTGGTGATGAATCTATATTTTTGAATTTCATTTAAACATGATTGAGATTTGTAAATTCGTGACATTACCTCAGCTGGAGCAGCACTGAAATCCTCAGTTAGTTAGATAAAAACAAGTTTATCCTTTTCCTCAATGTCAGCCATCAGTGCCCTATCAGCTGCTTCCTCCTCTTGATCTCCCCAATGATAATGCCCATCAGCTTGACAGACCAAAGCTTTAGAGTCGGATGTTGCAGTGGAGTTGGGAGAATTAGCAGCTTGTTTTCCATTTGAGTTCTTCTTTTCTTGCTGCTCCTTGGAAGAAGGCTCCTTGCAGTTCCTAGTAAAGTGACCAAGTTGATCATAGTTGTAGCATCTCACCTTCTTGATGTCAAATCCCATAGTCTTCCCCATTCTAAATATATCCATCCCAGTTCTTTTGAGGGATCTCTTAGTCCTCAAAGCTAGCATTGCCATACACCAGTCAATGTCCATCTTCTCTAAATCATCAGAATTAATCTGCTCCAAGTCATCAGGTTGGAAACTGACCGTTGTCAGGTTTCCTGAAATCAATGCATCATAGCATGACATGAAGGCAGTCATAATAGGCAGATAGTCATTAGGGAGCATAGGAGACTGCTTCTGTGTGATAGAGGAGCTGGAAGGCCGGATCCCAGATGCAGAAGGTGGATCATCAGTCTGAAAGTATGCCATAGTAGTTTTGCTGGACTGAGTGGAAGAACTTTGACCAGCAAGAAGAGTGGTATTTCCTGACTGATTTGCTGGAGTGACTCCATCTTTTTTATCTCCAACTCATAAGATTCCAAAATGTTGTAGAGTTCTTGTTGTGACAGATCACTTAGCTTCTCAATTTTCTTCATCATAATTCTGTATATATCCCATTCCTCAATCAGTGAATCAAGCAGCTTTTTGTTCAATTCAACTGTTTCAGTTCCTAAAACCTTCAACTTAGATACAATACTTCAGAACCGGTTGATTAACTCAGACATAGGCTCTCCAGGAACACTGCTAAACATCTCATATTGCTTCTTGATCAAGTCTCTCTTGCTTTCCCTTACCTCAGCACTTCCATCATATTTAGTACATAAAGGCACCCAAAGATCTTTGGGAGTGGTATACTCAGCAAATATGTTGAACACATCCATAGGAAGAGCCATAGCAATAGATCCATAAGCTTTGTTGTCTCTGACAATTAATGCAATATCCTTCTCATCATATTCAGCAACAGTCTTGGGATGCTAAACATATGCAGTAGTAGTAACTGGCTTGTGTAGACCATCAATGACTGACTGCAGGAGGGTATGGTCATGGAATTGAAAGAAGCTCTTCATCTTTTTGGTCCAATCATCAAAATATTTAGTGGACACAAGGACAGGTGGTTTGTTTCCCCAGCATATTCGTTGGTGCTTGAAGATGTCATTTCTCATAATTTTAAGACTGAACAATAGCTAGTTTCAATGGATAGAAACTTTGATCAAAACAACTAGTTTTGATTGAGGACAGACTGCCTGAAACTCCTAGTTTCGATAGATAAAAAAATACCCGAAACTACTAGTTTCGATGATGAGAGAAACCAACAGAAACTACAAGTTTCGATTGAAACTAGTTTCGATGATCAGCTGCAAGAGTTAGTTTCGATAAAAGATAAGAAAAAAACACTAGTTTCGATGATACCTTTTCTCAGACAAGAAGTTTCGGTAGACAACAGAAAACAGAAAATGTTCCCAGTAGTTTTGATACCTCCTTCTTCAAGCTTCAGCAGACTCCATGGATGAACAGCTTCAAAAATCAAAGAGAATAAAATAGTAATCCAATTTAGCGAAAATCTTCCAAATGTGTTTCTCAACACGAATCAATCTTCAAATCCGAGAATCTCGAAGAAATAACCCAGAAAATGAGGAAATAAAGCCAAAAACCAATGAAACAGTACCAACACATGCAGAACCAGAAAACCTTCAATTTCAGACAAAAATACACCTGAAATCGATCACTAAAACCTGATAATACTCAGAAATCAAGGGCATAATGCTCTGATACTAATTGTAGGTCCTGATTTTACACAAAATCACAATAACGGATCAATTACACACACATCTGTGGAATAAGTGTGTATGGTGGTGTAACAGAGGAAAATAACAATAGGATGGCGAAGATAACAGGCTAACCACTCAAGAATCACAATACAAATTGATATGAAGCTGCAAGAACACAATGAATAAACTCAAAGCTTGTATTGATTCAGAGAAAAATGTGAAATTGGAATGCAACGGTTACAGCCGTCACTCACACCCTAAACATTCTCTAACAGGGCTATTTATAGGTAGCTGACAGGTCTTCGAAACTATGTCCAATCGAAACAACTAGTTTCGATTGAACATTTACAACAAAAACATGTACCACCTATCGAAACTATCTATCTATCGAAACTACTAGTTTCGATTGAACAACCTCAATCAAAACTAGGTAGTTTCGTTGGCCCAGACTTAAGCTAAGAAAGCAGTAAATTACATTAAAAAGGAAACTACATAAATACATAATTGATAAACACAAAGGTCATTTGTTCAAAAGTACATTGATCATATAGCTTCAAAATACTAGACTCTACATTTACCTTTGTTGTTTTTTCGGGGTAGACGAACAGATTCTTCCTGTGTTTTAATTTCGTCATCGGTATCATTTAGATTAATGCGTGAAGATATACCGGACGTTTTTGTTCGTTTAGACGACTGGCTCGTCAACTGGACTTGGCCCCACCAGGAGAGTTTCTAATAATACCCCATGCTTTATAAGAATAAAGCCGCCCCCACTACGGCTTTGTACTCATCAAAAGCTTCTAAACAAATATCTTGGTCGCTTTGACCACTTTTACGGTTGTTGTAGTGTTTATCGTAGAAGTTGTTAAACTTAGCAAGTTTGTTGTTATAGTCTCGTCATTTACTAGAGATCTTGTCGGCGTTACGGTATTCGCCCCTCCTTTTTACTAGAGATATTTTTACGGTATTGCGGCGTGAAATTTTTCACGAACACGTAACCAAAATTCCTTACCTTTTTGATTATTTGCTATACAAATATATAAAAATTATTTACACATTATAAAAAATTACATAACAACTTATAAAAATATAAACGTCTTACCAATTTTTGGGTCCTTCGATACGTCTACCCAAGTTTGTGCCAAAACAAATTCTTCTTTCGGTGTCCACTTTTTATGTACACGTGGGGTTGTGACGTAGGTTGTTTGTTGTTTCTTTTTATGATAATGTTTCTTTGGTTGCGTCGACGGTTGTGTCTCGGGAACGGATTCAGTGACTTGTTGTGTTTCGGGTATGAAATCTGGTATTGGAAAGGTAAGGGTCGGAGGTGGTTGTTGTGTTGGATGCGTTTGGTGAAAGGTAAAGTTTGTCGGATAAATATTGGGATTGAGTATGTGAAAAATGTGTGGTTCAGGTGACGTACTTGGAACATAAACATCTTGAATATTAGGATTGAAGAGGTTGCTCGGGTCATTGTTTGGGTTGTGATTTTGAAAGAAGAACCAAGTATTTGGGTTGTTGCAAATATTCGCATAATGTGGATGGTTTGGGTTCCAATGATTTATTTTTGAGTAAATTTAAGAGTTTGAGTATTTGAGAATTTTAAAGAAATAGGAAAGATTGAAAGATTATATGTTTGAATTTGTAAAATGGTTAGGTATCTATAAAAGAAATTTTATTATTATTATTTTAAATAGTAAACGGCTATTTTTGACCGTTGGAAGATTTGGACGTGTTACCCCTTTGCCCGTGATTTCAGCCATGCCCACAATCACATTCTAAGAAGGCGGTGTTCCACACTTATAAAATGCCATGTGAATCACACCCCATTACACATGCTCCTGAGAATTAATTTAAACTTACGTAAAAAATTATGTTTGACTTTAAATACATATAAATACAAAATTTATTACACGGGTAATAGTACCAGAAGAAAAGACAATATTTGTTGACAAGAGCATAGTGCCCATGATAAAATGATGTTGACATACCATAATGGCATAATATTGTGCTCTTCGGTTAATGGACTCGTGGGCGGACCTACTCAACTTTTTACGTGCAATGCAAAAAAAATTTTACGGTTTTATGTATCCGGTAATAAATTACGTTACCCCTCAATTTTTTTTAAAAGCTCAACACTTCATAAAAAGTCCAAAATTATATAAAAAACACAATGCGTTACCCCAAGTCTCCACATTTCATTAAATGTTTTGAGGTATTGGGTTTTAATAAACATTCAGAACAATTCCCAAACTCAACTTACCCAAGCGGTCGGCCAAGAAGAAAGACAGAGAGAGCGGGAACTGTGACACTATTAGAGCCAGAGACCGACCACTCGACTAGCCGCTCGACCTAATTTGAGACCACCGCCCGGAGCCGCCTCCGCCAAACCCCAGTCCTCCGCCAGTAGTCCGCCCCTCCGCGGCTCCGCTGTCCGCCTCGACAGTCGCATGTTACCGTAAAAAAAATTGTTTACATAAAAGTATGATAAAAAAAATTTTGATTCATTTACATGAAAGTACGGTCAAAAAAAAATTTGTTTACATGAAAGTACCGTCAAAAATAAAATTTGTTTCATTTACATGAGAGTCGTGTACGCACTACATCTTAAATACATCATTATTACGTAAACTCTCATCCTGTATAGTGGGATGCAGAGGTGGTGGTCGCCCATCGACACCGCCCTCATTGATAATGTAGACAACGGGCACTGCATAAATGGATAGTGCGGCGAATCTAATTTATGTCTAATAAGTAATAATTTATAATATTTAACTTTTTTTAAAATATAAATGCACTATTTTGTTTAAACTTTTATTGAAAACAAGTTGTTTTCAAAATAAAGTATTTTCTTAATATTTTACTATCCATTTCCAAATTTTACTGGTCACTCACACCATGTGTGGTTGATGACGTATTTAGTCTTGTAAATATAAAAAAAAGTTCCTTTATTTTGAAAATGACTCGGTTTTCAAAAAAAATTTGTAGGTCCTGAGCAGACTTGTAAACACAGATATGCAGATAAATTCTTCAACCGGTCCGAATCAAGAGGCGGAATCCCTTGATCCGGTATCACTCTCGAATCAGAAAAAGGTAGAGACGGGTGCGGGAATCACGTATACGAACAGTGTTGAAGCACTTTTGTGTGACAGACACTCTGGATAGTGTCTTAGCTTTTGTACTTGTCTTGTATGAATTAGTCTTTGTATGTTAGTGTCTGTATGTATTAGTTATCGAGTTGTAATTTCTAATGCATGTTATTGTTGTAAAATTTCTCTAAGTGTTTTGCGCACTTAGTATGTACGCAGGAATTACTTCATGCGTACTTAGCAAGTACGCAAGAACACTCTGTGTACTTGCTAAGTACACATGAATAATTTGCCCTGCGCACTTGTTAAGTGCGCAGAGATCAGGTCTAATATAGATAGAATAGGTTAACAGAATTTATGTACGCAGACATTTGCACTCAGTATATTCTCTCTGTAACCTTTTAAGTTTATAATAGACAGAGTTTGAAAGTGATTTCGTTGTCGGTTTACTTTGTGTTGCTTGATTCTCCACCTAGTCACGGGCATTCCGCACCCGGTCCGACTAGTCACACACCCACACATAACGATCTGAGACACCCGGGGACCTACAAGTGGTATCAGAGCATTATACTCTTGATTTCGAGTGGTGTGAGTGTGTTAGGAGCATCTTCTACACATCCTACAGAGATTTTGAAAGCAAAAGTGGGTGTTTTTATTGATTTTTGTGATAAAATAGGGGTAGCTCTTGAGCACTATTTTAGAAACAAAAATCACTCAAAAATCGATTTTGTTGTGTATTTGAGTGTTTTGAACATCAAAGGTTGGTTAGAAACAAATTTCAGACCCTTTGGCTCATTTTGTTTGGTCATTTCTTCAATTTCATCTGTCTTCGGTGTGATTCAAGTGACCGGAAAAAGTTGGTGAGGGTTGGTGAAAAAGTGACATGCGTACTTACCATATTTGGCAACAAGTACAGTCTTGCTGCGTACATTTGCTGCGTACCTAAGTCATCTCCTGCGTACTTATCATTTTCTCCTATGTACTTGTCAAGTACGCAAGAGCAAATTCTAAATACGCAAGACCAGATTTTTTAAGTGCGCAAGGCAAGAGTCAAGTGCGCAAGTTGTTTTGACTTTTCTGAAATTTGACTAAGTGTCACACTATGGCAAATCTTCAGAACCTCGGTAACCTACTTAATTATGACAATGAAATTGAAACCACGCAAAAACCGCCAAAGCTGCTTAATGTAAATGATTATTCAAATTGGAAAGCACGCTTTGAACATTATATCTCATATACTGATTCCTCTTTGTGGATACCTATACTTGAGGGGTATAAGCATCCAAGTTATACATATCTTGATGATGTTGTCCCCAAGCCTATTTCTAAGCTAGACGAAGAAGAAAAGAAAGTCTATGATAGAGAAAAGAAAGCACATGGATCTATTACAATGGCCCTAACTAAAGAACTCTTTCACAGCTTCAGAGGTTATGATAATTCGAAAGATCTCTGGAAGGCATTGCAGAAAAGATTTGAAGGGAACAGTGACATCAAGAAGAGCAAGAGAGATCTTCTGAGAAAGCAGTATGAGTGCTTCAGATATCTGGAGAATGAATCTACTGATGAACTTATATCTAGATTCTATCATCTTCAAACTGAGTTAAAAGCTTTTGAGCTAAAGTATCCTGATGAGGAATTAGTTGAAAATTTTCTAGATGCTTTACCACTAAAGTTTGAGATGTATACCACTCTGCTAAGAGAGAACCCGAAGTTCTATGAGATGATGATTGAAGAAGCAATCGGTAAGGTTCAAGCTCACGATATGAACCTGAAAAGAAAGGAAAGCTCAGGAAGACCTCAAATCCAAGACCCTTCTATGTATTATGCGACGTCTTCCTTAGCTAAAACATCTGGTTCTGGTATAGCCTTATTCTCAGGGAACTCTAATGAAGAAGATAACCCAAATGGTTATGGTGGTCATACATGCTTTACAGCATCTGGATCTGGTTCTCACCACCAACATCCCTCAAGGAATCCTCCATCTACATCTTCAGCTAACCAGACTGCTATAGCCAAGATAGCTGAAGATCATGTAGCATTATTTTCATCGTGTATGCTTGCCTATGAGAACTTCATTGGTGGCAAGCTTACAGATCCTGAGACAATTGAAGAAGATTTTAATCAAGTGGATCCAGATGATATGGAGGACATGGATATTCAGTGGAATATGGCCATGATCTTGAGAAGGGCCAAGCGTTTCTTGAACAGAACTGGCCGAAAGTTTATTGGTGGGCATTCAATTGCCAAGGTGGGTTTTGACAAATCCAAGGCCAAGTGCTACAAGTGTCAGAACTTTGGACACTTTGCTCGTGAATGTCAGAAGGATAAAGCACCTGCCTCAGGATTCACAAGACCAAGCCAGGGAAACAACCAAGGAAACAATCAAGGGTACAACTCTAACAACCGCAATCAAAGTTAAGGTGGAACGTCCAATGCTTTGGTGGCTCAACAGGACGAAAGCTTTGATTGGGGTGTTCATTTGGAGGATGCCCTTATTGCACAAACACAGATTGGGCTAGTGACTGAGATGGTGGAGATGATGGAAGCAGAAGAACGGGTAGCGTCTGTAGCTGACCAAGAGGAGTCTACAACTGCATTTGCCCTCATGGCCATTGGGGAAGCATCAAGTTCGTCAACTGAGGTAGACTCTAATTCTTTTGCTATTATTTCATGTTCCAAATGTCTTGGCTTGAAATAAGAAAACTCAAGGCTTCAGGACAAAGTCGAACCCCTTCGTATTGCAGCGTTAAGCTACAAGGAAAATGAAAAACGTTACAAATATTCAATTGAAACTTTAAAGAAAGAAAAACGTGATTTTTCACTTTAAATCAGCGAACAAGTTTCATTTGGATGTTGCATACAAGGGGTTAGAAAAGAGAAATAATGAAATTACCAAGCTGCAGAATGGGGTCTTATAGTTAAATGGTAAAATTGAGAAGTTGAAAAATTCTCGCTTTGTGGTGGAACACTACGAATCAGTAGTGAGGCAAGTGAATGGCTTAGGGCTGGGTACTAATGCCATTCCTCCACCAGTTAGCGGGAAATTTGTCAACAGATTAATTGACATTGATTTGTCTTGCCTTGATGAGTCCTCAAGTCAGGATGATTCCTCTAACAAGGATGATTCCTTAAGTAAGGCTGACTCTGCATCTAATGAAGAGTTCTTTAATGCTTCCGATGATGGGTCCGAGAACACCTGCCCTGAAGGAGTAGTCTCTGAGGAGTTGCTAGGTGAACAAAAAGTTAAGAAAAACATTATCACTAATAGTGATAATTGTATTTTGACTAAACCCAATATCATTTAATCAAATGAAAAATTAAAAGTGATGCTTTATGGGGGATATAAAAACATTAATCAAGTTAAGAAAGAAGCTTTTTCAGCTCATTTTGGGCTTGGTTATCAAGAAAATTTGCAAAAATTTTATATTCCCAAAAACCAATCATCATCGGGTCAAACTACTGTTCACCAAACAACTTCTCCTGCTCATCATGCTAAGTCATTTAATGCCAGATCTAATGAGCCTTACAGGAGGACTTACAAAGAAAAAAGAACTTGCTTGCTTTCACTGTGGTATGGTTGGTCACATTCTTGTGAACTGTCCTGCTAAGAACCAAGGGAAGCGGCCAATTGTTTCACAACCGGCTGTTATCCCTAAGTCACCACTAGTGAAGCATTCCAAAAGTCCAAAAGCAAATATGGTGAAACCACCAGTAAAACCTATGGTAAAGCTAAAGATCACATCTGAGGCTAAACCATCTGTTTCAAAAAAGGGAAAGCTACCTGCTAAACCTAGTGCATCTACCTCTGGTAGTGCACCAACCGGTGAGAAACCTGTGGTGAAACTCTCTAAGCCACAGAGGAGAAGAAGAAACAAGAGATTAAGAAAGCCGGAACAGCTGGCTGGAATTCAATCAGGTGAAGCTTCCATTAGTTCATCTGCTGCTGTTGAATCTAAGTCTATTGTTCCAGTTAAGAAAAAAAAGAGGTCCTGTAATAACAAATCCAAAAGTTCTTAATCTCCTGGTCCCAAATTTTCTAAAGATTCATCCATTTTTTACAGTCACGACTGTGAATTAATTAAGGTTGTTTATTTTTAAAAAAATGGACGACCCAAGACCACTATGGCTTGGGTCACCAAATCTAAATAATTTCTTGTGACTCGTGCAGGGACATCCGAAGGGTACTATCTCTAATCGTTGGTATGTAGATAGTGGATGCTCCCGGCACATGACAGGCAACATGGACCTGCTTCAAGATGTAAAACCATTTAGAGGCGGCTACGTGGCCTTTGCTGGAGAGAAAGGCGGTAGTATCACATGTCAAGGCGTGGTTTCAAATGGTTGTGTCAGCTTCGACAACGTCAACTACTACGAGCAGCTGAAGCATAAATTGTTGAGTGTCTCCCAGATGTGTGACAAAGAGTACTCGGTTATGTTTGACAAGACTGATTGCATGATTCTCAAACCTGGTTTTTAGGTTCCTGAAGACTGGATTCTGATGCGAGCGCCAAGGACAAATGATACCTATAAGATCGACATGAGCGTGGCAAAAACCACCTCATCAATTGCTACTTGTTTTCTTACCAAAGCGACAGAGCTTGACTCTATCTTGTGGCATAGGAAAATCGGACACATTTCTTATCGAAAAATGAATCATCTTGTCCGAAATGGTTTGGTAACCGGTGTTCCTAAGCTGAGATTCACCGTTGCAGATGATTGTATGCCTTATAAAAAGGGTAGACAGCAACGGAAGTCTCACAAGCCTAAGCTCCAAAACTCCATCGATACCCCTTTGGAGCTATTGCATAAGGATCTGTTTGGTCCCATAAATATCAGAAGTATTGGAGGTAAGTCATACTGTGTGGTTGTAACTGATTCTTTCTCACGTTTTTCTTGAGTGCATTTTTTAGGTACTAAGGACGAAACTGCTGACATTCTTCAATACCTGATCCTGAGCTTGGAATCTCTTTACAAGTTGAAGGTTAGAAGAATAAGGAGTGATAAAGGAACTGAATTCAAGAATAATTTGATGGAACTTTTCTGCCTCAAGAAGGAGATCCATCACTAATTTAGTGCCCCGTACACACCTAAGCAAAATGGAGTCACAGAACGGAAGAACAGAACCTTGATTGAGACTGCGAGGACAATGTTGTCAGATGCAAAGCTTCCTGTCACTTTCTGGGCAGAAGTAGTTAATACAGCTTGTCATGTCTTGAACAGAGTTCTGGTTGTGAATAGGCACAACAAGACTTGCTATGAGTTGATCAACAATCGACCTCCCAATCTTGACTATCTAGTTCCTTTTGGTAGTACCTGTTCCTTATTGCTACAATACAAAGACCGCAAGTCTAAGTTTCATGCAAAAGCCGTGGAAGGAATCTTCTTAGGGTTTTTATAAGAGAGTGTATAATATAGGAACTCGTACTGCCGAGGAATGGTTTGAAGTGGATTGTAGTAAACATAGCATTCCACCAGAACCAACTGGTCCAGCTTGGGGTTTTGATTATGATGCGCTATTCAAATCTTTCAACCTTCATGATTTGTCTGTAGATGATGCCGCAAATGTATATGAATTATTTGGTGGCGGTGATGACTCCATTTTCTCAACATGTGCTACCGTACCGATTGTAACTCCTGATTCCAATGTTGCATCTGCATCTGGAACTCATGATTGTGATAACAATGACGATGTTCATGTTGACGGAAATGACGCTCAAGCTAATCCTAACACTCGTGTAGGAAATGAAGCTCCAGCTGATCCAATCAACATTGAATCTTCTTCTTCTGGAACACAGGATATGGGGGAGTTGAGCACGAACCTCGATTCAGAAATTCAGGAACCGAATGTACCAGAGACGAGAGTGCATAAGAATCATCCAATTGACAACATTATTGGTGATCCTCATGCCGGTGTTCAAACTCGTCATAGAACCATTTCTGAGAACACTAGTCTGTACTCTGAGATACTTGACACTTGTGTCATGGAAACATGTTTGCATGCTGCATTCATGTCTCAGTTAGAGCCGAAGAATGTGAAGGAGGCTCTCGCTGACAACTGCTGGATTGAGGCAATTCAAGAAGAACTGTCTCAATTCCAAAAGTTGCATATGTGGGATTTGGTTGACTTGCCAAGAGGTGTACAACCAATTGGAACCAGATGCGTTTTCAAGTGCAAGACGGATGATCATCATGTTGTAGTGAAGAACAAAACAAGGTTGGTTGTTCAGGGTTTTTATCAACAAGAGGGCTTGGATTACACATAAGTATATGCCCAAGTTGCTAGACTTGAGGCCATTTGACTGTTTCTGGCTTATGTCTCCTATGTCGGCTTCAAGGTCTATCAACTTGATGTGAAGAGTGCTTTCCTGTATGGAAAAGTTCATGAAGAGGCTATGTCACTCAACCTCCCGGCTTTGAAGATCCGCATAATATCAATAAAGTGTTTAAGCTCGACAAAGCACTTTATGGTCTTCATCAAGCACCTAAGGCATGGTATGAGACATTATCAAAACATCTACTGTCAAATGGTTTCGACCGTGGATAGATTGACTCGACCTTCTTCATACGGAAAGCAGGAGGTGATATTCTTCTTGTACAAGTGTATGTCGACGACATTATCTTTGGGTCTACAAATGAAGAGATGTGTAGGGAATTCAAACAGGTGATGAAGTCCAAGTTTGAGATGAGTAACATGGGTGAATTTTCGTTCTTCCTGGGTCTGCAAGTCAGTCAAAGAGAGGATGGCATTTATCTGCATCAAACCAAGTATGTGCAGGACATCTTGTCAATAGAAAAGATGAATGATAGCAGTACTTATGGTACACTATCCCCGTCAATCATGTTCTGCATCCGGACAAAGATGGAAAGGATGTGGATTGCAAATTGTACCATGGGATGATCGGATCTCTCATGTATCTCACAGCTTCAAGGCCCGACCAAGGTTTCAGTCACAACCGAAGGAGTTTCATATGATAGCTGTCAAGAGGATTTTCAGATACTTGAAAGGGAAACCCCTATTGGGTCTTTGGTACTCAAAGCAGTAGTCATTTGACTTCAAAGCCTATACTGATTCAGACTATGGCGGTTGTAACCTTGATAGAAAGTCAACTTCTGGTGGATGTCAGTTCTTGGGAGACAGACCGGTTTCCTGGCAGTGTAAGAAGCAGTCAACAGTTTCTGTCTCAACATGCGAAGCAGAGTACATTGCTGCAGCTAGCGGTTGTTCTCAGATATTATGGATTCAGCAGCAATTGAGAGACTACGGCTTAAACTTCACTGGAACTCCACTGTTCATTGACAACAATGCCACCATGTCCATCACAAACAACCCGGTGAAACATTCCAAAACTAAACACATTGAAATTCGCCATCATTTCATCTATGATTGTGCTGAAAAGCATCTCATTGAACTTGTAAAGGTTCACACGGATGACAACTTGGATGGCCTTTTCAATAAGGAATTTGATCGATCCCGCTTTGAACATCGTATCAACTTGATAGGAATGTTCAATCCAGAGTGAAAACTTGTTTTTCTTAAATCAATTCAATTCATGAAAGTTAAATTTTATTTCTTTTAAGTTTATGTATTGTTCTTTTACTTTTCAAATATTTTACAAAAATCCAAACAAAATAGAAAATGGAGAAAAATTCAAAGTTTTCTTGACAAAAGAGGAAATGATAGTACATCAGAAATGATCTAAACGCCATAGACTGCATGTATGGGAAATGATTGCGTCATGCTTGCTTGATTGTTTAAATTGCTGTGTTTTTAATCTGCTTATTTACAAGTTATTTGAATTGTCAGTAGGTTGTAGGCGTCTTTGAATCACTAGTAGTGTGGAAACTAAATCTAGACCACAACTGTGATTTGAACCCATGTATGCATGTGTGCGTGTGTAAAAGAATACAAAAAGATCATTATCAGATAAAGGATGTAAGATTTTAGCAAATATTTTCTTAAGAGACCAGTTTCGGGTTATGTCTTTAGCACAATTAATGCAGTTCATCTCACTACCCATACTCACAAGTATGCAATGGGAAGTTGGGCCAAGATATGTCTTAACATCAACCGTTAAGCTTATATTCACCCTTGAATCATACCTAATTCATTGAAATCAAATCCAGATAAAAGTTGGATCACCTTACCTAAATCCTCAGACTCCATATCTATTAACCTGAATCATCATATGATATTCATAGAAGAAAATCCAATCAAACCAAGACATATGAATCACTTGATTCTAAATCTTATGATTCTTGATAATCCTTATGGATTCTGCTTGATTTTTTTCTGTGCTAAACGATGTAACTTCATTCTGGAGATTTGAAAATCTTTGGGAAAATCTTAGATGCCTTGAGATAGTGCAATTTACATTTCTGTAGCATATCAGTGGGGTACACGTTGTATATCTTAAAATTAATACCTTAAGACACAAGAACATGATACAAAGATGCTTATGGTTTCAAATCTCATAATATTGCAAACTTGAATTACTTGTTTATGTACTTATTACGTATGAATAAATAGTAATCCATGACATGATCCCATATTCTTTGACGTTTATCTTGTATCGTTTTTTGCTATAGTTTAGCCTGATATGATCCTCTGCTCGTGTCTTTGAACAAAAATAGTGTGTGTATATACTTGTATATTTCTATCTAGAAAAGATCAAAAAGATTCTAAGTTTGTGTACAGTTCAATTTTAATCAGAAAAGCCAAAAAATTTTGTGTTTAACCTTCTTGAATTGACTTTGAATCCTCTTGATTGATGTGTTTATCTTGTTCGTTATTTGACTTGAAATCTTCATAATTTGAGTTGAAAGTTTGAGCACACAAGGGTCTCTGCGTACTTGGTAAGTGTGCATGAGGTAAACCCTACGTACTTAACAAGTACGCAAGACTTAGGTCATGCGTACTTAGTAAGTACGCAGGAGTTAAGTCCTGCGCACTTAACAAGTACGCACGACCAGCTTGTGTTGGGTATATATACAGCAGTTAGAATTTTTCTTGGGTTTCATCTCATTTCAAACATTTCACGACTGTTGAATACCTCCTGCTCTTTTTCACTCAAGTTTTTAGTGTGTTCCTAATCGATTTTCCATCCCGATCATTGTTTCATCTTCACCTTAATCATCTTTGGTGAGAATCTCAGTGCATTTCATCCATAAAATCATCTATTATTGACAGATTCGTTCAAGGGTTTGATAGTGAGGATTTAACCGATTTTAAATGTTCTTAATGAAAATTAAGACCTAAATCTAGTTATAAGTCACTAATTGAAGCTCCTTGATTCCTAAATTGTCTTTTACAGGGTTTGATTTTGCTTTTGACCCCTTGTTTGACTGTAGGCTACTGTCGGACCAAGGCTAGGTCAAAATTGACGAGTTTAGCAACTCATTGCTGTTGATAGTTGTTCCATAGGTCCTAATCATGTATTTCGACCTTGTGGTGACCCTAATCCATAGCAATGCCTCACATCTGTTGAATTTTGGAATTCGAAATTTGGCTAAGTGAAAGTTCCTGCGCACTTATCAAGTACGCAAGAAGTAATTCATGCGTACTTGCTAAGTACGCAAGAACTAACCCCTGCGTACTTGCTAAGTACGCAGGAAGGACACTTGTGAAAAGTTTCTAAGTCTGAAATTCAGTTCATTGTGTAGTTGCTATATCAAGTCATGTTTGATTCATTTCCAATGATGCTTCTTGTTCTTATTTTGTTTATTTTTTGTTTTTGCAGTGATGGCTTGTGCATTTACCAGCAAATTCAATATACTGGCTCTAACACAGCCCGAGTGGAAGGGTGCTGCACTTCAATATAGGGAGATCATCGACTTCCTGAACCGATCGAATATCAACTATGCCATCTCTGCTGATCCTATTGTCTCAAGACCGTATCTGGAGAAATTCTAGGAATCTGCTGATCATGACTGTACAGTAACCCCAAACGTCATTAGGGCTACTGTAGCAGGTCATGACATTGCTATTCTGAACACACCATCAGATACGTGCTACAGTTTAGGGACTTATCAACTGATCCGATGAGTTACCCTGACTACTTCGTTGATGGATGCAGGAGACAAAGGATGGGGTATGCTGGTACCATGGACTACTCCTCATACAAGAAGATGTGGATACTTGATCAGTGGCGTTACTTCGCTCACGTCATGATCATGTTCATGTCTGCTAGAAAGGCTGGAAAGGATGCCATGGGGCATGACTTGGCTGCTGCAATAGTTTCCCTCTCTCTCAACAAGGGTTATAACTTTTCAAAATATATCTACAAGTCTATCATCGATTAGATCAATGCTGCTGATAGGTTTAGATTTCTATTATACCCTCAGTTCGTTCAGCTGTTGATTAATGATGACGTACCTAATCCACCGGCAATTGGAGAGAGACTTCAAGTCAAACGGGTGGCCAAGAGAGTTTTCTCACAGTTCTTAACGCCAGGCAGTGTAGAACCTACCCCTGAGCATACTCCACTCTTTGGCCACCTGATCAATGAAGCATATGTGGCCCCTGCTGACTTAAGATGGTATAGTGCCGAGTCTAAGCCAGAACTTAGTCAGCACAGTGATGAACAGCAAGAAGAAGAGGAAGTTGGATCTGAAGATGAAATTTCTAAAGAAGAAGGAGAAGAAGAACAAGTAGTTGGAGGTGCTGAAGATTCCGACTCTGAATTGACCGAGTCAGATTCCTCTGATTCTGATGATGCCCCGTCCCAGGCACACTCAAGAAGACTGACGAAGGTGACCCTTCCCGAGTCATCTTCCAAGAGAAAGCGACAAGAGACTAGCAGTGAATATGAGCCCAATTCAGACTCGGACGCTGCTATACAAAGACGTAGGAGAGAAAGTATTAATAAGCAACGGGGGGATAGGCAGTAACAACCTATCCTTCATGAGGTAAAAGTCAGTTCTCAAAGGCAAGCACATGTAACGGCTGCGAGTACTGATTCCACTTCTACCTCACCTTCACAACAGCTTTACAGGAGACAGCGGAGGAGGCCACGTGTAACAACTGATGTGGCAATCACTGCTATAACAGAGGAGGTGCCTTTGATAGTATCCCTTCTTATACCATCTGTCCAAGTGGCGGTGATAAATCCAATTTTAATCGAATATGTCACTATCACACCTACCACCATTCAAACAACCCCAATACCTACCTCAATCCCCACAACCACTCTTCAACACATCAGTCAACCATTTCATGAGTTCGATTTTACTCATGGATTTGATTTCGATGAAATCTTCACCTTCCCAACTCATCAAGCCGAAGCATCATCTTCAAGGGGACCTGATCCTCGTGATACACGGATCACTACCCTAGAAACTCAAGTCGTGAGTCTTCTTGAAACGGTACAGAAATCAAGAGAAGAATCTGACAAGCAACAGGGCCAGATAAACTCTTTGATTGATGAAGTAGCCGCGTTGAAGAAACAGCGGGCGGCTGATAACAAGCAGCGGTTAGAGCATGACACTATGGTGAAATTGGTCTGTGATATGGCCAAGACGCTTGCTGCTCAGGGGGAGAAGTTGAAGGAGCTGTTGGATAATCAACCACCTAAGCCTAGCAGTGAAGAGGCTTGTCACTTAGTTGATCTGACTAAGGGTGATGATCAGGACAAGGATCCTGAATTCGAACCGAGCGGGAGTGAGCAGCAGTCGTCGGCTTGGGCGATTGTTCCCATTTCTGTCGTGCCTATGGCTGAGGGGGAGTCCACTCATAGTGAAGGTGGAGGTGATGCTTCAGGTGAAAATAAAGGAAAGTCGGTGGCTGACGTTCTGAAAGATCTATCTGACGACGTGTCGAATGATGTGATCTTATTCTTAGAGCCAGACTATTCTAAAGAAGCACAGATCGAGGCTCTCTGCACTCTGGGAGAGGGAGAGATCGACTCTAGTGACGACTGGGATGAGGAAAATGATGATGTGGTAATCGAAGTTCCCAATGGCGACGAGGAAGGAGAGTATGAGTTTGAAGATGGAGAGATCTTCGAAATTCCATCCTTTGAATCTCATCTTGACACAGGTTCAGTCGAGCTTGCTAGTACTGTTCTCTACCGACCCTACACCTGTGGATCCAAAGGCATAGAAAGACAAACATATGCCTGCAAGTTCATCGAAGGATCCGGTTCCTGTCTGGTAAAAGACTTCAATCATAGACAAACATGGAGCGACATAGATGATCTTAGCTGTGAAGTTCGACGAGGATAAGAAGTTGTTTGAAATCAAGCGAGTTGGGGGGGTTCAATACTTGAAACCAACCAGCGAAGCTTTCAACTCCTTGCCAAGATATGACCTCATGAACCTAGTAAACTGAGAGTTGCTGGGTCACTCAAATAACGCAGTAGCAATGGGTTTGTGGCAGGTTCTACAGCGAGAGGTAAGATCTGGGAAATTCAAAATATTTAAGCCTCAAGTGCCCAAGCGAGTCAGGGACAAGAACGCTAGACATCATGTAACTAAGAGAAGCTTAAAGAAACTGGTATACAAGCCAGTGCTATGTGAAACAAAGATTCCTCTGAGCAAGTTATCTCAGGATATCCTCGGTAATATATGGTACTGGTACGTAGATCCTAAATCGGGCGAGGCAGTGGTTATTGGAAAGGTGTGGTCCGATAGTGAAAGCTTAGTGCCAAGGGAACTAATCAGAGTGTTTGATGAAGTTTCTTTCATAAACTTCTTTGTGAAAGATTTGGAGGCGCTAGCTGACAAGTACTGCATGTACACGGACGAATGGACAAAGTTCCGTGCTTCTAAATACGACAAGGTGATCAAGTTCTGCCTTGACTACAAGAAGAAGATGGAAGCTAAAGCTGGGGAGCAGTGAAGACCGAAAACAATCCAGAGCTATTGTCAAGGGGGAGTTTGTTGAAGCACTTTTGTGTGACAGACACTCTGGATAGTGTCTTAGCTTTTGTACTTATCTTGTATGTATTAGTCTTTGTATGTTAGTGTATGTATGTATTAGTTATCGAGTTGTAATTTCTAATGCATGTTATTGTTGTATAATTTCTCTAACTGTTTTGCGCACTTAGCATGCGCACAAGATTTACATCCTGCGTACTTAGCAAGTATGCAAGAACACTCCGCGTACTTGCTAAGTACGCATGAACAATTTGCCCTGCGCACTTGTTAAGTGCGCAGAGATCAGGTCTAGTATAAATAGAATAGGTTGACAGAATTTATGTACGCAGACATTTGCACTCAGTATATTCTCTTTGTAACCTTTCAAGTTTATAAAAGACAGAGTTTGAAAGTGATTTCGTTGTCGGTTTACTTTGTGTTGCTTGATTCTCCACCTAATCACGGGCATTCCGCACCTGGTCCGACTAGTCACACACCCACACGTAATGATCCGAGACACCCGGGGACCTACAAACAGAAATATATAAAAGTGAAAAAAGAACAGATAATTAAAAGCATAAAACGTATGATTCTTTCATTGATATGAAAATGATAAAACTCCTCACACACTCACAATTAGTCTCACCCCAGGGTGAGCTCCCCCTGGGGTGGTGATTCCCTCTACAGACACACACTCCTCCTATGAGGTATTCTACTATATATAGGAGGCCAAGCACATGTGTCTTGTTTTCTAAGCCACCGCCAAATGGGCTTGAAAAACAGGTATCGAAACTAGGTAGTTTCGATTGAACAATTGTTTAACTTAAACTAGTAGTTTTGATTGAACAAATGTTCAACCGAACTAGTAGTTTTGATACTGTAGTTTCTATTGACAGTATCAGTATCAATTTTATACCCAGCGGCTGTAACCCTGAAATTCTCTCTTTCACAGTTTTCTGAATCAATACACATTTGGAGTTAATTCATCTGTTGTTCTTACAATTTCATATCATACTTGTGTTGATTCCTGTGAGGTTTGCATGTTTATCTTCACCAATTTTGTCTCTACCATCTGTTTCACCACCATACACAGATTCCGCCTGTGTGTGTCTAATCGATCTTTTGAGTGATTTCCGATTGAAATCTGGACCTACAAAATTATATCGTAATGTTAAAAAAAAGTTAAATAAAATGGTGCATTTACATATGTTTTTTAAAATAATTATTAGAATTTATTATTAGAGAAAAATAAAATTATTTGTTAATTAAATTATTGAAAAAAGAAGAAGAAAATCGAATTAAAAAAGGGGGTGAAGGATGGAGAATAAAAGATGAGTATAACATATGGTAAAAGAAGATAATATGACGTTGAGCTGGTGAAAGATTGTATAACACATTATCTTATTAAAATTCTTTTAAATTAGTTTTATATTTTTATGTTTTCCTTTTCTATTATTATTTTTATGTTTTTTCAAATAATTGAATAAAATACTATTTAAAGTACAATAATAATTTAATTTACTTTGCTTTATTGAACGTGAACTGACGAGGTGGTGGTGAATGGTGGCGGATGAAGAATTAGGGTTCTTAGATAGTGTGGAGAATGGAGATGGCAGTGGTGATAGATGGTGTGGAGAATGGAGATGACAGTGGTGATTGAACGTGAAATTTTTTTTTTGTATTTTTTTTTTGGGTAAATGAAAAAAATAGTCATTTTAGTTATAGATTTGACAAAAATAACATTTTTTATTTTAATCCTATTTTGGGAAATTGGATTTTAATAATCTTACTTTTTTTAGCAAGTCTAAACGGAGACAACGGTGGTATTTAACGGTAAAGACGGTAACAGACTAGGGTTTGCAGACCACCCCTTCGGCGAAGGCGGTGGTTAGATTTCCGGCTTGGCTCTACTTTCCAGCGGTTTGCATATATCCACGTCATATATACTCTAACGGCGTTAAGTTTTTTTAACGGGGGTCCAACGTAAGAAAATAATTTAAAAGTGGGGACTGATGGTAAGAATATTCTCAGTTGGGATTTAACGGTAAAGACGGTAACAGACTAGGGTTTGCAGACCACCCCTTCGGCGAAGGCGGTGGTTAGATTTCCGGCTTGGCTCTACTTTCCAGCGGTTTGCATATATCCACGTCATATATACTCTAACGGCGTTAAGTTTTTTTAACGGGGGTCCAACGTAAGAAAATAATTTAAAAGTGGGGACTGATGGTAAGAATATTCTCAGTTGGGATTATTATTGGTCAATTGGTAAAAGGTAAGATTATTAAAATCCAATAATCCATTTATTTTTACTAAATTATTTTAATAACAGGAGTATTTTTGTCTTTTAACAAAAAGTTAACAAAAAACAAACGGTGTTAGAAGTGTGGGTTTGATTGAAACAAAAATGAAATCACAGTGACTAAAAAGGTGAAATTGAAACAAATGGACTAAAATAGTAAATTAGTTCAAACCTCAGGGACTAAAATCGTAGTTTTCTCTTTTATTTTTATTGAATAATAATAATAACATCCTTATTATAATAAATAAATAACTTTATCTGCCACGTGTCGACTTTAGGTGAAGTCTAGATTTTTGTTTCCGGCTCTCTCTCGTATTAAATAATAATGATTTTAAATAATTAAATATCTAAAATTTATTCTAATATTTAATTAAAATTTACTAAATCATAAGAAAATTTCAATTATATATTATCTTAAAATAAAATTTTATAATTTCTTAAATATTCATTATTTCTTATTTCATCAACGGCTAATAACATCTAACATACAAATCTTTATAGAAACTTACGTTTTACAACAAGTTGGATTTATTCAACCCGTGTAATACATGGGTTTCTAACCTAGTGGTAATATAATATACTATATATATACACACACACACATAGAGGATGGTTCAATTTAGAACACTGAACATTGTGAGAACATGCAAAACAAAACACATCATTCACTTTTTCAATCTTAAAAAGTTTTAAAATATAAGAAAATGATATAAATGTAATGTTTATTCGTTTTTCATGAAATTCAAAGAAAAAAATAAGAACAAATTTCGTTTATATAAATACCTACACATGTGTAATTCATGTGTAGGTTTTTTTATCTACACATAACCTATACATGTGTAGAAAATTTTTTAATATATAAAAACATATGAAAAAACATACATATTTGTATGTAAAAAGTGTAAAATTTTAAAAAATATTATCATGGATCAAAAAATTAAATGATTTAGGTTTGTAACATCCCGAAATTCGAAAGCGTAGAACGGGCACGGGATTTACAAAGAACAAGGAAGGTGAAAGGAGGTGGGCCTTGGGCTTGGGCCGGCTTTGGAGAGTGAGTTGGGCTCCATAAAAAAACCAACTTCATCCTCTCCACCTTCATTTCAACCATTTTCACCATTCACAAGTTCTAGAGGGAGAGAGGTTAGAGAGAGAAGGTGTCGGTTTTGCCCAAATATCGATCCATTCTTCTTCTCTAGAGATTTCACGAAGCTTTGCTGAATAAATGAGCCGATTAGAGGTAAGAAACTTGCTCAGATCTAAATTTTTATTCAAAATGGGTTTTTAGTGTTTCATAAAATTTTTAACTTAAATGTCGGATTTTTACGTATAAAAACACATGAAAAGTATAGATCTAGCTTCATGGGAGTTGGAGAAATGTTTTGAACAAAAAAAGTTATGGTTTTAGATCGAAAACAAGTCTGATTTGGAATTAGGGTTCTTGAGCCGACTCTTGATTGTCGCTACCTGTAAGTAGCGATACTCAGCGAAGAAGAAGGGTAGAAAGAGTCAGCCAGGGAGAATCGGCCAAGAGATAATCGGCCCCTATAGCATGACAAAAGTCCTGAACGCAAGTGCAGGCGACACTCGAGAGTGTCAGACGACTCTTGAGATATTGTCGGCCCACTCTTGAGAAAGCATTGGCCGACTCTTAGGAGTGTCGGCCGACTGTCTCTGCCGACCCACCAGTGTAAAAGCCGACACTTGCAAGTGTAACCGATTTTATGTATTGTATACGCACAGGTCATGTAGCACTCGTGTAGCCCGAGCTTTTAGTTTCAGTAGACAGAATATCAGGTGAGTTCTAATCCCCTTTTTGCCTGCTTTAGGGGTGGTGTGCATACTTAGTATAAAGTGTTTATTACATATTTTACATTAATAAACGAAGTGAAAAATCTATGTCTTAGTGACAAGTTTAAAAGAGGCAAATATACTTTTTGAACAAAGTGTAGTTATATTATGGCAAGCGTTTACTATATTTTCATATACATAAACAAAGGCATAATATATGTGCTAGTATGTTTTTAGTGAAACAAGATATTTCATTATAGCAAGCGTTTACTATATTTTCATATACATAAACAAATGCATGATATATGTGTCAAGCTATGTTCAGTAAAGCAAAGATATTTTATGATAAGCGTTTACTATATTTTCATATATACATAAACAAAGGCATAAGATATGTGAAAGCTATGAACAAGTCAGATAAAGTTTTATGAACAGAAAGTCCTATGGGAAAGTGTACCAGCTTGTTAAGGTCCTTGGGATTTATATTATTTGTACAAGATGTCAGATATGGGTTAAGCCCATTAGTAAGAACCTTTGGGTTCGCTAACGATTGTACAATTGGTATGAGTGAAGGCAGTTGCTCGGGAGAACCACGCAACTCCCCTTAGCTTAAAGTGGTAATGTCTGTTCATGGTGCTATCCATGAGGGCATTGACCAGGTACTCGTCGGTTCATGGTGCTAGCCATGAGGGCGGTATAGTAGAGACAAGTGAATTGACGGTTAAGCGGTAGTGTCTGTTCATGGCCGTCGGCCATGGGGGCATTAACCAGGTATTGTCGGTTCATGGTGCTAGCCATGAGGGCAGTACAGTGTAAAGGAATTGACGGTTTACTATATGTTTTAAACTGATTTGGAAATTAACGTATGTAAAGTTTTGCCTTGAGGGCAGTATGTATGTATTAGTAAAACTTTTACATAATTGATTTAAAGTAAATGTTAGAACTCACTCAGCATTGTTGATTTTTAGTATGTACATCAGTTAAGTGTAGGTGGTAGTAGATGTATGTGGATGCTTGGCTTGGCGAGAAGAGTTACCCGAAGATCAGCATCTGGCATCCCGTTTATGTTATGTTTTAGTTCGATGTTGTTAAAGACAAATTGTATTATATGTTTCTGCTGCGTATGTTGAAGTTTTAAATCATTTCCATTGTGTTAATGAATGCCTTGTGTTTAAATGCTATGTGTTGATGAATAAATCTAATAAGTGAGGTCTCCCGGGTTTGGGGCC
Organism: Smallanthus sonchifolius; assembly: GCA_023525975.1. Taxonomy (NCBI): domain Eukaryota; kingdom Viridiplantae; phylum Streptophyta; class Magnoliopsida; order Asterales; family Asteraceae; genus Smallanthus; species Smallanthus sonchifolius. The sequence continues at coordinate 59,828,335 of CM042033.1, read as the reverse complement.
TTACAAGGTTTGTTCCATCTGTTCTTGTAAAATTTCGATGTTCTCTAAAATACTTCCCACTATATATATATATATATAGAGGGAGGGAGGGAGGGAGAGAGAGAGAGAGAAAAAAAAAAGTTTTAAACACAAAAGGTTTTTATGGTACGAAGGATCATTGACCATTGATCTAGGAATTCAAGGGTTAAGATGAAAAGTGTGTACAGTCAGCTTGTTTTAAGCGTGGAAAGAGTCTGAAAGTGTAAAATTGCAATAGCTTACCTTAGTTGATTTTTTTCAAGTTACCCCATTTTTTTAAAACAAGCATAACTTTTTTATACGACATTATTTTTTAAAAAAATTACACCATAAAATCGATCATTTTATTCTTTCTTTAATTTGAGTATAGTCTTGCTATACTTTTATTTTAAAAAATGACTTTTTTAAATAAAATGTCGATGTGCTGTGCGTATAATATACGTAATTATGGTCTATCGGTTTAACCACTGATGTATATAAAACATGCGTTATTATTTATAACGCGGACGCATTTACCCCTCGCTCACTGAACACGTGACGCATGCTGGTACCTTGTACGCTAAAAGCCCTTTGTACAATAACCGGACCCTATATATATATATATATATATATATATATATATATATATATATGGAATGGATATTTTGAAAACCCACTTGAGTTGTGTAAACAAATGAAAACTCCCCAAAAAAACGTCTTTTTACATGTTTAAAAAAAATTGGATAACATTCTAAGCAACTTTTATAACATTTTCGTCAAAAAAAATACAAAAAATGCCGAACGGTTTTTTTTTTTAAATGGACAAAAATCCATGTTTTTTAAAAATTACATATGTTAAAAACACCAATTACTTGTGTAAAACAAAACTTATATATGTTAAAACACCTAGGCAGAATTTAAAAAAAAATTATAAAAACATCTGGTTAGCGCTTTTTTATTTTTCTTTATAAAAGTTTTCAAATTACATATAAAAGTTTTCCAAAAAAAAAACTTGTAAAAATCCGATTTTTGGAGAGTTTTCAAATGTTTTTAAAACTAGGAGGGGTTTTCATCCTATACATTCTCTCTCTCTATATATATATAATATATATATATATATATATTATATAGAGTAAGTTTTAAATACAAAGTATTTTTTTGTTGAGAAGCGTAGAAAGTATTTTGAAGTGATGATCTAGGAAATCAATTGTTAAAATCAAATGTGATTGTTTTAAGTGTGAAAAGATTTTGAAAAGGGTAAAATTGGAATAGCCTATCTTTATTGACTTTTTACAAGTTCCCCTATTTTTTTTAAAACAAACATAACTTTTTTATACGACATTATTTTTTTTAAAAATTTACACCATAAAATCGAGCATTTTATTCTCTTTCATTTGAGTATACTTTTATTTAAAAAAACGACTTTTTTTAAACAGTCGATGTGCTGTGCGTATAGCATGCGTGATTACGTGATTATGGTCATGTGTATAACATGCGTGATTACGTGATTATGGTCATGATTATAACATGCGTGATTACGTGATTATGGTCATACGTTATTATAAATCATGCGTGATTATAACGCGGACGCATTTACCCCTCGCCCACTGAACACATGTCGCATGCTGGTGTGTTCGTACGCTTCGTATGCTAAAACACCTTGTACGATAACCGGCCCCTATATATATACACACATATATATATGGGGAGGTTCAAATTAAAATGAACTTTCGTTCAAAAATCCTAAGAAATGATTTCTTTTTTAACCGAAACCGGGTCAAACGAACTCCGATTGAGTTCATTCCAGCGGCGTTGAAACCGGTTCGTCGAGGTTTTTGGGGGTGGGGTTTAGGTTTTTTTGGCGTGGGGGTTGGGGGATTTAGGTTTTTTGGGGGGTGGGGTGGGTGGGTTTAGGTTTTTGGGGGGGGGGGGGTGGGGGTTGGAGGATTTAGGTTTTGTGGGGGGGTTGGGGTGGGGGTTGGGGTGGGGCGGTTAGGTTTTTGTGTTTAGCTTTTAAGGTTTAGCTTTAGAGTTTAGCTTTTAGGGTTTAGTTTTAAGGGTTTAGGTTTAGGGTTTAGCTCTAGCCTTTATTTGGACGAGCCGGTTTCAACGCCGCTGGAATTAGTTCAATCGGAGTTCGTTTGACCCAGTTTCTTAGATTTATTAGAGAAAATTCACTTTTTAGCAGATACTTTCCATATATATATATATATATATATATATATATATATATATAGTTTCACTAAAATTTGCAATTTTATAAACTTTTACAGGAATTCGAACTTTTAGTTTTCAGTGTTTTCTAATTATATAACTGAAATAACTTCATATTTAGAACTTATAAATTTATCAGTATTTATGAAAGAAAATAGAAGTTCAATAAAACTGTCAATTTTAGTCTTTTTAAAATACAAAAACTATAACTAAAAAAGCAACGTATTTTTTATTAAATTTATATTTTTTATAAACCATATATTTAATACAGGCATTATACCCCTATTAGGAGGATTAAACAATATATTTATTATAGGGTCGGTTTCAAGTTCATGTATTACTATATAATATACTAGGTTAGTGACCCGTGTACTACACAGGTGGAAAATGAAAATTATATAATAAAAAATATTAAAAAATTACTAATGATTGATATTAAATGTTACATTGTGTATTTGTATTACAAAAAGTAATTGTGTTATTATTCAATTTTTTTTTTGAAAGGCGAACATTGAATGTTCTGACTCGCACCCCCCGTCACATGGGAGAGCCTCGTCCAACTCCGGCCAATATGTTGTCTTAACTGGGCCCACTTGGCGTCAGAGTTGGAGAGCTTTCAAGGAAAAGTTTCACCCAATACGGCCCCTTCCGGGCTGAGGGAGAGCCGAGGCTCGAACCCTGGATCGGCGTGGGTAAAACTCTGGTGCATCAACCTAAAAGGCCTCATTTGCGATGCCGCAGAAATTAATGATGGTGGTAGGGATTGAACCCGGGTCCCTTGGGACTTCAGGCATCACCTCAACCACTACACCACAACCTCCAACCTCTTTGGCTGTTATTATTCAGTTATATTTGTATTACATTGTGTATTTCTATCAAAACCACTAATTAATTTCTAAAAAACTTGGACAAAGTTTGTTTTAGGTCAAACCAACTTCATCCATACACAAAATTATCCGTTTTAACCCATTACCCAGCCATCCCGGAGGACAATGATAGTAAGATGGATTACCCGCTAGCAGAGCAAAGTCCAAGAGCAAGAAGATCTTCTAAAGTTGTTGGTAGCACTCTAATGTTAGAAGTGAAGCTAATAAACTGATCGTTCCTATTCTACCAAAGGTCCCCAAGATCTATAACAAAAAAGTACAATGACTAAAATGATATAAATGAAAAGGTGCGTTAGTATTTTATACAAAAACCCATGTATTAATTAACTAAGAAAATCAAGAAAAAGATAGAAAAAAAAAGTGTTGGCGGCTCAACTCAACCCATCTGACTTGTCCTGATAATGAATTCAAATTGACACATTATCCAACACACTAATAATATATATGTTGACCATATGTGATGGTATGAATGAATAGAGTTTCCTCCCAATTTTATTCTACGTTATCATATTTCGATGCAACCGTAACGCACAGGAAAGGTTTGAAGAGATTTGGTTTCAAGGTGTGTAGGTTTAATTTTTTTTTTTTTAAATGACGTGGAATCGAAATCCCAACCGTCACAGATGTTAACTAGGTACTCGTTCGTCGGTTTTTCCGCAACTGTCGACCTATTCATGGTTGTTGCAAAAACAATCTACAATCATATTTACATTAAATACTAGCTTAGAACCGGTGTACTACACAGGCTGAAAAAATATCAATACATAAATATATATATATATATATATATATATATACACACACACACTAACAATAAAAAATAAATAAAAAAATATGTAAAAATTAATGTATAATTGAGTTTCAAAAATACATTAAATAGTAAATACTATTAATTTAATTTGACTTTCATTTACTATTTGATTGGAAACATAAGCGAGGTAATTACATTTCAAAGTTTCTTATAATATGAGATAATTTAAAATAAATGTGTTTTATTAGTATAATTAATAATTTGTTTAAAATTATATTATTATTGAAAATATGAAAGTGTATTTATTAAGAGAGAGGTGGAAAAAAAAAATTTAAAATGAATGTGGAGGCGACACATGACATTGTGAAACTTTTATTTATTATATAATATAGATTTTCGTACAAGCCCTCCAAATTTTTTTTTACATGAATTGTTTCTAACCTTTTGGTTTAACTTAATTTTAAACCACCAGTTTTAACCCTACTAATTAAATTTCATGGGTTAATTAATGTATTTAAATCGTGATGGTTTACGTAATCTGAATTATTATTTAAAAAGAAAAAAAAACATTTATTCACTTTATATAGCTTTAGTTAGCGTAAACTATGATTACACAATTAATAAGCAATTTGCAAAACATACCTCTAGAGGTAAGTCTAGCATTAAGTTAATCTTTAAACAACTTGTTCTACAAACACAATGCTAAGCATATATAATAACATAAATTGTAATATTGATCATTTGATCATAAACAAAATATATATATAGTTGCTTGATTAATAGCAAATTCAAGATTACATATTATATTATACTTTGTATACATTATAATCACTTACCACTTTTGATAGCTTAGCATTTTAGAGAGTTATTGCTAGACTGCCATTATTAGTTACAAAATTATATGCTCTCTCAAATTATACCCTAGATACCAATATCCACTTATAACTAATAGCCTAGGGAGTGAAAATCCTTGACGGGATCTTTCTGAAGACCTAAAGAAGGAATACTTCACTGTTGAAGGCCTTCCCTTATGGATGAGCCTCAAAGATAGATTTGACCACCAGGTTGGTCTTCCTCTAAAAAGTTGGCTGTGAATTTTCTTCACTATTGATGTACCGAAAATATTGAAATACTCGAAGAACATATCATGTCTTCTGATTGCGGAGCAAAATAATAAACTCTTACTTAAAACCATCGGACACGAGAAACCAGTAGTAGCCCATTCCCTGAAGCGAATGGGCTATCGTTAAATGAGAATGGAGGAGACAAAGAGTTTGTGGCCTAGCAAAGATCATATGCATGGACGAAATAACTTATAGATGTGAGAGGTTCATCATCATAAACCCTGCATCAGTGGTTAAACCGATAGAACATGGGCCAACCACTAAGGGACCTTACAAGGGGGCGAGAAACATTCGTTAGAAATACGGAATGATCAACCACATTGTCGTTTAGTTGAGCTCTATTATAAATCAATGAAATACAGGGGAATAGAGGTTGAAACAACCCTCATCAGGGCACCCTTGTAGCCCCGCTATCACCCCTTTCATTTCCCTATTATTGTTTTAGCTACCACTGATGAAAACATGGTAAATAACAGTGTTTGTAACCTATTGAATGCTCCGAAAGAGTATGGTTATCTTAGAATATGTCTCTAGTGGAGTTATTGTAACCATCGACGATGAATGTCTAGCATATAGCGACACAACTAACATACTCTTAGTAGTTGTCTACCATAGAGACACTTATTGGTAGTAAACACGTTGTTGATAACTTTATTGAATGCTCCTAAAGAGTACGTGTCACCTTACCTACGTGTACAAGATATATATTCTAGTAAATGTTGAAGAAACTTACTAAGTTTTCAATTACATTCGGCTAGACAACTATTACAACGAAAGCTTGACCTAAAACAATGCCAAATAATTCAATTACACATGACAAATATGGCTAGAAGACCATATTGCAAAACTAGAGGTTTTGCAATCTAGAAATATATTGCATAAAATAATCTAATAAAAAACAAATATGGTGAGTAACCAGAAGTTACTAATCAAATATATTTTTCGTCATACAACATGACCAAATAGGTCATCAACGTAGCATCGTAATGAGGAGAATGATCAAAAGTGTCTACTAGCGCCCTCTCAACAATTTAAAATGCTTGCTACCGAAAGACTTATCATGTGTAGTGAGTTCTCTCAGCAAATCAATCTTTAAGCTCTCTTAAAACAAACTCGTATAAAGAATCCCTCTGATATTTGGGAAGAATTCAAGAGGACATATGCAGTCATGTAAAATCTCCATGTGGACTATTTTCAGTATTTTATGATCTTAAGAGATACATCTCTATATGGTCACGTGGGAGTCTTTTTACTACCTTATATGTAGCATTTGCCCGCTTCTTGTATGTCTATAGGGATAAATATTGAATATCTACCAGATTATGTTCAAACATAAGTTTTAGCTAAATTACTAATTACTCAATTACAGTTAATAGCGGGACAACTATTGATAAGATGTGAATTGCCATCTTCTACATGAGAGCATACCGCTACACTAATTAGTTCAAAACCAACCGCTGATCACAAATACTCCCCTGTACAAATGTTCTCCGGAAGAGAACTAAGTTTGTCTCAACAATAAATATTTTTGTAGTGCGCTCTATGTACCAATACCGCCATCAAAATGTACCAGAATGGGACATGTTTACAACATGATATGTTGTCTAAATAAGACATCATTCCCAGTCTTAGGGGGGGATTGGATAAAGAAAGGAAAGACTGGTAATACATGAAAACAAAAACATCGAATGCATCATCATCACCCCCGAAGTGGTTAATATGAGTCTGAAGTCTAATATGTTATGCTTTTGCAAAGAATAGCAAATGAATTATCTGATGCATTCACACACACACACACACCAGCATAAAACTCACCTGCTCGAACTGAACCAATTATAGAAAGATTACCATACACAGGAAACATGGGAAATAAATCGGTTCCAAACATAAAAACCCATGAAAATAAAAAGAGCAGAATAATGCGGTTGGTCTAACCCTAGAAAAGGTTATACACAAAACCGTAGAAGAGATTATTGATAAAATCCTAGAAGAGATTAACGAAATCATACAAGGAAGCGATAAGCCCCAGAAGATGTAAATGTCCTAAAAGAGACTAATATAATTTCCAGAAGAAAATTATAATCCCTAGAAGAGGAAAACGGAATTCCAGAAGAAACTCATGTACCAAAAAAATATGAGATCTTAATAAATTATGTACAAAATAGTACAATATGGAACCAAAATGAAACACGTGTTTTAAAATATTTGTATATACCATAGCAACACATGTAATCGAAGAAAAAAATTACATATCTAAAACTCTGTAAGAGTATATACACAGAGATGACTACCTAAAAGGCTGAACTAAATTTGCATGACAAGCGAAACGTTTTCGGACCAGTAGTCCGAACACCCATAGACATCAAACCAGTAGGTTATAAATGAGTGTCTTTAATATAAAAAGAAACGAAAGTTATGAGATTATGTGATGTAGGCACGACTTGTAACATTAAGGTTTTTCCCAAGTCCTCGAAGTTGATTATGAGAAAACGTGTTCCCCTGTAGTGGATGCGATAACCTTTAGATGTTTAATCGGTCTCGCAATCTTAGAAAGACTTCATAAAACATATAGATGTTGTCACTACATATTTGTATGGAAAACTTGAAAGTGACATATACATGAAAATCCCTTAAGAGTTGGAAATGCCTGAAGCATCATAATTAGTACCCCGAGATGTGTTTTATAAATCTTAAGAGATTTTTTTATAGTCTCAATAAAACTGGTCGTATATGATAAAATCGACTCAATATATATTTTGAAAATAAGGGGTATAAGTTTGACAAAAATAAGTCACGTTTGTTTATCAGAATTATCATTCTTAAAGTTCATCATAATCGCAGTTTACAATGATGATCTAAGCATCATCGAAATACTCTGTCGAACTTCTAAGGAGAAAATTTTGAAAGACTTTGACACAACAAAATTTTTCCTCGACCTGATGTTCGAGTATATATGTGATTGTATATTTGTTCATAAATCGAATTACACCCAGAAGCTGTTAACGTATTCTAATATGGAAAAAGTTTATCCGCTAAGCACACTCATGATTGTACGATCGCTAAACGTACACGAGAATCCTTACCATCCCCAAGAAGAGGGCGGAAAAGTACTTGGTCCAGAAGTATTGTACTTAAGAGCAATCGATGCACAAATGTATCTCATAAATATCACGAGACATGGTATTGGGTTTTCTTAGCAAGGTTTTTAACGAAGCAACATAATTGATATCAGTTTATTTTCTAGGTCCTGAAGTATGATGTTATTAGTGTATAATGAGCGGTAATATGTCTGATAGAGAATGTTATAAACCCTATACTTAATACAGACATTATACCCCTATTAGGAGGATTAAACAATATATTTATTATATGGTCGGTTTCAAGTTCATGTATTACTATATAATATATATGTTGACCATATGTGATGGTGTGAATGAATAGAGTTTCCTCCCAATTTTATTCTAATATTACCTGTTTTACTTATATAATTTTAGCAATATGTTTATATGATGTAATTAAAATATAAAATACACAAAGTGATCAATTTAATATCACCACTATGATGAACATAATTACAATGAATGTTGTAAACAAAGTAGCAGCAGTATGAATTACCAATAACAAAGGAAAGTCTTTTGAGGTTGAGAAGCAAGATCCTTTGCCCAGTTACATTTTCTTCTCAACATTAATCAGGATTTAAGCTTTTTTTATAAATCACATGAAAGATCATACATGTTACGATTAATGGGACGAAAGGGTTATGCCGATGCAGCACGATCTTTTTCGATCATTGATTTGATGTAAAACTCGCCCGCCTTGTATGAAGACCTCACCATAGGACCAGATGCTACGTATCGGAATCCCTGACAAGAAAACAAAAAATCACAGGATGAGAAATGACCAAATTCTCATGCTTTTATCATATAATATAACCAAATCACCGCGCTTTATTAAAGAGATATTACCAAATTATCACAAGATTAGACTAAACTCTTGCACTTTATTTAAAAATAAAATAAAACTTCTACTTTAATTATTATTTGGGTTCTTGGTTTTAAAAAGGCACGCCTAGACGCAAGTCCCTTCGCTTTTGTGTACATAAGGCGCGAGCTGTACGAAAAGCGCATGCGAGGCTCGCGCCTCATGTACAAAAAGCGCAAATGTGCATTAGGATGTTATACAACAAGCTTTTTAGGTTGTACATGTAGGTATTACATAAAGAGGTGGACCCAAAAATTTTATTTCAGGATAAAGCCATAATAAGAAAATCAAATGAGAATTTACTAAGTTTGTGATGCAGACAATTTAAACCTTGTTTTAGTCATTTGAGAAGATGCTAACCTAATTGATGGTTATTAGGTTACATCCCTAGGTGGCGAATGATGTTTCTCCTAGACAGGCGGGGTAGTGTTTTATGACTTGCAATGATGAATGTTGGCTTTTCTAATTTACATTTGTTTGTTCCTGGTTTTCAGGTGTGATCAAATCAACTTTCTAAGCTGTAGTTGACCAACTCCTTCAGGAAAATGGTGTGAAAGAAAAGATAATATATATAAGCAAAAAAGATTAACCAAATTGGTGGAAGAATTATGTGTGATTGGAGACATAATTTTAAGTCCTACTGAGGGTATGGTTGGAGAGTGTTTGGAAGTGAACCCAGACAATATGGGAAGAAGTGAGACTTGATGAATCAGATAATAAACAGATTAAAGCTATGGGTAGGTTAAAGGTATATGATTTTACATTAAAGGTATATGATTTTACATTAATCTTGAAAATTAGTTTTTTAATTCAACTTCTATCTGCTTCTATAAATATTTTTATTTTGACGTCATATAACTAAAAACTGAAAACCATAATACTTTAACTCAGGAACATGAAATGTTGTTCAGAAACATTCTATTTTTTTTTACCTGTAAATAAGTCTATTTGACTAATAAACTTTAAATGGTCTTTACCTTTTAGACCTATAACTCCAAAATTAAAGTAATTAAACAATCACATTTCGATAGTTACAAAGAAACGAGTCAAATGGGTTGAACGGGCCAAAAATTGCTTTATGAAAAAACTAGATTAATATAGTTTTTAACCATATTAACACACTAAATATATTTAATAAAGATTTAAAAATCGAAAAAAACAAAGCCAACCAACCCGTATAAAAATATCTATTTTGACCCATTACCAAACCCCTCCCCCCCCCAAAAAAAAATGTGTATATATATATATAGGTAGGAAGCGTTGTAACATACCATTTCCATGCCTAGTAATCGGTATTTCTCAAAAGCTTGCGGTGTTATGTATTCAGAAACTGGCATGTGGCGCTTAGAAGGTCGCATATACTGGCCAAATGTCATCACATCAACACCTGCTGCCCTCACTTTCTCCATTGTACTCACTACTTGATCTGGTGTTTCCCCACAACCCAACATTATAGATGTTTTAGTAAGCGTGCCAGCTGGCGCATACTCTAAATTTTTTTTAAAATTTAAAATGAATGTGGAGGCGACACATGACATTGTGAAACTTTTATTTATTATATAATATAGATTTTCGTACAAGCCCTCCAAATTTTTTTTTACATGAATTGTTTCTAACCTTTTGGTTTAACTTAATTTTAAACCACCAGTTTTAACCCTACTAATTAAATTTCATGGGTTAATTAATGTATTTAAATCGTGATGGTTTACGTGATCTGAATTATTATTTAAAAAAGAAAAAAAACATTTATTCACTTTATATAGCTTTAGTTAGCGTAAACTATGATTACACAATTAATATGCAATTTGCAAAACATACCTCTAGAGGTAAGTCTAGCATTAAGTTAATCTTTAAACAACTTGTTCTACAAAACACAATGCTAAGCATATATAATAACATAAATTGTAATATTGATCAGTTGATCATAAACAAAATATATATAGTTGCTTGATTAATAAATTCAAGATTACATATTATATTATACTTTGTATACATTATAATCACTTACCACTTTTGATAGCTTAGCATTTTAGAGAGTTATTGCTAGACTGCCATTATTAGTTATAAAATTATATGCTCTCTCAAATTATACCCTAGATACCAATATCCACTTATAACTAATAGCCTAGGGAGTGAAAATCCTTGACGGGATCTTTCTGAAGACCTAAAGAAGGAATACTTCACTGTTGAAGGCCTTCCCTTATGGATGAGCCTCAAAGATAGATTTGACCACCAGGTTGGCCTTCCTCTAAAGATATATCTTATATTCTAGTAAATGTTGAAGAAACTTACTAAGTTTTCAATTACATTCGGCTAGACAACTATTACAACGAAATCTTGACCTAAAACAATACCAAATATCTCCAATTACACATGACAAATATGGCTAGAAGACCATATTGCAAAACTAGAGGTTTTGCAATCTAGAAATATATTGCATAAAATAATCTAATAAAAAACAAATATGGTGAGTAACCAGAAGTTACTAATCAAATATATTTTTCGTCATACAACATGACTAAATAGGTCATCAAGGTAGCATCGTGATGACGAGAATGATCAAAAGTGCCAACTAGCGCCCTCTCAACAATTTAAAATGCTTGCTACCGAAAGACTTATCATGTGTAGTGAGTTCTCTCAGCAAATCAATCTTTAAGCTCTCTTAAAACAAACTCCTATAAAGAATCCCTCTGATATTTGGGAAGAATTCAAGAGGACATATGCAGTCATGTAAAATCTCCATGTGGACCATTTTCAGTATTTTATGATCTTAAGAGATACATCTCTATACGGTCACGTGTGAGTTTTTTTACTACCTTATATGTAGCATTTGTCCGCTTCTTGTATGTCTATAGGGATAAATATTGAACATCTACCAGATTATGTTCAAACATAAGTTTTATCTAAATTACTAATTACACAATTACAGTTAATAGCGGGACAACTATTGATAAGATGTGAATTGCCATCTTCTACATGAGAGTATACCGCTGCACTAATCAGTTCAAAACCAACCGCCGATCACAAATACTCCCCTGTACAAATGTTCTCCGGAAGAGAACTAAGTTTGTCTCAACGATAAATATTTTTGTAGTGCGCTCTATGTACCAATACCGCCATCAAAATGTACCAGAATGGGACATGTTTACAACATGATATGTTGTCTAAATAAGACATCATTCCCAGTCTTAGGGGGAGATTGGATAAAGAAAGGAAAGACTTGTAATACATGAAAACAAAAACATCGAATGCATCATCATTACCCCCGAAGTGGTTAATATGAGTCTGAAGTCTAATATGTTATGCTTTTGCAAAGAATAGCAAATGAATTATCTGATGCATTCACACACACTATGACATTCCGGATTTTTTTTAATCACACATTTGTAATGTATATATCATGTAATCATTTTCAATTAAATGAAATACAAGTGTTTTTATTTAATTTGGTACAAAATATATATATATATTTATTATATGGATTTAAAATAATCAAAATTTTATAAGTTTTGAACTTAAATAAAATTTTATATAAAAATCTAAATTTAAAAGGGTCACAACATAAATATGATAGTCTATCTAAATAATAATTAACTTTTATAAAAATATATTTATAATAATAATATAAGTTTATAAAATATAATTGAAATTAAAAAGAAATCTAATTAGTTATTTTTATAAAAGATGAGGGTCTGTTTTGAAAATAATAAAACTACAAGGTTTTAAAACAGAAATTAGTTAAGGGACTAAATATGGACAAATCAAACCACAAGGACTCATCCGTAATTATCTCAGGGACCAAATAGATTCAGAAGTAAACTCCAGGGACCAAAATTGCCAAACCCCAATTCGCGTTTCCGGTCGTCTCCCACATTGACCGGCGGTCCAAACCATTTTCCGGCGACTCCTCGACACGCCTGTCCCCTGCACCTCGACAGCCGAAACTGGTCTCCCTGACCTCGTCGTCCCCACACGAACAATAGCCCCCGACCAATTGGTCTCCCCGACATACAGAAAGTTCGATCGTGTTTGTGGCCGAAAACCCACGCCACGAATTCGGCCCCAACAGTCAACCTCCACGCCTGCAAGATGGCTCGACAGTTTCGTCTCGTCCAGACGAGTGTCGGGACATGCTCAATTGCTTGTCCCATTATCGGGATCGAGCTCGGCCATAAATAGCTTTTATCGGACCTGCACGAGCTCGCCATCCCCTCTTCACCCACTCTCACTCAAAATTGAAACCAGCACTGAGTTCGTCAACAAAGCTGTGACCGGATTTTAAGGACCCAATTCATCTCGAGTCGTGATTTCTCATTCTTGGAAACTTCGGACTTTTGGCCCTGCCGTTCGACCCTTTGCGACCAAGTAAGAAGCCCCAAACTCGTTCCTTTATCTTCTGTTATTGACCGGCCAACTATCCTAATCGAAACCTCGGCCTCAGACCGTCGATCACCGGGCAAACCAAAGTCTCGGACACTGGTTTGCCCGTTGCCGAGAACGAGCGACCAGCTTTTCGTGTATGTTATAAATTAAACAATACACACATAACCAGCGATGGGCAGTAGCCCGGCTGGTTATGCGTGTGTGTGTGTTATGTCTAGGTCGCGGGTTCGATTCTTGTGGCCTCCGGCCCAACCCAATTTTTCGGTTTTGAGATATAATTTATTTTATTTATTTATTACATCATATTTTAATATTATCCCTACACAATAAAAAAAAATATTACGAATTATTTGACTCGTTCGTTTATTTTTGAAACCATTAAATAACTTTTTATACATATTTAACCCGCCCAACTTTTATAAAATAATAAACCCTATATTTTTATAAACTTGTTAAAATAAATTTTAATGTAAACAATAATAACATAATTAAACAAATAGAAAATTTTCTTTTATTATTATATATAAATACAATAAACATAATAACAAATTTTTTTTATAAATCTTAATATATGTTAATGATAACATAATTAGACAAATGGAAACTTTTCTTTTTATATATAAATACAATAAACATAATAACAAATTATTTAAAATAAATTTTAATATATGTTAATAATAACATAATTGGATAAATAGAAACTTTTCTTTTTATTATTATATATAAATACAATAAACATAATAACCAATTTATTTAAAATATAATATTTTAACAAGATTAAAATATATATATATATATTTGATGTTAAGTTTTACAAAACCATTATCATCTTTTTACCATATACAAATAAATGTTAAGAAATATTGTTGTAAACCTGGACACATTTAAATACGAATTCGCACATACAAAACATACAATAATACCTATTTATCCACATAGGGATTCAACGTGCTTAGTTCTCAACATCCTTATCACCCGCACTCGTGGATTAAAACATCCGCTAACCAGGTGAGTTACATAGCCCCTATTTTACATTTTTGCACATTTTGGGGTGAAACATTATACATGCTACTCACATTGTTTATACGTGTTATACATGTGGACTATATGCTTATTATCTTGGATGTACATACATTTAAACACAAGAAAACCGACAGTAATATTAATAGATCTATTGTGCCTGACCAGCCCACCCGGTTAGGGTGTTTATTACTGCATACTCGGATATAGCCGCGTGTTATATTCAAACATACCGGATATAGTGGGTAACTATATTCAAACATACCGGACTTAGCTGTTGTGCTATGTTCAAGCGCGTCAATCAAGGTTTGAATTGTGATTAGATAAATGATACACCATATATATACTATGTTTAACAAGATAAACAATGAGTTGCAAAACGTTTTAATCTACTACTTATCGGAACTACAAAACCTATGTACTCACCAACTTTTTAGTTGACACTTGATTTAAATAATGTTTCAGGTTTGGATATGTGATTGCTTGCCGAAGATTTCTCCACTTAAGAACTATGGACCTAGTTAAATAAATCAATGTTTTGAACTAGACTAGGTTATTTGAAATGTATTGTATTTGGATCTTTGTTGTATTTAAATTTAATTAATGAGTTATGCAACTTTTTAGTTATCATGTGCTTTTGAACAATCATTCCATTGTCGGCCTCGATGATTCCGCCATCGGTTGGGGTGTGACACACACACACACACACTAACAGAGTGACAAAGTCACATATACCAGCATAAAACTCACATGCTCAAACTGAACCAATCATAGAAAGATTATCATACACAGGAAACATGGGAAATAAACCGGTTCCAAACATAAAAACCCATGAAAATAAAAAGAGCAGAATAATGCAGTTGGTCTAACCCTAGAAGAGGTTATATACAAAACCGTAGAAGAGATTATTGATAAAATCCCAGAAGAGATTAACGAAATCGTACAAAGAAGCGATAAGCCCCGGAAGAGGTAAATGTCCTAGAAGAGACTAATATAATTTCCAGAAGAAAATTATAATCCCTAGAAGAGGAAAACGGAATTCCAGAAGAAACTCATGTACCAAAAAAATATGAGATCTTAATAAATTTTGTACAAAATAGTATAATATGGAACCAAAATGAAACACGTGTTTTGAAATATTTGTATATACCATAGCAACACATGTAATCGAAGAAAAAAATTACATATCTAAAACTCTGTAAGAGTATAAACACAGAGATGACTGCCTAAAATGGCAAGCCTAAAAGGCTGAACTAAATTTGCATGACAAGCGAAACGTTTTCGGACCAGTAGTCCGAACACCCATAGACGTCAAACCAGTAGGTTATAAATGAGTGTCTTTAATATAAAAAGAAACGAAAGTTATGAGATTATGCGATGTAGGCACGACTTGTAACATTAAGGTTTTTCCCAAATCCCCGAAGTTGATTATGAGAAAACGTGTTCCCCTGTAGTGGATGTGATAACCTTTAGATGTCGGTCTCGCAATCTTAGAAATACTTCAGAAAACTTATAGATGTTGTTACTACATATTTTTTTATGGAAAACTTGAAAGTGACGTATACATGAAAATCCCTTAAGGGTTGGAAATGCCTGAAGCATCATAATTAGTACCCCGAGATTTGTTTTATAAATCTCAAGAGATTTTTTTATAGTCTCAATAAAACTGGTCGTATATGATAAAATCGACTCAATATATATTTTGAAAATAAGGGGTATAAGTTTGACAAAAATAAGTCATGTTTGTTTATCAGAATTATCACTCTTAAAGTTTATTATAATCGCATTTTACAATGATGATCTAAGCATCATCGAAATACTCTATCGAACTTCTAAGGAGAAAATTTTGAAAGACTTTGACACAGCAAAATTGTTCCTCGAACTGATGTTCGAGTATATATGTGATTGTATATTTGTTCATAAATCGAATTACACCCAGAAGCTGTTAGCGTATTCTAATATGGACAAAGTTTATCCGCTAAGCACACTCATGATTGTACGATCGCTAAACGTACACGAGAATCCTTACCATGCCCAAGAAGAGGGCGGAAAAGTACTTGGTCCAGAAGTACTGTACTTAAGAGCAATCGATGCACAAATGTATCTCATAAATATCACGAGACATGGTATTGTGTTGTCAGTACGTGCTAGCAAGATACACATCGAACCCAACACATAGATATTGAAATTGGGAAAAAGACATATCCCAATATATTTGCAGGACAAGAGACTTAGTCAGGTTACATGCTTATATATGAGGACACGACGATTTCTTTGAGGTCAACAATTTAAATCATGGCAGTAACACTATCAAATCTACCAGTCAAGAATACATGAGGATGAGATGAATGATCCAACACATACTAGGAGCATGAAGTCTAGAACAAATCAAGAAGGACATGAAGATTATCTTATGAAAACAATGCAACTTACATAATTTGAGTAAGAGAAGGCTACATCAAAGATCAAGTCAAGCACTCATCATAGAAGATCAGACTCTACATATTGAAATATGTAAATTAGTTTAAGGGGGGGCATTTTACACTTTGCACTCTTTTTCCCTTGACTAAGTTTTGTCACACTGGGTTTTCTTAGCAAGGTTTTTAACGAAGCAACATAATTGATCCAAGAGT
This sequence comes from Smallanthus sonchifolius, assembly GCA_023525975.1. Lineage (NCBI taxonomy): Eukaryota > Viridiplantae > Streptophyta > Magnoliopsida > Asterales > Asteraceae > Smallanthus > Smallanthus sonchifolius. The sequence continues at coordinate 59,811,345 of CM042033.1, read as the reverse complement.
ATCAGTTTATTTTCTAGGTCATGAAGTATGATGTTATGAGTGTATAATGAGCGGTAATATGTCTGATAGGGAGTGTTATAAACCATATACTTAATGCAGATATTATACCCCTATTAGGAGGATTAAACAATATATTTATTATAGGGCCGGTTTCAAGTTCATGTATTACTATATAATATATTTGTTGACCATACGTGATGGTAGAGGTGCACAAATCGGATTTTTTTTTTAACCGGATCCGGATCGGATAAGTCAACGTTGGTCAAGGACCGGATCCGGTTTTTGGGTGTGAGGTTTGGAACCTTTTATCCGGTTTTGTCCGATTTTGTCCGGATTTTTTGTGTCCGATTTTTGTCCGGTTCCAAATTTGTCCGATTTTGTCCGGTTTTTATCCGGTCCCTTGGAAAACCATATAATCGGTTCCAGATCCGGCGGTTCCAAAAATATCCGATCCGGTTAAAAAAAACCGATTTCGGATAATCCATCGGATCGGATCCGGATCCGGTTATAATGCCCACCTCTATGTGATGGTGTGAATGAATAGAGTTTCCTCCCAATTTTATTCTAATATTACCTGTTTTACTTTTATAATTTTAGCAATATGTTTATATGATGTAATTAAAATATAAAATACACAAAGTGATCAATTTAATATCACCACTATGATGAACATAATTACAATGAATGTTGTAAACAAAGTAGCAGCAGTATGAATTACCAATAACAAAGGAAAGTCTTTTGAGGTTGAGAAGCAAGATCCTTTGCCCAGTTACATTTTCTTCTCAACATTAATCAGGATTTAAGCTTTTTTTATAAATCACATGAAAGATCATACATGTTACGATTAATGGGACGAAAGGGTTATGCCGATGCAGCACGATCTTTTTCGATCATTGATTTGATGTAAAACTCGCCCGCCTTGTATGAAGACCTCACCATAGGACCAGATGCTACGTATCGGAATCCCTGACAAGAAAACAAAAAATCACAGGATGAGAAATGACCAAATTCTCATGCTTTTATCATATAATATAACCAAATCACCGCGCTTTATTAAAGAGATATTACCAAATTATCACAAGATTAGACTAAACTCTTGCACTTTATTTAAAAATAAAATAAAACTTCTACTTTAATTATTATTTGGGTTCTTGGTTTTAAAAAGGCACGCCTAGACGCAAGTCCCTTCGCTTTTGTGTACATAAGGCGCGAGCTGTACGAAAAGCGCATGCGAGGCTCGCGCCTCATGTACAAAAAGCGCAAATGTGCATTAGGATGTTATACAACAAGCTTTTTAGGTTGTACATGTAGGTATTACATAAAGAGGTGGACCCAAAAATTTTATTTCAGGATAAAGCCATAATAAGAAAATCAAATGAGAATTTACTAAGTTTGTGATGCAGACAATTTAAACCTTGTTTTAGTCATTTGAGAAGATGCTAACCTAATTGATGGTTATTAGGTTACATCCCTAGGTGGCGAATGATGTTTCTCCTAGACAGGCGGGGTAGTGTTTTATGACTTGCAATGATGAATGTTGGCTTTTCTAATTTACATTTGTTTGTTCCTGGTTTTCAGGTGTGATCAAATCAACTTTCTAAGCTGTAGTTGACCAACTCCTTCAGGAAAATGGTGTGAAAGAAAAGATAATATATATAAGCAAAAAAGATTAACCAAATTGGTGGAAGAATTATGTGTGATTGGAGACATAATTTTAAGTCCTACTGAGGGTATGGTTGGAGAGTGTTTGGAAGTGAACCCAGACAATATGGGAAGAAGTGAGACTTGATGAATCAGATAATAAACAGATTAAAGCTATGGGTAGGTTAAAGGTATATGATTTTACATTAAAGGTATATGATTTTACATTAATCTTGAAAATTAGTTTTTTAATTCAACTTCTATCTGCTTCTATAAATATTTTTATTTTGACGTCATATAACTAAAAACTGAAAACCATAATACTTTAACTCAGGAACATGAAATGTTGTTCAGAAACATTCTATTTTTTTTTACCTGTAAATAAGTCTATTTGACTAATAAACTTTAAATGGTCTTTACCTTTTAGACCTATAACTCCAAAATTAAAGTAATTAAACAATCACATTTCGATAGTTACAAAGAAACGAGTCAAATGGGTTGAACGGGCCAAAAATTGCTTTATGAAAAAACTAGATTAATATAGTTTTTAACCATATTAACACACTAAATATATTTAATAAAGATTTAAAAATCGAAAAAAACAAAGCCAACCAACCCGTATAAAAATATCTATTTTGACCCATTACCAAACCCCTCCCCCCCCAAAAAAAAAAATGTGTATATATATATATAGGTAGGAAGCGTTGTAACATACCATTTCCATGCCTAGTAATCGGTATTTCTCAAAAGCTTGCGGTGTTATGTATTCAGAAACTGGCATGTGGCGCTTAGAAGGTCGCATATACTGGCCAAATGTCATCACATCAACACCTGCTGCCCTCACTTTCTCCATTGTACTCACTACTTGATCTGGTGTTTCCCCACAACCCAACATTATAGATGTTTTAGTAAGCGTGCCAGCTGGCGCATACTCTTTTGCCTTCATCAAAACATCCAAAGATTGCTTAAAATTAGCACGGTGATCTCTTACTGAACTCTGAAGCTCTTCAACTGTTTCAATGTTATGAGCAAATACATCCAATCCAGACTTTGCAACTTTCTCTACACACGAAGCATCTCCTCGAAAATCAGGAACTGCATAATGAATTCATATCAACACATCAAAATGACGGTAATTAAAATAATAATTATAATAATAATAGTAATAATAACAAGAGTAAAGTGTCATTTTCATCCCTGTGGTTTGGCCATTTTAGCCAGTTTCATCCAAAAACTTTTTTTTTAGATTTTGTCCCTGACTTTTCAAAATCTAGCCATTTTCATCCAACTGACTAATTCCGTCTACATTTTAACGTTAAATCAAGGGTCGGTTTGAACTTCATAGGTTAAAATCTAACTAAATTACCCATGATTTAACCAAAACTGCCCCTGATTTAACGTTAAAATGTAGACGGAGTTAGTCAGTTGGATGAAAATGGCTAGATTTTGAAAACTCAGGGACGAAAAAGCTAAAAAAAGTTTTTAGATGAAACTGGCTAAAATCGTCAAACCACAGGGACGAAAATGGCACTTTACTCTAATAACAATAATAAAACTGAGGCATGGATACCCAAGGCTTCTATGAGCATAGTGGGTTTCAGTATCTTCAATTTCTGAACCGTTTCAGCAAAATGACCACTTCCTTGATCAGGTAAATCATCACGGTCAACACTAGTAATCACCACATAATCCAAACCCCAAGAAGCAATTGCTTCAGCAACATTTGAAGGTTCATCTGGGTCAGGAGGTGGTGGGGTGCGTGAAGTCTTCACATTGCAGAATCTGAAATAATAATAATAATAATACAGAATATAACTTATAAGTATTTAAATTGAAACTGAATCGAGTGTAACCATGTACGATAAATGTTGAACAAACACAAATTCGAGCTCAAGTGCTCAACTTTATTGAATTATGTGCATTTTGCTTCTTATTGAATTCGAAATTGGTTAGAAAGTGGATTATTAACTTCAGAGACATGGATATCTTATATGTCCAGTTTTAGATACACAAAATATTTACACTCTGATTGATAGAAATTACAGGAGTTGGGGCAAATAATAGGTTCTCGGTGATTTAGTATAGCTTTAATCTAGTTATCTCAGACCATATTCTGATTGATAAGATAGTCACTTACTGTCTAATTATGATTAGGATAACTTTTAAGATTTAAGTGTAATCAATAAGACAGTTTTAATATTTATTATCATATTTAGTACAATAGTATGTCAGAATAAACATTTACATTTATTGTTAGTATAAACCAGAAGTAAACTTGAGAACCAAGATAAAGCAACTAAAAACTGCTGACCAGAATAAAAAAAAAAACCACAAACCTGAAAACCCAAAACTGAAATTTATCTTGAAGAAAAACAACAAACATTGATCAGATTAATAAATATGTTTGAAACTGATTTACTTATGGGTGAAACTGGAGACCGAACTAATGTTGCAAAATTAATGATTCCTTGAACCGACAAAACAAACATGAACATAAAAGTAAACTTTCTTCATATCAACCAAGAAACTAAGCATCCTAAAATCATTGAATTCAAACGCATTGAACCAACCAGGAAACTGTTAGGTGTGTAGTCTCGTTTAGAGGCGGCCGGCCCTAACTAGGGTTAGCCGGCTCTAATGGGCCTATCTATACGGTTTGGGCCTAACTTGGAGAACAAGTTAGGAACCCTAGTTTTAATTTATAAATACTCTATGTTGTAATTGTAATCTGTGTGCCCTTGAGCTTAATGAAATAACCTAGTTGCAGCCCGTGGATATAGGTCCCCCACTGGGACCGAACCACGTAAAATTCTTGTGTCGTTTATTTTTCTGTACCGCATTATTATCGTTTGTGCATGTGTGTGTGTTGATTCCGCTGCGCCACGTTGTTCCTAACAAGTGGTATCAGAGCTTTGGCTCGTTGTTTACACACGGTCTGCACGGTTTTCGATCGAGAAAAAAGGGTAGAGGCTGATCGAGGGTTGATTCAGATCTGCTGCTACAGTACCGTCGCCGCCGCTACAGTACCGTCGCCGTCGTGAACAGTGTTTCCGGCATGAACAGTGTTTTCCGACTAGAACAGTGTTTTTCCGGCATGAACAGTGTTTTCGAAAAAAAAAAAATTTCTTTTTTCTGCTGCTGTTCCAGGGCTGATTCGCAGCCTGGTTTCTTGTTTTTTGAGCCGCCGGAATTAGGGTTTTTTCAAATCCTAGGTTGCGCAAAAGGGGAAAGAAAACAGGGTTGTTCGGGACTGATTTGGAGTGATTTTGCAATTAGAGTTTCTGTTGTGGATCTCTTGGAGTTGCTGGTTTCACTCGGGTTTGCAGGTGAAGCGTCGGGTCGGGTGTTTCGGGTTTGTGTTGCGGGTTAACGGTTTGATTGTTTCGGGTACCGGGTTAAACTCTTTAAAGCCGCCGATTAGGGTTTGGTTATAAAGCTCTGGGATTCGTCGGGTAAAGGTTAGAGTTTTGTTTAGTTCTGTTTGACTGTTTATTATCAACTATTTGGGAACCGGGTTATGTGAAATTCAGTATTCGGGTTTAAATTTGTCTGCGAGGTTTATTGCAGGAGCAGATCGGTTTATTGACAGTGTTTGGTAGAACAACTGTTCAGGCCCGTGACATTACTGTGTTTGTTTCACTGTTTCGATATATTTTCTGTGTGCTATTGTTATGGCTGGAGACAGGATGGTTGTTATCGAAAGGTTTGGCGGTTTGGATTTCGGTTGGTTGGTTTGTCAAGTGAACTTGGATGTGGTACTAACGATGGATAAACCGGGAGAAAATGGAACCAGCGGGTGTGCTGGTGATGACATAAGTGAAAAAAGGGAAGTCATGTGATATTTGCTCGGTTGAAAGATTTTTTCGGTTAGGGTTAGATGATCGGGTGTACGATCACAGAATCCTTGGTACCGTTTGCTTTCATGAAAGCTCTGCTGTTGTTATAACCGTTTGCCGGTTAGCTGGTCTAGAACTGTGAAGCGGTTTCTTGTTCGGTGGTGATCAGTGGTACGACATTTGGCATGGGTTGGGATAACAGAGACAGTGGGAGCTGAGCATAGTTGACTTGGTGGAGCTGCATGGAGGTATGTGACATTCTTTTAGAGTCGATGTCAAAGATAGTAAATTCTGCTTCTGAGAATGTGTCTGGGTTGATGCATTGGGACTCAGTGATGGCGGTGGAGACTCTTGGGTTCAAGATTCTGGTATGCTTCATTACTCACTTCTATGAAGCATTGGTGAATCTATTGTTAGAAGACTTTGGGAAGATACAGGATTATGTATCGCTGGAAGAAGGGAACCAACTTCCGAGTATTAAAGTCTTGACTCGCTGCATCGGGTAGAGCTAAGTGGATTCATTTTGCAAGTGTGAATCTTGGAGCCACGGGGATGTCAGCTGAGTGCATTCGGAGGTTTAAACCAGGTCAGGGGTTTTGGGAACAGTGGGAGCATGGGACGTGTTCTGGGTACAGTTCTAAACACCATTGGGTTTTGAAGACCGGAATTCCAAATGGGAAAATCTCTCCATGGTACTTGCAGGTTTTGGAGAGTGGTGTTTCCTCTGGAAGTCTCTGGAGTCGGTAGTTCGAGTGAGTAGGTGCCGGTTGAGATTGAGGATGAGTCAATGGCGGGTTTTGCCATGGCTGGGTCAGTGATGACTGCTGGGTTGGAGCTAGGGGGAGCTTCAACGGGCCCTTCTGGTAATTGAGGAGTGGGCTGCTGCAACTAGGAGGATTGGATTGAAGTCTTAGCTTGTTTATGGGAACTGAAGGTTTGGAGGACTTCTGTTATTTGAAATCTTAGCTTGTTCTTGGGAGCTGGAGGCTTGAAAACTTCTAATAGTGAAGTGTTAGCTTGTTCTTAGAACTGGAGGCTTGGAGGATTTCTGTTATTGAAGATTATTGGAGTTACTGGTATAGGGTCTGCTTGGATGGTGGATTGAGGATTGCTCGAGCCTCCAAGTGGGAGATTGTTAGGTGTGTAGTCTCGTTTAGAGGCGGCCGGCCCTAACTAGGGTTAGCCGGCCCTAATGGGCCTATCTATACGGTTTAGGCCTAACTTGGAGAACAAGTTAGGAACCCTAGTTTTAATCTATAAATACTCTATGTTGTAATTGTAATCTGTGTGCCCTTGAGCTTAATGAAATAACCTAGTTGCAGCCCGTGGATGTAGGTCCCCCACTGGGACCGAACCACGTAAAATTCTTGTGTCGTTTATTTTTCTGTACCGCATGATTATCGTTTGTGCATGTGTGTGTGTTGATTCCGCTGCGCCACGTTGTTCCTAACAGAAACAAACATGAAGCCATAAGTTAATCGTATTAATACCAACAATGAAACCAAAAAAAAAAAAAAAAAAACTGGAGCCAAACAAAAATTGAACCAGCAAACAAAAGATATAGGAAACCAGAATACACCAACTGATGGCTCTTGTATTAATTGTACTTCAGAAGAAACAGATAAGAGAGATCCTCCAGTAACTTCATTTCAATTCCACAAAAACTCAAGAGATATCTTTTGAATGCACAATGGAGTGTGGACCCTCCCGTGGGATGTTGAGCAAGTTATAAAAAAATGTAACTGAAATCTGAAGAGCTTCTTCTAAATTCATACTAACAATCTATGTAAATCAAGGACTTGTCAGTTGGCTACTGATATTATATACATATTGTCTAATTTACTAAGGCACATGTCAAAGCTGAAATCTTAACTACATCCTAATACAATTCCATGGCTAAAAAAGCATATCAATCACCACATATTAATCTGTAGGTTTGATTTCATTCGATGACTATATGGCATACATCTGTCATGCTATTGTGACAATAAACCTAGCACACAAGTTATTCTGAAAATCCACAATGTATTGGTTATTTGGTTTTATGGTAAGGGTAACGAAAATGCAAAGCCTTAATAATATCGGTTTTAAGAACGCCTGATTACCTGTCTCCAACCCCTACTATTAAATAGAAAACTACTGATGAATTATTTTGGTACGGCTACAAATAGTTCGACCCGTTTTCTATTTTCTTCATCATTCAACACGTGTGCATTGCACCAGATACATGCACTCATACCCATGCTTCCTAGCCTCTTAATATTAATACATTATCAAATATCAAACAACTTTGTATTAGGAACAAAATCATAGTGCTGAATTTTTGTCTAAACTTAATGCCCCCTTACATAGAATTGCATCATTAGCTCAAAATCAACTGTTTTATTTTCTTAGGCTATATCGGCGATATATTGATTATCGGTCCTCTGAGAAAATATAGATGCAAAATATTGGAAGAAATATCGGTATCGATATTATCGGCGATATTTACCGATATATCGCTGATAATTTAAGTCCATAATATCGGTTGTCTCACCGAGTTTCTCGGTTTACTAATCTTGGCCCTTTTTTTAACATTTTTCTGCCTCAAAGCCCATTCCCCTTTAAAAATGTTGGCCCAATACCTTGTACCCATAGCCAAAACCATCAAAGTAAATGCCCTAACTCCCAAATACACCCACGTTCGCACTTCGCACACCTGCTAGATCATGTTTCTAATATAAAATATTGATATTTTTTAGTTTTGACTTTTGATTTGACTATTAATATTATATATATATATATATATATATATATATATATATATATAAGTTTATGCATGATAAAAAAATTACCGATATCCAACCGCGAGAACCGATATCTCAAATATCGGTCCTTCACAGATAACCGATATTTGATATTTTTCCGTATTAAATGCATAGTTCTTAGGTTTACTGTTCCTCAAAATTCCATTAATCGGCTCAATTCTAAAGTTACTGCTGCTTCTCCCAGATGTAATGAGTTCAGGCAGGTTATAGTACAATATCAGCTTCCACTAAAGATAGATAAACATTCAATTGCCACAACATATCTATAAGATGATAATATAAAAAAATAAAACTAACACATCGATAACAACAATTATTCAAATCTACACCAAAGATGATCACATACCTGCAACCTCTGGTACAAGTATCTCCGAGAATCATAATAGTAGCGGTGGCAGTACCAGTTTCACCACCGGACCAGCACTCCCCCAAATTTGGGCACTTAGCTTCCTCACAAACCGTATGAAGCTTCAATTCCCTAAGCTTCTTTTTAATATGCGTATACTTTTCCCCACCGGGAATCGACTCCTTCATCCATTTAGGCTTAGGCAAGGGCTTCTTCTTCGTACCGACCTCGACGGAATACTCTTCGTCGGACGAAAGGCGTATGAAGTCGTTTAAGGTCGGTGATTCGGTGGCGAGACGGTGGCGGAGCTCGGTTAGGGTTTGCGGGTGTTGGATTTGAGAAGAGAAGGTCCGAGATGAAATTGAGCAGAGGAGATTTGAGTTTGTTAGGGTTCTAGAGAGAGATTTGAATCGAGAATGCATCCTGTGATGATGATTTTCTTCGACTCTGGAAATCGATTTTCTGTTGAGGCTGTTCTGAAGATTGGCGATCCTGAGACCTGAGATGCCTGATCGTATCACGTGCAAGGCACGGGGATTAGGTAGACTAGTTATTTTGACCACAGAAATTCAGAATAAAATATAAACATTTTTATTTTCACGTATAAAATTAATAATAATAAAAAAACCAACAAAAACACGAAAAAAATATAAACTTAAAACCCATTTGACAAGAATGCGTTGTCTAAATGGGGTCTGATGATAAAGTGGTGTGTTTCCGAATTAAATGTTTATAAGTTTAAATCCTATATAATATCAGGGCCGGCCCATAGGGGGGTAGAGTGGGCTACCGCTTCAGGCCAGACTAGAGGTGCACAAAAAATCGGTTTTTTTACCCGGTCCAAACCGGCAAACCGATTTGGGATAAACCGGTTTAACCGGTTCGGGTTAGGCTAAAACCGTCGGGTTGAAACCGGTTTGAAGCATTTAGGAGTATACCGGGTTGGGGACCGGTTTGTGTGAAACCGGTTTGGAAAACCGGTTTTTGCGCTGGCAAAAAACTAGTCGTTGGGGAACGGATTTATAGCCGTTGGGGTCGATTTTGGCCTTTTTTGACCCCATTTGCACTCTTAAAACAATATAAATAGATGGGGGTGTTTAGGGTTGATCACACCTCTCTTTACACTCTCTAATCTCTAAAACCGCTCTTTAACCGCTCAAAACCGCTCTCTAAACTCTCTCTAAACTCTAAAAAAAAGCATGGCAAGTTTTGGTGTTGGTAGTTCCTCAAACGAAGTTACCGTTGTGGAAATTCGAGCAACAACGAGAAATCCAGCAATTTGGTGCAATTACGATCTATGTTTGTTGTCAAACGAGAAGGAACGTGCTCGGTGCAAGATGTGTGATGCATTTTTGGGGAAAGATTCAAACACTAGTTTGAAAACGCATATGGAAAAATCTTGCCCGTCCTTGAAGGGAATTCAAAGTGAAGGTCAAGCCTCGATGACAAGCGAAGGAGGAATTTGAAACTTTGATCCAAATATTGTTCGAGATCGAATGGCAAGGTTAGTGATTAAAGAAGGATTGTCGTTCAATCACTTTGACAATCCGCGCTTGACAAAGATGATTCAAGAGACACTCCAACCACGTTATCATCAAGTAAGTCGCACAACCCTTAGACGAGATTGTATAAAAATATGGAAAAAAACAAAAAAAGAATTAATTTTGGGTTTTAAAAATTGGAAACCGGTGTAAACTTAACCACCGATGTTTGGTCGGCTCCACATGGTATACCCGATTCGTACCTTTGCGTTACCGCGCATTGGGTTGATCCCAATACGTGTCAAATGATGAAGCGTACAATCGCGTTTGACTTGTTTGAATATCCACACACCGGCGAAAATTTATTTTATATATTAGATGGTGTTATAACCGAATATAAATTACAAAATAAATTTTTTTTAATGTCTTTTGATAATGCATCTAATAATACAAATGCGGTTCAAAAACTAAAAATTAAATATAAACCGGTTTGCAACGGCGTTTTTTTCCATAGTCGATGTGTCGCACACATCATTAACTTGGCGGTGCAAGCTGGGCTTGCAATTGAAGAGGTTTCAAACTTAACATATACTTTTCGACTAATGCTTAAAGATATTTTTAGTAACAAAAAAAGATACTATGATTATATTAGATTTTGTCGTGAAACAAATAATCTTTGCTTAGGTCCGAATTGGGACGTCGAGACAAGATGGAACTCGACTTATACTATGTTTTATAGCGCTTTACGACAAAGAGAAACTTTAGAACTATTTCATGAAATGCTTGCCTCAAAACGTCGTCGTAAAATTATAAAGTTTCCGTCTACGAGTTGGGACATTTTAAAAGACGTAACCGAATTGCTTGAAGTTTTCAAAACCGCCACCACTTTTTTATCCGGTGTTTATTATCCCACAAGTCCATTAAATCTAAAACAAATATATTTAATGGCTAACAAGTTGTATGAACTTGAAAATAAAAGCCCTCTTTTTACAAAAAAAAGATAGAACCGATGAAAGAAAAATTAGTTAAATATTTTAAAGAAATGTCTCCCGTTATAACTTGCGCCGCCGCGTTAAACCCTACCATAAATGTTTACGGGGTTGAAACTTTGATTGATAGAATTACTTACGCTTTGAATTTGGATAGTGAAGACATCCATTTTGCACAAGTCACAAAAACATATTTTAACAAATGTTTACAAGATTTATTTGATGTTTATTTACATAAATATGGTACAACTCCGACTCCACATGATACAATGGGTACATCATCAAGTGGTAGCTCGAGAGATGTTAATTTGAATTTATATAACGAAATGTTAAATGAATTTAGTAAACGGGCTCGAGGTACCACTCCGAGTAGCGAACTCGGAAGGTATATTGGCACAAACTTTTTAGTGTTTATGCCTCCTACCGTTTTTTAGGAGTTTGATATTTTGGCTCGGTGGAAAAAAAAACAAAGCTTCATTTCCGATTCTTTCCGCCATGGCCCGTGATGTACGAACTGTCCAAGCTTCCACGATAGCTTCGGAATCTGCGTTTTCTTTTAGTGGCAGGGTCTTATCGATACGAAGGACTAGACTCACCCCCCTAGCGATGGAAATGTGCATTTGCTTGAAGGACCATTTGGATGCGATGGATAGGATACAAGACCAAACTTCTCTCGAAGACGAAATTCAAGCCGAAGAAATCATACACAACAACGAGGTTGATCTTGGAATATCCGAACCAGCCACCGATGAAGAACTAGCCGAAGATGCAAGGCTACGAAGCTCTAGTTCCGAAGACAACGCACAAGAATAATCAATCAATATTCCAAAAAATAAAAATATATATTGTCATTTGTAATGTTTTATAATTTTATAATTTTATCTTTTCATGTTTTTTAATTTTCGAACTTTTCAAATATTAATAAACGTTGAACTTTATGTTTTATATTTGTTAATTTTTTTATATTAAAAATATAAAATTTATTTGAATTTATTTTTTTTTTAATAAAAACCGGTTTAAACCGGTTTACCACACAAACCGGTTTGTAACCAACCTTAACCAGTTTTACCAGTTAGTCATTCTCCACCTACGAAACCGGTTTAACCCGAACCGGTTTAGGCCCAAACCGGTTTTTGACTTTTCGTTGACCAAACCGGTTCGGTTCGGGTTGAACCGGTTTGGGTTAAAAAACCAATTTGTGCACTGAAATGGATCGAAATTTTAAGTTTTTTTTGCTTTACCACTAAAAAATTTTAAGTTTAATATTTTTGCTCAAGAGGGTTAAAAATCGGTTTTTATAGCGCTCGAGAGGGTTCAACCCAAACCGGACGTCGAGACACTAGGCCCGACAACCCTTGAGACCCGAAATTTTAATTTTATATATATATATATATATATATATGTGTGTGTGTGTGTGTGTGTGTGTGTGTTTTGGATTTTTTTATATATGATTATTGGCTTTTTATTTTAGAGGCTCGGATTTTTTTTACATGTCCCTGACCCAAAACGTTTTAAGAATTGTCAGGACCAGGACTATATAATATGTATCAAGATTTTATAAATATAGTAAGTTAAAATAAAGAGTTTTGTTATATGGAGTAAACATGATTTTTCGTGTAACTTAATATTAAACATTAATCATTTTCAAAAGTCAAAGTTGTTTATTATTATTATTATTAAATGGGAAAGGGTGTACACGTCTAAAACAAAGGGGGGCTGTCTGTTGGTTCTCCTAAAGTTTTAAATCTGAGTTTGCTTACAAATTGATGGTGGTGGAGATTTAAATCAGAGGCTAACTCGCTCTAGAAAGAAGTAATTCGATGTATTCATGCGTCTCCTAGGGATAATACCTTTCTACCAGGGAGGAGATTTGGCGGGGGTGTGGGGAAATATTATAAAACTAGAACTTAGTTTCAATAAATACAATATAATTTTTGCAGGTTTGATGGAAGAAAAAGACGGTGTCTGGTTTTGGTGCAAGGACGACCAATGAATCTTCACGGTAAAGTCAATGTGCAATCTTCTCAGTCCTGATCTCTCTCCTCCAAACGGGTACTTCAATCAGAAGAATGACCCGCTAAAAAGGTTCCACTAAAAATAAATATTTTTGCTTGGCGCGCTGAAATGGATCGGATACCCACCCGACAGGCCTTAATAAGAAGAATGATCCCTCTCGAGTCCAATGGGTGTCCACTGTGTTTACAAAATGTTGAATCTTCCGGTCACCTTTTCACCTCTTGCTATTTCACCACTATGTTATGGGGACATATTAGCTCTTGGTGTCATATTCCACCTATCTTTGTATTTGCAGTCAAGGATATTCTGGAAATCCTGAGAAATGCCCAGTTAACAACGACCGGTGTGAAGCTCTCCACGTGGTGGTCCTATCGGCTATATGGAGTATATGGACATTAAGGAACAGTGTTGTTTTTGGCGAGAAGAAAGCGTCTCTTAGTTGGCTAATTGAAGATTTGAAAAGCTCAAGTTTCTTATGGGCTAAAAATAGGGCTAGATTCAATAACCTTGATCGGGCTAATTGGTGCGAGTTTAGATTTTAACTCTCTTTGACTGTATATTTTATTTTAATATTCCTTGGTTCTTGTTTTGTTCTATTGCTTTTCTGCAAGTTTGTTTTCTAATTCCAGTTCTGCCTTTCAAAAAAAAATTATTATTATATTTTAAATTAAAAGGGTGATAACGTGAAATTGTAATACTTGTGATGAATCATGAATGAATAGTCAGAGAGATTAAGGAAATGAATGTGTTTTTTACGGATAAATGAGTTTCTGAATTGGTAGCTGAATACGTTTTTAGCCTGTCCCATTAAAGATGCAATTATAGGTTGTGTTCAGTGTTTGTGCATACCTTTTTTTTAACGACAAATATTACTCTTACTTTACTTTACATCAATAATTTTAAACTACTCAATTGCCCATGTTTGAACCTGGATCTCTAAGAGACGTGGTTTATAATATATAGGGGCCGGTTATCGTACAAAGGGGCCCAAGCGTACGAAGTGTACGAGGAGCCCCTATCCGTCAGATTAATATGATCAATGGTTGGGGAGGACGCGGTGGCATAAACGTAATTACTTCCAATTAAATAACGCGGCGTTCAGGTGAAAACGGGCATAAATGTCAATTTGTACCCACAAGCGTCCAAACCAAAAATCTGTCAAGACGTGCAAACGTGGGTTTTGGGTTTATTCAAACGAAAACGAAAACCCTTACAGTGAGAAAAAAGAAGGAAGATCATCAATGGAGAAATCACAGCAACTGAAGAAGAAAGGTATGTTTAGTTGTGTGAACTTCGATTTAGTGTATTTCGTTTCTGTAAACTTCGTTTTACTGTTCTTCCTTTGAACTGATTTCAACACGTGATTATTCAACAGATACTCGTAAAAAAAGAGAAATGACGACACATAAAAGAGAATTACGAAGCAAGAGAAACAAACCACAGACCTACAAAGAAACGAAAAACAGGTAGTAATAGTAACCTTAGTTTGATGAATGCTAATATACACGTGATTATTTCAACACATGTTATGGTTGCTAATATACAGTCACGCATTGTAAAACCTATCCAAGGTAGACTATAATTTTGCGTGAGAGTTATTTAGCGTGACTATGATTTTGAGTGATATGAGTTAGCATGATTGCGTTATAAATTTAAAAATATGTTTCAATATTTTCTAGTTTGCGTGTTTGCGTGATTGCGTGTGATGTTTGAAAAGAGTTTTTGATTAATTGGGTGATATAGCATATTAAGCATTATGTATCTAATGCATTGTTTGTTAATTTACAACATATAAAGATTTGCATGATGATGCTTTCACCCAAACTGAAAAAGCAAAGCAAGGGAAACAACATAACAAACCAACAAAAAGGAGTACAAGGAATCGGGAAGAGGAGGATGACTTTGTACAACCAATGCAGCTTGAAGTAGTTGTCCAAAAGCCGTTCGAAGAATTCACTAATAATAAAATTACCATCAGAACATCACCAGCAAATCTTGTTCATGCTGTAAAAGATTTGTCTGATGCTCAAGTCAAAGACATAAAGAAAATGGGGTTTGAATCTATCCTGGACTTCAGAATAGATAGCAAGACTTCTAAACATCGGTGGTTGGTCATGAACTATGGCACTAAAATAAGACTTCTAAACTATGACACTAAAACAAGACTTCTAAACACTGGAAGAAATAAGATAAAGATAACACTTGCCCTCGTTCATGAAGTTCTTGGTGTCCCAATGGGGAAAAAAGGTTAGCGAAAAAAATAAACCAAGAAAATGGGTTAATTCTACTATAGACACCTTCAGAAACCAGTTTAGAGAATCACGCATCAGTGTTGGGGAAGTCCTGAAAAAAATGAAAAGGCAAATTGGTGGTGGATCAGTGTTCAAACTGAACTTTCTGGTGGTGTACAATACAGTTCTGGGATTTGTAACAATGTCTACAACCATCAATCAAAAGTTCATAGCGTCAATAGAGGACTATGATGAAATCAAGAACATGGATTGGTGCAGCTATGCTATTGATTGTTTAGACAACACAATCTCTGAGTGGAAAATGAAACAACAATATAATGGGCCAATTGCTATGTTGGTGGTATGTTCACTAAACATGTTTCAACCTAGAATTTGATTTATTCATCTATGTTGATTATTACGTTGTAAAACGTGATAATTATTATTATAACGCAACTAATCTTTTAATAATTAATTCATATGTTGTACAAATATATACATGATAAAAGGCATGCAAAGGATGCCATACATACTTCGGCAGTTGGTTACATTACATCAGAAGCTTTGGCTGAATTGGAGAATAGCCTGCATGAAAACGGGCCTATTATAGATGATGATTTGGATGATGATAAAGAAGGAGGTGATGAGGAAGAAAGTAATAATGAAGTTGAGGAGGAAGATGATGATGATAAAGAAGGTGATAAGGAAGAACATAATGAAGGTGAGGAGGAAGAAAATGAGGATGCTAAAAGTGAGAATGATAAAGGTGCGGATGATATGGATCATGATGATGTTGGTGAGGAGGAAGGTGGTGATGATGAAGAAGTATATTCGGCAGATGATCATCAGGAAGATCACGCATCAGTGATTGAGGAGGAAGAAAATCAAGTAGATGATGACTTAACAAAAGTGGCTAGGAAGGAGAAGATGATAATGAAGACGATGGGGATGAAGATAATGACCAATTTAGGGGTGATTATACGGACTTGTCCCAATGTTATAATTTGAAACTCAACATGCCTGTGGGAACATCAACACAGGAAATTATCAACTACTACATCCCACCAAAACAAAGGAAAATGGATGAGAAGGTTAGCACACTTTCAATTAAATTCAAAGCATATATACACATGTTATATGAACCAATAACGCATATAAAACTTGAATGTTTGAAATTCAGAAATGGTTCAACAATGTTGATAAGAAAGTTGGAAAATTACAAAAGATTATAGCTAGGATGGATAAACTGATAAACGATGGAAAAACAAAATACATGTGGAATGAAGATATACAAGCCGCATGTACAAAATTGGAAAAACTAGTCAAGACACTTCAGGAACATAAAAATGGTAAGTTGAAACAATGCTTCAACTAGTAATTCACGCTTTGACTTGTTAATTAACATTTTTTTTGTTGATCAATAGATGATGACCATAAGTGTTACCAAGAAATGATGATAGAGTAGAAAACCAAGAAGTGGAGAAGGTGTGTAAGGGAATGGAACAAGGGGAATATGAGGTGTGTAAGGGAATAAAAGAAGGGGAAGAAGATGTGAAGGAAACAATAGTGCAACAAAATGTTGGTAAGTTATAATCACGTTTTTTTTTAATATAACGCCATAACGTATTTGAACAAATTAGGTTTTTTTGTTTTATTCCAATCAGAAGTTGAATCTGAAGTAGTTGAAGATGAAGTGGTTGAAGATGAGGTGGTTGAAGAGAATGTGGTTGAGGATGAGGTGGTTGAAGATGAGGTTGTTGAAGATGAGGTCGTTGCAAATAAGGAGAATGAGGAGGTTGTTAGTGATGCAGTTGTTGTTGAAAATATTCTTGGTATGATAAATAATCTATATGACACATCCTCTCTTAATCACGCTATATGACACATTCTCTTTTTTATAGATGATGAGGTTGACAATGAAAATGTTGTTAAAGACGCAACACCTAAAGATAAGAACAAAGGGGGTGCTGCTTATGAGAAAGTAAATGAGAGTGGTGGTGATGAAAATCAGGACCACAGGATGAAGAACATGAAGAAACGAAAAACGGTGGTGATGATGAAGAAGAACAAGAAGGCGGTGATGATGAACATGCACATCCTGATGTCAATGATGATGATCCGGACCAAGAAGAAGAAAGCCTTATTTTCATGAGGACCTGGTTGATGGAGCATGCCGGATACAAACAAGAAGATACACAGGACTGGGGGTTGGACAAACTTAAAGAATAAATGAACAAAGTAGAGATAGAGATTGCCATGTATGATAATATGAGGATGGAAGGGACAAAAACAGCTGAGAAGGAGGCAAAAACAGTTGGGAAAAAAAAAGTACCTCTCCAAGGTCACTTGAAGTGAGGCGAAAGTGGAGACAGAAACTGTTCGAAGCAAATGTTGGATACACAATGCCATCTCTCAATCGAATGGGAGACGAAAGATTACTGAAAGAACTTGATAATCTAAAGAGATTAGTTAGAGGTATACATTTACCCTGCTTGTATTTTTTTAGATGTTTATATAATACGTATTATAATTCAAGCTTTTTTTAAAATCCACTACTTGAATTTGAACAGAAAAAGTGTTTTGAAAGAAGTGCGGGAACACAAAGGCATAGAGAAGGATGACAATGACGTTGATACACTTTTGGTAAGTGTGAAATTTCTGCAAACAGGGGACCCAACAAAGAAGGAAGACATAACTCAAGAGAAAATGATAAAAACGTTGTCTTAGACCTTAAAATCACCATATGTCAAAAGGAAAGTTGCTATGGGAGAGAAGATAACAAAAAGTGAAGCTCTGGTGACAAATTATATATTCCAGGCTACAGATGCTGAAAGATAGTAAGCATGTGTTCTATTTAACTACTATAATTACGTTTTATCAAAATTAATATAAATCTAACCTACTGCATAAACAGCCAAATGGTCTTCCAATCATCAGTTACTAGTAGTGATTTCTGTAAAGTAATATTTGAGAGCTTCTATACAAATATCCAAGTAGTGGAAAATGCATTAGATACATTCACTGAATTGCTCAACTTCGAAGAGTAGAAAAGAAGCCCAGACTCCAAATTCAGACTTTATGGTACATGCACAATGCTTGTAAGATTCACGTTTTGTTAAATTCTTAATCACGTATAATATATTTGAATATCACGCATTCACGCTATTTAAACTTATATATCATGCAATCAAGCAACCACACTATATATAATTATACTATATTTGTCTATCACGCATTCACGCTATGTATACTAATATATAACGCAATCACGCTATAGAAAATTATACGTGACCGATTAACGCTTTTATAATGATGCAGCCTTCAGTGATAATCTTGAAACAAGATTAAGGGCTCTTAAAATCAAAACACTGAAACTAGTAGACTTGCTGATGATACCCATGCTTCTGTCTGATCATTACTATGTTATATGCTTTAACTTGAGAGACGGCTCTATTGATTTGTTGGACAATAGCACTTATAAACAGCCTTTCAACGAAAGATACAATAACGCACCAGAACTATTGGTAAGAAATAAATATAATATGTTGTACTACTTATATAAATAAATAGTACTGACTTATTGTTTTGGTAACACTTTATAGAGGAAAACGGTGTGTGCGTATCTAGACAGCATTGGTTGTAATATCTGGAAAACAATGGAGCTGTCTGAGATCAATAGAGTTGAAATGACCTGGAGGACGCTAGATAACAAAGTGGACTGCAGGATTTTTGCAATGCGTCACATGGAAACATTTACAGGTCAACTACATAGCAATGTGGCTTTGATACAGAAAAAGAGCTGGAAAAACATACTAGACAGATCACAGAACTCAGGTACAAGTACGTTTCCAAGATCCTACTATCAGATTTAAACAACTACAAAAATTAACTTTTGGATTATGCCAAAGAGTTCAGTAAATCAATGGAAGGGAAGAAACAAGATCCCAAACGTGATTTGTTTAAGGAACTCATGGCACGTCAGGATGAAACCTTTGGTTAAAATCACGCATTTAAAATCTTTAGATCAATAATCATGTTTGAATTCATGGACATTAAAATATGAGTTACTTAATCCCTTCGGCTGATCATACTTGAAACATTGTTCAAATTAGCTTGCAACGCGTCTCGACGAGAAGCATTTACATTAATCTGATCTGTAACCAGTTTTATCAACTGGGATCTAAAGGAGGGAGAGGATGATAAAAAAGCATCCATATTTAGGATAAGGCAGACATGGTTGTGGTTGGAGTTAGTTTATAAAGACATTTTAAGACCAAAAAATGAAATGTTAAAAGTAAAGATTCTAGACGAAACACTACCAAACAAAAGAATCCAGAAAAATCACTAAAAAACATATGAAATTATTAATCGTTGGAATTTTATGTTGAAATGCGGTTAAAAAATAACGCAATCACACTTAATAAAAAAAGCAAAATATGTATAATATATTTTATTGGGTCTTGGTAAAATATCAGGTTAAACAATAGATAAATTAAATGATGGATGTGAGGTGAGAATAATGATGGAGGTGAGTTGCAGATACTGATGGATGTGATAAAAGGTAATGATGGAAATTTTAATACACAAACAAACCTAAATAAATATAATTGAATATCCCATAAAAGTTAAATATCACACAATTATGCTTTGGAGTATGTTTAAGAGAGCAATTTGATCAATCATGCATTCACGCTTATATAAACTTCGTAATACATAAAATAATAAAAAATAATTTATTTGAAATTGGTCAAATATCAAGATAATAAATATAAGAACTGATGGATGTGCTTGTATATAATGATGAAATTTCTACACGCATAGCTGTATTCAACAAACATAAATATAATATTCCAATAAAATAACGCTAATATTTTAAAATGAGCGGTTTGTATCACATATAGACTAAATAAAAATACCATCACGCACCGTAAATCACGCTAAAAATTATAAACTATTATAAATGAGATATCAGCCGAATATCTTGATATCAAATGTAATGAATGTGATTTGATAGAATATCATGATGTATTTGTAGTAAATTTGAGGTGGTAAATACTCCAACTACCACATCTAAATAAATGTTTTAAATAAGCTATTTCGGTTACATAACCATAAACAAAAGAATGAATACAAACTAGACAAACATGGAAATAAAGAAGCTTCTGGCAATTTCTTCTTTAGCAGAGCTAAACAACGACATAAGCTCATCAGCATGTTTACTATCGGTAAAAAAGCTTGGCCTAGAGCATGCCACACAAAATATGGCTATGTACAAGGTGCTAATGAACACACCAAAATCCGACCTCCGAGACAGGTCAATGAGCTACCTCATAGACTAGGTAACAACTGAGTTCATCATCTCCGACCAGCTCAGTAATGCAGCGAATGTGGTCTTGGGAGGAATGGAAGCGAAAGGTAGGGGGTTTCGAATGATTGTTGATGGTAATTAGAGGTGGAGCTGATGACTGAATGGTCTCTTTTGGTATGTTTATGTAAAGAATAATATGTTTGTTATGTGTATGTGTTGGATGATGTAATATATGCTGATCTACTAGGGTTTTTATATAACATATAATTTTAGTGGCGTACTAAAAAAATGATAACGGGCATAATATATAAATTTCATGAAAAAATATGATATCGCAACAAAAGAATAGTATAAACTCTATTATAACGTATCACGTAATCACGCTATGAAGAATAAAACACTTAAGTTTAAGAATAATCACACTAAGAAGATACAACAATGTAGTTGCAGTAATGTCATGCTATGAAAAAAAACAATGAATAGTATAAACTCTATTATCACGTATTACGTAAACACGCTATGAAAAAAAATTTTAGTTTTAGACCAATCACGCTATCAATATAAAACAATGGAGTTGCAGTAATGTCACGCTATGAAGAAAAAACAATGAAGTTGCAGTAAAATCATGCTATTCTGTACAGGTACGCCTGTCATGTCCGGTCTTGAAACATATTTTGCACTCCCTACATCTCTTCCCAGCACGACTGATTGCTTGTTCTTTTTTAGATTTAATTCGCTTATGTGAACCAAGACCTTTATTTCTAATTCCAGTAGGAGGCCGGACAGAAGCTTCTGAAGGTTGCTCATAACCCAATAGAGATGGCATTAGGTAATTTTCTTTAAAACTGGTGTAGTATGACGACCTTTATCAGCCTTTTTCATCATAGATTTCAACTCATCTCGGAATTTGGTTAATTGATCCGGATCTTAAATGCAACGATCAATAATGTAGTCACTAGAAAACATAATGTCACATACAATCTCTTTGACCTGCTGGCTTTTTTCTTGAGCACTATCTAAAGTAACAGTTGAACGGATGCTTTGTTTTGGGACTGCTTCTTTTCTCCATCTCCTCAAAATATACTTCTCTGGAATTTGTTCGACATCAAACATGTTGAAAACATAAAAAATGTGCCGACACAACAAACCATATTGCTAAAATCTTTTACAAGTGCAGTTGGAAGTTAGATCATCTTTTTTAAATAAAACCTATAATATCATGCAAAGACACATTATTATAGATGTGTTTTGTACAAAATCACGTATATATTAATTATCATGCAATGACTAACTAATCACGTATATTCAACATAATTACCTCAAGTAATCCTTTCCCAAAAGCTTTTCGGTCTTTAATAAACACTTGTGCGTAATCCCCAACTGTTACTGTTTTGAATGCAATACAACTTTGGGTTGATTCGTATATTTCTTCTTGAACATCATGAAAAATAAATCTGGTGAATATTTGAGACGCTTGTGCCTCGAGTGGAGACTCGCTCCACAAATCAGGAAATGTGTATCTAGACTGATGATCATTTTTACGATGATTATACCTTTGAACTTCCATTCTCAAAATGATTAAAAAAATTCAACAAGTGTCAATTGTGAATTTGAAACTTGACAGAAAAAATGGTTCTCACTCTCTGACCTTGGTGTTGTACGCATTAGACCAGAAAGGGGTTCATCATGGTAAAATGCAAGAATCCACATCTATCTCAGTTCAAACATATGATTAATCCAATTGTTATCTGCGAGATTGAATTTTTTCATTACCTCCTTCCACTGAGACTCAAATTCTTTCGGACTAGTTGTATCAGTCCAAACTATATTACAGACACTCTTTTTAAATTCCTCATCATTGCAAAGGGGACTACCAACCTAAAAGATTTTAAAGTCACACATTATAATTAATTTAAGATGTCATTCTTAAAACAGTATTATCACGCATAATATAAACTATAATCACGTTATAATTTAAAATCACTTTTTGTACCTGAAACATAAACAATTATCACGTATTGTAACAAAAACAAGATTCATACCTTATCAGCCACTTTTTTCATGATATGCCACATGCATAATCTATGCCTGCTCTCTGTAAAAACCTGTTCAATTGCCTGCTTCATAGCAGGGTCTTGATCAGTAACTACAACTTTAGGCTGATGTCCAAATGATTTCAAAAATTGGTTTAATAACCACTTGTACGATTCAATAGTTTCAGAGGCTAACAACCCAGCACCAACCGAAACATTACGGAAGTAATTATCAATACCAGTGAATGGAACAAAAACCATTTTGTATCTAAAACAAAACAATAACGATGTGTTAATAATAACGCTATACATAAAATTACGTTTTTATTGGAAAAAATACACAAACCTATAACATACTTGTTGGTGTTGAATGTGCCATCGAAAGATATTACATCCCCAAAAGCCATGTAATTACGCTTACATTCTTCATCAGCCCAAAAAAGTCCGGTTAAAGCACCTTTCGCGTCAGCAGAATACTCAAAAGAATAATCAGGTAGAAACTCTTTCTTATCAGATAATATTCTATCATTTCTGCATCATACTCACCAATAAAACAATTTAAATCCCTTCTAAAATTTTTACACTCAATTGCTGTTGAACCAACATGTTCAAAACCGCCATACTTGGTCCTCATGATATGAAAAGATTTGACAAGACCTAAATTTAAATTGGCCAACTCACATAACAACTCTTGTTGGATATAAGACAACTTTCTAGAGGATCTAATCAAATGGATGTCGTCAGCAGAAACCAACCTATGATTATACTTCTCAACAAACGTGTATACCTTATACGATGAAGTACCTTTCACTAAAGACAAACACAAACTTGCACGACAACCACAATGAATAGTAGGTTTTTTCCTAGAATTACTGGTTTTGTTAACATTTCCAATGACATCACTAGAATCATAAATTTTTTGTGGTTGTTACCCTCTTTGGAACGTATATAATACTTAATATTTAAAAGGCCACGAGTTTCGAATTGGGAACCTTTGCGAACACAAAAACCACCTTGTTTAGCATAAGAGCAATAAAACTCATACGCATGATTTAAGCTTGGAAAAATCATCCCTGCAGTTGGTTTACATGAAGCAGGTACATTGGGAATAAAAATGGATTTCCCAGAGTTTGAAGATACACGTTGAAACCCACAACTTATATCTTCAGGGATACTATCTGCAAAATTATCACGTACACGCAATCACGCATTAAGAATAACATACTTTTAAAGTAAATATGTTCTTACGTCATCACACATTAAATAATAACTACATTGTACATACGAATTACGCTAAATATTGTTTGTAACTAGAAATTAACAAATACGTATAAAACAACTGGTTTAAGAAAAAAAACTTATAATATTATAATCACGTACATACCTACTTACGCTTATTCAAATTACGTATCAAAAACATAAATACGTATCAGATCTGCATATTACAGATAAACCTGAATAACTAAAACATACGGAAGATATATGAATCGTAATAGTAATGATAAAGTTCGTTAAAACAACCTATATCAATAATGCATCTGGTTAGAATAAGGATGAAGAAAAAACGGTTAAGAGGAGATCATAATAGTACCTTGAACAAATTCTATCGCCCCACGAGACAAAAAAATTTCAACAAAAAAAAAAGAAACAGATGAATCACAAATACGGAAAAATCATAACCGCCCATATATAGAAGAGATGGATATACTGGATTTGTACGAAAATTATACATTACACACCATCATATCGTGCAAAGCTGGCAAAACAAAATCACGCAACACTCAAATTGAGTCGCACTAGCATGAATTGTAAAATGACGAAACTATCCTTCCTACTTAAATTAAAATAGAACACGCGGCGCATCCACAGAGCAGAGCTTCGTATCCTTCGTACGCTATTGGCCGTTTGTATTTAATACTTTCCCATAATATATATATATTCAACTTTTTAATCTAAAAAATGAGGTGTAAAATAAAGCGTGAATCAAATTAGATTGAGAAAATAATAATAAACGAAAATAAAAAAGCTAACCTATGATGCAGCAAGTTAAGTGCCGAGTCCACAGTTAACACATGTACTGATCATATAAGATTTTGTAGTTAATTACCATTTTGTGATTTCTCCAATCTCATGGCTAACGACTATGATTCTAATCCTTTCGGTGGAGAGGTAATCTAAATAATACCTGTCCTTGTTTTATAATTTGTGATTTGCGATGATGGTTTTCTTACATCTGCTTGTGATCATATCTCTAAGTAACTGTGTTTTTATTTTATGTTGATGGTTTTTCTTTATCTTGTGTCTCCGGCTAGGATCTGAGAGCCAATGAGGCAGATCTAGAAGCCAAGGAGGCCGAACTGAATCGGAGGGAAGAGGTGGTTCTTATTCTACATAAACATTATAAATTTCATGTCCAAATGTTTATATAGATGGGCAACTCTATGTTGTGGATTTATAGGCTCGTGCTTAGGACCCCCAAATTACGCGTACCCAATTTTTTTTAAATTTATATATATGTATAGGGGAAGAATCTCATGAGAACTTATAAGTATTTGAGAACCGCTAGAACTCGTGTAAAAAACAATCAAAAGTTTTTTTTTTTTTTACTACCTTTATTGTTAAAATACAACATAAAAAATATTTTATCTCTCCAGTTAATTCATCTTTGTTTTCTAAATTATTCTTAAAAAAATTTATACACATGTGTAAATGACAAACTTACACATGTGTACATTTTTTTAATATACGAATACATGTAAATTTACATATATAAATTCATTTTTTTATGTTGTATTCTGAAAATAAAGGTAGTAAAAACAAACAATGAGTTTGATTGGTTTACTCGAGAGTTCTCGTAATATTTAAGAGTTCTCAAATGATCTATCTCATATATATATATATATATTTCAATCTAGGTTTTTTTTGTTATGGGTCTAAAAATATTCAATCTTAGTCCAATCCTACTTTAACAAAAAAGATTTTGAGCTTAATTTTTTTTACATACATAGTCCAATCCTACTTTAACGAACCCGTTTTTTGTCCCTACTCACAAAAAAATCCTAGATCCGTCAATATTTATAACGATGACATTTGAAAAAGGGCCCTGACTTTTACTTCATTTTGGGCCCTCAAAATGACTGAGCCGGCCTGTGTATATATATATATATGTCAACCAGAATCTTGATTATGAGTGTTGGGAGCTAAAGATTGTGTCTTTGTGCTTCTGTCACTTACAAATATGATCATTATTGGTTACAGTAGTCTTTGTTTGTGTAGGAATTAAAGAGGAAGGAGGATGCCATTACACGCGGTAATTTCATTTTCTTATACATCGCATTTGATTCAAATTCAAGTATCTTGTGGGATCACCATCTGTTTTGCAGCTGGGATTGCTGTAGAAGAAAAAAACTGGCCACCATCTTTCCCTCTGATTCATCATGACATTCCGAATGAAATCCCGCTTCATCTACAAAGAACACAATATGTTGCCTTCACAACATTGCTTGGTACGTAAATCTAAAACTTGTGAACACAGTAGGATGCTACCGCGTAAGGTGGAAGTAGAAAAGGCTAGATACGTTCTAGCAAACTGAACGTTTAGATGAAATGTGAATGGGAAAAAGTTGTGAATGTCCCTTTTAAAATACACATCCAAACACCACTTAATGACATTAGACATTAATGCTAAATTGTTTTTGTAGACCAAAAATAAAAAATTCTATTTTAAATATATGGATTTTAAATATGAATCTGTATAATGTGACATTTTTTTCAGGAATAGTTGTATGCCTCATATGGAATCTTGTAGCAGTCACTATGGCCTGGATTAAAGGCGAAGGTTTACAGTTTCTTGTTCATACAACACTTAACTCATAAATTTAACAACAAAATCATACTTATTGCTATATTACATCTTAAGCACAACTATTGTTTCTCAATTTCCAGCCTCGGAAATTTGGTTTCTTGCGGTTATCTACCTAATAACAGGAATTCCTGGGGCTTATGTCTTGTGGTATCGTCCCTTGTATCGTGCTATGAGGTATAATCAAGACTCGTATGTAACTAGATATGTGTGGTGAAAACTTTGTTGTAATCATATTTAATGCATTACTTTACTATTTTTGTAATTTTGTTGTTGATTATATATCATTTTGTTGTTCTTCTAACAGGACCAATGGTGCTTTGATGTTTGGATTTTTTTTCATTGCTTACAGTGTAAGCTGTTTCTTATTTGTTTTTCACCTATGATTTTTTGCTTGCTACCTTATTGGTAGTTCAGGTGACTTAATCTGTCAAGATTTTCTTTTTGCAGTTTCACCTTTTCTTCTGTGTATATGCTTCTATTGCCCCGCCTATGATCTTCAAGGGGAAATCGCTCACATAAACTTTCCTTGATTCATGTTCTTGAAATTATGCATCACTACTATACTATAATATACTATACTGTAAAAAAAAAGTTTTTGGAGCCGGGGGTCTTAGTGTGAGCAACCTCTCTATCCTCTAGGATAGAGGTAAAGTTTGCCCCCATCACACCCTGACAATAGCTCTGCTGTGAGTGAGATTATATTGGGTGCGTTTTGTTTTTGTTTGTTACTGTTTGATGCTCTTCATGGTTTTGACATCCGGAGCTACAACAATGACGATAACGATTGACTTGTGTTTAAATGTTACAGTGGGATTTTGCCCGTGCTTGATGTTTTACCCAATGATGGTGTTGTTGGGGTAAGTTCTTTTTTTCAAATATTCGCATTCCACATAAACGAATTCGAGCCACAATATAATGAAGGAAACTAAACAAGGCAAAGGGAGTCACTGTTTTTTTTTTCTTTTTGTAGTGTCTGTATTTGATTGGATTCGTGCTCTTTGCTCTTGAATCAGTGATAAGCCTATGGGTGATTCAGGTATATTTTTATAACACATATAACTTGTTCTTGTTGACTTGTCAACCCTGTCTTGTGCTCTATGGGTCTATTGATGTGTTCTTCATGTAAGTGCAGGAAGTTCTTAGGTATTTCCGTAGCAGTGGAAAAGTTGAAGAGGCCAAGCGTGACGTTAGACGATCGAGTTCGACTATGATGGTAGCATTAGGACATGGTTAACCATGGCCAAAAGAAGTTAAAGTTGTTTGTAGAGGGCTTTAGATGTGCAAACTAGTTGTTATTAGAGTCAACGAGGAGACCAACATATGATTGACCTTTTGTCAATTTGATAAACAATAGATCATTTTGACTGATCTTTTAACTCTTGCTTCTTGAATTGTCTAATAAAATGTTCTGTGTTGGGACTCATACATGACAAGTTCAACTTCATATGTACCTTGCCAATATTTTGTAGAATTCAAATGCACTTGATTTGAAATAATTTTAAGGAACCCAAATCTTGAAGTTTAAATCTTACCTCCTCTCCCTCAACTCTGCTAAGCTCGACCACGGCTCGTTTAATTTACGAGAGCTTGCTCCGCTCGATCGAGCTCTGTGTCTAAACTTTGTACTCGGCTGGCTAATAAATTTTCAAGATCAAGCTTGACTCGTTAGTATATTTTCAAGCTCAAGCTCGGCCGGCTTATTATTTATTAAATATTTAGTTATTTAATTTATATACATATATAATTATTTGTAGAGTTATTTACATTAATAGTCCATTTGGTTTGTCAAAAGTAACAACTTTAGGTCTGACTTTAAAAAAAATATGTGTTTAAGATTTGTAGTAGTCATTTTGTAACATATTTAGGGTCTAACACTAGCTTTCTTTAAAAAGTATGTTAAATTCTTTATTACACAACTAACTTAATTAATATATACATAGGGGGAGGTTCAAATAAGAAGTGATATTTCGTTAAGAAGTCTAAGAAACAACAAAAACCTTAAGAAACGAAAAAAACCTTAAGAAACGATATCAAACGAACTCCGATTGAGCTCATTTCAGCGGCGTTGGAACTGTCTCGTCAAACTCTACCATCTTAGCTTTTAGGGTTTAGATTTTAAGGTTAAATTTTAGGGTTTTAGCCTTAGGGTTTAGCTTTTATGGTTTAGATTTTAGGGTTTAGGTTTTTTTTGGGGGGTGGGTGTGGGGTTTAGGTTTTCGGGGGTGGGTGGGGGTGGTTTTAGGTTTTTTGGGGTGTAGGTGGGGGTTTTAGGTTTTTGTGTGGGTGGGGGTGGTGGTTTTAGGCTTTTCGGAGTGGGGTTGGAAGGGGGATTTAGGTTTTTGGGGGTACGGGGGAGGGGGTTTAGGTTTTTGGGGGCGGGTTAGTGTTTGATGAGACAGTTTCAACGCCACTGGAATTAGCTCAATCGGAGTTCATTTGATCCATTTCTTAGCGTTTCTTAGCGAAAAACCACTTTTTAGTGGAACTTTCCCTATATATATATATATATATATATATATATATATATATATATATATATATATATATATATATATATATATATATAAGTTAGTCATCAATCTATCATGAGAAACTTACAAAAACCTTTAAATTTGTTTTTATACATTCAATAGACCATATATTATAGAAAAACAAGGCCGACACTGAGCAAGTACGGGGTGGACGACCGCTCATGGCTCATTTTTTTTTCGTTTGTTTACTGTGTGTCGATTAACATATTTCAAAATTTATAAAACTATTAGTAAATAATAGTTATATGTTCTAGATGAGGCCCGATAAATTAATAAACATATGAAAACCCAATAGTATATTATATAGGGGCATAATTAACCTAATAAATTAATAAACACAGTATAGGGGCCTGGCTAACCTAATAAATAAATAAACACATGATAACATATTATATAGGGACCCAATTAACCTAATAAATTAATAAACATAATTAACTCAATAACATATTATACGAATTGTCGGCGGTCGTTACTTCCTACCCCTACCCCCTTCGACAATCGACCTTCCGAGTTTCGACCTGAGTCGATACCCGGCCGGCAGCCCAATGTAAGTTTGTTTTAGTTTTTAATTGATTTTTAATTTTTTATGTTTTTGTCTTTTGAAGTGTCACTTCTCACGTCAGATGATGACTAATAAGATGTTTATGTTTTCTATTTTCAATTTATTATTTATGTTTATCGGTTTAGGTTTTCAATTTTCATTTAATTTTCGATTCCTCAATTGTTTATACTTTATCTATCAATAGTTATATGTTTAAACTTTAAATTTCATGTTTTTGTTATTATTATCTATATGTTTAAATTTGTGTAAATTACATTTACGTCCTTTAGATATTTACCAAATTTCAGTTTACGTCTTTTAACTAAAGAAATTACAGATTTTGTCATGTATGTTTAGAAAAGTTTGCACGTTTCATCATTTAGACTAACATCCGTCAATTTCAGACGTTAAATATGGTCACGTGCCCCTCAAGTGAGGGAAAATCGTCTTTTTTATTGTTAATAAAAGAACAAATTACACTTTTCGTCATTTATGTTTATACCAAGTTTCAGATTTCGTCCTTAAACTAAGGTAATAACATAAATTGTCCTTTACGTTTAAATTTGTTTACACATTTCGTCATTTACACTAACACCCATCTATTTTTAACGTTAAATGAAGTCACATGCCTCTCACCAAAGACGAGGAATTTCCGGCAAAAAAAAATTTCGTTAAAAAAAAGTATTACAATAACCCCCTGAACTTTCCAAAAGGACATAAAAGGTACAAAACTTTAAAAAAGCCTTGTGAGACTCGTACTTAAAATCAACAATCGCCACCTTAAAGTTAAGCCACAACATTAAACAAATCCCAAAGATTTTAAACATTGATCAAACTTAGAACCAGTCAAGGACTTAGTCAACATATCAGTAGCATTAGCACAAGAGAACCTCACCCACTTCAACTTCTTTTGAGTTTACTATATCTCTAATGAAATGCAACTTCACATTTATATGTTTAGTTCTCCCATGATACATATGATTCTTTGACAATTTCACGGCACCTTGCTTATCACAAAGAACCAATGCACCACTAATCTTGACTCCTAGTTTAGTTACAAACCTTGTCAGCCATAATGCCTCTTTGATTACCTCAGTTAAGGCAATATATTATGCCTCTGTAGTAGATAAAGCTACTACATGTTGCAAGGTTGCCTTCCAACTGATCAAGTTAGGTCAACACCTTCAAAGCATAACCATTAAATGATCTGCCCCTATCAAGATCCTTTGCATAATCTGAAGCAACATAGACAAAGACCATGCATTCCTCATCAGTACATTCCTCAAAGACTGACCCAAATTCCCTGGTTCCATTCAAGTATCTGGGTATCCATCTTACTACATATCAATGAGCCTTCCCTGGTTTAGCTAAATTAATACAAATACCTAATACCAGGCCTAGTGCAGACCATTATGTACATCAAACTTCCCACTGCATTAGGATAGGAACCTTCTCCATATAAGTTATTTCTTCACTAGTTGTAGGAGAATCTCTATTAGACAACCTGAAATGGTGATCCATAGGAGTCTTGACATGCTTACTCCTATCCATATTATGAGAAAGAACTAGGCACTGTAGTTGAGTCAAGTCAGCAAGATTCTCTTGTATAGGCCCATTAAGATTGTGATTTCCAAGGTCCAATATGTATTCAATAGCAGGTCCTTTCAACTACTATTACAGCTCATACAACCTTGAGTAATCTGTGTATCTCAACTAGTGAAATAAGTTACTTGCCTAGTGCTACTCCTCCTTCACAGAAGACTTGCTAAGTGCCAACTCGTCCTACTGGTTAAAGCTCTTAAGGTTAGTGTTCGAGGTTTGATGGCCTTGACTTTCCGGTTGAAAATTGTAAGCGGAAAGAGGCTAATCCTAATTAGGATAGGCTGAGCTTGACTAAAAGTACGATGAAGGGTCAGAGCTGTGGGAAAGAACTCGACTAAAAGAACTCGCTTTCAAGGACTAAAAGGTTGTCCCTAAAGTGGAGAGCGGTATATGATCCCTGGTTTGAACTGTTTTTTACTTCTATCTCTGTATATTTTCATACCCAAAATCTTCCTAGCCTCTCCTAGTTCCTTCATATCAAATTCTTGCATAAGCAGATACTTAGTAGCTTCAATCTCTTATTTTTCTCTGTAATCTACTAGTATATCATCCACATATAACAAGAGATACACAAAATTACCACTGCTATATTCTCGGTAGTAATCACAACTGTCATAGTTGCTTCTAGAGAACACATGAGATACCGTGTACTCATAAAACATCCTGTACCATTGCCTAGGTGAATGCTTCAACCCATATAAGGATTTTTTTTTTTCAACATACATACCTTATCTTACTAGTTTTTTACTTCAAAACCCAAAGGTTGCTCCATATAAATCCTTTCTTCCAAGTTACATGAAAGAATGCATTTTTGACATCTAACTGTTCTGATTCAAAATTCCATAGATGCAGTTAGAGACAAAATGACCCCGATGGATGAATGCTTTATAACTGGTGAAAATACTTCATTGTAGTATACACTAGTTCTTTGAGTAAAGCCCTTTGCCACTAGCCTAGCCTTAAATCTAGGTGCTTCAACCCCAGGAATGCCTTCCTTTAACTTGAAAATCCACTTAAATGCAACCAATTTTTTCCGTTCTAGTTTTTCTACCAATTCCTAGGTGCTATTTTTATATAAAACTCAATTTCTTATTTCATTGCTTTAATCCACCTGTCTTTGTCAACTAAAGCGATAGCCTCACCATAAGACAAAGGCTCAAGTGTATTATTATCCAGACTAAGATTATCCTGTCGACTGGCGTACACTATGTTGTGTAACTTCTTTTGGAAAGTTGGATAGGGGAGTTAGTATTTTGTAACAGAACAGTGGATACGGTCAGCCAACTGCTCCTAATAAGCCTCGGGATCCTAACGAGGTCTCAAGTCCGTCAGTTGTCCCGTGAATTATTATTCGGACTAAGATTATCCTGTCGACTGGCGTACACCATGTCGTGTAACTTCTTTTAGAAAGTCGGAATACGCAACTCCCTCTAAAACTACTTTATGAACGCTCGGACCTAACAATTTATATTTTTAAAATATTTGTCTTTACTTATAATAATATTTTAAATAAATATATCTTTCCTTCTCAAGGTTAAACCTCATGACCCCGCTAGAAGTCCTCTACAAGCCAACACAAGAGAAATAGAGAAATACCGACACTAACCACAAGGTCCAGCTAAGACTCAAATGACTCGTTGAATACCCGAACCTCCAATCAACCCATAATGTTAAATCTATACTAACTCGGCCGTTTCTATCACCAAGATTTGTATATAGACCGCACAAACCCGAATAAGTTTCCCAAACAAGAAGTCTTGCTTAAGTAAATCACAAGATTTAAGATTATTAAGTTGGTTTAAAGATCACTTATTCTTGTCTTTTTAAGATAAATTAAAAGAGAGACTTTAAGAACATAGCAAACTAAAAATACTTTATTAATTAATTAAAGTTCAACCAACCCAAGTAACGTAAGAGAACTAGCCACGAATGACCATACAAGTGACTCCACTAACCCTTAAACAATGTATGAAAGTGTTCCCACACCAAGGGAGAGTAGGTATAGGTTGCCTCTTGTTTACTTGAACGAGAAGGAACATTTCATATTACAAAACTTAGAAAATAAACAAAGAAAAGCTAAAACGGACCGAAACTAAGAGATTTCCAGCCCTAGCTGAGCACTAGGACCTTCACAACCCTCAATTCTGGACACCTAAATGTTTGGAATGAGCTTGCTATTTATAGGCTGAGAATTAGGCAATGAACGGTCGTGCATTGGGATGCACGGTCGTGCAAAGCACCCATTTCTTGCACGTGAGGGAATCTGGCAGGTTTGGTGTAAGGCCCCAAACCAGGGACTATACAGTTTGTTCTCATAATGGGTTATTCCCTTGAAAATACTTGTTTTGGATATATTAAACTACAGCGGAAGTCTTTCTAAAAATATTAATTTCTATTTAATTTCATTAAGTTACCTCACGAATGCCTGCACACCAATCCGAGTAGCACCGCTCCCAAGCCAAGATATGTCGACGCAACGCTTACCTGCAAAACAATCTATCGCACACACAAAGTCAGTTACGCTGAGTGATATCTAAGAGTTTAGTTTAATTAAAAACCATCTCGTCTCAAAAGTTATTTAAAACTTTACTTAGGACCCACGGTCCTTATAAAAGAGATCCATAATTCAATATAAATGGATAACCCCTATTGTCACACGATATCCCATAATAGCTTATTACCCAAGACTCACCCCATAATAATAATAATCCCGCAGTCTTATCGACATTGGTCGAACTTACTACACTAATACGTCATGCTATAGTACATGTATTAACTCGAAACTTGGTTAACACAACAAGTCTCTAGACATCGACTTACTCAGCCTTGACCAAGGCTTCTACAAATCAACTGACATAACAGTTATAAACACTACATCACAATTCTGACACAGCGATCAATCTAACTCTACTCACCACAATAATACTATCCGATGCACAATAAATATAACTCAACGCTTGTATGCAATTTAACACGAATACATAAGCACACAAACACATACCTTATTACTGCACCCTCGTCATGGTTATCCCCGTTGGGATACTCATCATAAGCTCCGCTCCACCCTTGTTACAGGGCCCCGCAACTAAACATAGTGATACACTATCATCTATCATACGGTGACCGACACGTCACACGTATAATGATGACCCCGAAGGACTCCGTCCTCCACACCACTATTAGCCGTATACACGGACAACAATGCAAGCACAAAAAGCAACACATATATATACCCATGACACTACCTGGACATGTACTACGACTCACCACCATTTACGGATCACTTACGTATGTAATAACACACTTACTTTAGACGTATCCTTTAACGTCGAGACACATTACCCAACTATTTCTAATTAAGCAATTATACAACACACGGACATCATACTGACTTCTGGCCCTTATATACTATGGACACCCCATAGACCCATGCACACATGATACTCGTCGTGTTACGAGGACAACGACACAATACACACACTTCAGGCACATGAAGCATAACAACATCCTAGCCACATACGGGTTCCCATGCTAACTCTCCGTATATAACCTTCACAGGTTTAACTAAATTCCGGACACACCCAGACTAACTCATAAGATGACACACATAGATCCTCACAACTCTTGTTCACCACCCACCCTAAGGACCCCATAACGACCCTTAGCTTCGTTATTACATAACAATCTAATATAACACTTCAAGTTTAACTTATAACTCGTATTACGTTCGTTTAATAAAAACATGCAAGTATGTACGATAGCCCCAAAACAGTAAAACGTTTAAAACAGGGGATTAGAAACTCACAGTTACGCTGAATCCCAATCCTTGCTCTGCTCCTCGACCACTTGCTCAAACCCCGAACCTGTCAAACGTACGATCACCTGATCAGGATACGTTTTACAGACATTTCGTATAATACATAAAGTATATAAATCCCAACGTCATCTCGTCAGCTCATTCTTTCTTCCCCGACACCCTAGCCTCACGGGTTTACGTGTAACGTCGTTTCTGAACTGAATAGGACTCGTGTACCTGAACCCGAGCTCCCATGCGTGCACGTACCTAACCATGCACACCCTAGCCACGTGAGAATACGCATACATGATTCGGGTTCCAAACACGTTTGCATGCCATGCGCACGTAGAACCCCAACCGGTGCCATACCGGTTCCTCCGTCGTGCACCACCGCGCCACTAGTCACCATTGTTGCCCTCGTCTCCTTCCCGCGCATCTCTAGCCGAGTACTACCCGACACCACCACCATGCTTCACTATCCCGTAGCACCCTTGCGTCCCCGTCACCTTTCTGCTTCCTAACACTCTAATCGGGTTCCCCTTTCTCGCGAAAACACCACTACCACCTTCACCCCGCCGTCCGCTGCCGTGGAGCACCACCACAGCCGACTCCTGCCGTCACCGGCGCTCCCCGAAGTTGCTACCACCTTCACCCGTCACTCTCTCTCTCTCTCTCACTCCCTCTCTTCCTCAGCCATCAGCCTTCGTATCACACCGGCCAACACCACCGACGCCGTCGACCTCCACCGTCTCAGCCGACCGCCAACACCGTCATCGTCCCTGTCGTCGGCCAAGCTCGAGAACCCAAACCCTAATCGGGTTTTCTAAGCCAACGACACTAACCAAATGCGTATACCAACGTAAAAGATGATTACCTTGGCTCGACGTGCAGTCCTTCGCTAGAAACTGTCGTGAATTCACCGTCCTCCGGCCTCCCCGACGTCCCACTCTTCCTCTTTCTTTCTCGTTGCTGCCGTCCGATGCAAGCCTAGGCTGAATGGCCTAGGCTTTGCGCAAAGAGGGCTTTTAAATCTCTTAACGTTTCACTTCGGGTCCCTCCTAAACTCCTTTGGCGCATCTCCAACTCAAACCTTTAAAATAACGGCTAACTAGGCCCTCCGACTTTGATAAACCAAGCTTCATGTGAGAACCACATAGTCCATGTTATTTAAAAGAGGCTTGGTTCACTTAATAACCCGGTTTATTAGTTCATGAATTTTCGAGATGTTACATTTGGCAGGATTTGGATCACGTGTCACCATTTGCACAGTCGTGCAATGGTCGTGCATCCTCTAATTTTGACTTTCTGTTGACTTTTGACTTCCTGTGTTGACTCCTTGGGTGCATGAACGTTAAATTGGCTTCCAGGTGCTGGTTTTCCCTTGATTTTGAGTGATTTCTTCATGTTTTTGCAAACAAAGATTAATTATTCTGACAATTAAGGAACAAATTAAGAATCAATTCCTATCAAAATGTCTAAAAGTGTGATGAATATGTGGATAATTGTGCATGAAAAACATGTATAAATTATGACATATCACCCTGGAATTGTCAAATACCTTGCAATACCCTAGTCTTTGCAATGCTTATTAAACACACCAATGCATAACTCTGAGCCATTATCTGTCCATCACCGTTTCACCTTCCTATATGTCTGAGTTTCAACTAGGATTTTCCACTATTTGAATTTCTCATAAGCCTCATATTTACCCTTTAACATATACACCCATAGCCTTCTTGAGTAATCATCCATGATTGGTAGGAAAAACCTCGCTCCACCTAAATAAAGTTCTAGAAAGACCCCACAAATCAGAGTGAGCATAGTCCAACACTTCATTTGTGGAGTGAATACCCCTGCTAAACTTAACTTTGTGATCCTTTTCTATGATACATGAACCTTATGCATAAAATTTCTAATAAAATTTTGTTTGCTTAATTCAACAAGACCTTGTTGACAGATATGTCCTAGCCTTTTATGCCATAACAAGGCTGCACTATCTTGTTCTTTAGAAACCAAGGACACGGATCCAGCAACACTTCACCATCAAGGAAATAGAGATTGTTATCTCTTCTAGTGCCTGATAACACTACTATTAGCCCTATAACCACCTTTGCTTTTCCATTATTTAGATTTACATGATACCCAACCCTTTCAAATATACATGTCACACCCCCAAATTGATTCACTTAATAAATAAATAAATAAATTAGGGTTGCAACAATTGGTAACGTTACACAACAGAAAACTAAAGTAAAGATTTCTAAAGTATTGAACACCATTACAAATACTAAATCAAATTAGTACATTGTCCTAGAACCATATAGGTCAAAACCGACTTGGGGTTTGATAATCATGCTTCTTCGGCTTCTAGGGTTTTGATCTGAAGGGTTAACCTATTCCAAAACAAACCTCGAAATTGTAGATCGGGTTACTCAAACACCACACAAGACAAGATCTGCTTGTTTAGGACTCGTCGGAAAGTCGGGTGTCATCGGGGAAACATCTCTGTTCGCCGGAATTATCCCAAAACAGAGAATTTAATATCCCAGGTGTGTAGATCTAAACCCGAACGACGAGAAAACGAGATGAGGACTTATCGGGATCCACTTGAGCTCGTCGGAAAAACGATTTCGCCGGAATCGCGACTGAAAACCTTAGCCACCAGCGTCTTCCACCATTCTCCACCGTGTGTCGCCGGATTCGCGTTGCCGCCACTAGACCACCGGGATCTACTGCTGCTGCGCGGATCTGGGCCTCTCCGCCTATCACCGCCCTGTACCGTCGTCGTCTTCATCATCCATCACCGCCGCCTTCGCTCGCCTCAGATGGTCCCTACCGGTGCCATCGTGCTCCTGTCGTGGTTCGCCGGAGGTTGGCCGGAGCTGGGCTCCCCTCTATGTTGTCTTCCTCTCTCTCTCTACAGATGTGTGTGGTCAAAATGAGGAGAAATAAGAGATGTGCCCTATTTATACCTAGGGTTTTTACCGTGTTTTAACTCGCGTAACGAACCTGTCTCGTCCCGTTTCTGCGTTAAATCGTCTCGCGTTTTCCGCAAAATTTTTAAATGTGGGCAACAACTAAGGTTAGTTATAATAATTGGCCATTACGATAATTCTGTTCGCGTTATTTTCCCCATGACGTTGCTAACTAACACGTGTTTAACGTGGCTCTCCATGACGTATGCGTATATTGCGCAAAAATTATCCGGTAATCTTTAAAAATAACACATATTAATACTTGGTTAACCCAGGTGTTGTTGTGCCGTCTTTCCGATATTAATCGATTATCTGGCGCGTTAACCTTTGACGCATCCTCTTTCAGAAGCTCTTTAAATCACGTGACGACTTGTGTTCTGTTCATTTCTATTATTATTTAATAAACACTACTAATAATAGGTATTTAGCAATAGCTCATTACGGATAACCGGATGTTAATTATGCATTGGTATTGGTTGCAGCCGCACGTTCCACGTCATATAACTCACGCGTAAGAGTTCTTAACTTAATTGTTTGGATAAATATTAATAATTACTATTAATATTTAATATTATTAGTTAGATATTGCGTCATGTACCGGTTACTAACCAGAAACACGTTAATTTATTTGGTCTGCACGTCATAAAGCTATGTAAACCCTATGTATTAGCAATACGTTATCTCGAATCATTCCGTGATCCGTCAAGTAGGGTTACGTATCAATCTCGCATATTGGGCCTACTACTGGGTCGTTAATGGGCCAAACCCATTTATGGTGAACTTATTGTCAAATATTATTGACCCTAATTCAGGGTTGTCACATTCTCCCCTTATTAAAGAAGTTTCGTCCTCGAAACTTAGTTTAAGTTAACATCTAGGATTGACTTAATGCATCCAGATGAAAGTTTCGTATCCAAAGTTCGTTCATGGTTCATAGGGAGAATTTTAATTCCATTCACTTAGTAGTCGGTATTCGAAGGCGAAGCGGGCGGTTCATAGTCAAACACCCGCTTGGTTAATATTGTCATACGTTCATTCATATAGTTTATAACTTTCCCAAATGAACACATCCAAATATATATTTATGCAAAGTATATTTATTGTACGGTTCGGCGTAAAACGTATATACATTCGATAATGACGATTCTTATATCACGGACATAACATAAATAGTTTACATGTCAAAGTGATATATATATACACACACACATACCAAATATTTAAAGTTGACGTCATCCTAATGGTATTTTGTATAAACTGTTCAACACCACTAATATAATATAATTGGTTTCTCGTTCATGGAATAATATTTACAAATTGTACGTGTCGTTCGTTAATCGTGTTTAATATTCTCGTTTATTAATATTTATAGATTTTAGTCGGAACGAACTTTCTAGATTAATTATACATGTTTACGGTCCGTTAATAGTAATTATTAAGTTAATATTTTAAGGCTTACCTACCTCGTGGACATGATAGCCAAGTTATGAATTCACAAATCATGATATCACAACCTAAAGTACTAGACTGTTGTAGAGGTACGGTGCAAATAGTGATTAATGAAGTATCGAACTCAATCTTTACCAACGAAAGCCAGATCATTCTCAAACATTTCTCTCTGAGCCCCATAAAGATC
This sequence comes from Smallanthus sonchifolius, assembly GCA_023525975.1. Taxonomy (NCBI): domain Eukaryota; kingdom Viridiplantae; phylum Streptophyta; class Magnoliopsida; order Asterales; family Asteraceae; genus Smallanthus; species Smallanthus sonchifolius. The sequence goes on along the minus strand of CM042033.1, from coordinate 59,771,711 downwards.
TATTTGTCTTTAATATCTGCTAAGCCAAACCAACTACATAATTCCCAAATACTTTGATATTCTCTTTCTTCATCTAGATTCCTCCACAACTTTAGATAAATCATAGAAATCCTGACGATTTAAAATCTGAGTAATTCAATGCCATTGAAATTTTTCGTTGCCTCGAGTTTATTGTTGGACATTCATTTTGTTAATGATTCTATATAAAACGGTCCAACTCCTTTTGTGAGAAATTATAGACGATGATATTGTTTCTTGGAACTCAATCGAATCAGTTTAACCTATATACTGATTAGACCGATGAAATGTCAGTTAAAATCTTTTGTGTTCTAAAAAGATAGAATGCATTAAGGCATCGACTCGTCGCGATGGACGGGCAACTACCTAATTATGAACTAACATGCAAACATTTCATCAAAACCACTCGACATATCTTTATGGAACTTGCGATAAATTTTCCGTTAAGATTCTATCACGGTTTTTTTTCATGAGAGAAAATCAAGCAAGAATAACATATATGTATTCTTGTACTTTCGGAAATCTGTGTGCATGAATGTATCTTCGTCATCCATTATAATGATAATGATCATACAGTCCCCCTCCGATGAGAATGATAGCATAAGGTAGGCTCAACAGTAACGTCACACTGGTACATGATGCGATGAAACCTCAAACCCCCTACACGTTCAATATCGTTAGTCGATGAGGTATCCGCTTCGCCTTAGAATACCGACTACTAAGTGAATGGAATTAAAATTCTCCCTATGAACCATGAATGAACTTTGGATACGAAACTTTCATCTGGATGAAATAAGTCAATCCTAGAGGTTAACTTAAACTAAGTTTCGAGGACGAAACTTCTTTAATAAGGGGAGAATATGACAACCCTGAATTAGGGTCAATAATATTTGACAATAAGTTCACCATAAATGGGCTTGGCCCATTAACGACCCAGTAGTAGGCCCAATATGCGAGATTGATACGTAACCCTACTTGACGGACTACGGAATGATTCGAGATAACGTATTGCTAATACATAGGGTTTACATAGCTTTACGACGTGCAGACCAAATAAATTAACGTGTTTCTGGTTAGTAACCGGTACATGACGCAATATCTAACTAATAATATTAAATATTAATAGTAATTATTAATATGTATCCAAACAATTAAGTTAAGAACCCTTACGCGTGAGTTATACGACGTGGAACGTGCGGCTGCAACCAATACCAATGCATAATTAACATCCGGTTATCCGTAATGAGCTATTGCTAAATACCTATTATTATTATTTAATAAACACTAATAATAATAGGTATTTAGCAATAGCTCATTACGGATAACCGGATGTTAATTATGCATTGGTATTGGTTGCAGCCGCATGTTCCACGTCGTATAACTCACGCGTAAGGGTTCTTAACTTAATTGTTTGGATAAATATTAATAATTACTATTAATATTTAATATTATTAGTTAGATATTGCGTCATGTACCGGTTACTAACCAGGAACACGTTAATTTATTTGGTCTGCACGTCGTAAAGCTATGTAAACCCTATGTATTAGCAATATGTTATCTTGAATCATTCAGTGATCCCTCAAGTAGGGTTACGTATCAATCTCGCATGTTGGGCCTACTACTGGTTTGTTAATGGGCCAAGCCCATTTATGGTGAACTTATTGTCAAATATTATTGACCCTAATTCAGGGTTGTCACAGTACCAAATAACACTAGTCTCCTCTTAAGATTAAGAATATACCTTACATCTTACAGATTCATCTCAGTGCCATTCCTTAACTTAAATGCAATAGTACCACTTCAAAGAATTTTGCAAGGTATATCATCCCTAAATTTGTTGTACCAAGATCTTCATTCCTCAATTCTTTGAAAAATTCTTTTATTGGAGTCATATGAAAGGAGCAACCATACCTATGACCCATTCACCTTTACCACCATCCTTAGTGACAACTAGGACATCAACACTTTCATACCCAAGTGAAAAATATTCAGTCTATGTGTAGTTGCTGAAGTTCTTGGATCCACTAGTTTCTCTTTCTTCTTTTCCTCTCTGGCAATTCCTTTTTAAGTGTTTTTCTAAATTACACACAAAACACCTTATCTTGAACTTCGATTTAGACCTTGTAGATCCCTTTAACTTGGGATTTCTTTGATTTGGTATGCCTCTAACAAACATACCTTCTCCACCTTCTTTTACATCTAACCTTTTTCTTTAATTCTTTTAAATTAAGAGCACCCAACACCTCTTCCATGGTTAATGTCTCTCTTCCATACATGAGAGTATCCACAAAGTGCTCATAAGACTGTGGTAATGATGCCAAGAAGATTATACCTGATCCTCCTCATCTTATATGACTTCAATGTTCTCAAGATCCAATACCAACTTATTTAATTCGTCAATGTGATCTTCTAGAGACTTTCCAGGGTTCATTTGAAACGTATACAAGTGCTTCTTTAGATACTATCAATTAGCTAGTAATTTGGCCATATGCAATCCTTCCAATTTTGACCAAACCCAACCGTTATGATTTCCTTCGATACTTCTCTTAGTACCCGATCACCGAGACTGAGAATGATTATCGGAAAGAGTCTCCGACAAGTGTGCTTCACCGGCAAGAGCATCGACAATCCCCTGATGTACCACATGAGAGCTCGCATCTTCAACCTCCATAGACCGAAATCGTTCTTCCCATCAAATTTCTCCAATTCAAATTTCGTCAACACCATTCTTGACCTCTGATCGAAGCTATACTTGCCATCTTCTCTAAATTGAGCCGATAACACAGGCTCTGATACCAGTTGTTATTATGAACACCAGAGAATCAAATACGAAATCAAGAACAACGAATTCGCACCAATGATTGAAAGGTTTTATTAATCAATCGTGTGTTTAAACAAATGGAATTATATAATGAATTACACTACAATTTAGAATGCAATAACCCCTAGACTTTTCAGAAGGACATAAAAGGTACAAAACTTTAAAAAAACTTGTGAGATACTTTAATTTTTTTTTAAATGGTTTTTTTTAATTTGAATTCACTTAAAAAAATGGTTGTTTTTTTCAAGACAACCATCATTTAAATGTGAAAGTCAACATGCATGACAAAATTGCTTATTTTGTCAAATTCAACCTCAATTTGATTTTACTGATTTTTAACCGTAATATAAGTGACTTTTGTATATTAGAATTTTAAAATTTTCTCTTTTGATGCATCACTTAAAACAGTTTTTATGTCAAGTTTATAACTTTTTGATGTCTAATTCTGATTCGAACATGCAGGAACTGTAAGTGTTTAATTCTGATTGGAATCAAGTTCCTTTAAGCATTGCTTCAATTGTCAAATATGCTACACCACATACGTTTAAACAAACAAATACTGCTCTTAGTACCCGATCACCGAGACTGAGAATGATTATCGGAAAGAGTCTCCGACAAGTGTGCTTCACCGGCAAGAGCATCGACAATCCCCTGATGTACCACATGAGAGCTCGCATCTTCAACCTCCATAGACCGAAATCGTTCTTCCCATCAAATTTCTCCAATTCAAATTTCGTCAACACCATTCTTGACCTCTGATCGAAGCTATACTTGTCATCTTCTCTAAATTGAGCCGATAACACAGGCTCTGATACCAGCTGTTATTATGAACACCAGAGAATCAAATACGAAATCAAGAACAACGAATTCGCACCAATGATTGAAAGGTTTTATTAATCAATCGTGTGTTTAAACAAATGGAATTATATAATGAATTACACTACAATTTAGAATGCAATAACCCCTAGACTTTTCAGAAGGACATAAAAGGTACAAAACTTTAAAAAACTTGTGAGATACTTTAATTTTTTTTTAAATGGTTTTTTTTAATTTGAATTCACTTAAAAAAATGGTTGTTTTTTTCAAGACAACCATCATTTAAATGTGAAAGTCAACATGCATGACAAAATTGCTTATTTTGTCAAATTCAACCTCAATTTGATTTTACTGATTTTTAACCGTAATATAAGTGACTTTTGTATATTAGAATTTTAAAATTTTCTCTTTTGATGCATCACTTAAAACAGTTTTTATGTCAAGTTTATAACTTTTTGATGTCTAATTCTGATTCGAACATGCAGGAACTGTAAGTGTTTAATTCTGATTGGAATCAAGTTCCTTTAAGCATTGCTTCAATTGTCAAATATGCTATGATAGGCAGATACCAAGCAGCAGCCCAGAAACGAACCCAAATTCAGGCCCAGCAGACTCAACTCCAAAATGGGTTACCTTGACCCAACTGAAATACCCACTCACTTAATCGACCTCATCATTTAGGCCCCCACGTTTTGTTCCACAGCAAGTTATTTATTTCATTTGGTCATTTTATTTTCCAGCTATTTTATTTTATTTTATTTTGAAGAAGTCAGTCAGTTAATTGAGAATTCCACAAGTGTAGGAAACGTGGGTGGTAGTGTTGCTGGTAGTTGTTTTCCTTTTTCATAGATATGTACTCGAAAATGGGAAATGAAAAAGGCAGTTTTTGAGTTTCCTAAATTTTATTCTCTGCACACAGGGGATATTTTTCCATTGCTATCCTAATCTTGGCAGGAATTAGGAGGTGATCTTGGAAGGCTAACTTCAATTCTCGTGGTGTGACTGTATCGAGAGATCAGGTTAGTATTTCTGCTCAACGTAGCCCACGGGTGGTGTGACTGTAACTCGCCGGGTCGTTGTATCTGTTGATTTGATTTTTTCTCAATTTCGGGTTTTTTTCGATCCAATTGACAAGCTAATTGCTATCATTTGGTATCAGAGATATGGATACCCGAAGCAGTACTGAGCTGAAGAAAATTCTGGAGATTATGGAAGCCGACAAGAAAGAAATGGCTGACAAAATGCAAACTATGCAGGAACAGATCCACGAGTTGATTGTTTCTCATGGCCATAGTGATGAATCCAGTGGATCAGTGAACAAAGGCAGTTTGGGTGGATGGCATCCAAACGACATTAAGGTCGACATCCCTGAATATGATGGCAAATTGGATCCTGACGAATTTGTCGAGTGGTTGCGAACTGTGGAACGGGTTTTTGATTATAAACAGACCACCGAGGACAACAAGGTCAAGATTGTCGCCCTCAAATTACGTAAGTATGCCTCAACCTGGTGGTCTAATACCTGTTTGAAGCGCGAGAGAACAGGAAAAGAGAAGATTCAAGACTGGCCCAAGATGAAATCGAAGATGAAGCAGAAATTTCTTCCCACGTATTACATCCAGAACAGTTTTTCTCACCTGCACTCCCTGAAGCAAGGAACAGGGACGGCCTAGGAATACTCTCGCGAATTTGAGTACTTGCTGATGAAGTGTGACATCCCAGAAGATGACCCTCAAACTCTTGTTCGGTATTTGGGAGGTCTTGAGCCACGAGTGGCTAATGTTGTTGAACTGCACGCTTACCAAACCCTAGCAGAATTAACCCTACTCGCCCACAAGGTGGACCTGCAGCAATGGGTCAAAGGTAAAATTGAGTCCAGCAGGCCCACTTTCAAGCCCAATACATACCCACGAACCAACCAATCCACAAAGCCCACTACCCCTCAAATCCCTAAACCAACCCCACCTTCTGGCAACACCACTGACGCCCCAAAAGCTCCACGCCGATGTTTCAGATGCCAAGGATTAGGGCACATTGCTTCTGAGTGCCCTAACAAGCGCCTCATCACCTTAGCCGACTTTGAACTTGCCAGCGGTTATGATTTTGGATCCGATTCAACTACAGACCCGATCACCCCTGTCGACGGTGAAGAAGTGGTGACTGGACCTGATGAGGGGTTACAGCTAGTTGTTCGTCGCACCTTAAATACGGCAGCCACTCCAGAAGAAAACCTCCAGCGAGAATCCATCTTTCATACACGTTGTACGATCGCTCAGAGGGTATGTACGGTGATAATTGATGGGGGAAGTTGCACCAACGTTGCTTCCCAGACCCTGGTAACTAAACTAAACCTGCCCACTCAACCCCACCCTTCCCTTTATGTGATTCAATGGCTCAACCAGGGCAAAGGCATACATGTATCCCATCGAATATTACTGAGTTTAAGCATTGGTAAGTCTTACGCTGATGAGTTGTGGTGTGATGTTGTCCCGATGGATGCCTGCCATGTCCTGTTGGGACGCCCTTGGCAGTTTGATCGCCGGGTGATTCATGATGGGTATCGAAACACATATTCTTTCGTGCACAACAACCGTAAAATTATCCTTACTCCAATAACCCCGTCAGCCTCACCTTCTAAATCTACAACCACTTTAAGCACCCTACTACAATCCGAGCAGCATGAATATCAACTGTCTAAAGAAATTATTTTGTTGGGATTTGATGAAGACGTGGAACAACCCACAACAGAGTTGCCCCCTCTTGTGCAACCTCTGTTGAAATCCTATGAGCAAGTGTTTCCAACAGAGATCCCACCTGGCCTTCCTCCTAAGCGTTCTATCCAACATAAGATTGACTTCGTGCCGGGCTCTGCACTACCTAATAAGCCTGCTTATCGTACTAATCCCCAAGAGACACTTGAAATCCGAAAGCAAGTCGATAAGTTATTGGAAAAGGGGCTTATTCGTGAATCCCTCAGCCCTTGTGCTGTTCCCACTTTGTTGGTACCAAAGAAGAATGGAGAGTGGCGTATGTGCATGGATAGTCGGTCCATCAACAAAATCACCATCAAATACCGTTTCCCCATTCCACGGCTGAACGACTTATTAGATGAGCTACATGGTGCAACCGTGTTTTCAAAAATTGATCTAAGAAGCGGCTATCACCAAATTCGAATATTTGAAGGGGATGAGTGGAAAACAGCTTTCAAGACCAAGGAAGGGCTATACGAGTGGCTGGTCATGCCTTTCGGGCTATCTAACGCCCCTAGCACGTTTATGCGTTTAATGAATCATGTTTTGAAGCCATTCTTGGGAAAATTTTTAGTCGTCTATTTTGACGATATTCTTGTGTACAGTAACACAGCGGAGGAGCATCAATCCCACCTCTTACAACTGTTCAAAGTTCTCGATGCAGAAAAGCTCTACGGGAATTTGGAGAAATGTGAGTTTTTTTCCGAACAAGTCACTTTTCTTGGTTATCTTGTTTCTGGGCAGGGAATATAGGTTGATGAAAAGAAAATCCAAGCCATTCGCGAGTGGCCAGTTCCTCAATCAATTCAGCAAGTTCGCAGTTTTCATGGTCTTGCTTCTTTCTACCGGCGTTTTATAAAAAATTTCAGCACCATTGTGGCTCCAATGACAGAAGTAACCAAGTCCAAGCAGTTTTCTTGGAACCCACAGGCTCAATCCGCTTTTGAGGAACTTAAGAAGCAATTATCCTCCACTCCGGTGTTAGCGCTACCATGTTTCGATGAAGTGTTCGAGGTCGAATGTGATGCCTCTGGGGTGGGAATAGGGGCTGTCTTGTCCCAACTGGGTCGCCCGATTGCCTATTTTAGTGAGAAGCTCAATGACGCAAAAAGGCGATACTCAACGTATGATAAAGAGTTCTACGCTCTCATCAGGGCATTAGAACATTGGCAGCACTATTTGATCTCAAAGGAGTTCATCCTGCACTCCGATCATGAGGCCCTGAAATACATCCAAGGTCAGCATAAATTACAGCCTCGACATGCTAAGTGGGTGGAGTTTTTGCAGGTGTTTACTTTCACCATCAAACACAAGTCGGGTAAGCTCAACAAAGGAGCCGATGCTCTCTCTCGCCGGTACACATTGCTCACAACTCTCCAGCCTAAGATTCTTGGGTTTGAGCTCTTGAAAGATGAGTATACCTTGGATCCTGATTTTGGGAGACTGTATGAAGAATGTCAAACTCATGCCAGGGGCGAATTTCATGTTATAAAGGGGTACTTATTCAAAAGACAGCAACTTTGTATCCCACAGCATAGCATACGGCTTGTGATAATACAGGAGGCTCATGAGGGCGGTTTAGCGGGTCATTTGGGAGCTGATAAAACTGTTCACATCCTCCAAAGTCATTTCTTTTGGCCTAAGATGGGCCGTGATGTTGAGCATTTTATTCGTCGCTGCCTTCCATGTCATCGAGCCAAAAGTCAGTCTTCGCCACACGGTTTATACATGCCCCTGCCGGTACCGGTTGCTCCGTGGGAGGACGTCAGCTTGGATTTTATTACCGGGTTACCTCGTACTCAACACCAAAAGGATTCGGTCATGGTCGTAGTGGACCGTTTCTCTAAGATGGCCCATTTTATCGCCTGCCACACTACCTATGATGCCGTCAAGATAGCCACTCTTTATTTCAAAGAGGTCGTCCGTTTACATGGCGTGCCGAAGACAATGGTTAGTGATCGTGACGTCAAGTTCCTTGGTCACTTTTGGCTAACATTGTGGCGAAAATTAGGCACCAAGCTCAACTTTAGTACATCTAGCCACCCTCAAACCGACGGTCAAACTGAGGTCACCAACCGTACTCTTGGTTCACTACTCCGGGCACTTATTACTAATAACATGAAACAGTGGGAGGATTTACTGCCTCGGGCTGAGTTTGCTTATAATCGGGCCCCTAATAAGACCACCGGCATCAGTCCCTTCATGGTTGTTTATGGTTTAAACCCAGCCACTCCCCTCGACCTGGCTGTTCTCGATACATCTACCAAGTTTAGTCAAGAAGCAAGTGATCTAGCAGCCGATATCAAGTCTGTTCACCAGCGTGTTCATGACAGAATCACCAAGAACAATGAACTTCTGAAGTATAAGCGTGATAAGGGCAGAAAACACATCCTGTTCAAACCAGGAGACCTCGTGTGGTTACATTTTCGAAAGGAGCGTTTTCCCTCTAAACGACGTTCTAAGCTGAGTCCCCGATCAGATGGTCCATTCAAAGTTCTTGCCAAAGTGAACGATAATGCTTATAAACTTGATCTCCCTGGTGACTCTGGTGTCTCAGCTACTTTTAACGTAGCGGATCTGCAGCCCTATTTTGACCCTGATGAACCCATTCCCAGTTTGAGGTCAAACTTTTTTGCAGACGGAGAGGATGATAGGCAGATACCAAGCAGCAGCCCAGAAACGAACCCAAATTCAGGCCCAGCAGACTCAACTCCAAAATGGGTTACCTTGGCCCAACTGAAATACCCACTCACTTAATCGACCTCATCATTTAGGCCCCCACGTTTTGTTCCACAGCAAGTTATTTATTTCATTTGGTCATTTTATTTTCCAGCTATTTTATTTTATTTTATTTTGAAGAAGTCAGTCAGTTAATTGAGAATTCCACAAGTGTAGGAAACGTGGGTGGTAGTGTTGCTGGTAGTTGTTTTCCTTTTTCATAGATATGTACTCGAAAATGGGAAATGAAAAAGGCAGTTTTTGAGTTTCCTAAATTTTATTCTCTGCACACAGGGGATATTTTTCCATTGCTATCCTAATCTTGGCAGGAATTAGGAGGTGATCTTGGAAGGCTAACTTCGATTCTCGTGGTGTGACTGTATCGAGAGATCAGGTTAGTATTTCTGCTCAACGTAGGTGGTGTGACTGTAACTCGCCGGGTCGTTGTATCTGTTGATTTGATTTTTTCTCAATTTCGGGTTTTTTTCGATCCAATTGACAAGCTAATTGCTATCATGCTACACCACATACGTTTAAACAAACAAATACTGCCAAAAAACTTCTATTACTTTTTCAATTATCGTTGAAGACCAATGTTTGACTTCCAAATCTATTTTGACTATACAAGAACTGTTTGCCTTTCTTATTGATTTTGATACACAAGAAGCCCACTCCCATAAATTCAACTGGTTCTAAGTAAACCCATAAGACCCTTGTTTGTAAAAACTATGTCTTCAACTGTTTTGTGTACAAATGCCTTGGGTCAGGTCAGGCCGGATTTTGGAGTAGCTTTATAGCCTTCAGGGCTCCCAAAAACATTCCAAAATTTCAGTCTCCTCTGTGTACAAACTATGAATTGGTTCAAGTGAGCAAACACCTTGGGCCAGTTTTTAGCTTCAGGGCTCCCGAAAACATTCCAAAAATTTAGTCCCGCAGATGCAAACATTATTGATTTAATGTTAGAGACCGCTTTCAGATCTACGTTGACCCATACAAGCTGTTTTGACTTCATATCGGTTTTTGACCTATACCCGTGTCATGAAAAGAACTCTCCAAGCATGATCAGTAAGTCAACTGGTGTGCAAAAAACATGAATCAACGAATACGATTCACGTGAGCAAATGGCTCGGGAACAGCTTTTCTGGTAGCCTTAGCAGCCACTTCCGGGCTCCCGAAAACATTCCAAAATCTCAATGTCTCGTCTCCTGCAGCAGATGCAACCGTACAACCATCTGGGCTCTACAAACATAATGGATTATAGTTAAAAAAGAGACCAATGTTTAACTTTCAAAACTAATTTAACTATACAAGAAAAGTTTCAACTTTCGTGTTGATTTTGACTACCTGAGCCATGAAAAGAACTCTAGATGTATGACCCGTAAGCTCCGCCATTTTAACCATTGACGGGTACTTCCATAAAGTCAACTGGTTCTGAGTAAACCCATGTGAGCTCAGCAGCTCACGCTCGTTTTGGTTCCATAAAAGCGCGCAAACCTGGGACCCAGTGTCCACCGAGTTCAAGCAAGCACCAGTGTGTGTGTTCCAAAACTTTATACACTTGTCACCACCACCACCACCCGAAGCAAGAAGATTACCCTGAAACGGACACCAAGCAAGTGCTTTCACCGCTGCTGTGTGATCCTCCAGCCGGTGAAGCCATTGAGTCGGCGAATTAACAGAAGCCATTGATCTATCCCAAATATGGAGGAGATTGTCGTTACCACCGCTAGCTAACTGTTGACCCGAAGCAGACCATTTTAACCCACAAACTTCTTGGTGGTGACCAGAGTATGTTTCAACTATATGTGATCTTATTCTAACATCATTGTTTATGATCCGGCCGTCCATTCCTCCCGTTGTGAGAATGTGGTTGTTCCAATCCAATGACCCGACCCGAGACTGATGGCATCCTCTCAATGTTCTCAACTGTTTGAAAGAAAAAAGATTAATTTAGAAAACAAACATTCATCAAAAACACCAAATCAAGATTTCAATTTTCAAAGACCAGATTAGTACCAATTTATTAGCTGTAGAATCCCAGAGTTGGACATCAGAACTGTTCAGACCGACTGAGATGTGACGCCCGTCCGGTGCCCATTTAACGCTTGTCACGGGACCCGCATCGTCATCTACAGTAACGAGTTCTGAGGTGTTACCATCTGCAGCATCCCATAGATACACTGTGTTTCCTAGGGCAATTGCAAGCACATTGCTGCTCCCCCAATCTAATAGATTCAAGTAGTAATCATCTTGAATATCTGGTGCATCCAATGTCCTTTCAGAAGTCTGTAATCAAACAAACCCACATTTTAGGGCTTTAAACAATAACACAAATTATATATTCATTTGTTACAACTGCTGAAACATAATGTACAAGTCTACACCCTGGGTCGCTACGTCAGGCCTCCTCTGCTAACGTCAGCTTAAATTTAAAAAAAAAATCATTTTCTTTTTGTTTTTTTCTTTTCAAAGACCACCTGTTTATTTCACGGTTTAACTTATATTTTTTTCATATAAAGTTTCGAAAATGTTAATTTTTTTTCGTGGTTTTAATACTAGTTTGAATCTAATTACGAATGGATCTTGAAGGTGATCACCTGAGGGATGTATCTTCGGGCTTTTACTGGTTTCGACTGTTGAACCGAAGAACAATCGGTTGGAATTACATCCGTTGGCGTAGGAGGCTTGTTCTTGAAAGCTAGAATCCTGGTTCTATTCATGTTGAGGCTATCCTTCAACTGCTTCCTGTACGCTTCCCTGGACGGGGAGCTCGCAATCGGATTTTCCTTACCTTTTGTGGCTTCTGTTAGCATGTAATGAGCATAATCGAAATCCATGGCTGATCTGTTCGGTATGAACCGATCCAACTACAAACAAATGAACAATCAATCAATCAAACAAATAAATAAACAAAACCCTAATTCAGTAACAGATTCATTAAATGAAAAATCCACAAATTATAAGAAATGAATTTACGTTTTCTCGAGAACTTTTTCTTTGAAGGGGGGCTCGTGATTGTGACTTGGTGGCTGAAGAATTTAGAGATCCTGCATCCATGATGTTAGTAGTAACAGGTATATGCATAAACAAATGTAAAAAGATCGAAAAAATCCTGCAAAAAAAGAGATTAATAGACAATATATGAACAGAAATGAGATTAACGAAACGATAATCAAAGAAAGAGAGGACAACTAAAGAGCGTGATTAGATCGTTGGCGACTGATAGAGTTATTGATTGATTAGGCAGAGAGATTTTGGGGTTTATATATATGAAAATTAGGGTTTTGAATGGTATTTGGGGATTGTTCCGACTACGATGAAACGGCTAGTAAGTGAAATGTAGCCGTTGTAAATTAAAAATGGGGCTAGCCCAAATCACCGCTTTATAACAAAAAAAATAAGTTTATAAACTAAATAAAATAATTAAAAAGAAAGCAAATAACAAAATAAAAAGAGTTTGTATATATGAATCTAAATCTATTAAAATTTGATCAAATCATTTTACAAGGAATTTTATCAAGTATAAAATTACGATATAAAATTTGAGAAGTATTTATAGAGAAAATTTTCAAAAGGGAAAACAAATGTAAAAGAAATAAAAATTAAACAAATTTTGGAATTAAATCATTAAGATATGGACTAGTTTACCGATCTTTATGAAACCTGCAGATCGATGTAAAACCGTAATATAGACACACCATATGACTATTGTGTAATTCTTTTAAACTTTGAAAATAGTTCACATGTTTATAAATACCCAATGTTTTTAAAACTGGACCAGACATCGAACCGGCTGCTTTATCGGTTCACTGGTCGAACCAGTTGAACTGTTTTAAGACCCGGATGATATTATTAGAAGTTTAAATGATTTTTATACAGAAAATATAAAAACAATTAATAAGTTGCTGAGACTTTTAGTTCTAAAATTTAATTGAAAAACTATCATTTATGAGTTTTTGTTCGTTTGTCTACGCTTATCATCTATGAGTCTTTTCATTTTTTTGGTCTTTTTTACGTTTTCAGTTTATCTTCCCCATATTTACAGAGGCTTCATTTCATTTCAATTTTTCAATACAAGTACCTTGAACTAAGTTTTCCTCTCTCATCATAAAAACATTGTATCTACCTATATCTTCTACCTTCAATCGTCATTCTCCACCAGATTTGGATGTTGTTTCTCTCGCTACTGATTCGATGCTTGCTCTCCACTGCCACGATGGTTGCTTTCCGTCTATAATCTGACTGGCGCCCTATATATTTAACTACTCACCTCTGCAACCTCAGTTTTTGACCGGAGATCGCTTCAGAAAATGGGATGAAGATGAGGGAAAAAGCAAACTAGAAGCCTAGATCCAGTCTGATCGCGGTCACCGGCCAACCGGTCCAACCATGTAACCGCCAGAACCGGCTGATTCTATCAACTACGACTCAAATAGGCATAACCGGACCGCCGGTAGCCCTAGTTCCCGGTTTAACCGGTCCGACCGGCCGGTCCGGTCCGGTCCGGTTTTGAGAACATTGTAAATACCCATAAAACTTATTTTGTGTGAAGTTTTATTAATTAATTCTTTGTAAATATGGTTATGAACGATAAATAAAATTTTAAAAATAAATAGATGACGTTTAATATAAACTAGTGGGTTTCTACCTGCGCAATGTCGTAGGAAAAACGTATACATGAAAAAAAAGACTTAAATAAGTATTAGATTAAATTACACATAAGACACCCTCGTGTAACCAAATTGTAGAATATGTAATTCTACGGTTTTGAATAAAATTTATAACAAAACATAGATAACAATATGCTTGTACATGTGTGCATCAAGGACTTGTAATAGTTGTAAGCACTAATCAAGTAGGCTGACGCATCAAAGTATTACCAGGTTGTTTGAGTGAACTTTGAAGTTTGAGTGTACTTGAGTTTGAGTGAACTTGGGCTAATACTTAAATTCACGCAGGAGTATTCTTGCGTGTACTCAAGTTCACGCAGGTCCAAGCCCATTATGTTTGTGTGAATTTCTTGCTTTGTATAAATACCAAGCCTAGTTGAATGTAACCGGGTTGACGAGTTTGTGAGTACTTTTGATCATTAGTATTGTAATCGTTTGTTTATGAATATAACAGAAGTTATTGAGTGAAATCCTCTCGTCCCTATGATATTCGTGTTTGTTTTATTGATTTGGATTCCGCCCTCTTCAATATTAGTACTGATTCCGTGGTTATTGAAGATCCTAGTGAAGAACCAGGACCTTACAATTGGTATCAGAGTTTACAATAGCTCATTCGGTGGAGTTTGCTACGGATTCAAGGATTTCAAGGTATCAAAGTTGTTATTTTTTTTATTATTTTGGACTAATATCTCTGTTTTGAAGTGTTTCTAGGCTGTTTTGGAACTGTTCGATCAAAATAGCAAATTTTTTAATATTTAGAAGACATTTTTCAAGTTTTTGGTCGTATTCTGCTTGGAGATTGTGATTTTCGAAATTTTTGCAGATTTTTGGGACCTGCTGGAGAGTTCGCGCAATTATTTATGGAAAAACCGTTTCATGCATGAACTCCTAGTTCTCGCACAAGTTCTCGTGAAAGTTCACGTGTGTGTACTTCTAGTTCTCGTGAAAGTTCACGTTCGTGTACTTCTAGTTCTCACTAAAGTTCACTTGTGTGTACTTGACTGTTCTCTCAAAAGTTTGCCTGCATATACTTCAAGTTCATTAGTCCTTGCGCATACTCTGTTTTGTGCATACTTCTCTGCTCATACTTTTGTGTGTACTTGGATTTTGAGGATACTTTTGTGTTTGAGCATACTTCTGTTTTTGAGATGACTACTCAGAACCAAAACAACATCAATTCAAATCAGCATAGATAATGAAATAGGAACAGTGAATAAGCCACTAAGACTGATATCCGGGGATGACTTTACTAACCAGAAATTCAGGTTCAGGTCTTTCACTCTGTATACAGATCCTAAAATTTGGAAATCAATCGAGAAAGGTCCACATGTGCCTATGTATGAGAATGAGGCTCATGATTTGTTCCTAAAGATCCAGAGTTCTTTGTGGATGAAGATATCAAGATGATAGAGAAGGATGAGAAAGCAGATGCAGCCTTGACAATGGCTTTATCTACTGAAATCTATCAAGGCTTCAAAGAACATGTTACGGTAAAGTTACTATGGGATGCTTTGATTGAAAGATGTGAGGGAAACCTGGACATGAGAGAGAGTAAAAAGGATACGCTGAAGCAAAAGTTCAATGTGTTCAATCATGTCCGGGGAGAAACATTAGAGACTTAGATTAACAGGTTTACTCATCTAATAGAGATGAAAAGTGATGAGATAGAGTTGTCCAAAGGAGAGGTGAACAAGAAGTTGCTTAATTCTCTTCCTATCAGCTGGAACACCAACTGCACCACCATCAAGAAATTGAGTGGGCTGATCTTTATTCCGTACTTGTATGATATGGATGATGAACAACGTCATCTTAAACATATTAGTTCCACGGGTGCTTCTGGGAGTGTTGAAAATAGTGCATTGATCTCAAACATATCTCCTCAGGTGCCTCCTCAAACTTGCTTTGTTGCCCCTGTCTAGCAACAAGCTCAGCCACAGCTAACTGCACAAAACTCAAAGGTGGTTGAATAAAATTTTGCATTATTCAGTGCATTCATGAACAACTAAAATGCATTCCTCTCTGGAATTCTTACTCCTGCCAACCTACAATAAGATGTTATTCATTAGATCAATGGTGATGATGTTGAGGAGATGGATATCAAATGGCAGATGTCCATGACTGTATTCAGAGCTAAGAAGTTCATCAAAAGGACTAGAAGGAATAGCTTTGATGGTACAGGATACAAGAAGGTTGGGTTCGACAAATCAAATCTGCGTTGCTACAACTGCAACAAACATGGTCACTTTGCTAGGGAATGTCAGGAACCTAAAGTGGAGTAGGGAAATGCCAAGAATGCTGGAACTGGTGCATTTTCTTCAAGTGAATCAAAGGCACTTGTGAGCGAGTAGGATGCAGGGTATGACTGGAGTGATCAAATTCAAGATTTGGAAGTGAAGCTGCATCATGCCTTCATGGCTGAGGTCACCGACACCGAGGTAACAAAAAATCTATGCTCTACTGCTTGTATTGAGAAAGTTAATCGTTATAAGAGAAATAAAGATGATCTGATTAAAGAAATCACCAAGTTAAAATACTTTAGTTTAGAGTTTCAGAAAACAGAAAACATTTATAAAAAGAAACTTGAAGCTGAACAAAAAGATATTTCAAAACTGAAATTGCTTTTAAGTGACAAAAAAATATTTGTATCGTGATTCTAAGAAAAAGAATTGATGATTTAAATATGTAATAACAGATGAAGATCCAGAATGATTATTTGGCCTCCATTTTTGAAGAATCCAACTTGATGATTTTACAACCGGTTGATAATTGTATTGTTCGTCCACCAAATCGTTATCACGTCGGTTAGCCATTTTTAGTGAATGAGAGATTGGTGGTGAAGGAGATATGGATGGTGAATAAGATATGTATAGATGGATGGTATTTATAGATATACATATTCTTACTTTTATATTGTTTTTCAATTCTTCAAATAATTAAAATTTAAACAATAAACACGATGATAGTGAAAATTAAAAACGCTCAACATACAAAACTAAACATACAAATAATAATACTAAAAAAATATGATAACAAACATTTTAATGTTTATTGAAATTCTTAAATATATTTATTTTTTGAATTTTTAATATTATATAAAAACATTAAATATTATTCAATAAAACAAACATCTCCAACCCTATAAATCCCACAATGTATTTATCTCATTCACTATTTTAAAATTTTCTTAAACGCCCTAAATGGCATATCGACACAAAAGCATTTTTTTCAGTTCCGAAACAGCCTCCGGTAGACGTACCGGAAAACCCTCTCGTAGACAAACCTAAAACCCCTATGGTTGATTCACCTCTGGTTGACGTACCGAAAACCCTTCAGTAGACGAACCTGAAAATCCTCCGGTTGATGCACTGGAAACCCTCCGGTTGACGATTCAAATGATTTTGATTAGGATTGGGCTTTTAATGATGCTCCCCATGACGGTCCTTATTTCAGTCTATTTGAAGACGACTCGACATATGAAGATGCTCGCTGGAGTCCTAATTCACCAAGCAAAAACGATTTTAGGAGAGTAGTAATAATAATAATAATAATAATGTGTGATTAGGGTTTAACATTGGATCCGCTAGTCAGACCAGTGGATTCCAACTACACTCATGCAGGGATTAGACTCCTCCTGCAGAGATTCCCACGAGAAAGTCTGAGTAGGTTTAAGTCATGTGAACTCTTGCAGAGATTCCCACCCACGAGTATGCCGGTCAAACCAACGGATTTGAGTCCTTTTTCTCTGGGCGCGGACCTTATCCCTCCGGCTCCCACCTCATCATCTGGACGTCTTCGGTTGAAACCATATTAATGATGCTCGAGTCTGGTTGCCACCTAAGCGTAGTGCTCGAGTCCGCTGCCACGACAGCGGAGTCAACCCAAAAAGTCTAAGTCCGCTTGCGGACCAACAAACTACTTGAAAACCAAAATGGTTTGAGAAAAACCTAGAAACGAAATTGGTTTGCATACATACACCATTTTAGCACAAAAAAGTTCCTCAAAAAACGCCCCTCTCATATTGTTGGAATCATTTGAGACCGTTGGTCACCAAAACACTTGATATCGAAGAGTCGGATCGTACCGATGTTGTAAGTGATGCCAAAGAAGAATTTGATGCCGACATCATGTTTACTACGGAAGTTAATATTAATACCGATGAAGGCTAATTACTAGTTTGCTACTGTGATAAATGATTGATATCAAGGTATTGATCGGTGGTGATGAAGTTCTATTACGTGAAAGTCGAAGATTCTAAAAATCAATCATAGAGTTATGTGATCTTATTTTGATTATTTCCCTCGTATTATTGTAGCTGATTATGTAACACCTCAAAAATTCCAATGTAAATGAAGGACTAAAATTGCAAATAAATTAAAGCTAAAGGACCAATAGAAAGCATGATTGAAAGACAAGGATAAAAAATGAAAAATTTGGAAAATCAGCCTGTAACGGACCATCACCCTAGATACCGTCACCCGTCATGACGGTCCGTGCCACAAAACACATAAGCGGTTTAGGGTTTCTAACACGTGTACGCTGACTCACCACTCATGACGGACCGTCACGAACCATAACCGTCCGTTACGTGGTCCGAAAGAACTTGACCGCCAAGCAAAGGCGTGACGGGCTGTCACGCCTAGTAACGGTCCGTCACGGACCCAAAGTTTGCCCTATAAATTGCTCGACGATATCAGATCATTTTACACACAATTCACACCTCAAAACACACACACAAACTTTGAAGTTTCGATCCCGAGCCTCGGTTCGCGTACGGAAGTCCGGTTCCTAGCATTGCGCCACCAAATTGCAGTAGATAGTGCTGAGGTAAGGTTCCGACCTACTAATAAGCTTTGATTAACTACCATTAAGCTAGGATTGTGTAATTAAGTAATGTCATCATATATGTAGGAGCTTTGTTCGAAGTCTTTGCCATATTTCAGATACAATAAACAAAAATACTGTCAAGATGAGTTCTTAAACTGTGATGCATTTAAAATAACCACGGTTCTATTATACTCCATTTTTAAGCATGGTTAATTTATGAAAACATTTTGTGTATCTTGAAACGATTACACCGATTGTTTATATATAACGTATTCTAAGCGCTTATTGTGTTTCACATGACCCGTGGAACGACATGTTGGACCGGACCCGTGGAACGGTCTTTAGTTATATATATATATACTGAATGATTACTCATAGTTGTCTATGAGAGGGGGTGGAACCCCATGACTATGTTCAAGATACTTTGGCGGGTCATTTTGATAAACTGATTTGGTTTATGAATTCACCAGCTTTGTGCTTACCCATTTTTATCAAATGTTTTTGAACGCGTCACAGGTAGTTAGTTGAGGAGGCATTCCAGGTAGTCAGTAGAGGAGGCATTCTAGGACTAGAATGAACATATGAAATGAACCAAATGATGGGCATGCCTGGAACTATAAGTCCCAAATGATATGTTCCTTGATAGGAACGATGATGAAATGATGTAACTTTTGTGATAACATGATGTAAACAAAGTTTTTTAATCATGTAATAAAAGAATGATGGTTTTAGTTTCCGTTGTGTGTTCTGTACCATGCGTCATCTCTAACCAGTACATGGGACTGGGGTGTGACAGATTATACGCATGATTATTGTATAGTTAGTTAGGTTATGACAGTTATTGGCTGAAAACCGCTATAACTGTCAACCCATAACTGCTAAGTTAATTTACTCCGGATGAGTATAATTACTCAGCATGAATAATCTGGTCTGAAGGACCAATTTTCAGCAATTTCACTTCCAAACTCAGTTTTTCATGTAAAATAAAAACTTTCCAAGTTGACCTGGCAGTTTAATCTAAAGGTGAGCAAAAAATCGAATTAATCAAATCGAAACCGAATTAACTGAAAAAACCGCACCAAAAAAACCGACCCAAACCAATACCGACGGTTTTGGTTTTGTATTTTTTGAAAACCGAAAATTACGGTTTGGTTTCGGTTTTGTATCTTTTGAAAACCGAAAAAACCGAACCGAACCGAAAGTATACATATACTTTAATTATATACTATCTGCATACACGTTTCATAATATATATTATATTGTGTTGTATGCTTGTATGGTAAAAGCGTATACATATTTGTGTTACACGTATTTGCATTAATAGTATGTTATTATTTATACTAGCTTGAACCCCGTGTGTTACACATGGTAAAAAGTTAAGATTATATTGATAAATATCTTAACAACTCTTTTTATACAAATTTGATAATGTATTTGTAACTTTTTCATTTTATTACATGTTAAGATTATATAGATGAGAGTAATTAAAACATCAAAAAATACATGAAAATTCATTTAATAAGTTGTGCACTTTTTACAATACGTTAAATTACATGTAAAATGAAACCTTACAGTAATTATTTACAAATCTGAAAATACTTCATTGTATGTAACATTTGACGTGGTATTGGTAATTTTTCCATGTTTACCAAAGATTAATAGCTTAAGTCCATCTCTACTTTTAACTCTTGATAATGCAACATACAACTGATCATGAATAAACACTGGATCTTTCAATTCAACCAACATTTGAAAGTGATTGCCCTAAACTTTTATTCATGGTCATTGCAAAAATACAACAATTGTATATTTTTTCTTTAAAGTTTTAATGAAATTCTTTTGTCTGAATATGTTAACCCAATTATATGGATAAATTTGTGATGATCAATGTTGCTTCAAATTATAATCTTCGCTTCGATAACGCGATTACCTTGTGATTTGACCTAAAGACTTGTTACATTACCTAAACCATTTTTTATCAATATTTATTAATAGCATAACTAGAACACCGACATTTAAAACTAATTTATGGTTTGACAAACCTGATAATGTAAGTCCACTTAGAAAATCAGGAAACTATAAACTTTCATCAAAATCATCATCAAGATGCTCTGACTGACGGATACTATTTGTACTTGTATGCGGAAAATCTCGCTAAACTTTTAATACTAAATCTCTCATCAAAAAAAATAATAAAAAGATACAAATAAAAATTAAATTTCAACAATATGTCGTCTTTTAAATTCAAATTTTAAAACTCCAAATTTTATAAATTTCACTCCTTAATATTTTGACACAATTAAATTTAAAATTCCAAAATTAAATATGAAAAAATTTAAAACTAATAAATTAGAATTGAAACTTATAAAAATGTTTTTAAAAAAAATATATCGTCATTTAAAAAAATTAAAGTTTAAAATATAATACACTTTTAAATATTTGCAAGTTTCTTAATTTTATTACAAACGAAGTATTAAGATTTATAAATCAAAATAAAAAATTTGTTTATAAGTATCAAATTTAATTAAAAACTACTAATTAAATATTAGTAAACTTTATTCTAACACATATTTATTTAAAATACAAACGTAGTATTTTCAAATTTTATATGTAAAATTTAAAAAATATTGTTTTTTATAATAAAATTTTAAAAAATCATTTTTTAATAATAAAACTTTAAAACTCGTTTTTTTAAAATCTCTTGTTTTTTAATTCTTGATTTGTTTAAAATATTAACTTTTGATGATAATTTAAAAAAAAATGTTAGCCAGTGGTAATAATGATGAAAATGTTTATTTATGTAATTTAAAAAAAAGACTAAATATGAAAGTATTAAATGGAGGATATAAATATGGTTTTGAGGAAAAAAAGTTGTAAGATGAAATATGGTGATGTCAAGTGGCAAAACCATTTAGTTTTTTATTATAAGAGAGATTTATTGAATTTATAGATTATAATGTTTATTTTTATGTTGTTTTTTTTTAAAGAAAACTAATAATTTTTGTAGCCAAATTATTTAGGTCCAAATGTGTGATAATTATTAGTTAACAAAAAAAATTTAGGCCCAAAATTTCAAACCAAAGTTTATTATTTTGGGCCATTTTTTTTACCCAAAAAAACTCAAGGCCAATTGGTTTTAAAACCAAAAAAACCGAAACCGAACCGAACCCATTGCAAAAACCGAAAAAACCAAAACCGAAAGGTTTTAAAAAACCAAAACCTAACTTTAGGTTTTCGGTTTGGTTTTACCCCAAAACCGACCCATGCACACCCCTAGTTTAACCCCAGCCAGGGGTGTTGCCCCTTGGACTCCATTAGGGTTGCCGCCCCTAGGACCCTACTAACCAGGGGCGTTGCCTGCGAACCCCTGTTGTTCAGTGGGCTTCGCCTTCTTGATACAACAATGTGTCTTTAGCAACAGATGTCATAAGATCATCAAACAAGTGTATACTTCACACTTACCAACTTGTTTGATGTTTCATTATAACTTCTCATTTGGTCATTTAGTAAACCCAATTACACAAAATAACTAGATGACACTAAAATCACCAATACAGTATTGTATATATTAGAATTAATTACACGGATGACCCTTGTGGTTTACACCGATTTCACTTATGGCCCCTAGGAATGGGAAGTTACAAGTTTGGACTAATAGTTTGCACGTTTGTAATATAAATGGCCCCTAAAGTGGATGTCAGTTAAGTTTGACTGTTAAATTTTTTAAATTGACTAAAATACCCATATGTTTAAAATACATTAAAAAAAACCTGAATTACAAAACATTGTCCACCATTGTTGAAATCTTACAGCCCACCCCAACACCTTTCTTCTCGCCAAAACCTACAACCGACCACCTTCATCGTCAGCGACTTCCTCGTAGCCTGCCATAACCGATTAGTTGACTTCTCCCCCTCCCCCGATGTGTTACAGCCCACCCCACCCCGGAAGCGTTTCTTCTCCGACGGGTCTAGTCCCACTCCGTGTCGTCACATCCCAATAAAGACCCGACAACTTGCACACTAGGCCGGGCATCCCCCTCGCCACCGCCCTCTCCCCACAACCATCATTGTCTCCAGTAAAATATACCAAGAACCGACAGCCAGATTTGAACGACACTTTGGTTTCCTGGTTTTTTCAAAGATTTTGAAGTAAATGCTATCGATTTTGGGCATGTCATCAAGAACTTCATGTTGGGAGCTAAAAGAGGGTTTTCAAATTCTGGAAAATGGGTTTTGAAGGGTGGATTTGATTAAGGGTAAAAATGGTGTTATTGAGAAAAATCAAATTTTGTCTCTTTTAAGGAGAAAAAGATGTCAAAGGGTTCTTTGATCGGTAGTTCAGTGGTGGTTGCAGGGGAAGTCAAATGAAGAAGATAACGGTGGTGGTGGTGGTGGGTCCCACTTTTTTTAATGAATTAAATCATTTTGTTTTTTTTATTTTATTATGTAAAGGGTATTTTAGTCATTTAACATACACTTAACAGTCAAACTTAACTGACATCCACTTCAGGGGCCATTTATGTTACAAACGTGCAAACTATTGGTCCAAACTTGTAATTTCCTATTCCTAGGGGCCATAAGTGAAATCGGTTTAAATCACAAGGGCCATCCGTGTAATTAATTATATATATTATGTATGACATTTAAAAATAAAATATTATGGATATGCGGTTAATACGGGTTATTCAGTTATATATGAATTCATAATTTGTATAACTGAACACCGAATTGGTTATTCAGTTTCAGTTACAAACTGAACCAAATAACAGAATAAGAATTTGATTCGATTTTTCAGTTTCGGTTCGGTTCGGTTCGATTTTCAATTTAATCAGTTTCAATCCGAATAAATAGTCAAGGACTTAAAGTGTAATTATTGCAATTTGCAAATGACTCGCGACTCTCTTACGCCTAAAACCCTAAGGCCTAAACTACTTATACTATCTCCGGCCATGAAGTCTGGTTTCAAAACCCTAAATTCGTTCGTTGCAGATGACTAATCAACCGTTTGAAGCTTCACCAGAGGTCAAGAAACCCGACGTCTCACTTAATCTGAACACTTTCCTTGATTCTCTCTTAAATTTTGACGGCCAGATTGAAGATCACCCAAATTCATCGCTGGCTGAAGCTATGAACTCAGCAGAGAAACCTAATTTGGAGAACTTGACCGCTGTTGAAAATAAGCAACAAAAAGAAGAAGAGGTTTGTTCATCTGAGAAGTTACAGGGTTTGGGTTCGTTTATTCAGGAAGAGATGGGTAGGGTTTGTTTAACATCCGGTACTGAAGTGGTTGATAGTTTAGGAAGCAGTGAGGTTAAGAGTTTGAATGAAAATGAAGTGAAAACTGATACTGAGAAAGGTGAGGATACCGGAGATGTTAATGGCGGTGGGGATTCCGAGGATTCTGAGGAGGATGAATCATCTTCCTCGTCTTCTAGTAGCAGTAGTGATGATGATGATGAGGAAAGTGATGATGAAGAAGAAGAATATGACGAGAAGGGTTTAAAGGAGGTTGAAATGGAGGATGGAGAGATAAGAGAGGAAGTGGTTGCTTGGAGTGATGATGAAGATGACTATGTTGTCAAAGATCCAATTCGGTCAAAGAATGAGGTTAAGGTAAATTCAAAACTGTTTATGTTCATACAATTCATTTTTGCATTGGTAATTGCTGATTATATATGACTTAGTTTAAAATAGCACGCCCTCAGGAAATAAGTCTTGTAGGCGGCAGGTGTACATGAGGCTCACCTCTAATACATTTAGTATTTTTTTTATAAGGAGGTTGTACATATAACCATAGTTATCAAAGGCGCTAGGCGCATAGGCCTCGCCTAGGGCCTAGGCGCAAGGCACAAAAAAAGCGAGGGCCCTGAGAAAAAAAAGCGCGCTTAAATGAAAGGAATCTATACTTAAAAATAATACTATTCTTCAAATAAAATAAAGAAAAGCTATTATAACATTTAATATCATCTAATTAGTACCAAAAGTTCTAAAATAGTCAAGATTCAAATGTAATTGCAAAACTTGAACAACAAAATGTTCAAAGTAAAGTACCAAATTCTTCTTCAGCTTCACAAGGCGTCGCCTTAAAATCAAAGTGCATTTATCGCGCCTCGCCTTAACATTGCGCTTAGGCGCACAAAGCGCTCGCTTTTGATAACTATGCATATAACTATTTAGCTTGTATATAGAAGTTATTTATATTTATATTTTGGGTATGTGATGATAGAAACCTATGAGGAATATAAAAAATATTATATAAATACTTTGCGCCACGTGCACTTATGCGTGCGCCTTTCCTCGCATGGTCGCACCTCGGCTTCGGGGACCCTATCGCTTCGTCTATATATTGCAAATTGACTTTTTTGCTTCAGTTAATAAACAGCAACCAAATACCTATAAGAAGAATACCACCTTCCTGCTTCTTATATGAAGTTGTGTGAGTGTCACAACACTGCTCGTTACCAGGACACCAGGAGACTAGTAACCAATGGTAGAGGTGGTAAAACATATGGGTTAGGCCGGGTTGGGAACATGTGGAAACGGGTTTTGATGAAAAGGGAGGCAATTTAAGTCGGGAGGAACAATTTCGACCCAACGTTGGTACCTTTTGCCAAGTTTTTTTTTATAAAAATAGTTTGGCATTTTCTATATTTCTCATTTAATTTTTAGAAAAGTTAAAGATGACAAAATGTTTGAGTTGGCTCTGTTAATTGGTCAAAATATGTTCATTTAGATTTAGGGAAAATTTATCCTATTAGTGCTTTACTTTCAGTTTCATCCCATTCTAAGTACACTACTATTTTACCCATAATCTAGGCATGGTACTTTAGGTAATCGGTTAAACGGTTCCTTAGTTACTTGTTCTTTAAACAACCGATCATTAAATGGTGACTTGGCAATTGACTTTGAGTATTTCCACTTGGCTTTTATTTTCTCTTTTGAAGTTTAAGTGCTTGGATTACGTTGTTTGTATATTATTGATAAGTCTAATCTTTCATTAAAACTATCTGAACTACTATTGTTATTTTCTTTGAAAAATGGACCCTGGTCAATGGAAATGACCCGCTTTGTACTAAAATTGACCTTTTTAACCTGGACCCGATTTGACCTCTTACTAAACTTGCCCAATGATTAAAGTTGAATTTAGCAAAATGATATAACTTTTGTTATTTACAATCTCAAGTTGCTAAAGGTCCGCTATCTGATTCTACAACTTAGTCCGGCTTTAGTTCAAGAAACAATCTGCTGGATCACTGTCTGTGGTTCAAGCCCATTGTAGAACACTTGGAGTGGTAAAAAACATAAAGTAGAGAACTAATAGGGTCAGTTTTCTCTTAGATTTATTAGCTACATTTTTAAATTTTGTTATTAATGATTTGAAGCATCTGTAAGTTTGAAAGAAACGATACAAACTAAATTAATTATTACTTTATTATATGAAGTAGTAAATATTAATATTTATAAAATTCAATTAAAAAAATAGAAAAACCACAAACAATTCCACCAAGCAGTTTATCTTCTCTCTTGTTTACCAAAGTGGACGATACAGGGCATTGGTATCATCGGCGAGGGGATTTTTGGTGATATAATGTTGATCAATTTTGGTTTGTTTTCTGCCATGATTTTAATTTTAGTATTGACTGTATGGTCTAAATCAGTGCATGCATATATGTTTTACCCCTTTGGGTCTCATCCTGTAATGATTATAGAGCTCTACATTAAATATTAAGATCAAATAAGACAACGTATTTTCTCACCTATAAATATTTTACAAACAATTTTTTTTTGTCTATTATACAACTATTATCTTTTTTTCTCAATGGTATTATTATTAACAACAAAAAATTGCGCACTAATATATTATACATCACAACGTGAATTCACACAAACTTTCATTGTTCAGTGGATTTTTCTATAATCAATCTAGGATAAATTGCTGTAGGAAGCCTAAAATTTGATAGTTGCTAGAAACAAGCTAAACAGTAGGTTTCTGAACGAGGCTCAAAATCAGATAGTTGCTATAAACAAACTAAACAGATGCTAACAGTGAGCATTACTAACAACATCATTAAAGATAACATATGCTGAAACAAGAAAATACACTTGTGATTCACATGGAAAAAATAAGTAAACCCATAAAAAGTGGAGAGAAGCATATCAGATGCTACCGTACTTAAAAAAAGGAAAAGAACAAAAATATATAGTGAATGGTGAAACGAGAACAGAAGCAAACACACTTAATCTCTGCAGAAAATACAGTTATGATTCACATATAATTGCAATGATAATTCGAAGGATAGAATGATAATAAAGAAGATATTGCTGCATTACTGCCTTTAAAAACTAGAAAA
Source organism: Smallanthus sonchifolius (assembly GCA_023525975.1). Lineage (NCBI taxonomy): Eukaryota > Viridiplantae > Streptophyta > Magnoliopsida > Asterales > Asteraceae > Smallanthus > Smallanthus sonchifolius. The sequence continues at coordinate 59,744,741 of CM042033.1, read as the reverse complement.
GCTGTCTTGAATGCCAAAGCTGAGTCAGCTGACATCGCTCGCGCCTTTGATGCGCTTGGAGACAGGATCGCACCTTGCGTTTATAAGAGTGCTTTTGATTACATAGGAATCATCTAAAAGTGCAACCGAGGGGCTCTAAGTTATTATTTTAATTTAGGTTTTAACCATTTGGTTGGTGATGATGAACAATGAATCCTGCTTAATATTTGGGAATTGTTATTAATTTTTAACTTTTGCAATTAATTTGATGATCCTAATTGCTAATTCTATTAGGGTTTTATTTAATATGTTGCATGATACTAATGTTTTTTGATTTTTTTGTGTCTATCGTATATACACATATATACATATTGGGAGAGGTTCAAATAAGAAGTGATATTTCGCTAAGAAGCCTAAGAAATGACAAAAAACCTTAAGAAACGATATCAAACGAACTCCGATTGAGCTCATTCTAGCGGCGTTGGAACCGTCTCGTCGAACTCTACCATCTTAGCTTTTAGGGTTTAGATTTTAGCGTTGAATTTTATGGTTTTAGCCTTAGGGTTTAGGTTTTTTTTGGGGGTGGGGGTTTAGGTTTTTGTGGTGGGTTTAGGTTTTTAGGGGGGGTTGGGGTGGGGGGTTTAGGTTTTTGGGGGGTGGGGGTGGTGGTTCTAGGCTTTTTGGAGTGGGGTTGGAGGAGGGGTTTAGGTTTTTGGGGGTGTGGGTGGAGGGGCGTTTAGGTTTTTGGGGGCGGGTTAGGGTTCGATGAGACAGTTCCAACGCCGCTGGAATGAGCTCAATCGGAGTTCGTTTGACCCACTTCTTAGGATTTCTTAGCGAAAAACCACTTCTTAGTGAAAACTTCTCCTATACATATATTACTATTGTTGAATTTTTTTTGTCTTGGGTGTGCTTTTTTTGCAGCTTGTGATTTTTACTACCGCGGTCTAAAATGTTTACAAATACACTACGTTGTGTCTCCTTGTTACCATCTTCTTTGTTGTGTGGTTGCCTGCCTATATATCATGTGTGTTTCTTGTGATTAATGCTCTTATAGTTCTTTTTACATAATATTCATTTATCATCCTAATGGGTAGCTCTTTTTTCTTTATAACATTTTCATTGCAGGATCTCCCTCCTGTCCCTGCAGTGACTGTAACCATACAACCCCATCATCAGACACTTCCAGTTGGAGTTATATTATCGGTAAGCTCATCGCAAAACATAAACTAAAATCAGCCTAATATAAGTTTGACCCCAATTTTCTTGGTCAAGATAACCCCTGTTGACCGATTTTGGATATCCGAAGTGAATTTGGTTGTATTTGTGCAGATTATGGGGGCGCAAGTGATTGTGGAAGGAGTGGAGGATCATAACCCGTTAAACGAGGGTTCGATTTTATGGATAACCGAAAGCAGGTCACCACTAGGTGTAGTGGATGAAATATTTGGGCCTGTAAAGAACCCTTATTATATCATTCGATATAACTCAGAAACCGAAATCCCTACTGGGATCCAACAAGGCTGCTTGATCTCTTTTGTTCCTGAATTTGCCGATCATGTTCTAAATAGCAATAATAATCTTTACAAAAAAGGGTATGATGCATCGGGTGAAAATGATGAAGAGTTATCTGACGAATTAGAGTTTTCTGATGATGAGAAAGAGGCCGAGTACAAGAAAATGCTAAAAATGTCAAAAAGGGGATCAAATGAACAGAATATGAAAAAGGATAAGAAGTCAAGAAACAGAGGTGGTAACAACAAAAATAATCACCAGCATTTGTCCAACTCACAAGTCAACATTTGTTCTTCTTCTGGTGGACCTCAGGCGTCTAATTTCACGCCTGCTGGTGTTTGGCCAGGCGGGCCCCCGCCTATTCAGCCACAGGCGCCTAATTTCACGCCTTCTGGAGTTTGGCCAAGCGGGCTCCCGCCTATTCAGCAACAAAATAACGGGTTTCCTTGTAATGTACCGCCATTTATGCAACAAAGTTTTATCCAGCAACCCGTTCAGAATCTTGGTGTGCCGAGTTTACCCCCCTTTAATCCACAATTCAACACTAATTTCGGTCAGATGTTTCCTTGTAATTTTGTTCAAGGTGTTCCTCCCAATTCAGGTGCATTTGCATTTTGGCCTCAGAATAATTTTAGCCAGTCTCATGTTTGGCCACCAATGGGCTTACCACAAGGAGTTGCTGCCATTCCTAATGGAATTGAAATGAACAATAATAATAATAATAACAGTAATGGTGCTGGAAATGGTGAATCTTGTCCAAATCCTAATCAAGGTAATAGATTTCCAAATCATGGAGGAAGAAGACCATTTCAAAGGGGTGGTGGTGGTAGTTTTAGAGGTCGGAGACCTAAACCCTAAACCCCGAATGCAAGTCATGGAGGATGAGAACCATTTCAAAAGGGTGGTGGAGTTGTGGTCGTTTAAAGGTGGAGGTAAGTAGAAGACGATCTAGGTGAATTATTATAATTATAACAGAGTTGACATTTTTGTAATTTTGTTTTGTACTTTTCTTTTTGGTGTAGGTTTCTATGGAGTTTTGTCATTTTCAACTGCCATGAGTACGTTGCTGTTGTATTTTCTATCATTTTGGTTTATACCTTGTTCCTTGTGTTTTCAAAAATCTATACGCTTCTGTGTGTGTATATATATACAGGGGAAGGTTTCGCTAAAAAGTGAATTTTCGCTAAGAAACTGGGTCAAACGAACCCCGATTGAATTAATTCCAGCGACGTTGGAACCGGCTCGTTGAAATAAAGTCTAGAGATAAACCCTAAACTCTTAAAGCTAAACCCTAAAATCTAAACGCTAAAGCTAAACCCTAAAACCTAACCACCCTACCCCACCCCAAAAACCTAGATCCACCCAACATGAAATCCGTTAGTTTGGTTTTAGTCTAACGGGTTTGGGTCGGTTTAAGAGGTTGAAGCCATGACCACATTTAGCTAAACAAGCCGTGTTTGTAGGTTCGGGGGTTGGCCCGTTTAACCGAATACTTATTTTTAACAAATGTTTTTTATGTCATAACTAAATGAGTGGATATTTTATGCCAAAATTAAAAAGATAAAACAAACATACTTATTTTATATACATTTGTAATTTTGTTTGTAAATTTATAATTTTAAAGTAGAACATGTAAAAAAAGCAAAATAAAATTTCAGGTTAAACGCGTCATGTTCATGTCAACCAAAAAGTTTTTATGAACCAATCACATACATTATAATTTATTTTATTTTATATTATTATTTATAGGTATAAAATGAGAATAACCACTATTATTGATTTTTATCAAATTCCTTATTTTTTTAAATGATAATAACTTTTTTTATATCTTATTGTTTTTAAAAAAAATACACCATAAAATCGAACATTTTTTATTTTTAATTAAAGTATGGTAATGTTATATTAAAAAATATAAAAATTAATAAATTTGCCTTTAATGAATTATTAATTAACATGGGGCTTAAATGTCATTTTGTTAAGTTGATGGTTTATTAATTTGCTTTTGTTGGATACTATTTTTTGAAATATGAAATTGCCTTATAAATCTGTTGTGTTGGGTTTCTTTAATGACCGTGTTATTAGGGTAGACTATTTTTTTTAACGGCAAATTTTTTTAATTTTTAATTTGAACAAGATGTCCACATTATTTTTATTTAACATACTAAAAAGGCAAACTAAGATAAATTTGAAAGCTTTTATGCTTCTGGTAAGTATTCAACACATTAATGAATTTTTGTCTTTTTCTCAAACTTTTACTTTGACGGCCTGAATTTTAATAAGTTTTTTTTTCTTTAACCAATTTATATAATTATCTCTAAACTTTAATAAAGTTACAATACAGTCCCTAAACTTTAATAAAGTTATTTTTAAACTTTTTTTTTGTTTTTTTATCTGCGTTTCCAATGTTTTGGCGTACATTTTTTTCGTGGGACGAGTAGTAATACATCGTTGGCTCTTGCTTAACTTTATGTAAGTTGTGAATACGCTGTGGAGCATGAGTATCCATTTTGACATTCAAATTTTATTGGAACATAAGGAGTACTGTTAGGTTTTAAATCTGAACTAAAATAAATATAAAACTACCTAATTTAAAAACAAGAGCTAATTAATAAATTAGAACACACGGAGTTAACCGGCATGGCTGCGACCCAGCCCAACCCTAGCCAGTCCACTCTCTAATTTTTCCTATTCCAGTAAGTAAAAAATAAGGAAAAGAGGGGGAGTGCAAGGGTCGAACCTGACCTCTGTTGTGGAAGTAAGGGTGCTTACTAACTGAGCTGGTTTTTGTTTTATTATTTACCAGGTTAAAATCCCGTGTATTACACGAGTTGAATAAATATAATATTATATATTAAGTAATAAAAAAATTATTTTTTAAAGCTAGTGTTTTACACGGGTTGAATAAACCCGTGAAATACAATACAATCTGTTAACACATACACTCGTCAAAATATATCAAGTGATTTATCAATATAAAGATTAGTATTTTCTTTAAAAATATATTATTATTAAAAAATAGAGGTGTATTTAATAAGATAGAGAGACGAGAAAAAATGATGAGAATTAATATGGAGGCGACACGTGGCATGAAAAACCTTTATTTATTATATAGTATATATTCTCAATGAATTGTATATATCATGTAGTACAATTGGTACAATTTCATTGGGTGAGTTACTATTTATCAATTATAAATTGTTCTACATGTAATTGATTTTGAAAGAACAATTGATCATGCATGATCAATAGTTGATGATAAAAATCTCTATTTTATAATATAACTTTTGACTAAAGTACAACGTTTATATGAATTAAGAGATTTCATCCTTTATCTTCAAAAAACACGTTGAACATCTAAGGTTTATAACACTTTACGTCCTTTAGTTAAACATGCGTTAGATTTCCTGTTAAACTTTTAAAAAACAACCAAAATGTAGTTGTCAATATAAAAGTAAAAAAAATAATACCCAAAAATGAGGATCTGACCTTGCAATCTTCAACCCATTTACTAAAGTTTGAATCAGTGAATGGGAGTTGGTGATTGGTGAACCTTTAATCTTTGAATTATTATAGTATTATTCACAATAGGTTCTCTTTGCTCATTCTATAATTTAACTGAAAATAATAATTTTCTAAATTTGGTTTATCTTCTAACCCCCCTTCTTATTCCCTATCTCCATCTCTATCTCTGTATTCTTTTTTTGTTATTTATTTATCTGAATTTCTTCTATTTACAATCTTAACTAGTAACTATTTTGTCTTATTATCTTTTTTCCTAATAAAATTATATAAAAGTTTGATTATCTAATTTATATTTTTTCCAACGGTGATACTTTTTTGCTATTATATTCCCAACATTAAATGGGCCGCGTAAAATGAAGATGCATGAAGTTAAGTGCAAGTGTATATCTAGAAGATGCATTTGATTTATTTATAACATACAAAATGCTCTTACTTAGAATTAAGCACAATGTGAAATCTACAGTACAATCTGACCTGATCTAGAGTTGCATCATGTTCCTATCCACCAGAACCTTTTAAGAAAATGAAAATGTATTAAGTTAGGTTCAGACACCACTAAATAGATCGGTAGAAGTTCAAAGGTAATTTTCCAAGAATGATCGACAGAAGTTCTAAAACACTTGTAAACTGCAATAAAACATCTTCCTTCAATCTTGCAAGATGATCACAAATACAAATTCTTTCCTTTGAAAATCATACATCAGGTTTACAATTGCTGCAAATGAACCTTACATATTGCCGCAAATGAACCTTCAGTGCTTTGGAAGTGAGCTCTAGATAGCATATGAACACGAATTAACGCTGCTGATACTTTCGATCAGGGCCAAATTCCTCTTGTTTCGTCTCCTCAGGAGCTCTTCGACAACCTGCACAACCCAATAAGATATGTAAACTGTTAGATCTGGTATGCTCAAGTGTCAACATAGTACAATACTGCTAATGGAGTTGCTCGTAAAGAGTCACACAGCGAGCAGTGATATTTGTTATTAATGACTTTTATTAATAGAGCACGAATTACAATGAAATTTTGAATTACCCATAGAATTGGAATGAAAACCTAAATTCCTAACAAGAGACTTTAAAATGTTGATAGAAGGATGCCCAAGCTTGTGGTGCTAGTCGAGAAGAGATAACTTGGTGGTGCCGTTGACTTGAAGGAAGGTGCAGACACGTAGTAAACATCATTATGGTTGACCCCCCACATTAAAGGCGCCCCCATGCTGAGATCCTTCACAAGAAAATGAAAAGGAAAGAATTCACAGGAGACTTGATTAGTATGACTAAGCTTATAAACAGAAATAAGGTTTCATTTGAGTTGTGGAACACACAAAACATTAGATAAGGAAATGTGACGAGTTTGAGTGGGTAGTTGTGTGTTGCCAGAGTGATAAATTTTAAGAGACGTACCGTTACACAAGAAAACTTCATTCGGACCTCCATAGTCAGAAAGTGGATAGAGAGTGGAGCCATCTTAGGTGATGTGATGGGAAGCACTAGAGTCGACTAGCCAAGGGGACCTGGTTGTTATGCTGTTGGCAGCAGCCTAATCAGTGACCGTGATATTGTTTTCACGAAGAAGCCTAGCAAGCTTCCTACTGTCTCGAGTATCATGACAATTTATTCCACAGAACTAGCAAAAGGAAGATTGCCTAGGTGAATGTGGACCAGAGTTTTGGGCCACTGGTTTCTTGCGAGCCGATTGGTGGTTCGATTATAGTAAGTGGACTGAGTAGTTTGATTGGCCTGTGATTTTTGGGCTTGGGTGAAGTTGACTGTAGTGATAGGTGGGTCAGGGATATCGGCCGGCTTTAGAGACTGTTGGACTTATATGTCTGAGTAACGACATTCGACAACACTGTCATCGAGATAAGATCCAAAGAGTTAGACCACGAACAACAATATATATCAAAGGACCACGGGCCTTACACGAAGCTAAACCGAAACACAAATAATTATTTATGAAATAATAGTCTAAAGATTATCTGGGATAATCAATGGTAAAGAGAGATAGTAATTTGGAATTACGAACGACTAAATTAACTGATCCGGTAATTTGGAATTACGAAATAATTAAGTTATATATATTAGATATATGTATATAATTAATTATATAAAAGTTAATTAATTGTATTTATAAATACATAAATGTTATACATTTAACTAACCAAAGAGTTTGGGTTAATTGTGATTATTAGATAATTACAAGAGATTAATTAGTAACTTAAACCCTTGGAGATTAAGTTACTAACCGTCTATAAATACAAAAGTCAAGGGAAGGAAATAAGAGACAACAATTTATTCTTGGAGAATAATTGCTAAAACCTAGTCCTCCACTCCCTCTCACTTTGCGCTGCCGCCACCTAGGGCTAGCCACCGCCGCCGCTAGGTGGCCACTGTCCGTCGCCGCGTCAACCGATCAGCTGCCTCTGAATCCGGCTGCCGCCCCACTGTGTTCCTCCGTCGCCGTCGCGTTTCCCGTCACCTCGGCCATGCGCCGTTTCTCGAGCCGTCACCGGGAGACTCGTTTACGGGTTGTGTCCGTGAGCCGCTAGAAACCGACGTGTACCACCGGTATCGATAGATGTTTCTAAACACTGGTTTTCGTAGGTGGTGACACTAGGACTAGGAACTTAAATGAATTGGGTTTATTTTGGGGCGTACGGGAGCATTGGAGATAAGACGGATAGAGATCCGGGTTTATACGTGTGGATTAGAAGTTTCGGGTTTAGTTCGTAGAGCCGGATCTAGCGACCGGATTGTTGTCACGTGGTGTTACATCTTCGGCTGCCGTATCCTACTCTCGAAAGGTATAACCCTAAAACCCCCTAATGTTGTGTATTGATTATTTGGTATGCATATGGACTCCTGGTGGGGAGATCTAGGGTTTGACCTAGATCGGTTCGTGCTTGTTTTTCCGCTGCGCGTTTTAAAAGAGTTTTGAAACCGTAGCACGAAACCCCAACAGTGGTATCAGAGCCACTTATGCGAACAAATAGTTCAATATTTTTTTTAATCGCAAACGTGTTTTATTTTGTCAAAGTGTTTTATTTGCCAAAAGATTGCATCCTTATGTTTTTTGTAATTGTGTTGATTGGTGAATCGAGCCCTAGAGCCGTGGTTGTTTGTTTGTTTGGTTTGGTATGTTAACTTAATTCATCTTGTATTTTTGGCTGTTTTGGAATCCTTGTTGTAATAGATTAGGCTTTTTCAATTTGATTTTTTTGTAAAATATTATAAATTGTAACCGAGACACGAAAGACGAGATGGAATTAAAGACGGCTTAATTCACTCTTACGTTTGGTTATGTTTGTTGTATGTTTAAACTTTTAGGTTAAAACGCATTTTTCAAATGACAACCAAATAAGTTTCAAAACGGTTCAACACTATTGAAACAACGAGATTTTAAAATAGAGTTTTTATTTATCTCGAAAAGGTTATTTAAAATAAAGAGTTATTTTAAAAGTAAAACCCGGAGTTCTGGATATAAATTAAATAGAGATTTAATTTTTTGAAACTTGTAATTAATTATTAATAAAAGAGTTTATTAATAGTTAATAAATTTGAATTCGCGATTGTATCGACTCACTTAAATTAATATAAGATATTAAAATTAAGCGTCTCGAGAGATAAAAGGAGTTTTATCGCTACCCCGAACCAAAACATAAAATTTAGAATTTTACAAACTCGGATGACAGCCTTGCATGTGGATTTTTGTTTGTGTATTTTTGACCCATAACCGGTAAAACACTAAATAAAACCCTTAAGCAAATCGATAGTCTGTGCCACCCTATTATTAGGACACTTGAACTGATATACCCGAACCCCTGAATGCATGTGCCTCAGCCTTACATTTGGGCCTACGGGTGTCGGGACATTGTGGTATCACGATTCCCGAGAGTCTTGGGCAGATTACCACGCATCGCTAAAATAGGACGACTATCACTCAACCTTATAACAAGTGCCTTAGCCAATTATTAGGAAGAGTGGACATAGATGGGTTGAAACATACCAACCTAGATAATTGTTATCTAAACGACCCCAGAAAGTCTGAGAATTGTATTGGATACAATTGGTAACCGTTTCCTACCTACATAGTCATGTATCATGGAGAGTGCCTCCAACTCATGTGATACAGTGAAACGTGGATCTCAGTTCTTAAGTAAATAATGTTAATAATTATTAGAGGGTCATTATTTATTAAGTTTTGAAACATCAAAAATACTAAAATATTTATTCTTCTTTGTCACACCCCGCCTAGGGCGGAAACACCCCTGTGACGATTCGTACGAGCCTTACCGCTCAATTACACAATGCCCAACAAGAAGCACTCAGACGAATCCCTACGTGGTATGGATCAACACCTAGAAACCAAATCCGATGAAGCCCGTTACTTCATGAATCGAATTTGGGTACCACGTTTTGGAAACCTATGGGATTTGGTGTTAGACCAGGCACACAAATCCAAGTACTCAATTCACCTAGGATCCGACAAGATGTAATTAGGATCTTAAGTAGTTGTACCGGTGGTCCAACATGAAGGCAGAAATTGCCACCTATGTAAGGAAATGCTTGACTTGTTCCAAAGTTAAAGCAGAATACCAAAAGCCATCAGGACTCCTACAACAACCTGAGATACCACAATGGAAATGGAGCAAATATCTATGGATTTCATCACAAAATTGCCCAAAACATCAAGTGGTTATGATACTATTTGGGTAATTGTCGACCGATTAACAAAATCTGCACACTTCCTACCGATCAAAGAAACGGATAAGATGGAAAGATTGACACAAATCTATCTAAAGGAAGTTGTCTCAAGGCACGGAGTGCCAATCTCTATCATCTCAGATAGAGATAGTCATTTCACTTCAAGGTTTTGGCAATCATTATAGAAAGCGTTGGGTACACGCTTAGACATGAGCACCACCTATCATCCGCAGACAGATGGTCAAAGTGAAAGAACCATCCAAACCCTAGAGGACATGCTTAGGGCATGTGCCATAGATTCCAGAAAGAATTGGGATACTCACCTACCCTTAGCTGAGTTTTCTTACAACAACAACTATCACACCAGTATCCAAGCCGCACCTTTCGAAGCACTTTATGGACGAAAGTGCTGATCACCATTATGCTGGATAGAGATTGGTGACAGCCAACTCATTGGCCCTGAAATCATCCAAGAAAAATCTGACAAGATCTTTAAGATCGGAGGAAGAATCAAAGCAGCCAGGGATCGTCAAAAGGGCTATGCTGACATAAGACGCAAACCCTTGGAATTTCAGGTGGGAGACAACGTGCTGTTGAAAGTCTCACCTTGGAAATGAGTCGTTAGATTCAGGAAACGGGGTAAACTCAATCCCCGATATATCAGACCTTTTGAAATCCTAGCAAGAGTATGCCCAGTGGCTTACAAACTTAACCTTCCTCAAGAACTAAGTGGTGTACACGAAACGTTCCACGTGTCGAATCTAAAGAAGTGTTTGTCAGACGAAACCCTTGTTATACCACTTGAGGTGATTCAGATCGACGATAAACTCCACTTTATGGAACAACCGGTTGAGATCATGGATCGAGAAATCAAGAAACTAAAACGAAGTCGCATCCCTATAGTGAAGGTCAGATGGAACTCTAAGCGAGGACCAGAATTCACTTCAGAACGCGAAGATCAAATGAGACTTAAGTATCCCTAGTTGTTCAACGAGACATCAACTGCAGACGCCACCAACTAAATTTCAGGACGAAATTCTTCTAACTTAGAGTTCCATCTGACTTTCACTATAGGGAGAATGTGGCAACTGGTAATTTTACCAAACAATTATTTAAATATAATTACTTAAGACTGTGCACATTAGACTAATTATTTATTTATTTGGTCTAACCCGGTCTAGTAGAGTCCACTCACTATACAACTATGAAGGAAATATTAGGGATTTCTGAGACGCATCAAACCTCGTATCGGGTGATAAAATTTAAATAAAATTAAAACCCTCGAGACATTCTCTTTATTTTTAATAGTAGAGAATACCTACCCGTATGGAAATAAATTCTAAACATGTGACGCGGTCACGTATTATGTCCAAACCTACTAAACTTATATTTTTTTTATAAATACCCGACTCATCCCGACACGTAAAGACAAATGGAAAAGACGACACGCGGGTATTACACCGGATTTGTAACGAACGGGTAACGCACCACACCACACCACAAACCCTACCCCTACCCCTCCCCCCCCGGCACCCCCTTTCACGGCCGAAAGAACACCCCTATGAGGTCTTGTGTCTCCCTTGTGTGCCAACATGAGACAAAGATGTCTCCATGGAGACATTTGTGTCTCCTTCCAACACAAGAACCATGAGGTAATGACCTCACGGTGGTACTATAAATACATGCATACATGCAAGCATTCAACACACACTCCCTCACTTTGCTCTCTCCCTCTCTCTCGTTTCACCTCCACTCGACCACCCACCCTTCTCCTTCTCCTTGTCTCTCGGCAGCCACCACAACACCACCTCACCACCACCGAGCACCATACACTACCACCCCTCCAACTCTAGCCGATAACCACCTCCACACACACCTCCTCCTCCTTTCTTTCGGCGATACCTGAACCCACCTCTCCCTCTCTTCGGTTCACGGTCACAACAACAGCCCAACACCACCAATTATCCACCGTAAACCACCACCACCTCCCTCCCTCCTTTCGGTTTCCACGACGACAGCCTTCAACCCCGCCACCCTCTCCTTACGGGTTGCGGACTAGGACCAAGCACCACCACCCTTGTGCGGGTTCTCAGGTTCAAGTTTGTGGACTCCGGGTCTCGAGTATTCAAGACTCTCTAGCGGCCTTGGGTGATAATACGGTGATACGGGACGTCTAGCGGTGCAACCGGGTCTCGCGATTACTCCGCCACCTTCTCTCTTGACTTTTTACGTGAGCACTTCGACCTATTTTTATTATCGTTAACTTAGTTGGTGATATATTTATAAAGCGGTTATACGCAGTTTGCATTTTAAATAATGTATACAAGACGACTTTTTAACGTAAAAGACGACGGTTAAAAACTATAAAGTGTAAAACCCTAAGTATTATTATGGTTTTAATGGTGATTATTAATCATTATTTTCTATAAATATATTAGTATAACTTTTATTTAGTTAATAATAACATATATAATAATAATAAGTTTGTTGCAATTATTATTAAATACAAGAGAAAAATGGACATGCAAGGTTACAAATTGCATGAAGGGTTACAAATTGCATGAAGGACTTTACAAATCATTTTTATAAAATAAACATACATCCATATAGTTATATATATTAATTTTGTAAAAATTAATAATTGTATATTTATATATATATATACACATATATAAATTGAGAAAACTAGAAATAAGTTTGGAAAAATAAAATAATATAATAATTATTTTATGACATTTTAATTTCATCCATTTATAATAAATATAGATTATATATTTATTAATTATGAGGAACAATTTAAACCAAAAACGAGATGTTGACAACTAAAATACTAAGTTATAACATTTATTAAATGAATTTTAATAAATATAACTACTTTAACGACAAGTTGTATCACCAACGGCGGTCGAGTCGGACCCTTGTAAATTATTACAAGGCAAGGGTCAAGACTTCGGGATATTGGTCGTGTGACCAACCCATACTTTAACAACTACTTAGACCTTAAGGTGTCTTAATTAATTGAGGTCACGGCTAGGTAGGAACCTATTTGGACTTGTTACTTACATCATCACTCACCACCCTGTTAGTTATGGTGAGTCTTCACGGCCCCATTTTTACTTGTTTCAAATTGATTTTTAAACATACGGGGAGAAAACTTGCTCAACTTGAAACTGGACACAAGTACCTATATTGTTACATGAGTCAACTCGTTTAACGTATCAAGGTCCCCTCTTAGTCTGTAACCGTTAGTTATGATATAAACGTGGAAATCATGAACAGATCTATTTGGGTTGACACCTCCACCCGTGGTTAGTCGCTCTAACCTTGATTGGAGGTCAAAGCGTGCATAATTTTCATCAACTATTACAATGTTTTGGCGTTAAGAACATTGGGTTAGGGGCACAACTACAACGTCGAGTTTCGGTTACGGGAGCTCATGGTAATATTAATAGACTTACACTATTGTTTTAATTAATGATAATGATACAACATTTTTCAGGTGAACAATACACAACTAGAAATCTTGTGGTCCAACACCAAACTATTCAACTAAACCTGTGAACTCACCAACTTTATGTTGACTTTTTAAGCTTGTTTTCTCAGGTAACTAGAAACATGAGACAGAGGGCTTGCATGCACGTAGATCATATTTTGGAATTTTCCTATTATAACCTAGGAACATCTAGGTTATAGCCGACAAACTTGTTGTTTAAAAAGCCATACACTTTGGTTTAAGTGACGTACTTTTGCATGTAATGTCTTAAAACAATTTGTGATTTTCTGTAATGTCTTAAACCTTTGATTATGAATGCATCTAGAAGTCGTTTGTTATAATCAAAGGCTATGAACACCACGAATCGTCACGCCCCGTGTTTCTGCCCTAGGCGGGGTGTGACATTCTTATAGATTTCTCAAACTAAAATCGAGAGTGTGTTAGAACCTATTGTCGATATACTAAAAGTTAAACTCGATGGAACGAACTTCTTGGATTCGTACTACAACTTGAAGAAAGTCCTTAAAGCCAATAAGGAGTTGCAAGTTCTAAATTCCCATTACCTAAGCAGCCATCTGGGCATGCCAGCAAGTTTGTTCAAGAAGCTTGGAACAAATTTATAGATGAGCGAGAGTCGTATCAGACCTAATTTTGGCATCTATCAACCCAGGGATTAGATCTGCCCTTCGACATTGGTCTACTTATGACATGATCAAAGACTTGAAGGAAAGATTCCATTAAGAGTACAACAAGAATCCTTATAATTCCTTGGAGGAACACATTGAGAAAATCACAATGACAGATCCTAGGCATGCTATGATTATAAGGTGCAAGGTGGAAGACCTCAAGAAAGCAAGTATTCCTTTAGATGATCACTTAGTCATTGACATGTTTGTTGATGGCGTTTGTGACAACTATGAGAGGAAGATGCTCCATTCGAGTCGTTATGATGAGGTGAGGGAAATCATCTCTTGGTATACAAGGGCGGATCCCCAAGATGCATGGAGCATGACATGCATTATTAACAAGCTTGAGCGGACTGGGTTATACGCCAGTGATGACATCGTTAGAGGAATGTTTAATGACGGTCTTCACTTGTCCGACACAAGCAAAGAGGTACAAGAAAATACTGTCGAGGCCAGGGACACGCGAAAAGCTATTGGTGAGACCAAGAAGCACTTCTCTAAACCAAGATGTCGTGTTAGAGAGATGCCCGAGGCAGCTAAAGCAAGAGAATATTTTAAGGTATTCACTTCAGTAATCCCGACAATAGTTCCCTATTTCTTTTATACTTTAAAAGTTGGACTTTTAAGAAATGCAAATTCATTTTTGCAGAGATGAAAGGAAAGGAGGGAAGCGAGAAGAAAAGAAAGACGGATGAAACTTGAAGGTCACTTTACAGTGAAGATTCAAAAGATTCAAGTTTCAAGATAAATCATTGGATAATGTTATGATTATTTTATTTGGAACAATTTAATTTCCGACTTTATTTTCTTTTTGAGTATTGCATGAAGGAATGATTTTATTTATAAAACTTAGATTTATTATTGTAAGTTATTCATGTAATATCGAGTTGCCAACGTTTGAATTGAGAATTCAAACATCTAAAGATATGAGAAATTAAACATATAAGATATGTTACTCAAGTCAAATAGATAGACATTAGATCAGATCTAATGGATACCAAAAATGAGTTTAAAACAAATCACTTGATTAAACTTAGTAAAGCCATTATATGAGATATAATGTAACATACTTAAGTTTAATCAATTAAGATGATTGAAAGCCTTTCATCATCAACTCTTGAAAGAATATTGTGAGATAAGATCTAAGAACGATAACAGTTATCGTTACTCTACGACTGAATGTTCTGATTGTGATCTCCTAGATCGTGTCTAAGCACCAAGTCATAAGAGAAAGAAATCAACTATCTCGATTGACAAGTCTAAAACGCAAACACTAGCTTTGAACTAAAAGTTCATTCAGAACAGGTACGCCATGCCATATTGGATATGGAGTAGAAAGAGTCCTACAAACTATTAAGGATAGGAAGTTGTGAACTTCTATACGATAGAAGTTTTGTATGTTTCCTTAAAATGTCAATGATGTTTTATGAATCTTAAGAGTAAGATAGAATAAAACTATCTCTGACCTATGTATACATGGTTCTTGGACAACAAGCAAAGAGTTGATTAAGTTCTGAATATTTGAAATATTCAAATGCATAGACATATGAAGAATGGAGATCTTTCAAGATATCATTTCATGATGACTTAGACACTGAATCGATATATGAACAAGTATGACTTGATCAGACTACGATATGAATATGATTCATAAAGGTAGAAATTGTTTTAGAAATAATATATGGATTATTCATACTAAAAGCTTGATAGATTATCAACAGTTGATAACAAAGGAATTCCATTCCAAGTTTCTTGACAAAGAAACATATTACAAGCTTTAATCAGTTGATGAACTGATCAATTAAACATGTATCATGGATACAGAAATGTTTATATGAAGAACCTAATAAATGAGGTAACTTCAAGAATAGTATGAAATTATAAATTAATATGTCTAAAACAACTGAATCTTAAGATTGATGAGATCAATTCAAGATATATTCAGTGTAATATATGCAAAGGCTAGTGGGAGCGAGTACCTATACCAAGGATAACATATGGAGACACATTATCATGAGGAGTGTACAGAGATACACTAAATACCACAAGGCAAGATGAAATTTTATCAAAGAATGTATAGTGATACACCGCTAAGATTTCGAGTTTAACGAATTACTAAAAAATAAAGTATCTTAAGTAGTGAATTTCAAATCCATTAGATTGTAGCCATATATGAGATATATGAAGGCAAGATTCTAGCATAAGAATCTTAACAATCTATTGACATAAGTAAGGTTATCTTAAAGCTTAACTGGAGAAGGTAATAAAGATAAATTACTAACATTGTCTCTAGTCCAATGTTACATTGGGACAAGATGAAAATGAAAGAGTTCATTTAGGGATTCATCTAAGAGATAATACGTTATGTCAAGACTTTCATATGATGAAAGAATTTGAAATCAACAATATCGATATTATAGGAAATGCTTGAGAAGTATAAATTGGTGAACATCATAAAGAGTTATGATGAAGTGTTTTGACAAGAAGAAGAGTTCTTAAGCCAAGGACACGATCATAAGGGTTATGATGTCCTAGAAGTCAAAGACACCTATCTTAAAAGTTAAGATGTGAACACCAAAGGGCGATCATTAAGAATGATTAATGCACCATAAGACTATCAAAGTTACAAGAGTTCTAATGGTAACTACGATGATGTAAGACCCCAAACCCGGGAGGCCTCACTTATTGGGTTTACTCATCAACACATAACGCATAAACATAAGACATTCACAATAACAGCGGAAGCGATTTGAAACTTTAACACACGCATCGGAATACATAACATGTCATAAGCATACTTGTCTAGTATGAGTTTAAACTTGTCGAAAAACATCATAACGTTAAACATAAAATACTGAACGTAAAGAAAACAGGATGCCAGATCTTCTCTTCGGGATAACTACTCAAGCAAGCCAAGCATCCATGCTGCCACCTACACTTAACTGATATGCATACTAAAAGTAAGCTAATGCTGAGTGAGTTCTAACGCTTACGTGAAACATATATACTTATATTAGAAGAAGAAGGTTTTACTTGAACATATCTTTACTGCTAATAGGGTAAAACTTTACACATAGTATCTTTTAATTTTCATTACTCTCCATATTGTCCCAATTGCTCAAGTCCAAAGGCCGACGAATAGGGAGGGTTAACACGATGCATCACTGTAATCATTTGTAACAGCCCCGACTAGTGTCAAGATGCTTCTACCATGCCGTTAATTCCATTTGTAACTTATCAGGCACAAAGCCCACTTAGGCACTAAGCCCTACTTAGGCACTGAGCCCATCTCAGACACTAAGCCCATCTTAGGCACTTAGCCTATCTCAGGTATTGAATCTATCTCTAGCACTGAGCCCACCTCAGGCACTTAGCCCATCTCAGGCACTTAGCCCATCTCTTACTTTTTGTACGTAGTGACATTTACTCCCGAAGGAAAACATTCTCTTTACTTACCGTGATAATTGCTTTCTTTAAACCTCACCTTCGTTCATTAAAAAAAACATCTTTGTTGTTTGTAAACCTTTCATAAGCATCATTCTTTACATAAAACGTTTCTTTTGTCTCTTTTAAACTTTTCTATAAATCACGACTTTCACCATCGTTTATTAATATAAAATATGTAATAAACACATTGTTCACTAAGTATCCACACCACCCCAAAAGTAGGCAAGAAAGGGGATTAGAACTCACCTGATCAACTAGCTCAAACGTACAACTCAACCCCACTGAAGACTCGAAATCTGAATTGATAGTCAAATGTGTAAGTTCTAAACTTCATCTGATCTGAGCGAAACTAGGGTTAGTTTCGCCCCCATCATTCTTAGCGAGACTATACACTTGTTCGCTTTATAACTTCTAGCGAAACTACCCTTTAGTGTTGCTTAACATACCCTAGCGAAACTAAAACTATCAGCGAAACTATGATACTTCCTTTCCTATAGCGAAACTGAGCCCTAGGAGACACTAGTCCAGTTTTACTTCATGAACACTTTCGCTCCTTAGTTTCGCCAGGTCGTCGTCCCCAGCAAAAAACTAGGGTTTTCTGCATGGGAAGGCGGCTAAGGATCAGACTCGCCAAGGTGCTAACTTTTTACTTCCGAACGCTATGTTTTACTACCGTGATGCTTGATTTAGGGCCTTTTTCGTGTTTAGAACGTAAAAATCCCACCTTTGATCCTTAAAACCACAAAAACCCCAACAATACTAAAAACTCAGATTTTGTTCGTGTTGTTACCTGAAACGCTTCCTCTATGCAGCTAAACGTTCCAGAGACTCGTACTCACGACCCTTGAAGCTCAAATCTAAAAACTGGGGCTTTCTCTCTCTAGGCTCTCTCTCTTTCTCTCTCTAGATTTGCGAAAATGGAGCTATGGGAGGGTTGGGGCTGATCTTGAGGCTTATAAGGGGCCCAAACCCTTCCCCCTTTTTGGCCCATACACCCAAGCCTAAAGCCCTCTCCCCTTATTCTTGTTAAGTTTTTAATTCCCGTAAATTGTTCTGTGTTCTAAAACTCGGGATGTTACAGCTGCAACACAAGATGTTGTAGTCGGGAAACATTATAAGGCGTTATCCTGAAAGAGTTCAGATAGCTTCTAAATAGTTGGAATGAGTTCCAAAGGGTTTCCTTATGAATTTCATTAACGGGATCATGAAACTTAGAGACACATTAATGTAACATCCCGAAAAGCCTCGCATTGATTATTCAAACGAACGGGAGACCTAAATCACTGGTAAAGGAGAAGGTGAGTGAGGTTTCTCATGAAAACTCAATCTAAGGAATCAAATGTTTCGGTTAGCATGAATTTCCACGTAAGTCATGATTCAACAAGAGTAAAGGACCATTGAGCCAAATAATGATAGTTCGGGATTTAAAAGGTGTTAGACGTATTAGGAGGGACCCGGATGTAAACCGTAAAGGTTTAAAAACCAATTTTTGAGCAAACCCTAGGACCATTCGGCCTAGGCATGGGTTACGGTGACATCACGAAAGGGAGAAGAGGAGCCGGAGAAACAAAGGCCAGCAAGAGTGACTTACGGTGGTCTCGGGCAGTGGAGCTTCGTAGATAACCAAGGTAATTCCCGTTCTCATTATTTATGCGTTTTGTTTGCATTTGGGTTGCATGAAACACGATTAGGGTTTGGCTTCATGTCCACGATGGCGGCTATGGGGGTGGTGTTGCTGCTGGCGACGAGGGGAGGGCCGAGCATGGTGGAGATCTGCTGTGTTGGTGGCTACCGACGCATCAGGAGGCAATCAAGAGGAACACGGGTGTAACCCGTGTGGAGTGATTGTGATGCTCGGCTAGACATGGCAGGGACGACAAGGTGACGGAAACCATGGTGGTGCTCGACGGCTGTGTCACGGCAGTGGTTAGTGACACACCACGATGGAAAGCATGGAGGGCGGTAGTGACGATGGTTAGACAAGGGTGGCTGTGAAAGCGGGAATGGTCGTGCACGGTGGAGGAGCGGAGGCGATGTGGTGGCCACGGTGGTAGGGCACGACGGGGATGGTGGTGTCCGTAGTGGTGTCGGGTGCGGATAGAACCAACTCGGGGCTTTTGCATGAGGCCAATCATGGTGTTTAGGACTGTGCATGGCATGTTTACGTACATGCATGAGAGTTGGGATGTGTGTACACGGGTTCTAATCGAGGCGGGAACCATATTGTACGTAAACCCGGAAGACAAGTTTCGTGAATGAGATTTATCAAACTATGATGACACGATGGTGTAGGAGTTTATGCTTTATGAGTTGTTTGGAATAAGTATTGAACATGTTCTGACCATGGATCGTACGTTTGACAGGTTCGGAGTTTGAACGAGTAATCGGGGTGTAGAATTAGGATTTAGACTCGGCATAACCGGTGAGTTTCTAATCCCCCTCTTTTAAATGCTTTAAATGTTTTGGGGCTATCGTACATACTTTTAGGACGTTTTTATTACATTAAATGTATATCAAGCTTCGGGATCTAACCCGATGAGTTTACGAAGTTAATTAATTAAACATGGGCTAAGGGACTAGATGTTACCCTTAATACGCGTAGGTTAAAGGTGGGTATAGGGTCACAAGTCGTATAGTGACCTAACAGGGGTGAGTAGGGGATTGTAGTTACGGGTCGTACGGGTACTACCAGGAGGTGTCACAGGGTGTGCATGTATGTGGTATGTACTGAAATAATGAGATATAGTATTTATATGTGTATTGCCATATTAGCCGTGTATTGGGCTATGAGTGAGTCGGGGTGAGTCAGGATATAAGCTAAATGCTTATGAATACGTGTAGGATATCTTATCCTAGTACTATGTGTGAAGTACAGGTGTAGTTAATGAGTCATGTACGTAGAGTATAATGTTATGTGATTATATATGTGTTGTGTGTATTGTGTCGTTGTCCTTGAGACATGGCGGGTATTGTGTTTGCATTGTTGTCATTATGACATGGCAAACGGGATTGTGGAGGACTAAGTCCTTCGGGAGGTCACCAAAGGTGACGATGTCCAACAGGACAGTGATGAGCTCGGGGTGTGTCGAACGCCCTGACGAGGGTGCAGCGAAGAGGTATGTGTTTGTGTGCTTATATATTTGTGTTAAATTGCATACAAGCGTTGAGTTATATTTATTGTGCATGAGATAGTATTGATGTGGTGAGTAGGGTTAGATTGACTGATGCGTCAGGATTGTGATGTAGTGTTTATAGCTGTTATGTCAGTTGATCTGTAAGAGCCTTGGTCGAGGCTGAGTAAGTTGATGTTCAGAGATTTGTTGTATTAACCAAGTGTCGAGTTAATACGTGTACATGAGCATGAGTTATTAGTGTAGTAGGTTCGACCTACGTCGATGAGACTGCGGGATTATTATTATTACGGGAATGATTCATGGGAAATGAGATTATGGGATATCGGGTGATAACAGGGGTTAACGAATGGTTAATGAATTGTGGATCTAATTTATAAGGACCGTGGGTCCTGAATAAAGTTTAAATAACTTTTCAGACAAGTTGGCTTTTAATTAAACTAAACTATTAGAATTCACTCTGCGTAGCTGACTTTGTGTGTATGATAGATTGTTTTGCAGGTAAGCGTTGCGTTGACGTATCTCGACTTGGGAGCGGTGCTACTTAGGTTGGTGTGCAAGCATTCGTAAGGTAACTTAATGACATTAAATAGTAATTAATGTTTTTAGAAAGACGTCTGCTATAGTTTAATATATCAAGAATGAGTATTTTTCAAGGGTACAACCTGTTATGAGAACCAACTGTAGGGTACCCGATTTGGGGTCTTACAATTAAATAATGAAGATTAGATCCTAGTTTAACACTCCCGTTGAACAAAATCAGAGTCTTAAGAGTTAAGACGCATGCTTGATCTGGATAGTTAAACAAAAGAGTAGGTCCATTAGTATTTAGAGTTTCTGCTTGAATGGTAACGGTTACATTAGAATGACTTGTATATTAACGGTTAATATTAAGATCATCATGTCACTGAGTTTGAGCTTTTAGTACGTTTAAGATCCTTGAATAAAAGGTTATTCTGGATTTTCATAGTCAATTGATTTTATGGGAATGAAATCAAATCAAGACTTTTGTGAATAAGTTGGTTTGTTCATTTAGAATAAAAGCCCAAAGAGTTGGAGACCAAATTCACAGATATTCATTAGAGAATGGATATTGGAAGTAACCCGCTTCAAACTACTTCATGGATCACAATCATAAGTAGGTTTGAAAATGATATTGCCACTGTATCCTCAGACCTGAGATACATACTGGAATTTGATTCTATGAAGGATTGCTCTTTGACATGATCTAACGCTGTTCTTTGACCATGCAGTAATAAGGATCATCGTTGGGAGTATATATGAAGTTTAGTGATGGTTGTATGTAGTCAAGATGGAATTTTGTTCCCTTACACTAGTAAGTGGGAGACATCTTTGAAGCCTTCGTTGATTCAAACTGGTATATGTGCATGGCCATGCCCAAACTGAGAGTTTGATAGACCACTTTGATTCTGGATCAAGAAGGAGAATAATCAAACACTATATGAGAATGATGATATGATCCATGTCTCATGTTCGATAGATGTCCATTACAGAAAGGATAATTGACGGTTTATCATAACTATTACGAATAGTTAAGTAAGGGTACTTAGACTACTCGGGAATAGGAGACAGTTTTATAAAACGTCGTATCTTAATGGGGGCAGTGAGATGTAGCTAGATGTCCACCATTTTCTGTGTTGACAATGATCGAGACTTGTGAAAGTGGGAGTCTATTGGACTTATATGCCCGAGTAACGACATTCGACAACACTGCCATCAAGATAAGATCCAAAGAGTTACACCACGAACAACAATATATATCAAAGGAAGTTTAACCGTTAAACGGGCCTTACACGAAGCTAAACCGAAGGGCAAATGATTATTTATGAAATAATCGTCTAAAGATTTTCTAGGAAAATCAATGGCAAAGAGAGATCGTAAGTTGGAATTACGAATGACTAAATTAACTGATCTGGTAATTTAGAATTACGGAATAATTAAGTTATGTATATTAGATATATTTATATAGTTAACTATATAAAATTTAATTAATTTAATTTATAAATATATAAATGTTATATATTTAACTAACCATAGAGTTTGGGTTAATTGTGATTATTAGATAATCATAAGGGATTAATTAGTAACTTGAACCCTTGACTTGGGGATTAAGTTACTAACCATCTATAAATACAAAAAGTCAAGGGAAGGAATTAAGAGACAATAATTTATTATTGGGGAACAATTGCTAAAACCTAGTCCTCCCCTCCTTCTCACTTTGCGCCGCCGCCACCTAGGGCCAGCCGTCGCCGCCGCCAGGTGGCCACCATCTGCCACCGCTTCAACCGGCCAACTGCCCCTGATTCCGGCCGCGCTCCACCGTGTTTCTCCATTGACGTCGCGTTTCCCGTCACCTCGGCCTTACACCGTTTCTCGAGCCATCACCGGGAGACTCGTTTAAGGGTTGTGTCCGTGAGCCGCTAGAAACCTACGTGTACCACCGGTAACGATATATGTTTCTAAACACCGATTTTCGTAGGTGGTGACACAGGGTGAAGGAACTTAAACGAACCGGGTTTGTTTTCGGGCGTACGGGAGCATTGGAGATAAGATGGATAAAGATCCGAGTTTATACGGGTGGATTAGAAGTTTCGATTTTAGTTTGTGGAGCCGGATCTAGTGACCGAATTGTTGTGACGTGGTGTTACATCTTCGGTTGCCGTCTCCTACTCGCGAAAGGTATAACCCTAAAACCCTTTATGGTTGTGTATTAATTATTTGGTTTGCATTTGGACTCTTGGCGGGACGATCTAGGGTTTGGCCTAGATCGGTTCGTGCTTGTTTTTCCGCTGCACGTTTTAAAAGAGTTTTAAAACCCTAGCATAAACCCCAACAGAGACCTCTCATAATCAAGTAGGGTATCGAACAATTCCGGGAAGGCAATCAGGTTTTCATGTACCTTTAGGGTTGCAACAACGTACTTGAAATCATCCCCGAGTTGGCTTGGGATATGGACCAGAAGGTTTTCATCATTGACATGGCTTTGCGCCAAGCCAAGATCGTTTGCAATAGAACGCATGTTAAGCAAAAATTCAGTAATAGACCGAGTAACTCTAGGGTTGTTGTTGAGTTTTGTCTTGATTGAGATGACTCGAGACCTAGACGTGCTAGCATATCTAGTGGTTAGGCATTTCCATGCTTGATGGGAAGTGACAACAAAAGAAACAATAAGCCGGATTGTTTCTGTACAACTACCAAGTAGGGCACTGATAAAAATTTGATCCTGACGGTACCAGAGTTGGTACTCGGGATTGGACCGGGAGTTATCTGGGTCTAGATATTCAGTGGGTGTCAGGTAAGTCCAATCAAGAAACTTTTTGAAACGTTCCAAACCGAGTACACCTTATATTTGGCACAAAACATAACAAACATAGTTCTTAAACTGGAAATCAGAATCTATTACAACAGAAGTGTTGAAATTAAACATTCATAATCCATAAACAAATAAACTTTAACAACTTTAACAGATCATTGTTCAAACATAAACTGTCGAGAAAGAAATGTCAGTTATCAGCGCAGCAACCCAGTAGTCCATGTTATCCAGCCCTCACGACTCCTTTACTCATACCTTTGCTTTACCTTTGCGACCTGACATGCATACTAAAAGGTCAGCTAACGCTGGTGAGTTCTATCTTGAATTTAACTGTAAACTTTAAAACTTTCTTTATGGTAGCTTGATCTTATAAAATAAAATAAGCTTTTATTTATGTTCTTTAACACAACTTTGCCTTTTTCTTTAAAACTTTACAATGGTACAATTTATAAAATCGTTCTGTTACTATCTTTCATTAGAACTTACCTTTGAGGAAACCGGTTAAGGTGTCATCCTTTACTCTTTTAAACTTTACTTTTCACTCGTACAAGATAAGTGACTATCACATACTTTAACTATCACATATGGATCATTGTTCGAGGACAATATCCCTTTCTCGCTTACACCTCAGGGTAAGACTTTTACTTTGATGTGCCCACACCTCAGGGTGGGACTTTCTCGCTTACACCTCAGGGTAAGACTTTTTTGCTTGCTTACACATCAGGATGAGACTTTCTACTTTGTTTGCTCACACCTCAGGGTGAAACTTCTACTTTGCTTGCCTACAGGGATTTTCTACTTTACACTACTATGCAATTATATTACAACACATAATATAAATCCATTAAACACACATCACATAGACCAATAACACACATTAACACATACGCATATAATATGGCATCTATCACTGTCACTGTCAAGCTACACCGAAGTGCAACTCCTTTACCTTCCTTTACTTGCGTTCTTTACTTTCTTTAAAATATTTATTTCAAATATAGTACTATACTCTTTAACTATTTCTCTTTCTTTTTATGAAACTACAATTTTTATAAAAACAATACTATAACTTTAAAAATACTTTCTGTCAGTATGCATGCCAGCCCAAAACCATAGGAAAAAGGGCAACAAGAATTCACCAGTTCTGCTATCACTAATCACCATCGAACTGTCAAGCTAGATGGGTCTCTACGGAAAACTGTACAAAATCAACACGTGAAATTGGTCAACTTTTAGCTAGTGTCGCCAGGATACTATCGCCAGGCTAGTGTCGCCAGGATACTCTCTTCAGGCTAGAGTCGCTAGGATACTGTCGCCAGACACACTATTAGTGTCGCCAAGGCAGTGTCGCCAGAACTTACGTTCTTGTAAGTCCCCAAACCCGGGAGGTCTCACTTGTTGGATTTATTCAAAAATATACAGTTCTTAAACTTGATTATCAAATAACACAGCGGAAAAACTTTCTAGTTAAAACATCACATCATCATGTTTAACATCGTAAAAACAAAACATTGTCATAACCATTCATTACATAATCGTAAACATAAATTGTAACAGGATGCCAGTCATCATATCAGTCGGGTAACTCTTCTCGCTTGCCCAGCATCAACGTCCATCATCATAACCTACCCTTTCCCTAAATGTGCATACTAAAAAGTCAGCTATGCTGGTGAGTTCTAGCTTTATCATAAAACTTTAATTTCAAATACTTTGCCAAAACATAACATATAAACTTCATTAATAAAAAGCGTACGTAAAGCATGCGATAACATAACATAACACATAAGTCAAACAAACATATCGAATCTGCGACTTCTCGTAACCGTCAATTCCAAACATCGCATACTGGCGGAGAAACCCAAGGATCACCACTACTAGGCCCTTCAACACCATACATTACTTGTATGTGGAGAAAACTATGGCCTGATACCTTAGGCCATTCAACACCAAACTTCAATCACGACATCACAAGGATGACACGTACCAAACTTCAAGGATCACGGTAATCTCCATGGTGGCCATCATCACCCCAGTTGTACAACAGTTAGGGCCCTAAGAAGGTATTGCCCATAACATACATCCGATACCCATAACCTCAATTCCCGAAGGAATCATGGCAAATTCATTCATTTGTGACTTTTATAAACATTCACTTCTTTACGGCAAAACTTCAGTGAAAGCATTCATATGTTGTACTAAAATCATTCATTCGTAAACACTTCGTAAACTTCATTTGGCAAAACATTTCGTAAACACATTTTCATAACTTTTCCATTCAAAACATCATCCATAAACATCATTCATAAAACATTCATAAAATATTACTTAAAACATTAAAAAGAGGGCCCTAGAACTCACCAAATAAGCTAGCCTCAGGTTATCCTAACAAAGGTCCAACAAGCATCACACACGATCTGAAATGATTTGTTAAAATACACATCAGATCAAACCCGACTCTAACGGTTTAACTATTCTGACTTAGGCGAACTTAAGGCTAAGTTCGCCCTTTATAACCATGGAGAACATACAAGTGAACTTAGGCTAAGTTCGCCTGATCCATACCCAGAGCAGGTTCGCCATCACAAGTTCGCTGGATCTGCCTAAGGAAGTTATCAAGTTCGCTACCCATAGGCTGCTAGCGAACATAGCAACTTCGCTGGCCTAAGTTCGCCCAAACACCCCAAGTTCGCCCGCGGGGCTGTGTTCTTCCCCAAGAACCCTAGATCCATTGCGGATCTTATCTCGTCAAGACCCAAACTTTCTATGTTCAAAACATTAGTTTTGTATTTTAGAACTTAGATCAGGGTTTATTTCAAAGTTTCACACGTAAAACATCACCTTTTTATCCAAAATCCGAAAACACCAAAATGAACAAAAACTCAGATCCAGATCAGACCGTTACATGTATCGAGCTTCTGATTAATAAGTTATTCTCACGAGCTGTGAAGTAACACACTGCTGCGATCTCGGGCCGATCCGTCACCTTTTCTCTCTCTAGATTTGCAAAATGAGAGAATGATGGTGTGTTTGGGTTATTTAAAGGAGAGAATCCCGTTTACATTTTTGTTGTTTTTATTTTTGGGATGTTACAGTTCTGGACTTAGTGTCGTCCGTCTTAGTGTCGTCAGCGTATAGTGTCACCAGATAGGATGGAGACACTACTCAGTGTCGCCAATCATCGACATTCCTTGGGGACTAGGCTTAGTCTTCCCGACTAGTGTCGCCCCAAGAAATAGTGTCGCCGCTTAATGTCGCCTGAAAAACACCTTCATGTTCCAGGCCCGTTTTTGAAACAAAATCACAAATTTTTATCTCCAAAACGTTTATCTAGCTTCCATGAAGGTAGATCTATGCTTTAATCAACTTTTAACACGTAAAAATTCGACCTTTATGTTAAAAACCCATAAAACCCTAAACACCCACTTTTCTAACAGTGGATGGATTTGTTACCTGTGTTCGCTTGATTCTTCTTGCTATACGATCTAGAGGTGTTTTTCGACGATAACTGGTGCTCGTTTTCGCCAAATCCCAACTTTCTCTCTCTAGCTTCTTTCTCTCTCTACCTTATTTCCAGAGCCTCGTTTATTAAAACGCCTTTTATTATTTAATCTATTTTGTGATGTTACACTTGTTGAGATCCAGATCAATCAGAGTTGGCTGGATTTGTTTGCACCATACATGAAATTTTGTGGGTCTAAGTATGTTGGGAAAATGGGATGTAGCGGTAAGTTGTAGGATAACATGTTGTATCGGTGTTTGGTTATTGGCAGCCATTTGGTTGATCGAAAAAAAAAGAAGAGAAAGAGGAAGCGCTATGGTAGATCGTTTAGGGCTCAGAGGAGCAATTTAGGCTCTTGATCCATATAAAGATTGTAATTTGCTGAATGATTTCAATGTAATACACGATGAATATATATGTAGTTTATAATACATGGAAAGAAATAATTACATAAATTACATGATATGCAAATATTGGATTCCATAAGTTATGTATAAATAAATCTGGAGAAGATTATGTTGGATCTTCCTTAATATAACAGTTTAACTATTCTGACCTAGGCGAACTTAAGGCTAAGTTCGCCCTTTATAACCCTGGAGAACATACCGGCGAACTTAGGCTAAGTTCTCCTGATCCATACCCAGCGAACTTAGCAGGTTCACCATCACAAGTTCGCTGGATCTGCCTAGAAAAGTTATCAAGTTCGCTACCCATAGGCTACCAGCGAACATAGCAAGTTCGCTGGCCGAAGTTCGCCCAAATACCCCAAGTTCGCCTGTGGGGCTGTCTTCTTCCCCAAGAACCCAGATCCATTGTGGATCTGATCTCGTCAAGACCCAAACTTTCTATGTTCAAAACATTAGTTTTTCATTCTAGAACTCAGATCTGGGTTTATTCGAAGTTTCACATGTAAAAACATCACCTTTTTATACAAAACCCAAAAACCCCAAAACGAACAAAAACTCAGATCTAGATCAGACCGTTACCTATACCGAGCTTTTGATTCAGAGGTTATTCTCATGAGATGTGGAGTAACACGCTGCTGCGATCTCGGGCCAATCCGTTACCATCTCTCTCTACGTGTTTCTCTCTTTGGATTTGCAAAATGAGAGAATGAGGGTGTGTTTGGGCTATTTAAGGGAGAAAATCCGCCTACTTTTAGTTCGCCTCTATGTTTGCTGGGCCCAATCCCGGCCTGGCCCATCGGGCTTCGTTCGTTTCATTTATCGCTTACCAAAACCCGTTTACAATATTGTCGTTATTATTTTTGGGATGTTACAAGTCTATCCCCCTTACAACAGGTTTCGTCCTCGAAACCCGTCATAAGTGGAACAATTGAGGGTACGACTCCCTCATTTCCGACTCTGTCTCCCAAGTGGCTTCAGATCCCTTTCTGTGTTTTCACTGTACTTTAACCAATTGAATGACTTTATTACGTAAACGTTTTTCCTTTCGATATAAGATAGCCACGTGTTCTTCGATGTAGTTAAGGCTGTTGTCGACCTCAATGTCGGTAAGTGGTACGTGATCCGATTCATCCGCCAAACACTTTCACAAGTGTGATACATGGAATGTAGGATGAATCCCACTTAACTCATCAGGCAACTCCAACCCGTGTCAATATTCGAAACGGTGCGACAAACCTCAGACTTAATTTTCCTCTTTTCCTGAATTGTATGATCCTCTTCCAGGGCGACACTTTCACATTACTCTGTCACTAACATTAAATTCACATTACTCTGTCACAAACATTAAATTCATTAGGCCATCCCCGTTTATCCACATAGGATTTCTGGCGATCTTGGGCGGCCTTCATTCGTGCCTTGATCTGGTCAAACCTTTCTGACGTCTCTTTAACAACTTCAAGACTTCCCAATTCCTTCTGTCCAATCTCACCCCAACAAACCGTGGTCCTGCACCTTCTCCCATACAACATCTCGTAAGGCGGCATGCCTATCGTCGAATGGTAACTGTTGTTGTAGGAGAACTCGGCTAATGGCAGATGACTATCCCAACTACCGTCGAAAACTATAATACAAGAATGGAGCATGTCCTCCAATGTTTGAATGGTCCTTTCGGATTGCCCATCCATTTTCGGGTGATATGCCATGCAGATATTAGGTCTCGTGCCCATTGCGTCATGGAACCTCTTCCCGAACCTCGATGTGATCATGTGTCCTGGTCAGATACAATCGACAATGGCATCCCATGCCGTGCTACTAATTTGTTAATATACCTCAGCTAACCTTTCCGATGAGAACGTCTCGCGAATAGGTAGGAAATGAGCACTCTTCGTCAATCGGTCCACAATTACCCAAATGGTGTCATGACCTTTAGTTGTACGCGGTAGCTTGGTTATGAAGTCCATGGTAATGTGTTCCGACTTCCATTCTGGTATATTGAGAGGTTGAATCTTTCCATACGGTTTATGGTGTTTGGCCTTTACTTGTGAGCAAGTCAAGTAATTGCTTACATAATTTGTCACCTCATGTTTCATTCCAGGCTACCAATATTCCTTTCTCAGATCTTGGTACATCTTTTTGATACCGGGTTGGATAGAGTAACGGGACTTATGAGCCTCATCTAGGATTTTGGTCCTAAGTTCGCCACCCATGGGTATCCACACCCGTCCAAAATGTGTTCTCACACCAAGGGTGTTATATTCCAACTTTTCTTGTTGACCAACCATTCTATCTTTCTTTATGTTTTCTTCTTTAAGTGCCTCATCTTGATCCTCCTCAATTTCTCTCATCACATCCGGAGTTACCACCAACTGGCAAGCTTTCACTCTATTAGGAGCTGGCACGTCCTTTCGGCTTAGAGCGTTGGCCACCACGTTCTCTTTTCCAGTATGGTATACGATTTCACAATCTTAATCCTTCAAGAGTTCTAACCATCGCCTCTGCCTCATACTCAGTTCTTTCTGTTCGAAGAAGTACTTTAAACTTTTGTGGTCGGAGTATATGGTAAACCTTACTCCATAGAGGTAGTGCCTCCAGATCTTTAATGCAAATACGACAACAACAAGTTCCAAATCATGGATAGGATAATTGACTTCGTGAACTTTCAACCGCCGTGATGCGTACGCGATCACCCTTCCGCGTTGCACCAGTACACATCCCAATCCCTGACCCGAAGCGTCAGAGTAAAATATCAAGTCTTCATTGCCCTCAGGTAGGGCCAAGACTGGAGCTTGGGTTAGCTTTTCCTTCAGTTATTTAAAAGCCTCTTCCTGGGTCGGAACCCATTCATACTTCACTTACTTCCGTGTTAGCTTTGTTAAGGGCGAATCTGTTCTCGAGAAATCCTGTATGAATCTCCGATACTAGCCCGCCAATCCCAAGAAACTGCAGATTTCAATTGGTGTCTTAGGAATATCCCAGTCTCTTACCGTCATTATCTTGGCTGGGTTGACCATAATACCATTTTGGTTAGTGACGTGACATAGGAATTGGAATTCCCTAAGCCAGAACGCGCATTTGGAGAACTTTACGTATAACTTGTCCTTTTTCATGGCCTCCAACACCTCCTTCAAGTGACATGCGTGATCACCCTCATTCTTAGAGTAGATGAGTATATCATTGATGAACACTATTACCGATCGGTCCAGCATCAGCCGGCGCACCCTATTCATCAAATCCATGAATGCTGCAGGGGCATTTGTCAATCCGAAGGACATAACACGAAATTCAAAATTTCCATATCGCGTACGAAACGCGGATTTCGGTATATCTTCTTCTCTCACTTTCAACTGATGGTACCCGACCAAAGGTCGATTTTTGAGAACCAACTTGCGCCTTGTAGCTGGTTAAACAGATCATCGATCCTTGGGAAAGGGTACTTGTTTTTCACGGTATGCTTATTCAGCTCCCTATAATCAATACATATTCTCATAGAACCATCTTTCTTCTTCACAAACTGCACCGGGGCACCCAAGGCGAGATGCTCGGTCTGATAAATCCCTTCTCCAGTAACTCGTCCAATTGTGCCATTAGTTCTTTCATCTCCACTAGAGCTAGTCGGTATGGAGCCTTGGCTACGGGCTGGGCATCTGGTACTAAATTGATTCTGAACTCAATTTCTCGGTCGGGCGGCACTCCAGGCAAATCCTCCGGAAACACCTCCGGATACTCGCGCACTACGGGCACGTCGTCTAGTTCCTTCACTTCCTTACATTTGTCAATCACGTATACCGGATAGGCCTCGCATCCACGCCTCAGGTAACCTTTTGCCTTAATCATCGAGATGGCGTTAGGCATCGGGACGTCGCGGTTCCCGAAGACCTCGACTTCGCTACCATCTGGAGCCTTGAGTCGAATTATCTTTCGCTTGCATATGATTTGTGCTTCATTGGAAGTTAGCCAATCCATACCCAATACGACATCGAAACTTCCCAAAACCATAACAAATAATCTAACATGGAACCTATGGCCTTCTATCTTTATTGTGGAATTGTCAACTACATCAGTCACTCTCGTGGTCTTACCCTCAGTTGTTTCTACACTAAAGACTCTCTCTATTTTACTAACTGCGTATTTTACTCATTTACAGAAAGCAGCTGATATAAAACTTCTACTAGCACCCGAATCGAATAATACGGAAACAAAAGTGTTGTCAAGGACAAACGTACCTGACGCCATATCGGGGTCTCCCCTGGCCTGTTCTTGCGTCAATGCATACGCTCGAGTCCTTGCTTGGGGCTTGTCATCTTTCTTTTCTAGGCCTTTCCCTTTTCCCGCTTCTCCCATCCTCGGTTTTGGGCATTCCCTGCTCATGTGACCGCTCTCCCCACAGTTAAAACATTTGAAGCCTTGTTGGCATTAACGGGAGTAGTGGCCGGTCTTACCACACTTAAAGCACAGGTTGGATCCCAGTCTACATTCGCCCATGTGCTCCCTTCCACATTTTCCACAAACAGTTGGCTCACCCACCTTAGCTTTCTTATCGCGAGCCCCAAATAACTTCCCTCAAGTTCGCTTGGTAGGAAAGCTCAGTTTCTTCTTAGGTTCCTCAATGGCGGCGTCGTTTAAAGGCAGATCATCATAAGTGGTAGGAGTGTTTGCTTTGATAAAGTGCGGACCTTGTCCGACAGTCCCTGGATATAACAAACGATCTTCCTCTCCTCGGTTGTGATAAGATGTGGCACCAGACACACCAGTTCATTGAACCGAGTGGTGTACTGCCAATGTGTCTTACTTCCGGCTTTCAACCCCAGAAATTCCCTCTCCACTTTCTCAATCTCGTTTCTCAGAAAGATGTTCTTAATCACCAGAGTTTTCAAATCGTTCCACATCATCGAGTCAGCAGCCTCGTCCCCCCTTAGCCTACCATACGCCTTCCCACCAATGAGACGCTTCCTCCCTTAAGGAGTTAGCAGCAAACTTCACAATCTGATCCACTCGGCATTCGCTGAGACGGATGGCGGCATCCATATGAATTATCTAGTCAAAATTAGCCACCGCGTATTTCTTCCCAGTCAGTATCGGTGGGTCACATGCTTTAAAGGACTTATAGTCGCAACCGCGAGTAAGCGGCGCATTGATTTCCTCAATGATTGGGGCACTAGTTGTCGGGTTAGACCCGCCCGCCCCGCTAACCTTCCTCAAGGCTTCGGCCAACAAGTCTGGCAAGGAAGCCTTCATCATCTCAGTAAATTCCCGGGCTAGACCCGCCTTCACTACCGGTTCGAAGGAGAATTGTTGCTCCTCAACGGGAGTTTGTACGGTCTCTTGCACACTATCTTCCGGTTCTGCGTGAACACTTGCTTCTTCAATGTAAACTTGGTGGGCGGGTGCCCTACCACGTCGTCCGGTATGATCCCCGCCACACCTTCTGTTTCCTCTTCTCGCCATTTCGTTCTATAAGACAAGGAATCTAATATCATCATGCTAGTTAACAAATAGAATTCAACAAGTATTGTAAGATGTTAATATACACTTGCGATCTGCAATTAACCATTACACTACCTTTTGACCACCTTTATGATTCCATCAGAACACAACTCTTTATCTAATACTTTCTAAGGCATACTAAATACATACTATCTTTATACCTGATGTTGTGGCTCGAGTTACCCGCACTGGCATCCGTTCTTGATCTCATTCATAGTTTAAGTTCAAACACTGGGAGTGTCCAAATCTATCAAACTATTGCTTTGATACCAACTTGTAAGGCCCCAAACCCGGCAGGCCTCACTTGTTGGGTTTACTCATAAACATACAGTTCTTAAACATGAATATCAAATAACGAATCGGAAAAACTTCTAATTAAAACATCACATCATCATGTTCAACATCGTAAAAACAAAACATTGTCATAACCATTTATTACATAATCGTAAACATAAATCGTAACAGGATGCCAGTCATCATATCAACCAGGTAACTCTTCTCGCTTGCCCAGCATCAACGTCCATCATCATAACCTACCATTACCCTGAATGTGCATACTAAAAAGTCAGCTACGCTGGTGAGTTCTAGCTTTACCATAAAACTTTAACTTCAAATACTTTGCCAAAACATAACATATAAACTTCATTAATAAAAAGCGTACGTAAAGCATGCAATAACATAACATAACCCATCAGTCAAACAAACATATCGAATCTGCGCCTTCTCGTAACCATCAATTCCAAACATTGCACACTGGCGGAGAAACCCGAGGGTCACCACCACTAGGCCTTTCAACACTATACATTACTTGTAGGCGGAGAAACCTAGGGCCCGATACCTTAGGCCATTCAACACCAAACTTCAAGCACGACATCACAAGGATGACAAGTACTAAACTTCAAGCACGATTACCCCGTGGGGTAGGCGTACCAAACTTCAAGGATCACGGTAATCCCCATGGTAACCATCATCACCCTAGTTGTACAACAGTTGGCCAGCCATAAAGGCCCCTATAAGGTATTGCCCATAACATACATCCCATACCCATAACCTCAATTCCCGAAGGAATCATGGCATATTCGTTCGTTTGTGACTTTCATAAACATTCACTTCTTTACCGCAAAACTTCAGTTAAAGCATTCGTACGTTTTATTAAAATCATTCATTCGTAAACACTTCATAAACTTTATTTGGCAAAACATTTCGTAAACACATTTTCATAACTTTTTCATTCAAAACATAATCCATAAACATCGTTCATAAAATGTCACATTGTTACGTATGCGCACCAACCTAAAAATATTACTTAAAACATTTAAAAAAGGGCTCTAGAACTCACCTAATAAACTAGCCTCGGGTTGTCCTAACAAAGGTCCAACAAGCGTCATACATGATCTGAATTGATTAGTTAAAATACACATCAGACCAAACCCGACTCTAGCGGTTTAACTATTTTGACTTAGGCAAACTTAAGGCTAAGTTCGCCCCATATAACCCTGGCGAACATACATGCGAACTTAGGCTAAGTTTGCCTGATCCATACCTAACGAACTTAGCAGGTTCGCCATCACAAGTTCGCTGGATCTGCCTAGCGAAGTTATCAAGTTCGCTACCCTTAGGCTGCCAGCGAACATAGCAAGTTCGTTAGCCTAAGTTCGCCCAAATACCCCAGGAAAACTTAACAAGTTCGCCTGCGGGGCTGTCTTCTTCCCCAAGAACCCTAGATCCATTGCAGATCTGATCTCGTCAAGACCCAAACTTTCTACGTTCAAATCATTAGTTTTGCATTTTAGAACTTAGATCTGGGTTTATTTCAAAGTTTCACACGTAAAAACATCACCTTTTAATCCAAAATCCGAAAACACCAAAATGAACAAAAACTCAGATCCAGATCAGACCGTTACCTGTATCGAGCTTCTGATTCAGAGGTTATTCTCATGAGCTGTGGAGTAACACGCTGATGCAATCTCGGGCCGATCCGTCACCTTCTCTCTCTACTGGTTTCTCTCTCTAGATTTGCAAAATGAGAGAATAAGGGTGTGTTTGGGATATTTAAGGGAGAGAATCCCGTTTACATTATTGTCATTATTATTTTTGGGATGTTACAGTTCTGGACTTAGTGTCGTCAGCGTATAGTGTCGCCAGATAGGATGGAGACACTACTCAGTGTCGCTAATCATCGACATTCATTGGGGAGTATGCTTCGTCTTCTCGACTAGTGTCGCCCCAGGAAATAGTGTCGACCCAAGAAATAGTGTCGCCACTTAGTGTCGCCTGAAGAACACCTTCATGTTCCAGGCCCGTTTTTGAAACAAAATCACAACTTTTTATGTCCAAAACGTTTATCTAGCTTCCACGAAGGTAGATCTATGCTTTAATCAACTTTTAACACGTAAAAATCCGACATTTATGTTAAAAACCCTAAAAACCCACTTT
Organism: Smallanthus sonchifolius; assembly: GCA_023525975.1. Classification (NCBI taxonomy): domain Eukaryota; kingdom Viridiplantae; phylum Streptophyta; class Magnoliopsida; order Asterales; family Asteraceae; genus Smallanthus; species Smallanthus sonchifolius. Next base: position 59,709,101 of record CM042033.1, on the reverse strand, counting down.
TCTAACAGAAACTCAGATGTGGATGGATTTGTTACCTGTGTTCGCTTGATTCTTCTTGCTATACGATCTAGAGGTGTTTTTCAACGATAACTGGTGCTCGTTTTCTCCAAATCCCAACTTTCTCTTTCTAGCTTCTTTCTCTCTCTAGCTTATTTCCAGAGCCTCGTTTATTAAAACGCCTTTTATTATTTAATCTATTTTGTGATGTTACACTTGTAGAGATCCAGATCAATCAGAGTTGGCTGGATTTGTTTGCGCCATACATGAAAGTTTGTGGCTCTAAGTTTGTTGGGAAAATGGGATGTAGCGGTAAGTTGTAGGATAACATGTTGTATCGGTGATTGGTTGTTGGCAGCCATTTGGTTGATCGAAAAAAAAGAAGAGAAGGAGGAAGCGCTATGGTAGATCGTTTAGGGCTCAGAGGAGCAATTTAGGCTTTTGATCCATATAAAGATTGTAATTTGCTGAATGATTTCAATGTAATACATGATGAATATATATGTAGTTTATAATACATGGAAAGAAATAATTACAGAAATTACATGATATGCAAATATTGAATTCCATAAGTTATGTATAAATAAATCTGGAGAAGATTATGTAGGATCTTCCTTAATATAACGCAACTTAAATAAATTAAGAAAACTATTTTTTTGAACAACAATTTCGTTACTCATAAAATATCTAATAAACTTGCACTTGTAGAATTTAAACCCACATCACTTTTATGAGAAACAATCACCAATGCTAATAGGTTACAAGGCCATGGACAAATTAATTAAGTAAGTAGAACACAACTATCACTCTTATCCTACTGATTGCACGCCCACATTAATTTTAAGAGGTCACAGGTTCGAACCCGAATTTAGCTTTCTATGTGATTTTCTTAGTACCCCAGTTGCAATTAAGCCCTAAATTATTGTACTTTATTTTTTATTCAATGTTGACATTATCTGCCCTTCATTTGTGTTTACAGCCATATAACATTTTACAAATGTCAATATTATTAAGGTAATTAGGTCCTTAGTCTATTTTAATAACTTTAATGATTTTTACAGGTAAATGCAATAATTCAAATGACATCTTTTGTATTTTTAATCCTTAGCAAATTCTATAATTAATTATAACTTGCTATAGTTAGATCTCTTCAAACTTTTATAAATTCTATTACATATATATGGGGAGATTCAAATAATAAATGATTTTTCGCTAAAAAAACTTAGAAACGACGAAAACCTTAAGAAACGATATCAAACGAACTCCGATTGATCTCATTTTGGCGGCGTTAGAACCGTCTCGTCGAACTCCACCATCTTAGCTTTTAGGGTTTAACTTTTAAGGTTTAGATTTTATGATTGAATTTTAGGGTTTTAGGCTTAGGGTTTAGCTTTTAGGATTTAGATTTTAGGGTTTAAGTTTTTTTGGGGGTGTGAGGGTGGGGGGTTTAGGTTTTTGGGGGTGAGTTTAGGTTTTTGGGGGTAGATGGGGGTGGGTTTAGGTTTTTAGGGGGGTGGGGTGGGGGGTTAGGTTTTTGGAGGTGGGGTGGTGGTTTTAGGTTTTTCAGGGTGGGGTTGGAGGGGGGGGGGGGTGGTTAGGTTTTTGGGGTGCGGGTGGAGGTGAGTTTAGGTTTTTATGGGCGGGTTGAGGTTTGATGAGACGGTTCCAACGCCGCTGTAATGAGCTCAGTCGGAGTTCGTTTGACCCATTTCTTAGCGGGAAAAACCACTTTTTAACGAAAGCTCACCATATATATATATATATATATATATATATATATATATATATATATATATATATATATATATATATATATATATATATATATATATATATCATGAATGAATAAATAATTGAATATTTAAAAGTAAAACAAAAATAGAAATTTTGTTTCACCCTAATGATACACCCGTTTACAACAGAGCCTATAAGTCACCTGTTCTAAACATAGACGACCTGTTTCTCTATTTCTTTTACTTTAATCTGTAATCTATTTATTACTTTATCGTGAATACTTTTTTTTATGTATTGAGCTTTGTTAGTAATTGATAATATTATTTGGGAAATTCTAATCACACACGGAATATTGCTAATTGGACCCGTCGTCGCGCTATACGCCCTCGTATAGATCAATACGAGGGCGTATAGGGTTCACTCTCTGACATAAGAATAACACGTGTCATTCTCTGTCTGAAGTATATGTCCCATACGATTCGTATTGCCCTATACGCAACGTATGTGGCAGGGCACAATAATTTTCTTCAAAAGTTGGAAGATTTGGTGTTAAAGAATCCTATACATGGCGTATTGACCTATACGTCACGTATAGGTGTTTTTTATTTAATTATAATTTTTTTATTTTATTTATATTTTGTTTATTTTTATTTTAATTTATATAATTTTGTTAATCAAACAAAATATTAAACATTACAAACCAAACAAAATATTAAACATTACAAACCAAACAAAATATTAAACATTACAACCAAACAAATAAACTAAAATTATATACATTACATCAAAAAATTAAATATATACATCAAAATGTTTTACATAAATAACAACGAAAGAAACAAAATACAAATAAAAGAACTAAACCTAACCGGCTTCGCCGTCACCCTGACCGGCTCCGGCGTCACCCTGACCCGCCCCGCCCTCACCCTGAACGGGTTCTTCCGGATAATGACGTGGCGGTGGTAGTGGGGGTGGCTCGATGCCGGCGGCTCGTGACTGATTCACGAGCTGTCCAACCACCCACATCAGGTCCTCCATGCGATCGAGTTGACGACCCTGTCGCCGTGAGTCGGCAACAAGGCCATCAAGCAATGCCTGGGTAGCCCTATCCAGCCTAACAGACCGACGTACGTGTCGGGGATGTTGTGGCGGATGCTCGTGGACCTGCTCGACGTGTGGCGGCTCGTCCTCAATCGCTATACCCTGTAGCGGCTGAGGCATAGGCGGGTCCCCCTATCCAGGCATCTGCGACAACGGCACCGGGACCCAAACCTGGTCCTGGACGGCCCCTACGAACCGAAGGCCCCGCGGGAATCGGTGCGTGATGCGCCTGCCGCTCGCCGTGCGACGGTCTAATCGGACAGGGAGAATGGGCGGTAACATCGCAGGCTCATGGTGGTCAAATGGTATGACCGACTGCATGATATGCGTTATGAAAGCACCGCCATATAAAAGTCCGCGCTTCTGTCGCATATAAGCAGAAGCAAAATAAAGCGCCATGCTTGTGGACAGGTCGCACCGCCTCCCAGTAAGCAGGCAGAAAAGGAAGAAAAGATCTCTATCAGTGCACAACTCATGGCTTTTCAGACGCGGTGCGATTGACATCGAAATAAGCCGGTGCAGATATCTATACAAAGGGTCTTTAATACCCGAGACCCTCCCCTTGGTACCCAACCAAGGACTATCTGAAATCAAGCCCCAAAAAACAAGGAGTTCCTCCTTGTCCACCTCCATCACCGCCTCGGTGAAAAGCGGCGTGACCGTCTCAGGCTCGTAGTATAAGCCTGTCGTGACGGCCCACTGACGGAGGGTCTGACGGTAAACGAACCCAAAAATAGAAAAAGAAATACGATCCGGATCAATACATGTCGTATAGCCTTTAAATATATTTGAAAATTTTGAATTCCCTCTGATTTATATCTATACGCCTCGTATTGGACTATACGTGGCGTATAGGATATTGAATAAAAATTAATTAAATTTATATTTAATTAAAATTAATCACACGTATTAGTAGTTTAATTATAATTAGTTATAGTTAAATAAAAATATTTAAAATGACCATAAATTTAATTCAAAAATAGTTACAATACAATTTTAAACAAATATCATCCGAGATTCGTGAAATATTGTGGAAATCTAGATCTATTAGTAGCCATTATTTTCTTAAATCGTTCAATACGATCATTGTATATATTTTCCCATTTTGCTGCATCATCATTTCGGTGCAAATTCCAAAGTGCATTCGGCGTAGGAATCGGAAATTCTCCGTCTAACTTGACGTGGATGAAATGAGCATTTTTGACGTGAACTAACGATACGACTTGATGTTGAGCGTGAACGTTAGGACCAAACCACAATGGAAAAAATGTTTGATTACCGTTGATGCTTAAAAGATGAACAATCACTCCAAATCTTTGAGCAATTAGGAGTCCTGTGTATGGCATCGACATCCAACGACTAACTGGTGCGACTTTCACATCCCGCCAATCTATTGTGTGACGTTGCCTATCATACTCTTGAAAGGCGACTTTGTCAAAAACAGTTCTCCACCATTCCTCTTTATTGTCCATCTCATTTAGAAGTTGTCGGATAAAGAGCCACCGGTTTTCATTTAACCCTAAGCCCAAAGCTACCGATCGAAAACCACAGTTACCGTCGGGATTTACATCCTGTATATGTGAAATGTATGGATAAAATAAAGACGGTATCGAATCCTTAAAACATTTTATATTGTTAACCGCATCTTTCCCCGTAATCAATGGAAACCCAAGATGGGCGTTATCATCTTGCGGTTGCTTTCCTTTACCCTTCGTTGAACGACGGTGTTGAAAGACCGAACTCGCTTGTATAGACTCTTGTGACGCAATATACGAGCTGTGTCTCGCATGGTCACATTTGCTTTGTTGGGATCCTGTGAATGAGCTGTTTCTCGCAACATCCTGTTTCCTTTGTTGTTGCTTTTTCAAAGTTGGACGACCGCGAGTATCTTCTTGTACCATAGGCGCTTTCTTGTTACTTTTGCTCGGAAAGACAACCCCTGCGATTCTCGACAGCATACTTCTTTTGACCTGATCGGGTTGTGACATAATTTTGTTTCTCACTTGACCCAGTACCTTATCCACGTCTACATTTTCATCATCGACAAACGACGATTTTAAATCAAGTTTCCTCCAGAAGACGTCCACCGCATCTAGAGGGATTATGCCACCTGTATTTTAAACGAAATAGTCAGAACATTTTGAAAAGCACACGGCAACCCACAACTACTAAATAGTCAGAACAGTTTACCTGTAGTTTCGATATTTGCCAGACGACAAGCACACGGCAACCCACAACTACTGAAAAGTTGGCACCCACACGTTGCATTTTGTTTCCGTATATTTGATAACTTGTACCACTCGTTTTCTATCAAATCTAGAGCTTTATGTGAAACTTTACCATGCAGGTTATCAAACAATTCAATAGCTATGTGGCTGTCCATTTTCCTTATGAGGCTTGTTCCAAACCCAAACTGTAACTGATAATACTGATCTGATACAATTTCATCAACAAACCCAACAAGTCTATCTAGCAAGATGTTAACGTTTCTAAGATAGCTCTTTAAGAGCGAATGCTGGCTCTCGACTCGGTTCGTTGTATGTTGACCAAAATTGAGGTTTCTGTTGGACCACGCGGATACAAACTTTTCTTTATACGGGTCCAGCCAATTTTTAGTCACATAATCTATAACTCCTGGAAAAATATTTAATATTGAATAAATATTTAAATACTAAAAATATTAAATATTTAATATTTAAAACTTACTTCCTAGTTTGGCTGCATACAGACGTTCGTAAAGCTGGTTGAAGTTGTACTGGTATATATCTGACCTAGGAGACTCACATAATACCGACCATGAATACTTAAAATTTTTCCAGTCTTCATCTGTAAATGATGCCCTGCAATGTTTTGCGATATTCTCGTGTATGTGCCACCGACATAGGTTCTTGGAACAGCCGGAAATATTTTATCACACGCGTTCATAATAGTTTTGTCCATGTCTGTTACTATCACACGCGGCTCCATACACTTTTGCAACATTGCTTTTATTTGAAGTAGCACCCAAACAAAGTTTTCCTCCCGTTCTTTTGATATAAATGCATTAGCGACGCAAAACGACTGGTGTGTGGAGGTCACACCGACCACTTGGACAAATGAAAGTTTATACATGTTTGTTTTGTAGGACGCGTCGATCATCAACACGTGCGGGAATGCACGCCACATCTCGTACGATTTCGGATGAACAAAGAATATCTCCTCCACACTATTTGTGACAGGATCTTCTTGAGTATAGTAGACATATTTTTTAGAAGAAAGCAGGTTTTCCAGAATCTGTATTGGAGTTTCACCGACTCTCGTTTCGTTTTTTATCTTTTGTATCGCATTATAAATGTCCTTTTTAATGCAACTACTCTCTGGGTTTTGTTCCCTTATAGTTGCCAGAATATTTCGTGGCAACTTGTTTTGCGAATACAACTTCCCCACCAAAAGTTGTTCCGACTGAGACAGTCTCCTTGCAAACGAGTGCGCCACAAGATGTTGACTAGGATCGTGGTTATGACTGTCATCCTTCACCGTTAATTTCCAATCACCAGTATTTTCTTCGTACTCTCCTTCCAATTTAAAGGGACAACCTATTTTCTTGCTACCGGCACGTCTAACCGTGACAGTAGACGCACGTTCGCCGTGACGGTCACACACAAGCCACACCTTGATAAACGGTTCCGTCGGATCGTCGCCTTTTCTCCTCGATCGTCGGGTGACAAGGACGTAACCATTCTCATGTCCTCTCCGGATAGCCCAATCAACCAACTGTTCACGAGACTGAAAATTCTGGTCAGTGTTATAAGACACATTTTGATTGTTTTGTTCTTCGTCTTCGGAGTCGTCGGTTTGTTGTGTTGGGTAAGAGACTTCACCGTATACGTAGTCGTTCGTGGGTTGTGTAAGGTAAGATGGTTCACCGTATACGAACTCGGGATTGCTCAGTGGCTCGTTCAAATCTGGAAGCCTTACCCGTTGATTAGAATAAACGTCGGACGAGACCTCCTCCCAGTTAACCTCTTGAACGCCAGAACTTTGCATGTTGTTTTCCAGTGACTCGTTAGAATCTACCTGAAAACCGTAGTTACCATCCGACCACCAAGACATTTTTATAATTTTTGGGAGATTGTTTGAATTTTTTGTAAGAAATGATACGTTCGAATGAGAATTCTTTATGGTTAAATACACAAATTTTGGGCCCTATACGCATCGTATAGGGCAATACGGTGCGTATAGGATACGAGGTACTTTCTGCAACTAGTCACCCATCACATCTCTATACGCCGCGTATAGGTCAATACGAGGCGTATAGCGAGGTGATGGATGACTAGTTGCAGAAAGTACCTCGTACGCTATACGTCCTCGTATTGTCCTATACGATGCGTATAGGATTGGAATGACCATGTTGTAAGAGAATGTCCGGTATGGGAAATTGTGAAGGGCTATACGCATCGTATTGCCCTATACGATGCGTATATGGCCAAGTCCAAATAGCAATTCTCGTGTGCCATTAGTAGTCCCCTATTATTTACTTAAACACATTAATTGGGAATGTTGGCGCCGCCAACGAACAAAATTTCATAAACACCCCTTCAACTAGCTCCACTTTCAATTAATACCCTTTATTTTTTATATTTTCAAATATAGCCCTCAAATATCTAAAGTTACATATTTTCCCTTGGACAAAATTCTCAACTCTACCCATCAATTTTTAAACTCTCAGGTTTACCCATAAAATTTCTTTTGTTTTGTCTTTAACATATTTTTATATTCTTTTATAAAAATTACTTTATAAAATTTTTATTTTGTTTTTACTTTGTTACTAACTTCTTTAACAAATTTGTTGTTTCCATGTTAACTTCTATTTGTGTCGCAATTATCTATTTTTCGATCTCCAATAACGAGTCATGGCATGTAACATCCCAAAAATAATTAAACGAATAAATATAGCGAGACCGGCGAGTTAGTCGGAATATTCAAACAAAAGGGAGCGGGCTTGGGCTCGGCTCCAATGGGCCGAGGGAAGCCCATTTATATAAGAGGCAGGGCAGCCCTCTTCTCTGCTCATTCCCCACTTACGCAATTTCTAGAGAGAGAAAGGAGAGCTCGGGTCTAGAGAGAGAAGGTTAACGGATCATCCCGGAATTGAGGGAGCACGTTACTACTAAGCTCGTGAGAAGAACTTCCGGATCAGAATCTCGATACAGGTAATATTCTTGCCTAAATCTGAGTTTTTATTCGTTTTTGAGATTTTCGGGTTTTGGCTAAAAAGACAACGATTTTGCGGATGGAACTTGAAAATGAGCTTAGGTATAACATCTAGAATGAAAACCGAACGTTTTGATATAAGAAAAGTTGAGATACTGACTCGATCAGACTCGCATGCAAAAGCTTCGGATTTTGGGAAGACAATCTGTGCAGACCCCATCGAAACTACTAGTTTCGATATGTGCAGGTCCATCGAAATTACAAGTTTCGATATGTGCAGGTCTATCGAAACTACAAGTTTCGATATGTGCAGGTGTATCGAAACTACAAGTTTCGATATGTGCAGGTCTATCGAAACTACAAGTTTCGATATGTGCAGGTCTATCGAAACTTATCGAAACTACAAGTTTCGATATGTGCAGGTCCATCGAAACTACAAGTTTCGATATGTGTAGACTCCATCGAAACTACAAGTTTCGATATGTGCAGATCCATCGAAAATATCAAGTTTCGGTATAAGCAGATCTATCGAAACTACTAGGTTTAAGCATAGGGATGTCTAGTGTCATCTAGGATCACTACCTTACATGTATGGCTTTATTATAGCAGATCGTGAGTGACATTAGTGACGCCCAGTAGCCAGCTAAGAGTATTTCAGAAACTGCTTATCAGGTGAGTTCTATAAGCCCTTTTTAAATGTTTTATATAATGTTTTCGGGCTGGTGTGCATACATATGAAGTAATGTTTTATGAAACGATGTTTTATGAAATGATGTTTTATGAAACTATGTTTATGAAATGAAATGATTTAGAATGAACGGTTTATGGAAAAGAAGTTTTATGAACGGAATGTTTACGAACGAATGTTTATAAAGAAATGGTTTAAAGTAAAGGTAAAGGGTTTCAAAAGTGAGTGAAAGGTTTTATGAAAATAAAAGAAAAAGGGCAAAGGTTTTAAAGAAGTCATAACAAATCTAATCTGTCGAATGAAGGGAATTGACGAACGAAGTCTGGGAATGAGATTCCCGGCCTTGTGGTAGATTATGGACAGCGAGCCATAGTTGCCACAAGAACAACAGGGGCATGTCTTTGTGGCATGCCAATGGTTGGATGTTGTACAACTGGTATGGAGTAACGACGGTTACTCAGGGGTTAACGTGACCCTATGCGAGGTTAAATTATGATCCGACGATGTTATGGCTGAGAGTCATAACCGTCGATGGAAGTTGTCGGTCTATGGACAAGAAAGCCATAGGGGCAACTGAATGAGTATTGTCGGTCCTCGTGCAGTTAGCCTTGGGGGCAATACCAGGAAGGGAATTGACGGAATGTTGTGGCAACGACGGTAATACGTAACGGTTGACCACGACATGCAGGGTTCCTTCGGGGACACAGAGACGCGTAACGATACAGATTTTAGATGGTAATGTATGACTTAAATGAATGTTAAATGTTTTTTTTGTAAGCAAATGATCCGTTCAATGTGTTTAAATGTGTGAAGGTTTATGAATGGAAGGCCCTGTTTTCTTATACGTGATGTTAAACCCTAATGAATGTTTTGAATGATGAACCATTTCTTAAATCGAACGAAAACTAGAACTCACCAGCGTAGCTGACTTTTTAGTGTGCACATTCAGGTTAAGGCAGGTTATGAGGATGGACCGTGATGCTTGGCTAGCGAGAGAAGTTACCCGGCTGACTATGAAGACTGGCATCCTGTTATGTTTTAGTTATGATGTATTTACGTTTTAAACAATGTTTACGCTTCCGTGAGTATGAACAATGTAATAGTTATGATTTAATGAAGTATTTTCCGCTGCGTTATTTGATATTCATGTTTAAGAACTGTTTGTGAATGAGTAAATCCAACAAGTGAGGCCTCCCGGGTTTGGGGCCTTACAAGTTGGTATCAGAGCAATAGTTTGAGAGATTCGGACACTCCCAGTGTCTGAACTTAAACTGTGAATGGGACCGAAAGCGGATGCCAGTACGGGTAACTCGAGCCACAGCATCAGGTATGAAGGTAGTATATATATTTACGTATATAGTATGCCTTAGAAAGGGTTAGGTGAGGACTTGCGTTCTGATGGAATCACAAAGGTGGTCAAATAGAAATCGAAAGGTAGTGTAATGGTTAATTACAGATGGCCAGTGTATATTAACATCTTACAGTACTTATTGAATTTTATTTGTTAACTAGCGTGATGACATTGGATTTCTTGTCTTATAGAACGAAATGACGAGGAGAGGAAACGGAAGGCGTGGTGGTCGTACCGGCGGTCGGAATGGTGGGCGTGGCAGGATCCATGCACGCCAAGAGAATAGTGAAGAAGGAAGTGTTCACACTGAACCGGCGGTCAGTGTGCATGGAACTGAACATACACTGGTAGAAGAACAATCTTTCACTTTTGAACCAGAAGTGAGAGCAGCTATAGCTCGAGAGTTCACAGAATTGATGAAGACTTCTCTACCAGGTCTGTTGGCAGAAGCATTGAAGCAGGTCAATGGGGAAGGTGGGTCTAACCCGACGGTTGATACCCCGAACACTGAGGCAATCAACGTACCGCCTGCTCGCGGATGCGACTATAAGTCCTTCAAGGCATGTGACCCGCCAGTCCTGACAGGAAAGAAAGACGCGGTAGCTACGTTTGACTGGATAATCCGTATGGAGGCTGCCATCCGTCTCAGCGAATGCCGAGCGGATCAAGTTGTGAAATTTGCTGCTAACTCCTTGAGGGAGGAAGCATCCCATTGGTGGGAAGGTGTACGTCAGGCGAAAGGGAGCGAGATTGTGGATGCGATGATGTGGGCTGACTTGAAAACTTTGGTAATCAAGAATTTCTGCCCAAGGAACGAGATTGAGAAGGTAGAAAGGGAATTTCTGGGTTTGAAGGCCGGGAACATGACGCACCGGCAATATACAACCCGATTCAATGAACTGGCACGTCTGGTGCCACACCTTATTACGACTGAAGAAAGAAAGATTTCCTGTTACATTCAAGGGCTGCCGGACCAGGTCCGCACTTATGTTAAGGCGAATGCCCCTACTACCTATGATTCGGTAGTAGAACTGAGCGGCGTGGTATTTGATGATCTGGCGCTGAATGTCATTGCCATTGAAGAGCCCAAGAAAAAGTCGAGTTTTCCCGCTAAACGATCGGGTGGGAAGTTGTTTGGGGCTCGGGACAAGCAGGCCAGGGTAGGTGAGACGACAGTCTGTGGGAAATGTGGAGTAAGACATGCGGGTGAATGCCGGTTAGGATCGAATCTGTGCTTTAAATGCGGCAAGACCGGACATTACTCCCGTGAATGCACGCAAGGCTACAAATGCTACAATTGTGGGGAAAATGGTCACATGAGTCGGGAATGCCCGAAACCGAGAATGGGTGAAGCCGGGAAAGGGAAAGGCCCGGAAAGGAAAGAAGAGAGGCCCCGAGCAAAGACTCGTGCGTACGCACTGACGCAAGAACAAGCCAGGGCAGACCCCGATGTGGCGTCAGGTACGTTCATCCTTGACAACACTATTGTTTCTGTGCTATTTGATTCGGGTGCCAGTAAGAGTTTTATATCTGCGACTTTCTGTAAACGAGTGAAGTACACTGTTAGTAAGCTAGAAAGGGCCTTTAGCGTAGAAACCGCTGAGGGTAGAATCGCGAGAGTGACCGATGTAGTTGACAACTCCACGATAAAGATAGAAGGTCATAGATTCCCTGTCAGATTGTTTGTTATGGTTTTGGGAGGGTTTGACGTTGTGTTGGGTATGGATTGGTTAACTGCCAATGAAGCACAAATCATATGTAAACGAAAGATAATCCAACTCAAAGCTCTGGATGGTAGCAAAGTTGAGGTCTTTGGAGATCGTGACGCCCCGATGCCAAACGTCATCTCAACGATTAAGGCAACAAATTACTTGAGGCGCGGATGTGAGGCTTATCTGGTGTACGTAATTGACAAGTGTAAGGAAGTGAAGGAACTAGACGATGTACCCGTGGTACGCGAGTACCCGGAGGTGTTTCCAGAGGATTTGCCTAGGATACCACCCGATAGAGAAATTTAGTTCCGAATTGACTTAGTACCAGATGCCCAGCCCGTGGCTAAGGCTCCATATCGACTAGCACCAGTGGAAATGAAGGAACTTATGGTCCAACTAGACGAGTTACTTGAGAAAGGATTTATCCAACCGAGCATCTCGCCGTGGGGTGCTCCGGTGTTGTTTGTGAAGAAGAAAGACGGTTCGATGAGAATGTGCATTGATTATCGCGAGTTGAACAAGCGTACCGTGAAGAACAAGTACCCGTTACCAAGGATCGACGACCTGTTCGATCAATTGCAAGACGCAAGTTGGTTCTCAAAGATCGACCTTCGATCCGGGTATCATCAGTTGAAGGTAAGGGAAGAAGACATACCGAAAACTGCATTTCGCACACGTTATGGACATTTTGAGTTTCGTGTAATGTCTTTTGGATTGACGAACGCCCCTGCAGCGTTCATGGATTTGATGAATAGAGTATGCCGACCAATGCTGGATCGATCGGTGATCGTGTTCATCGATGATATCCTCATCTACTCCAAGAATGAGGGTGATCACGCGTGTCACTTGAAGGAGGTATTGGAAGCTCTGAAGAAGGAAAAGTTGTATGCTAAGTTCTCCAAATGCGCGTTCTGGCTTAGGGAAGTCCAATTCCTAGGTCACGTCATTAACCCGAACGGCATTATGGTTGACCCAGCAAAGATAGTGACGGTAAAGGAATGGAATATTCCTAAGACGCCAACTGAAATCCGCAGTTTCTTGGGATTGGCAGGCTACTATCGGAGATTCATCCAGGATTTCTCGAAAATAGCTTCCCCGTTGACAAAGTTGACTCGGAAAGAGGTCAAGTATGAATGGGGTTCGACCAAAGATGAGGCGTTTAAGGAATTGAAGAAGAGGCTAACCCAAGCTCCAGTCTTGGCCCTTCCTGAGGGCAGTGAAGACCTGGTGGTATACTCTGACGCGTCGGGTCAGGGATTAGGGTGTGTGTTGGTGCAACGCGGTAGAGTGATTGCATATGCGTCGCGGCAGTTGAAAGTTCACGAAGTCAACTATCCGACTCACGATTTGGAACTTGCTGCTGTCGTATTTGCATTGAAAATCTGGAGGCATTACCTTTACGGGGTGAAGTTTACTATTTACTCCGACCACAAAAGTTTGAAATACTTCTTCGAACAAAAGGAACTTAATATGAGACAGAGGCGATGGTTGGAACTGTTGAAAGACTATGACTGTGAGATCATGTACCATCCTGGAAAGGCAAACGTGGTGGCTGACGCTCTAAGCCGAAAGGATGTACCTACTCCTATTAGAGTGAAAGCTTGCCAGTTGGTTGTAACATCGGATGTGATGAGAGAGATTGAAAAGGCTCAAGATGAGGCACTTAAGGAGGAAAACATGAAGAAGGAAAGGATGGTTGGCCAACTGGACAAGTTGGAATATAACACCCTTGGTGTTAGGACACGTTTTGGACGGATATGGATACCTATGGGTGGCGAACTTAGGACCAAAATCTTGGATGAGGCTCATAAGTCTCGTTACTCTATCCATCCCGGCACCAATAAAATGTACCAAGATCTGATAAAGGAATACTGGTGGCCTGGAATGAAACGTGATGTGACGAAGTATGTAAGCAAGTGCTTGACTTGCTCGCAAGTAAAGGCCGAGCACCAGAAACCGTATGGAAAGATTCAACCACTTGATATACCGGAATGGAAGTGGGAACACATTACCATGGACTTCATAACTAAGCTACCTCGCACAGCTAAAGGTCATGACACCATCTGGGTAATCGTGGACCGATTAACAAAGAGTGCTCATTTCCTACCTATTCGCGAGACGTTCTCTTCGGAAAGGTTAGCGGAAGTATTTATTAACGAAGTAGTAGCACGGCATGGGATGCCTTTGACGATCGTATCTGACCGGGACACACGATTCACATCAAGGTTCTAGAAAAGATTTCACGAGGCGATGGGCACGAGGCTTAATATCAGCACGGCATACCACCCGCAAACGGATGGTCAGTCCGAAAGGACCATTCAGACATTGGAGGATATGCTTCGTGCTTGTATTATCGACTTCGGTGGCAGTTGGGACAGTCATCTGCCGTTAGCCGAATTTTCCTACAACAATAGTTATCACACGACGATAGGCATGCCGCCTTACGAAATGTTGTATGGGAGAAGATGCAGAACCCCGGTTTATTGGGGCGAGATTGGACAGAAGGAATTAGGGAGTCTGGAAGTAATAAAGGAAACGTCAGAAAGGTTTGATCAAGTCAAAGCACGAATGAAGGCCGCACAAGATCGTCAAAAATCCCACGCGGATAAACGACGAAGGCCTATTGAGTTTAGCGTTGGGGACCGAGTAATGTTGAAGGTATCGCCCTGGAAGGGGATCATACGATTCAGGAAGAGAGGAAAGTTGAGTCCGAGGTTTGTCGGACCGTTCAGGATAATGGCACGGGTTGGTGAAGTCGCTTATCGGTTAGAGTTGCCTGATGAGTTAAGTGGAATTCATCCTACCTTCCATGTATCACACTTGCGAAAGTGTTTGGCGGATGAATCGGCTCACGTACCACTTACTGACATCGAGGTAGACAATAGCCTTAACTACATTGAAGAACCCGTGGCCATCCTAGATCGAAAGGAGAGACGTTTACGTAATAAAGTTATCCAATTGGTTAAAGTCCAATGGAAACATCGGAAGGGGTCGGAAGCCACTTGGGAAACGGAGACAGAAATGAGGGAGTCGTACCCTCAACTATTTGACTTATAATAGGTTTCGGGGACGAAACCTATTGTAAGGGGGGTAGACTTGTAACATCCCAAAAATAATTAAACGAATAAATATAGCGAGACCGGCGAGTTAGTCGGAATATTTAAACAAAAGGGAGCGGGCTTGGGCTCGGCTCCAATGGGCCGAGGGAAGCCCATTTATATAAGAGGCAGGGCAGCCCTCTTCTCTGCTCATTCCCCACTTACGCAACTTCTAGAGAGAGAAAGGAGAGCTCGGGTCTAGAGAGAGAAGGTTAACGGATCATCCCGGAATTGAGGGAGCACGTTACTGCTAAGCTCGTGAGAAGAACCTCCGGATCAGAATCTCGATACAGGTAATATTCTTGCCTAAATCTGAGTTTTTGTTCGTTTTTGGGATTTTCGGGTTTTGGCTAAAAAGACAACGATTTTGCGGATGGAACTTGAAAATGAGCTTAGGTATAACATCTAGAATGAAAACCGAACTTTTTGATCTAAGAAAAGTTGAGATACTGACTCGATCAGACTCGCATGCAAAAGCTTCGGATTTTGGGAAGACAATCTGTGCAGACCCCATCGAAACTACTAGTTTCGAATGTGCAGGTCCATCGAAATTACAAGTTTCGATATGTGCAGGTCTATCGAAACTACAAGTTTCGATATGTGCAGGTCTATCGAAACTACAAGTTTCGATATGTGTAGGTCTATCGAAACTACAAGTTTCGATATGTGCAGGTCTATCGAAACTACAAGTTTCGATATGTGCAGGTCCATCGAAACTACAAGTTTCGATATGTGTAGACTCCATCGAAACTACAAGTTTCGATATGTGCAGATCCATCGAAACTATCAAGTTTCGGTATAAGCAGATCTATCGAAACTACTAGGTTTAAGCATAGGGATGTCTAGTGTCATCTAGGATCACTACCTTACATGTATGGCTTTATTATAGCAGATCGTGAGTGACATTAGTGACGCCCAGTAGCCAGCTAAGAGTATTTCAGAAACTGCTTATCAGGTGAGTTCTAGAAGCCCTCTTTTAAATGTTTTATATAATGTTTTCGGGTTGGTGTGCATACATATGAAGTAATGTTTTATGAAACGATGTTTTATGAAATGATGTTTTATGAAACTATGTTTATGAAATGAAATGATTTAGAATGAACGGTTTATGGAAAGGAAGTTTTATGAACGGAATGTTTACGAACGAATGTTTATAAAGAAATAGTTTAAAGTAAAGGTAAAGGGTTTCGAAAATGAGTGAAAGGTTTTATGAAAATAAAAGAAAAAGGGCAAAGGTTTTAAAGAAGTCATTACAAATCTAATCTGTCGAATGAAGGGAATTGACGAACGAAGTCTGGGATTCACAGCCTTGTGGTAGATTATGGACAGCGAGCCATAGTTGCCACAAGAACAACAGGGGCATGTCTTTGTGGCATGCCAATGGTTTGATGTTGTACAACTGGTATGGAGTAACGACGGTTACTCAGGGGTTAACGTGACCCTATGCGAGGTTAAATTATGATCCGACGATGTTATGGCTGAGAGTCATAACCGTCGATGGAAGTTGTCGGTCTATGGACAAGAGAGCCATAGGGGCAACTGAATGGGTATTGTCGGTCCTCGTGCAGTTAGCCTTGGGGGCAATACCAGGAAGGGAATTGACGGAATGTTGTGGCAACGACGGTAATACGTAACGGTTGACCACGACATGCAGGGTTCCTTCGGGGACACAGAGACGCGTAACGATACAGATTTTAGATGGTAATGTATGACTTAAATGAATGTTAAATGTTATTTTTGTAAGCAAATGATCCGTTCAATGTGTTTAAATGTGTGAAGGTTTATGCATGGAAGACCCTGTTTTCTTATACGTGATGTTAAACCCTAATGAATGTTTTGAATGATGAACCATTTCTTAAATCGAACGAAAACTAGAACTCACCAGCGTAGCTGACTTTTTAGTGTGCACATTCAGGTTAAGGCAGGTTATGAGGATGGACCGTGATGCTTGGCTAGCGAGAGAAGTTACCCGGCTGACTATGAAGACTGGCATCCTGTTATGTTTTAGTTATGATGTATTTACGTTTTAAACAATGTTTACGCTTCCGCGAGTATGAACAATGTAATAGTTATGATTTAATGAAGTATTTTCCGCTGCGTTATTTGATATTCATGTTTAAGAACTGTTTATGAATGAGTAAATCCAACAAGTAAGGCCTCCCGGGTTTGGGGCCTTACATGGCAACTTCGTACGTTTCTTTTATTTACTTAGTCACGTTATTGTCACTGCTAGCGAGGTTTGCAAACCCGCCGCGCGCCACATTATGCGGGCTTAATTTCTAGTTACTTATTAATTTAGTAATAATTGTTAAAGGTTATTTTATTTTATTTTAATCTAATTGTATAACTCATAAATAAATACTAAATTATTGTAAATTAAGAAAACTCTACCATCACAATAGACCTACAACCTAGAAAAAGAATAAACTGGTTGTTGGGAATCCTCGACATCGCGCGGGGAAAGTTATATAGTATGTAAGAGATTAGTGTGTAAAATTTACTTTTCGAAAAAATTAATATATTTTAGAGTTAAGTGTATAAATGGTCCTTATAGTTTGATCAAATTATATGTTTGGTCATAAAATTTTAAAAATTATAAATTTAACCTAAACTTTTGAGATTTTTGTTGCTCCTTTAATCCTAATGTTAACACTAGTTAGTTTTTAACAGAAAGTTAACTCATGTGTCATCCATGTGACTTAACCTTAAAAATAAGTTAAAATCATTAAAAAATCAGTAAAAAATTAGTGATTTTTATAATTTTTAGGATTTTTATGAGTTTTTACTGTTTTTTTTATTGATTTTTTAATTATTTTTACTGATTTTAACTCATTTTTAGAGTTAAGTTTGTAATCGTAATTCACGTGGATGGCACATAGACTAACTTTCCATTAAAAACTAACTGGTGTTAACATTAGGGGCTAAAGGTGCAATCAAGTTTTAAAAGTTTGGACTAAATTTATAATTTTTAAAATCTTGGAGCCAAACATGTAATTTGATCAAACCATAGGGACCATTTATGAAATTAATTCTATATTTTAATAAAAAAGAACATAAAAATTGCTTTTTTTTAACGACAAACATTAAATGTTGTGACGTTATACCCCTCTGATGGAAAGGCCCAAACTCCGGCCAATATAAAAATTGCTACTTCAATGAAGAGACGGTCATCACTCCTATATGATGTGAAACCGTCTGTTGAGGGGTGATTGGATGAGGGATTGACTTTCATGCACATTTTTATAAATTATATTTATTTTATTATTAATAAAGTATAGGAATTTTATTACCTTTTTGTCTCATTAACTTTTCTTAACCTATTTTATTTTATTATTTTACCAGTTAGCAAAATATTAATCAAAATCTTTTATTAAAGTATAAAACCCGATCAGTTTTTTTTATAAAGTATTACCAAGGATTTTAAAAACAATGATTGGAACTTGAAATTATGTACCAAAGGTCCAAAACTAGCTGCCATCACTACTTAAATATTAACTCCTCATTGGATTCTAATTCCTATGGATTTAATTAAACTCACGTATATCTTGAGTAAATAAAATTAATGGTCCCCCACTATCATCAAACACCCATTATTTATATTTGAAAATAGTTCTTATAATAACTAATTACATATTACATGTAATAATGAGAAATGATAACTGTTACAATTACAATTTATAAATCTCTAAATACAATTACAATTTACAAATCTCTAAATATAATTACAACTTACAAATCTCTAAATACTTATTTCTATACAAATTTGTTGTTTTATTCGTAAGTTATCGTCTTATACTCTTCTTATTACTGGAATTACGTATTACATTACATACAATAATGACGGATCAAAAGTTACAGTTATAATTCACAAATATCAAAAAACTTCGTCTGTCAAATTTATATCAACAAAGCAAAAATATATTATATAAATAAAATACAATCTGTTTTTAATAAATCAACTTAGAGGCTAAAAACATTTGAATGACACTTTAGGTGATTCTCAACTTGATTAACCCACTCGACCTGTTTGACCCTGTCTCGTTTACTTAAGATCTAAATTTGGCCGGTTTCCGATTGGAGTTGTAAGATACCTAAATTGACCAAATTTTCAAGTAAAGGAGATGAGCTTATGCAGCCCACAATGTTGCAACCATCTTCTCTCTCTATTGTTAAACAAAATCAGCAACCTCATTTTCCACAATCAGGTCAACCTATGAGTCAACATCATCAACAATTTGTCCTAAGACAACAATGACAGCAACAGTAGAAGTCCATTATTGTAAATCTTTTCAAAACATTTGGAAAACCAAGTTCTTCAAAAGATATTCGTAAAGCTTTTAGAACAGATAGACTTTGCTCTAGCAAAACTGATTAATGGCATATCACCCGCTGTTAGAAGGTTATATGCATCAAGTATACACATGGCTCTAGGAAAATTGATCAATGGCATAACAAAGCACCTTTGTCCCTGAACTTGATCCGTATTTGATCATCTTCCACGATCGGTGTCAAACAATTTACCTGCAACATAAAGTACACAACATTATTAGTTTTGTTAAGGGAGTATTTAATATTCAATAGACAATGTAAGTTGAGCTTGGAACCAATCAACAGCCCGACAAAATTTAAGTTCCATCGTACCATACACCAACTGTGTATGGTACACCATACAAAATTTTTTGAATGGCGGCGTATGTGTGGGCGTAGGACAACGCCCCTCCAGCATAGCACCCATGCGACTGGCGAATGCTATGCCGAACGTCTTGGTTTTCTTTCAATCAATCTCGTGGACTCTTCATGTATATTTTCTCAACAAAATTCACTCACATTATATGATTAAATTCACTTTTAGTAAATTTTGATATGCTCAACGCCATAATAAAAGCACGTCAATGGTTTTAAATCCACTTAATAAACTGATGGGATGCAATCCTACTCATTGATTCAACTCAACTTAATTTATAAGATATATTATCCTAAACAACAATTATAATCACTTTGATACAGTTAACACACATTTCAAATTTATATTAATTCGACAATATATATAAACTATAAGAAACACTCACATTTGCTTATGGACACTTTGTTGGCTTCAATAATAAATTCAACCCATCGACTTAATGAAACCCAAAATTTATATACATTATCATTTCATAAATTTGATATTATTTTGCCATGTATAACACACGAGTCAATTTGACCTGTTTTAAACTAATTTATTTTCTGAAAAACCAATTGGTCTTTAACAATGTCAAAGGACGATAATAACTTAATATGCTCTGAGAAAATATTGGAGCTGATAGCAAGAACATTACCAGCCTAAAACAGAGAAGATTTGCAACCCAAAACAGTAGCTATTTAGTTGTACAAACATCATACAAAAACTACACATGTAATTAACTCAATATAAGGAATAAGCTGCTGATAACTGAGATGAATTAGCAGTGAAAATACACCTAAAAACTGCACTAACTTTACAGCAACAAAATGCATATAAATGCACTATTTTGACAACTACATAATGCATAAAACTGCACTGTTTTTGGCAGCTTCATAATGCATAAAAACTGCTCTAACTTGATAGCAACTAATTTCATAAAATTAAACTATTTTGACAGGTTCAAACATACAAATAGAGTTACTAGAATGCATCTTGATTTCTTCATCCAACTCGTCGAATGCTAAGTTTGAACATAATTCTAATTTGCAAAACAACACCACAGACTTAGCATGCAGGTTCAAGATTGTTTCCACATTAATCCTCAAAAATACTCATTAATTAATATTACAGACTTGCAAAACAATACCACAAACTTAGCATGCAGGTTCAAGATTGGTATGCAAGAGTAAATCCCCAAAATTCTTGGAGTATGACATGCTATGTTAACGAACTTAAGCGGACAGGGATCTACGTCGGTGATGCCATCGTTAGAGGAATGTTTAATGATGATCTTCACCTGTCGGGCTCAAGTGGAAAAGAGGTACAAAGAGAAATTGTCTAGACCGGGGATAAGGGCAAAGCTATTGGTGTGACTATGAAGCAAATTTCTAAACAAGGTGTCGAGTTAGAGAAATGCACGAGGCAGCTGAAGCAAGGAAATGTTTTAAGGTATTCGCTTTAGGTATCCTGGAAACAGTTCACCATTCCTTTTTATCCTTTAAAAGTTAAACTTGTAAATGTGCAATTCATTTTGTAGAGATGAAATGTAAGAAGGGAAGCAAGAAGAAGAGAAAAACTGGATGAAACTTGAAGATCACTTCATAGTAAGGATCCAAAAGATTCAAGTTTCGAAATACATCATGAGATGGTGCTATGATTATTTTGTTTGGAACAATTTAATTTTTGGTTTTATTTTTCCTTAGGTTATTGCATGAACAGATGATTTTATTTGGAATAAATATTAGACTTATTATAATAAGCGATTCATGTAATATCTGTATTGCCATAGTTGAATTGAGAATTCAACTTTTAAGTCAAGAGTGACATGAAACATATGAGTCATATAACTCATGTGAAGTCAAATAGATAAATGTTAGATTGGATGTAATAGATACCAGAATGAGTTTAAAATATGCCACTTGGTTAAACTATGTAAAGTCATTATATGATATATAATGTGATATACTTATGTTTAATCATTCAAGATGATCAAAATTGTTTTATCATCAGCCCTTGCGAAACAGAAATCATCCTATGAGATAAGATGATATCTGAAAGCAATAACATTTATCTTTATAGAAACTTTGCGATAGGTGATTAGAAGAGGATTTGCTAAATCATGTCTAAACATAATCAGCAATCCTAACTAATAGGTCTTAAACAAACGCATACACTGGCTTAAAATAAAAGTTCACACATAACAGGTAAACCACACCCTATTAGATATGGAGTAGGAAGAATCCTACAAACAATTAAGGAAATGATAGGAAGTTTTTCATAAGATGAAAAATTCCCACACGAAAAGGAGTTTCCGTATGTTCAAGTATGAAGTTCTCGCCGAGAACTTTGTTTGGCTATAAAAGGACTCAAAGTTCACGGTAGTTGGGACCATTACTATCGAGAACTTCTTAGAGTCCCTCATTCACTTCTTGCCGAAAACTTGATTCCCTGACTTGTGCTAAAGAGTGTTGGTAGATTTGTGTTACAGGAACGTGGACGACACTATTGGTATAGTTCTTGACTCATGATTTTGAAACGCCCCAAATCAGGTACATCTAATAGTTGGCACAAAACATATCAATCATAGTTATTAAACTGGAAATCAGGATATATTACAGCGGAAGTCTTGAATTCAACATTCATAAACCATAAACATAA
Organism: Smallanthus sonchifolius; assembly: GCA_023525975.1. Lineage (NCBI taxonomy): Eukaryota > Viridiplantae > Streptophyta > Magnoliopsida > Asterales > Asteraceae > Smallanthus > Smallanthus sonchifolius. The sequence goes on along the minus strand of CM042033.1, from coordinate 59,686,906 downwards.
TGTAGGTCCCGAGAGCCTCGTCGCGCAGCGGAGATAACACGGACCTGTTCTGTGATTTGTGTGGGAACCAAGAAACGAGACAGAGAAACACAAACATAGACAAAAGATAATGAAACCATACGTAATCCATAACATAGAAGTCATCCTGTATTACAGACTACATACTGAAGGAGCACACATCTCTTGTCACACCCCGGCCGGCGGCGGATTATACGCCGGGGCTGACATGGTTGTTCATAAGCACATGATCATCTATTAACAAGTGATAATATTATTTCATCATGGTTAAAGCATCCGTTACAAATAGAAATGAAAAACAAAGAGTTCAAACATGACATAAGTTGAATTTAATCTTTAATAAAGCTAGGTCCAAAGTCCTAAGTGATCAAGTAGTGTCCTCAAACTGGTGCACCTGAAAGATGTGAGTAAATGCCAACTACAAGTAGTTGGTGAGATACATAGGTTTTGACACCAAAAAGAGTTAAGTATAGTTTACAATTCAATATGTTCAAAGCATGTCTAAAGCATATATGTGAAAACATACAAGGTTCCAAGCGTACAATTCAAGCCTGATAATAGAAAACTAGATACGCAATCCCACTGATTGCCATTTTGAAAAAGGGAGCAAGCGGATACTCCAAGTTATAGTTGATACCTAACAAAACCCGCCAAGGTCTTGTGGTAAGTTATAGGTTCAGTTTCCCATATAAATGATCATGTTAGGTACTACCTTAGGCTTGGGCTGCAAGTTAATGAATGTACTGGCATGAAACACATGCAATGGTCACCAAGTAGTTCAAATATAAAGCATAAAGATCAAGCACAAGAACATAGATATTGAATTGTTTAAATAGATAAAGTTGATAACATGTTTCACCCCAAAAGCAAAAACAGTAAAAAGGGGCTATGTAAACTCACTTGTATTGAAGATGGAAGTGATAGGGTTAAAGTTATTGTGAGGATTTCTCACAACAAACCTACATAGATAATTTGCTTTCTAAGTTCAAAATAAGTTTAAACAAGATAATGAAATCCTAGGGTTTTAGGGTTTGGGTTGGGGATGGACTTGCTTGGTTGCTTTCTGGAACTTATAAGTTCTTTACTTACTTTAGAAACAATGGTAATGAAAATAGTTTGTAGAGTTTATTTAGTAGATCATTTAGTAGTCTAATTTACATAATTGAGCTAGATATATTAAATAAGAATCATGGGACAAAATAGTGCATTAGTGTTTATTTATAAAATAACTTCATAAGTAATTTATGAGATAAAAGTTCACTCAATAATTTATGTAATTAAAATTTATTAGTTAGCGTAAACAAAATGGTTAATTATTAATAAATGTAATTAAAACGATTTATTAATAATTGAAATTAATTTGGTTAGTTAATTTATCATAAATGAGTGATAAAAGGCTAAATAGGCTTTTAACTAGGATTAATGGATGTTGATATAAAATAATTATTTAAAATAATTATTTGAGTATTTATAAGTTTAAAAGTATGTTTTAAATAATCATTCAAGAGTAATTATTTATAAAGTTGAGAGAATATAAAATGTCTAAACATTTAATGTAAATTTGTGTAATAACACCATAAATAAATACATAACCAATGTGTTTCAAACAAAACCACTTCTATTATTTATTTATGGATTTAAAGTGTTTTCTAATGTATTTTTAATTAAAACAAATAAATAAATATTATTTTATAATTTAGTTTTTATAAAATTCTCAGATTATATTTATATTGTTTATAAAAATTTTATTTGGAATTTCTTATATGAGATAATGTATTAAAAGGTTTTAAAAAAAGAAAAGGGATTAAAAGTGGGCTGCCCGGGACTCGAACCCACGTCTCATCCGGGTCACACCACACACACGTACTAACCACTGGACCAGGGCATGCTGCCGTGTCCAATGGGTTTGCATTTTGGTTTTTAAACATCAGTACTCAAGTCATCTCCTTCCCTATACAAACCCGTAACCCTAACCCACCCAATACTCACGATTGAGCAGACGATCGAACCCGAAACCATGGGGCTTCTGATCATCGTAACAAAACGAATCTAATTACTCTAAATTTACCTGCAATGGTCACGTAAAGAAGGAGAATGGCGGAGCGAACAGAGACGGCTTCCTCGATGGATTTGAGCGGTTCACATATGGGATTAGACGCAATTAGAGACGTAGGAAGTTTTTAGTGAGTGTCTTAAGTGTTAGGATGTGCATATTTATACCCAATTTTGCCGCATTGAATCAATTGCTTAAATGATTAGTAGTGGGGGTTTCGGTTACGAGTTCACCATCAATATCCTCATAAAAATCCAATTAATCACAGGTAATGGGTCGCTTTATTGGTTTAAACGTGTTATCAGTTTCAAATTCGTATGAGAATATCTTAGTTGCGAGTTCGGGATTTAAGGTCTAAAAACCGGTCATTGAGGGATTCGAACTCGCGATCAGTGGGAGGGAGGTTTCACCTGGTTGTTGCTCGCAGCCCCTGAATTTTCAGGTTTTGGCAAAATAGATCCCTCATGTTTGAGCTGGTTAACATTTTATGTAAAAACTTTGTTTTAGAAATTAAGTTTCAGAATTTACCACTTAGACCTTGGACTTTATAAAACATAATTTCATTAAGGTTTTTTTTTATAAATTAAATAATTACAACTAGATGTTATATGAACAAAACCATAATTTTTGTAAAATAAAAATGGTTCTATTTAAGGTTTATTTTCTTTGTAATTTATGAAATTTAATCTTAATAAATTACTACATTTATTTAAAGGATTTATAACATAAATTTAAGCATTTGTTTAATAGGATTTAAACAATTATAATTTCAATTTAATATTCATTAAATTTTGAAATAAATGCGCCCAATGTATATATGGATACTCATGAAGTGAAATGAATAAATAAGAGGATTTTATTGATGTAAGACATTAAAATAAAGGGATTATAATTGCCGGAATATTTAAAATAGAAACCGGAATTTCCTGGGGATTACATCTCTCATCTAAGCTCACGGTCCAGGGGTCGGGAGAGCTCGTCCCGACCCGGACACCTCTCGACCTAGTTCCAGAGTTCCACCTACAAATGAAGACAAGTATTATGTTTATAGGGGAAGGAACATTAACTGCGTACTTGTCTAAGTACGCAGGGTTTGGTCATTTGTACTTGATAAGTACGCAAGGCTAAGTACGCATGACGAAACTGGTGAACAAGCTAAGTACGCAGGAACACCCTCCAGCGTACTAGCCTAGTACACCGACACATAGAATTTAATCTATAGTTACAAAAACATGCTTCTACAAACTCCCTCTTAACTATAACATCAAATTTTATCTATCACTAACACTGATAATCATCAGTTTACAAAAAATGTCCTAACAGACTCCCTCTAAACTAATGACATCACGTGTCTTCTGGCGAGACTTGATTTTCTAGCATTCCACTTGAGATCTTCAAATCTTCAAAGTTCAGTCTTCAGTTGCCAAGTGATACACACGACTCCCTCAAAATTGTAGCTTTCATTGTAGACCAAACCAAGTACTTCAATAGGAACCAACTAACCCAACACAACTCATTGTAGTTCATCCTCTCAGCAGTAGCTTGCTCCGCCCTGACTTAGAACTCTAAGTCTGACATTGTCTTCTTAACCAGGTAACAATAGTAGACTAAGACAACTCCAAATCAGCTGGCATATGATAGAGAGTTTGAATTTCCAATAACCTGCATCAAACTAATCAGCTCCCATCGGAATTCCAGTAAGATAAACTTAAGTCTTCACACCAGATGTGTCCAACTCTATCCTGTATCTTCACGAGTCAACCAAATTCCCGAAGATGTTCATTTCCATTATCCCCTTTCAGTTTAAGCTCCATCTGACTAGACCAGAAACAGGGGTATGTTTCCTATCCCATCAACCAATGATAAAAGGTTCCATCTTCAACTAATAATCCAACGGATATCCAGCTTCATCCTGAAAACACTTGATAGAATCAAACACAAAATCATGCTCAGCAGTGATCACCTTATATCCAAAGTCCAACATTCTTCAATTAGATCTTCATTCCTGATTCACACCTCCTAATCTGTATACGTTCACTTCGGTGAAGTTTCATAACTAGGTTTTCTATCTGGATTCCGCCCAGATCCCAAATGAGAAATCCCATCATAATTGAATCACATCAAATCTTGAACATAGGCTTGACCAATGAGCATGAAAAATATAGTTTACACGAGAAATCACGGTTGATGATACATTTATTTTTATCCCCCTCATTTCTCTGTAAACTATGACCAGCTTCATCATCACTTCACTCAAATCCTCAAAAAGCACAACTAGCCAACTCCAGGATTTTATTCTTTTATTCATTTGCAAAGATCCAAAACAACAAATCCCTGGGTTCAAGTTGTTTCAGTATTCATCCCCTATTAAAGAAGTATACCGGATACTCGTAGCCCACATATTCAGGTTTGAATACCTAAACAAGATGATTCTTTTTCCAAAAGACCCAAAGCAGCCACATCTTCACAAATAGAACGAGACCTTTAGCCGATGACGACCCAATTGCTCTCATTAGTTCAGCATTCATACCCTATTAAATAAGTATCCTGAATACTTGTAGCCTACATTTTCAGGTATGGACCCTTAAACAATGTATGACAGGTGGTATCATCCAACAAAAATCTCGTCCGTGTTTCGCCAAGCCACATCGTATACAAATTCTGGTCTGAAAAAACCAAAATTACTATCTTCTCACAAATGGGCCGAAACACGCGTATAAATGATCCGTAAAAAATTTGGCCAAGGAAAGTTTTTTTATTTTTTTTTAATCCCAGATGGTAGTTCATGCGTACTTAGTAAATACGCACATAAAGGGTGTTCATGCGTATTTAGTAAATACGCAAAGCCAAGTACCCATGCGTACTTGCTAAGTGCGTAGAGAAATGCTCTTGCGTACTTAGCTAAGTGTACGCAGGTCACTTCTCATGCGTACTTACTAAGTACGCAGGGCTAACCCATGCGTACTTAGCAAGTACGCAGAAAAGGTGATTCTGCGTACTTGTTCAGTACATCAGTGTTCTTGACGGATCTTGAGGAGAATGCTCGAAAAGTGATGGATCTAAGAAATTGATGCTTCCAAAAGCTTAGAAATCATCATCTAACAAACCCTTAGCCTTCCAAACACCAAATGAAGTGATAACAAACTCATATTTGAGGATTTTTGCAAGAAAAAGTAGCGAACATTTATAACTCAGATCTGCTCAAAAACCCTAAAACCCAAAACTGGAACACAAATCAACGAACACCGAGGCTTTGATACCACTTGTAGGTCCCGGGAGCCTCGTCGCGCAACGGAGATAACACAGACCTATTCTGTGATTTGTGTGGGAACCAAGAAACGAGACAGAGAAACACGAACACAGACAAAAGATAATGAAACGATACGTAATCCATAACATAGAAGTCATCCTGTATTACAGACTACATACCGAAGGAGCACACATCTCTCATCTAAGCTCACGGTCCAGGGGTCGAGAGAGCTCGTCCCGACCCGGACACCTCTCGACCTAGTTCCAGAGTTCCACCTACAAATGAAGACAAGTCTTCTATTTATAGGGGAAGGAACATTACCTGCGTACTTGTCTAGGTATGCAGGGTTTGACAAGTACGCAAGGCAAAAGCCTTGCGTACTTACTAAGTACGTAGGACCAAACTGGTGAACAAGCTAAGTACGCAGGAACACCCTCCTGCATACTAGCTTAGTACACCGACACATAGAATTTAATCTATAGTTACAAAAACATGCTTCTACACATAATAATCATTGTTCAAAATAAACTATCGAAAGAGGAAATGTCAGTATTTAGTACAGCGTCCATGCTATCCAGCCCTCACTGCTCCTTTACTCATACTTTCCCTTTACCTCCACTACCTGACATGCATACTAAAAAGTTAGCTAACGTTGGTGAGTTCGTTCTTTACTTTAAACTGTAAACTTTCTTTAGGCAACTTAGTTATATAAAATAAATTAAGCTTTCTTTCTTTACCTTAAAAACAATTGTGCCTTTACTTTAAAACCTTACAACGTTATAATTTATAAAATCGTTTCGTTACTATCTTTCATTAAAAAATTTCATTTAAGGAAACTAGTTAAGCTATCCTCCTTTACTCTTTCAAACTTTTTTTCTCTCATATAGGACAAGTGACTATCACATATGGATCATTGTCCGAGGACAAGATCCCTTTCTCACTTACACCTCAGGGTAAGACTTTTAATTTAGCTATTCCCATACCTCAGGGTGGAACTTTCTCACTTACACCTCAGGGTAAGACTCCTCTAGCTTGCTCACACGTCAGGGTGACACTTCCACTTTAGCTTGCACTACTATGCAATTATACTACAACACATAATATAATGCAATCAAATAAACATCATATAGAAAAATAGCACATATTAACACATAAGCATATAACATGGCATCTCTCAATGTCACTGCCAAGCTATACCAAGGTACATCTCCTTTATCTTTCTTTACTTTCGGTCATTATTTTCTTTAAAATATTTATTTCAAGGATAGTACTATATTCTTTATCTGTTTCTCTTTCTTTTAATAAAAATATTATTTTTATAAAAACAATGCTTCGCCTTTCAAAACTTTCACTATGCATGTCAGCCCAAAACCATAGGAAAAATGGCAATAAGAACTCACATGCGATAGGGTATAACAGGCCTATGCACGGTTGAGAGTCTCTATGGATGCCTTTAACCTACATGTATACATTCTAAGGACTTAGTTTTTTGTCCTAAGTATTCGTGATTTCCTAGGCGAAAACTTGGTAAGGTACTCGCATCGTTAACCCGTGAACTATGAAATTCTCGCTTAGTGGAAGATCTCGGGATAGCTCTCCGAGAACTAAAAAGTTCTCGTTCAGTGGAGAGTTCTCGGGATAGCCCTCCGAGAACTACAAAGTTCTCGTTTAGTGGGGAGTTCTTGGGATAGCCCTCTGAGATCTTTGCCTGAGAACATTGGTCGAGAACCATCCCCGAGAACCATTTCCGAGAACTATTTCCAGAACTCGGTTCTTTGCATGGATTCAGATCTGGATGGTTTTGGATGCAAAGTTTGGAACTTTATACTTTCAAAATGTTTGTTCAACATCCAAGATACTAAATCAACGACCTTTACCTCATTACATACGTAAAGTCTCATCCTTTTTACGAAAATCACCCAAAACCTGCCTTAAAATGAAAAACTCAGATTTCTAAGGGAATGGTTACCTGTTTTGAGTTTGATCTTCTTTGCAAAACACTCTGATGATGAAAGAAATTGATTCTCGAGCTTCAACGTCTCTCTGTGTAGATCCTCTCTAGCTTTATCTCTATAAAGTTGGAAATGAAGTGGGAATGGGGGATTAAGTGGGGGGGTGGCGGCTAGGGTAAGCCCTTCCCTTCCCTCATTTTCATATTTCTTTTATATCCCAAATGGCCCTTTGATCTTTACTCTTTTATTTCCCGAGCCTCGTTTATTAAAATGCCTTTATTACAAATATATATATATTTATATATATATATATATTTGGACGTTACAAGTCTACCCTCCTTACAAGAGCTTACGTCATCGAAATCTGTCATAAGTCAAACAGGTGAGTGTACGACTCTTTCATCTCTGTCTAGGTTTCCCGAGTAACTTCCGATCCTCTACGATGCCTCCATTGGACGTTACCTAGTTGTATAAATTTATATCCGCAGATGTTTCTATTTCCTATCTAATATTGCCACGTGTTCTTCAATGTAATTTAAGTTGTTTCTACCTTGATGTCTTTGAGAGGCATGTGAGCTGACTCGTCATCTAGACACTTGCGTAAATGTGACACGTGGAAAGTAGGGTGGATCCTACTTAACTCTTCAGGCATATTCAACCGGTAAGCAACTTCACCAACCCGTGCCAGAATATTGAAAGGTCCGACAAACCTCAGACTCAGTTTCCCTCTTTTCCTTAACCGAATTATCCCTTTCCAGGGGGATACTTTCAACAGTACTTGATCCCTGACATTGAATTCAATGGGTCTCCATATTTTATCCGCATAAGATTTTTGACGATCTTGTGCTGCTTTCATGCAGGTTTTTATCTGGTCAAACTTTTCAGAGGTCGTCGTGACCACCTCTAAGCTTCCCAGCTCTTTCTGACCTATATCCCCCCAGTAGACCGGAGTTCTGTTTCTTAGATTAATACTTTTCATGGATTGGCAAGAAGTGTGCACTCTTGTCAAGCGATCCACTACTATCCAAATTGTGTCATAGCCCTTAGATGTGTAAGGCAGCTTTGTGATAAAGTCCATGGTAATTTGCTCCCATTTCCATTCTGGTATGTCCAAAGGTTGAATTTTCCCGTATGGTTTCTGATGTTCGGCCTTAACCTGCGAGCAGGTCAGACACTTACTCACGTATTCTGTCGCTTCATTCTTCATGTTCGGCCACCAATACTCTTTCTTCAAATCCTGATACATCTTCGTGGTTCCCGGGTGGATGGAATACCGAGACTTATAGGCCTCATCAAGTACTTTGGCCATAAGCTCTCCGCCCTTGGGTACCCACATACGACCACATCGGGTCCTCACTCCATGAGTGTTCGTGTCTAACTTTACTTGTTGACCAACCATTCATTCTCTCTTTATGTTTTTTTCCTTAAGTGTCTTGGTCTGTGCTCTTTCTAACTCGGTCATAAAATCCGGTGTTACTACTAACTGGTATGCTTTCACCCAAATAGGAGGTTGATTCTCCTTTCGACTTAGGGCGTCGGCAACCACATTCGCCTTTCCCGAGTGGTATAGGATTTCACACTCGTAATCCTCTAATAGCTCCAACCACCGCCTTTGTCGCATGTTCAAGTCTTTCTGCTCGAAGAAATACTTTAAGCTCTTGTGATCCGAATAAATGGTGCATTTTACTCCGTAGAGGTAATGCCTCCAAATCTTCAATGCGAAGATAACTGCCGCGAGCCCAAGGTCGTGAGTCGGGTAGCTGACCTCGTGAATTTTTAGTTGTCATGACGCATACACGATCACCTTTCCCCTTTGCATCAATACACATCCTAACCCTTGACCCGAAGTGTCCGAATATACTACCAAGTCTTTGTTACCCTCGGGTAGAGCCAATACCGGGGCTTGGGTCATTTTCTTCTTCAATTCTGCAAATGCTTCAGACTGACCCCGACCCCATTCGTACTTTACTTCTTTGTGTGTCAACTTTGTCAGAGGCGAGGCTATTTTTGAGAAGTCCTAAATGAACCTTCAGTAGTAGCCTGCCAAATCCAAAAAACTCTGAATTAGGTTGGCGTCTTTGGGATCTCCCAATCCTTCACTGTCATGATCTTCACTAAGTCAACCATAATGCCGTTTGCGTTAATGATGTGACCTAGGAATTGAACTTCTCTTAGCAAGAACGCGCACTTGGAATATTTGGCATATAGCTTTTCTCTTTGCAATGTCTCTAGTACCTCTCGTAGGTGGCAGGAATGGTAACCTTCACTTTTTGAATAGATGAGTATGTCATCTATGAATACTATCACCGATCGATCCAACATCGGCTGACACACTTGGTTTTTCATACTCATGAATGATGCTGGGGGCATTCGTCAAACCGAAAGACATCACGCAAAATTTGTTATGTCCATACCGCGTGTGAAACGCTGTTTTCGATATGTCCTCTTCCCTTACCTTTAACTGGTGATACCCCAACCGCAGGTCGATCTTAGAAAACCATTTCGCGCCTTGCAGCTAGTCGAACAGATCATCAATCCTGAGTAGCGAGTACTTTTCTATACTATACGTTTATTCAACTCTGTATAATCGATGCACATTCTCATGGCAGCATCTTTCTTTTTTAGAAACAGCTCCGAAGCACCCCCAAGGAGAAATGATCGGTCTGATAAAGCCTTTATTCACAAGCTCTTCCAACTGTGTCATCAACTCTTTCATCTCTAGTGGCGCAAGATGGTACAATGCTTTAGCCACTGGCTGGGCACCTGGCACTAAATCTATCTGGAACTTTGTCTCCCGATCGGGCGGTAATCCAGGTAAGTCCTTAGGGAACACCTCAAGAAAATTACACATTAGTGGTACATCTTTCAACTCTTTTACTTATATATCTTTGTCTATCACATGAGCCAGGTAGGCCTCGCATCCGCGCCTCATATACTTCTGTCTTTATCATCGAAATGGCGTTCGTTACTGAGACGTCACGATCCCTGTAAACCAAGACTTTGCTACCATCCAGAGCTTTGAGTTGAACTATATTTCACTTACATACAATTAGGGCTTCGTTGGCAGCTAACCAATCCATACCCAAGTGTAAAGACAAAACTTAATAGGCTGAAGCATCAAAGAATCACCGAGTTGTTCAGAAGATCGAAGATAGAGAGTTAGAGAGTTAGTTGTTTACGAGAACTTTGGTTTGTAAAAGTTCTCGGCCCGAGAACTTTAGATGGGCCGAGTACTTAAAGTTCATGTGAAGACTAAGCCCATTAATACCGAGTACTTTGTATTTAGCTATAAATAGTTATCTTAATCTCAGTATTAGGGTTAGACGAGTGATTAGACGTTTTGTACTGTATTCGGAAGTATTATTCAGTAATATACAATAGTTTGATAATTCTTGTGTACTCGTTCTCTTTTTTACCATCGTTTTGTCACGTTTCATTTCTGTTTCCGCCAGATTCAACACGTCGTTGAATCTGTTTATTGAAGATCCTCAGGAAAACCAGACCTTACAATTGGTATCAGAGCCTTAGTGCTCAATCGGTGAAGCTTACAACGGATTCTTGACTTGTGAGGTATGAAAGTTTTCACTTATTTGTTGTTTTGGACTGACTTTTCGTGTTTAGAAGTGTTTCTGGGCAAGTTCAGTCATTTTGGTTCATACATCAGGTGTCATTCTTGAAGATATAAAGGTTGTTCTTCTATTTTTCAGGCTATCTGATCGATTTGGAGACTTTTTCGAAGTGTTAGAGCGTTTTTCGGATCTAATTTGAAAGTTTTGTTCCGAGAACTTGACCCAAGTTCTCTATACGCACTCTCGCGAGAACTTGAAAGTTCTTTGCCCAAGTTCTTTATACACGCTCCTGCGAGAACTTGAAAGTTTTCTGCCAAGAACTTGAAAGTTTTCTGCTGAGAACTTGAAAGTTCTCTGCTGGAAGTTCTCGGCTAGAAGTTTATTTATTTGAAGTTATCAGCTTTAGAAGATCTCGTGCGATTAAAGTTTTCGGGTTTGGAAGTTCTCGAAAACATGAAAGTTCTTGTTTAAAAAAAACTTTATCGGGTGCAAATAATTTTTGTTACTTATTTTTCCACGTGAACTTGTGATATGGGAGAAAGTAGAAAGGACATGCTGAAGCAAAAGTTTAATATGTTCAATCATGTTCGGGGTAAAAATTTGGAAGCTTGGATTAACAAAATCACGCACTTGATGATGGAGATGAAGAGTGTTGAAATAGAGTTGACAAAGGGAGAAATCAACAAAAGGCTACTCAACTCTTTACCAATAACCTGGAACTTCAACTGCACCGCCATCAAAGAACCAAGGATCTGTATCAGACATTCTTGAGTGAGCTGATTTCTATTATGTACTCTTATGATATGGGTGATAAACAGTGTCATCTTAATCATATCAGTTCAATGGATGTTTATGAAATTACTAGAGCTAGTACATCCACTTCAGGTGAATCAAAGGCACTTGTGAACCAGCAGGACATGAGTCAAAAAATTCAAGATTTGGAAGTGAAACTACATCATGCCTTCGTGGCTGAGGTCACTGACACTGAGGCAACCAAAGATCTTTGCTCTGCTATTTGTATTGAGAAAGTAAATTGTTAAAAATATGATAACGATATCTTAAATCAAGAAATAACAAATCTTAGATATTCCAACTCAGAACACAAACGTTCAGAGAAAATTTTTAAGATAAATTAAGGCAGAGAAAAAGGATGTTTCAAAATAAAAAATGGACTTAAGCAATAAGGAATGTCTTTATAGAGATGCTAAAAGAAGAATAGACGACCTAAGCAAACAACTCAACGATGCCTTAAATCAGTTGGCACACACCAAATTAACGATCGAGAAAATTAAACACTCTCGATTTGTGGTGTATGACATGATCGATTCCCAAGTTAGAAGAAAGGGGAATCTGGGGGTGGGTTATCATGCTGTGGAACATCCATTTAATGAAAATTTTTCATCAAATGACTACCCTGAAGATGTTGAGATGGATTACAGTCTAGGATGTGAGCCTTCATTATCCAAGCAGTCAACTTCTGCGACTGCTACTCCCGTGACCCCCTGTGGAATATTTCTAATGATTCTAAGCCTTGTGCAGAAGAAGGTTTAGTAGAATATTGGGATACCGATGATGAGGATGAGAGTAAGGAAAATGAGCCTAAGAGTGTTAGGAAGTTAGTCTCTATAAAAAAACTGATGATGTTTTTGGAAAGAGGAATCAAACTAAGTTTGTGAAGGGTAGTGAGTTTGAAAAAGACGAACATATCTTTAAAGAAAGTAATCATAATTTTGTCAAAAACAAGGTTACAAATTCTAGAAAGGTTAATCAAAGAAACTCAAAACCATCCGTCAGTCAATCAAATCATAAACAATCTCCTTAAAGTTTTACAAAGAATGAGTTTTATTCAAAATTTGATAATCATCATAGAGTTTTTGAACAAAACTTTAGAAGAGGAGAGATAGATTGTATAAGGAGAAATCATAGAGATTATGATAGATAGTCTGTTAGGAGAGATGATAGATTCTATGATAGGAGAGATCATAGGCACTCTGAGAATATAAGTTACTTGAGAAGGTCACCTCCTCAGTCATCATCATCATGGTCAAACATATCATACTATGCTCCTTATCCTAGGAAGCAAACATGTTATGTCTGTGGCAAACCAGGTCATTTTGCCAGACACTGCATTCATAATCACTCTTCTTATCTTGAAAATCAGAAAGCTATACAAAAGACTCAGACATATTCTAAGCCAAGGAAGGTTGAAAAACCTAAGGCGGTGAATCATCAAAAGTTGGACGTTAAACAATCTGATACAAAGAAAGGTGCTCTACAAAATTCTAAAAAGGTTTTCAAAGGAAACAAATCTTTAAATTCTAAATCTAAACAAGCTGAAAAGCCTTTGCAAATAGATAAAAGAAAACAAAAGATTGAAATTCCAAAAGTTACAAAACAAACTGTAAAACCACAAGTTGTGTGGCAAATTATGCAAAAAGCATCACCTTTTCTTGACAACAAGGACATGAGATGGAAAGAAGTTTCTTATCTTGATGAGTCAGGATTATCCAAGACCACTATGTCTTAGGTACCTATTTCTAACTAACTTGCTTGAATCGTGCAGGAACAGCCAAGGAGGACTGCCAACAACCTATGGTATGTTGATAGTGGTTGTTCTAGGCACATGACAAGGGACATTTCTCTATTACATAACATCAAACACATTGATGGAGGGTATGTTTTCTTTACAAGAGACAAAGTTGGTAAAATCAGCATGAAAGGTACGGTCACTAATGGTACTCTTTGCTTTAAGGATGTCAATTACATTGCAGATATTTTTACAATAGCCTTTGATCTGACCAGATTCAATTTTCTCGTTCAATGTTTGAAAATGTTTTGCTTTGATTTGCGATTCACAAGTTCGGTCACCAAAACTAAATTTTGTTTTTGTTTATTTTGTCTTTTAGGATACAATATTGTTTTCTTTATTTGTTGTACAAAGCAAAAGTTTTTGGAGAGAAAATTCAAAAATTACCAAAAAAAAATTTTATTTTGTGTCTTGTGTCTTTAAAAATATCAAAAAGATTTTGTTTTGAGCCTTTCAAAATATTTAAAATTTGAGAATTACGTCTAATGGGAAATGCTAGTACATCATTTTAGAGAATAGATTGCCATATGTAAGACTATAATTGAAAAGATTAGGATCTCAGTGTAATATGTTGATTAGCTCTGCTAAAACAGTAAAGACAACATGATAGCGTTTCACTTAAACATTAAGGTTATGGTCGAAGTGGGGAACATCTCATAGATTAGTGTAATAAGTATTTCCTGTTAATAATTGATCACTTAAACATAAAGGTTGATGAACTGTGGATAAACATACTTAATTTGGATTGCACAAACGAGATCCTTCACAAAGGGGTTGCGAGTTGACTTGCTACAAGTATTAGTATATATTATATAAATAAAAGACATGCGTTGTCGTGCAAAATGCAAAAAACAGTCAATGTAGTGCAAAGCAGGAACTTGAGCAAAAAGACACGCGATGTTGTGCAATAGGAACAAGCAAAAAGATATGCAATGTCATACACCAAAAAGATATGCCAAAGCGCATACATAGTTATATGTAGATATTTTTCCTTTTTCGGGCCATGGTGACTGCTCTAAGGGTTTCTTGATGAATTCAGGGCACGAAAGTCAGTCGAGCTGTGTCTCTGGGCAAAATTTTGAAAGTTCTCTAATCAGTTCACAAACCCAGGCTAGTTATGCTCAAATAGTTATAGTTTAGGTACTCAAAAGATCATGAGGAAGGGAAGGTTTACCCGATAAGTTGTGGGATCCATTAAGTTCATCAAAAACTCACCTAATTCACAATCAAATAAATGCAGGTTTCTGAGATATGAGTGTGGGACCCACTAAGTCATAAATAATTCTTACTCAAAACATGATAAATCCATTCACTGCTTGCTTGTCAACTAAGGTATAAAAGCATTAGTTTAAAAGGATAAGTTATATTGACAATCACCTAGATCTATCTAAATAGATAAATGACTGATAAGTGTGCTCTAGTCTGCTCTAGAATATCCCATAACAGAATTTCTCTAAATATATATATATATATATATATATATATATATATATATATATATATATAGTGTGTTTCAGTAGTTTAAATTAGTTAGTTATTTCTGAAAAGAACAAAAAGATTTTGTGTTTTTAACTTAGTTTGAGTCATTTTGTTTTTGTTTTACTTTTGTGTTTATTCTATTTTTCATCAAAAAATTACCGTTCTTGGTGGATTCACTAATCGTGAAAAAGAGGGTTTATAAAAGGGAGGTTTTATTAAACAAATTGGAAAGTTTTAAAGTTTTATAAGTTTGAGCATACTTGCATTTTGCACATACTTGTATTTAAGTGAACTTTCAGGAACAACAATCTAACATTCCTGATCCAAGGGATGATGAAGAACAGATCAACACTGTTGCACCAAGTGTCATCACTGCCAAAAAGCATGATGTACATATGTTTCAAGAAAATGTCTTCCAAGAAGAAAATGAAGAAGAAGATGTTGACTCCTTAGAAACCGAAAGTGACAGAGAGAAAGTACCGATCAACAAACATCATAAAGCGATATTGCAAAAGAGAAAGGCTATTGGGAATCCTCCTCCTAACAACTATTCTCAACACGATGATGATTTTAATAATGTTGATTATGATCTTTTGGCAGATCAAACTCCGAAGAAAAGAACGAAAGAAAGTGAAAAAATAACAGCCTCAACAACCTCAACAACTGCAAAGTCGTTCGTGAAGGCTTTGGAAATGGCTCTAGCAAAGAAGTTATATGCGGAAACTGGTGATCATTCAGTCGATTTTGAAATATGAAGACTGCTTTGAGTGTAGAAGCCTAGGGGTAGATTGTAAAGACCAAACTTAATAGCCTGAAGAGTCAAAGAATCATCGAGTTGTTCAGAAGATCGAAGATAGAGAGTTAGAGAGTTAGTTGTTTACGAGAACTTTGGTTTGTAAAAGTTCTCTGCCAGAGAACTTTAGATGGGCCGTGTACTTAAAGTTCTCGTGAATCCTAAGCCCATTAATACCGAGTACTTTGTATTTAGCTATAAATAGTTATCTTAATCTCAGTATTAGGGCTAGACGAGTGATTAGACGTTTTGTACTGTATTCAGAAGTATTATTCAGTAATATACAATCGTCTGATAATTTTTTTTATACTCGTTCTGTTTGTTTACCTACTCGTCAAGTGTTGTTTATGTTTCCTCCAGATTCAACACGTCGTTGAATCCATTTATTGAAGATCCTCAGGAATACTAGACCTTACAACAACATCAATCCCTCCCAAGGTTATAACATACAACCTAACAAGGAATCTATGGCCATTTATCTTTATCGTGCAATTATCTACTAGTTCTATCACTTTCATGGTCTTAACAGCAGTTTCCACATTAAAGGCCCGTTCTACTTTAGTAACTTTGCATTTCATTGTTTTACACATTGAAGATGATATGAAGCTTTTACTGTCACCCGAATCAAAAAGTATAAAAACAAAGAGGTGGTTAAGAATGAACATACCTGACACGACATCGGGGTTTCCTCTCGCCTCCTCCTGTGTCAGTGCATAAGCTCTTGTTCTTGCCTTTGAATTCTCTGCTTCTTTCCCCTTCTCGATGCCATCAGTTTTAGGTCGGCGACAATCCCTGGCCGAGTTCCACAGTTATAGCATGTCGATGCACTGGGGCATTCACGCGAATAGTGCCCCGTTTTTCCGCACCGATAGCAGATGTTTAGACCCATGTGGCACTCTCCGGAGTGCTTCTTCCCACACTTAGCACAGTCATTACCATCCTCAATTCTTAGCTTCTTCGCCTCCGGTCCCGCCCACTCTTTAGCCTGCTGCTGAACGGCACTTGACACTTTCTTTTGAGTTTCGGCAGGCAGTGGGTCTGCGGAGTCGAAGTCATCATATATTATCCCAGCTAGCTCCACCACCGATTCAAAACTTTTAGGGGTGTTGGATTTAACATGCGCATGATCCTTCTTTGGCAACCCTTTAATGTAGTACTTTATCCTCTAATCCTCGGTGTCCACCAGATATGGAACCAACTGAGTCAGTTCAATGTATTTCGAGGTGTACTGGCGATGAGTCATGTTTCCAGCACTGAGCCCCAAAAACTTTCTTTCAACTCTATCAATCTCGTTATGCGGGTAGAACTTCATGATAATCAACTTCTTCATATTATCCAATTTCATCCTCTTTAAAACAGTGGAGGACTTAGTCTGCTGAATGCTCCTCCACTAACTCAAGGCCTCATTAGTGAACAAGTGAGCGGAAAACTTAACCGATTGGTCGTCACGACATTCACTAATGTTGATCACGCCTTTCATTCTTTCTATACACTCGAAAGTGGCAACAACATCTTTCCTTCCATCAAATTTTGGTGGGTCACACCCCCGAAAGGATTTGTAATTGCAGCCTCGGGATGCCACTTCAAAATCAGAATCGTCCCTATCAGTGACTCCAGTTCCTTTGCTGCTTTACTCTTTCTTTTCTTTTCTTTCTATACCAAATTCCTTCAAGGCCCGACCAAAGTTGTTGGCAAGACGCCCTTAAGACTGAAGAAACCTATGCAACGATAGCTTCTCTGACGATCGGTTCCAGAACCAATCCCTCATTGTGCTCTTCATTCTGGATAGACACATTGTTCTCACTATCATTATGCTCTACATGCACCGATTCAGTTTTGTGATACCCACATCCCGGATCGCTGGAGATGCCACTCACTTGTCGGATTTACTCATGAACATATAGTAAACAGAGATCATACACAGTGGAAGACTTTTAAATACTATTTTATTTCGTAATTTGTTAACATACATTCTAATAAGAAAGTAAAAATACATAAGTTTACTAATGCCAGTCTTTTGAGTGATGTCAGATAGCCTACCCTTAATGCAACTAATCTAGCCCCTTGCCTTTTCTGTACGAGGTTACATCTTTACCTGATACACGTGCTTAAACACATGTCAACTAGCGCTGGTGAGTTCTAAGTTTTAATCAAAGTGTCTTTGATCTATACAAATGGTTTTGTATGACATGTTTCAAAATATCACCTTTACCTTCCACATAAACCTTGCTCAAACATAATATTTATTCTTGCACAACTTATCTTTCTTTGAGGTCACGTTAACCTCTAAGTGGTCGTCACCACTTAACCTTACCTTTATATAAAGGGTCCCCCGTTACATCCCACAAAGAAATGTAATTGTCCGCATTCAATTTGTCCCCTTTCAGGGATATAAAAATCACTGTCCATATGTTGCAAGATATTATGTGGCATTTAGCCAATCATAGCAAAACCTTTCCCTTACAGACCATCACGGTCAAAATATGCCAATGCAATCACTGCCGATGACATCTTTCATTATTACTTATCATGGTAAACCAAGACAAGTCTTAAAATATTTTATGTGTCAAAACCATTTTCTGTCCCATAACCTTTTGTAATGTGAAATCATGCCAAAAGGCATGTTTCCTTTAACCCATTGTTTCCAAACCCAGTCCTTACCTTAAATCCCCGTTGATGCCTTTGTTTTTAGTTAACATAATAAAATATAATATATATTTTATTATGTATTAAAAAGGTTTCACGGTATCAGGTTTTAAATTTTTAAAATGATAAATACTCAAACTTAAAAACACACACAATAGGCAAGTGTGTACCTAGCGTAATATAGTTTAGGTAAGAACCAAGTATTGAACCAATTGACACGGTCGAGTTCCAATACTCAATGTTTGTTATCGTTTAGCCGGTTTAATTAGTGAGTGGGTTTTGTGTGCTTGTGAAGACAGAAAAGTAAATGATGGTAAAGTAAATAACAGAAAATGTAAAATGTGAATGAAATGTGTAACATAAATGTAAATAATAGAATAGTAAATAGCAGAAATGTAAATAGCTCGAGAATGATCAGATCACAACGAGTATTTCTTTGGACTTCGAATCCTCTTGGTATATGATAATGTTATGTTAACTAATCCGATGGTATGACTAATACAAATATGTGAACGGTACATCGCTAGAGCCTCATTCTCACAACATTTGGTTCACGAATTATGTTCCTTAATAATAAAATAGTAAGACTCCCAGTTAGGGACATCATTACCCTCAACTCTTTAGTAGATCCATACATTTGTATGCTTAAGATCTACCTCCGAGTTGGTTTAAGACATCAAACTTAAACACCTTTATTTTTATTAAAAGAGTGATTAGACTTTGTTCACCGGGATGCGATGCAACAATGGGACCATGTATAAAGATGTACCGTTCCCAACGTGAGTTCACCAACTCTTGGTTTCATAACAAGCTTGTTTATAGACGTACGATCTTATCAATATCAACCTAGTGTTGGCTTATCAAAATCCGTCTGTATAAAGACGTACAAGTTTCAAGAGAAGTTTGATTAAAAAGGTTATACGATTTTACACTTTAAAATCAAGAACACTCACAAGTTTAAAGACTAATTTAGATAATAATAATAATAATAATAATAATAATAAAAAGTCCATCATGAAGATGGTTTTAAGAGTGAATAATTAAAGAACATAAGCATACCATTAGACTAATAAGTTAAACATTAACATACACCAAACTTCATCTTCACCCAAGCAATACAAAGGGTTTAGTCACGAATGGCCATACGAACAAGCATAACGCTAAGTTTCGTAGGCTCCCCTATTGCGAACAAGAGACTCTCTACTCTCAACTCTAAACTATAGCTACGAACTCTAGGAGTGTGATATTTCTCTGGATTAAGGTGTGTGGAATAAAAAACTCAAGCCATCTATTTACAGGCTTCAAAAATGGCAATGCACGGCCGACCAAAGGGATGAACGGTCGTGCAAATGCCCAGAAGTACTCCAGGTATGAAGCATCTTGGGGCACACGGAAGGGTATTGCACGGTCATGCATCACCCTTTTTCCTCCTCCTTTTGTCTTTTGCAGATTGTTGACTTGTGTTGACTAATTTTGACTTTTTGGGGGGGTCAAAGCTCGGGTGTGCTCCTTCCAAAAGCTTTATTTCTTGATGTTTTTAGGCTATTTTCGCTATGTTTCTCTTGGAACACCATTTAACCTGCAATTATGAAATATAAATGATTTTAAGTAGTAGTTGCAAGGTTATTATTCAATTAGTACCATAATATGGGGGTTATTATGCATGCAAAACATGTATAAATTATGACATATCACTCGTAAAGGTTTCTCCATGATATATCAAAGAAGTTTATATATAGAGTGTACCAGCGGCGTACCCGCGGCGTACCCATCACCTTTTTGTTATCTCATGAATACTCTGTTACATGGTTTTAAGATTTAGACAATGTTTATAACCGTAATATCTTACAACAACATGGATACCAACCCAAAGTATTTAAATCAAGGGGCATAGAGTATCTATGTAAAACCTTTCATAACATGTGCATCATGCCCAAAACATTTAAAATATTTAAAAGTGGGCATCATAGAACTCACCTCTAGCTCTCTTTCTTTCCCGTTAACTTTACTTGGCTATGAAGAATAGCACAATTACTTTGCTCAGGGTCCTGATCCATTACAACATCACTTAGACACATGTTCCTAGCTTAGTGGAAATAACCAAGTCATAGGAAACTAGTCACAACCTTACCTCGGGACTATCTACTGCGTATTGGGGACGAAAAGTTGGAAACCAGACTTCTCTACGCGAACCAGGTGCTCGGAAATCAATAACAGAACTTAAGTACGTGTTTTTGAATGTGTGCGGAGTGTGTTTAGATGTCCAAGACTGAGTTTACGGCTTTCTATTTATACGCAAGTTTTAGGTCCTAGCGGACGCTAACATACAGGGTGACGGTCCGCTAAGCAGTTAGGCAGCTTATTCTTTGCTTGGTGACCACGTGGCAGACCGCTATACATGTTGGTAACGGACCACTAAGAAATATTGATGATGGCGGACCGCTAGGGTCCGTATGACGGTCCGCTATAGGGTTTCCACGCGTCAGTTTTCACCCGTTAGTCAGCTGACGCGTGGCAGCTCATCATTGCTGCCTTTTCCACCACGTGGCAGACCTCTAGGCTAAGTGGTAACGGTCCGCTAAGCTCCAAATTTTAGAATTTTTCATTTTCAGTCCTTGTACTTTGATCTAGTTACATTCTAACCCCCTAGGGTTTTCCTTAAGTACCAACTTATTCCATTAATTGTCCATATGATGAACTTCGGGGTGTTACAAGTTTTGTTACGGGAGTGTTCACTTTCCTCTACTCATGCTCGGTTACCTGGCGGTCGGCCTCGACGACCAGTTTGACCATCTCTCTGTCCTCTAGCCATTCGTGTCTAACTGTGAACAAGGAATACTCGTGTCATCATGATAGGTAATCATTTAGAAAAACTCGAGTAATGTAAATTACTAATTACAGAGACCGGTATGAAATTGCTAATTTACTTTACTACTCGGGTTCTGAACATTTCCTGTAAGTAGTAACATTTGCATATAGTGTATGTTCTATATTAGGACATTAACTGCCTTCTTTCTATGATAAGGCATATACAAGTTCATAGCCCCTACATTAAGGCATATACTACCTACTTTCTATGATAAAGCATGTACTATGTACTACTTTTGCTAAAGCATTTACTGTCTAAAGCATTTACTGTCTACTATCTATACTAAGGCATTATTGTGTATGTTCTATGTTAGGACATTAACTGCCTTCTTTCTACTATCTTTCCATGGACAGGATGCTCTGACTGACATTCCTTCCCTTCCCTTTCTTTCCTGTATCCCATTAGTTTAAGTTCATACGTTATTACAAATTTCTGAACCTCTCAAACTATGGCTCTGATACCAACTTGAAACGCCCAAAACCGGGTACATCTCATAGTTGGCACAAAACATATCAATCATAGTTCTTAAACTGGAAATTAGAATGTATTACATCGGAAGTCTTGAATTCAACATTCGTAAACCATAAACATAATAATCATTGTTCAAAATAAACTATCGAAAGAGGAAATGTCAGTCTTCAGTACATCGTCAATGATATCCAGCCCTCACGGCCCCTCTACTCTTACTTTCCCTTTACCTCCACTACCTGACATGCATACTAAAAAGTCAGCTAACGCTGGTGAGTTCTTTCTTTACTTTAAACTGTAAACTTTCTTTACTTTAAACTGTAAACTTTCTTTAGGAAGCTTATTATATAAAATAAAATAATCTTTCTTTCTTTACCTTAAAAACAATTGTGCCTTTACTTTAAAACTTTACAGCGTTACAATTTATAAAATCGTTCTTTTACTATCTTTCATTAAAATATTTCATTTAAGCAAACCAGTTAAAGTATCATCTTTTACTCTTTCAACCTTTCTTTTCAATTGTACATGACAAGTGACTATCATATACTTTAACTATCACATATGGATCACAGTCCGAGGACAAGATCCCTTTCTCGCTTACACCTCGGGGTAAGACTTTTACTTTAGCTGTGCCCACACCTCAGGGTGGGACTTCCTCGCTTACACCTCAGGGTAAGACTCCTTTAGCTTGCTCACACCTCAGGGTGAGACTTCTACTTTAGCTTGCTCACACCTCAGGGTGAGATTTTAACTTTAGTTTGCTTGTAGGACTTTCTACTATGCATTACTATGCAAATATACTACAACACATAATGTAATGCAATCAAATAAACATCACATACACAAATAACACATATTAACACATACACATATAACACGGCATCTCTCACTGTCTCTGTCAAGCTATACCAAGGTACAACTCCTTTATCTTTCTTTACTTTCGTTCATTACTTTCTTTAAAATATTTATTTCAAAGATAGTGCTATACTCTTTATCTGTTTCTATTTCTTTTTATAAAATTATTATTTTTATAAAAACAATGCTTTGCCTTTCTAAACTTTCTATCAGTATGCATGCCAGCCCAAAACCACACTAAAAAGGGCAATAAGAACTCACCTGTGATAGGGTATAGCAGGGCTAAGCACGGTTGAGAGTCTCTATGGATGCCTTTAACCTCTATGTATACATTCTAATGACTCAATTTTGTATTCTAAGTATTCGTGATTTCCTAGGCGAGAACTTGGTAAGGTACTAGCATCGTTAACCCGTGAACTATGAAATTCTCGCTTAGTGGGGAGTTCTCGGGATAACTCTCCAGGAACTACAAAGTTCTCGTTCAGTGGAGAGTTCTCGGGATAGCCCTCCGAGAACTACAAAGTTCTCGTTTAGTGGGGAGTTCTCGGGATAGCCCTCTGAGATCTTTACCTTAGAACATTGGCCGAGAACCATCTCTGAGAACCATTTTTGAGAACCATTTTTGAGAACTATTTTTGAGAACTATTTCTAGAACTTGGTTCTTTGTATAGATTTAGATCTGGATATTTTTGGACGCAAGGTTTGGAACTTTATATGTCCAAAACTTTTGTTCAACATCCAAGATACTAAATCAATAACCTTTACGTCATTACATACGTAAAGTCTCATCCTTTTTACAAAAATACCCAAAATCCACCTTTAAACAAAAAACTCAGATTTCGAAGGAAATGATTACCTGTTTTGAGATTGATCTTCCTTGTAAAACAATATATTGATGAAGGCGATTGATTCCCAAGCTTCTTGGACCCGAATAATATCTTTCTCTCTCTAAAGTTGGAAATGAAGTGGGAATGAGGGATTGGGGGGGTGTGGCAGCTATGGTAAGCCCTTCCCTTCCCTCATTTTCATATTTCTTTTATATCCCGAACGCCCCTTCGTTTATTAAAACGCCTTTATTACAAATTTATATTTTTTTTTTGGCATGTTACAGATTTGGACGTTTAGACCAGCTTTTGGAACACAATGCACTCGAAACAGACTTGGACTAAATTTGTACAATTGGACGTTGTCCTTGTTGTTTTTCTTGAAATTGAACGATCAAATGCGTCGCAAACACCTGGCGACAAGGGATCTACAGTCAATTTGGATTAAAAACATGTTTTGAACCGAAAATTAGACAAATCTAAAAGTTCTCGTTTTCTGATCTTGAAGTTCTCAGTCCAAGAACTTTCAAAGTTCTTGGACACTCAAAGTTCTCCACCTAAAGTTCTCTGCCCGAGAACTTGTATCCAAGCGAATACTTGGATTCTTGCGAGAACTTAACCAAATACTATGAACTTTGTCATTTTTCTGTGTTTTTGCTAATGTCCTGTCTAACTTGATCTGTTATTTGCATATATGGCGTACTTAAAGTTTGTTAATGACCATAATGAGTTAGCTTATCCAGAAGACTCGCCCCAGAAGCGTTCTACTTTCAAGTCCATGATTGTTAGACTACGTGCGTCTAGGATTCATTACGCTATATCTGAACACCCTGAAATATGTGAAGGATTTATTAGAAGCTTCTGGAGCACAACAGAATTGGTGAATGAAAATCAAGTTGAAGGGACTGTTGGAATGGAATCGAATAAGAGGATAGTCGTAACTGAAGCCGTGATCAGGGAAAGCTTGAACTTC
The DNA here is from genome assembly GCA_023525975.1 of Smallanthus sonchifolius. Classification (NCBI taxonomy): domain Eukaryota; kingdom Viridiplantae; phylum Streptophyta; class Magnoliopsida; order Asterales; family Asteraceae; genus Smallanthus; species Smallanthus sonchifolius. The sequence continues at coordinate 59,662,570 of CM042033.1, read as the reverse complement.
GGTGATGACTCTTCATATCCGTCAGAGTTTTCTAGGGAAGTGATGACGCCAATACTTGAAAGAATGAGCTATGTGTGACAACCGTGACTTTTACGGTCAACACCTGTGTTCGACGAGTTCGTATAATAATAGTATTGTTATGTTGAAATATACTTTCATACAAAAGGAACTCGTTAGTGAACGGAAGATATTAGGCAAGATTTATTTTGGTGTTATAATGTCAAAAAGTTGATCAAGTTCAGGTCTATACGTGTTAATACCAGAGTCAGGCAGTTTCGTAAAATTTAATTTAAATCCGAAAGGATATATATTTACGAGACGCAAGGACTCGAGAGAAAATATTAAATTCTAACGAGTTATTTTTGGGTAAAATAACGCCACTATTTTTATCGGGTTTGTTTAAGCGAAAAACCGACACGCGATCGGAGACCGCAGGGGCTATAAATACCCCATCTTAGTCCACTATCTCATTTTTCAAAAATTAAGAGAAATTTTAGAGAGAGAGAATGGAGAGGGCTCGAGAGTTTTTCGGCAAAGTAGTGGTGGTCCGACGGTGGTGCGTGGCGGTCAACGTTGGTCCGGCGCGGTGGCCGGTGGCGGCAGAAGCTCGTTTTTCACTCGGAACCATTTCTCAACGCTACGAACGTAATGGTAAGCTCAGATTTGTCTAAATCCTTGCTTAAATTCGTTAAAAAGAGTTTTTAAATTCTGTCCAGAAAGTTTTATGCATGCGTAGTCTTAAAGATCGGATGATCCCTGGAAATCCGACCGTTAGAAATGCATGAATTTTGGATATGATCTTGCCAACACATAGACGCAAAACCCTACGGGAATAATTTTTTATCAGAGTTCTCTAGGTATGCTTTTCATACCCTCGAATGTGACTAATCGGATTTTCGGATTGGAAAAATTGGGTCATAAAGAATCGTCGATCCCCGGAGATCCGACCGTTGGATCGTGACGATTTTTGGAAAGTAGTTTCTTGGAATAAATATTATTGTTTTTGCCGTAGGAAATTCCTATCAGATGTTGAGAAGTATATTTTTGAATACGAACAGATTGTAACAGTTTCTAGGATCGAAAACAGGAAATTGATCGTGTTGCATGGCCATCGAAACGGCATTGCATGTCAATTTTGAGCATGTGGGAATGCTCGGGAGATAAAAACGATCCTAATGGTGTTTTTGGTTTGTATTTCATGTGATACAGGAGGTTCCGCGTACGCGAACCATTTATACGGAAGGTATAAACTTTACCCGTTAAGCTTTGATTTTATGTTAGAATAGTTTTATTAGTCATTGGTTGGGAATTGAACCCAAAAATATTTAGTATTAAGATATTTGGTATTTTTAGTGGTTATTAGGTTATACACCCAACCTCGGTTCACGTGGAACTAATATATTTATTTTTATGGTTTGTACACTTATGGATTAAATCAGGACTTGAAACTTGGTATGGGATCTTATATTGACTTAAAACTAATATGGTAAATATTTGGTAAAGTTTTGATGTGTTTAGCTATTTTTCCCGAATTTGTAAAATTTTAATAATATTAAATTCATATTAAATAATCTGGATATTAAAAAAAAAAAAAATTGTCAGAAATTTTTATTTATATACATGATAAATTTGTATAAATTTTAAGCAGTAACTTTATGTCTAAGTATGGTTTTGAAATTATGGTCCATTTAAATTTTATAAAAAGTTATTAATTTTGGAAAAATTTTATATAAAATTAATTTTATAAAAATTCTAAGGGATTTTGGACATAAGTATAACCCCATTTAAAACATAAAATTTGACTTTTAAATTGGGTGCTAATATCACACTAAAACCCTAATTTCGGACGAATCTGATTTTCAAACTGTAAGCCGGACCTTACGCGCGTAACCGCGTTTTTTATCAAACGAAACCTTGACTTGAGATTTTATTATATATGACTTTATAACTACTGATGTTCTTTATTAAAATCTAAAACTTAAGGTTTTAAGGTCACGAATTTATATAAAAGTCGTTTTACAATTTCTAACAGTTCGTACGCGTATGCACGGGTTTTGGGTATGCAACCGATTACATAGCCACTTTTTGTTTTGTTGACTTGGTCACAACCTTTAGGAGTCTTGAATGCATCGTTTGTGTCCACTTGACTAGTAGGACCCTATTAGGACTCGGATTTTATCGGTTTTTATCGGTTTTTGTCGACTGTGTCGCATCACTCGCCCGCATTGTCCAGGTGAGTTTTGCGGCCCCCTTTTTACTTACTGTTTTACTGTTTTTGGGGGAAAGTTGTTTCATTTTTTTTAGTCACATGTTACATGATACATTGATTACATGAGTTATTTTTTTTATAATGCCTTAAAGTCCCCAATTTTAGACAATCAATTAGCTGAGCGTAGCCGTTGGGAATTTTGAGTAGTACTACTTGGATTGACACCCCCGATCATGGTTTGGTCGCGCCAACCAGACTTGTAGGGTCACTTGGGCGCAAAGTTAGCCAATTTTTTTAGGCGGTTGTTTGCATTAGACTTCCGTATGGGGTACTTTATTTTTTTGTCGAGGCTTTGATTGCGGCTCATGGTAATATGTTATCTAATACATGTGTACTCGATCAATGGATTTTTGATCACTTTGTATTTTTATCCGAAACTTTTTATAGAGTCGCAAAACCTGCGAACTCACCAACTATTTATATAGTTGACCCGTTTTCGAAACATGCTTTCAGGTAAACAGAATTGAAGAAAATATTTTTATGAGGGCACGCTTTTGGATTAGAACTATTGTTTCTAGTTATGATTATATACTTTGGTTGTAGTCGGGCATTTAGACACTTTGTACTGTTTTAGAGATTTTACTTGTATTTGTACTTTCGTTAGAAGCATGTAGTATGGTTCAATGTAATGCACAATTTTCCTTTAAGTTTCTCTTGTACTTGTGTTCAATGCGATATACCGGTTACATCCCATACTTCCGCCTTGTTGGGGTGTGACAGACTTGGTATCAGAGCACTGGTTATAGAGAATTAGGTTTACTCGAGACTAGGCCTAGACTATAACTCTAAGTTTATTGCATTGAACAGTAGGAATTATATGTGCATTGCATACTACCTCTTGCTTATCTACGACACATTGCTTTGTCATAATCATGTCGTTGCAACGGCACTACGTGTACTCTTTGATGATTCTGGTTACGTTTGCTGTAATCTATATCCGCATCTATCTGTCTTGGTGTTACCTCGAGCTATAGTTGTACATACGCCGCACATGCATCTACTCCAGTTCTGGAGTCGACTTTCTTATTTAACATCTATTGTTTTCACTTTGTGCGGTATATACTTGCTTTGGTGATCTGCTGGATTGGATGGCTAGAACTTTCGCAATGAGATATGACAGCCATAATTGCTCGATCTAAAGGGAACCCGAGGTGGAGAAGCAGGACTAAACGGGAGATAACTCTACGGGTCAGGAGACCCATAAACTTTTTTTTTGTTGGATCATTGGATCCACGTATATGTAAAAATTTGTAGCATGACTGCTCGACATTGATTTGAAGATCTTTGCCCTATTATTAGTGTCTGACTTCTACCACACACTTTTTCTTTTATTAGAGGACGTCAGTTGTTCCCCTCTATCATTACATCCATCCAACAACAACCTTAGTCTTCAGATCCATGAGTATTGGTACAAATAATTAAAAGTGATTAGATAGAACATCCACACTTTTACGCGAAAGTGCAACACGATGACGTGATCCAATGAACATTCAAGTTTCTTTTTTTAGCTGAGAGCTCAAGATAGAGGAAACACTGTAGGGACCATGCAAAGTAAATTATCATTACGGGTGCACACGTAATCATAATCTGCAGTGCATGATAACTCTAGTGAGTCTTACTGTCCGAGTTAATGTTCATGATTAATCTGTATTTCTAGTCCCGATTCCCAGTCATCCGAATATTGATCGAAACTATCGTAACCTTAGGGTTGAGCCGAATACATCAAATGATGCGATAGGCTACCTCAGGTGACATGGGAATTTATATTGTCTCTTTTATCTTTTAATCTTAATGGATCCAAAACTCTTATCAAGATTTCTTTTGCATAAAAATTTAGACCGAGACACTAAAAAGATCCGTTCTCAGTTGATTTAACCTCGTATTTGGACCGAATTTGGCAATTATTTGTTAAGTATTGCTTCACATTTGAGATCCAGCTAAAGATTTTCTCATTTCAATTTTGTTATATGTTTATCAACGCATGTGACGACTCTCGGTCTAGCGTGAATCAGACCTCGACATTTCTGACTCCCCTAATTGATCTTTATGTAACGTTCTCGCAGTTCTGAAGGAACAAGAGAAATTCGAATTTGATCTAATCAACTCCTTACTAAATCTTGAGCAACGGAGATTTTCTCTCATCTATTTTACTTGATAAATCAGATCCCTTGAGAGTTTACTGGCCACGTAAATTCAATATTGGCTTTACAACGCTCGACACTTGCAGTAAGTGTATGACTATAATCGAAGGTCCCGACATAATCTTGGATTTTATCTTATAATCCAAATGCACTCTAATATCGATGGAGTAACAATATGATGGAGAAATTCCTTAAAGAAATATAAGCTTCTTTTTCTTAGACAATATAACCTTTCTATACGATCATTCGTATAAATCCTTATTTCGGTGTTTGTCATTCTCAGTATACTCCTGATAAATATTCTTAATAATTCAGTTTTACACCTACTTGAAATTTCCATTGCAAGTGCTCTGCACTCACTATGCTAATTTGGTACACTCAATCCCGATTCTCTTAACCGCGACGCTTATATTGTGGAAACTTAACTTGAGAAACTTGTTTACTTGGGAGGAGCCATCCTTACGACGTTCATTGTCGTGTTTATTTCTATCATTTGTAGTTCTACTATGGACACCGAGCGGCTTGTGCTTAGGATTCTTTTAGTTGGATTTACAAAAACTTTTTATTTTGGGATAGCTATGGCTTAGTATGAAACTAATGCCCTTTTTTGTGAACATTGCTACGTATGTTTTGCAAATCTTGATTTCTCCTGGTGCTTCGATGTCATATTGAAAGCCATTTTGATGGAGAAAATGAAACTTTATGTTGGAATGATTCTTTGTGTACCAAAAATTTTATTAGTAATCATTCAAAGTTTATTTATGGTGATTATCGCTATTTGTTACTCTACGTATACTGTCCTTATAGATCCGAATAGGATAGTCTCATATCCTTTTTGTACTTGTTCTCTCTCAAATGTCATTTTGTTGATTGACTTTTTGATTTCCAACTAGGTAGAGACGTATACATATCCCTTATTCTCGGCCTCATGTAATTAGAAAGCCTTAGAGCAACTACTGTTTAGAAACGACTTCTTAACACGTGCTCTAGGGAATATGAATCTATGACATTAAACACTCATTCCATCAAATTTATGGCTTAAACTCTTATGCAAAGGATTTTAAGACTATAACTAGTATGGGTGAAATACGAAACGGTAAGTCATAATGGTACCGTTCGAAAGCCAAGAAAGTTACAGGCATACAGTACTACCAGTTATTGGCAGATAATCTATTTGACCCCCTTCAACGCGAGATCTAAGGACAAACTTTGAAACCTTATGGTCCATTTCCATCGAATTTAATGGAAAAGTGAGGACCTAAGTTGAAATTTGAAAACCTTATCATTTGAAAGATGCGTCCTAAATCATAGTAGAGCAATTTTGAATTTATTTTTGTGTTCTACGAATTCTTAACCGATTAAAGTTGTACGTTACTAGGAAGAGGAGCAAGTGACGAATCATAGTTGACTCTGCTCTCTTGAAGATCCACTTGAGATTGCATTATCTTTAAAGGACCTATGAGCATGACATCCTCACATTTGAAAAAAATTCCTGAAGTTTTACTTGATCCTCCGCTATTTTCTGGCGTCTACTTTATAAGAATTAAACCCCAGGCTAAATTGACAATGATATTATATCAAAGTCTACCCATTTTGTGGATTAGCAAGCTCATAATCATTTTTGGGGGACTCTATTTTTATGAGATTATTTCCACAATGTGACTGTTTATTTCCTCATCTAGCTGAATAGCGGATTACTTCCGAATCATTTCAATACACATCAAGAAAGATGCAAACGTCTAATGTTATCCTATCAAATTTGGCCGACTCGATGTGAAGAGTAGACCATCTTTTTTATATGGACTTCTTGTTAAAATTTCAGAATTCCAATTCTGACCGTTAACCAAATTCGATTTCTGGTGTTAGTCAATTCAATGTCCAAATATTGAACTTGCACTTAGTCTTTTAACTAATCTACTTGACTAGATCGTTCTGGATCTTTAGTCACTTTCTTTATCTAGATCTTGTGGTGATTTGATTTTTAGTATAACTCATTGCTAACCTTGGGCAATATGTATATGATCCTTTAGTTAAAAATCATCAAACACGGTTATATTATATCGAGACTAACACGCGAGTCAGTACTGAATCCTAATGCTTTGTGGTGAGGTTACATAGCACCGGGTCATCGCTGACATCTATTTTATGATGATGACTCATTTACTATAACACTTCATAGGATTGAGTAAATTTGACTCTTAGAAAATTTATCTCGACAGAATCCTAGTATAATCTTCTATGTTTGTTAATCTTCGGTTTAACGACTCGAGTTTGGTACAATCATATTGGTACTCATTATATACTTGCTTTGTAAACCTTTAAGCTCTAATTACTCGTTATTAATTTACTCTCTAATGACTAATCATCACTCTTCAATTCTAGTACAAGAAGTGTGAATCTCGTCCTTTTGTTATGGTGATTTTCAAAATTCCCTTGTATCTGCTTATACGGTTATGTTGTATACACACCAACCATGTTGTGTCGCCTTATGACGCAACAACGTACTAACCATTATGAGTAATTACTATTACTAACAATAAGTACATACAACAACCTGAGATTCCACAAAGGGATGTGAGAACAAATTTCAATAGATTTCGTTACTAGGCCTACCTAGAACATTGGGCGGCTATAATTCATTTTGGGACACTATTAACCAATTAACGAGCTCTGCACATTTCCTACTTATCCGAGAGGAGTTCTAGTTAGAAAATCTAGCTCGACTGTATTGTGGTGAAATTGTAACAAGCATGGAGTGCCTGTTTCCTATATCTTCGATACGGATAGTCGCTTTACATCCCATTTCTAGCAGACACTACAGAAGCTTTGAGAACGCGCTTAGATATGAGCACCGTTTACTATCCTCAAACTGACGGTCTAAGTGAACGAACTATTCATACCTTGGAGGATATGCTCAGGGCTTGTGTGATAGAATTTGATGGTAATTTGGACACTCTTTTACCTTTGGTCAAATTTCCTTAATCTAACAGTTATCACACTAGCATTAAATGAGCGCCATTAGAAGCTCTGTTTTGACACAAAGGTTTATCACCATTTTCTTGTGTTGAGGTTGGTAATAGTCATTTGATTGGTCTTGTTGTGTACAAACTGAAACTACCTCAGGAGCTCAATGGTATATACGATGCTTATCGTATATCGAGTCTCAAAAGGTGTTTAGCCGACGAATCCGTAATTATACCACCTAAGGAAGTTCGTATTAACGACAAGTTTCATTTTAACGAGGTGTTATCTCTCTGTATTCTAAGTACATGATATGATCACCCTTCATAATTTATGGTATTTGTTATCGCTGTGATACATTTTTATTCCAATGAGTCGTGGTCATTCTACCGACTCTTTGGATCTTAATAGCACCTCTCATAGTATAATTTTATGGTTGATATTTATAATAGTATTCCTTAATGGCATCAAGCCAAATGATACTTTTCATTGCTCATAAAAGGATACTGAATCACCCGGATTTTGTATCATAATATCATTCTGGATTTGTACCAATTTTGTATACTTGTGTATATCAATCCTATGACGGATTTCTTAATCTTCCGAATAACATCAACAGTGTACCGTTTGACTGATTCAGTAAATCAATGATCTATAGATTCTTTGGAATTCGAAGGATTTTTCTCTCATTATTATTCAATTTGCTTTTGAGCCTAACTAGATGTAACCTACTCTCGGTTATTCTTAGATCTCGATTTGTCAAATCTCCATGCTATATCTAGGAAACTAGATTTCCCTTGATGATCATACATGAATCAAGTTATGAAAAAGAACTTGTCAACTATTATACCAGTTGAATTTCGGGACGAAATTCTGTTAACTGAGGGAAAATGTGACAACCGTGACTTTTACGGTCAACACCTGTGTTCGACGAGTTCGTATAATAATAGTATTATTATTATGTTGAAATATACTTTCATTCGAAAGGAACTCGTTAGTGAACGGAAGATAATAGCAAGATTTATTTTGGTGTTATAATGTCAAAAAGTTGATCAAGTTCAGGTCTATACGTGTTAACACCAGAGTCGGGCAGTTTCGTAAAATTTAATTTAAATCTGAAACGATATATATTTACGAGACGCAAGGACTCGAGAGAAAATATTAAATTCTAACGAGTTATTTTTGGGTAAAATAACGCCACTATTTTTATCGGGTTTGTTTAAGCGAAAAACCGACACGCGATCGGAGACCGCAGGGGCTATAAATACCCCATCTTAGTCCACTATCTCATTTTTCAAAAATTAAGAGAAATTTTAGAGAGAGAGAATGGAGAGGGCTGGAGAGTTTTTCGGCAAAGTAGTGGTGGTCCGACGTGGTGCGTGGCGGTCAACGGTGGTCCGGCGCGGTGGCCGGTGGCGGCAGAAGCTCGTTTTTCACTCGGAACCATTTCTCAACGCTACGAACGTAATGGTAAGCTCAGATTTGTCTAAATCCTTGCTTAAATTCGTTAAAAAGAGTTTTTAAATTCTGTCCAGAAAGTTTTATGCATGCGCAGTCTTAAAGATCGGACGATCCCCGGAAATCCGACCGTTAGAAATGCATGAATTTTGGATATGATCTTGTCAACACTTAGACGCAAAACCCCACTAGAATAATTTTTTATCAGAGTTCTCTAGGTATGCTTTTCATACCCTCGAATGTGACTGATCGGATTTTCGGATTTGAAAAATTGAGTCACAACGAATCGTCGATCCCCGGAGATCCGACCGTTGGATCGTGACGATTTTTGGACAGTAGTTTCTTGGATAAAATATGATTGTTTTCACCGTAGGAAATTTTGATCAGATGTTGGGAAGTATATTTTTGAATACGAACAGATTGTAACAGTTTCTAGGATCGAAAACAGGAAATTAATTGATAGGGTTGCATGGCCATCGAAACGGTATTGCATGTCAATTTTGAGCATGTGGGAATGCTCGGGAGATAAAAACGATCCTAATGGTGTTTTTGGTTCATATTTCATGTGATACAGGCGGTTCCGCGTACGCGAACCATTTATACGGAAGGTATAAACTTTACCCGTTAAGCTTTGATTTTATGTTAGAACAGTTTTATTAGTCATCGGTTGGGAATTGAACCCAAAAATATTTAGTATTGAGATATTTGGTATTTTTAGTGGTTATTAGTTTTACACCCAACCTCGGTTCTCGTGAAACTAATATATTTATTTTTATGGTTTGTACACTTATGGATTAAATCAGGACTTGAAACTTGGTATGGGATCTTATATTGACTTAAAACTAATATGGTAAATATTTGGTAAAGTTTTGATGTGTTTAGCTATTTTTCCCGAATTTATAAAATTTTAATAATATTAAATTTATATTAAATAATCTGGATATTAAAAAAAAAAAATTTGTCAGAAATTTTTATTTATATACATGATAAATTTGTATAAATTTTAAGCAGTAACTTTATGTCTAAGTATGGTTTTGAAATTATGGTCCATTTAAATTTTATAAAAAGTTATTAATTTTGGAAAATTTTTATATAAAATTAATTTTATAAAAATTCTAAGGGATTTTTGGACAGAAGTATAACCCCATTTAAAACATAAAATTTGACTTTTAAATTGGGTGCTAATATCACACTAAAATCCTAATTTCGGACGAATCTGATTTTCAAACTGTAAACCGGACCTTACGCGCGTAACCGCGTTTTTGATCAAACGAAACCTTGACTTGAGATTTTATTATATTTGAGTTTATAACTACTGATGTTCTTTATTAAAATCTAAAACTTAAGGTTTTAAGGTCACGAATTTATATAAAAGTCGTTTTACAATTTCTAACAGTTCGTACGCGTATGCACGGGTTTTGGGTATGCAACCGATTACATAGCCACGTTTTGTTTTGTTGACTTGGTCACAACCTTTAGGAGTCCTCGATGCATCGTTTGTGTTCACTTGACTAGTAGGACCCTGTTAGGACTCGGATTTTATCGGTTTTTGTCGACTGTGTCGCATCACTTGCCCGTATTGTCCAGGTGAGTTTCGCGGCCCCCTTTTTACTTACTGTTTTACTGTTTTTGGGGGAAATCTGTTTCATTTTTTTTAGTCACATGTTACATGATACATTGATTACATGTGTTATTTTTTTTTATAATGCCCTAAAGTCCCCAATTTTAGGCAATCAATTAGCTGAGCGTAGCCGTTGGGAATTTTGAGTAGTACTACTTGGGTTGACACCCCCGCTCATTGTTTGGTCGCGCCAACCAGAATTGTAGGGTCACTTGGTGTCACACCCCAACCGACGACGGAAACGTCGGGGCGGGACATGTAGACTGTTCATAAGCTCATGGTATGCTAAAATTGTAATAATTAAACAATAAGTTTCATTTCATAACTCAAGTAATCAATTACATCATTTACAAGAATTAAATAATACATAAATCTCTATATTAAAATTTAAGACTAGGTCCTCAACCCTAAGTGAAGTAGCTTGAACCACAACTCAAACAACTGTACCTGAAACATGATAAAATGAGAGGGTCAACTATAAATAGTTGGTGAGCATACATAGGTTTTGACACACAACCAAGTTTAAAGTGTTTTATACAATTCATACGATACACGTGTATAAGGCATTTATGGAGAATCTATAGTTAAACTAAGTGTGTACAATCAAACCTTGTGACTGAGGCATAACACGCAGGTTACCCTAATGTAAAGTCGGTAACAAACACCCTAACCGGGTGGGTTTGTCAGATGCAATAGATCTATCAATGTTAACCGTTGGCTTGTACTGAGTTAATGATTGTACTAATGTCAAGTATATGTAGTCTTAACTCATAGAATTCAAGCATAAAGCACAAATAACACATAGCATCATATTAGTGAATTGTATATGAGTAATTGCAAAGAGTTCAAATTGTAATCATGTTTCACCCCAAAAAGTGTAAAATGTAAAAAGGGGCTATGTAAAACTCACCTGATTCAAAGGTGTAGCTAACACGCGAGGCTAGATAGCAAAGCGATCCTTGAAATCTCACAAGGTTAACCTAGTGTGTAAAGTATATGGATCTAAATTAATAATGTGTACAATAGTCTATGCCAAAGTCTATGATTGAAATGGATATGTGTACGAAGGGTTGGAGTTGTAGGTGTTAGTGGTTTGTACTTAAAAAAAGGTGTTTTATAAAATGAGAAATTGAAATGAATAATCTTAGAATAATTAGGGTTTGGGTTTGAGTAACTAAATAAATTAAATAATTATTATCTATTTATTTAGTGAAAAAAGTAGTGTGAAAATTATATTTATTTAAATATAAATTAAATAAATAATTTTACTTTATTTATTTATTTATGAAGATATGTAAATACTATTGGTTCATAAATTTAAAGCTTAGATATAATCTAAACTCTAAGTGCATTTATAAAAACAATTTACTTAAATAATAAATAAATTTATTTGTATTTATCATTTGAAATATATATGCTAAAATAAATTTAGTTAAAAATTTAAATAGATTATTTAAGCATATATATATATTTAGGTATAGTCTTAATTGATTTTATAATATATAACTTGAATTTATAATAACCTTGTAAAAGTATTAACAAAATTTTGTCTCCAAATTTATACATTAAATGGATGAATTTCTCAAAAAAAATATATAATTTAAGTTGAGTATTTAACAAATAAATTTATAAAAATAGAGATTTTTATGCAAAAATTGTGGAACTTGTTTTATTCTGTTCTAATAAAGGTAGGGTTTATAAAAATAATTTTTTTATAATTTTTTTGGAGCCTTAAAAACGGTTTTTAAAATTTAAACAGGCCCTGGGACTCAAACCCGGGTGGGTTCTAGGGATGAAAACGCACGCAACCACCAGACCAGTGGTCTGGTGGTGTTCAATTGATGGGTTCCGGCGATTTTGAGGGTACTCTGACCGATGTCGAGTTCAACTGTTAACAGACGCGAAAAAAATGGTGTTCCTAGGTTTGAACCCGCGACCTCATGCCTATGAGTTTTGTATTTTAACCAGTGGAACCGGGCAACTGCCTTGATGAGTCTTAAATTGATTAATTATTTTAATGACCAAACCTCAGAACCCTTTCTTCCCCAAATCAAAACTGTGAACCCTAGCTCTTAAATCGATTCAATTAAACAACTGATCGACCTCGGAATCATAGGGCTTTCGTTCCTGGAATCAAAACGATCTCAAAGGTGTAAGAATTACCTGTTACGATTAACCAGAGGGTGAGATCGATTGGAGGTTTCCGAGTTCAAGTTCTTCGATTGGGATTGCAATACAGAGGGGTAATACGTTTGATGTGAGTATTTAAGGAGTTTCTAAAACTTACTGGGATGGTGTACGACTCGTTATATGGATTCAATTTCATTTGTAACTCGTGAATTGGTCCGGATTTGTCTATAACGGTTACGGGGCTTGATATTCGAGTTATTCGGTTAATTTGAAGTGAATTGAGACGCGATTTGGTCCTGTATTCCTAAGAGTCAATGGTGATGCGTGATTTGCGGCCGATTACGTGTTTAAATTCCGCGATTAAAGGATGAATTGGACTCGGTTTGACTCTACGAAGTCAAACCGTTTGAATTTGAAATTGGCCGCTCAACAATTCGAATTGAAATGTTATTTGGGTGTAGGGATGTTCGAAAATCAATTGTGTAAACTCGAAGGGTCCATAATCAGTTGGAATTCGCCGCTGTTTGTCTTGTTTAGCAAGGATCATGAGTTGTTTGAATTTTGGAAGTCAAATTGTAGTCAAAATAAAGGTTAAATGGGTTCAAGGTCAAAGGTAAGGGTTCCAATATAGAATTCAAATGATGATTGGGGGTTTAAAAGTGTTTCAAGGCATTCAAGATGGGTTAAAGACTAATTTATTTGACTTAAATTCTATTTATTTATTCGTAACATATATACAAAATAAATATCTTGGGTTATCATTTATAAAAGGATTTAAATTTTCATTTTAATAAAATCACTAAATTGTATAACAGGTTCATTTAATCCAGTATGTGTATTTATATTTAGATTGATAAATATCTATACAAAGGATGTAAATATATCATTAAGTTCATAAAATCTTATTTTCGATTTACTTTTTTATAATAAAGTATCTATAGATATATATGTTATATATACTTATGGAGTCGTATATGGAAACTTTGAACTGATACATGTTTAAAACTAAATTAAATAAACGAAATTAATATGCCATTCCGAATTAAGCAAGCTCGGAATAGAAATGAAGTATCATTATTGTTTAATTTTATAATAAAATAATATTAGAAAAATCATGGATGTTCCTAGTTGAGAGAATTTCGTCCCGAAATTTATTTGATGGCGGCTACTGAATTAGGAAAGAGATGAATTTGGATCCTCCACTAGTTGTGATTATCGGTTTGGGGATTATAACTGATAGCAAGACTTAGTGTTTGATATTCAGGCTCAGGAATGTCGATGATGAATTAAGTGTTGCAATGAACTGATGGTGGGTATTTTGAATCCTAAAGGTGAAATGTGTTACTTTGAATGGATTTGATGGGAACTTGATAATTAGGGTTTGTTTAGGATGTAATCTAATATGCTCAAAGTTGTCGGTATTTCACAGCCACTGGTCTAGGTCAAATCTTTCGCGTGACACGAATAACGCTACTTCTGATGATATGATAGGGCACTTATATATAGGAAGTACCATCGGCGTATCCACCATGCTCTTGGCATATCATATTAGTTTCGTTGTTATATATCACGACGGGTTTTAGGTCACAACACACGACAAAATTTTCTATATTTTCCATGCGCTGATCTTTATAATTCCGTGTGCACCCGTAATTACTCAAATCAACGCATGGTCCGTATAGATCCTTCCGTTGTGTGCGAGTCAAAAAGGGCACAATTTCACTCAGTTCATGTCTATTGTTTTCACATAACAGTTGCTAAAAAGTAACTATGTCCTTAAGTAGGCAGATCAGTTAGCAACCTAAGGTAATAAAGTAGTATCACCTAAAGCCCCATAGTTTACCCGTGTTTGAAACAAGAATACGTCAACCACCGAGTTGTTTTAAAGTGCTCCAGCTAAAGGTTCAATATGTTATGGTTTTCAAGTTTGGTGAACAAAGTGTATGACTATGCTTCATGTATATTGTGACCAATCAATTGCAACAATTGTAAGTAACCTAGATTCATGTATAATGTAAACACACAAGTCTCATGTATAATCTAGTGTCATGTAACTTGTAATCAAATAGATGTCATGTGTAACGTATACATCATGTATTTTGTAAGTCAATAAGCTTTCACGTGTAATGTAAACAAGGTGGTATCATGTGTATTGCAAGTAATCAAGTTTCATGTATTATGTAATCAGTCCAGTGGAACATGTGTTGCAAATAATCAAGTTTCATGTATTATGTAATCGGTGTAGTATTGGGTATAATGGAAATAACTAAGTTTCATGTATTATGTGATCGTGTTATGTATATTGTGAACGTGCGTACGTAAATTATTGAATTTCGAGTGTGACGTGTACTACCGAGTTTTGTATGTAATCAGGTGGTGCGGAGAAGTGTGTAGTTTGGCGTTCGTGTAAAATGTGGTAGTTAGGTTCTAGCTCTTTAAGTCTCGTTGAGGTTTTTAGGGATGGTTGATGTCTAAGCGGTATGGGTCGTCTCTTGAAGCGGCAAGTGAAAGATAACGAGGAGGTTCTGAAAACATTCGGGGAAATGTGTTTACAAATACTGATCTTTGTTTGAAAATAGGAATTTGTAAATTGTTCTTGGTTGTAGATATATAAAGTAATGAAACTATTGAGTTAAATAATCTAAATAAATAGACAATTCTTAGAAAAAAAAATATTTTAATTTAAATTTTCAATTATTAATAAGAAAATATTTTTAAGAGGAATTATTGGCTAAACTAGTAGTCGTATATTAATTTAGCCAGAGTTTATAAATGATTACTTTAATGGGGAATATCATAAATATTTATCAATTCGAAATAGCATTTTTATAAAATAGGTTGTATTAAGTTCCCTTTCACAGAGAAAATGTTTATGGGAGAATTTATATTTATAATATTCTCTAAAAGTTTGATATTTGGTTTGAAAATAACGAGGTTGTTTAAATCTAATAGGATGATTTGTTTATGAGAGAGATTGTCGGTAGTGTACTAAATCGTATTGAATGAAGAAGGTGATACTTGGAAAATCTTGATGAAAATGTGATGGGTGTAATTCACACTCAACGTGTCAAATCAATGAATAATAACTTTAGAGTTGGAATATATAAAATTGATTGAATGCTGAAATGTTTAAACATTACTCAAAACATAGGGGAATGGTTCTCAAATTGAAAATTTAAAGACAATAAATAGAAATTTCTGCTAACGCCTCTGATAGTTTCCCACTAGAAGGAAGATAATCACCAAGACGAGCACCGCTATGGTCACTCGGGTAGCCGATCTGGTTTCAGCTCTAGCTGTTTCTGTGCGATTCTCTAGTACTTCTTTTTCGAGAATGGAGATTAACTCCTTTTGGTACCCTAATTGGTTTGCTAGGCTATCCATTCTTTGTCCTTGCAAGTCGTGCCTTATCTCATGCTCCATCCTTTGCCTCTCGAACTCTGAGGTCCTCACATATTGGTGAACATCATCGATTGGAATTCCCATAGCACTAGCAGGTGCCACGGTACGCCTTGCCCAAGGGTTAGGATGGTACGGGTCGGGCATTAGATATGGGTCTCTTAGTGAAGGTGGTAGCTGAGTGGATAGGTGTGGTGTCTGGTACTGGTTTCTGGGTGATTCAGATGTTCGAAATCTTGGGCCAGTGTTCCTTACGTTAAGCCTTTGCCTAGCAGCTCCGGGTGTTGGTAACCGATACCCAGGTGACCCGTCGTCTTCTTGCCAATCAGATTCTACTCTGGGATGGTATACTGGGGAGGAAGGAGTGTAGGAGTCCATGTCTAGCAGGAAAAGCATTGAAAAGGTTGTAAGTGATAATGAAATACTGGGTGTTAAATATAGAAGTTCTCATAGGTTTAGAGTTTGACTACTCACAATACCGAGTCTTTACAATAGTATTTTAGATATACACTTGACCTATAAGAAATGCATCCCTGAGGAGAATTCCCAAGAAAGAGGGGTGGGTCACAAAGACACACTTAAGTTCCCTGTCTTTCCTTAGCCAGAATCCCTCATAAGCCTACACACTCTTCCAGCCATCATGTATTAATAGTACTATTGTTGGGCTCATGGTCATGATGAGAATTATTATGGACTAGGCCTTGTGGCCCAAATGTAAGGTTTACGCATTTCAGTGGACTTATTCTTCTTGGAGAATGGGTGAGCTTCTTAGTCTATTATTAATGGGTATTAGGCCCAATAGTTTAAGCCTTTGTTTACATAAAGTGATGGTATCATGTGTGTGAGTTCAAAGGTGTATGGAGAATTTGGTGTGTATGTGTGTGTGTTTAACTTAGGATAACACTTTAGTGAAACACATAGGTAGCATGTAGAGAGTAATGAATGTAAGCACAAGAGTTACCAAGTAGTGTGACACATAAACTATCAAGTATTGTAACATGTATTGAAATTACTTAGGATAACATGTAAAAATATTCAAACAAGTATTAATCATGCAATTCATATAGTAGTATGGTATATTGTGGGTGTCCTAAGGTTATAGTCTATGTCAAGAGTGTCTAATAACCTAATTCCCTATAACCAAGGCTCTGATACCAATCTGTCACACCCCAACCGACGGCGGAAACGTCGGGGCGGGACATGTAGACTGTTCATAAGCTCATGGTTTGCTAAAGTTGTAATAATTAAACAATAAGTTTCATTTCATAACTCAAGTAATCAATTACATCATTTACAAGAATTAAAGAATACATAAATCTCCATATTAAAATTTAAGACTAGGTCCTCAACCCTAAGTGAAGTAGCTTGAACCACAACTCAAACAACTGTACCTGAAACATGATAAAATGAGAGAGTCAACTATAAATAGTTGGTGAGCATACATAGGTTTTGACACACAACCAAGTTTAAAGTGTTTTATACAATTCATACGATACACGTGTATAAGGCATTTATGGAGAATCTATAGTTAAACTAAGTGTGTACAATCAAACCTTGTGACTGAGGCATAACACGCAGGTTACCCTAATGTAAAGTCGGTAACAAACACCCTAACCGGGTGGGTTTGTCAGACGCAATAGATCTATCAATGTTAACCGTTGGCTTGTACTGAGTTAATGATTGTACTAATGTCATGTATATGTAGTCTTAACTCATAGCATTCAAGCATAAAGCACAAATAACACATAACATCATATTAGTGAATTGTATATGAGTAATTGCAAAGAGTTCAAATTGTAATCATGTTTCACCCCAAAAAGTGTAAAATGTAAAAAGGGGCTATGTAAAACTCACCTGATTCAAAGGTGTAGCTAACACGCGAGACTAGATAGCAAAGCGATCCTTGAAATCTCACAAGGTTAACCTAGTGTGTAAAGTATATGGATCTAAATTAATAATGTGTACAATAGTCTATGCCCAAGTCTATGATTGAAATGGATATGTGTACGAAGGGTTGGAGTTGTAGGTGTTAGTGGTTTGTACTTAAAAAAAGGTGTTTTATAAAATGAGAAATTGAAATGAATAGTCTTAGAATAATTAGGGTTTGGATTTGAGTAACTAAATAAATTAAATAATTATTATCTATTTATTTAGTGAGAAAAGTAGTGTGAAAATTATATTTATTTAAATATAAATTAAATAAATAATTTTACTTTATTTATTTATTTATGAAGATATGTAAATACTATTGGTTTATAAATTTAAAGCTTAGATATAATCTAAACTCTAAGTGCATTTGTAAATACAATTTACTTAAATGATAAATAAATTTATTTGTATTTATCCTTTGAAATATATATGCTAAAATAAATTTAGTTAAAAATTTAAATAGATTATTTAAGCATATATATATTTAGGTATAGTCTTAATTGATTTTATAATATATAACTTGAATTTATAAAAACCTTGTAAAAGTATTAATAAAATTTTGTCACCAAATTTATACATTAAATGGAGGAATTTCTCAAAAAAAAATATAATTTAAATTGAGTATTTAACAAATAAATTTATAAAAATAGAGATTTTTATGCAAAAATTGTGGAACTTGTTTTATTCTGTTCTAATAAAGGTAGGGTTTATAAAAATAATTTTTTTATAATTTTTTTGGAGCCTTAAAAACAGTTTTTAAAATTTAAACAGGCCCTGGGACTCGAAGCCGGGTGGGTTCAGGGGATGAAAATGCACGCAACCACCAGACCAGTGGTCTGTTGGTGTTCAATTGATGGGTTCTGACGATTTTGAGGGTACTCTGACCGAGGTCGAGTTCAACTGTTAACAGACGCGAAAAAAATGGTGTTCCTGGGTTTGAACCCGCGACCTCATGCCTATGAGTTTTGTATTTTAACCAGTGGAACCGGGTAACTGCCTTGATGCGTCTTAAATTGATTAATTATTTTAACGACCAAACCTCATAACCATTTCTTCCCCAAATCAAAACTGTGAACCCTAGCTCTTAAATCGATTCAATTAAACAATTGATCGACCTCGGAATCATAGGGCTTTCGTTCCTGGAATCAAAACGATCTCAAAGGTGTAAGAATTACCTGTTACGATTAACCAGAGGGTGAGATCGATTGGAGGTTTCCGAGTTCAAGTTCTTCGATTGGGATTGCAATACAGAGGGGTAATACTTTGATGTGAGTATTTAAGGAGTTTCTAAAACTTACTGGGATGGTGTACGACTCGTTATATGGATTCAATTTCATTTGTAACTCGTGAATTGGTCTGGATTTGTCTTTAACGGTTACGGGGCTTGATATTCGAGTTATTCGATTAATTTGAAGTGAATTGAGACGCGATTTGGTCCTGAATTCCTAAGAGTCAATGGTGACGCGTGATTTGCGGCCGATTACGCGTTTAAATTCCGCGATTAAAGGATGAATTGGACTCGGTTTGACTCTACGAAGTCAAACCGTTTGAATTTGAAATTGGCCGCTCAACAATTTGAATTGAAATGTTATTTGGGTGTAGGAATGTTCGAAAATCAATTGTGTAAACTCGAAGGGTCCATAATCAGTTGGAATTCGCCGCTGTTAGTCTTGTTTAGCAAGGATCATGAGTTGTTTGACTTTTGGAAGTCAAATTGTAGTAAAAAATAAAGGTTAAATGGGTTCAAGGTCAAAGGTAAGGGTTCCAATATAGAATTCAAATGATGATTGGGGGTTTAAAAGTGTTTCAAGGCATTCAAGATGGGTTAAAGACTAATTTATTTGACTTAAATTCTATTTATTTATTCGTAACATATATACAAATAAATATCTAGGGTTATCATTTATAAAAGGATTTTCATTTTAATAAAATCACTAAATTGTATAACAGGTTCATTTAATCCAGTATGTGTATTTATATTTAGATTGATAAATATCTATACAAAGGATGTAAATATATCATTAAGTTCATAAAATCTTATTTTCGATTTACTTTTTTATAATAAAGTATATATAGATATATATGTTATATATACTTTTGGAGTCGTATATGGAAACTTTGAACTGATACATGTTTAAAACTAAATTAAATAAACGAAATTAATATGACATTCCGAATTAAGCAAGCTCGGAATAGAAATGAAGTATCATTATTGTTTAATTTTATAATAAAATAATATTAGAAAAATCATGGATGTTACACTTGGGTGCAAAGTTAGCCAATTTTTTTAGGCGGTTGTTTGCATTAGACTTCCGTATGGGGTACTTTATTTTTTTGTCGAGGCTTTGATTGCGGCTCATGGTAATATGTTGTCTAATACATGTGTACTCGATCAATGGATTTTTGATCACTTTGGATTTTTATCCGAAACTTTTTATAGAGTCGCAAAACCTGCGAACTCACCAACTATTTATATAGTTGACCCGTTTTCGAAACATGCTTTCAGGTAAACAGAATTGAAGAAAAGATTTTTATGAGGGCACGCTTTTGGATTAGAACTATTGTTTCTAGTTATGATTATATATTTTGGTTGTAGTCAGGCATTTAGACACTTTGTACTGTTTTAGAGATTTTACTTGTATTTGTACTTTCGTTAGAAGCATGTAGTATGGTTCAATGTAATACACAATTTTCCTTTAAGTTTCTCTTATACTTGTGTTCAATGCAATATACCGGTTATATCACATACTTCCGCCTTGTTGGGGTGTGACACTATGAGGGAAGTTTGTCATCAATTGAGAAATGACTGCTGCCCCCTTATTAGAAATACCCAGCACGTGTGGTGAATCAATGTATGTCAGGAAGGAAGGGAGGTTATGATACACTCATCATAAACGTATCATCAGCTGTGTATGCCCTGATTAACAACGTGAATTTTAACTTTTCAAGAGTTGTTTTTGACAAAATGAAGAGTAATTTGATGGGCAAGAAGAAGGCCATGTTTCTGATGTACCCAAGGTTTCTTCAAAATCATCATAAATAGGAATCATGTCAAATTGGTTCCAACATTAGGGAGGCTATTCATCAAATCTATGGACAAGAACGTATTTTCTTACATGGTAATGAACATAGGGGGGAACTTTTCTCAATCTTACACCGGTTGAGAAATTTGGTGCCTTTACTGAAACTGAGGGCGTTCAACAACAACAATCACCCCAAAAACAACTACAACAAGCACAACCACAACAACAACAACCACCACAACAACATCCTCAACAACAAGTACAACAACAGTCACGTCGACGACGTCGGCACCAACAACAAGAGGTTCCTTTTCAAGTTGAGAAACCTGTAGAAAACGTCCAGGTTGAGGCTCCTGAAGTAAACATTCAAATTCCTCTTCAGGAAAACATTCAAGCTGAAGATCCAATGATTCCAGATGTTGAATTAGCTGATGAACATAACCAAGATTATGACTTTGATTTTGGTGGGCAATCTTATGTTGAAGATATGCAAAATGTCTGACTTGAAGATCTTAATTTTGACTCTAAACCGAGAGTTAGATAGAAGGATCTGAGAATTTAACTAAACATGCTGAGAATTTGACAGAAGATACAGAGAATATAGAAGGAGACTCTGAAGGAGAAACATTTAACTCATCCAAAACAGAGAGTGAACATGAAGAAGTACCGATAAACAAATATCACAGGAGCTTATTAATCAAGAGAAAAGTGGTTGCGAATCTGAACAAATATCACCACTTCGTCTCGACATTCAAGGATACTTTCGATGAAGATTATGATTTCAATGTTGATCTTAATCCGAGGAAGAGAGCCAAAGTATATGAACAATCACAACTCCCGCAACAAACCATGCCAGTCTCACCACCACCCGTCACACAACCGCTTGATAAGGGAAGGGCCAAAGTTGATAATACATCATCACATCAATGTGAGCCTGTAAATGTTGATGCCCTGCAACAAAGAGTATTTCCGTTTGAACAAGATTTTGTGACTAAAGAGCTAAAGATTGAAAAGTTATCTAGAGAATCTAGTGCCAAAGATAAAAATATTGAGGACCTAAGGAAGATTATAAACATTCATAATGGTTAGATCAAGAGTATGAAAGAAAATATAGTGTATGTTTTCAAGGAGTTAGAGAAGATCAAGAAAAAGAAAGAAAATTAAAAGAAGAGAAAGGACGGTTGTGGGGGTGACTGTGGTAATGATGATGGTGGAAATAGTGGTAAGAGAGATGAAGACTAGGCCGAACATAACAAAGACGAAGGTGTTACCGAAGACCTATCTAGAGCTATGGTTCAGTATGAGCTTATGTCTGAAGAAGCTAAGAGAGGAGCACAAAAATCTAAAAATGACTTATCATTCGATTTTGAAAAGGAGTTGGATGAAGACATGGAGAAATCTAATTCCATGGCTAATCTGCTCTTCTTGAATGATGACGAGTCAGTTGTTAATGATGATATGTTTACGGGGGAGCTGGATCCGGAGTATGCCGAGATGTTTGCTAACATCAATGTCGAGGCTGATCTCCCCAGTTTAACTGTGTACATTAATGCCCAAGGAAAGGAAATTACTGGTATTGGCAGCAAATTATTCACTGAAGGTAATTCTCCTCCTATCGTGGAGTCTTCTGCTGATCCTATCGTGGAATCGTCATCAAAAATTACTGAGGAGTCGGCATCTTCTGCTCAAACTGAACGTATTATCTCTACAGAAGAAAATAATAAATGGTTCAAGGTAATTCCTCTGCGGATTCTTCATTATACCACTACTTCAGAGGAACTATATGATAAATGAAATGATCGCTCAAACATTCTTAGCTGGATGTTTGATGCTGAGAAAGACTTATCCCTGGTGAAGAGGGTGAACGGAAGAATTGAATATTATAAATCACCTCATGATTTTGGATCCTTGCCAAGATACGACTTTTACAGGTTAAATAAAGTGTCAGTTTACAATCCTGATGAAGTTGGCAAGGTTTGGAACTTTCATACATTTATGGATAACGAGGGTATGAACGGTTTCAAGAATGTAAAGCTACCATAGTAAAAAAGAAAGAAATCTAAAATAATAATTGATTCCATCACAAATAAGCCTCTGATTGTCCCAAAACAGTGAAGATCGTTCATGTGCATTAAGCATTGCTATATGACACTTACAGTAGCTCGAGTATTGGTCTTATAGTCCATCATCTGGGCATGTTGACATTCACTACACTGATAGAGATTTTGTAATTCCTGATCCTATGGAGTTGCTAAAGGTTGGGAAGAAAGACATGTTAAGGCTTGAGAAGAAGAGACTGTTTATGCTAGAGTCAAATGAACGAGAGGCCTCTATGCAGGAGGTGGAGATCATACTGTCGATTTTGAAATATTATGATTGCTTTGAGTGCATAAGCCTAGGGGGAGATTGTAAGGACTAAACCTAATAGGCTGAAGCATCAAAGAATTACCGAGTTGTTCAGAAGACGAAAGATTGAAAATTATAGAGGTTTGAGAGAACTTCGTTTTGTAAAGTTCTCGGCCCGAGAACTTTAGGCCGAGTACTTGAAGTTCTCGTGAAGCCGAAGCCCATAGTATAGCGAGAACTTTTGTAATTAGGGTTAGCCGAGTAGTTTTACGATTTGTACTTATATTTAGTTATTATATTCAATATACAAAGGCGTTTAACAGTGAATTCCATCTCGTCCCCTTTGATACTTGCTTGTTGTGTGTTGATTCTGATTCCACCTGACTTAACGCATTATTGAATCCGCTGATTGAAGATCCTACGCAGAACCCAGACCTTACAAGTTCTTTCTAATCCTTTTACATGTTCCCTGAGTATCAATATATATCCGCCCTCTTTCCTTCTTTTGGTGGGAATCCATTTAGCAAGCATTTAATGCTTTTACTGTTTGATGGAAATGTTGTCGACGGCGGGCCTGAGCCTTAATGGCTCTTATCTAGTGGTCAAAAGAATCTTCCTTTTGTTCTTGATTGATTGTTTCGGCTCTTATCAGAAATGATGTGACTTCCTCTGTCCTCATTAAATGCTTATTGTCCTCCACATTTAATGAGGGTGCAGTACATTCTACTACTTCCGTCTCTTCTACCATTTCCGTCCCTTCTTCCATGGTCATGGGGGGTTACCCCTACATCCTTCAATATGAAATCGTCCCCAAAGAGCACCGGGAATGGATCATCAGTCGTTTTGTGCAAGCAAGGGGATTAGAGAAACCATAATGCATTGTTACGGGATTAGGGCTTCATGTAAGAAAGCCATTTTCGGAAATGGCAAGAACGGCCCTTCAGGTCTTTCCCATTTGCAAAGTGTATTAAGAGTCTAATAATACCCTCCATGGATCCTCCAAGAAGAATGAAATGACATAAGACACCCCTCATGCATCCTTGGTTAACCCCTTTAGCCCTTGTACATGAATTACGTTAATCGTTCCTTCATTTACGTACACGTACACACTTTACATAGGAAAACGTTCGAGAAACGGGTCATTAGATGTAAAAAGATGTATATTTTTCTTCTTGACTTTGGGGGGACCACGCATGTGAATTAGGCTAGAAATTGAAAACCCCCGGTACTCAATCTTCATTCCGAGGGGTAGAATCGTGCGCCTGAAAATGAATTGGGTGACGGATCGTCACCGCCCATGATGGTCTGTCGCGAGCCCTATATGAAAATTAGGTTAGAAAAATGGTGACGGACCGTCACCACCCATGACGGTCCGTCACATGCTCTTTTGCACAAAAATTTAATTTTCACATGTTAAAAAAAACAAATTCAATTTAAACAATTTTATGTTAATTTAATTTAACAATGTAATTCTTTTAACAATTTTCAATTTTAATTAAAGATATAAAACAAAATAAAAAAAGAGAAAAATTTAATCTATTGTTTTGTAATTTCATTATATTTAAAAAAAAAAAATTATATACGAATCATAAAAAAAATTAATTAATGTAGTTTTTTCAACTTGTAAATTAATTTCTTTTTTTAATTTTCTGTAAAATTTTAATTAATCTTTGTAAACTTTAATAACTTGTAAATTATTTTTAGTACATATTTTCTTCTGTAAATTTTAAAAAAAAATTCAAAAAAATTATATCGGCAGTCACAAGTTCGGTCGCAGGTTTAGTACTAACACTCAGCTGCAGAATATGGCGTCGTCGTCTCAGGCCCAAAACAGGCCCGCACTCAGGAGGATTCACCGGCTCGGACCGACGCAGATCACTCCGATACACCAGCAGCACCACCGCTACCGCCACTACATACACACGCCCTACTCAGTTTCGCGCCAGGGACCACACAACACGACCGGCTGGCCCTGATGGTGAGCGCCCCATTACATGCTAGCAAGACGATTGACTGGGTGCTCATGGCCTAGCTAGGCGTGAGGGAGAGGTTGCAGCAGCTACTGCCAGCACACTGGAGGCAGCTAGTGGACATCCCGAGGGAGCAGCACGTGGAGCTCGTATTGGAGTTCTTCTTGACATTCCAGCTGCACCGAGGGCACTTGACGACAGCGATAGCCGTCGAGTTCAGCCTAGGCAGGACAATGCACCACATGTCCATTAGTCAATTCTCCACATGGATCAGTCTATACACAGAGGACGAGATGAGTCTGCCCATCTTCATCGAGAGATTGTGCACCGTGGTCACACGGGAGAGCAACCTCGATGTGATGCAGCAACAACTCATTGGCTGGTGACCGACCATCGGCGACGGGGTCTGGTGCCTGAGCTTCTCGGATTCATTGATACATGATCTGGTGTATCATTACATACACCGCATTATTACATGCATGATCACCGGACGCCACCAATTCCTTTCGGTACTATCCTCCATGACGACCGTCCATGGAGTATACGTAATGTTCATGACGACTGTCGTGAAGTATACGTAGTGCCTTTATCATGAAGACCGTCTATGATGCAGACAAAATACACTAAGGGTCACACCTACCGTATGAGTAACCGTCGTTACCCTTAACACATTGAACCAGTTGTACAACCGTTGGCTAGCCACAAAGGCCCCTATAAAGGTGTTGCCAAGCATACGCTAACATATGTCCCCAAAGGAACCCTTCCCTTCCCTTTCTAAGATATAAACAATGTAATGACTTACAAAACTTTCACCTTCGTACATTTATTAAAAACATTCCTTAACTTTTACTAAACTTTCATAAACATCTTCACTTGCATAAAACACTCTTTTTCCTGCTTTATCTTTCTTTTAACACTCCCTTCACTTTCATTTTTTAACACACAATTATAATAAACACTTCCTATACTTTCATTTATTAACACACAATTATAATAAACACTTTACACAATATGCACACCACCCCAAAAGTAGGCATAAAAGGGGATCTAAAACTCACCTGGTTACTCGTAATTAAATTTGAAATTGAAACATCCCAAAAATCCGAAAGATAATGGTTCGGGTTAGTGAGTGACCCGAGCCTCTATTAAATAAAACGGGTAGCAAGGTTTGTCACATAAGGTGTGTTTCAACGAGAATAAAATACACGGTTAGTCGTTTAAAAAGTTAACTCGAGATCGAAACGCACAAGATGGAAATGGAGGGACCCGGACGAAAGATTTAAGGGTCCCTAGGTCTTTGTTGACCTAGGGTGTGCAACGACCGAGAACATAAAGAGAGCGAGAGAGAGAGCCGGTGACAGGAAGGGAGGAAGACGACGGAAGAAGGTGATCCGGTGAATGTGACTTTCGGAACACAACCAGGTAATTCTCGTTTACATTTTTATCACGTTCTTGTGTGTCATTTTGCGTGGGATTACGATTAGGGTTTCAAGTTCGGTGGTGTATAGTGGTCGGCGATGGCTAGGAGGTGGTGCGTGTGCGACGGTGACCGACGGCAAGAGGGGACTCGGTGGTGCCTATGGATGGTAGCAGGTGGCGATGATCGGAGGTGATGGTGCATCGGGCTATGGTGACCTGGTTGGCGTGGTGATCGACTGCGGAAGAGGGAGGGAGAGAGAGGGTGATGAGCTATGGCGGAGCCCAGAGGAGGCGGTGCGGCTGCCGACGGCTACTGTGGTGGTGCACCATGTTGGAGGACGGTAGAGGACGGAGACGATGGTGTCTCCGGCATGTAGAGTGGCTCAGAGGGAGACCATCGGTGGTGGTAGTGGTTATGTTAGCCGGGTAGGGCTTGTCTAGGGTTTTGTATGGGATACGTGCATACATGGGAACCCGGCTCAGGTACACATGTTCTAAGCGGGTCATAAACGATCCGGCCCGTGTATTCGTGGAGCTAGGATTCGATGAGGGGAATGACGAGTAGTTGAGACGGATTGTGGAGTTTGTATTTTATATATTATCCGACGTACTATTAGAACGTAATCTGATCATGTGATCTTACGTTTGACATGTTTGGTTTATAGCAAGAACGCACGGGTTTTAGCACAGTAGTGGATCTTCGTAACGAGTGAGTTTCTAATCCCCTTTTTACTTGTTTTTGGGGCTATCTTGCATACTTACACGTTTTATCGTATAATTTATTGTGTTATGAGAAATGGGTTGAACCTGTCTAGTTTTACGAGTTAACTATATTTTTGTAAACGAATCTAAGGGTCAATGTGGTGTCCGTAGGTTTTGTGGGTTAGAAGTCGGTATGACACTGGTGTGTCTTATAATGACTCATTTGGGGTAAGTTAGGTGTTGTGTCTATACATTATGTGGGTACGTCTAGGGTATGTGTTTGGTTACACATCTAGTGGTCCACGTAAGGATGGTGAGTTGTAGTACATGTTTATGTAATGTCATGTGTGTATACTTGTTGTTTGTGTGCTAGCATCGTTGCCCATGTAATACGGCCAACGGTGATTTGAAGGAGTCGATCCTTCGGAGTTTTCACCATGAGGGTGACGTGGCAGTCATCATGTGGATGACGTAGTAGTCACTTTGTGATGTGACGAGGCCCTGTGGGGGCAGAATTGAGACCCAGTGGGGGTGCTCAGAGAGTTAGGAATACCTTGACGAGGGTAACCCTGACGAGGGTAACCCTGATAAGGGTGATATTGATAAGACTGGTGAAATCCTTCAAAGTTATGTGTTAGATTTATTGTATGTTAAATCTTGATAGGCCTTAGTGATGAGGCAATGATGTGATAGTAATATTAATCTGTGTGCTTGGTATTGATTATTGTGATGTCGTGTTTACGATGGGTGTGTTGGTAGACCTTGTGAGAGTCTTGTCTAGGACTTGTCAGGTCTATATTTAGGAGTCGGTTGGGTTAACCAGTCTTCGTGTTGATAGGTGTGGGGTAGGTCACAAGTTGGTAGTGTAGTAAGTTCGATCCAAATCGGTGAGACTTATGGGTTATGGTTATGGGTTGAGTCGTGGGTTGTTTGACTCTCAAGGGAGTTGAAATATTTTAGGTAACTTGGGTTACCAGTATTTTAATAAATGGAGAATTATTTTATAACCAACGTGACGGTCTTGAGTTCAAATAAATGACGTTTGAGACGAGAAGGTTTTTGTTTAAGATAAACTGTTAGAACTCACTCAACGTAGTTGACTTTGTATGTACGTTAGATTGTTTTGCAGGTGAGTTCGTGTGGCGATGTATCTTGGCTTTAGGTGCATGACTACTCGTGTCGGTGTGAGGGCATTTGTACGGTAATGTAAAGAATAACAACGATTTTAAAATACAAATACTGTTTTGAGTCAAGATTTCCACTTCATGATTTATAAAGAGTTAAGTACTTTTAAATCAGTACATTGTGATGTGATCCAACTATATGGTGCCTGGTTTGGGGCCTTACAGAAATGGAAGTCTAGGCTAGGTCACGTGCTAAACGATCTGCATAAAAGTCAACACACGAAATTTATCAACTTTAGCTAGTGTTGTCTGACACTAGTGTCGCCCCCTAGTGTCGTTCGACACTAGTGTCGTGGACAGTGTCGCAGGCTAGTGTCGCCAGATAGTGACGTAGGACTAGTGTCATCCGACATTGTCTCCACACTTAGTGTCCTCGCAACTTTCGTTGTGGACTTAGTGTCGCCATCTTCCCAAGGCCCTGACTAGTGTCGCCTGATGGGCTAGTGTCACCACCTTAGTGTCGCACTTGAACATCAAGCAATCCAGGCGCCTTTTTGATCCAAGATCGTAACTTTTTACGTCCAAATCCTTTATCTAGCTTCCGTGAAGCAAGATCTATACTTTTTAGCCTTTTTACACATGTAAAAGTTTATCCTTTGAGTGTAAAATCTATCCTTCGATTCTTACCTGATGTTGCTCTTATTCTTCACTATTCAACTCTAGAAATCACTTAGGATGAGAATCAATCAACAAAGGAAGCTTCATGGTGATTTTCTTTACTCTCTCTCTCTCCCTCTCTCCCTCTCTCTCTCTATAGAAGTGTGGTGTTGAAGGTGGAGAATGAAATGAGGGAGAGGGTAGCGGCTAGGGTTAAGGCCTTCCCCTCCCTTTTTCGGTCTTTCGCTTCTTGCTTCATTTGGTCCTTGATCTTTGCTTCCTCATTTACAAACCCACGATCAAAGTGTCGGTTTTCAGGATGTTACATCAACGGTCAAAAAGAGGACAACGACTATGTTTTATGTGGTGATCGATTTGTGGAATGCGACAATGATCCACCACAGTCGCTTGAAAAGTGTGACGTTTAGCATGGTGGGAGGCAAGGGTGTTGCCGTGACCCACTATTCCACATCACCCTCATCGCACATCGGGGGGGGGGGGGGGGAGGAGGGTATAACACATACCCTTATTCGTTTTAAAAGAATACAACATTTTATGACAAATATTTCAACTATTTTTTTAGAACGACGAATTTCATTACTCATGTGATACTTGAACCCAAGATCTCTAAACCTAGATGTTTTAAGAGGCTTTGCCTCTATCACTTGCCACCAATCCCAGTGGTAACTAATTATTTTTATTAATGATCACATATTTAAAAGCTCTTTAATAAGATAGAATTAAAAATGATAGGAGAATATAATGTGATGATTGTCGATTGATGGATATATTATTAATAAAGATTTTTATGTATAAATTTGTAACTAAAAAGTTAGCCCAGCGCTTCGCGGTGGCGAGAGGCGCACCTTAAACGGTTGAGGCGGTGACATTAACATGGCTAAACACAAAAAGAAACGTGGTTAAGTACATGGAAGAAACGTAAGAAGTTACGACGACTCGGTTGTGGAGATCGAAATATAGATAAAAGACAATTATATAAAGGAACCGATGTTTTTCAGTCGGTTTCGGTCTAATTCTTCACGGTACTAACACATTATTAGTCGATATAATCCACGACATCTAAAAAATATCCTACATTGAATACGACTCTGTTTTTAATTAAATTTATACCGGAACGTCAAGAAAATAAATTAACTAACGAACGAAAGTTATTGAGAAAAAATCAGATTATATATTCTATAGGGGATAAAAGCGAATCTTTAGAAACTTGAAGGGGTCTAAGTTCCAATCTACAAAGTTAAGGGTGAATATTGCCATTTCTTAAAAGTGAGGGGGTGGAGTGGTCGGAGGCAAAAAGCCACCGACACTTCATTTTAAGAATTGTAATTTTTAATAAATATATATATATATATATATATATATATTACATTGATACTTTTATAAATTAAAAAAATATTATTATTATATGATTGGTTAGAATTGGTTTCTTATTAGTTTTTACGGTTTTTACATAACTATGTGGTTTTCTTATGAACCCTTCTCTCTCTCTATTTATATATATATATATATACAACACCCACACACACACTAGGTTAGATCCCCGTGTATTACACGGGGTGAATACAACTTATCCGTTTTAAAAGAATACAACATTTTATGACAAATATTTCAACTATTTTTTTAGAAGGACGAATTTATTTACTCTTATGAGACTTGAACCCAAGACCTCCAAACTTATGTGTCTCAAGAGGCTTTGCCTCTATCATTGGCCACCAACCTCGGTGGTAACTAACTAATATTAAAAATGATAACATATTTAAAAGCTCTTTAATAAGGTAGAATTAATAATGATAGGAGAATATAATGTGATGATTGTCGATTGATGGATATATTATTAATAAAGATGTTTTATGTATAAAGTTGTAAGTAGAAAATCAGCACTGTGCTCCGCGGCGGTGAGAGGCGGACCTTAAACGGTTGAGGGGGAGACATTAACATGTCTAAACACAAAAAAAAACGTGGTCAAGTACATGAAAGAAACGTATGAATTTACGGCAACTCAGTTGTGGAGATCGAAATATAGATAAAAGACAATTATATAAAGGAATCGATGTTTTCAGTCGGTGTCGGTCTCATTCTTCACGGTACCAACACATTATTAGTCGATATAACCCAAGACACCTAAAAATATCATACATTGAATACTACTCTGTTTTTAACGAAATTTATACCGGAACGTCAAGAAAAAAATTTAACTAATGAACGAAAGTTATTGAGGAAAAATCAGATTATATATTATAGGGGATAAACGCGAAACTTTAGAAACTTGAATGGGCACAAGTTCCAATCTACAAAGTTAAGGGTGAATATTGTCATTTCTTGAAAGTGAGGGGGTGGAGTGGTCGGTGGCAAAAAGCCACCGACACTTCATTTTAAGAGTTGTAATTTTTAATAAAATGGCTAAATATATATATATATTACATTGATAGTTTTACAAATAAAAAAATATTATTATTATATGATTGGTTAGAATTGATTTTCTTACTAGTTTTCACGATTTTCACATAACTATGTGGTTTTCTTATATAGGAGAATATAATGTGAGGATTGTCGATTGATGGATATATTATTAATAAAGATGTTTTATGTATAAAGTTGTAAGTAGAAAATTAGCCCCGCGCTCCGCGACGGCAAGAGACGGACCTTAAACGGTTGAGGGGAGACATTAACATGTCTAAACACATAAAAAACGTGGTTAAGTAAATGAAAGAAACGTATGAAGTTACGGCAACTCGGTTGTGAAGATCGAAATATAGATAAAAGACAATTATATAAAGGAATCGATGTTTTTCAGTCGGTGTCGGTCTCATTCTTCACGGTACCAACACATTATTAGTCGATATAACCCAAGACACCTAAAAAATATCCTACATTGAATACGATTCCGTTTTTAATGAAATTTATACTGGAACGTCAAGAAAAAAATTTAACTAACGAACGAAAGTTATTGAGGAAAAATCAGATTATATATTATATGGGATAAACGCGAAACTTTAGAAACTTGAATGGGCCCAAGTTCCAATCTACAAAGTTAAGGGTGAATATTGCCATTTATTGAAAGTGAAGGGGTGGAGTGGTCGGTGGTAAAAAGCCACCGACACTTCATTTTAAGAGTTGTAATTTTTAATAAAATGGCTATATATATATATTACATTGATAGTTTTACAAATAAAAAAATATTATTATTATATGATTAGTTAGAATTGATTTTCTTACTAGTTTTCATGATTTTCACATAACTATGTGGTTTTCTTATATAGGAGAATATAATGTGATGATTGTCGATTGATGGATATATTATTAATAAAGATGTTTTATGTATAAAGTTGTAATTTTTAATAAAATGGCTATATATATATATATATTACATTGATACTTTTATAAATAAAATAAATAAAAAAATTATTATTATATGATTGATTAGAATTGGTTTTCTTACTAGTTTTTGCGGTTTTCATATAACTATGTGGTTTTCTCATAAACCCTCATCTCTCTCTCTATATATATATACACATTAGGTTAGGTCTCCGTGTATTACACGGACTGAATCATGAAAATAGTACAATAAATAAATATCTTATTTGTTGATAAATTATTATCAGATTTAAGAGGATCACAGTTAGCAGATAACTTAATTTTATTCTATTTTGGGAAAGAAAATGTCAATCTAAATCCTATGTTATTAGGGGTGTTCATCGGGTAGGGTTGCGGGTTTTTCGGGTTATTTGGTTCGGGTTGGTATATTTTTAGGTTGAAACCACAATCCGAACTGAACTATATTTGAGAAAACCTAATCCGAACCTAAAACCACAATGTAATTCGGGCTGGTTTTTGGTTTGAACCTAACAAACTGAATTAGCCAAAACAATTTTTTTTTCTTTTGGGTAGCAATAATTTATTCGGTTTAAACAACACAACATTTTAGGAAAGTTTAATAAAAAAAACATATTTTCATCAAATAATGATGTATAATCCATATACGGGTATTGGTTATTGATATAAATGAATTAGATTAACTATAAAATATGGATTAAAATAGTGGTATAACCTAATTCGGGTTTTTCGGTTCAAACCGAATTCAAAATCTTGAAACCTAAACCAAACCAAAAACCAAATTACATATTTGGTTTTCGGTTGAAACCAAACCGAAAACCAAGTATGTAATTCGGTTTGGTTTTAAACGGTTTTGATTTTGATTCGGTTATCGGTTTAATCTGTTTGAAACCAAATATTGAACACCTGTTTATTACTGATTTAAATAATGATATAATAAGAAGTATTTTGTTTTATCATGTTGATATTAATCACATATTAAATAATGATATAATAAGTTTATTATGATATTGAATTATAAGCAATAATTTAGTTGCCTAAAATAATGGGCTATAATGGTTTATACGAGAAAATATAAATGGAGGGATTCTAGAATTATGCCACGTGTCACGTAGGATTTTTATTTATTAACTAACTAGGTTAGAAACCCGTGTTTTACACGGGTTGGATTAAGAAAGTATTAAATAGTTGATAATAAAGA
Organism: Smallanthus sonchifolius; assembly: GCA_023525975.1. Lineage (NCBI taxonomy): Eukaryota > Viridiplantae > Streptophyta > Magnoliopsida > Asterales > Asteraceae > Smallanthus > Smallanthus sonchifolius. The sequence goes on along the minus strand of CM042033.1, from coordinate 59,628,866 downwards.
TTTAAAGATTATAAAGAAAATATTAACTAGTAATGATAAAAAAAGTATTAAATAATTAGTAAAAAATATTAAATAATTAGTAGTAAAGAAAAAATAAATGAAAGAAATAATCTTAAACTCACATGATTATAACATGTGACGTAAATAGTTATTTATTATATACTAGCTTAGAATCACATGTATCATACGGGTTGAATAACATATAATGTAATATGTTAACACATAAACTCATCAAAACATGTCTTTAAAAAAATATACTTTAACGTGACAATTATAAATTTTGTTAAGTTAATTTATAAAACATTTTTTTTCAACTGGGTATTAATTTTTTTTATGTAATTAATAAATGTTAATTTATATTAAATTCATTTGGTTGATAATATAATAACTATCTATAGTTAAATAATAAGTATGATCCATAATTAGATTTATATAAAATATTTAAACATATATTCTTTTAATATTACTATTTAATAGGGGAGAGATGCGAGAAAAAATGCCGATGATGCACCAGAAAGTGACACGTGTCCCTTTAGGATTTTTATTTATTAGTATAAAAATATAAATAATAGATAATAGATTATATATATATATATATATATATAGGGAGGTTCAAATAAGAATTGAATTTTCGCTAAAAAACCTAAGAAATGATTTATTTTTTAACCGAAACCGGGTCAAACGAACTCCGATTGAGCTTATTCTAGCGGCATTGAAACCGGCTCGTCGAGGTTTTTTTTTGGGGTGGGGTGGGGGGATTTAGGTTTTTAGGGGCTCGGGGTGGGATAGGGGGATTTAGGTTTTTGGGGGGGTGGGGTTTAGGTTTTTGGGGGATGGGGGTTGGAGGATTTAGGTTTTTGGAGGGTGGGGGTGGGGTGGTTTAGGTTTTTGGGTTTAGCTTTAGGGTTTAGCTTTAGCGTTTAGCTTTTAAAGTTTAGATTTAAGGGTTTAGCTTTAGGGTATAGCTTTAACGCTTAGCTTTTAGAGTTTAGCTTTAGGTTTAGGGTTTAGCACTAGGCTTTATTTCGACGAGCCGGTTCCAACGCCGTTGGAATTAGTTCAATCAGAGTTCGTTTGACCCAGTTTCTTAGGTTTCTTATCGAAAATTCACTTGTTAGCGAAACCTTCAGTTATATATATATACTAGCTTAGAACCCCGTGTCTACACACAGGGTGAAAAATATCAGTATATAAAACTTTTAAATATTTATATATATATTTTACATATATAAAAATGTATTACATATATTAAGAAATAGAAAACAAAATTCAAAATATGTAAAAATTAATATATAATTGGGTTACGAAAATACGTTAATTACTATTTATTGTAATTTGACTTTAATTTACTATTTGAATGAAAATAAAAGTTAAATAGTTAGATTTCAAAGTTTTTTATAGTAAGAGATAATTTAAAATAAATGTGTTTTGTTAGTATAATTAATACTTTTAAAAAAATATATTATCTATACTAATAAATAAAGGTTTAAGATGGACACTTGTCACTTCCTTGTGCCTTCTCAAATTGGTTTTCCCGCCTCTCTCTCCTAATAAATGTTTCTCTATCTTATTAAATAATAATAATATTATAAATATATTATTAAAGAAGAATACTAATTATATTAAATAAGAATATATAATAGAAAATTAAAATATAACTAATTAAAGAAAAATACTAATTTGTTATATACACACACATTTCCATTTTATATATCTCGAGACGATCATAATAGTCTGACAAGTTAGACGTATTACAAATTTATAAGTTTTATCTTTTTTAATATACAATCTCGTGTAATACACGGGATTATAACCTAGTTATTAGAATATAGAGGTGTATTTAATAAGAGAGAGAAGCGAAAAAAAATAATGAGATTGAATATGCAGGTGACACGTGGGATGAAAAACCTTTATTTATTATATAGTATTTATTATCTATACTATATAATAAATAAAGGTTTTTTATGACACGTGTCGCCTCTATATTCATTCTCATCATTTTTTTTCCGCATTTCTCTCTTATTAAATATACATCTATCTTTTAATAATAATATATTTTTAAAGAAAATACTAATCTTTATATTAATAAATCTCCTGACATATTTTGACGAATGTATGTGTTAACAGATTATATTGTATTCCACGGGTTTATTCAATCCGTGTAAAACACGAGTTTTAAAAAATATTTTTTTTATTATTTAATATATAATATTATATTTATTCAACTCGTGTAATACACGAGATTTTAACATAGTATAGTATAGATGTGTGTGTGGGTATGAAATTGTTTTAACATAAATAAAACACTTACATAGTAACAATTGATAATATTCCAAAAAAAAAAAAATTAACACCTCAAAATCTTATAAATTATAATGAATTAGTTAAATTTAATTATAAATAATTTATTTAAAAAAAGAAGTTATTGGTTAACAAAAAGTTATCATACATTTAATGTTTAAGATTTAAAATCATAAGAAATATGAAAATGTTTAAACGGTATTTAATCAATTTAGGAGTTTAAAAAAAATAAATTAAAATAGATAATTAAAAAATGTTTAGGCGTAAAAAGTAAAAACAAAGATCTAAAGGCTATAGAATGATGATACGTGACAACTCAAAACCTTTATTTATTATAATCAATATTTATACACACACACACACACACATATATATATATATATATGTATATATATATATATATATATATATATAGGATTAGGTTCACATAAAAAAGATTCTAATTCTAAGAAGGGTGAGAAGGATTTAGAGCCATTAGATCAAATTATACAAAAGATTTAATAGTTGAGATTAAATTGTAGGACAAAAAGTTGTTGAAAGGGTATTTTAGTCTTGACCACTTTTGTTGACTTTTTATCAAGTTCCCCCCCTCATTTTTAAACGTTCATAACTTTTACATACGACATTATTTTTTCAAAAAAATTACACCATAAAAAACGAGCGTTTTTTTATCTTTAAAACGAGTATAGGGTCGTTATAAACAAAAAAGAAAAAAATTTACGTTTTCCTGCTCATTGTGTAATACAAGTTCAATGTGTAATACAAGTTCATTGTGTTATATGTATTTATCATTGTGTTTTACGTTTTTCAGCTCATTGTGTAATTAGTCAGGTCATTGTGTATTACAAGTTCATCGTGCAATACAACTTCATTGTGTAATACAAGTTCATTGTGTAACACAAGTTCATTGTGTAATACAAGTTCATTATGTTATATGTATTTATCATTGTGTTTTACGTTTTTTTAGCTCATTGTGTAATACAAGTTTATTGTGTAATACAAGTTCACTGTGTAATACAAGTTCGTTGTGTTATATGTATTTATCATTGTGTTTTACGTTTTTCAGCTCATTGTGTAATTAGTCAGGTCATTGTGTAATACAAGTTCATTGTGTACTACCACGTCTGGTCATTGTGTAATACAAGTTCATTGTGTAATACAAGTTCAATGTGTAATACAAGTTCATTGTGTTATATGTATTTATCATTGTGTTTTACGTTTTTCAGCTCATTGTGTAATACAAGTTCATTGTGTAATATCACGTCTGGTCATTGTGTAATATTTGGTCAGTATGTAATTAGTTAGGTCATTGTGTAATACAAGTTCATTGTGTAATATAAGTTCAATGTGTAATACAAGTTCATTGTGTTATATGTATTTATCATTGTGTTTTACGTTTTCCAGCTCATTGTGTAGTTAGTAAGGTCATTGTGTAATACAAGTTCATCATGTAATACAAGTTCATTGTGTAATACAAGTTTATTGTGTAATACAAGTTTATTGTGTAATACAAGTTCATTGTGTAACTAGTCAAGTTATTATGTAATACAAGTTTATTTTGTAATTAGTTAGGTCATTGTGTAATACAAGTTAATTGTGTCAAATATTTTTCATCATTGTGTTATATGTTTTCATCATTGTGTTTTACGTTTTCCAGCTCATTGTGTAATTCGCTCAAATATGTCAGGTCATTGTGTAATATGTTCATTGTGTAATATCAGTTCATTGTATAGTATCAGGTCTGATCATTGTGTAATATCAGACATTGTATTACACATTAACCTGATGTATTACACATTGATCTGGTGTATTACACATTGACCTGGTATATTACACATTGACCATTATGCCCTTCCTTTAAAAACAATAAAATGACATATGTCAAGCTTAGAATCCTTCTTACCCTTCTTATTTTTAAAACACTTTTTACTGTAACCTAACCCTATATATATATATATATATATATATATATATATATATATATATATATATATATATAAGGTTTTATTTAAAAAATTATATATATAAAATAAAGCGTCGTTTATTTCTAAGGATTCCAATTTGAATAAATATTTTAACCCACCAAATAAAGTAAGATATTATAGTAGAGTTGCTACGTAATACAATTAGGGGTCATATGCTTCATTAACTTTAATCAACTCACACCAATCTCCCTAAAGTTTTTTGGACAATCTTCAAGGGTATCAATTCTCCTTTTGTCCTTTACAACACAAACACACACGGATAGGTGAAGTGTGTGTCCCACAACCCTACCAAAGTACAAAACTACAATATGTATAAACATTGGTTGGATGTTAATGGAATGCTGGTAGTAACCATTTCCACTTCCCCAAATTCATTGTTCTCAAATATCATATTTGAGTAGAAGACTCACAAATTGATCATATTTAAAGTTTTTATTCCAAACCCAAATTGATCATATGGAGCTAGTGGGTTTGATCTTTTTTAACTATTATATCGATGAAACCTGATCAAACTATAAAAAACGTTGATTTTAAATATGATGATCAACAGATCACTCACCAGTCTAGTTTCGTCTATGACAAGATCAAACCCACTAACTCCATATGCTTATCCCAATCTTAGATCACTACACCCAAAGACAGAACTAGAGGTGATAATGTGGGTCCTCAATCTTTCAAACGACATAATATTTTAATAATATGGGTATTTAACGTCGTTGTTTCCTTGTAATTTGAACATTTCATTAAGTTACGTCTACACAACTATAATAAAAAATATATCATGACTAATCAGTTAAAAAGTTTTTTTTCAAACCTAGGATCAGAAGGCCACAACTATTGGTAAAAAAAAACCACACCGTTTTATTTGTTTGAAACCCTAATCTTGATCATGGAAACATCTACCAAAGTTTCCTTGCTCTTCAACAACACCCCCCCCCCCCCCCCCCCCCCCAAACTAAAGAGAAGTCTTTGTTATTTAAAGATTTAACTACATTAATTCCATTTTAATTATTATGAAAAGATAACAAGATTACCCATAAAGTTGAATTTACAATTTACATGTATATTATGATCTTACATGGTTCAGGATCTTACCCTCTGCAGGTCAGGTCATGCAAAACTCACCCTGTTCTTAACATTTCAGATCCTTCATTAACACTTTACCTCCTCTACCTCCATTTACTCCAAAAAGATTAAAAATTTTCATATAGTTTCCTGTAGTGTTTCAGAATCGGACCAGACGACTGGTCAAACTGGTTGGACCGGGAACCGGTCCAATTATACCTATTTTAACCGTTTTCGTTCCGAACCGGTGAACCGGGCGTTCAAACCGCGTTTCCAATTTTTTTTTTTAAAATTATTTTAATTTTTTTTATTTAATTCGGTATTCAAAGATCCATATTTTGTTTATTTAAGTCTTCATATATCATTAAAATTGTAAATTCATATCAAAACATAAAATAATTTTATATTTTATATCTATATACATAGTTTTATTTTTATATTATTTGGTTCTTAAATCAGATTCAACCAGCTTAGCCAGTAGACCTCTAAAACGACCGGTGTATTCCGGTTCTATAAACAATGGTTTTATATTAGCTCATCCATGTCATTCAATCCAACTCCAAAACCAACCAATTTCACAACCCGCAACTACTCTCTCTCTCTCTCTCTCTCTCTCTCTCTCACGTATACACACACGCACACACACTAAATAAAAGCATAAAAACCCTTCGGTTTCTCTCTCTTTGAGCTCACATTCAGCGTCTTCTCCATCAGATCTCTTTCTTGGAGAGGTGATAAGATATTCATTTGATTCTCTTATTTTGTCTGTCACTTCTAAACTTTGTGTGTTTGTGTGTGTACGATAACAGAGAGAGAGATATGGCGAATGGTGTGGAGGGTCCGATGAATAATGGTTGGACAATGTTTAGCGATGAGGAGGTGAAAGAGATAAGTGGGTTCAAGCGTGGCGGCGATGTCCACGTGGAGGTCACGTGTGGGTGCACGAGCCATCGGTACGGCGATGCCGTTGGAACGCTTAGGGTTTTCATGAGCGGTGATCTTAAAATCAGCTGTGAATGCACCCCTGGTTGTCATGAAGGTTACCCCTTTTTTTTCTTTCTCTTCACCTGCTTGCATGTTATTGTGATTGTGTGTATTATCAAAACCTATCTTGCTTCTTGTTTATCTATGTTTATAGTCATATATTTCATGCTTTATCTTTGTTATTATCATGATGTTGTGGTAATGTGGTTTGGTGAGTTCTGTTATCCACTTGACACAAGTTACATGTTTACATGATGACAAGAAAGCATGTGTTTTGCCTAATAGACATGCTAAGAAAGCCAATTGAACTGCTCTGAGATTAATTAAGCATGTCCCCTTCAACATCCTAAACCGTCAAGGGTACGCGCCTGATTCCCCTCTAGCAGTGGTCCGAGGCACAAATCCTGCTTTCACTGGTTTCCTGTCATAACCTGTTGAATACCACTTGCCCGGTGTATTGGCGGGTCCAGTGATTTTTCTGGTAACATGTTGCAATGGTTACAAAAAAAGGACCTACGTTTTAGTTAAGTGTTTTGATTATATCATGAAGATACTAAGGTTTTATTCAATATGGGCATTTAATATTTCCATTTTATGTGGTCTGATATAATAATTAAAGATGGTTTAATTTATGTTTTACTTTATTGATGGATAGATGATTATTTTGGTAATAGTTTTGTTGGATGAACAGAAACCTAAGAAACTTTGATGGTCATGATTTGCCATGATCATTGAAGAACTTACTTTTATGCTACTTTAATGTTTTTCTCTTCTGATAAATTAATGAATCTCGCCTTTTGAGCGGTTAAAAGCAGTGAATATCTTAATCTTTATTAATATTTATTGATAAATTTTGAATCTTTATGCTTTATTGAGTGAATTATTTTGTTAATGTTCTCAGACAAGTTGAGCCCAGCTGCATTTGAGAAGCATTCTGGAAGAGAAACATCAAGAAAATGGAAAAATAATGTTTGGGTAATTGTTGATGGGGAAAAGGTTCCATTATCAAAAACTGCACTCCTTAAGTATTACAATAAATCTTTGAGCAGCGGGTCCCTAAGATCACAGGCGGGTCGTGTTTGTCATAGAGATGAATTTCTTAGATGCACCGAATGCAATAAACATAGAAGGTTTCGCCTTCGCACAAAAGAGGAATGCCGTTCATATCATGATTCTTCTTTAAATGCTAATTGGAATTGTTCTGATATGCCTTATGACAAGTACATATTTCTTCTTCTTATCTCTCTCATTTGTTTTATAATTTATATACTTCTAAAGTCATTTTTTTGACTTTCTTTATTTTTTTTCCAATTAAACCATCTGTTTTTGTGATAAAACAGAATGCAGGAATGTATTTTGTCAATTGATTATTTTGATTATTACTACAATAAGAAATAATGGCAGGTTAAGTAACATGTTTGTGTCAAAATGGAAACATTTTACTAAATGCTTAAACGGGTCGGGTTGGGTTGACCTGCAAACAGTTTTTGTTCCACTTTCTTGAACTTTATGAATAATGAGAGTATGAATATTAAATATGATTACAAAAGCTATTTTACTGATTTACTAATTTTATTTTGTAGAATAAAGTGATTTAAGGGGCTGTAAGCATATTAACACTCATTGGGTCACCCCTTCAACCCATTTGACCCGTTCCCTTTTTGACCATTGTTTCAGAGTTTACACATTGACTCTGTTTTCTTAGAGTTGAATCCATATACACTGCAACTTTTTAAGTTTCCGAATTACTACACACAGTTATGATGAACATATCATATGATTTTAATCATGTAATTAGAATGAAAACAGACCCTTTATGTATGTATGATCTACTTGATGTCATGATCATTTTCATATCTTTTTATCTCAGAACGACATGTGATGACGATGAGGAACGAGCAAGCCGAAGAGTATACAGAGGGTGTGCTCGTTCTCCAACCTGCAGAGGCTGCACATCCTGCGTTTGTTTCGGTTGTGCCATATGTCGATTTTCTGACTGTTCATGCCAGACATGCATGGACTTCACCATCAACTCAAAAGCTTAGGAACTTACAAAGTCCTTGAAGACAAACCACATGTTGCTGTTGGCATGTTCTTCTATCACTTCTCAAGTTCAACAGTAATTTTTCCCCTTCATTGGAACCATTCCTTTTAAACATGAATCCTATTGTTCTGAACCTTTCAAGAATTAGCAACTGTCATATTTATTTAATCTGATTATGGTATTTCATGTTATTGGTATCATCATTTATTACATAGGTCATACAATCTTAGGGAGTAAATCTTTAGTAAATATTTAATACTGCCTGCATTTATTATATTTAAGTATAATAAATATATGAATGATAGTATGTCTAAATCCATTATAACATATTGAAGTTGTGAATTTTAAGTATTTTGATCTTCATATAGACATGATGAGTTTGATTAGTATATAAACTAGTGTTTTGAAACAAGTGGTATGGTTTGATTAATATATAAACATGTTGCATTTGAAATGTTGAAGTATGTGCTCTTGTCCGATTGTACTTTCCAAGCTTATTTACTTTCTAGATTTTGCTTCCAGATGTCTGCAACTTGCCTGCAAAAGTATATTTGTTTATTATGAATTTATAATTATTTATTTGACATTGTATTTTTTGTTTTCCCATTCCACATAGTTCATACAAAACTAATTATCGATTTATATGTTTGTATAATTAACTATATAATATATTAATTAAAGTAATATGAACATATGTTTATACAATTTTTACGGTTTTCTATTTAAAATTAATTTTATTTTAAACTATTATAGATATGCATATAGAATAAAGATCAAGTACAAAGTGATTCTTTCATACAAATTTTATACCAAGTGTACGAAGTGTTTTGAATCATTGATCTTGTTAACCGTTAAAGATGTTAAGATTGAGATGGTCACAATGCTATGGATATATAGGAAGTTATAGATACCAAAAGGAATCTTATGCAAATTCTACTCTTTTACTTGAATCTAGTTGCACAAACATTTTTAAATCACAATAACCTTTTATATATTTGATTACTAGGTTAAAGCCCATGTTTTACATGGGTTGATAAAATACAACTTGTTATAAAACAGTATTTTCTACAAAGATTTGTATGTTTGGTGTTATTAGTCATCTGTGAAATAAGAAATAATTGAATTTTTTTTTATGATTTAGTTATTTTTAATAAAATATTAGAATATATGTTACATAGTTAACTATTTAACATCATCATTATTTAATAGGAGAGAAAGACGAAAAAAAAATCTAGATTTCATCAGAAGTCGACACGTATCAAGTATAGTTCTTCATTTATTATAATATAAGTTAGAAACCTTGTATATTATACAGGGTGAATAAATATAGTGTTATATATTCTTAGTAATAAAGATCTAATATTACATATTTTTGACATATTACATAATTTTTTAATATAAATTTTAGAAACATTATATATTTATTTTTTAAAATTGTTTTATAAAAAGAATGAAAGAAATGTTCAAACTATAAAAATGTTTTATGAACAAAACTATTTTTTTTAATTAAAAAATATTTTATAAAAATAGTTATAAAAATAATTATTATTTAATAGCAGAGAGAGGTGGGAAACAAAAATTATAATTTTTTTATAGAAACTTGTATCATTAAATAGGAGAGAGGCGAGAAAAAAATGTTAAGAATGAATATGGGAATGACATGTGGCACCCAAAACCTTTATTTATTAGTATGTATAGATTATTTTTTAATAAAATATACCATACTATTAAATTCTATTATTTTTAATTTGAGAGCGGATCAAATACAAAAGTGGGTTTTTTCCAAAAAATAAATATAGAAAAGAATCTAGGTTATTGAACAAATCAATTTAATGGTTAACATTTGGTTAACATTGACGCGATGATAATAATCATCACCATGCCCGGTAGTCAGTAGAATCCTAGGGTCTGACGAGGTTAGGATATAGGCAAACCATAATCCTATTTGCGATGATAGAGTGGCTGCTTCCAACGAGACCTCCAACTCAAAAAACAAAAACCCGCTTTGTACCTAAAAAAATATTAGAACCATAGCTAAACATTAAACAATATCATCTTATTAAAATATAACCCATAAGCGACAAAGAATAGTAGATGGTGAAAACATTTAAGTGAATAAAAGTGATAATAGTGCAAATGGCACCATAGATATACGTAGCCAAAGTAGGTAACATCACACGTCTAGGAAGAACTAAACCCCTAAGCTAATGGTAAGTCATCCCCTAAAAATCCTTAACCTTAATCTTACGCCTCCAAGAAGTCCTATCTTCGACCATGTCCTCAGAGAGGTGTAAATTTAGCAAAATCCTTCCTAATCATCTCATCTCAAGTCAGCTTGGGTCTGTCTCTACCCCTCATCCCTTCTACTGTGAGTGTCTCCACTGATCTGACCGGCTCAGACATCCGTCTCCTTTTCACATGCCTAAACCATCTCAATCTTCCCTCCCTTATCTTAACCAAAATACTAGTCACCCCTAATCGTTCCCGGAAAATCTCATTTCTTATCCGATCCAGTCTTGTGTGCCCGCGCTTCCACCTCAACATCCTCATATCTGTTACCTCCAACTTACGCGCTTGTGCCTTCTTGATGGCCCAACAGTCCGTTCTGTATAACATAGCCCGTATAACTGCAACCCTATAAAATTTCCCCTTTATTTTTGTTGGGAACCTCTTGTCGCATAATACGTCTGTGGATGCTCTCCACCGACACCATCCTGCCTGGACGCAGTGAGTAACGTCACTATCTATGTCCCCATCGCGTTGAACAAATGAAACTAAATACTTAAACTTGGTCATCTACGGGACCACTTGACCTTCGATGGCGATCTGGACTCCCTTAACTTCCTTTTAACCACTGAAGTCACAAAAGAGATACTCGGTCTTGGAGTGACTAATCCTTAAAACTTCTCTCTCTAGAACCGCTTGCCACACCTCAAGCCTACCGTCCAGACTCTGTTTACTTTATGCGACTAGCACAATATCGTCAGTAAAAAGCATGTACCACGGGATAGCCTCTTGGATGTACTTTGACAACTCATCTTGGACTATTGCAAAAAGGAACGGGCTCAGTGTGGACCCTTAATGGAGGCCTACCTTCACAGGGAAAAAGTTTGTATCCCCTACAGACACACGAACGCATGTTTCCGTCCTAGCATACATATCCTTAATTATCTGTACATATTTCTCGGGGACCTCTCTGCCCTCAAAACTATCACAAATCAGTCGACGTGGCATATTATTGTACGCCTTTTCCAGGTCAATGAACACCATATGCATATCTTGCTTCTTCTCCCTATACTATTTCATCAGTCTCCTTAGGATGTGTATCGCCTCCGTAGTGGACTGACGACATGAATCAAAATTGGTTCACCATAACTTGAGTCTCCCGTCTAATTCTATACTCAATAACTCTTTCCCATAACTTCATAGTATGACTTAGCAACTTAATTTCCTATAGTTCCCACAACATTGGGCGTCTCCTATGTTCTTATACAGCAGGACTACAACGCTACTCCTCCAGTTATCGGGCATCTTACCGGTTCTAAAGATACTATGGAATAGAATGGTTAACCACTGGACTCCTTACTCTCCCAAAACTTCCACACCTCAATGGGTATATTCTCCGGGCCAAATTCCTTAGTCCTTCCCATCTTTCTAAGAGTCGTCACCACCTCGTCCTCTGTGATACGACGACAATAACATTTATTCCTTTGATGCCTTTACGCATTGGTGTTGTCTTTCTGTACTTGGAAATCCCTCCCTACATTGGAAATATTGTTGAAGTAGGTTTGCCATCTCAACTTTATGTCGTGCTCCTTGACTAAAACCCAACCATCCTCCCCCTTTATGAACTTCACTACTCCTAGATCATGCTTATTACACTCCCTAGCTTTGGTAATCTTGAACATATCATGTTCCCGCTCCTTTGTTTCTAGTCGTTCATACATTCGTTTATAGGCTGTGGTCTTTGCCTCAGACACCGCCTCCTTGGCCTTTTTGTAACTTTCCACAATCCCACTAGCTCCTCGTCAGTGCACCTCCAAAGCTCCCTAAAACTTCCTTGCTTAGTTTGCTCTTATTTTGTCTTGCACACCTTCACTCCACCACTAGGATTCCCTATGTCCACTTGCCCTCCCTGTTGTGACCCTGAGAGACTCTTTAGCTACTTGAGTAACGTGAGTCGCCATAGCATCCCACATCCTGTTTGTGACCTCAACCCCTCGAACCGTTGTCACTGAGATGACCGTGAATGGTAAAAGAGGGAATTCGTTCTTTATGTTGAATTTTTTTTTCAATAAATACTAGTTCCAAGAATTTTTTTAAACTCCACTAACCTGTATATACTTCATTATATTTTTAAAAAGTTATACCATAAAATAGAAACTTTATTCTCTTAAAAAAGTTATACAAGTGGTGGTGAGGCGGGGTACACCCTTGCCCACCCATATTAGTAATATCATAAGATCCATCCAAAGGCTGATAATTCGCATTGGCCAAGTGCTGTCGTAGCACACAATAAAAGAAGAGACATTATTGTCTACTCATACCATGAGGGAAGTCATTACAACATTAAAGAAAATCACCACTAAGACAGTAACTATATAGGAACCATAGTCAAGCAATAATGCAAACAAGAATAGATAATATAGTCAACCACACAATATAACAACAAATATAATGATAACTAATTTAGCAATAAATGATTTAATAGGGTTTATAATAAATGATTTTAATCTAAACATATCCCAAAGTGGGTTGGTATAACTTTACAACAATCAATGTATAAGTCATAATACATAATTGTTAAGAGATGGTCACGAGATTCTACAATTCTTCTATTATTCTAAAGTGCACTTATTGAAATATGATGACATTATTTGGTTCTTTGGTTTAATTGATTACCAATGATAGGCTTTTAAGATTATTGATTAATTATTATCATATGTTTATTTTAAGTAACTGGTTGCGCCACGCGTAAAAGATTCAAATAAGTTTATGAAACAAGACATGGATCTATATCTATACCTAATAAATAAGTAACTGGTTGTGTCACACGTCACAATTATATGAGCCCAATATTTTTTTTTCCGCTTATATTTGCCAATGAGCTAGTGGTGGAGTGGTAAGGGAGAGACCTGGTATTCCTTGTGACCCAGGTACAATCCCTGCTCTCCCCATTAGTTTCTGAGGCTTGCAAATGAGGCCTAACACTTAGGCTGATGCACCTGGGTTTTACCCACGCCGATCCAGGGTTCGAGCCTCGACTCTCCCTCAAGCCCGGAAGGGGCCGTATTGGGTGAGATTTTTCTTTGGATGCTCTCCAACTCTGACGCCAAGTGGGCCCGGTTAAGACAACATATTGGCCGGAGTTGGACGAGGCTCTCCCATGTGACCGGGGGGGGGTGCGACGTCACAACATTCAATGTTCGCCGTTAAAGAAAACTATTTTATATTTCTTTTATTAATTCCTAAATTTTCATTACTATTTAATATTTCCTTTATAATTCCTAAATGTTCATTACTAACTATTTGTTATTTTCTTAATTCAACTTGTGTAAAACACATATATCAAGTTATGACACAAAAGCTGACAAATGTTGATGATACCTTTATCATTTTTCTTGGCTCTGGTAAAGAATTTGTATCCAGTGAAGATAAGGAATCCCCAACCAGATAAAGAGAGATTAACAAACTACATGTTGGTAACCAGATCTAATAATACGAACATCAAATTTGATTTTAACAACCGATCGACTCTTTCTGTTTATTATTTCTTGACTTACAATTAATTACATAGACCCTAACCATCTATTTATAATAAATAAGCTTTACTAATCCTACTCAAATACTACTCTCAATTATAATCTAATACTAACTCCAACAAACTAATAGATAAATATAACTTTATCTAAACATTCAAACTATTAATTAAATATTAATTAATTAAACTCTTTTGAATTACCCCTTCAACTTTCACTTTCTTTCGAAACTGACTCGATTAGGATTAAACCCTTTATTCTCCCCCTTAATCCTAATTATGACATGCTTCTCAATTCTTGCTACCTTGCTATCCTTCCCGATCGAAACTCAGAGGTCTTGATCGTTCTTGCTTCATGCTCGTTCTTCATGCTTTAACTCGAAATCAAGTTTCTTGCTAATCAAAACCAAATGGTTTCTGATTTATTGCTCTTGCTACTGATCAAAAGATCAGGTTACCTTCTTACTTTATTTCTTATTTTCTTCAAGATCTGACTCTTAACTACATTTCAAGATCTGGCTCTTGACTACCTTTCAAGATTTGGCTCTTGACTACCTTTTTTCTTTCTTCAAGAACTCTTCAGGAACTCATAGTTGCATTCTCGACTTTGAACTCTCCGGATACTATTTGATCAAGATTGAGGCGGGGTTAGCGGGTCATCATCGAAATTGAAACTCTTCCTTTCTTCCTTCTTTCCTTCAAAACATCAAGAAACAAGAGTCCTTGATAACATTCTTAACAAGACGAATCTTGTTCTTCCTACTCATTCTCTCAATAAAAAACAGGGGTTCTTGATTGCCTTCTTTACCTTCTTTTAAAACATTCTTTCTTGCGATCGGATTTTCCCCCCCTTCAATCCGATCATCTCGCTTCCTTCTCTTCAGCCCCACAGCCAAAAGGCTGCCCCCCTCGCGAAAAACGACTCTCAAAACCGCAGACAACAAGAACAAAAACATAAATAATCATATACGCGCCTGCTAGGCCACGGCGTTGAATAAGGGAAGAGAAGGGAGTGGTCAATCTATGAGAGGCGATTCTGAGAACGTTTCCAGCTTGATTGGCCGTTATTGTAAACTGAAAACGCTAATCTGAACACTAAAAAAGTATCGAATTCTATGAAAAACGTAGTCATATGCCTTGAAACAATGAAGACAACTCCTTTAGCATCCTCAGCCACGTAACTATTGAAGTACTTAATAATCTTCCCGTACATGTATAAAAACACATAATATTTGACCATCATCTCATCCTCTTTTTAAAACCTATCATTATATATTATGAAAGCACATGCATATAATGTGTTTCTAATTGTGAAATTCCGCGCCAATCTTAAACTAATAATTCCAAAAATCTTGACAGGTTCCATGAACACCCAACAGATGACGTCGTGTTCTTGTTTTGAACCCATTTGTTATGTCTAAGCAAGCATTCAAATGGACATGTTTACTTTCGTGTGATGATCAGATTTGTAGTTTAAGAGAAAATAGATCAAATTCCAAAGAGTGGGTCTAAAATTAATCTACTGATTTACATATATGTTGCCAACAGAACTCTAGAAATACAGGTCTAAAAAGAAATATTGGAATAAAATTCTAATATCCACGCATCAACATAGGGAACCAGACAGGGTAAAGTGCGACGATAATCAAGACAAGAACGAGGGCAATGGCAATGCAAGTACATTTCCTTGAGCTCTTCTGAAACTCCCTCGCTTCCACTAATTGTTCGGTCCCACGATGAACGAATGAACTCGCGTGGGCCACATGGCTCTCGATGTCATTCAGTTGTTGTCCTTGAGCTTCTACTAGCGCCGCCATATCCAGGAAGATTTGGTGTAGTTCTATCAAGTTTTTCTCTATATCTTTAACCGCGTCATGCCTTTCTTGGATTTCTGATATTGTGTCCATAATTTGGCCCCGACCTTGATCTTGGATTGCTTTTTGAAGAAAATCTTCGCCTTCTCCACTAGATATCAAATTTTCGATCAACTCTTCGTTAGCATTCTCACCTGTTAATGTAAAATATCTTCTCCCAACAGTCTCTTTGTAATCTTCATTCATACGAGTTCGCAACGCTTGGAAGTCATCCATCATGGTCTTAAGCTTCTTGCCTAAACCAACAACAACTGACGTTCGGGTCCGATCAGTCGACGAGCCGGCCCCACAACCAGGAATCTTCCGGTGCTCCACATTAGACTTGTCAAGGGCCACTAGCTTTCCCTTAATCACTTTTACGCGCTTCAATACCTGATCCACGTCCTTGTCCATCCTGGCTCGAAGTTGTTTCATAGTTTTGGCGTTATGAACCATCTTACTTTCCTCATTTGATTCTTGTAGCTTTTTATGCAGCTTCTCGACGCCGGACATGTCTTCTTTAACATCTTCCACATCTAGGAAGAACTTATCAAGATCAACCGGATCATTAGAAGCACCACCACCTGCCTCGACGTCATCAGGATAAGAATGCTTGAAAGAATTAGAGAATAGATCGTTCATCTTGATTAGCTTTTTCACCTCTGGATAGTTTATCAAGTTTCTAAACTAAAGGATATGATTATCTATGAGATAGACTTTAAGATTATGGATACAAAAAAAACACCTTCTCTTCTCTCCAGGCAAATTAAACAAGATGGAATAAGAATAATAATTAGAGGAATTGGAAGAGAAGGTGAAAAAAAGCAAAAGATTGATCAACTAATAAATGTTATCGTTTTCTATGGAAGATAGGTGACATTGGAGGGCCAATTACTAATTTTTATGTGGTCAATAGGTAAAGTAGGAGAATTTTAGTGGTTGAATGTTGAGAATCAAAAATCAATGTAATCCAATGAAGTCTTCTTCATTTTTTAGTGGTATAGTAGTTTTTTTGCCTTTTTAATATACATTCGTTTATTTTCTTCCTAATTGAAGAAACTTCAAAATTGGTTTTCTTATCACTAGAATCTGCATTCATTGACATTGCTTTCAGTAAAGAACTCCATATTAAGATCTTGAACTTCCTGGGTAATGGTGGAAAGGTTTGATACGTGCAAGGGTGGCTCAATGTTATGGAACTTTAGGCTTGAACCTAGGGCCCCTAAATTATTGGGCCCCCAATTTAAAAAAAAAATTACATATATTGTTCGATCTATGTTTTTTGTTGAGTCGAAAAATATATGATCCTACTTTAACAAAAAGAATTTGAGCGCAATTTTTTTTTTATATGCATAGTCTGATCATACTTCAACAAACCTTTTTTTGTCCCACTCATAAAAAATCTTAGATCTGCCACTGTTTATAAACATAACAATTGAAAAAAGGTCTCGGGATTGTATTTCGCCTTAGGCCCTCAAAATGGTTGAGACGGCCATGGATATGTGCCTCACCTTGGAGCCACATGCACGCACGCCTAAAGGCATGAGCATTGCACATGCAGTGCATGTGTTTGATTATTTCTTTTATTTATTATTTCTTTTATTTACGTTAATTACTTAGTTGTTTGAGTCATTTTCCTAAATATGAGTAGTTTTTTTTAACAAAAGGCTCACTATTTCATTCACCACACCATCTAGAAAGACACTAGATGAGACAAAAATACATACAATCGCCAATTTACATCAACAATGCTTTCAAACCATACAATACCCAAGTTTGTAACCTCAAATCTAAAAACATAGCTCTTAACTGCAAGTTTAAGAAAGTTACCTCCTACACTTCCTCCACAATTTTTGATCCTCAGAAGTGACTCCCCATGAAAAGTTGTTGTTTCGGTGCACCCACAACAACCACAACGTCGTAAATATGACACAATATAGTGCTTTCTACCTCCGTTTTGGTACCACCATCTCGTTGGTTTGAGCAAGCAACTCCTTAACTGAGGTACAAGTGTTCAAATTCTGCATTCCGACCCATCTACCAATCGTCCACCATACCAATTTTGTAACTAGGCAGGACACCAACATGTGATCCGTTGAATCATCCGCTATCCCACAAAGTGGACAACTTATGCTTCCGGTGTTAACCCCTCGTTTAAGTAGTTGATCTTTAGTAGGAATTCTTTCGTCTATGGCTCTCCAGGTGAAGGCATTTGCTTTAGGAACTGCCCAATTACACCACCGCATTGCTGGATTTACTTGGTGTGAGTATGCTGCCTTGTCTAGTTCATCTCTGACCGCTATCACCGTGAATTCAGCCACCGAGCGATGGCGGCGGCAGGGCAGGTGGGGGCAGCGGGGGGGGGGGGGGGGGCAGGGGGGGCGTGGGGGCGGGGGGACGGCGTGGTGCGGTGGAGGGGGCTGAGGGGGTGGGGCGGGGGAGGTGGGGGGTGGGGGCGGGGGCCGGCGAGGTTGGGGGGTGGGGTGGGGCAGGGGCGGGGGTGGGGGTGTGCGGTGGGGATAGAGGCGGCGGGGGGCGGGGGGGTGGCGACGACGGGGCGAGGGGGGGCGGTGGCGGTGGTGGGCGGCAATGTTGATTAGCACGACAGCGGGTGGTAAACGTCGTGGTTATTTGTAGTATTTAAAAACATTCCTATGAAATTCTTCAAAACATTGAAGGATTTTGAATTCTATCAAGTGTGAGATTTGGATGGAATTAATTCCAATTCCAAATCTATCTCATAGCCAACCAAACACACTAAGAAATGAAATTTAAATTCCAATTCCATTGAATTCCAATGAATTTCATCCAACCAAACGGCCCCTTAAGGCTTGAAGGGGTTCCACCCCCCTCCACCCTAATAACTTTCTTGATCTGAAATGAGTATTAGAGATGGCCTTCGCGATGGAATGAATCGGTCCTTAAGTTCTGGGACGGGTTTGTGTTGGGATTCGGTGGTGATCAGTTTGACTTTAGTAAAAAAAAACGGGTTTTGACAGAGAAATTAATTAATTCAGTTAATTAATAAATACGCAGCGGAAAATAAAATCATAACCTATTTAACAACACTGACAAACCGAACAGGATCTGGTTATGAACACGCAAACACAAAAAAATAATAATTAATCTACTGATGAGATTAATATACCTTAGTGGTTAATGATTAACCGGTTGAGACACCTAAGTACAACGAGCCGATGCTAGATCACGAACCGGACGCGAGAGAACGGGTGACACCGGGGATCGCCGGACAAAGCGGCGGATGGTGGCAGGGCTTTAGAGGCCGGAAGTCGAAAAGGCTGAAAAAACCTTTTCGTTTCTTGCGGTTTGGTATTTGACCGGAAAAAGGCAAAGTAAAACTTCCAGAAAAAATCAAAGAAGTGAACTATATTTTCTTTGTTTTTGCGGCTGGAGTAATTGGTAGGTTAGAATATGATCTTAGATTATGATTATATAATAATTATAAACCCTACTAATTGTTTCCAGGCCCAAATTCCAATATGAGATGCAAAAGTCCGAACCCATTTAATTGTTTTAATGAAAGATTAAAACAATATATATACAATTATTGTTTATAAACTAGTATAAACAATAATTCGCGTCTAACGAATATATATAAAATATATCGTCTCGCTAACAGTTCGTAATTACCAGTTAAGTGGATTTAATGTTCGTTGCCCTAGGTGTAACTCTTACGGGTTATAGCTCGGTCAGCCGCGTTGTCCATTGGGTCAGTCCATAAAATCCAACAATCTCCCACTTCGAAGATCCACGATAAATCAACGCAAACAGTCAGCGGCTCTAGCTGCACATGGTTGTCCCTAACAAGGTATGACGCTTTAAAGTCATTAACCAAATATCTTGGTGTTAGTAACAGCTAACTAAAGCAAGACAATAGACTTATGACAATAGTTGTCATTCATCCTTTCCGTATAAAACATTAATTTGAATCATTGAGACATGGATTTTGTTCGTTCTCATATGGCGTTCAATTATTATTGTTCTCGATCAAGAATCAAAGTGGTCCAATCAAACACACAGTAAGTTTGGGTAAGGCCTTACACTTCACCAGTTTGAATCAACGAGGGCGCCACGATGCCTATCTGTTACATATAATGTAAGAGTACAGAATCCCTTATTGACTACATACAACTCCCACTGAACTTCAGAACTATTCCTAATCAAAGTCTTTATGACTGGCAGTTACGCGACAACGTTTGACAGTGATTAAAGAATGGTTCTTGGTAAAAGGCAGTTCTAGTACGTATCTCAGGTCAGAGGATACTAATGAGTATACCAATAGCAAAACATCTTATGACAAAGATCCATGAAGATGATTTGATGCGAGTTACATCCAACGTCATTCAAAATGAGGCCTGTGAAGTTCGGAGTCAACTCCTTGAGCCGAAGTTCAAAAAAGTCTTAATTCAGAGACGTTCCCACGAGTCTAACCGACTACGAATAATTAAGAATACAAGATTCATGGATTAAACGTATTAAAATCAAACACAGTTATAAGAATTCAGAATTGCATTTAAATCAGTAAACCAAAAAGAATTCAAAAGTACAATTGTTTAATTGTTCACACATTCAAAATACTAAATCAAAACATATCACTAGCAAATCTAAGACCAATAACATCTCTGTGAAGACCATGCTTGTCCTGAGTCATGGGCTTAGTAAACGGGTCCGCTAGGTTTTGATCTGTGTCTACTTTGCTTATCATGATGTCACTACGTTCCACAATTTCCCATATATTGTGGAAGCCTGCGTCAATGTAACATCTTACAGTGAGCTCTTCTTCCACTCCTCCAAATATTAAGAACATGTCTTTAGTCCTTCTCAAGTACTTCAAGATGCTCTTGACTACAGTCCAATGGGCAATGCCAGGACTTTGCTGAAAACGACTGGTCACGCTTAAAGCATACGAGACGTTAGGCCTGGTATATAACATAGCATACATGATAGAACCAATGGCCGAAGCATATGGAATTGCTTCCATATGCTTGGTTTCAATGTCCGTTGAAGGAGATTGTGATTTGTTCAGCACGGTTCCTTTAGTCATAGGAACACCTACTTTCTTGGAGTTTTCCATATGAAAGCGTGCCATGACTTTGTCTATGTATGTGCCTTGACTTAGCCTTAGAAGCCGCTTAGATCTATCCCTGTAGATCTTGATTCCTAGAATGTAAGCTGCTTTTCCAAGATCTTTCATTGCAAAACAAGATCCTAACCATTGTTTGACTTTGTCAAGCACATGGATGTTGTTTCCAATGATCAGTATATCATCCACATACAAGATGAGAAATGATATAGTGTTCCCACTAGCCTTTCTGTAAACACAAGGGTCATCTTCATTCTTGACAAAACCAAATTATTTGATTTTCTGATCAAAATGAAGATTCCAGCTTCGAGATGCCTGTTTAAGTCCATAAATGGACTTATTCAGTTTGCAGAACCTACTAGGATACTTTGGATCAACAAAATCGTCAGGCTGAACCATATAGACATCTTCAGAGAGATGTCCATTAAGAAAAGCGGTTTTGACATCCATTTGCCATATCTCGTAATCATGGTACGCGTCTATGGCAAGCAGTATCCTGATCGATTTGATCATAGCAACGGGTGAGAAAGTTTCATCATAGTCAATACCTTGAGTTTGAGTGAAACCCTTTGCAACTAGCCGTACTTTATAGGTTTGTACATTACCATGCATGTCGATTTTTCTTTTGAAAATCCATTTGCTCCCTATTGCCCGAGAACCGGGGGGTAGTTCAATCAAGTCCCAGACCTGATTATCATGCATAGATTGCATCTCGGCGTTCATGGCTTCAAGCCATTTCTCGGATTCAGGATCTGAGATAGCAGATTTGTAGTTTGTAGGTTCGTCATTTGACTCAGCTACTAACAGGACTTTTAAAGCTTCAAGATGCCATAGGTATCTATTAGGTTCTTTACGAGACCTGCTACTTCTGCGAACGCTTGTGTTTATGTCTGATTCATCAGCAACAACTTCTTGTTGATCAGACGCTCCGACTTCCTCAGCAGTTGTTTGTGTTTCTTGAATTTCTTCAAGATCCATAATATTATTTCCGGTTCCTCGATTTAGAAGATCTTCCTCGAGAAAGCGTCCTTTCCTTTTGATGGAAACAAGGTTTGCATCAGGATGATAGAAATAATATCCGCTTTTGTTGTAGTAACCGACGAAAACAACTTTTTCACCTCTGGGATCGAGCTTGTCATCAGAATCGTTGGTGACATATGCATCACATCCCCATACTCTAAGGTATGACAGATTGGGTTTAGACCCGTGCCATATCTCATATGGGGTTTTGTCCACCTTCTTAGTCGGTGCCAGATTTACAAGGCGGGCGGCGGTCATAAGAGCATAACTCCAGAAGGAGTGAGGCAAGTTAGTTCTACACATCATCGATCGAACCATATTAAGCAGGGTTCGATTTCTCCTCTCGCTCACGCCATTAAGTTGGGGTGTGCCAGGAGGAGTGGGCAGAGAAATAATTCCGTGCTCCTTCAGATGATTAAGAAATTCTAAGCTGAGATACTCACCACCTCGATCTGATCGAAGTGTCTTAATAGATTTATCGAGTTGTTTCTCTACTTCGTTTTGAAACTCTTTGAACTTTTCAAATGTTTCATGCTTATGTTTCATAAGATAGACATAAGCATATCGACTATAATCGTCAATAAATGAAATGAAGTATCTTTCATGATTTCTAGACATGGTTCTGAAAGGGCCACACACATCAGTGTGTATAAGGCCTAGCAGATCCTTGGCTCGTTCACCAACATGGGTGAAGGGGTCCTTTGTGAGTTTGCCAGCTAAACAAGACTCACAATTATCAAATGAGTCCTGTCCAGTAGGTTCAAGAATTCCCTCGGATTGGAGTCTTTTAATGCGTGTCTTGCTTATGTGGCCAAGTCGACAATGCCATAGAAAAGTATCATTAATGCCAGATTTGATACGTTTAGAAAGATTATATATGTTATTGTCAGTTTGAACGTCAATCTCATAAATACCGTTTTGAGGTTTAGCCTCAAAATAAAAGATATCATTTAAGTAGGCAGAAATAGCAATACCATTAAAAACGTACTTAAATCCTTGTTCAAACAATAAAGAAACTGAAATAATGTTTCTGGTTAAACCAGGTGCAAACAAACAATTGTTTAAAACAACCACAAGGTTAGAAGGACATGAGAGATGATATGTTCCAGTTGCAAGAACTGGTACTCTTTTCCCATCACCAACGATGAGCTCCATGTCGCTTTATTTCAGCTTCCTCCAACTTTTAGGCTCCTGCAAGACATTAATGATGTGGTATCCACATCCAGTATCAAATACCCATGTGTTGCTAGAAACAGTAAAAAAATCAATAACATAAATGAGAATACCTGAAGAGGTGCCCTCACCACTGACCCTCTGCAACTTCAGCTTGGCTAGATATTCAGGACAGTTACGTTTCCAGTGCCCCATTTTGTTGCATTCAAAGCATTGGCGCTCCTCAGGAGGGGGTGCTTTTGAAGCTTTCTTGGCAGCAACATTAACCTTCTTCTTGCCTTTGCTATTATAACCTCTTTTCTTGGGGTTAGGTTTTTTAACACAAGCAGATCTGACCATCAGAACTTGATTTTTCTTTCCTTGGATATTCATCTCGGTCGTTTTGAGCATACCATGTAGCTCGGCCACTGTCTTCTCCAAGCCATTCATGTTGAAATTCATTACGAATTGAGCATAGGAGCTTGGGAGAGAGTTTAAGATGAAATCAGTAGCTATGTCATCCTTCATAGGATATCCAAGTTTGTTCATCTGGTCGATGTACCCTTTCATCTTAAGTACATGAGCACTAACAGGCGTGCCCTCTTATATCGTGCAGCGAATGAGCTGAGACATGGTTTCATAGCGTTCTTGTCGGGCTTGTTTCAGGAACATGCCCTTAAGTTGCTCAATCATGTCAAAGGCACTCAGGTCCTCCATGCTCTTTTGGCACCTCAGTGGCATCATCTCTTTGTTTTTCCCAGGCCTTACGAGCGGCAGCCGCGTTACCATCGGGTGCCTCAGGGACTGGTGCATCGAGAACATAGAGCTTCTTGGCCATCTTGAGAACTATTCTCAGATTGCACTGCCACGAGAGAAAGTTGGTGTTATCCTGCTTTTCATTCTCAAGGATAGACTTAAGAGCGAAGGAGTTATTAGTATTATTATTTTCAGTAGACATATGTCAAGATAAGCAAAAAAAATAAATTAGTATAAAGAAAGTGAAAAATCCTTATTAATTTATGACCCAATTACAGAAATTAGAATAAGGAGTGAGAATCTAGCTAAATCAGTCACTAATGGTAGCTGTGGCATACAACATTAGTAAGTGGTTAACTAGACTGACAATTAGTGTCAATTGTGGAAAGATGCACAACTCTCGTGTATGAGGCCGCTAAGACAAGACATGTCTATGCATTGATACGTTTAGCCTCATCTATCCCACTTTTAATCTCTTGACAGCTGGGGCATGTAACAAGAGAGAAAAGTAATAGTCGTCCTAAAACAGATACTTGCGGAAGGGCCAGATGTGTCAACGAAACCCTTGCGCCTTGGAAGGATAAACTACGCATCCAGTGCGGTGCTGTGGCTCCAAACACCGATGTTTCGTTTTATGCTCCAAGTGTTACTTATAATAGGATGGCATAGACCATTGGTTTTAAATATGGGTTCCAATTTTAGTGTTTACCGAATAGGGTCAAACACAACGAATGATTAAATCATACGTGTATTGTAAAAGCCAGTTTTACTATTTAAAGTCATGACAAATTTGATGAACCCTTTCATCTCTCTGGACACTTAATTTTAAATAACCTATTAAAACTAAGTTTGTCGCGACTTGAATAACCAGTTAATAGTTAATAGTTGAAAACTATTAAGTTATAAGTTTTGAAATTAAATTTAGTTTAAATTGCAAAACTTTAGTGGTTATTTATTTTATAAAAACAAGCCAGTTGTTAATTTTTTATAAAATTCTACGAGTTGTAAAATTAGAACTTGTGGTGACAGATTGTGACATTTTAAAACTCCTTTTAAAACGTTTGGCGTTTGGTTGGTTTATTATAAATTTAAGTTATAAAAAATCAAAAGCAACCATAAAGCAAATAAATATGTAACTCTTTTAGGGACAAGTTTGTTTGATCTTGCTAGAGCCAGTTAGCAAGACCAAACGGGTCACGGGGTCTACAAAATTAAAACAACCAAAAAGGATGGACTTCCGTGCTTCTAGTCGTCTCGGATGACTCCCACTGAATCCATGATTCCTGTTGCGTCTTCAGATTTGTCTTCGGGTTTTTATTACATTACATAAAATAAAATAAAAACTATTCTATTACAACTTTAAGCCATCAAAAGTGGACCAAAACCATAAAACCAAAAACCGAATAATAAACACAAACAACTCAATCACATGGGTCGGGACAGATTTACATATTCAACACAATCACATACGGGCAATATATTTGGTCAAATAAAATAAAAATCGACCAAATTAATAAATAAAAAAATTGCCCCAAAAACAGATCAGATCAGAAACTTCATAGTTAAAGTTTGTGATTAATCTAACCGATAAAACCATACCGGTTCTGATTTGCGTGTTATAACCCAGGCTCTGATACCACTGTTAGGATTTAGTGGTGATCAGTTTGACTTTTGTAAAAAAAACGGGTTTTGACAGAGAAATTAATTAATTCAGTTAATTAATAAATACACAGCGGAAAATAAAATCATAACCTATTTAACAGCACTGACAAACCGAACAGGATCTGGTTATAAACACGCAAACACAAAAAAAAATAATTAATCTACTGATGAGATTAATTATACCTTAGTGGTTAATGATTAACCGGTTGAGACACCTAAGTACAACGAGCCGATGCTAGATCACGAACCGGACGCGAGAGAACGGGTGACACCGGGGATCGCCGGACAAAGCGGCGGATGGTGGCAGGGCTTTAGAGGCCGGAAGTCGGAAAGGCTGAAAAAACCTTTTCGTTTCTTGCGGTATTTGACCGGAAAAAGGCAAAGTAAAACTTCCGGAAAAAATCAAAGAAGTGAACTATATTTTCTTTGTTTTTGCGGTTGGAGTAATTGGTAGGTTAGAATATGATCTTAGATTATGATTATATAATAATTATAAACCCTACTAATTGTTTTCAGGCCCAAAGTCCAATACGAGATGCAAAAGCCCGAACCCATTTAATTGTTTTAATGAAAGATTAAAACAATATATATACAATTATTATTTATAAACTAGTATAAACAATAATTCGCGTCTAACGAATATATATAAAATATATCGTCTCGCTAACAGTTCGTAATTACCAGTTAAGCAGGTTAAGTGGATTTAATGTTCGTTGCCCTAGGTGTAACTCTTACGGGTCATAGCTCGGTCAGCCGCGTTGTCCATCGGGTCGGTCTATAAAATCCAACAGTTTGTGAAGGAACTTCTGGATCACAAAATTAGCGACGGATTTTGTTAAGACTTATGATGGACTTTGCGACCAATTTTGAGTGGGATTTTCCGTGGCAAAGTACATCTTGATTGTCCATCTTCTCTCTACTCTCACTATTATAGAAATGAGTATTAGCGATGGCCATGGAATAAATCGGTCCTTAAGTTTGCGACAGATTTGTGTAGGAACCTCAGGTCATAGAAGTAGCAACGGCTATTACTAAGATAGACTTTGCGACCAATTTTGTGAATATTGTGACTAATTTCATTCCATTACAAAACTAGGAAAGTTATTAAATATTTTTCGCAGTTGAAAATGCATCCTTCTCTAAAAACAAAAATATAAATTTATCATTTTCTACCGAAATTTGTTATGCAAAGCCAAACATGGTCTAGTATAGTCTAAAATAGGCGGTACATCTCGATTGAGCATGGTCATCATGGTGTTAATCATAGTCAATCTTGGTTAACACAAAGTCAATCATGGCCAATCACGGCTAATCTTAGTTAGATTTAATCATTCATGGTCAATCTTGGTCAAACAATGTGAAATTTGGTCTAACATAGTCAAAATTGGTCAATCAAGGTTATATGAAGTCAAACTTAAACATAAAAATCATACATCGTCAAAAAAGTTCAAACTTGGTGAATCTTGGTTAAACAAAGTCAATATTGTCCACTCTTGGTCAAACTTTGTCAATATTGGTCAAACTTTTGATATACAATTAAACATGGTGAAACTTAGTCATACATAATTTAACATAACTAAAATTGGTCAATCTTAGTAAAGGTTCATCAATCTTCGTTAAACAAAGTCAAACTTGATTGGTCATAGTTAATCTTAATTAATCATGATAAAACAAAGTCAATCTTGGTTAATCTTGAACACTCATGACCAAATATGGTTAATCTTGGTCATACATTGTCAAACTTAGTTAAGCAAACATAGTCAATATTGGTCACACAAAGTTAAACTTTGTCGAACATAGTTAATCTAGGTTAATATAGTCAAATATAGGCAAAATAAGTCGTTTGGTCAATCTGATGGGTTTTGTATATTAGTTTTAAAAATTAAACGCAACAGAAGAAAGATGGTATACGGACAATTCTTGATCTAATCAAGAATCCCCACCAGGGTCGAATTACGATTAAATAAAACCAAAAAACAAATTGAAAAGGTTTAGAACTTTTACCATAAACTTGTTGGCTAAGTGGATGAGAACACTAGAGGTAATCCACAACGAAACAACGATTAAAGATTGCTAGCTCGAGTCACGTGGAAACACCAAAAACCGAACCCCATTCGGTTCATGCTTGTTTGATCGACACCAAGGCCGATACCACCTGGTATCGGTTCTTTCTTCTTGTGCATGGCGATCGAAAGAGAGGGGGCGACACACTTGGGTGAGTGTAATGCTAGGATTTTGAGCCTTGTAAATTGTAATTAAATAATGAGATTACAATTACCTTGGTTATAAGTTCTTATGCCTAACCCATTAAACAATTAGGAACAACTAGAAACTTAGCCACCAAGTTTCTAAACTCAATCCATAGTTATATTAAACAAATAAACGTTTAATCTAAATAAATATTTATTTACTATTTAATATTATCATCTAATTATTATTATTTCTTTAAATAATAACAATTAATATTATGAGATTATTGTAATAACAATTTCTCTAAATAATTATATGCACAATACTGATTCACATTAATGCGTTTAAACTCTTTTAAACATTTTGGTTGATTATCGTTTCTCGTTGTGAGACTCTTTAGGATCATCTATCATTGGTAGAATTAGAAACAAGATGAACATAATCTCAATAGGTAAATGGTAAACACACATGTAAATCAATTGTAGGTTTCTTGTATTCAATCATAAACTTGTTCGTACAGATGAAGACAATTTCAATACAACGACTATAAGCATTGCTATTTATAATACAAGAAATAACAAGAAACTTACATACATTAAGAAGTATACTTGCTAGATGGCATAACTAACTCATCTGAGTTAGTTAGTCTTTGGACTCCTCATCCGAATTGTATGACTAGGAAAGAAACACATTATGATCTGGATGATCATTTTGATCATCCGATTGTTACCTGGACCAGATGCCTTGTACAATATCTGAACTTCATCTGGAGTATGTTGACATCCGGACCAAGTCTTTATCCAGATCAAGTCTTCATCCGGACCATGTGTTCATCCGAGTACTCTTTACTTGAAATCTTCATAAGTTATCCGTACTAGTTGTCATCCGGAGTAACTACTTCAACCGGAGTATTTATACTTGTATACTTTTGGTGAGCATCAACCTTATTATGACTTTACACTTATTTTTAGTTTAAAACACGTGTGGACAATTTTTGGGTGTATTACAAATTACATGGGGCATCTTATGTGTAATAAATCAT
Source organism: Smallanthus sonchifolius (assembly GCA_023525975.1). Lineage (NCBI taxonomy): Eukaryota > Viridiplantae > Streptophyta > Magnoliopsida > Asterales > Asteraceae > Smallanthus > Smallanthus sonchifolius. The sequence goes on along the minus strand of CM042033.1, from coordinate 59,599,950 downwards.
AACATTCAGGTTTCCTGTTGCCCCACGCAAAGAGAAGTTACTAATTACATAACTTATTAAAAATGGTAGGGAGATGAATAGTGCCACCATCACACACCACATGTCATGTGTACTTTCACTTTCTTTTTCTATTTTTTGTTTCATTTTGCTTTATTATTATTATTATTATTATTATTCTTGTTGTTGTTGTTTCGTTTTTTCAGATTCGGACGATGAACACATTAGAAAAGTAAAAGTCCTAACTATCTTCTGCATAATTTTATTTACGATTGAATATAAATTTTATTCAAAACCGAGTCAGGTTAAAATTTGGTTTTGTTTTATAACTTTAGGTATATCATGTTTTATAAAATCCTGAATATACCGTTGTGACATTCTTATTTTTTCCAACGTTTAAATTTGAATTTTATTCAAAACTAAGCCGTCGCAACGACATAACTCTTAGTTTATACTAATTACAAAACTACTGATATTAGAGTAGAACTCATGTTTAAAATCTAAATATAGATCATGATATATAGGGATAGAAAGAGAGAAATATTTCCCGTGAACGGTTTTTATTTTTGTAATTTATAACTTTCTCTTTTTGTTAATGTTACAAAATTACCTTGTCTAAATTTTATCTTTAATAAAAACAAATTATTAAATTACATAACAAACTAAATGTTGCATTAAAAATATAAAAAAATTAACTTGTTTTGAAGAGACATTAGGTTACAACTAAAGAAAAAAAAATATAAATATTTTTCATTATAATTTAGTTTTCGTTGGATGATATCTATTTTTCTTCAACGACTATGGAGGTTCTAATTGTTTTAAGCTTCACATAAAGTCATTTCCATAACGCTACATCTTAGACTCCTCTCCTTAACCTGCCAAGCACAATGAATAACATATTTGTGTTATATGCATATTGAGAAATAAATAAACATATACATTTTCTTGGAATATTCAAATATTATAAATTTTTTATAATTGTGAACATGTATGAATAAATTTAACTACATTTTTTTAATATAAGTGTAGTTTTATTTTCAATTTATATATTGTTATTTAGAGACTTTCTATATATTTCAATGCCTTGACAAAAACAATCACTAACAAAACCGACTCTTTTTATAATGAATAAAACAAACTTGAGATGGTTACATTCAATTTTTACATTTTTCCACCTATTATCAAATCTCAATTATTTTATATATTTACGACTATAGACTTATTCTAACACTTACAATTTCCAAAATTAGAAGACGATATGTTACGGTACAAATTTTCTATGCTGTCAGCTATTTTGTTTTTTATATGATTTTTCATTTAAGCGTAACATTTACGATTTCCAAAATGAGAATATATGTTACGGTACAGATTTTCTATGCATAGGATCTGTCAGCTATTTTGTTTTTATATAGTTTTATATTTAAGCTCTTGAATTATATTAGATTTACTTTTTAGCCTTTGAACTTTAGAAAAAAAGTTTATTTTTTACTTTTTCTTTTAATAAATTTATACTATACCTTCTGAACTTCAATAAAGTTATCATTTGCACATTGGATGTTTTTTTCTTTTTTTTACCAACCGAGTTACGAAACGTGACATATGCAAAGTTGTAACAGAGTTACGCATGATAGTGTACAAGTTATCTAAGCAATTGCGTACAACGTTGTTACAAATTTTTTTAAACGGTTTGCTTTCTTTTTCTAATTTTTTTACCCGTTAACTTTTTTAACGTCTTTGTTACCGTTTTGTTTTTATTTTTATTTTTTCTAAAGTTTTTGGTATTAATAAATATTTCGCTCCAACGCGTTGGTTTGCGTAAAGATTTTGCTTTTTTTGGTATACATATAAAAATCAAAGTTTTTAAAATATTACTAGATATTTCGCTACAACGCGAGTATATACAATTCTAGTTATTTTTAATCATAAGTTTGGTTATAGTGACTACCTCTAATGTTGAAATGACTCTGAAATCTTCGAAGCACTCTTCAAGCATCGATTTCTCTTTGATTGCAACTTTTGCAAGCTCGGAAAAAACTAAAGCCGTCTCACTTGCCTGTTGAAAAGTTAAAACTTTGTCACTATTCATTATTATAATTAAAATTTAATACATTTTTATTTTCAAATATGTACATAACTAGGTTAGAATCCCGTGTATTACACAGTTGAATAAATGCAATGTTATATACTAAGTAATACAAAATTTATGTATTTAAAACCCCGTGTATTACACGGGTTGAATAAAATATAATGTGATCTGTTAACACATACACTCGTCAAAATACTTTGACGTGACAGTTATAAATTTTTTTAAGTTCATTTTTAAAACAATTTTTTCAACTAGGTATTTTTTTATGTAATTAATAAATGTTAATTTATATTAAATTAATTTAATTAGTTAATGATATAATAACTATCCATAATTAAATAAATAAGTATACACAAATATTTAAATTATATTATTTTAATAACATTATTTAATAGGAGAGAGATGAGAAAAACATGCTGAAAATCAGAAATTTTGGATTCTTTTTTATTCTCTCGTATCAGTTATTTTTTAAGAACAAGAGTGTTCTACGATCTAATAGTAGATTGACAAATTATTGGGCCGAGTTGGATTTGAACCGGCATACGTGATACGTGATTTTTATTTATTAGTATAATAAAGATGTTACCGTGGGAACTAAAGATGTCACGTTGGAGATGAGCGACTCCACCAGATCTGTTCCATGTATAAGTGCAATCGTAATTGCTTGAGGATCCATCTACACACATAAACAGTTAATGAAGGTATAAATTAATTTAACTAAATTACATAAATCATTCTTCCCTTTTATACGAATTACATGGGCAGGCAATACCTTAGGTCCTTCAATAAGGGGTACCCTACAAGCAATGGCTTCTAGACAATCTTTGGTGATGGTAACATATGATGTATGTCTCTTTTCCATGTCTCTCCATGCTTCCAACATTTTCATCTAGAAAATAAGCAGGTTACAACAATAGTACGTAATAGCTTATCTGGCTTATTTAATAAACGTGTTGGAACCTAAACTTCTTATACCAAGCTTAATTAGTCCGCTATTCTATACGAGCCTATAATTTATAAAACATATATATAAATAGGGGAAGGTTCCGCTAAGAAGTGGTTTTTCGCTAAGAAACGCTAAGAAGTGGGTCAAACGAACTCCGATTGAGCTCATTCGAGCGGCGTTGGAACCGTCTCATCGAACTCTAATCCGGACCCAAAAACCTAAACCCCCCTCCACCCGCACCCCCAAAAACCTAAACCCCCCCTCCAACCCCACCCCGAAAAGCCTAAAACCACCACCCCCCAAAAACCTAAACCCCCCCACCCCACCCCCCCCAAAAACCTAAACCCCCACCCTCACCCCCCAAAAAAAACCTAAACCCTAAAATATAAACCCTAAAAGCTAAACCCTAAGGCTAAAATCCTAAATTCAACGCTAAGATCTAAACCCTAAAAGCTAAGATGGTAGAGTTCGACGATACGGTTCCAACGCCGCTGAAATGAGCTCAATCCGAGTTCGTTTGATATCGTTTCTTAATGTTTTTGTCACTTCTTAGAGTTCTTAGCCGAAAACAACTTCTTATTTGATCCTCCCCCTATATAAATAAACTATTATTTATATAATATAATATATAAAACAATTGTAAATCTGTAATTATTTTGGTACTGTGACTGCCATTAGGAACAAAAGTGAAAGTTAGGGATGTCACCGGTCAAATTGTTGGTTTGAATTATTATCGGCTAAAGGGTTACATTTTGGATTACTAAAAACCAATTTGCCTAAATGAGTCGAGCGGAGCCAAGCTTGATCATTTTTAAAGTTAAACGGGACCAACACCCCAATACCAAGCAAGCTGAATCGATAAGTTGTGTGATATTATTGGTTCAGAAGTAGAATACTCACTTGAGAATGAAATATGTAGTTGAGCTTCATTTCCAACTTCTCTTTCTGAATTTGTATTCTCTTTTGTAGCACAGATTGTTGCAACTTTGCAATGCTTTTCCAAGCATGAAATGAAGCAATCTGTAATCCTCAAATCATAAATCACATGATTTTAAATATGCTAAAAGATGTATTGGGGTTGACCTTTTGAAGTCAAACTAACTTGAATTATCTTTGTTACCAGAAACATTAGACTTCCGCCACAAAGATGGCAGTGATTGGCCTTTATTTATTGATGTAGTTTCCAAATTAAAAAAAAAAACTTATGTGTGTATATATAATTTTTTTTTAAATTAGAACCAAAATAAGTAGATAAAATTTTATTGAGAGGCCCATAAATAAAAACCTAAAAAAATATTTAAACATAAAGCTATTATCAACTATTTAACTATTATCATACTCATTTAAACCAATAACTTAATTTTATTGAGAGACCAATAAACAATACTCTTTTTCTTTTAAATGCTAATGCGGATTTTTAATTAAAAAAGAATAATTAAATAATTATGTGAAACAATTAAACACATTATTTTGGACAATACAAAGACCATGAAAAACTATTTGGTTTTTTGTTTCCTTATAACTTGAAGTATGTTGAAGACAAAGAGCTTAAGTCGTGTTGTATTCTTCTTGAGGATGCACTGAAGTATGAAGGAGAATCATATATTAATGGTGTTGAGCTTTATATGGAGTTAAAGTCGTTTGACACTATATTACCTAAAGATATTCTCAAACCTACTGAATTTTAAAATACTTCAAGCAAGTCCATTTTTTGTCCTAATGCATTAATTGCATATCGAATCTTGTTAACTATTCCAGTAACAGTGGTATCTGGAGAAAAGAAGATTCTTAAAATTGAAGTTGTTCAAGTCGTACTTACGATCAACAATATCTCAAGAAAGACTTAATGTATTGACAATGATAGATATCGATAACGATATATTAGATTGTATCAATTGTGAAGAATTGATCAACAACTTTGCTTCGAAAATTGCTATGAGAGTCTCTCGATTAGTTTAACTTTGTTCTGTTTATGGTTTAACTTTGTTTTGTATTTGTTTATCGCTACAATAACATTTTTTTGTTTATTGTTATTACAATTATCATCGATCTTTGAAAAAAAATTATTTTTAAGGGCCTATTTTTTAGTGCTCGTCTGGGGCACTCGAAATCTCGGAGACGTCCCTGATGATTCTGAAGTGGCTTTTCAAAAGTTCAATGATTTTGTTACAATTTCCAAAAATGGAATTGTTATAGTAAACGAAAATTGACTTATTTTGACCCGACCCATATCTTGCATAGTTGCACCCCGTAATGAGAATTCTTGTATTCGTCATTGGTTGTGTAACCAACCCAATTAGCCCAACCGGTTTGATTTTGCCTTTTTCCAAAACCGTTTTAACATTTTGACCCATAACTTTATTAATTAACACATGTCAAACCGGATTGTGAACAACTCTAGATTTACAAAAACTTGAGGTTTGTAGCATACCTTAGCTTTGTTATCTAAGCTTTCGTTAATAACACTTGCTCTAGCATTGGCATACCTCCACTGCATCCAACTTCCATGCATCATTCTTAACTCATGAACATTCTCCACCATAACCATACCCACCCCAAGTGGTGACAAACAACCCGGCCCGTTTTTCTTTATCTTGATCAAATCCAAACCCATATGCAGAATATTCCTTTTACCCGTTCTTGAGGGACTTGTTGGAGGCTTTGATCTCGAAATTGGCGAGTTTGGGGTCATTGGGGGCGATTCAGGTCGTCCTGACGATGAACCCCATTTCGATTGCAATGATAATGCATTCGCCTTCTTCATCGCGTTCTTGATAGTGGATTTTGTTGGGGAATTAGATATAGATTTTCTAGAGCTTATTGTAGATGCCATGTAGGATGCCGGAGAGCTTCTCTCTGTGATGAACGGAGATCCCATGTCACTACACTCGGAGTCTTCGGAGAAAGAACCCGATCTCATCCCGGAGTATGATCTCCGACGAAGTTCGTTTTCGTCCACTGACGATCTCCCAGGCATTATAACTGCACGTAAACACAAACTTATAATTCATCAGTTTTTGGAGGCTAAATTTTTTAAGGCCCATGACACCACCTCAATTATAATAGCACACTAGGCTAAATATGGGTCGTATTACACTTTTTCGTTTAAATATGGCTGTTTGGTCGTGATACGGGCCGTATTACACTTTTTTGTCTAAATACGGCCGTTTGGTAATGATATGGGCCATATGGTACACACAATACGGGCCGTAATACACTTTTTTGTCTAAATATGGTCGTCTGGTAATGATACGGGCCGTATGGTACACACAATACACAATACATGCCGTATTACACTTTTTCGCCTAAATACGGACCGTTTGGTCATGATACGAGCCGTATGGTACACACAATACGGGCTGTATTACACTTTTTCACCTAAATACAGGTCGTGTGGTCATGAAACAGGCCGTATGGTACACACAATATGAGCGACCCGTATTGGGTCATGACATGTCTGGAACGTTGTCGGTTTGAGTAAGCCGTATTAGGCTATATGAGTCGTATGATGTGACAAACCTTTAGTGTCGGTGTGGGGTACCTAATTAAGCTCCCTTTTCTAATTTGATGGTTACTCACCTAACTCCCCCATGGTCCCATCACCGGATGATGATATAGATGTGGGTGATTTTCTGAGGAACCTGAACTTTCCGGTGTATCTCATAGACCCACCTCCGGTGATGGGCTTATGATTATCCTTCAACTTGTTTTCTTCCTTTGGATTGCTCTCGAACCGACTAAATTCCGAACAGCTTCTTTGTTTCCGAAGAAACGATGAACCCAAGCTATCCCTTTTGCGATCATTTCCAAGATAATCCGCTAGCGTGGTGGTGGTGGTGGCAGTGGCAGTGGTGGTGACCGGTGGATTGTCTGGTTTTGATGAACGAGGAGTGGACGAAGGCCAAACTCCACGAAGCAATCCAGTGTTTCTAAAAGATGATCTCGGTTTAAGGTGTCGATTAGGGGAGACATTTTGGTTGTGATTGGGAGACGGCGGTAGCGATGGTGGTGGTTCCCCGCCGGAGATCGGAGATAGGTATGGAGATTTGAACGTATGCTTACCGGAGATCATCATGTAGAGAGAGAAGGAAGACAAACATTCCTTTGAAACTGGCGGCTAAATAGGTACGGTGCCGGCGCTAAGTGAATTGCTTTTAAAGAAGCTTATTTTCTAAAAAATAAAATTTTAAATTCTAAAATTCTGAAAAATATTGAAATTTTGATAGGGGTAGTATTGGAATTTAAATATTGAAGAGAGATGGTCAGAGAAAATGAAAGTTTGTTTTGAAGAGCCACTTGGGAAGTTCTGATTACAATTGTGGTGCCGGCGGTAATGCATATCAACCAGTGGACGTGTGCCACGTGTATATTCGTTTTACCTATTCCAAATCATATACTGCTTTGATTTTAACGATAGTAATCGTAATGCCAATGTGGATTATGTCACACAGGTTTTTGTCCCTTAGATTAAATGTCTTGGATTCACATCTAGTTATGAGACAAATTATTTTATGTAATTTATTACCAGTAATGGGGTAGATTTGTCGTTTAAAAAATATGTAATCGTATTATTTCCCTATTTCTAAGGAATTTTTATTTCTTATTTCTTGACCTGTGTCTATAATAATCTTGATATAAAAAAAGCTTCAAAATCTATATATCTTCAAATGGTGGACGATTGATAGTTCTTTACCCATAGGTGGATTACGGTCTTGTTGAAGTGGTGAATAAGCTGACATGCCCAAATTCGAAAAGGGGTCGTAATGGAACTAGGATTCTCTTGAAGTACTTAATTTTGGACATTTTCTACATTGATACAACTTAGGGACGGCTCAATTATTTTAAAGAATAAAGTCGAAATAAAAATCTGGGACCCTCTTTGTTCCACATTTGGTTTTCCATATGTTTGTTTCATATGTGGTTGTTCATTTGTTTGTTCACATTTTTAGTTTTACGTAGCTTTTTTTTTTCTTCAAACAACCTGATTCGTAGTTTTGATTTCGATTTGATATGTAAAAATAAACAAAAGTCAACCAATGAACTAGAATCAGAAACTAAATCTCAAATAAACACAAATCAAGTCTCAAATAAGAAGTGTAAGTCTCAAGTAAACACAAATCAAGTCTCAAGTAACTCTAGCATAACCATCAAACCAAGGTCCACGCATAAACTTTGATAAAGATTTCTGAAACATAACTTTGTTATATGAACAATGATACTTAAGGAATAGTCAACAAGAAATTCATCAATGAGCATACTTTGTTATGTGAACAACAAAATCAAGGCAACCTTTTCTTTCTTTATTAAATTTTAATATCATATTTCAAGATTCAAGAATGACCCTTTATTAACAAAACCAGGACAACACTATATTATTTCTAACAAGCTCGTGTTTTTTAGTAAGAACTTACAATTAAGAAATCTAGCATAAAATAAGCAAATTAGAATCATAGATTGTTCAAACTGAAGAAAAACATGAGTCAAATGAGTAATACCCTTTGAAGACGTAGGGTCCTGCGGAACCCCACACTCCGCGTAAATGGAGCAAGACTTCCTTTGCAAGGCACTTCACCAAATAGGGTCACTCTCGACAATTCCTCACATAGGACAAAGGTACCTGCGCGTACGAAAAGGGGGACCACGCTGCCATTTCAGGAATGTCAGGTGTTGGGGGACATCCACCAGATAAGATAAACCTGATACCACTAACGGTAGTCCCCTGGGGGACCATAAAGGATATTCATGATGACGACGTTCACCCAATAGTATACCTGCCAGGTCAGCTCCTTGATAGGGACATCCCAACACCCTCATTCGGCTATAAATATGGAGCATAAACCTCCAGGTAAGGCATCTTCTTCCCAAGGCTCTCACTCTCACTCAACACCTTGATTACTCTAAGTCCAATACTTATCCTCGCGCCGGAGGGTGGTCACAAGGAACCCCCCTTCCCTGCGACGAGACTAACGGCGCTGCTCGTTTTGCAGGTCTGGTTGTTCATTCTAGAGCTCACCCCCTCTTCATCAACCCAACACCCATGTGGATAGGCTAGCCAGAGCCCCTCATTAGACCAGTGTATCTTCATTGGCGCCATCCGTACCGGCTAGAACTAAAACCTGAACCATGAGCTCAACTCCACCATCCTCTCAACCGCTGCCCAACGTCAGGGTCACAACGACAGGCTTAGGGTACCTTGACATGGGTGCAACGTTTAAGCCCGACTCACCAGTCTTCATTGAAGCAACAACACAGCCCATCTTACAACCACTTTTCCAGATGTCTTTACCCACTAACATCCCTAGAATAAGCCAAGGACTCTCAACTTTGAGAACCTTGCTAGAAACACAGGACCACAACCCTTCCCAAGCTCTCGCCACCCCAACTTTCACACGCACGCATGCGGGGCCATCAAACCAACCCGAAACGCCCGCATTCACCCCTGAGGCAGAAATAACACCCGAAAGATGGTACATGGAACAACATCAAATCTTGCGCCAGGCCTACGAAAACTGGGCGTGAGAGGTGAGGCTCGCGGAAGTAAGAACCAACTTGTACTTCTCTGACACAACATTAACACGCGCATACTCCGCAGCGCACCATTCCATCCCCCACAATACCGCGGGACCATCCAGAGGCTCAGCAGGCAGACCCATACCAGGCCACCTTCACGAATCGATAAGGCCAGAAACAACAGGTCTGTGACACCCACATCCCGGCTCACCCGAGATGCCGGCCACTTGTCGGATTTACTCATAAACATATAGTAAACAGAGATTATACACAACGGAAGACTTTGAAATACTATATTTATTTCATAAAACTTGTCTTAATGTACATTCTAAAGAAAGTACAAACATTTCTATTCTAATGCCAGCATGCCGGAGAATGCCAGATAGCCCACCAAATGCTTCTACTCTAGCCCTTTGCCTTTACTGTAGGAGGCTACGTCTTTACCTGATACACATGCTTAAACATATGTCAGCTTACGCGGGTGAGTTCTAAGTTTTAGTCAAAATATCTTTGACCTCTATCTCATACATAAATGGATTTATGTGACACGTAATTTAAAACATCACATTAACTTCTTGCCCAAACATAATACTTTAAACTTGCACACTTGTCTTTCCGAGGTCACGTTAACCTCCAAGCGGTCGTCACCACTTATACATACCCTTGTACAAGGTGCCATACTATATTCCACAAAGGAATGCAGTATATCTCTACGTCTTAAGTTGCAAGATATTATGTGGCATTTGGCCAGACCTGGCAAAACCTTTCCTTTCTTTACAGACTAATATGGTCAAAATGTTTGACATGGCAAAACATGCCAAAACTGTATCTCTTTCTCTTTACTCTTTGTCAAGACAATAAATGTCAAGACCTCTACAAGTCAAGGTAAAACCTTGACTCCTCTGTCATTACTTATCTGGGCTTACCATGATAAGTTCTAAAAAGTTTTTCGTGTCAAAACCATTTTCTTTCTCAAAATCTTTTTAATGTGAAATCATGCCAAAAGGCAAGTTTCCATTCTAACCATTCCTTTCAAAACCAGTCCTTATCCTAAATCCTCGTAAAGGTTTCTCCATGGTATATTAAAAAGACAAGGTGGTTATCCTCCCAGAGTAGTACCTCCAACTGAGATGTTCCCAGGAAAGAATGACGGGTCCAGGAGGGATTTATACACCACTCTTTCCTTAGACAGAACATTCTGTTTTCCAGATAACTACATACCGGTCGGATGGTTACCCAACGCTTCTTTGATATCTCATGAATACTCCGTTACTTAGTTTTAAGATTTAGACATGTTTTATACATAACCTCTTGCAACATGAATGCTATCCCAAATATTTAAATCAAGGTATATAGCATTTATGTAAATCTTTCTAGCATGCATACCGGCCCAAAACATTTAAAGTAAAACATTAAAAAGGGCCTCATAGAACTCACCTCTAACTTCCTTCCTGTTTAGATAACCTTTAAGCACAACAACTTGGATTAATGTCCTAAGTCATCATAACATTACTTAATCATAAGTTCCTAGCTTAGTGAAAGTAACCAAGTCATTAGGAACTAGTCGGAACCTTACCTCAGAACTATCTTTTGCGTATTGGAACCAAAAAGCTTGAAACCGGACTTCTCTACGCGAACCGGGGTTCGGGGCACGCTTGCTTAGGTTAACTAAGTGTTTGAAAGTGTGTTTTGTTGTGTAGGACGGTAAAAAACCGAGCTCTTTGTCCAACTATTTATAGGGTGCCCGTCAGGTCCGTAGCGGACCGCTAGGCTCTAGGGTGACGGTCCGCTAAGGGTATAAGCGGTTAATCCTTTGCTTAATAGCCAAGTAACAGACCGTTAAAAAAATTATGGCTAGCGAACCGCTAGGATCCGTATGTCGGTCCGCTATAGGGTTCCACGCGTCCGCTAGTCAGTTGCCACGTGTCACCTCCTCATTATTCCCTTGTGCCCTACGTAGCGGACCGCTAACCCTTCAGGTGGCGATCCGCCACCCCTTCATCTTTCACTTTTTTTTTATTTTCAGCCCTTCGTTTTTGAATTAAATACAACCTGACCCCTTGTACTTTAACATAATGCCATTTAAACCCCTAGGGTTTCATCAATTGATCACTTTAGTCTCTCAACATATATTTCTTTAAAAAAATTGGGGTGTTATAAATCTACCCCCTTACAAGGGTTTCGTCCTCGAAACCAAACACTTACTCGAATAAGTAGGGATAAGATTGCCTCATCTCTTCCTCTGTCTCCCATGTGGCTTTAGATCCCTTTTGATCTTGCCACTGAACTTTAACTTGCTTGATTACTTTATTTCGTAATCTCTTTTCTTTCCAGTCGAGTATAGCCACTGGCTTCTCTACATAATTCAATCTTTCGTCTACCTCTATATCATTCAGTGGTACATGAGAGGTTTCGTCTGCCAGACACTTTTGTAAGTGTGATACATGGAATGTTGAGTGGATTCCACTCAACTCTTCTAGCAATTCTAATCTATACGCAACCTTCCCTGCTCGAGATAAAATTTTAAATGGTCCAATAAATCTTGGACTCAACTTCCCTCTCTTTCTGAATCTAATGATTCCTTTCCACGGAGATACTTTTAGCAGAACGTAGTCTCCGACTTGGAACTCTATCGGTATTCATCTTTTGTCTGCATAGGACTTTTGTCTGTCCTGGGCAGCTTTCAGACGAATTTTAATCTGATCTAACTTTACACGTGTCGCTTGGACAATTTCTTTATTCCCAACCTCTCCCCAACATATGGGAGTTCTATATCTCCTTCCGTATAACATATCGTATGGCGGCATGCCAATACTTGCATGATAGCTGTTGTTATACGAGAATTCTACCAAAGGTAGATGACTATCCCAACTTCCACCGAAGTCAATAATGCAAGCACGCAACATATCCTCAAGTGTTTGTATCGTTCTTTCACTTTGTCCATCCGTCTGAGGATGATATGCCGTGCTAATCAACAATTTTGTTCCCATTTCTTCATGGAACTTCTTCCAGAAACGCGACGTAAAACGTGTGTCTCTGTCAGATACAATTGAAACCGGCACTCCATGCCGTGAAACAATTTCTTTGATAAATGCCTCTGCTAACCTTTCTGAAGAGTATGTCTCACGTATCGGTAAGAAGTGAGCACTCTTAGTCAATCTGTCTACTATCACCCATATGGTATTATAACCTTTAGCTATTTTTGATAGTTTTGTTATGAAGTCCATAGTGATATGCTCCCATTTCCATTCTGGAATATCTAGTGGCTGCAATCTGCCATAAGGCTTTTGATGCTCTGCTTTGACTTGAGAACAAGTCAAGCATTTAGCCACATATTTCATGATATCGAATTTCATACCGGGCCACTAATAATCTTGGCGTAGATCTTGGTACATTTTTGTAGTACCCGGATGAATCGAATATTGTGATTTATGAGCTTCATCCATAACTTTAATTCTGAATTGACCTATATGTGGTATCCACGTACGGCCGAATCGAATCTTAACCCCATACTCATTCTCTTCTAAGTATTTTTCCTGTCCAGCCATTCTTTGTTTCTTAACATTCTCTGCTTTGAATGCATCTATTTAAACATTCCTGAGCTGAGTCATAAAGTCAAGAGTTACAACTAACTTATATGACTTCACCCTGATAGGAGGATGCTCTTCTTTACGGCTTAGAGCATCTGCCACTACATTGGCTTTCCCTAGGTGATACAGGATTTCACAATCATAATCCTTTATCAGCTCTAACCATCTTCGCTGCCTCATGTTTAGATCTTTTTGCTCAAAGAAATACTTTAAGCTTTTATGATCTGTGTAGATTATGCACTTAACTCCATACATATAGTGTCTCCATATTTTAAGTGCAAATACTACAGCAGCTAACTCTAAATCATGGGTCGGGTAGTTAGCTTCATGGGGTTTGAGTTGTCTTGAAGCATAGGCTATAACCTTGCCTCTTTGCATTAATACACACCCCAGTCCCTCATACAAAGCAACAAAGTAAACTACCAGATCCTTTGTCCCTTCCGATAAAGACAAAACCGGAGCTTGAGTTAATTTCTCCTTTAGCTTTTGCAAAGTACTTTCTTGTTATGTTCCCCATACAAACTTTGTCTGCTTCTTTGTGAGTTTTTTCAATGGGGTAGCAATCTTGGAGAAATCCTGAATAAATCTTCTATAGTAACCAGCCAAACCTAAGAAACTACGAATTTCTGTAGGTGTCTTTGGCGGGTTCCATTTCATTACAGTTTCTATCTTTGAAGGATCTATAAGAATACCTTCTGCGTTTATTACGTGACCTAAGAATTGAACTTCTCGGAGCCAAAACGCACATTTAGAGAATTTTGCATACAACTTTTCTTTTCTAAGTGTTTCCAGTACTTCCTTGAGATGACATGCATGATCCCCTTCATTCTTTGAGTAGATTAGAATATCATCAATGAAGACAATCACAGATCGGTCTAACATTGGTCGACAAGCCTTATTCACGAGGTCCATGAATGCAACGGGGGCATTAGTCAAACCAAATGACATTATTAAGAACTCATAAAGTCCATATCTTGTACGGAAGGCTGTTTTTGGAATATCTTCATCTCTAACCTTCAACTGATGATACCCCGATCTTAGATCGATTTTGGAGAACAACTTGCTTCTTGTAATTGATCGAACAAGTCATCGATCCTAGGTAATGGGTATTTGTTCTTGATGGTAAGTTTGTTCAACTCTCGGTAGTCTATGCACATACGCATACTACCATCCTTCTTCTTCATGAAAAGAATCGGAGCACCCCAAGGTTAGATACTTGGTCTAATAAAACCTATGTCTAACAACTCTTGCAGTTGTGACATTAGTTCCTTCATTTCTGATGGAGCTAATCGATAAGGTGCCTTAGCTACAGGCATAGCACCAGGCGCTAAGTCGATTCGAAACTCCACTTCTCTTTTGGGAGGTATTCCTGGTAATTCTTCGGGAAATACATCAGGAAAGTCACATACTACTGGCACGTCTTTCAATTATTTAGTTTTTACTTTGGAATCAATAACGTATGCCAGATAGGCGTCATTGCCTTGACTCATAAAATTTGTGGCTTTCATTATAGAAATGATTCTAACGACTGATCTTATCTTATCACCGTGGATCGTAATCCGATTGCCGTCAGGAGTCTGCATTGGAACTGCTTTTAGGTTGCAAATGATCTGGGGCATCGTTTGTTTCCAACCAGTCCATTCCCAAGACTACATTAAATCCTTCAAGGATCATTTAGTTTAATAGGGAATCTGTGTCCTTTAAGATTGATGAAACAATCTTGAATGACTTCTGCCACCTTCATCGTTTTCCTGATAGCTGTTTCGACTTCAAAGGTTTCGCTTAATCTTATGGTAGGTCTAGCTAAGGAAGGATAGAAATCTAGGGATACAAAACTTATACTAGCTCCTGAGTCAAATAACTCAGTAGCTGGTACATTATTAACGAAAAATGTACCTGATACTACGTCAGAAAGTGTCTTAGCTTCTTCTGTCGTCAAGGTATAGGCCCTACTATTTGCCTTTGGGGCTTCCTTCTCCTTTCCATCCTTAATCAACACTGGTGCTATAATCTTCAGGGTTGGGCATTCTATGATTCGGTGTCTGAGTTCTCCACACTTGTAACACCTCATTCCTGACTTATTTTGGAAATTGGTGGCTATATGCCTAGGCTTTCCACAACTGTAGCAAGTATTTGTCCCATACCTGCATTCTCCAGTGTGTAGTTTACCACATTTGGTACATTTAGAACCACCACTATGTTCCTGCTTCTTTCCTCCTCCTCCTCCACCTCCTCCATTCTTCTTGTTCTGATTTTTAGAAATGTCAGACCATTTTCTCTTTGATTCCACAGGGCGGGAACTGAAGACTTCATCGTATATTGTCAAAGCAAGTTGTACGACAGACCGAAAAGTCTTCAAGTCTGAAGTCTTTACTAACCTCCTTATCTCGGATGGTAAACCCTGCACGTATCGCTTGATGCATACATATTCAGGAGTTATCAGATGTGGTACTAAACGAGCCATTCTATTAAACTTGGTAGTATACTCTCGGTGAGTCATACTACCAACTTCCAATCTAAGAAAATCTCTTTCGAGTTTGCCCATCTCATTATATGACAGAACTCCTCTATTAGCAATATTTTCAACTCTTCCCAAGTCATCCGGTCAATAGCTTTATCTCCTAAAGTTGTGACTAAGTTTTCCCACCAGCATAAAGCTTCTGAAACAAACGAGTGAGCTGCATACTTGACTTTCTAATCGTCTCTACATTCATTGATCTTGATAACTGCTTCTATCTCTCTTATCCACTGATGAGTAACAGTGGCATCCTTCGTTCCTTCAAACTTAGGAGGGTTTCCGTCTTTGAATGCCTTGTAAGGACATCCCTTCTTTCCTTTCTTCTGAGGTCTTGCCTCATATGAATCATCAGATTCATAATCATAATCGAAATCATCCTCATCCTCATCATCTAGCTTGTTATTTCTTTCCGTCGGTTGAATCTCATCATTCTTCTTTCTATTCTCTTCTAAGTTTGTCAATAAAATTGGCAGAGCCGTGTCTAACGCTTTGGCAACATCCATGTCTATAAGATTCTTAAGTTGTGGATCTACCACCGGGTCTTTTACCCGTTCTTCTCTCTACATGTTCTATCTCTGGTTCGGCATTGGCGGTAGACTGCGTTTGCCTTCTAGGAGTATTGGGATTAACCTTTCCTCCTCTTCTGCCTTTACCTCTACCAACCATTTCTCTACAAAAAGATATGGAGTGTTTTAGTATTCACATGATGGATTAATAGCTAGAACACAAGTGTATTGTAAATATTAATAATTGTGGCCACGACGAAATTAATCATTTACGCCACTTTCGGTGCTCTAGTTATCTTTCTATCAGGTTCCTACTAAATATCCCTACCTTTTTCCTTTCTCTATCTTTAGCATCAGGCTATCTTAACTGGCATCTCTACTGGCATTCTCACTGTCCCTTAATCTTAGTTTAAGTTTAGATACTTAGGCAAGTATCAAAATCTCTTAAACTATAGCTCTGATACAAACTTGTGACACTCACATCCCGACTCACCCGAGATGGCGGCCACTTGTCGGATTTACTCATGAACATATAGTAAACAGAGATTATACACAACGGAAGACTTTAAAATACTATATTTATTTCATAAAACTTGTCTTAATGTACATTATAAAGAAAGTACAAACATTTCTATTCTAATGCCAGCCTGCCGGAGAATGCCAGATAGCCCACCAGATGCCTCTACTCTAGACCCTTGCCTTTACTGTAGGAGGCTATGTCTTTACCTGATATACATGCTTAAACATATGTCAGCTTACGCTGGTGAGTTCTAAGTTTTAGTCAAAATATCTTTGACCTCTGTCTCATACATAAATGGATTTATGTGACACGTAATTTAAAACTTCACATTAACTTCTTGCCCAAACATAATACTTTAAACTTGCACACTTGTCTTTCCGAGGTCACGTTAACCTCCAAGCGGTCGTCACCACTTATACATACCCTTGTACAAGGTGCCATACTATATTCCACAAAGGAATGCAGTATATCTCTACGTCTTAAGTTGCAAGATATTATGTGGCATTTGGCCACACGTGGCAAAACCTTTCTTTTCTTTACAGACCAATATGGTCAAAATGTTTGACATGGAAAAACATGCCAAAACTGTATCTCTTTCTCTTTACTCTTTGTCAAGACAATAAATGTCAAGACCTCTATAAGTCAAGGTAAAACCCTGACTCCTCTGTCATTACTTATCTAGGCTTACCATGATAAGTTCTAAAAAGTTTTACGTGTCAAAACCATTTTCTTTCTCAAAATCTTTTTAATGGGAAATCATGCCAAAAGGCAAGTTTCCATTCTTACCATTCCTTTCAAAACCAGTCCTTATCCTAAATCCTCATAAAGGTTTCTCCATGGTATATTAAAAAGACAAGGTGGTTATCCTCCCAGAGTAGTACCTCCAAGAGAGATGTTCACAGGAAAGAATGACGGGTCCGGGAGGGATTTATACACCACTCTTTCCTTAGATAGAACATTCTGTTTACCAGATAATTACATACCGGTCGGATGGTTACCCTACGCTTCTTTGATATCTAATGAATACTCCGTTACTTAGTTTTAAGATTTAGACATGTTTTATACATAACCTCTTGCAACATGAATGCTATCCCAAATGTTTAAATCAAGGTATATAACATTTATGTAAATCTTTCTAGCATGCATACCTGCCCAAAACATTTAAAGTAAAACATTAAAAAAGGCCTCATAGAACTCACCTCTAACTTCCTTCCTGTTTAGATAACCTTTAAGCACAACGACTTGGATTAATGTCATAAGTCATCATAACATTACTTAATCATAAGTTCCTAGCTTAGTGAAAGTAACCAAGTCATTGGGAACTAGTCAGAACCTTACCTCAGAACTATCTTTTACGTATTGGAACCGAAAAGCTAGAAACCGGACTTCTCTACGCGAACCGGGGCTCGGGGCATGGTTCCCTAGGTTAACTAGGTGTTTGAAAGTGTGTTTTGTTGTGTAGGATGGTAAAAAACCGAGCTCTTTGTCCAACTATTTATAGGGTGCCCATCAGGTCCGTAGCGGACCACTAGGCTCTAGGGTGACGGTCCGCTAAGGGTTTAAGCGGTTAATCCTTTGCTTAATAGCTAAGTAACGGACCGTTAAAACATTCAATGGCGGACTACTAAGAAAATTGCGGCTAGAGGACCCCTAGGATCCGTATGACGGTCCGCTATAGGGTTCCACGCGTCCGCTAGTCAGCTGACACGGTTCACCTCCTCACTATTCCATTACGCCCTACTTAGCGGACCGCTAAACCTTCAGGTGGCGGTCCGCCACCCTTCATTTTTCACTTTTTCTCATTTTCAGCCCTTGCATTTTGAATTAAATACAACCTGACCCCTTGTACTTTAACATAATGCCATTTAAACACCACTTTAGTCTCTCAACATATATTTCTTTGTAAAAAAATTGGGGTGTTATAAGATCCGCGGAGGATGACCTGACCAAACCATACATACCCGAGGCATTCATAGAAAAGTCAAAATTTACACCAAGAATAGCACAGGTGGAGTTTCCAGCAAAAACCAAGATGCCATCAACGATCGGGAAATACGATGGTTCATGGGATCCCGACGATCACCTGAATGGTTTTTACACAGTAGGAGGAGTGGAAGGATGGACACTACCAGTGTGGTGCCACGTGTTTGCGCAAACCCTCACTAGGGCAGCGCGCACATGGTACGACAGCCTCCCGGTAGGAGAAATCGATAACCTCAAGGACCTAATTGACAAGTTCTCACAGCACTTCAGCCAGCAATGCAGGCACACTAAGGATGCGGGGGATATAATGTACATTCGAAGACGGGACAATGAATCCATAGAAGATTTCATTACCAGCTATAACAAAGAAGACCTCCAGATTGGAGGTGTCAGCGAGGACCTCATGAAGGTAGGCTTCACACAGGGTCTGGTGTTGTTGGGGGAAGTGCTGGTATGAATTCGGTTTTGTTGACTGCGATTGATACATCTTTTTTCACAGTTACATGTAGTAACTTTTGGTTTCCTTTGATATTTTGTATCTCCGGTGGTAGTTTTTTTGGATCTCTGTTTTCGTGTGCAATGACCATGTAGTGAGGAGCTCATACGCTGCTTAACAGGAAGAGATGTCATGCCTAAAACATGGAGCGCAATAATGACGGCTACCAAGATTTTCGCGCGCACTGAAAAGGCGCTGACAAGCCAACGCGTCTCAGATAGAAAAGTGCATAGAGATACGGGCAATCCCGCGGCAAAAAAAGGTGATAGGAGAGCAAGAGATCAGAGCATGTGGTCCAGAGTTCAGCACCAAAGCTTAACACAGGGGGAGAAACGACATAATGAGATTAGACAGGCAGGTCAACGCAAGAGCTCATAAGCGCGCGGCAAAAGCGGCGCGTGGGCATTATCAAAATCCCCGTAACAGGTGTTATTAAAAGAAACCATTGATCTCGTCCAGCCTAGACCGATGAATCCAAAGTCAATCAAGAACCCTAAGAAATTCTGTGACTTCCACAAGGACATTGGGCATGACACCGATGACTGCATCCAGCTGCGGAGGCAAATTGAGCGAGCAATCAAGTTAGGGAAACTAGAACATTTGCTAAAGGAAATTAAGAATGGAGCCCGGCCCACAGACCAGAAGCATGAGGAGGGACCCCCAAAGAAAAAGGTCCAGTATCTATGCATGATTCAGGGAACACCGCGCAGGAATCAAATGATACACAAAAGGCCCCGCGATCAAACAGAAGCATGGAGAGAGCAACAGGTCCTATTCCCGCGCATAAAAGGAGGCCTGAACCAAAGAAGGCCGCTGGTAATTAAAGAACCGATGGGACACTACCATTCTAAATGCGCGTTTATTGGCGGCGAAAGCTCAACAGACATAATGTACGAACAATGCTTCCGCCAGCTCGATGCAGAGGACCAGGCGCGGCTGGAGCAGGTCGACACACCTATATCCGGGTTCTCAAACGAGGTTCTTCACCCTATCGACCAGATATCTTTCCCAGTGACACTGACGGACGGATTGCACGCGAGAACAGAAATGGTAGATTTGCTCGTCCTACCAGTAAACTCAAAGCATAATGTAATCTTGGGAAAAGAAGCGCTAGCAACCTTCAACGCAATCCCTTCCACCGCGCACGATGTGATAGGTTTCCCAACCACAACTGGAATAGCAATTATCTGGGCCGATAGAGAATGCGCACGCATAGGTGGATTCAGACCCGCGAAAACACTTAAGCCCCCGGGACCTTCATCACCAGAAAAGTGGATTATGAATCCTAACTTCCAAGAGCAACCGATAACCATTGGAACAACAATATCTAAAACCATACGAGATCACCTGAAACAGCTGCTCACCACTTACGCGGACGTTTTTTGTTGGCAACCATCAGACATGCAAGGAGTACCAAGATCAATGGTGGAACACCATTTGCAAACTTACAAATCCATGGAGCCAGTAGCCCAGAAGTGCCGAAACATGGGGGGAGAAAGAAGTAAAGATTTGGAAAAACAAGTCGGGGAGCTATTAAAGGCCGGGATCATCCGTGAAGTCAGGTACCAAACCTGGGTGGCCAACCCAGTGATGTTGAAAAAGACAGATGGCAGTTGGCTCATGTGCGTCGGCTATAAGGATCTGAATAAAGCATGCCCAAAAGACTACTACCCGTAACCTGAAATAAACCTAAAGGTTGATTCATTGGCCCCCTTTAGGCTTAAATGCTTTCTGGATGCGTATAAGGGCTATCATCAGATCCAAGTGGCTATGGAAGACGAAGACAAGACAACCTTCCGAACCGACATAGGCATCTTCTGTTACACGAAGATACCCTTTGGGCTAAAAACACAGGGGCAGCCTACCAAAGACTGATGGATAAGGCTTTCGCCCATCAGATTGGCTAGAACTTAGAGGTCTACGTTGATGACCTGGTAATTAAGAGTAGTGAGGAAGACATGATGCTTAGGGACATGGAGGAAACGTTTAAAAGGTTACACAACATCAACATGAAATTAACCCTGCCAAATGCTCGTTCAACATGGAAGAAGGCCAATTTTTAGGGGTGATGGTCACTAAGGATGATTTTAGACCAAACCCAGAGAAAGTCTTGGCAATTGCGCGGATGCCATCCCCGTCATCCATCAAAGAGGTCCAAACACTCAACGGACGTTTGGTTGCAATCAACAGGTTCCTAGCTAATCACGCCGCCAAAGCGTTGCCGTTTATTGCAATGCTCAAGAATTGCCTCAAGAAAGGTCAGTTCCGATGGATAGCTGAAGCGAAAACGACATTCCAAGAGATGAAAGATTATTTGATGAACCTCCCAACTCTAACCACACTAATACAAGGAGAGACTTTGATCCTATACCTGTCCGCGACGGAAGAAGCGGTTAGCACGGTACTCTTGGTTGACAGAAAGGGAATACAAACACCAATCTACTACGTCAGCAGGGTTCTGAAAGGGCAAAAAACGCGATACTCGATACTGGAAAAGTTGGTGCTGGTATTAGTTCATGCATCACAAAGATTGAACAGTTACTTTCAGGCGCACCCAATAACGGTACTAACAAACCACAAGCTTCAAAACGTACTTCGAAGGCCAGAGTTATCAGTTAGATTGGCGCAATGGGCTATAGAATTGGGCGCCCACCAGCTCAGTTACAAGCCTAGGCCAGCAATCAAAGGGGAGGTCCTAGCAGATTTCGTTATGGAAATACCAAAAGAAAGGCCAAGGAATGCCTGCGCGATGAGGAGAAACAGTCTGCGCAAGTGGAATAGGAAACCTAGTCTCTGTTCACTGATGGGGCCTCCAACGAAGAGGGCTGCGGCACGGGCCTACGTTTGCTAAGTCCGGAGGGACACGAATTCACCTACGTGACCCGCTTGGAGTTTAAAAGCACAAATAACGAGGCGGAATACGAGGCCTTGTTAGCAGGACTCTGTATCGTGAAAAAAATTGGGAGCCAAACACGTCAAAAAGGTGCGCTTAGAGATCCTGAATACGCTTTCGGTGCCACGAAGACAAGTCAACGTGATCCAAACAAGTGCAGGGTCATGGATGAGTCCTATCCTAGGTTACCTCACCACAGGTGCCTTACCGGAGGAAAAGCTCCTGGCCAGGAAGTTACAACATAAAGCACTACATTACCAAGTGCAAGACGGTATCCTCTACCGAAAATCCTACTTAGGACGACTCCTTCGGTGCGTCGACCCCGAAGACTCAAATTACTTGATAAGGGAAATTCATGAGGATATCTGTGGGATGCATGCGGGACCTAGAATGATAGTCACAAAGATAACAAACACTGGTTATTACTAGCAAGGGATGCACATAGACGCTGTCATGGAGTTGCGCAAATGTAAGGCGTACCAGCGTCACGCGCCGCGTACCCTATGACCAAAGAACAACCTGGTCCCAATATCCGCAGCCTGGCCCTTCCAGAAGTGGGCAACTGACATCGTTGGCCCCTTTCCGGAGGCCCCAGGGCGGGTCAAGTTCCTAATATTGGCCATCGACTACTTCACAAAATGGGTGGAAGTAAAGCCGTTAGCCACTATCTCAGCAACCCAAGTGAAGAAATTCCTATGGGAAAACATAATATGTCATTTAGGGCTGCCCATGCACCTCGTAAGAGACAATGTTACACAGTTTGCCGATAAGAAATTACAAGAATGGTGCACGGAGCTGGGCATCAAACAAATCTTCACTTCGGTGCACCACCCATAGGGCAATGGTCAGGTAGAGCGAGCAAACCGTTCCCTTGTAGAGGGTATTAAGACACGCCTGGCCCACTGGGGATATTCATGGGTGGAGGAATTACCACATGTGCTCTGGGCGCATCGTACAAGCCTAAAAACAAGCAATGAAGAAACACATACGGCTCCGAGGTGGTAATACCCGTGGAGATTGGAGTTCCATCCGCATGAGTGCTGATGGCAAGTAAGGTGGATAACAACCAAGAGATACACCTCAATTTGGACCTACTAGATGAAAGGCGAGAGAAGGCGGCACTCAAAGAAGCAAGGTACAAAAAGAAACTCGAAGGGTACTATAATGCGCGAGTGAAGATCTGCAAATTCAATGTGGGCGAATATGTTTTCCGTGATAATGAGGCGAGCAAGGCAGAACACCCGGGGAAACTCTCACCAAATTGGGAAGGCCCATACTAGGTATCCGCAGTACTAGGAAAAGGCGCCTATGCACTAGCAAGGTTGGACGGAACGCCCATCCCACGTTCATGGAACGTGGCGCAACTAAGAAAGTGTTATATGTAATAGGCAACCACCGATTGTAAATCAAGGCCAAGAGCCATTCAATTATGCTATTATCAATTAACTTTACAAAAATCGCCAGCATAGAAACACATGAGCATGCAAAAGTAGAAACCTTAAGACGCAAGGATGGCTTGCCACCCTCGCACAGGTAATGACCAAAAGCCTTAGGACTCAAGGATGGCTTGCCACCCTCGTGCAGGTAATAATCAAAAGCCTTAAGACGCGAGGATGGATTGCCACCCTTAAGCAGGTAATAATCAAAAGCCTTAAGATGCGAGGATGGCTTGCCACCCTCGCGCAGGTAATAATCAAAAGCCTTAAGACGCAAAGATGGCTTGCCACCATCGCACAGGCAAAAATCAAAAGCCTTAAAGACACGGGGATGGCTTTCCATTCATAAATTAAAACCCTAGGACGTAGGGATGGCTTGCCACCCTCGCGCAGGTAATAATCAAAAGCCTTAAGACGCATGGATGGCTTTCCATCCTCGCACATGCATAAATTAAAACCCTAGGACGCAGGGATGGCTTGCCACCCTCGCGCAGGTAATAATCAAAAGCCTTAAGACGCAAGGATGACTTGCCACCCTCGCGCATGTAATAATCAAAGGCCTTAAGATGCAAGGATGGCTTGCCACCCTCGCGCAGGTAATAATCAAAAGCCTTAAAGACGCATGTATGGCTTTCCATCCTCGTGCAGATATAAATCAAAACCCCAAGACGCAAGGATGGCCTGCAACCTCTGTGTAGGTACAAGTTAAAGTTTTAAACAAACATTGAAGGCAAAACTATGGAATAAGAAGATATGCATGTGGCGGAAAATTCCAAACGAAGGCTTAAACAAACTTAAAAGGAAACATGTCAAACGCATAAATGACAAGCAACAAGTGTCAAGAAACTAGCCTATTACAAGGCACGAAGGCCATATGTGGCACGCAGGCAGGAAGCTCTCAAACATCCGCACCTCCTCCTTCATGACCCTTATACTCATCGCCACTGTCCCCATAATCAACCTCACGATGGGATGTACCGGCTTCATCTTCATCATTGTCAGGGAACATCGCGCGGAGCGCAGATATATCAGGTTGATCAGCACAGTCGGTTATTTCCTTTAGTATGGTGAAGGACATGCTATCAAACTCAGCAACTTTCTCATCCAGACCCTCCTTGCAATTAACCTTGTATAGACCGAATGAGGTTTTAGGAAGACCTTCCTCAAACCCCTATTGCCTCCCCAAAAATTTATTCGTGGTGAACAATTGGGAAAATACCTGTTGAAACTTCGGGTAACCCTTGATCATGTCCACCGTTTGCGGGATACACTTAGATATCAGCCATCTACGGTCAGCACGTAACCCCTGCACCTCATTCTCTACCACAACGCGAAGTGCGACCTCATTATCCTTGGCATCAACCATTTCCTTAAGTTGGGCGTGCAAGCTGGCAATCTCCGCGTCTTGAGACACAACCTCAGTATCCCTCAAGGCTAACCTATCCATGAGCCCCCTGTTCTCAGTTTCCAACGCGTCCACCCGAGCAGCAGCCTGCCTACCGGACTCCACAACCTTGGATAACTTCAAGTTTGATTGATCACATGCCACATTCCAATCCGCGGTAGCTTTTTGGTGTAGCTCTTTTGCACGCGCCACCTCCTCACGAGAAACAGATATATCCCACTCAAGCTTCTTCACGCGCTCTGCCCCCGTGCGGCTAATCTCCAACTCACGTTTCAAAATTTCAAAATCCTGTTTCTCACTGAACAAGAACTCCTAGTCGCATCATTTCGGAAACAGATGAATGTGACCCCACCACATTGGTCACCACCTGATCCCTTAGCTAAGACCGAGGTCGGTGCCTTTGAAACAAGCGGTAGGCAGGGGGGAGGACCCTGTTGCATAAAGATCCGGCATGTAGCGGGTCCCTCCAAGCGGGAACTCTCTAACAAACCCCAGTTGTGTATATGAACATGGGCAGCGGGGGCGGGATCAGGTCAGGTAATTGTCTTTCCATGGGCTTCGCCCGCACCTGATGAAGGATTGGCAGGGGATGGCACAACTTTAGCCATTTTCGCTGGTCGAGCGACAACCTCCACCCCTGATCCTTGGGTTTTTTCCACATCAACAAGCTCAGGGAACGGCTGCGCAGCGGGCTTCGATGCAGTAGTAGGGGAAGGCACAGACAAATCCCCAACAGATGTAGACACCGCCGGCGGCCTCTCCGCCAATCTCGCTGGAGACAGTGAATTATAAAATTAGAAACCAATGGAAGAAAGGATAAAGGTTCTATCTTCATAATACTTACCAAGGGCGTCCTCCTCAGCCATCCTGAGCAAGTACGACAGCCTTTATTTCTTAGCGCGCGAAGAACGTAACAAGTTCTCTTTGGGAGACGCCGTGTGACGCTTTACAACCAACTTCTTTCGCTTCTCACCAGTGCCACTAGCAACATCCCCGCCTTCAGTGCTCCCATGGAAGGAACCTTCATTGCCTCTGCCGTCCGGACATGCGCGGTGCACGCACCGAATCACCAAAGGTTTCTCGTCAGAAGAGCATGAAGACTCGTCACTAGAAAGAGTCACAAAAGCCTCCCAGGCGGGAGTAACAGATTTAAGAGGCCTAGGATCACAAACAGAAATCACACCTGAGATGTCCGAATGGGAGGAGTCACTATGAAAGGGTCGCAGAAACAGGAAGTTATCCGCCCAGTGCTCCAAAATGGAAGGCTCTCCAGGGGCCAGCTCCGTCCAGGCCATCCTTCCATCCGGATTATCAAAAAGGTTCCCATAAACACTATCCGTGACTGCGAAAAGGGGGAAAATGAGGAAATACTCTTAAAAAACAGTAAAGCACAAAGAAGCAAGTACCTGTATCACCAACGGTTTTAATGAGGGACCCTGTTGGGATGTTTAAATACGCGGCTCATCCCGACAGCCACCAGAGGGCTCTCGCAAATGGTCTTGATCTCTGCCGGATTGGCCGTCAAAGCGATATACCAGTCTTTACCTTCATAAGCCTCCACCTCCGGCTCCACTAGCGAATCAGTGGCAGAGCAAACATTCATCACAAGGGGAATGGCCTCCTTCTTCACGTAAAAGAATCTCTCTTTCTAAGCAATGAAAATGGAAGGAGCCTTAGTAATATGGCTTTTCACCTTTCCGCCACGACCAACGAAAGAGAACCAACTATCTCGGATCACCATGTTGTAAAAAAACGTTGAACCGACCACATGTAGGCTCTACCCCCAGAGCCCTGCAACTAAACTCAAAATGGGTTGCCCTAGAAATACCCATCAGATGCATTTGAGAGGTGTACCTTATAAAAAAGTTAACAGACTGCCAATGAAATTGGTAATCGGCAGACAGAGGTTACATTGGAGAAAAAAGGCGGCATACAAGGCAATCTTGCTATATGGAGCGTCTACCGCCGTCTTCCCAGGGGAGGGGTACGAGCCCCCATTCGTTGTCAAAATAAAGCATGTCACAGAGTTTTCCAAACGCCTCCATATTCCATTAGATCGGAATAAATTTCAATAAGCGAAGCTTCACCAGAGCCCTTACCCCTACCCTTAGCTTTGGACGCCTTGAAACCAGCAACACTCAATACAGGAAAACTTGAAAGAGAAAAGAAAGAAGGATCGGGAGAAGGCGTATCAAAAAAGTGAAACCCAAAGACCCTTTTTATAGGATTCGCATTTAATGCAATGTCAGGGAACATCAAAAGACAAGAGAACATGTGGGGCCTTAACCGCCTCGTAGCTAAACACGTCAGAGAGAGAAGCGGCAGGCGTCAGAGCAACAATGCCAAAAAATACTCATGACATATGATGCTGGACGTCACCCGATATGGTCAACAATCACATCAATCACAAAAATTTTACCGCCTAAGAAAACCAAACGTTGGAAAATTAAAACCTGAAATGGAGGACATCTCAAGTCCAAAGCCATGCGTAGTGCTTGCGCGCACAAAACTATGGACTGGGGGGACTTGAAGACGTAGGGTCCCCGCGGAACCCCACACTCCGCGAAAATGGAGCGAGACTTCTTTTGCAAGGCACTTCACCAAATAGGGTCACTCTCGACAGTTCCTCACATAGGACAAAGGTACCTGCGTGTATGAAAGAGGGGGACCACACTGCCATTCCAGGAAAGTTAGGTGTTGGGGGACATCCCCATGCACATAGGCGGGCCCACCAGATAAGACAAACCTGATACCACTAACGGTTGTCACCTAGGGGACCATAAAGGATATTCATGATGGCGACGTTCACCCAATAGCATACCCTCCAGGTCAACTCCTTGATAGGGACATCCCAACACCCTCCTTCGACTATAAATATGGAGCATAAACCTCCAGGTAAGGCATATTCTTCCTAAGGCTCTCACTCTCACTCAACACCTTGATTACTCTAAGTCCAATACTTATCCTCACGCCGAAGGGTGGTCATAGGGAACCCCCTTCCTTGTGACGAGACTAACGGCGCTGCTCGTTTTGCAGGTCTAGTGGTTCATTCTAGAGCTCACCCCCCTTCATCAAGCCAACACCCCTATGGATAGGCTAGCCAGAGCCACTCATTCGACTAGTGTATCTTCACCCTTATACTTCCCTTCTTGAATCATGAATCAGAATTTGTTCAAATCGAAGCCCTTGAAACCTTGAATTCATGATTCACATAATCAAAAATCCGAAATTGAAGCCCAACCTGTATGGACCGAATCCAAATGAAAGAATGAGACATTTATTTAATGAGATAGTGAGAAGTTTCGAGAGTGATTTCAGTCGATCGGAAGAGTGAAAATGGAAAAAATAATAAAAAACTCACTGAATCTTGAGGCCGAGAGACAGAGATCCTCATTGGCATTGCTCAAAAGCAGACGCTCCATTGACCCTTAGTTTTCTAACATTACTTTAAATTTTGATGTTTGAGGTGGTATCAAAACTGATTCAACCAAGAGGATCAACAACCTACAACATTCCTTTGATTTCGCCGCCACTCAACAACTATCACCTTCATCGAAGCGTTAACGCCATCACCGCTGCCACTCCACCACCGCCACCAACACCGACACACCTGTCGCTGTTGATGCCACTCCTTCCACCACCCATGGCCACCTTCCACTCCACCACCATTTCCTCTATCTCCGTCATCTTCGCCCCCGACACACCTCATAGTTGTCCCGCCACCACCACCGCTACCACACCCCAAAATCTGGGACGTGACTTTAATGTAATTACACAAGAAACCATCATTCAAAACCAAACACATATCAGAAGTCTTACTAGATAACACTAAACTAAACAATTGTCTATATAAAACATTAAATAAAATTGTTCAATACACATCCTCTGCAAAATCTCCATCCATGCCATAACCAATCCACTGCCACTATTCAAGCATGAATGTTCCCCTTACTATATAAGGCCTCAACCCTTCCTGAAATACACGCTTAAAAAAGTCAGCTTACGCTGGTGAGTTCTATGCTAACATTTCAAAACATATTTTAGATTTCATTGAATTACAAGTTTCTTACACTTCTGTGT
The DNA here is from genome assembly GCA_023525975.1 of Smallanthus sonchifolius. Classification (NCBI taxonomy): domain Eukaryota; kingdom Viridiplantae; phylum Streptophyta; class Magnoliopsida; order Asterales; family Asteraceae; genus Smallanthus; species Smallanthus sonchifolius. Next base: position 59,570,984 of record CM042033.1, on the reverse strand, counting down.
TTACATGGCTCACCATAAAAAAAAACATCTTACTATGAATACTAGACGTATTCCCTAGGCATAGTGATCTAGTCCGACTCTTGCAAAAAGGCCACACATACACATTCTAAACACACACATATAAGCAAACAAGTAATAGGCATGACTAACTGAAAAACGCACTTTAACTGATCAAAATCATACATGTATTAGTTACAAAATTAACTACTGCATGATGTACATTTCAAAACACTTTAGCAAGTATTTTAGCCCAAAACACATTCAAAACAGGCTCATAGAAACTCACCTGACTGAACCGTATTGTTAACCAAGTTAACCTTCGTTCCTTACCCCCTAAAAGATAATAATAATAAGAGTAAATTACAAATTATGTCCTTTAACTTTATAGAAAATTGCAGGTTATGTCCTTTGCCTTCAAAAATTACACTAAATGTCATTTTTTTGAAATCTTTGCAAACGTTTAGTCATTTCCACTAACTGGAGTTAACTTTTTCAGTTAAGCCTGGTCATGTGCCTTGCACATGAGGGTAATATGGTAATTTTACCATATAAAAGTAAAAAAAATGTAATTTATAACTTAAATTATGTGAGGTCCACTTAATATTCAAATAATCCATTAAAAATACAAGGATCTTTTTCTGTTCTCTATCTCTACATACACACACTCTCTTTCTTCTTCAAACAAAACCCACAAACACCACCATCGTCATCTCTAACCTAATTCTAGTAGAGGAAGACCGCCATCATCGATTTTGGGTTTCTCAGGGGAGGAAAAACACTACCACCGCCATTGCCGCCAACTAGACTACATACAATCTGTGTCTCTCCACCAACATACCTAAGCTTCCCATCTTGAGAAGGAGGAAAAATGCTAATGTTGGGATAACAATGGTGTAATGCTAATTCAAGATTGTTAATCCCTTGTTTTGATAATGACAAGGAATTAGTAACTCATGTTATTATTTGTTGATTAAAGATGGTCATATACCACATACTTGTCCCGATACACTTGACGAATCACTAATCACAAGCTAAATGTTCAATAAAAGATGAAAACGTTCGGGTCAACAAAGTCAATACAAAAAGGTCAAAGATTAAACCGTCAAATGAATATAATATGAATTATGAGAGATTATAAATATAATTCAAACAAGTTTATAAATACAATATTTTTATAAAACTAAGATTATTTTGCAAAGGATTTTTGTAAAACATCAAATTATTAACAAGTCTTGGAAATATATAAAGATTGGTTTTTGAATTTGAAATATTGGTGGATGGAGCTTGCTATGCTTGGTGAGTATTCAAATTGCATCTACCTAGAAGACACAAAGCTACTAAAAATGGTTTAAGGACAAACAAATTGGTAAAGCATATTAAACCTTTTCAAACCACTTTTGAAATGTTACCATTTTGGGTTAAAGTCTTGCAAGACTTTACCACATATCAAAGCACCTTTCTTGAGACTTAAAATCTGGAAAAATTGTGTTTGAATGGATCGATGGGACAGTGCATAACGTTCATAACAAAAGACAGTCAAAAGGTGGGAATTTAGGATGCACGGTCGCAGGTGCGACCCCAACTTCGACCGTAGTTCGGTCAACGTGTCCCCTTTCTTATTCTTGCTCGTGGTTATAAATAGATCCCTCTTCTTTCATTCTAACTCACCCTTTTTTCTCACAACACTTTCAAATATACATCTAATATAATCTCTATAGTTCCTTTAATATTCTAACATTAATCCAAGAGAGAGATTCAAGATTCAAGATCAATAGCAAATTAGATGAGCTGTTCATCAACTATTATTCTTTCTAATCTTGTAATTTGTTTTGTATGTGGTAGCTTGTTACCACTTGATTTAGCGAGATATTTGTAAGGGTGTTCATCATAATACGATATTGACAAAGTTGATGATTGGTTTGGGTTACACTATCTAGATATAGTGTTGTGTGAGATTGTGAGCATCACTATCTTGATATAGTGATTTGTTGTAAGAGAGTGCACTACTTTGATACAGTGCTTGAGTTTGAGAGTGTTGCACTATCTTGACATAGTGCTTGTTTTGTAAAGACCACTATGGTGGTTGTGTTGAGTTATGAGTTGAAGACAGATTGGCTACCGACCTGAAGAGATACCGAGAAAAGAACTTTGCTGTCGAGGCATGCTCAATACCGAAGACAAGTTGATGCCGATGGTAGATACCGAAGTGCTTCCCAGCCAAAGATACCGAAGTCAAAAGAGCTTAGATTATGGAATTGTATCTTTGACTGATTCCTTTTGATTTGTAACGATTTATTTGTAATTATAGGATAGTCTGTTATGTTTGGCTAGTGCTATGATTGTGGAGAGTATCTCTCAATCAGTTACAATCAACTATAAATACTTGTCGAATGTCATGTAATCATCATCAGTTTTATTAAGCGATATACGAGTGGTTGATAGTATTGATATGTGTAATTCATATTTATGCTATCAATTTTTAATCTGTTTAGACTGTTTCTGCCAGTCCCAACAAAGTAGAACCATCTTAGTCAATCTTGACAAGTGGTATTAGAGCTCTAGTTCTAATAACTCATATCAATTCATTTCTTAATTCTCATCTTTGAAAAATGTCAAGATCTGAAATGGATTCTGAAACTGGAACCATCAACAAGCCACCAAAGTTGCATGTTAATGACTTGAACATGTGGAAAATTAGGATGAAGGAATTTCTTGGATTATGTGACTTTAGTCTCTGGAGATCTGTTCAAGAAGGACCTCATGTTCCTATGACCACTGTTGTTGATAACAATGTTGTGCCTATTCCAAAAGAAGTCTCTAGATACTCTAAAGAAGACAGGAAGCTGATTGAAAGAGATTTCAAGGCTAAGAGTGCCCTTGCTATGGCCATTCGAAATGACATCTACGAGGGATTTCTTCATTGCAAAAGTGTTAAAGAACTCTGGGAAGCACTTCAAGCCTAGTTTGAAGGAAAAAATAAAGTAAAAGCAAACAGGAGGAAGAACCTCATTCAAGAATATGAGATGTTTGCTCATATTGAGGGGGAGACTATGTCTCAGCACTATGATAGACTCACAAAGCTTCGCAATGAATTGAGAACCAAAGGTATAGAATATGACATAGATGAAGTGCTACAAATGTTTCTGAGATCCCTTCTTGCATAATGGAGAATGTACACTATCTCCATCAGGAACTCCTATGATCTCAAGAAACTTGATCTGGTAGAGTTGCATGGTATGCTAAAGACCTATGAACTGGAGATGAGTCAATACAACAAACTACTGAACAATACCAAGAAAGGTGCCGAGGTATCCAATCAAGGTGCCACATTCTTTACACCTTCGGTATCAACTGGTGACTACACTGTCACTTTTCCAACCGACGGTACCTCCACTTCCTCAAACCCTCAAAGCTCTTCTGAGCAATCTAGAAACTAAGCATTCATGGCCAATGGTCCTGAATTCTGTGATTTTATCAGAGGAGAATTGAAATACTTTCATCCAGATGACCCGAAAGATCTGGATCTACAGTATCAAATGGCTATGATAGCCCACAATGCTGAGAAGTTCTACTCTAGAACTGGAAGACCATATCCGAACACTACATCAAATAGGGGAATTGGTCTTGATAAAAGGAAGCTAAGTGGTCATAACTATAAAAAACTAGGACACTTTTCCAGAGAGTGTAGATCAGCAAAAAGGGATAATGAAATTCAACCTCAAATGTCTAGAGGTGAGGGAAGTTCAAGAGAAGCTCCTGCAAGGCAGGAAAACAACCACACTGCTGCTATTGCCACAACTCAGCAACAATGTTTGACAGAAAAGGAGTATGATTGGAGCTTTCAATTTGAAGAATCTGCTCCGATAAATCATGCCTTCATAGCCCATGTGTCAGAACTTCCTGAACAAGTAAGTACATCTCTATGTTCTGAAATCTGTATCAAAATGGTGTTAAGCTATAGAGATCATAGCAAAAATCTTGTTGAAACGATTGAAAGCTTTGAATATCATAAGTCTAAATTCATAAAAACTGAAAGAGTTTACAAGGAAAAGGTAGAGCACCTTCAAAAGGAAATCTCTAGCCTTAAACATGAGTAAACCAATTTTGAAACTCACTCTTGCAAGATCTGAGCTTGATGAAACTAAGGTTCATATTGAAAAACTTGAGAGTGCAAATTCTACCCTCCAAAAGCTTTTAGATAGTCAAATAAATTCTAAACTTAGACATGGAATTGGATACAACTTTGTTAAACCACCAGTGGAGTATGTTCCTATTCCTGAACCTGTAACTGACATAAAGCTTAAATTTTCAAATGATCCAGAGCCAATCGAAGAAGCTCATAATGCTTTCAACCTCTCATCCTCTGAGAGTGAATATGAGTCTACTTTTGAGACTCTGAAAGGGTATACTCCATTTTACCCCAGACCTGAGCAAAACAAAGTAGGAATCTCAAGTTTGAGAAGTGTGAAGTTTGTCAGGGGACAAACTGACGTGGGATCTTCAAGTAGAAATAACAAACAAAAGAACTTTAATTAAACAAATAAAAATAAGTCAGTAAGAAATTTTAAAATAAGAAATCAAATGTATAATTTTCAAAAACCCCAAAGCATATTTCCCAAAAGAAAAATTGATTTAAGGGAATCCAAACACACTAATGCTACCAAAGAATGTTTAATATGTGGAAAACCTGGGCATTTGGCTGTTGATTGTTACTACAATCCTTGTAAACAAAGAAACACAACTAAAAGGAGGTCGGTACCCAGACAGAAAAGTTCGGTTACAAAAGGAGTACAAAAAGGTCGGTACCAAAAAGGTCTAACTCTACATCAAAACTTCGGTAACAACTAAGAAAACAACATCTTACAAAGGTAATGGTGATGGTGTTTCTAAAAAGGTTAATGTAACATACTTGATTTTCTGGCTTTATTTTATTCTATATAATAATAACACTACGTTACAACAATTATTATAAATTTAAATTCCTAATCATGCATTTAAATACTATTTCATATATGACATATGTATACATATATTTAGAGCAAAGAAAATCAAAGTTATGAGTTCTAATCATGTAAATTACTTATATAATCGTTTTGAATAAATCAATTATTACAATTTATAATTTCATAAATAATAGAATGTTTTTAATTAATAATAGAGCATATAATGTTTAGATTCTTTTATATATATATATATATATATATATATATATATATATTTTAGCTTGAACCCCTACACCTCAATTTGAACCCTTTGACTTTAAACTTGAGCCCTTGCATCTCAATCTTGACTCCACCCACAAAATTTGACCCATGTTGACTTTTAAAAGTCAAACAGACCCAAATCAAAGAATTCCAGCATTCAAAAACGTCAAACCCATTGTTATGGACTTCCCATTTGTACGAAATCGATCTTATGCCAACTCTAGACCCAACAAAGGATTCACTCTGTGCAAACCAACGTCTAAATTCGAAATTCAAACACATTTGACTATTTACGGTCAAATCGAGTGCAAATCATTTCCAAATCAGAGATATTGGACGCGTTATTATCCGCAAATCACGCGCAAATGATCCTCGCATGAACACAGACCTAAATCATGACCCAATCCAACCCTAATTGATCTAACCAACGCATATTTCGTTCTTGCGGCTGTCACCTTCCAAACCTAAGCGAATCATGTAATTAAAGGGTCATTGAACAAATTAATATACTCCCTCACTTTCTAGAACCCATTTCAAACTCTCTGAACTCTTATTCACGTCTCGTTTCTCCCCGGGACTTCGATCGAGCACCAACATCTGACGGGTCTGACTTCCTAGCCGACAACCTTCAAAACTCAACCAAATCGGGTAAGATCGATGTCCCTAGCTTCGTAATCTCGTAACGATCAAAAGCCCTCTGTCAATCTCGTACGACAGAGGGCATCAAACACAATTTCTTATGAAATCAAACCATGTTCATACGGTTTTGATTTGGGAAATTTGGATTTCCATCCATTTAACCTATTTAACTAAATGGAATCCATAGATGACCAACGAAAGCACCGGTCCGACTGGTTAAGTCAATTCTCCATCGGACTTGGTGGCGTGTGTTCGAAACCCACAAGTCCGAACTTTTTGCGCGTGAACCTACCCTGAACCCGACCCCCTTTCAAATACTTGTTAGATGTTTTTCAAACCGGTTCCATCACATGGGTTGGACCCCTGGTCCAGCTGTAGAGCACAACACAGCCGCCGAAACCACCTGGGTTCGAGCCGGGTGGTGTGTTATTTTTTTTTAAAAACCTTTTTAATCGTAATTAATTTACAAAAAAATTATTTTATAAACCCAATACCATTTGAATCAGATTCGTACAATAAATAACATATTCCTAATATAAAATAACTATATTTCAAATTAGAATTGTTAAATTTCATTGTTTTCTTGTATAAAAACCATTTAAAAATTTCTCTTAAATTAAATTATTAAACAATGCATTTAATAACACTTGCTCGATAAAATATGTTAAGATTTTTATAAAACACATTATTATAAAACAAACTTTTATAAATTATTTTTTTTGCTATTAAATTATTTATGTTAGGGTTTAAACCTTATTTCAACAAATAAAACCTTTTTCTTTAAATATATATTAATCTATATATTTATATTTTACCATATTAATTAAACAAATAAAAGAATTTATTTAATTAAAACAACTCCCTTTTACAATAATACTCCATTAGGGTTTAAACTATATTTTTCTAAATATATAAATCGATATATATATTTACACTACCTTTTTAGGTACATTATTAAATGAATAAAAATAAATTTATGTATTTAATTTATTTAGTTATTAAACCCTAAGACAATTAATATTCTCTTTGGAATATATTTGAACACTTTGAAATTACATTTTTTTATATTAAACTTTTATTTAAATACAAATGATAATTTACATACATCCTTTACATATATTAACACAAACTCATTGTACAAGACCCCACACTCACTCCTATTGAAACCCTAGAAATTACCTTAGACTTTGTACATATTATTAATTCAAGTTCATACACTTCCACTCTAGGTTAATTTGTGAGTTACAGAGAATTCACTTTGCTACATTTTGCTCGTGCCATCTACACCATTATTACAATTGAGTTTACATAGCCCCTTTTTACATTATTTATATTTTTAGGGTGGAACATGAGTTTCAATTATACAATGTTTACAATTACACAATACAATTCCACCCTACATTCATGTGTACAAATTTGAGCCTTATGTTTGAGTACTAGGTGTGTAAACTAATTTTGTGTGCAATTTACATGTGCAATCATTAACTACATAAGCTGATGGTTAACAATGATAGATCTATTGAGTCTGACAAACCCACCCAGTTAGGGTGATTGTTGCCGACAACACAATTTGGTTATTTGCATGCTAGTCACAAAGGTTTGATTATACAATTTGGTTTCACAATAGTAACTCTCCATATTTGCCTTATTAACCATGATTTGTATGGATTGTATGCACACAACACAATGCTACTATTTAGAGTCAAAACCTATGTATTATCACCAACTTTTTAGTTGACCTTGAATCATGTTTCAGGTACAATCATTTGAGTTAGTCAGGATTGCTTCACTTAGGTTGTGGACCTAGTTAATTAAACAAAGTGAATTTGTTATGTACTTTCAAATTCATGTATTTGTTGAATGTTGTTGTTTGGAATTATGAATTGAAATGTGATGTTTTAATATATTACAACATAGTCAACCTTGTGCTCATGAACAGTCTACATGTCTCGCCTCGACGTTTTCGCTGTCGGTTGGGGTGTGACAGATTGGTATCAGAGCCTTGGTTATAGGGAATTAGGTTATTAGACACCCATGACCTAGACTATAACCTTAGTACACCCATCATATGCCATGCTCCATGTTACATGGTATTTGCCGCATTACTAAATGCTACATGTTTAATACTTTGTGTGATTACCTTACATATTATGCTAAGTATTTCACCGCATGATACAATACATGATAATCTATGTACTACACTACTTGATAACTCAGGTGCTTATAAACATTGCTATATACATGCTGCCTATTTGATTTCATTAAGTGTTATCCTAAGTTTTACCACACACTTATCCATACCTAAGTCCCTATACACCCTCATCCTTACACACTATATCACCATCATCTCTTGTGGACAAAACTTGAACCATTGGGCCTAATGCCCATTAATAAGAAACTAAGGAGCCTACTTACCCTCCAAAAAGAGGATGTCCGCTGGAGTAAACAAACCTCACCTTTAGGCCTCAAAGCCCAGTCCATAGTGATTCTCATCATGACCATGAGCCCAAACGATAGTGTTATTAGTACATGATGGCTGGAAGAGTGTGTGTAGACCCATGAGAAGTTCTGGCTAAGGAAGGACCTGGTACTTAAGTGTGTCCCTAGGGACCCACCCCTCTTTCTTGGGAATTCTTTTCATTGGTACACTACTTATAGGTCAAGTGTTACTCCTAAAGTACTATTGTGAAGACTCGCTATCGTGACTAGTCAAACTCTGAACTCATGAAAACTCCTATATTTAACACTTAGTATTTTTTTATATGCACCGCTTACAATCTTTTCCCTTTTACTGCTAGACATGGACTCCTACTCTCCTCCCTTACCGGTATACTATCCCGGAACAGAGTCTGAACAGGAAAAAAACATGGGATCACCAGACTATCGATCACCAACACCCCCAGCTGCTAGAGCAAGGTTTGGCATAAGAGCAGACTGGATTAGAAACACTGGCCCAAGACTTCGAACATCTGGATCACCTCCATCAAGAAACCCGTATCAGGCACCCCATCTACACAACTAGTTACCACCCCCTATAAGAGACCCCTATCAAGTACCCGATCCATATTACCCTGACCCAAGGGCAAGACAAACCATGACACCCACTAGTGCTATGGGAGTCCCATTTGACTCCATCCACCAGTACGTGAGAACCTCAGAGTTTGTGAGACAAGGGATGGAGCATGGGATAAGACACGACCTGCTAGGTCAAAGAATCGACAGCCTAGGAAATAAAGTGTGGTGCCAGGAGGAGAAAATTGCAAGCCTGGAAGAAGACAGGGAGATACTTGTTGCACGCACGGAAGCAGCAAGAGCTGAGGCCCGATTTGCTATCCGAGTGACCATAGCAATGTTCGTCTTGGTGCTCATCTGTTTCCTCATTGAGAGCTACATGATGCTAGCTGGATTGTTCTGCTTTTGTCTTTAAATTCCCGTTTGATACCGCTACCTTATGTTTGGATTAAGCTTTTGACATTTTATCATTTTATGCTAAGTTTTATTTTACAACTTTAATGCCATTACTCGTTGATTTAATATTACCATCATATTTTAATCAAGATCACCCAAACGTCACCTTCTCATTCATTGCCAATTTAGTACGTGTACCTAAGCTTGCCTTGCAAACTAATCATTTTATTTATTTAAACAACATCGTTATTTTGCTCAAACAAAGCACCTATCAAGCCCTTAGTTTATAAAAATTATTCGGAATATAAATTTGCAACAAACCTTTTTATTTTGTAAGAAAAATTTAATGTGACTCGTTTTATAAAACATTATCTAAATAAATTTTTGACTTTTGTTTTGCTAAATTTAATTATTATAAAACCTTGGCTTAATTATTAAATAATTTAGCCATTACTTTCCTTTGAAACATTCTCTTATTGATGATAAAAATTAAGTAAAAGGTTTTTATATATCTATCCATTTATCTAGTTATTCGACTTATTATTTTCACTTATTTACAAACAAAAACAAATTACAATTACTTGTTTATCTAACAAACGAAACGCACAAGTCAGTTATTCGTAAGCACATTACTCAGAATATTTTCAGGACCTCCTCGTTATTTTGCACATTCGGTAATATATGAGTGTACTTGCCACTCCAGAGAAATGGATCATTTCGCGTAGACGTTAACCCTCCCTATAAACCTCAACGAGAACTAAAAAGCTAAAACCCAACTACCCACATTATACATGAACACCAAAACAACACGTTTGACCGCAACACTTGATCAACTACAAAATTCGTTGGTATGCGTCACTCATGAGATTCAATAACTTACGTATGAACGTTCAACAAGATACACAATACTAGATTGGTCACATAAAACTTAGTCGTTTGCATCATACATAATAGAAGATTGAGTACATGATACATGTTGGTTGTAATATGGATGATACTGGATTGGTCACGTAGTACATAAGACTTAGTTGATTCACAATATACATGAGATTGATCACATGATACATGAAACTTAGTTGATTCACAATATACATGATATAAGATTAATTAGGTGATTATATTTTGCTCACCGGTAGGCGGTGTAACAATGGGACCAAGTATAAAGACGTACCGTTCCCAACATGAGTTCACCAATTATTGGTCGCATAATAAGTTCGTATAAAGACATACGATCTTAATAGTGTTAACCAAGCCTTGGCTTATCAATCTCTACTGGTATAAAGACGTACAAGCTTCAAGAGAAGTTTGATTAAAAAGGTTTTACACTTTAAAAATCAAGAACACTCAAACATATAAAGACGGATTTAGACAATAATAAAAGCCCACCAAATGGTGGTTTTAAGGACGAATAGTTAAAGACATAAACACATCACTTGGATTAATACGTTAAACATTAAAATGCACCAAACTTCATCTTCACCCTAGCAGTACAAAGAGTTTAGCCACGAATGGCCATACTAACTAGCATAACGCTGAGTTTCGTAGGCTCCCCTATTGCGGAACAAGGAGGAAGAGCCCCTCCGCTCACTACTCTCTACTCTAACTACGAAATGCACTCTCAAACGGGGTCTGAATGGGTGTTCTTTGATCTGAATTGGTGTCTGGACTGAAGAACTCAAGCCATCTATTTATAGGCCTCAGAATGAGCAATGCACGGCCGTGCAAACACCTCGGGAATCAAACAAGGTACACAGGATAGTGTAATGGACCTTGGGAGAAAGACAGGCAATGCACACGCCCGTGCATCCCCTTCCTACTGCCCAGTTTTGTCTTTTAGCTGCTGGTTTGACTTGTGTTGACCTGGTTTGACTTCTTGGGGGTCAATGCTCGGGTTTGGTCCTCCAAAAGCTTGATTTCTTCATGTTTTAAGTTGATTTTTGCTGTATTCATCTTTGGGATACCGAATAACCTGCATTTGTGAAATATTAATGTTTTAAGTATCAATTGCAAGGTTATTAATCAATTAGTACCATAATATGGGGATTATTATGCATGCAAAACATGTATTATTTAGGACATATTAGGATTCAATCTGTGCAAACCAGCGGCGAAATTCGAAATTCAAACATATTTGACCATTTACGGTCAAACCGAGTGCAAATCATTTCCAAATCAGAGAAATTGGACGCGCTATTATCCGCAAATCATGCGCAAACGATCCTCGCATGAACACAGACCAAAATCATGACCCAATTCAACCGTAATTGATCTAACCAACGCGTATTTCGTTCTTGCGGCTGTCACCTTCCAAACGTAAGCGAATCGTGTAATTAAAGGGTCATTGAACAAATTAATATACTCCCTCACTTTTGCAGAACCCATTTCAAACTCTCTGAACTCTTATTCATGACTCGTTTCTCCCCGGGACTTCGATTGAGCACCAACATCTGACGGGTCTGACTTCCTAGCCGACAGCCTTCAAAACTCAACCAAATCGGGTAAGATCGGTGTCCCTGGCTTCGTAATCTCGTAAGGATCAAAAGCCCTCTATCAATCTTGTACGACAGAGGGCATCAAAGACAATTTATTATGAAATCAAACCATGTTCATACGGTTTTGATTTGGGAAATTTGGATTTCCATCCATTTATGTAACATTCCTGATTTGCCGACCCTATTTTAATTTATTTTAATTAATAAAATAACAATACGACATTTAAAACCTTCAAAGACTAGTTGTGTAATTAGTCAAATCTAATTATAATTAAGTTTGAAAGTCAAAAATTGAAGAATTATGTTTCCGTTGACTTTTAATAAATTAAACTAACAAATCTTTAACCAACTTAACTCAACTCAAACCCGAGGGACCAGTTCCGCCAGATTCAAAACTTTTAAACATGAAACTGCAGGGATTAATCTGTAATTAACCCATTTTTGATTTAGTTTGACTTTGGAAAGTCAAACTACCATTTTTGACTTGAATCAGAACCCCACTCCCGAAATCCGTTGCAATTCGTAACCGTTTTACACGTTGGTGTCATTATCGATCATTATGGAGCAATTATCAGCGTCATCAGTACACGATTAAACTCCATTTACAGCTAATTAAACCGTCGACCTCATTCTTATTACTCACCAATTCACAACTATCGATCGTTTACACAGAAATCGACCACCTGCAAATCTCTAACGAATCCCCTTGAACCTGTTACACCATCCAATTGCATCGAAGAAGGACGCAGAGTCGCCGGAAAACCGATCCCGTCACAGTCGGCATTCGTTTAGTCGATCGCGGTCAATTCGAACATCATTCTGGTAATTGAACCTATCATTAGCTTCGTATTTATCTATAGATTAAAAGCCCTATGCTTATTAGGGATTACATTATGGAATCAAATATGATCCAATTCTAGGGTTCTTGACAATTTCGGATTTAATCGAAACCTACCCCCGACTCTGTCTAAATCAAATTTATTCATACCAGTAGATTCAAAATCCATTTTTAATTGATAACCCTATGCCAATTCAGCCTCATATCATCAACTTAATCAAGACCCCGTAACTAGGGTTCGTTCATAAAACGATTTGGGGGTTTCGACCCTAGACTTAATCATAATCCAATTAAACCATACTGACAGATTCGCAAGACCCTAATTAGTAAAAGCCCCATGTTTCTATCGCATTCCATTATCAGAATCATTCAAAACAATTTTGGGTTCAAACTTAGAGTTTCGGCTTTTGATTCCGTAATTAAACGATCCCAAACCCGTTGTTTTTGCAATTAAAACCCACCTCAGACTCGTTTGATGACAGCGAACAAAACCCCTATGATCTTATATACAGTCGTTACCGGATTTGGTGGAATTGGGGCTGGGTTCGATCGATCTAGAGTAAAGGAGAAGAACGCACTGGCTTTCTGTGTTAAAATCATTTCTGCCCGGTCTTGTGTGCGATACCCTAGCGGGCGGAGTTGGTTAGGTGAGTGTGCTGGTGTGGGAGAGACCCGGGTTCGAGTCTCTCCACACCCTTTTAAATTTTAAAACGTTTTTGACTATTATTTTAATATAAAAACAATACCCTATATTATTATATTAATATATTAATGTTTTCTAGCCTCGTAAAACCACCCGTAGGCTCGGGTTTGATTTGTAACCCTTCTTCACTTAAAAAAATACCAACTTTTAAAATAATATAGTTATATTATTTTCAAATCCCGACTTTGAATAAATAAAATATTTATATTATTTTCAACCCGTGACTCCAATTAAAAATAATATATATATTTAGATATTTCTTCGCCTCGTTTACAAACTCGTGTAACGTTTTCAAACTTATAAATAATATAATTATTTATATTAGTTACCCACATTTATATCCCCGAATAAAAATATATATGTTTATTATTATTCATATAAGTTACAATTTCAACTCACTTAGTGTTAAATGGTATGTAACACTAGTTTTTATAAACTAATATATATTCACCCAAATCCAACGCTTTTTCATGACTAAATAACTACATAAGGATAGACTTATTTATTTTGTTTATATCTATAACAATATAATTTCATGCTACGTTTTAAATAAATAAATCTAATTTATTTAGTTAATTAACCCCAAACTCTGAATCATTATTTTAGGGACACTATTTCCCGACTTTAATAGTTATAAAACAATTATCCAAGAATAAAACGCAAACACCTACGCAATCCTTTTACATAATCCGACACGAACTCATTACACAATTCCCTATACTCACATCCTTTGAAGCCCTAGAATTAGATTTAGATATTTTATTAATTCATCTTCATACGCAATACACTCTAGGTTAACGTTGTGCGTTATAAGGATCACTTTGCTACCTAGAGTCTCGTGTTAGCTACACATTTGATTCAGGTGAGTTTACATAGCCCATTTTTACTGTTTTTTGCTTTTGGGGTGAAACATGTTATCAACTTTATCTATTTAAACAATTCAATATATCTTGTGCTTGATCTTTATGCTTTATATTTGAACTACTTGGTGACCATTGCATGTGTTTCATGCCAGTACATTCATTAACTTGCAGCCCAAGCCTAAGGTAGTACCTAACATGATCATTTATATGGGAAACTGAAACTATAACTTACCACAAGACCTTGGCGGGTTTTGTTGGGTATCAACTATAACTTGGAGTATCCGCTTGCTCCCTTTTTTAAAATGGCAATCAGTGGGATTGCGTATCTAGTTTTCTAATATCAGGCTTGAATTGTACGCTTGGAACCTTGTGTGTTCTCACATATATGCTGTAGACATGCTTTGAACATATTGAATTGTAATCTATACTAATTCTTTTGGGTGTCAAAACCTATGTATCTCACCAACTACTTGTAGTTGACAGTTACTTACATGTTTCAGGTGCACCTGTTTGAGGACCACTTGCTCACCTAGGACTTGGACCTAGTTTAATTTAATTTATGTTTTGAACGTTTCATTTTCCTATGTAACGGATGCTTTTAAATTGAATAATAAATATTATCATATTTAATAGATGATCATGTGCTTATGAACAACCGCGTCAGCCCCGGCGTTTAATCCGCCGCCGGCCGGGGTGTGACAATTTAACCTATTTAACTAAATGGAATCCATAGATGACCAGCGAAACCACCGGTCCGACTGGTTAAGTCACTGCTCCATCGGACCCGGTGGCGTGGGTTCGAAACCCACAAGTCCGAACGTTTTGCGCCTGAACCTACCCTGAACCCGACCCACTTTCAAATACTTGTTAGATGTTTTTCAATCCGGTTCCATCACATGGGTTGGACCCCTGGTCCAGCGGTAGAGCACAACACAGCCGCCGAAACCACCCGGGTTTTTCAAGCCGGTTCCATCATAAGAAATTTATTTATTTAATTTATTTAGTTATTAAACCCTAAGACAATTAATATTCTCTTTGGAATATATTTGAACACTTTGAAATTACATTTTTTTATATTAAACTTTTATTTAAATACAAATGACAATTTACATACATCCTTTACATATATTAACACAAACTCATTGTACAAGACCCCACACTCACTCCCATTGAAACCCTAGAAATTACCTTAGACTTTGTACATATTATTAATTCAAGTTCATACACTTCCACTCTAGGTTAATTTGTGAGTTACAAAGAATTCACTTTGCTACCTTTTGGTCGTGCCATCTACACCATTATTACAAGTGAGTTTACATAGCCCCTTTTTACATTATTTATATTTTTGGGGTGGAACATGAGTTTCAATTATACAATGTTTACAATTACACAATACAAGTCCACCCTACATTCATGTGTACAAATTTGAGCCTTATGTTTGAGTACTAGGTGTGTAAACTACTTTTATGTGCAATTTACATGTGCAATCATTAACTACAAAAGCCGACGGTTAACAATGATAATCTATTGAGTCTGATAAACCCACCCAGGTAGGGTGATTGTTGCCGACAACACAATTTGGTTATTTGCATGCTAGTCACAAAGGTTTGATTGTACAATTTGGTTTCACAATAGTAACTCTTCATATTTGCCTTATTAACCATGATTTGTATGGATTGTATGCACACAACAAAATGCTACTATTTAGAGTCAAAACCTATGTATGCTCACCAACTTTTTAGTTGACCTTGTTTTTAATCATGTTTCAGGTACAATCATTTAAGTTGATCAGGATTGCTTCACTTAGGTTGTGGACCTAGTTAATTAAACAAAGTGAACTTGTTATGTACTTTCAAATTCATGTATTTGTTGAATGTTTTTGTTTGGAATTATGAATTGAAATGTGATGCTTTAATATATTACAACATAGTCAACCTTGTGCTATGAACAGTCTACATGTCCCGCCCCGACGTTTCCGCCGTCGGTTGGGGTGTGACAGTTAACTCTCTTCCTAAAGACAAACCCAAGACCATATGGGCTTGGGTTCCCAAATCTAATTAAATCTTCTGAATATGCAGGGAGTACCAGTTTTAGAGGATAGTTTATGGTATATTGATAGTGGATGCTCCTGGCACATGACAGGCAACACCTCCCTGCTTCAAAATTCTATGACTTTTCTTGGAGCATATGTTGCTTTTGGAAATGACTCTAAAGGTGGTGAAATTAGTGGTCAAGGAACTGTGACCAATGGAAGGGTTAGTTTTGACAAAGTGAATTTTGTCAAGCAATTGGGTTTTAATCTTCTAAGTATATCCCAAGTATGTGACCAAGACTTTGGGGTATTGTTCAACAAAGGTGAAGCTGTGGTTTTGGCTCCGGGGTATGAAATCTTGACTAAAGACAAGATTATGTTGTCTGCTCCAAGGAAGGATAATTTGTATGTCCTGGATATGTAGCATGCTTTTCCAGTATCTAATATGACTTGCTTTCTCTCAAAGGCAAGTGTTGATGAATCTAAATTATGGCACAAAAGGTTGGCACATGTGAACTTCAAGAATATGAACAAATTAGTGAAAAACAATCTGGTTCTAGGTCTTCCTATGTGACACCCACATCCCTCTTGGCTCGGAATGCCGGTCACTTGTCGTATTTACTCATGAACACATAGTATAACAGAGATTGAATGCAGAGGAAATTAAAACTTTCTATTTATGTGGCAAGCCTGTACAAACTGTACTAAACTATTATAAGGTTGTATAAAACCTAAGCCAGTCTTCTCAGCGATAGATAGCCTGCTCCGATGCCTTTTCTCTTCATGCTCAATGCTATACTCTTTCCCTGAATACACATGCTCAAGTGTATCAGCTAACGCTGGTGACTTCTAAGTTTTAATCATTTTCTCAACATTTCAAAACATCATATTAACCCCTTGCCCAATCTCATAATCTTTATAATGCATAAAATATGCATTATCAATTCTTTCGTAAAGTTAGTCTTTATTTTAAAACCAGAGTTTTAAAACCATTTTATTATTTTATCCAAAACCTTGCCTATGCCCTAAAACCCACGTTCAGGACTATCCATAATATATCGAATAAGCTTATATATAGGAAGTACCGGCGGCGTATCCACCACCCATTCGATATATTGTGAACGAACCCTGTTCATAAGAGTTAGAGTATAGACTCTTTTAACTCAGTGCATGTCTTTCAGTATCTTTGTCATTTGCTTGTATGGTTCAAATTCATGATCCACAAGCAAACCTGAGTCCCTTATGGGTATACACCCATTTCTCGACTTTCCTTTCGAGGGGTTACGTTCACCCCTTGAGTGATTGTCACCACTCACTGTACTAATGAATTGTACAATCCTTCCGTTGATAGGCCACAAAGGTACTGCCCCTTGAGTGATCCCTCATAACAACAGGGGCAGTGCCTTTATGGCCTAAAGCTTTATGTTAGTTGGACAATATAGTCATAACTATGGGAGAGAAGGCTATTGATAGACTAACATGGGAGGAACTGAAGAAGTTATTGATAGAAGAATTTTGTCTGGACAATGAGATGGACAAACTAGAAAGAGACTTCCTAAGATTGGAAGCTGTTAGTATGACTCACCGTGAGTATACTACCAAAATTAATAGGATGGCTTGTTTACTACCTCATTTAGTAGTTCCTAAGGCAGTTCGTATTAAACAATACATACAAGGGTTGCCATCGGAGTTACGAAGACTGGTTAAAACTTTTGTTCCTAAGAAGTATCGATCTGTCATATAACTTGCGTCAACTATGTATGATGAAGTTTATAATTCCCATTCTGAGGAATCAAAGCAGAAGTAGTCAGAGTTTACACCATGCTATAAGGAGAAGAAGGAAGAAATAAAGTAGGAAGGGTTGAATCAATGCAAGAGATGTGGAAAGAATCGTATTGGAGAATGCAGAGCTGGAACTAACTTATGTTACAGATGTGGGAAGGCAGGACATCTTGCATCTAACTGCCCTAATAGAATAATATGTTTTGAATGCATAGAGTATGGGCATAAAAAGATGAATTGTCCAAACCCCCAACCATTAAGATCGTTTAGGGAGACAAACAATGAAGCCAAGTAAATTGAAGCAATAATTTATGCTCTCACAATAGGAGAAGGAGAAGATATGTAGCATTGGGTATGTTTCTATTTAGCAACTGTTGCTAAACTATTAACATATTTGAGATGATGCAAATTTTATCATGTATAGACCAAGTATAAGATCAAGTAAGAATCCTTAGGGATATAGGTTTCGGGGACGAAACCTTTTTAAGGGGGGTAGATTTGTAACATCCCAAATTTCAAGAAAATAATACTAGATGAACTGAAATTGTAATTAAAGTAAAAGCCTAAGGGGTAGAAGAATACAGAGATCAAAGTCCAAGGGCCAAAAGTGAAAAGTTTGGAATTCTAGGGCTGTCACGGACCGTCATAGCAGATAACGGTCCATTACAGGTGTTGACGGACCGTCATGTGTCATAACGGTCCATTACGTGTCGGGCACGACAATGATTGCGAGAATGACACGTGTAATGCTGACTAAGCGCACACACCTGATATGTGTAACCCTATGACGGACCGTCACAGGGTGTAACGGTCTGTCACGCCACAATGTTAAACCACTAAACCAGACGACGCTACGTGTCAAGCTGACTCGCCAACTTTAGGTCGGTGACAAACCATCACCATGGGTAACGGTCCGTTACGAGGAGATGGTGATGGACCGTCACGGCCGGTAACGATCCGTCACAGGCTAGGATTGGCCTATAAACAGAAATCGACCGCCGAACATTTTACACCATCCACACACAGTCAAAACACAATCAAATACACTCACTTAGCATAGGGAATCATGCCATGGTCCCGGTACGCGTTCGAAAGTCCGGTTTCTAGCTTTTCGTCCGCAATAAGGAGATAGTTTCGAGGTAAGGTTCTGACTAGTTTACTATACCTTGATTATTACCACTTAGCTAGTTATGTATATCTAAATAATGTTTTTATAACATGGGGCTTTGTTAGAACCTGAAAAACCAATGCATTCCTGATAACAATAAGGACTAGTTTGTAAATCTTGTAACTTAGGTTTTGGGGACTCTTGATGAGTCGATAGGTCGGCTGCCAACCGACTGTCTTGACAATTGGCTCTCAAAAGGACTATAGTAACGACGTATTACCCAAGAGCTACTAAATTAGGTTTTTATGGTTGGTATTTATAGACACATAGCAACTGTCGACATTCAGATAGCCGATTGTCAAGACAGTCGGCTGGCAGCCGACCTATCGACTCATCAAGAGTCGCTAGCAACTCTTGACCCCAAAACCTAAGTTACAAGATTTACACACTAGCCCCTATTGTTATTAGGAATGCATTGGTTTTTCAGGTTCCAACAATTTTCCCCGAAACCATTGCATTCCTGATTATTTTAATGCTCCATGGGCTCCTCCTCTCCTCAAAACTCTTGAGATTCACTTTCTCCTTCATCTTCATCTTCGAAATCATCATCTTCATCGAAACTTGCCACTTCAAAGACGTTATGAAATGTCAGGGGTTCTTCATTATCTCTTGCCCTTACATGGTTCAGTTCCTTCAAAATATTCTCTGCTCCTTTCCTAATCATAGCCGGTGCTTTGGCAACACACCTCATGTTCTTTCGGTGTACTTCATTCCACCTGATCTGCTTATTCCAACGTATCTTCATTCCTAATATCTCTTTTCTCTACTTCTCATGGGATTTTCTTAGAGCTTGAATTTCATATTTGAGATTGTCCAGTTCATTAGGCTTCTTTGGAGGTGGAGGAGCATCATTTCTTAGAACCACCGCAAGTTTCTTGGTGGTTGAGATTGATTGTTTTGATTTGCTGGGAGGAGGAATAGCTTGATTCTTGGTGGGAGATTGATGTGTTCTGGAAGTACCTTCTATCCGCATAGGCGGAGGATGCCTAAGTGTAGAAATAGTCATACCGGCAATGAAATCTGCATCAATGACTTCATCGTTAAGGAATGGGGTGATGGAGTTGTCTTGCTGGATTCTTTCTTGTTCTCTTCGGTAGGCTAACCTTGCTGACCTCATTAATCCATCGCCACTGCTGGGCACAAGAGATCTTTTCCTTTTCTTTTCATTGGAGGTATCGACAGCCTTACCTTTTACTTTTCTTTTTGCTGCCTATTTCTTAGACTCTTTTCTTGAAAACTTTCCTTTGTCAGGTACACTGCTTCCTTCGACCCTTTTCCTCATAGTGTTGTAGCTTTATTCGGATGAGCTTTTAACTTCAGGGACGATTTCTTTCTCAATCATTTTCTTGAACAGAGGAGTTTCCTTTCCGGAGAAGCTATGGTGATTTCTCAATAGATCAGTGTAAAATCGGGAATCAAGTTTTGAGAAGTTCATCGGGATTCCTTTTGGTGGTAGCTTCTTGAGAAGGTGATTCAAAATCATTTGGACATATCGAGGATACATCAACCATTTGTTCTTTGTAACATTGCTATACATGTAGTCGAATATGTGATGAGAAACGTTGCATGTTTCGTGATTGCAGACTTTTACCATGTCTCCTCCCCATTTTAATCCGAAGCCATCATATCCTCCCCTTTTGTGTGATAAAGAGTGAATGAAGATGTATAGAATTGTTTTCAAGTCCTTAGATAATCCTTTCTTCATAATATCACCCTTTCTGAATGGCCCTTCATATCCAAGTTCCTCAATAAAACGTCTCTCGACTTCCTTCTTGTCGATAGTGTATTGTTCAAGAGAGTTATCCTGTAACATCAATGCTTCCCTGACGGTGTTTTCAAACACTACCACCTTTTGTCCAGCAATAGTAGATCTTATAAGAGGATCGCTGGTAATCGAGTGTTGTGAGGCTTCAGCGTTGTTCCAGAATTCTATAATAAGATTCTTGTTGACCGGTTCGTTCCATCAGATGGCGTAGGATATCCTATTTTGTATAATCCAGTCGGTTACCTTGGTGAATTCTTTAGGAATGGGTTTGGGAAAGCAGATGGCCATATTGTGACATGGTCGCTCACGACCTCTTTTGCAGCCATTATCTGTGCACACAATATCAGTAAGTCTATGATATACAAAGAAATTTAGTTAAGATCAAAAGAAATAAGATGAAATAAAAATAAAATAAGAAGGATAGTCGGCCATAAAAGAGATGAGAGTCGGCAATAAGAATCGACAGAAGAGTTGTATTTCATGTTGAGAGTCGACCAATGGAGGAATAAATCAAATATTCACGGAGAGTCGCTATCGACTCTTGACAGTCTACCGAAGAAGAATCGGCTGAATATTGATCAAAACAGAGAGTCGCCAAGATCAGGGACAAGGTTCTGTCAAAATCAGGAAAGAGTCGCTCGATATTCTAGGTGACAGTCGACTTCAAAGGAGAAATAGTCGATAGTTCCTAATGAGTTTTTTAGAAGAATCGGCCCGTATACGACTGATAACAGTCGGGCACGACATGTGAATTCTCGTTCAAAAAGACGATCAAGGCTAGTAATGAGAATCGACTAAAATGGGCCTATTCTATTCATCATCATCATCTGAACAGTCGGCTATTTGGGAGATGAACAGTAATCAATTTCAGGATTTAATTTGTTAATAAAGCTTCCAATTTGCTGATGATCCCATGCTCTGTTGACCGAAAAGATGTTAATAATCAAGTATATAATCATAAAAGTACCTTTACACGATGCAAGACACACAAAAATCTTTGAATCGGAAACAATGGATCTGAGGGAAGCAGTGAACAGATCGCCGGAGGAGCTTGTAAAAACTTGGGTTATAGATAAAATGAAAAATTCCCCCTTTTAAATGATATATATACGGTAAGAAATTTTGGGAGCCGACACTAGACAGTCCGCTCAAGAGTCGCTAGGGACAAAAATTAAAAAAAAGAACAATAGAACAAGACGAATCGATTCTCAAGCCTGATTTTTGAAATGTGGACTCAAAGGGCTTTGTACAAGGATATAAAACTAAAACGAGGCACATACGATTAAAATAATAAGTGAGAACAGCAAACCTGATCTCGTGGAATCATACCGACATAGCTTATCACATAACCTTTTCATATAGAAATGTGGATGTCCACAGCCTACGGACGACTGTTGGTATATCTGTCCTTTGAAACCCATGCACCATTACTTTCCACATACAACTAGTGAATAATTATCATGTTCTGGTAAGAATATGATGAAGTCAGTGTTCCCCACACTTGTCAGGTATAACCTACCCATCCTCACGGTCTTTTGAGTGCGATGACGAGAGCTTCAGGTCTATGCCAACGCATAATCAGCGAAGTTGATCATCAAAAATCCTAAAATAGCTAAACGGGCATAACTAGCATGTGTCCGTGAACTGTTTAGGGTATCTTTAAAAGGATTTTGTGTCAGGGACAAAGCAAGACGGACTTATATTCCCTGATTTATGAAATAAGCTGGACTTACTTGCACGTCGGTCTTACAAGCCATATTTTTATCAAGAAAATCCCTTCGCAGTCACACGAACCCAAAAACAAAAAAATATACTATATATATATGTACACACTAACATTGTGTATCTTTTGTGATTTAAGTTCCTAATGCACGACATTGACATTGCGTGTCTTTTGCTCAAGATTGACAAATTCAGTACTAGGATGCACATCATTGGTGTCTTTTGCTTGGATTTGCACGTCATTGCATGTCTTTTATTTATTTGCCTAATGCACGTCATTGCGTGTCTTTTTTTAGTAAGTATATAGTATGATAAGAACTCGCAACCCCTTTGTGACGGGACTTTGGTTATGAGCAGACCTAAACAAGATGGGTATACACTTTTCAGCAGATATTATCTTTGTCCCTGAGTTGCAGTCTATATGTTTGAATGTTGAGCGTACCAACATGTCCTTCAGTATAACCGCTTCCCCCTTTTGATCCTAATCGGTAAACAAGTATGTCAGTGTAACTATCATTTTCCACAGTAACAGTAATGCTAAAAAAACCAAGAAACACATCTTTTTCAAACAATTTTCTTTTTCTATTCTATTCACAGACACTTTCCCCCGAAAATTTCATTTATAGACAGTCTCTTTAAATGGAATTTTCTAAATAACAGATAAAATTTTTTTGCAGCTCAATCATCAACTCATTTTGGTAAAGAAATTTTTTTTGGTTTTTTTGAAAGAAAATATGAACAGAGGTATATACAATGCATGAGGGATGGAAGATGTTACTCAAAGTTCAACAAACCCAATTTCTGCACGAGATCAAGAAACTTGGATTTATCAAAAGATTTTGTAAAGATATCAGCTTTCTGATCATTGGTGTTCACTGGAAGGACTTGGATATACTCTTTCTCATAAGCATCCCTAATGGCATGAACCCGCACATCAATGTCCTTTATTTTTGAATGATAGATCGGGTTCTTCACGATTTTCACACAAGCTTCGTTGTCGATAAACATTGGAGTCTGCTTCAAGTTGATACCATAATCAATTATTTGATGCTAAATCCAGAGAATTTGAGAGCAGCAACTGGAAGCAGCGATGTACTCAGCCTCTGCAGAAGAGATGGAGACCGAAGTTTGTTTATTGCACTGCCAAGACACCAGAAAGTGTCCCAAGTACTGACATCCTACTGACACAGACTTTCTGTCGAGCTGACATCCACCATGATCACTATCAGAGAAGGCCACCAAATCAAAGTTATTGGCTTTTGGATACCAGAGCCCTAACTTAGGAGAGCCTTTTAGGTAGCGGAAGATTCTTTTCATAGTAGTTTCATGGGATTCCTTGGGATTTGTCTGATAACGGGCACAATAGCAAACTGCGAACATGATATCCGGATGGCTTGCAGTGAGATATAGTAGAGACCCAACCATAGAACGGTAATGATGCCTGTCAATGGGTTTTCCTTCTGGATCAGCATAGATGGGTGATCTAGCAGAAAAAGGTGATGATGTTGCTTTGGAGTCAGTCATCTGGAACTTTTTGAGCATATCTTGAATATACTTGGCTTGATGAATTAGAGTTATGTCATGTGACTACTTCACTTCCAAACCGAGAAAGAACATGAGCTCACCCATCTTGCTCATTTCAAATTTGGCCTTCATAACGTCCTCAAAATCTCTACAAAGCTTCTTGTAACATCCATGTTTTTCCTACTATCTTATCCTGTGCAATAAATGACAATTTCAATTTCATTTCACATTCAAAACTTTGTGTCACACACTTATTATTTATATGTGCAATAACTATGGACTTATATCAAAAATATCTACAAATTCCGGATTAACACCGCTAAACCTAAACTCCGTTGTCTCATAAACTACAAGGACCAAACCTGTCAAAACCCAAACCAACATCAAACTACAAGGACTATTTCTGTATTTAACCAAAACTCAGGTTGACACGGTCGCGTCGTTGCTTGAGCACGGTCGCGCCTAATTCCGGGCACGGTCGCGCCTAATTCCGGGCACGGTCGCGCCTCGTGTGCAGTCAAAACACAAACTCAATCCGTAGCGTCCCAAAACGTTCGAGTTCGAAACCATAACTCAACATTTATGATTTCGAACATCATTAGGCAGTTTCTAACCGTCCATCGCCGCCATTTAACTCGAATGAATTCCAATTATGAACTTTAAAACCAAAACCGTCGACTATACCATCAAATTCGACCATCTGAGTTGTTATTCCTCACAATCGACCTTCTGCACCCCTTACTCGCACCTCTCAGAAGCTATTGCGCACATCAATTTGGCCGGAGAAGAAACCAGAGACGTCGGAGGCTAAACCGTTTGAAGTCGGAGGTCCTTTTGGTCGAACACCATCAATTCGAGGTCGTTTAAGGTAACTAATCGCACCTACAGTTTCGTTTTCATATGTAGATGGAAAGCCCTAACCCAGTTGGGGCTTACAACATCGAATTTAAGGTGAATCGGTTCTAGGGTTCATGGCATATATGCTCTAATCGAACTACACCCTAGACACGATCTCAATTCGATTAAATTGGATGGTTAGGTTCGCAAACATCCCCTCTTTGTTAGCCCCATGAATCCAACGGTTGTTAGTATAAGATTTTGTCAATTTGTTCTTTGGAGGAAACCAGACACGGTTGTGTTCATCCATTAGCACGGTCGTGCCTCTACTCCAAGCTTGGTTGTGACTCATGGCTATACGCGGCCTTGTCCAAAGCCTAGGCACGGTCGTGTCCTAACCTGGCGCGGTCATGTGTCCCGTGGTCAGCTTTATTTTTAAATCATTTTTAACATATTCTTTTTATAAAAAATATTTTATAAAACCCCAAGGCCCGGGAATATTTTTATGAACCGAATTATTAACTTATCAAATATAAACAATTACTTTAGACATTAAAACCTAACAGTTTCTAATTAAAAACAACTCGTATAATTATATTATTTAAAACCTTTACGAGTTATTTTAGTTACCCAAATTATTTAGTACAACTTATATCCTCTTTATTATTCATTTAATTTAGTAAAGAATTAATTTAACCATTTAATTAATTAAAACAATATAATTTATTGACCTAATTACCTATTCCATTAAATATTATTCAAACACTTATTCTTTTATTTATAAACAAATTAACTATTTATATATAGATATAGATAACTGGTATTAACAAACAAAACACATTATTCGCAACGAATAAATACATGTCATTCAACCTAACCCAATTCTCTTATCCATTAGTCCTTCGAGCATATCATTGATACATATATACATCCAATCATAGGTTAACCTCGTGTTAGCTAAAGAACTTGCATGACTACTCGTACTTGTGATTTCAAGCTACAGATCCAATGTGAGTTTACATAGCCCCTTTTCCTTTTTGTACATTTTTGGTGTGAAACATGATTACTCAATAACACATTATTTACAATTACATACGTACAATTCTACAATATGATCATATGTGTTTATTTGTGCTTTGTGCTTGAATGTTAACTCTTAAGGCTACATATACATGAAATACTCGTGTAATCATTAACACATTACATCAGGATAACTTTTGATTGTTATGCCCTACATCAGGATAACATGTGTTGTTATGCCCTACATTTACATCAGGATAACATGTGTTGTTATGCCCTTCAGTTACAAGGTTACATTTGTGCAACTAGCTTAACTTAGATTCACCATAAATGCTTTATAAACCATGTATCATATGATTTGTACATAAAATATTTGAACTTTACTTGTGGTGTCAAAACCTATGTATGCTCACCAACTATTTTTAGTTGACACCGTTTTCATCATGTTTCAGGCACTAGTGTATGAGATCATATGCAAGATTCTACATATAGGATTTGAACTTAGTGTACAAAAAAAACTTGAACATGTTGATGTATTGTTCTTGGTTGTTGATTGAACAATTGTTATGAATATGGATTTAATGAATTACGTAACTTTAGTATGATCATGTACTTATGAACAGTCTACACGTCCGCCCCGATGTATTCCACCATCGGTTGGGGTGTGACAGATTGGTATCAGAGCCTTGGTTATAGAGAATTAGGTTATTAGACACATTTGACCTAGACTATAAGCTTAGGACACCCATCTATGCCATGCTCTATGATTATATGATATATGCTACATGTTATGTGCTTCATGTCTAATATATTATGTGTTAATTTATTTAATGCCTATTTTTTTAGACTTCATAACTTATTAGGCTATATCTAAATAATAAACTAAATAACAATATCCACACCCATACCCTAAGCCTCATATCCTTCTTGCCTACTTCTATGTCATCATCATTATAGCATGTGGAATGTCATACTCATAAGTCTATTAAACATTCTTTTACACCTCATTAAGGTTTTAAACTTTTGTAGTTAGTAGAGGACATGTGCAATCTGGAAGGGTGACACATGTATCCTGGGTTCTCTGTCTAGGAAAGCATTTCATATAAATCCCAATCAACCGAGGTATCTGTATGCTTTCCTGGGAATTCCCGGGATAAGTGTTTACTTATAGGCTAATGCATGTCTCCTTGAAAGTTATATAAGTTTAACTAACCTTAATATGTCATAGTATTTATGTGGTTATATTACTATATGAGTGCAATCCAAACTATGATTCCTCATGTTTATTTATTCTCTTATTCCTTTTAATTCAAACATTCTCATAAATTCTTACATCTCTCCTTATGTTGTTTAAATCTATAGCATGCCTCCTCGTCGTGCCAACGAGACCAACAACAAAAACATCACTGATCTTGCTGCTCTTCTCACCCAACTTGTGAACCAACTCACTCAGGCCAACAACAACAATAGGGGTAGTGCTACTGGTGGAAGTGGTGGTGGTACCAACCCACCCCCATGCACTTTAACTCGTGCAACCCCATCAAGTTCTATGGCACCGAAGGAGCTACGGGTCTCCTTCAATGGTTTGAAGGCATTGAAAACACCTTCCTCAACAGTGATTGCCCTGACAATCTCCAGGTTCGCTATGCCACCAGCGTCTTTCAAAAACGGGCACTCACTCCGTGGAATGGTAAGAAGAGGAACCTGGGTGTGGATGTGCCATGGCCTTGCCATGGGATGAAGTTAAAAGGCTCATGACCGAGGAGTTCTATCCTTGCAATGAGATGAAGAAGCTCGAGGCTGAGTTTTGGGATCTCACCCAACACAGTGGTGAGAACTTGGTCTATACAACTCGTTTCCATGACTTGAGTCTTCTTGTGCCTCACATGGTCACACCACTGAATCGGTGTATTGAGAAGTACATAGGGGGACTACCCATGATTATCCAAGACATGGTGTTGGGAAGAAATCCCGCAACTCTTGAGGACGCCATCCGCTTAGCCGCCACGTTGACCAACAATCACGTGAAGGCGGGCACGCTAACGAGGAAGGATGCAAAGAAGATCGATGACAAGACAAACCCAACCGAAGAGACTAAAGAGGACAAACTCGAACCTTCGCATAACAATAAGAAGCGCAAGGCTGGTAACTTTGCTGTCGTTACCCCGGCTACAACAATCAACCAAGCTGCTCCGGTGGGCCGTTACCCAAACACTAGGTCACATGTAGGCCACAATCCTCAATGCAACACTTGCAAGTACCATCGTCTCCCAAATGTACCATGCCGTGTATGCGCGAGTTGTGGGAGATATGGTCATTTGGCTAATACATGTCGATCTAGGCCTCCCGTTAACCAAGTCAACCAAGCCAATTAGCAAACTATTACCCAAGCTCCACTAGCTATCACTAATGGGCATGCTTGCTATGAGTGTGGTGATCCAAACCACTTTCGAAACCAATGCCCAATATTGGCTAATGCAAACCAAGGTGGTGCGCGTGGGCGTGCTTACAACATAAATGGAACTCAAGTCAATACCGAGACGGTGAATGAGACCGTTTGAAGCAAATGCAAGAAGTAGTTGGGTGAAGATTTAATCTAGAATAAAGTATGCATTGTAATAATTTACGTTACCTTTTGAAATATTTACACATATTAGGGTTTATCAACATCATTAAAAAGAGTTTGAGCTTGCTATCCAACTTCTAGAAGGTGAATCATTTCGCGTGGGCGTTAACCATTCAAATTTAAAAATTTAAACTCAGCGTTCTACATTGTACATGAACTCCAAGCAACATACTTGTCCGCAACACTCGACCACCCACAAAATTTCATAGTTTATGTTACTCATGAGATTCAGTAACTTACATATGAGCATTCACATGATATATAACATTGGCTTTATCACATGATACATGAAACCTGTTTGTTTGCAATATACATAATACTAGATTAAGCACACGATACACAATACTAGATTGATCACGTTATACATGAGACTTATTTGTTTACAATATACATGATACTAAGTTGTTCACATTATACGTGAAACTTATTTGTTTACAATGTACATGATACTAGATTAAACATGAAACTTGGATGTATACATTATACACGGAACTAGATTGGGTACAATTGTTGCAATTGATGATCTCAAGGAATGATAATTCACTTTATCCATGAAAGTTAAAAACTACAAACTTTTAAGCTACTTGGGGTTTGACGTATCTTGCTCAAACACGAGAAAGCTATGGAAATCTAAGTTATGCCACATTATTACTTTTTAGTTTTCTGATTGACCTTACTATCCAGGGGCATAGTTATTTATTAGCAACTCATACGTGAAAACAATAGGTGTGAACTAAGTAATTTTGTGTCCTCTCTTGACCCACACACAATGGGATGATCTATACGGACCAACATGAATTGAGTAATTACGGGTGCACATGTAATTATAAAAGTCAGCGCACGGAAAACATAGTGAATCCTGTCATGTATTATGACATAAAATGCATCGTGATATATAGTAACGAAACTAATGAGTTATGATAAGGGCATAGTGGATACGCCGCTGGTACTTCCTATATATAAGTGTTCCTGTCATATTGTCAGAAGTAGCGTAGCTCGTGTCACGTGAAAATTTTATGTTATTTTGACCTTGACAAGTGTTTGTGAAATCTGTTGACTTGTAATGAATCTTGAACATATTAGACTACACCTTAAACAAGTTTTGATCATCAAATTCCCATCGTTCTCATTTCAATGGATACATTTAATCATTGACCTCTAGAATATTCTTCGACAATTTTCTCCTTAACTCTCTCCAAACCAAAATTTACTATCATCATTCATGACTTTGAGTATCAGACCTGAACCTTGTCATCAATTATACTACTCAAACAAATTTTTTTAAAGTTCACTGAAAATCTAAACGTGTCCCAGAGTTTACTTGGGAACGTGAGGATCAAATGAAGCTCAAGTACCCACATCTTTTTCCTAATGCCGTAGCTTCAACTAGTTAAATTTCGGGACGAAATTCCTTCAACTAGGAGATACTATAACATCCATGTTTTTCCTACTATCGTATCCTTCGCAATAAATGACAATTTCAATTTAATTTCACATTCAAAACTTTGTGTCACACACTTATTATTTTTATGTGCAATAACTATGGAGTTATATCATAAATATCGACAAATTCCAGATTAACCACGTTAAACCTAAACTCCGTTATCTCATAAACTACAAGGACCAAACCTGTCAAAACCCAAACCAACATCAAACTACAAGGACTATTTCTGTATTTAACTAAAACTCAAGTTGACACGGTCGCGCCGTTGCTTGAGCACGGTTGTGCCAAGTGCACAGGAACGGTTACGCCTAAATCCAGGCACGGTCGCACCTCGTGTGCAGTCAAAACGCAAACTCAATCTGTAACGTCCCAAAACGTTCGAGTTCGCAACCATAACTCAAAATTTATTATTTCGAACATCATTAGGCAGTTTCTAACCGTCCATTGCAGCCATTTAACTTGAATTAATTCCAATTATGAACTTTAAAACCAAAACCGTCGACTATACCATCAAATTCGAACATCTGAGTTGTTATTCCTCACAATCGACCCTCTGTACCCCTTACTCGCACCTCTCAGAAGCTATTGCGCACATCAATTTTGCCGAAGAAGGAACCAGAGACGCCGGAGGCTAAACAGTTTGATGTAAGAGGTCCTTTTGGTCGAACACCATCAATTCGAGATCGTTTAATGTAACTAATCGCACCCACAGTTTTGTTTTCATCTGTAGACGGAAAGCGCTAACCCAAATGGGGCTTACAACATCGAATTTAACGTGAATCGGTTCTAGGGTTCATGACATATATGCTTTAATCGAACTACACCCTAGACACGATCTCAATTCGATTAAATTGCATGGTTAGGTTCGCAAACATCCCCTCTTTGTTAGCCCCAAGAATCCAACTGTTGTTAGTATAAGATTTTGTCAATTTGTTCTCTAGAGGAAACCAGACACGATCGTGCTCATCCATTAGCACGGTCGTGCTTCTACTCCAAGCTTGGTTGTGCCTCCTGGCTATACGCGGTTGCGTCCCGATGGGCCGTTACCCAAACACTAGGTCACATGTAGGCAACAATCCTCAATGCAACACTTGCAAGTACCGTCATCTCCCAAATGTACCATGCCGTGTATGCGCGAGTTATGGGAGATATGGTCATTTGGCTAATACATGTCGATCTAGGCCTCCCGTTAACCAAGTCAACCAAGCCAATCATCAAACTATTACCCAAGCTCCACTGGCTATCACTAATGGGCATGCTTGCTATGAGTGTGGTGATCCAAACCACTTTCGAAACCAATGCCCAATATTGGCTAATGCAAACCAAGGTGGTGCGCGTGGGCGTGCTTACAACATAAATGGAACTCAAGTCAATACCGAGACGGTGAATGAGACCGTTTGAAGCAAATGCAAGAAGTAGTTGGGTGAAGATTTAATCTAGAATAAAGTATGCATTGTAATAATTTACGTTACCTTTTGAAATATTTACACATATTAGGGTTTATCAACATCATTAAAAAGAGTTTGAGCTTGCTATCCAACTTCTAGAAGGTGAATCATTTCGCGTGGGGGTTAACCATTCAAATTTAAAAATTTAAAACTCAACTATCTACATTGTACATAAACTCCAAGCAACATACTTGTCCGCAACACTCGACCACCCACAAAATTCGATAGTTTATGTTACTCATGAGATTCAGTAACTTACATATGAGCATTCACATGATATATAACACTGGATTTATCACATGATACATGAAACCTGTTTGTTTGCAATATACATAATACAAGAATAAGCACACGATACACAATACTAGATTGATCACGTTATACATGAGACTTATTTGTTTACAATATACATGATACTAGGTTATTCACATTATACGTGAAACTTATTTGTTTACAATGTACATGATACTAGATTAAACATGAAACTTGGATGTATACATTATACACGGAACTAGATTGGGTACAATTGTTGCAATTGATGATCTCAAGGAATGATAATTCACTTTATCCATGAAAGTTAAAAACTACAAACTTTTAAGCTACTTGGGGTTTGACGTATTCTTGTTCAAACACGAGGAAGCTATGGAACTCTAAGTTATGCCACATTATTATTCTTTAGTTTTCTAATTGACCTTACTATCCAGGGGCACAGTTATTTATTAGCAACTCATACGTGAAAACAATGGGTGTGAACTAAGTAATTTTGTGTCCTCTCTTGACCCACACACAATGGGATGATCTATACGAACCAGCATGAATTGAGTAATTACAGGTGCACACGTAATTATAAAAGTCAGCGCATGGAAAACATAGTGAATCCTGTCATGTATTATGACATAAAACATATCGTGATATATAGTAACGAAACTAATGAGTTATGATAAGGGCATAGTGGATACGCCGCTGGTACTTCCTATATATAAGTGTTCCTGTCATATTGTCAGAAGTAGCGTAGCTCATATCACGTGAAAATTTTATGTTATTTTGACCTTGACAAGTGTTTGTGAAATCTGTTGACTAGTAATGAATCTTCAACATATTAGACTACACCTTAAACAAGTTTTGATCATCAAATTCCCATCGTTCTCATTTCAATGGATACATTTAATCATTGACGTCCAGAATATTCTTCCACAATTTTCTCCTTAACTCTCTCCAAACCAAAATTTACTATCATCATTCATGACTTCGAGTATCAGACCTGAACCTTGTCATCAATTATACTACTCAAACAAATTTTTTTAAAGTTCACTGAAAATCTAAACGTGGCCCAGTGTTTACTTGGGAACGTGAGGATCAAATGAAGCTCAAGTACCCACATCTTTTTCCAAATGCTGTAGCTTCAACAAGTTGAATTTTTCAACTAGGGGATACTATAACATCCATGTTTTTCCTACTATTGTATCCTTTGCAATAAATGACAATTTCAATTTAATTTCACATTCAAAACTTTGTGTCACACACTTACTATTTTTATGTGCAATAACTATGGAGTTATATCATAAATATCGACAAATTCCGGATTAACCCCGTTATACCTAAACTCCGTTATCTCATAAACTACAAGGACCAAACCTGTCAAAACCCAAACCAACATCAAACTACAAGGACTATTTCGGTATTTAACCAAAACTCAAGTTAACACGGTCGCGCCGTTGCTTGAGCACGGTCGCGCCAAGTGCATAGGCACGATCGCGCCTAATTCCAGGCACGGTCGCGCCTCGTGTGCAGTCAAAACGCAAACTCAATCTGTAACGTCCCAAAACGTTCGAGTTCGCAACCATAACTCAACATTTATGATTTCGAACATCATTAGGCAGTTTCTAACCGTCCATTGCCACCATTTAACACGAATTAATTCCAATTATGAACTTTAAAACCAAAACCGTCGACTATACCATCAAATTCGACCATTTGAGTTGTTATTCCTCACAATCGACCCTCTGCACCCCTTACTAGCACCTGTCAGAAGCTATTGTGCACATCAATTTTGTCGGAGAAGGAACCAGAGACGCCGGAGGCTAAACCGTTTGAAGTCGGAGGTCCTTTTGGTCGAACACTATCAATTCGATATCGTTTAAGGTAACTAATCGCACCTACAGTTTCGTTTTCATCTGTAGATGGAAAGCCCTAACCCAATTGGGGCGTACAACATCGAATTTAACGTGAATCGGTTCTAGGGTTCATGGCATATACGCTCTAATCGAACTACACCCTAGACATGATCTCAATTCGATTAAATTGCATGGTTAGGTTCGCAAACATCCCCTCTTTGTTAGCCCCATGAATCCAACTGTTGTTAGTATAAGATTTTGTCAATTTGTTCTATGGAGGAAACTAGACACGGTCGTGCTCATCCATTAGCACGGCCGTGCCTCTACTCCAAGCTTGGCTGTGCCTCCTGGCTATACGCGGTCGTGTCCCGATCCTAGGCACGGTCGTGCCCTAACCTGGCGCGGTCATGTGTCCCGTGGTCAGCTTTATTTTTAAATCATTTTTAACATATTCTTTTTATAAATATTATTTTATAAAACCCCAAGGCCCAGGAATATTTTTATGAACCGAATTATTAACTTATCAAATATAAATAATTACTTTAGAGATTAAAACCTAACAGTTTCTAATTAAAAACAACTCGTATATTTATATTATTTAAAACCTTTACGAGTTATTTTAGTTACCCAAATTATTTAGTACAATTTATATCCTCTTTATTATTTATTTAATTTAGTAAAGAATTAATTTAACCATTTAATTAATTGAAACAATATAATTTATTGACCTAATTACCTATATGTTCCATTAAATATTATTCAAACACTTATTCTTTTATTTATAAACAAATTAACTATTTATATATACATATAGATATAAACTGGCATTAACAAACAAAACACATTATTCGCAACGAATAAATACACGTCATTCAACCTAACCCAATTCCCTTATCCACTAGTCCTTCGAGCATGTCATTGATACATATATACATCTAATCATAGGTTAACCTCGTGTTAGCTAAACAACTTGCGTGACTACTCGTACTTGTGATTTCAAGCTACAGATCCAATGTGAGTTTACATAGCCCCTTTTCCTTTTCGTACATTTTTGGGGTGAAACATGATTACTCAATAACACACTATTTACAATTACATACGTACAATTCTACAATATGATCATATGTATTTATTTGTGTTTTGTGCTTGAATGCTAACTGTTAAGGCAACATATACATGACATACTCGTGTAATCATTAACACATTACATCAGGATAGCATTTGATTGTTATGCCATACATCAGGATAACATGTGTTATTATGCCCTACATTTACATCAGGATAACATGTGTTGTTATGCCCTACATTTACATCAAGATAACATGTGTTGTTATGCCCTACATTTATATCAGGATAACATGTGTTGTTATGCCCTACATTTACATCAGGATAACATGTGTTGTTATGCCCTTCAGTTACAAGGTTACATTTGTGCAACTAGCTTAACTTAGATTCACCATAAATGCTTTATACACCAGGTATCATATGATTTGTACACAAAACATTTGAACTTTAATTGTGGTGTCAAAACCTATGTTTGCTCACCAACTATTTTTAGTTGACACTGTTTTCATCATGTTTCAGGTACTAGTGTATGAGATCATATGCAAGATTCTACATATAGGATTTGAACTTAGTGAACAAAAAAAACTTGAACATGTTGATGTATTGATCTTGGTTGTTGATTGAACAATTGTTATGAATATGGATTTAATGAATTACGCAACTTTAGTATAATCATGTGTTTATGAACAGTCTACACGCCCGCCCCGACGTATTCCGCCGTCGGTTGGGGTGTGACACTTCTCATTGGTTGATCCAAAAATAATGTGGTCCACATAAATCTGCACCATCAAAATATCCTTTCCAATCTTTTTCTTGAATAATTCCATATCAATATTCTCCCGCTCGAAGTCATTCTGTAGAAGATAAGTTGATAGAGTATCATACCAAGCCCTTGGAGATTGATGGAGTCCATACAGAGCTTTGTCTAACTCGTAGATGCGACTCGGATAATAGGATCTTCAAACCCTGGAGGCTGGCATACATAGACTTCCTCCTTGACCTTCCCATATAAGAATGCACTTTTAACGTCCATTTGATAGACCTTAAAGTTCTTGAAACACGCATATGCTAGAAAAATCCTGATTGCTTCTAAACGAGCCACACGAGCGAACACCTCCAAATAATCAATTCCCTCTTCTTGGTCAAAACCTTGTACGCTTAAACGTGCCTTATTCTTGATGATTACATTTCTTTCATCGGTCTTGTTTCTGAAAACCCAGTGAGTACCGATTTGGTACTTATTCTTTGGTAGGTCAACCAGATCCCAAACTTT
This sequence comes from Smallanthus sonchifolius, assembly GCA_023525975.1. Taxonomy (NCBI): domain Eukaryota; kingdom Viridiplantae; phylum Streptophyta; class Magnoliopsida; order Asterales; family Asteraceae; genus Smallanthus; species Smallanthus sonchifolius. The sequence goes on along the minus strand of CM042033.1, from coordinate 59,535,017 downwards.
TAATTTCCTGAATTGAGCCAGTTCTTCCTGCATGGTGTCAATCTAGCTCAAGCCCTTCAAGGCCATGGAGATATTCTTTGGAACATCCTGTGAGAGAAAACAAGCACACATGGTCGTGTTGTAAGGAGTTGAACAACTTCTGGTATGAACACCTTCAGTGATTGGCCCAATTACATTCTACAAAGGATGATTTGATAAAGTTTTGAAGGACGGCCCATCAGCAACTTCAACTTGAGCAGGAAGGTTTGTTAAATTTTCATCAGGAATAATTGGCCCATCATTATTGTCAGAATCACTGTCAGAATTGACAGAGGGATCATTTGTCAAGTCCTGGTCAATATTAGAATTAACAGTTGCAGTTTGACTAGAACTGACATCACCAGAAGTATTCACAGGATTAGTATTAGCAGTCTCAGAATAAGATGAGGTTACTGTACTATTGACAGAAACAGACAAAGGATCGGCGACAATAGGTGTGAATCTAGTTGAAAAAGGAAAAAAATTCATCTTCTGCTTGGATGGATGGAATGAATGAAGGTTCAACGAATGAAGATGGTTCAGGTACGATTGGTGCGGGAGGAATGAAGTTATTGAATACAATATCTGCAACATAGAACCAGTCGGGACTGGTTCCGGTATTTGTAGAATTTGCTTCTTGCCGGTCAACGTAATAAGATTCATGCACGATCTTTGTCCTTTTGTTGTAAACACGGTAGGCCTTTTGAGATGACGAATATCCAATGAAATAACATTCGTCACCAACTGCATCAAACTTTGCTTGATTCTCTGTTGTGTTCAATAGAGTACATGAACATCCAAAAAATCTAAAGAATTCGATTAGGGGCTTTCTTTCCAGGAAACAACTCATAAGCAGTCTTGTTGTGAGCCTTGACCACAAGAGCACGATTCAGAACATAATTAGCAGTGTTAACTGCTTCAGCCCAGAAAATGATTGGCAACTTTGAATCTATCAGCATTGTTCTAGCAGCTTCAATCAATGTTCGGTTCTTCCTTCCAGCAACTCCATTCTGCTGTGGAGTCCTGGCAGCAATGAATTGTCGAGAAATTCCTTTTCTTACGCAAAATTCATTCAAGACATGATTTTTGAACTTGGTGCCATTGTCACTTCAGATAGAAATCACCAAACGCTTGCAGATTTTCTCGATTTTGAGAATTAGACTCTTCAATACTTCAGCAGTTTCGTCTTTAGTTGCTAAGAAATTAACCTAAGAGTACCTGGAGAAATCATCTGTCACAACCAGACAATAAGAGTTCTTAGAGATGCTTTTAACACTTACGGGACCTAAAAGGTCCATGTGAAGTAATTGAAGACGAACAGAAATGGAATTCACTGCTTTGGACTTATGCGAATTTTTGTGATGTTTGCCTTTAGCACATGCCATGCATTTTTCAGAAAATTGAAGTCCTTGGAGGGCAATCCCCTCACAAGGTCTTGTTTTACTAAACGAATTATTTTTTTAAAATTCACATGGCCAAGTCGACGATGCCAGAGCAGTGATTCAGAGTTAGATGCTTTAGACAACAAGAAAGCCATAGAGGCTTTGGAATCAGGATCATTCATGTCAATGATGTAGGTGTTGTTTCTTCTTGGAGTCCTCAACATGACTAGATCTTCTGGAACAACAAATCCAGGCTTGAGAAAGATACATTCAGCTTTGTTGAACAACACAGACATCTGTTTATCACAAACTTGTGATACACTCATCAGATTATAGCAGAGTTCTGGAACAAGATTCACTTTCTTCAGAGTGAGAGTTCCATTGCATACCATTCCTTGTCCTGTAATCTTTCCTCCTTTTTCATCACCCGCAAAGGCAACGTACCCCCATCGATAATTCTGAAGTAAGTGAGCAGATCTTTTAGCCCGGTCATGTGACGAGAGCACCCACTATCAACATGCCATGCATTATCAATAGTCCTCCTGGGAAAACCCTGTCACACACAAGATAATTTATTGAGAAACTGGAACCCAAGTCTTTCTCAACTTGGGTGGAACATCAATTTTAGCAATTCTATCAGTTCTGGTTCTCCACCAACATGTTCCCTTTAGAAAATGATTTACATTTTGACGAATTTTATCAATTTTATGATAAAAAGGATTGTAATCTTGTTGGTGTATGTTAAAATTTCTCATACTATGCATTTTAGGTCGTTCAAATTTGACCCAATTATTATAATGAGATCCACTACTACACTTTCTAGCAGTATGACCGCCCTTTCCAAAACTAAAACAATTAACATGCTTAAATTTTTTTCTTTTATGTGGCGGTTGATAAGATGATGAGGATGATTGCTGCTGAACAGGCACTTTGATTTGCTTTTTTTCTTTTGCCTTTGATGAATTTCTCATTCTTTTGATCAACATGAATAGTTGACGATTCTTGGTCAGATTCTTTATTAACATTTGTCATTTGACTTGCTTCTTCATCAGATGCATTGTATGATTCCGCGGATGTTTCGACAGATATGTCCGAATCATATGCACTTTCTTCAATATTTCTTGTAGACAAATAGTCTGAGTCACTTTGACTATCACTTTGACTTGTTGATGATGGGGTGAAGACTAGAATTTCTTCTGTCATAAACCTTTCAAACTGATTTCTTGACACAATATCAATTGAATCATTAAAGCACGCATCATTCATAGAAGTTAAATCATTATAACTATTGTGTTCATAACAGTCATTACTAGAGTTAATTATCCTAGAACATGTTTCACTACTGCTATCAACAGAGCACGAATTACATAGCTCTGGATTCTAGGAATTTAAAAAAGAAAACAAGACAGATTCTCGGTTGCATTCCTTGTGACCTAATCTAGCACCACAATCATCCCTAACATCCTCATCCTGTCCTTTTAAACCTACAGTATTTATATTAATCGCAGAAACAAATAATTTTGCAAGATCATTTTTAGGATGTGGAGACGGAATAGGGTCATAATGACCATGGGTGGGAGGGTGAAACAACTTCCTCTCAAAATCATTTGAATCTAAGTAACCGACTCCTTTTTTTAACATAACTTGAAGTTTGTCGACAATCCAACATGGTATCTTGTACCTTTTTGCTAACGTTCCATTTGTCAATAATGATTTATAATTTAACGTTCTCACTTCTTGAAAATGTCAGTTTTTCTGTTAAATCAGTTATCAAAAACTCTTTTCTGTAAATAAATTCTTTTAGAGTTTGGATTTCTTGATTAGCTTTGTTTAAACTGATTTTGAGAGTAACCTCGCTCTTTTTGATTTGATCAAGTATGGCAAGAGCATCATCCTTTTCACGAATGATAAGTTGGTTTAAAGTGCGATAGTGAACAATCATGTCAACACAGTCAGAGGAACAGGGACGAGATTTTACTTTAGGCGGAATCAACCTAGCAACGGTTTTACTGCAAATGCATCCTTGATTAGAGCTTCCATCACCATCGGGTTGAGTTCCCAAATTAGCATTCTCTGAAGAGTTGACTCGATCCGTTGAACTGGAACTAGGATAGGCATCCTTCTTCTCATCATTCATCACCATAGCTTCCTTGATTTTGATGTTGGCATTCTCAGTCATGCTTCCTTCAGTGTCAATGACCTGACTTTCTGTCCCCTGAATAGCAAATTGTCTAAGGAAAGCAACAGGACCAATATAGTCAGTGTTGATGATAATTCTTCTCAGCACATCATTCTTCTCCTTTTCAACCAGACTTGCTTCCATTCCATGAACCACAAATTGTCTAGAAGGAGTATTTGCCATAAGAGCCTTGCACACCTCAACCTGAGCTTCTTCAATTTCACTGCTTCAATTAAAGTCGTTTACTACCAAGGCATTTGATGGTTCTTTTGCCTTCTCAGTCTGTTCTTGGCCATCGATAATTGCAACAATGGTAGGTAGAGGTAGAGTGTCGGTGATAGGATGGGGTGTCACACCCCAACCGACAGGGGAATACGTCGGGGCGAACGTGTAGATTGTTCATAAGCACATGTTCATACTAGAGTTGAATATTTCATTAAACCAAATATCATAACAATTGTTTCACTAAAACAAGGACAAAAAAGTTTGATTTATTATCTAGGTCTTGCAACTTCCTACGTGATGACTCTTGAATCTAACCCTCAATTATTGGCACCTGAAACATGATAAAAACAAAGTCAACTAAAAAGTTGGTGAAACGTACATAGGTTTTAGCACAACAAGTGTTATCAAAAGTTTTGATATGATACATGGATTAATAAGGCAATTATAAAGAACCACTATTGTTTAAACTGGGCACACAATCAAATCTTGCGACGGATAGGCATAACACGCAGGTTATCCTTAAGTGTTTTCGGCAACAATCACCCTAACCGGGTGGGTTGGTCAGACACAATAGATCTATCATTGTATACCGTCGGCTTGTACAGAGTTAATGATTACACTTGCACTATGCACAAAAAGTATGTAAATTTTGTTCGCACATATAGTGTTCAAGCATAAGGCACAAATTACACTCATGATCATAATGTTTGAATTGTAATAATTGCAAATAGTTTGAATGTAATCATGTTTCACCCCAAAGATGTAAATATGAAAAAGGGGCTATGTAAACTCACATTGGATTTGTAGCTTGAATGCACAAGTACGGGTAGTTGCACAAGTTGGTTAACTAACCACAAGGTTAACCTATGTTCGAAGTGGTATACGTATCAATGACATGCTCAAAAGGACTAAAGTATAAAGGAATGAGCTAGGTTGAATAAGTGTGTATCTATTCGTTGTAAATAATATGTTTGTCTAATAATGAGTTGAATACTTGTTTATATATATATATATATAAGAATAATTAATTTGTTTACATATAAATGAATAAGTGATTTAAATAGTATTTAATTTGAATTAGTAGATAGTTAGATTTAATAAATGTTCTAATTAATTAGATTGATAAAACGTTTTAGTTAATTTAATAATTAGATTAACTTTTAATTAAAACTATGAGATATAGAGATATAAATTGTACTAAATAATTGGGTAACAAAATACCTTGTATCACGTAGAGGTTTTAGGTAAAGAATTATATAAATTTTAATTAGAAATTATTAGTTTTTAATTCTCTAAAACGTTTGAATAATTGTTTATATTTGAGACGATAACATTTTGGCTCATAAAATATTCCCGAGTCTTGGGGGTTTTATAAAATATTTTTTATAGGAAAAGAGAGATTAAAACTTTGTTTTAAAAATGATTTAAAAAAAATTGCAGACCACGGGACTAGAACCCGGGTCTCTACGGTGAGAGTTAAGCAGCCTAACCATTGGACCAAAGGTCCGGTAGTGGTATTTAGGGATTATTGAAAGGTTTTAACAACAGGGGGCAGTGCGTCCGGTATCACGCACGTAAAAAGGATGATGATGTGCGGGGCTGGGCTCGAACCCGCGACCTCTTCCCTAAGAGTCGAATGCTTTAACCGGTGGACCTGGGCACATGCCTTGGTCAATAACAGATGCGAAAATATTTTAACCACTAACCCGAAAACTGTCTTCTTCCCCAATTCGCCACCCAAACCAAACCCTAACCCCAATGTCTCCCAATTCGTACCCGGTCGTTCAATAGACCATAGGGCTTTTGTTCAGGGGTTTGAGACGAGCCTAATGACACAAGATTTACCTCAAATGCTTGCGTGTGGAGGACGAACGGTAGGGACGTCCGAATCGGCAATTCGTGAGCTCGCAAGAGTTCTTGAGAGGGAGTACGATGCTATCGAGTGATTAGGAAGTTTTGAGTGAGTGTTATGTAGGTGTGGGATCAGTTTTTATAGACTGAATTCGTGTTAAATGCTCAAATTGATGTGAGGGTTGATTAGGAACGTTTATGAGCCATTTGTAATCAAATCCTTTGATTAATGCAGTAATTGGTTCGTTATGGTTGATCCTAACAGTCGTATAACCGCCTAAAAGTGTCTGATTATAGTTAATTGCACTACTTGGAGGGTTTGGGATCAAGATCGATGGTGATTTTGGTCCTATTGACTTTTAAAAGTAAACATACGGGTTTGGGGTTTCAAACTCACTTGGACCAATGTTGAGGGTCCAATGCTTTCAAAAGGGTTCATTGGTTCAAGTGGGCCGGGGGGGTTAATATGACTAATGAGGAGTTCAAACAAGTTTATTAGTTTCAAATCTTTTGTGTTTATAAAACCTATTTTATAAACTTCATGAAATTAAACTACAAGTTTGAAGACTTTCATATGTTTAGCAAACATGAAAAAATTTTAAAACTAAATAATTGTTTCTATGAGTTATTTATAACATTCCCATGTATCGTCATAAAAAAAATGCAAAATATAAATATACGTATATAAATGTACATATATATATATACCTATTTGGGATTTAAATAAATAATTACATGTTTATAAGAGAGTGGAACTAAGTAGCCCATATCCATGTATTTATAACCAATCATATTTATTCATATGTATCATAATGGGAATTAAGTCCCTAAATAAATGGAATAAGTATATGTGTATGTATATATATATATATAACCATAGGGATGATGAATAATAAATGCATAATTTGTAATTAGTACCACAAAATTAAAAGATCCAAAAATTGATATTGAAATAATGTTATTGCACAAATCAAAGCAACAAGAAAAACCCTAAAAGTTACATGGGGACATTCCCTCTTGAAGTGTCCGAGTTGCTTACAATTGTAACATCTTACTTCAGACTTGTCAAAACATGCAGACTTTCGTCCAAGACGCTTCTTACCGGTTATATCCATGAATCTTTTTGCTCTCGAAGTTAACATTGCCATATGTCACTGCAAATCAACTTCTTCCAAGTCATCTGGGTCAACCTGAAATACATCTTCAATATGGCTTACTCCTGCTTTTAATTTACCTAAAATGAGAGCTTGATAACTGTTCACAAATAATCCAAATAGAGCCATGTGTTCACTTGATGTGTTTGGAATTGAGGTTCTGGTTTGATTTGTGTTTTGCTCATTGCTTTGAACAGTCTGCTGAGAGACAGCAGGAGTAGACACCATAGCGGGAATAGTTCTAGAGGGACCAGCACCATTGTTTGATGAAGATGGAGCAATGAAAGCAGCATTAGTTGGTGCCACGGTTTTGGTGTAGCCAGATTGATTCATTTGACGCTTTTCAATGTCCATTTCAAAGGGCTTTAGGGTATTGATTATGTCAGATAAGGTAGAAGCTTCATTCACGTATTGTCGTTTGATCAACATGCACTATATACTCCATTCTTGAGGCAAAGAGTCTAGCAATTTCTTGATAAGATTAGTATTCTTAATGACAACCTCGACTTGCTTCAATTTGCTTGAAATTTCCATGAACCTTAAGATGTGCTTAGACAAACCTTCTCCTTTGATACTCCCGAAGGTATCATGTTGTTTCTGGAGCATGTCTTTCTTCCCTTCTTTCAAGTCAGAATTCTCTTCATAGAAGTCACACATTGCCTGCCATAATGTTTGAGCGGTCTTGTATTCCTCAAACATGTTCATGATGTCGGCTAGAAGAGTCATATTGATAGCACTGAAGGCTTTATAATCTCTTAGGATCAGAACTTTGTCATTTTCGGTATAAGCAGCGGGATCAGTTTGAGCTACAACACCATTGGGTCCAGTGGTCATAGGACAATGTGGACCATTAGTGATCGAGACCCACTAACCGAAGTCAGTCACATAAAAGTACGCCTTCATGCGGTTCTTCCGGTTAGGGAAATCATCGGTAGATAGAAGCTTAGGAGGTCTAGACATGGAGCCGGTCTCCAAATCAGCTTGGGTAATAGAAGTAACAAACATCTTGAACAAAGAAATCACAAACAAGTTTAGAAAATGAGAAAATCCAAGAGTCGGCTCAGAACAAGCAAGACAGTCGGCTCGAAGAATCGGCTGAAGACAAGAGACAGTGGGCAACACCCTAAGGTGTTTGGGAAAACTCACGTGAAGAGTCGACTATGATAGTCGCTATCTCATACTTGTGAGTCGTAAACTTGCGTTCACTGAGAGAATCGCTAGATGACAGAGAATCGGCTCGGACAATCGGCCATATCAAGTGACAATCGGCTCAAACAAATAACTGGACACTGGACATTCGGCTTAAAAACATCATCATACTCTTTTCATAAAACAACACAAAATCAATTGCTAAATGCTCAGATCTAAATGAAAATAACAATCAGATCTGTCAAACTCTTCACAAACAAATTTCTGAGTGAATTTCAATACCAATTTCTAATCTTGATACAGATCTAGCCAGAAATCAAATAAATTCATATTTTCATAAAAACCCAGAAACTTATCACAAATCACAAAGAATCAAGAGCAAAGAAGGCTCTAATACCAAATTATAGGTCCTGACACTAGGGTCCCTGTGCTAGAATGATTCTAAACAATCAACAATCTAGCTAAATAGAAGCTAATTGTTGATGATCAGAATGAACAAAAGATGAAGAGAAACACTAATAAGAACCTAAAAGACAAGATTGTATTAGATACACACTAATAACGATTACAAATAAGACCCCGGATACATAAGAAGACCACCACAATGACAATTGGCTCTCAAAAGGACTATAGTAACGACGTATTGCCCAAGAGCTACTAAATTAGGTTTTTGGGGTTGCTATTTATAGACACATAGCAAGAGTCGACATTCAGATAGTTGATTGTCAAGACAGTCGGCTGGCAGCCGACTATCGACTCATCAAGAGTCGCTAGAGACTCTTGACCCCAAAACCTAAGTTACAAGATTAACAAACTAGCCCCTATTTTTATCAGGAATGCATTGGTTTTTCAGGTTCTAACATTAGTCTTTATTTTAAAGCCAGAGTTTTAAAAGACTTTTATTCTTTTATCCAAAACCTTGCCTATGCCCTAAAACCCACATTCAGGACTTACCCCAATATATAGAATGAGGTTATATATAGGAAGTACTAGCGGCGTATCCACCACTTATTCGATATATTGCAAAAGAACCCTGTTTATAAGAGTTAGAGTATAGACTCTTTTAAGTCAATGCATGTCTTTCGGTATCTCGGTCATTTGCTTGTATAGTTCAATTTCATGATCTATAAGTAAACATGAGTCCCTTATAGGTATACACCCATTTTTCGACTTTCCTTTCCAGGGGTCACGTTCACCCCTTGAGTGATCGTCACCACTCAATGTACTAATGAATTGTACAATCCTTCCATTGACAGGCCACAAAGGCACTGCCCCTGTTGTTCTTATGGTAATATACGACCCTCTGACCATATTACCATAGGCTCGTAGTTTGTTTTGTCACAAGGACTAAACATAGTTCCAAGACTCGTTCTACTATTCAGATCATGCATGACATTTTATGCCAAAGTGGCAAAAAGCTTTCTTTTACAGACCATCACAGTCCAAAACATTTTGTCTATGTCAATTCAATCACTTCCAATGACATTAATTCAAATATTCTTTTTGTCCTTTTCCCGAATGTCACTATGTCCATAGATCGAAAATTACATCCCACATCATAGTCATTACCCTAAATCATGACCAAGTTTATTCACGTTATATAGAACGAGCTTATATATAGGATGTACCAGTGGCGTATCCCCATCCATTCTATACATCTTGAACTCGATTGTTCATGGGATTAGGGTCCTGACTACAACACTTTGCCCATAGTTTACCAGATATAATAAGGCGTTTAGCCAAACCTGGCAAAATCTTTCCTTACAGGCCCTCACAGTTAAAACATTCATTTTATGTCAAAACAATAATTGTCAACACATTTTCCCAGTCGAGGTATTTTGAACCAAAACTTAAAACTCAAGCCCTTACCCTAAACCCTTGTATAGGCTTGTTTACGTTATATCGAATGAGTTTATAGATAGGAAGTACCAGCGGCATATCCACCACCCATTTGATATACCGTATACTCACTTATCCAGGAGTATTAGGTCTTAGACTTATTTCTGTACCCCTTACCACGATAAATCATAATAAGTTTTAAAATGATTTATATGTTAAAACAATTTTCTTTTCAAATGTTTATTATAGCAAATCCATTCCAAAAACATCTTTATCTTCTCAAATCATTTTCCCAAAGTCAACCCCTAACCTAAATCCTTATAACAGTTTCTCCACGAGTTATCAAAGAAGTTTATGTATAGGGTGTACCGACGATGTACCCACCACCCCTTGACACTTCGTGAATACTCCGTTGGTTTTAAGTGTTAGACTGTTTCTTACCATTGACATGGATACCAACCTAAAATATTTAAATCAAGGCTTATAGTATTCATGTGAACTTTCTCAAATGTTTTGCAATAACTCGGACACTAACCCAAAGCATTTAAGGGATTATAGTGTTCATGTAAAACATTGCATAGCATGCGTACCAGCCCAAAACATTTTAAAACATTTAAAAAGGGAATCATAGAACTCACCTCTAGCGTTCCTCTTTACTCCTGCAATATCCTTACTTGGATTATAACAGCACATTACTTAGCTCAAAGCCCTATGTTATAATAACATTATTTAGATATACATAACTAGCTAAGTGTTTACGAAAGATTTGATAATGCATACTTTATGATGTTTTGAAATGATTAAAACTTAGAACTCCCCAGCGTTAGCTGATACACTTGAGCATGTGTATTCAGGGAAAGAGTATAGCATTGAGAAGGAATAGAAAAGGCATCGGAGTAGGCTATCTATCACTGAAAAGGCTGGCTTAGGTTTTATACAACCTTGTAATAGTTTAGTACAGTTTGTACAGGCTTGGCACATAAATAGAAAGTTTTAATTTCCACTGCATTCAATCTCTGTTATACTATGTGTTCATGAGTAAATCCGACAAGTGACCGGCATTCCGAGCCAAGCGGGATGTGGATGTCACATCCTAACAAAGAATTCTTCTGTGAAGACCACTGCATTCCATGTTTAAAAGGCAAACAACACAAGGAGTCTCACAAATCAAAGCACATTAATTATGTGACTACTACTTTCAACTTCTCCACATAAACCTCTTTGCGACTGTTAGTGTGATGACTATGGGAAAGAAATCCTACTTCTTAGTACTAACTAACAACGTCTCAAGATTTACGTGGGTGTTCTTCTTAAGAACAAAAGATGAAACTGTAGAAACTCTTAAAGAATTCATGCTAAGAGTTGAGAACCAGAACAACTCAATAATCAAAGTTATCAGGTGTCACCAAGGTACTGATGTAAAGCCCCAAACCAAGCACCCTACAGTTGGTTCTCACAACTGGTTATTCTCTTAAAAATACTCTCGTTATTAAACAAGTTATAGCGGAAGTCTTTCTAAATTTATTATTGCTATTTAATATCATTAACGTCATTACGTTTACCTCACGAATGTCTGCACACCGATCAGAGTAACACCGCTCCCCGGCCAAGATACGTCGACTCCAAAGCTTACCTACAACACAATCTAACGTACACACAAAGTCAGCTACACTGAGTGAGTTCTAATATTTTAATTTAAACAAAAGCCAACTCATCTTATTTTACATTTATTTTCACTCACGACCCTCTGGTCTTTAGAAAATAGTATTATAAATTACCACCATATAAATAACCCATGTTATCTTGTCATACCTCAAAAGGATTCATCACCCCAGACTCTACCCACCATTTTAACTCAGTAAGCCTCTCCGACATAGAACGAGCTTACTACCCTGATAACCCACGTTTTACCATATATATTAGCCATACACTAGTTAACTCAACCAACCTCTAGACACCGACTTACCAGTCCTAACCAGGACTCTCATAAACCAACTGACTCAGCAGTTGTACACAATGTACTCATCTCGACACAACGGTCAATCTAAATCGACACACCCCATTGATTCCATCTTTTTATCACATCAATATCATCCCTTATGCAGTTAATATAACTCATCAGTTGCATGTAATTTAACACATATATATGTACACAAACACTTACCTCATCACTACACCCTCGTCAGGGTTGTCCCCGTCGGGATACTCGTCATGAGCTTAGCTCTACCCTTGTTACAGGGTCCCGCCACTAAACATAGTAACACTCATCATCTACGATGACTACCCAGCTACCCATACGATGACTATATCATCTAACATATGGTGACCGACACATCACCCACATGACGACTGCCAGATCACACGTACAATGATGACCACGAAGGACTCTGTCCTCTACATCACTAATAGACGTATACATGGACAACATTGCAAGCGCACAAGGCAACATATATATCCACATGACACTACCTGGACATGTACTACGACTCACCACCCTTTCACAGATCACTTATGTGTGTAACAAAACACTTACTTTAGACGTATCCTCATAATGTCTAGACACATTACCCAACTCTTTCTGAATAAGTAATTATACGACACACAAAATCATACCGACTTCTAACTCATATATACAATGGACTCCACATAGACCCATGCAACACGATACCCGCATTGTCACGAGGACAATGACACAACACACACAACAACAAACACATGACACATAACAGCATACTAGCATCTACTTGACTCGTTAATGAACCACGTACGGGTTCCCATGCTAACTCTCGTTATATAACCATCACAGGTTTAACTAAATTCCCAATCATCCCGACTAACTCATAAGATGACACCCACAGATCATCACCACTCTTGTTCACCCACCCTAAGGACCCCATAATGACCCTTAGCATCACTATTACATGACGGTTTCATAAAACACTTCAAGTTTAAATCATAACTCATAATATGTTCATTTAATAAAACATGCGAGTATGTACGATAGTCCCAAAATAGTAAAACGTTTAAAAGAGGGAATTAGAAACTCAAAAGATATTCTGCATCCAAATCCTAGCTCTGCACCACTCGTGCTTCCTCAAACCCCAAACCTGTCAAACGTATGATCACACGATCATGGTACGTTTAAAACATAAGTTGGGTAATGGGTAACAATATAATAGAACCCTGAGTCCCATCTGCTTCTCAATCCAATCTCTATGAAACCCTAATCTCATGTCACCTTCGTATCGGTTCATTCGTGTCCCGTTAGAAGTCCTAAACTTAAACCGGGTTTTCATGTATGCATGTGCATGCACATGCAACACATGCAACAACCCTAATCGGGTGTTGCCCGTCCCCATTCTCTTCCACGTCCATTGCCGTGAACCATCAGCACCGAGTGACACCAACTCGTGTCCCCCGCCGTGCACCCTTGTAATGCTCACCTCAAGTCACCCTCATTCGTCCGTCGTTCCTTTAGCCGCGAGAAACCCTAGCGGTCCAACACCACCCGCCACCACTGTGCGTCACCAAGCACGCCATCAAGCCACTTCCGTGAGGCCACGAGCATCTCTAGTCCCCGCCGTCCTTCGTCTTGCCTCCAAAGCCGTCTCACGGCCACCGGAGCCACCGCCATCTTCACTCGTCTCCCCACCATGCACGGACCAAGGCTGCCCACGCAACCCGTCACTCCCGTCGTTTGAGTTGTTGGCTTCTCCGCTGTCGGGTCACTAGTCCCCACTGTCTCATGCCGCCGTACGCCACCTAGAGGCTGTCGAGACCCACAGCCACAAACCCTAGTCGGGTTTTATGCAAAGAAAGAAACTATAAACGAAAAGAATGGTAATAACGGTTACCTGGCGCGATTGGACGTTATCTCCGCTCGATACCGTCGTGAAACTGCCTCTCTCGGCCTCCTCTGATTGTCTCCCCCTGGTCCGACTCCTTTTCTGCCATCGCAAGTCCCCCTAGGCCGAATGGCCTAGGTTTTTTCTTTAATCTCTTTGTAAACCTTCCCGTGTTACATCAGGGTCCTCGCTCATTCTTAACCGTGCGTTTTTAACTTGAACTTGTCCAATAACGACCATCCGGGTCCATTATGTTTGACAGTTTGAGTTATCTGTTAACCCAAGATAATAACTCGTCGATTCCGGGATGTTACAAGTCTACCCCCCTTAAAAGAAGATTCGTCCTCTAATCCTACGTCGGTACAACCCAACACATCATATTCTTCTGCACACGACTCATTCGGTGCCCACATTCACCTTGACACTACTGTGTTCATTACTTTGCCTTGCAACACGACCATCCTTCTAGGGGTTCAAAGAAGTCTTCTCCATTCTTTGCATTCAACCTAGGAACTTGTAGGTTTCATTGTAATTGCCCTTGGTAATACCTTTTCGCCCTTAATGTTCTTCACATGTCGTACATAGTATATCTAGTACTACGAAGCACAACACTGCCAATTTTCCATTGACACTTGGCACAATTGCATTTCCGCTTACGGCACAACTGACTTTATCTCTTGTATAGTCCTAATGATCTCCAGAAGCTTGCTCAAACTACACTGGTTTCTATAAGATTTCTCTACCAACATATCTCTTCACTTCACTATCCCCTGTGTAATACGTCCCTTAAGTATGCACATACACCCAACACTAGGGTCATCTTCATCAGCTCTCTATGTTTCTCAAGAGCTCACTTACCTCCGTTCTTTCTGTCTTGAAAGCCAAACACTTGCTTCACCTGAATGCTCCACTAGAGCTCATTTTAAACTAGCCTTAAATTTACCAGCGTAAGCATCTCCTTCCCAGTCACTTATGTGCAATCCTGCACGTACCTCTCCCGAGTTTTACTTTTCTCATTAATGCTCTACTATTACCATACAATCACCGACCGCGTCTCATTTGTAATGTACGAACATGAAGTACGTCTGCTCACAGGCCTCAGCTATTCGTTCTCTCATTCAGGGAAAACATCCATATTCCTCTGGTATCTCACCTCGACTGAATCCTGCATATGGAACGTGTTCCATGAAGGTCCTTCATCACCTCGTTAACTCCGCGCTGAAATCTTCAACGTCATTACCTTGATCTCATCATAACATTGGCTTCGTGCTCCGAATCCCCGAGATATAAGCATAGGCATCTCATAAGAGCACCTCACCGGTCGCCTAGAAAGACGTCAAGGCTCCTCGCATCACCTCAACGTATCAACGTCGAGAAAATCATCAAGATAGAAATACTATGCTTGATCATACTAACCACCCGTCCTATGCACGACTAAGCATGTACTACAAGGACACACACCGACACACATAACTGTAGAACACACAATGTTCTACACATATGCTAGTAACTCAACCTTCTAACTCGCACAAAGTGCACATACACAACTAGCTAGATCTGAGTAAGTCTACATGCATACAATATGACCTCGTCATTTATAGACACACAAACTCCTGAACCTTATCTCTTGCTCACTACAACTGTGGCCCCTGCCACACGTCATCATATACTCACACAGAGTTTACTCGATCGTACCCATACGGGTCGTACCCATCTTCAAGACGATGCACTACTCAGTCTAGACATAGAACGTCACTCTAATCATTCATAGACACAAGATATAAAATGCCATATTTCCCCACAGGATCTGGTCCTGAATATGTATACCTATTCATAAGGTATGTAACTACAATTTCCCACAGGACCTTGTCCTGAACATTTATACATACCAAAGATGTATATTTATGATTTCCCACAGGACCTTATCCTAAACAGTTACACAAGGTGCAACACACCCCCTTACACTTTAAACATCACCTAAACATAACATATAGGTGACACTATCTTAAGACCCTAGACACACACAAATAATCAAAACTCAGGTCTACACAGATCTACTCATACAGTCTAATCAACCAAGCTCTAGTATCACATCAAAGATTACATTTAGTATGAACTCACGTTGTTCGAAAGGTAATCACATAATCACACATAGTTAGCACTGCACCACCAATAGCAAGCTATCACACATGCAACTATCATTACTATGTTTTAAACCATCCCATGGTAAGAATCACTGTCAAGGTTAAAATCAAGCAATTGAAAAAACCAAGAACAAGTATTTCATCACTAAAGTTCCTGACAGCCACTACTCAAAATACTTTGGTCCTCTCGTGGTAACCACCACTGCTCTAATCACTGAACAAGTCAAAGTTATCACCCACTTGCTCCTCATCATCGGATTCCTCCAGCCATCTGTTTCCCGATCCCGAATCCTACCTCGGAGGCTGATGCCTAACTGCAAATGCGTTCCTTCCTCGCCAACCACTTCTCCTATAGAAGGAGCTATTGAGTCCACCTCTCATAGTTACCCTGGTAGTACTGGGGGCATTAGGTGCCAGAAGCGCCAGAATCACCTCTTGTGCTGGTAGCTCCTGCTCACCCTCGGCCGTCGGGGGAACCACCGTCAATAGAACATGTGCTAAGATCCGTCTTCTCCAAAAGATAACTGTACGAACAACAGCTACACGTCTATCCCGTCGTTCTGTCAACCTTCTGATGAGAGCTCCCCGCCTAATACATCTAGTCCGAATCGTCGATAGAACGTCGGAGTGATTACTATGGGCGCCAAATTCAGAATATGAGAGTAATCATAGACTGCCAAATCACGGTGATCAAATGCCATTTGGTGGTCCATATTACTGCTCGGATTCTAAACCTTCCCCATCATATTCACGCTAGCTTTCTATCTTTTACACACCCCGGATGCATATGCATCCCACACAACTCACATAACACCACACAATAATCTAGCAAGTCGTCATATTTATAACAATTTCACACCATCTAAGGTTACACACAAAATTATTAAATCATATCGACACACCAAACTCTCTCACATAGTTACAATTAATGCTACTCCACCTTACTCAACTCACATCATAGTCTCATTTAATCACACCATACAACTCCACGTAGTTCTACATAATACTACAACACGTATCACATAGCATGATCCCACACGGAACCATAAATCACTTACTCACACCAACTACATTACCTGGTGTAACACTACACCAATGATACTCTACAATTAATGTATAACTCAAAAGACGTACTTCATGGCTCGTGATTACTCGTGGTGGCATTCGTTTCATCCTCGTCCCATTTTCAGTTTAAGTTAACGCACTTTATTAGTTTAAAAACTCCAGTTTTCTCTTAAACCACGGCTCCGATACCAACTTGTAAGGCCCTAAACCAGGCACCCTACAGTTGGTTCTCATAAGTGGTTATTCTCTTAAAAATACTCTCGTTATTAAACAAGCTGTAGCGGAAGTCTATCTAAACTTATTATTTCTATTTAATATTGTTAACGTCATTACGTTTACCTCATGAATGTCTGCATACCGATCCGAGTAACACCACTCCCCGGCCAAGATGCGTCGACCCTAAAGCTCACCTGCAACACAATCTAGCGTACACACAAACTCAACTACGTCGAGTGAGTTCTAATAGTTTAAATTAAACAAAAGCCAACTCATCTTATTTTACATTTATTTCCACTCACGACCCTCTGGTCTTTAGAAAATAGTATTATAAATTATCACCATATAAATAACCCCTGTTATCTTATAATACCTCAAAAGGACTCACCACCCTAGACTCTACCCACCATTTTAACTCTGTAAGCCTCTCCAACATAGAACAATCTTACTACCCTGATAACACACATTTTACCATATATATTAGCCATACACTGGTTAACTCAACTAACATCTAGACACCGACTTACCAGTCCTAAGCAGGACTCATATAAACCAATTGACTCAGTAGTTGTACACAATGTACTCATCCCGACACAACGGTCAATCTAACTCGACACAGCCCATTGATTCCATCTTTTTATCACATAAATATCATCCCTTATGCAATTAATATAAGTCATCACTGCATGCAATTTAACACATATATGTACACAAACACATACCTCATCACTGCACTCTCGTCAAGGTTATCCCCGTCTAGCTCTACCCTTGTTACAGGGCCTCTCCACTAAACATAGTGACACACTCGTCATCTACGATGATTCCCCAGCTACCCATACAGTGACTATATCAGCTACCATATGGTGACCGACACATCACCCACACGAAAACTGCCAGATCACACGTACAATGATGACCCTGAAGGACTAATAGCTGTATACATGGACAACATTGCAAGCACACAAGGTAACATATATATCCATATGACACTACCTGGACATGTACTACAACTCACCACCCTTTCACGGATCACTTACGTGTGTAACAAAACACTCACTTTAGACGTATCCTCATAATGTCTAGACACATTACTCAACTCTTTCCGAATAAGTAATTATACGAAACGCAAATATCATACCGACTTCTAGCCTGTATTTACTATGGACACCACATAGACCCATGCAACACGATACCCATCGTGTCACGCGGACAAAGACACAACACACACAACATCAAGCACATGACGCATAACAGCATACTAGCATCTACATGACTCGTTAATGAACCACGTACGGGTTCCCATGCTAAGTCTCATTATATAACCATCACAGGTTTAACTAAATTCCTAACTCACCCCGACTAACTCATAAGATGACACCCACAGATCATCACGACTCTTGTTCACCCACCCTAAGAACCCCATAACGAACCTTAGCGTCACTATTACATGACGGTCTCAGAAAACACTTCAAGTTTAAATCATAACTCGTAATACGTTCGTTTAATAAAACATGCGAGTATGTACGATAGCCCAAAAACAGTAAAATGTTTAAAAGAACCCTAATCGGGTGTTGCCCGTCCCCATTCTCTTCTCCGTCCATTGTCATGAACCATCACCACCGAGTGACACCAACTCGTGTCCCCCACCATGCACCCTTGTCGTGCTCCGTCACCTCAAGTCACCCTCATCCGTCCGCCGTTCCTTTAGCCGCGAGAAACCTTATCGGGCCAACACCACCCGCCACCACTATGCGTCACCAAGCATGCCACCAAGCCACTGAGGTGAGGCCACGGGCGTCTCCAGTCCCCGCAGGCCTTCGCCTTGCCTCCACAGCCGTCTCATAGTCACCGGAGCCACCACAATATTCACTCGTCTCCCCGCCATGCACGGACCAAGGCTGCCCATGCAACCCGTCACTCCCGCCGTCTGAGCTGTTGGCTTCTCTGCTGCCGGGTCACTAGTCCCCACTATCTCATGTCGTTGTACGCCACCTAGAGGCCGTCGAGATCCATAGCCACAAACCCTACTCGGGTTTTATGCAAAGACAAAAACTGTAAACGAAAGGAACGATAATAGCGGGTTACCTTGCATGAGTGGACGTTGTCTCCGTTCGATACCGTCACGAAACTACCTCTCCCGGTGTGACATCTGACAATTTTCAGGTTATTTACCGTACAACCGTATAACGTATTACTATTTTATTTATTGCGTCATTAAACTTAATTTCAGTTAATTAGGTTATTTTATAGCTTAGCAAAGTCCTTCGTGTGCATATCGTGAGTTTTTGGGAATTTCGGTACGACATATCGGTAAAATGTCCGTATTTAGCGTTGGTGACGACCCGGTTAATTTAAAAATATCTGTTTTCGCCAAAATTATTTACACAGGCTTATATTAGTGGATTATACATGAGAATTATGTGCTACTTGTAAATATCATGTTCGGTGATTCTCATTGCATTTTACCCGGTAATCTAGCCATTTGGCGCACCGAAAGCGTTAAAAATGCACTGCTTAGAAATAATTATTATTTTTACTAATTATGATTGTAAATAATTAGTGGATATTTTATAAATATTTATTTTGGTGAAAACCATGCTTTAAAGTGTTAAAAATTATATATTTAAGTGTTCTAGAAACCAACTCCCACCCCCCTCATGAGGTCGGCCCCCATGTGGGTCCCCCTCCCTCTTTTCGCACAAAAATTTTAATCATTTTATTCACTTACACATATTTCCAATACCACACTCCATCTCCCTCATTATTACCCACCTCCCAGAATCAACCAATCCCCTCTCCCCCTCTCTTACTTAAAATTGACCAAACACCCCCATCTTCCTCATATCACACAAAATTCTTTTTTTTAATTTGCAAGAGTTCTCTCAAGGTGTCCATCCTTTTCAGCTTTGAAATCTTGCATTTTTGGTGGAGTTCTTGCAAGTTTGGAGGCCATAGTTGGAGAAGTCATCAAAAATCACCCATACATCTCTATCATTTCTTAGAGTTTCCCTTGATTTAGTTCAAGAGGTATGAACCTCATCTTTTCTTGTCTCTTTCTCATTCTTTTGATGAAAATGGTGATTTTTGCAAGAGTTGTTCATCCCCAACTAAAAGACTTTCTATGAAACATTAAAATTCAGAAAAAATTAGTTTTATAAAAGATTTAGTATACAAAAGTGCATGCATGTAGTCATGTGGGTGTATGTGTGTTTATGTGTTCATATCTTGTAAAAAGTGGTGAACTAGGGCTTGATCTTTACATGCAATTAAATGTTTTGTTATGGTTTATTTCAAACATTAAATAATGGTATATTGTTGCATAAAAACATGTTAGTTTTTGTATGGATCGTTGAATTGATGATTTGGGTGTTTATTGCTAAAGATTGTTGTCTTTAAACTAGGGTTTTGGCATGGATTATTGAGATGGCTTGAAATCTGGAAATAAAGTGTTAAATATGATGTATTATAGTGATAATATCCAGCTCTAAAAGTATAAATGATGTTGTGATGATTGGCTAAGTATTGGATATGCTTATTTTGCTAAAAAGATGCTAAAAGGGTATATTTTTGTATGAAAATAGATAGATTTTGTAAATATGGAATCATGGCTGTATTATGATGATATTTTATGTCTAAAATATATATATTTTAGTAATATGTATGATTCTTGGTGTTTGGATGCGTTTCGTAAGGTTTTACGCTAAACTAGTCGATTAAAACGGTAGTTTTCGGCATGAAAAATGTGTTATTGTTAAATCTGGTTTTGAGCAGTAAGTTTGGATATATTTTATGGTTAAATTACTGCTCTTAAGGTATATAATGACTTCATGTTATGAAATATGCGTTTGTACTTGTCGTTTGACGTTTCGGTTGTCACGTATGTGCTAGAAATTGCCATGTTTAGATACTTTATGTCAAAATAATGAAAGATTGTTTTGTTTGATAAAATATATTTTATCAAGTATATTTTTATGATATATGATGTTATATGAACTCATGTGTTAGAAATTTGGAAGTTAATTCCTTAAAGTTAGTCGTTTTTGCTTGAAAAGTGCTCATGTGCAAATATTGTGACTTAAGTATTTTCACATTTGATTTAGAACTTATGGGCATATGTATGGGTGTTTATATGTGCTATTTGGTTTATATTCTTACATTTTGGTTATTGATAAGTATTGACACTAAAATATTTACGTATGTGTAATCCATCATTTTTCATTAAAAACATAACCGTGTGTCGTGTTCACCAATGGGTCATTTAAATAAATATTTTCTCAAAAATATAATAATTCTAAGTAGGTTGGGTGAACAACTTGCTTGTGAGACTTGAGGTTCAATTAGTAATGTATCCCTCATGTTTAGGGCACCGTTAGCGTTCGTAGGCGTATTTTTGCTAACACTCGTTTTTCCGTCGTTCGTTACTGCAAGGTGAGTTTTTCACGTCCCCGTTTTAAACTATTTAATATTTTATAAACTATGGGGGAAGAACGTGCTTTCATTCGTTTATCATAATACTTGACTTGCTTTATGTGTTCATTTGATGCTCTCGAGCGAGGGCATTCGTTATGTATTCATGTCTTCGTTCATGAATAGCCCTGCCGTTATAATCATTAGCCTCGTGTAGGATGAAAGGTGTGTTGATAGATCTATTTGGGACTGACTGCCCACTCTCGTGATCAGTAGCTCTGATCGGTCGTTCGAGAGAGAGAATATATTTTGAAAGGATTCGTGGGGACATGTTCTATTTGTGTCTCGGTTTGATTATAAGCTCTAGGTACTGTCATCTTGTTGTATTCCTTGCAAGCTTATGACATAACACATGTTTGTCTAAGTTACTTGATAGTTCGTTAAGTTCGTTTATGTTTTCGTGTAAACCCTTGAAACTCGCGCAACTTTATGTTGAGGTTTTTAAGCATGTTTTTCAGGTACTTAGATGCTCTCGAACGGTAATGAAAACGGGCTTTTGGGCAAACACTTGCATCGGAACTCATTTGGGACTTTTAAACTTTATTTTAGATCCTCATGTGTTGGATCATGAAAAACTCTTGTTTTAAATTTCAATGCTTTTAAATTTGGATAATTCTAAGACTTATCTTTTACTTCGTTGAATTTTTCCGATGTTTTAAATAAATGTGTTTGCTTATCATCATTGGGCTCCAACTTATGTAACCGCCATGCTTACGTCTCGTTTCCGCTGCGAAAATGTTTTTTCTTAAAAATCTAGACTATAACTTTTAAAATGGGTTTTTGGGTAAAGGCGTTTTCATACCGCGTGCATCTTATATTAAGAGTACGTGTTAGTATTAGGTTCGTATTAAGATACTTTCTCTATGTGTCTTACGTGCCTTAAATGTGTTGCATACGTACGTTCTTACACTTATGGGAAAATTATTTATATCGTGTAAATATTCCGTGTCACAGATGTCTCTTTCGCCTTCCATCATCTCGATCTCGTTTGATAGTGAACCATAGTTCTTACCAGTTTCACCGATGTCTCCAGTTTCGGTATTTGATTTCGGATTTGAGCCGAACATGCCAGACTTTGCTAATCACCCATATTACGGGAATGGGTGGATAGAAGAATCTGAAGATGAAGAGGAGACTAGTGAGAAGGAATCTGAAGATGATGAGGAGACTAGTGAAAAGAAATATGAAGATGAAGAGGAGTCTAGCGAAAAGAAATCTGAAGATGAAGAGGAGTCTAGTGAGGAAGAGCCGGTTGAGACGAGTCCTTTAGTTGAGGAACCTATGGAGGAATCTGAAGATGATTCCCGTGACTATTAGCCTTTTAGGACAACAACGGGAGAGTTACGTTTTCCTTTCCATCCATCTTATCATGAACATCCTGAAGGTCCACTCATGAAGTTTACTGCTAGGAAGGCAGTGTCGTCGGCTAGAAAAGAAATCTAGCCGATAGAGATGGTGATGATTCGGTAACCGTTGGTTATATTGTTGAGCGTCCTCCTAAGAGGACAAGACCTTTTCTCGCCAGAAAATGGGATTGGCTGTCCGAGCAAGTACATGAATGGACGAATGAAGAGGGCGTACTGATTATTCACCAGATTGGTGAGTCCTCCTCTTCTCAGGGGGTGCTACCCCTCACAGGTCAGCCCATTGAGCGCATAGTGCCCCTACTAGCTGCTCGATGTGCTCGTGAAGAGCTAAGGATGGATTCCATGGAAGCAAGTATGGATAGAGTTATTCGCAGGTTTAAGCGTTTGGGTGGTTATGTGAACGCTATGAAGGAAGATCAGGTTCAGGCCCGAGAAGATATGGCTGAATTGAAGAGAAGGGTGGAAGAAAGAGAGAAGAAGGTCGAATAAGCAATAAAGATGGCCGAGGATGCCACTGCGAGAGCCGCGGAAGTGGAGGTCAGAGTGGTTGAGGCTTTACAGCGCGTGGATGCACTTGAGGAGTGCCTCGAGGCTTCTCTAGCCTTTGCAGTTATGTGTGTTCTGCTCGCTGCCACTATTGCTCGCATCGGTGTTTTCCCTCGCCACACCCGCTAGTCCTTATCCTTGGAGATGTTGTTTTGGAGCTCATGTCTTTTCCTTTTTGTTATGTGTTGGAGAAACTTGTTAGGGTTTGGTCGTATGCCACTCCCATTTTTGTAATCATTTGGTTTAATGATGTATTCAAGTTTAACTATAAATTTTTTTTTACAATGATGACATGAAGTGGTTGATTTTGGTTTATTGTGTTGTTTGTTAAATTCTTTTCTTACATACATGAATGACATGGATATTGCGTGATATATGTATTGTCTCACTCATGGTATTGTTTGTATTGGAAAAAGGAATATGCCACCACGGAGAGAAAACCAAAATGCTAACCCACACCCCACTACGGCCGATAAATTGGCCCAGTTGATTTCGCAACATGTCAACACCGCCCTCGCTAATCAGTGGGCCAACCGGAACGTGAATCAGGGGAACCAGATTGAAGAGTGCTCTTACAAGACTTTTCAGGCATGTCAGCCCCGAGTCTTTTCTAGAACTGAGGGACCAGTCGGCATTGTCCGCTGGATTGAGAAAATGGAGTCTTTGATGGTCATAAGTAATTGTACTGCAGCTCAACGCATGAAGTATGCAACAAGTTCATTTCAGGATGAAGCTCTAACCTGGTGGAATACTCATAATCAGGGTCTCGGTGAGGCTAATGCATACGGTCTCACTTAGGATCAGTTGAAGGAAATGCTGCTGCGTGAGTATTGTCCACGCAATGAAATTCAGAAATTAGAAGCAGAATTTTGGAATTTGGCCATGGTAGATGCTGAAGTAAGGGAACGCACGACCAAGTTTCGTCAATTGTCATGACTTGTACCCCATTTCGTAACACCGGAGCACAAAGAATTGAGCATTACATTTGGGGTTTAGCACCTCAAATTCGTACTATGGTGACGTCAGCAAACCCTACGACTATTCAGAGTGTTGTGCAATTAGCACACTCCCTGACTGATGATGTTGTTCGTATGGGGACTTTGAGGAAAAGTGGTTTTGGGAAGAAGCCGGTGGAAGTTGATGGAACGACTGAGAAAGGAAAAGTGTCATCTGAAGGAAAGCGTAAGTGGTCTGAAGGATCTGGTAGTCGTGCTGGTAACTCTCGAAACAAAAGCAGGAATCAGGGAAGGATGTATGCAGCCAACACCACTGAAACAAGAAGGAATCAGGGTCCTAACCCAAAGTGCAACAAATGTGGTTATTTTCACACTAGTTAGTGCAATGTCTGTGATCGTTGCAGCAAATTTGGACATCAAGCCCAGACCTGCCGTGTGAAATTGGGTGTGAAGAAAGAAGAATCGAACCCTGTATGTTTTGAATGTGGAACTGTAGGGCATTTCAAGAAGGATTGCCCAAAACTGAAGAACCAGGCAACCCGTGGCAGAGCATTCATGATGGAGGCCAAGAACGCACGAAAGGATCCATCGGTTGTTACCGGTATGTTTCTCGTTAATGACCATTATGCTTACGTTTTATTTGATACCAGAGCCGATAAAATTTTTGTTTCCAAAAACTTTGAGCCTTTTCTTAGCTCAAAATCAAGTAAATTAGATGTTAAGTATTCTATAGAGTTGGCTAACGGAAAGTTAATAAAAACCGACGAAGTTTTTCGTTAGTGTACCCTGCGTTTGGGAGATCATACATATAGTATTGACCTTTTACCAGTAGAGCTTGGAAGCTTTGATGTCGTTATTGGCATGGATTGGTTATCAAAGAATCATGCAGAGATTGTGTGTGATAAGAAGATAGTTCGTCTTCTACCCCCGACTGGTGAACCGTTGAAAATTCAAGGTGACGAGTGTGCCCCTTTGAGAATTGTTAATATGATGAAAGCTCAGAAGTATTTGCGAAAAGGATACCCAGCATACTTAGCCCACGTGATTTACTCTAGGGTTGAGGAGCAGAAGCTTGAAGAGATCCCCGTAGTTCGTGCTTATCCGGAGGTATTTCCTGAAGAGCTACCTAGATTGCCGCCGCAAAGACAAGTCGAGTTCAAGATTGTCCTAGTGTCTAGAGCAGCGCCGATTGCTCGATCTCCTTATCGTTTGGCACCATCTGAAATGCAAGAGCTATCCAAGCAATTGCAAGAATTGTTGGATAAAGGTTTTATAAGACCGAGTTTCTCGCCATGGGGAGCGCCGGTTTTATTCGTGAAAAAGAAAGATGGTTCTATGAGGATGTGTATCGACTATAGAGAATTGAACAAGCTTACCATCAAAAATAGGTATCCACTGCCGAGAATTGACGACTTGTTCGATCAGCTGCAAGGATCAAGTTATTATTCGAATATCGATTTACGTTCAGGCTACCATCAATTGAGGATTGTTGAAGAAGATATTCCGAAGACTGCGTTCCGAACCCGGTATGGTCATTATGAGTTTTTGGTCATGCCTTTTGGTTTGACAAACGCTCCTGCAGTATTCATGGATCTCATGAATAGAGTGTGCAGACCATACTTAGACAAGTTCGTGATAGTGTTTATCGACGATATACTCATCCATTCGCGGACCAAGGAAGAACACGAGCATCATCTGAAACTGATTTTGGAGATGTTGAGGAATGAGAAGCTATACACTAAAATTTCCAAATGCAAGTTCCAGATCCGAGAAGTTCATTTTCTTGGACACGTTATCAATGAGAAGGGTATACACGTGGATCCAGCATAGATCGAAGCGATTAAAAATTGGGAAGCGCGGAAGAGTTCGACCGAGGTATGACAATTCCTAGGTTTGGCGGGTTATTATCGAAGGTTTATTGAGAATTTTTCCAAGATAGTGCAACCCCTGACGCGGTTAACCTAGAAGGGCAAAGAGTATATGTGGCGAGAAAAGCAAGAGGCATCGTTTCAATTGTTGAAAAAGAAGCTATGCAGTGCCCCTATCTTGTCTCTTCCTGAGGGGACAAATGGATTTGTGGTGTACTGTGACGCCTCTCACCAAGGTCTTGGTTGTGTCCTAATGCAGAACAGAAAGGTTGTAGCTTATGCGTCTCGTCAACTCAAGGTGCATGAACAGAACTATGCGACGCATGATTTGGAACTGGGTGTAGTGGTTTTTGCACTCAAAATTGGAGACACTACCTTTACGGTACCAAGTGCACAATTTTTACACATCATGATAGTCTCCAGCACATTTTTTACCAGAAGGAGCTGAACATGAGGCAGCGACGTTGGATGGAATTGCTCAATGACTACGACTGTGATATTCTTTATCACCCAGGCAAGGCGAATGTCATGGCCAATGCCTTGAGTAGGAAGGAGCGAGTCAAGCCCTTACACGTGCGTGCATTAGGACTGATCATTCACACGAACCTCACGGCTCAGATTCGTGATGCACAACAAGAAGCTCTAAAGGAAGGTCAAGACCGAGTACCAAAAGCCATCTGGACTTCTGCAGCAACCGGAGATTCCACAGTGGAAATGGGACTGTATTGCCATGGATTTCATCACCAAGTTACCTCGAACGTCTAGTGGCTACGATTCCATCTGGGTAATTGTGGATCGTTTGACGAAATCAGCACACTTCCTACCCATGAAGGAGTCTTGCCGAATGAAGAAATTTGCCATCATATACCTCAAGGAAGTAGTGTCCCGACATGGTGTACCGACTTCGATCATCTCAGATAGGGATAGTCGTTTCACATCAGAGTTTTGGCGGTCACTACACAGAGCCTTGGGTACCCGTTTGGATTTAAGCACGACGTATCATCCACAGAGTGATGGTTAAAGTGAAAGGACCATCCAGATTTTGGAAGACATGCTTCGTGCCTGTTTAATCGACCTTGGTGGAAGTTGGGATACTCACCTACCGTCGGCTGAGTTCTCTTATAATAACAGTTACCAAACCAGATTGAAAGTCGCTCCGTTCGAAGCACTGTATGGAAGAAAATGTCGCTCACCGCTTTGTTGGGCAGAATTTGGTGACAAGCATATAACTGGACCAAAGCTTGTCCAGGAAACCACTGATAAGGTTTTCAAGATCCGTTATCGTTTGAAGGTTGCCCAGGATCATAAGAAGAAATACGCTGAAAGAAGAAGGAAACCATTACCATTCCAAGAGGGAGACAGAGTTATGTTGAGGGTCTCTCCTTGGAAGGGGGTAGCTAGGTTTGGCAAACAGGATAAGCTTAGCCCCCCGTTACATTGGACCTTACAAGATTATTGCCCGTGTAGGCCCAGTTGCTTACCGACTGCAGCTGCCACGAGAACTGAATGGAGTTCATAACGTGTTCCATGTGTCCAATCTGAAAAAATGTGTGTCTGATGAGACACTCGTGATACCTACAAGTGAAGTGCGTGTTGATGACAAGCTTCATTTTCTTGAAGAGCCCGTGGAGGTTTCGAATTTGAAGATTCACAAGACTAGGCATAGTCATAGTAGCTTGGTCAAGGTCAGGTGGAATTCAAAGCGTGGCCCCGAATTTACGTGGGAAAGTGAAGACGAGATGAAGCGAAAGTACCATCATTTGATTAAGTTTGTTCGTAACCAGGCTTCGTAGCGTAAAATTTCGGGACAGAATTTCTTTAAGGAAGGGAGGCTGTGACATACAGCAATTTTCAAGTTATTTACCGTACAGCCTTAGAACGTATTACTATTTTATTTATTACGTCATTAAACTTAATTTCAGTTAACTAGGTTATTTTAAAGCTTAGCAAAGCCCTTCGTGTGCAGAAGTTTGCATTTCGTGAGTTTTTGGGAATTTCGGTACCGCATATCGGTAAAATGTCCGTATTTAGCGTTGGTGACGACCCGGTTAATTTAAAAATATATGTTTTCGCTAAAATTATTTAGACAGACTTATATTAGTGGATTATACTCAAAATTATGTGCTACTTGTTAAATATCACATTCGGTGATTTTCGTTGCGTTTTACCCGGTAATCTAGCCATTTGGCGCACCGGAAGCGTTAAAATGCACTGTTTAACAATAATTATTATTTTTACTAATTATGATAGTAAATAATTAGTGAATATTTTATAAATATTTATTTTGGTGAAAACCATGCTTTAAAGTGTTAAAAATTATATATTTAAGTGTTGGGTTTTATAAAAGTCACCTACACTTACAAAATTTATAAAAAATGTTATAGAAACCCACCCCCACCCCCCGCATGAGGCCGGCCCCCATGTGGGTCCCCCTCCCTCTTTTCCATAAAAAAAATTAATCATTTTATTCACTTACATATATTTCCAATACCATACTCCATATCCCTCATTATTACCCACCTCCCAAAATCAACCAATCCCCTCTCCCCCTCTCCTTCTCAAAATCGGCCAAACACCCCCACCTTCCTCATATCACACAAAATTCATTTTTGAATTTGCAAAAGTTCTCTCAAGGTGTCCATCCTTTTCATCTTTGAAATCTTGCATTTTTGGTGGAGTTCTTGCAAGTTTGGAGGCCATAGTTGGAGAAGTCATCAAGAATCACCCATACATCTCTATCATTTCTTAGAGTTTCCCTTGATTTAGTTCAAGAGGTATGAACCTCATCTTTTCTTGTCTCTTTCTCATTCTTTTGATGAAAATGGTGATTTTTGCAAGAGTTGTCATCACCAACTAAAAGACTTTTTATGAAACATAAAAATTCAGAAAAAAATGAGTTTTATAAAATATTTTAGTATATAAAAGTGCAGGCTTGTAGTCATGTGGGTGTATGTGTGTTTATTTTTCATATCTTGCAAAAAGTGGTGAATTAGGGCTTGATCTTTACATGCAATAAAATGTTTTGTTATGGTTTATTTCAAACAGTAAATAATGGTATATTATTGCATAAAAACATGTTAGTTTATGTATGGATCATTGAATTGATGATTTGGGTGTTTATTGCAAAAGATTGTTGTCCAAAAGCATGATTTAAACATGGGTTTTGGCATGGATTATTGAGATGGATTGAAATCTGGAAATAAGGTGTTAAATATGATGTATTATAGTGGTAATATCTAGCTCTAAAAGTATAAATGATGTTGTGATGATTGGCTAAGTATTGAATATGCTTATTTTGCTAAAAAGGTAGATTTTTGTATGAAAATAGATAGATTTTGTAAATCTGGAATCATGGCTGTATTATGATAATATTTTATGTCTAAAATATTGATTTTTAGTAATATGTATGATTCTTGGTGTTTGGATGCGTTAACTTTCGTTAGGTTTACTAGTCGATTAAAATGGTAGTTTTCGGCATAAAAAATGTGTATTTGTTAAATCTGATTTTGAGCAGTAAGTTTGGATATATTTTATGGTTAAATTACATCTCTTAAGGTATATAATGAGTTCATGTTATGAAACATGCGTTTGTACTTGTCGTTTGACGTTTCGGTTGTCACATATGTGCTAGAAATTGCCATGTTTAGGTACTTTATGTCAAAATAATGAAAGATTATTTTGTTTGACAAAATATATTTTATTAAGTATATTTTGATGATATATGATGTTATATGAACTCATGAGTTAGAAATTTGGAAGTTAGTTTCTTAAAGTTAGTCGTTTCTGCTTGAAAAGTGCTCATGTGCAAATATTATGACTTAAGTATTTTCACATGTGATTTAGAACTTATGGGCATATGTATGGGTGTTTATATGTACTATTTGGTTTATATTCTTACATTTTGGTTGTTGATAAGTCTTGACACTAAAATATCTACGTATGTGTAATCCACCGTTTTTCATTAAAAACATAACTG
Organism: Smallanthus sonchifolius; assembly: GCA_023525975.1. NCBI lineage: Eukaryota > Viridiplantae > Streptophyta > Magnoliopsida > Asterales > Asteraceae > Smallanthus > Smallanthus sonchifolius. The sequence continues at coordinate 59,504,770 of CM042033.1, read as the reverse complement.
TGTGTCGTGGTCACCAACGGGTCATTTAAATAAATATTTTCTTAAAAATATAATAAGTCTAAGTAGGTTTGGTGAAAAACTTGCTTGTGAGACTTGAGGTTCAATTAGTAATGTATCCCTCGTGTTTAGGACACCGTTAGCGTTCGTGGGCGTATTTTTGCTAGCACTCATTTTTCCATCGTTCATTACTACAAAGTGAGTTTTTCACGGCCCCATTTTAAACTATTTATTGTTTTATAAACTATGGGGGAAGAACATGCTTTCATTCATTTATCATAATACTTGACTTACTTTTTATGTTCGTTTGATGGTCTCGAGCAAGGGCATTCGTTATGTATTCATGTATTCGTTCATGAGTAGCCCCGTCGTTATAATCATTAGCCTCATGTATGCCGCAAGGTGTGTTGATAGATCTATTTGGGACTGATTGCCCACTCTCGTGATCAGTAGCTCTGATCGGTCGTTCATGAGAGAGAATATATTTTGAAAGGATTCGTGGGGACATGTTGTATTCGTGTCTCGGTTTGATTGTAAGCTCTAGGTACTGTCATCTTGTTGTATTCCGTGCAAGGTTATGACATATCACATGTTTGTCCAACTTACTTGATAGTTCGTTAAATTCGTTTATGTTTTCATGTAAACCCGTGAAACTCGCTCAAATTTATATTGAGGTTTTTTAAGCATGTTTTTCAGGTACTTAGATGCTCTCGCGTGGTAATGAATACGGGCTTTTGGGCAAACACTTGCATCGGAACTCATTTGAGACTTTTAAACTTTATTTTGGATCCTCATGTGTTGGATCATGAAAAACTCCTGTTTTAAATTTCAATGCTTTTAAATTTGGATAATTGTAAGACTTATCTTTTACTTCGTTGAATTTTTCCGACGTTTTAAATAAATGTGTTTGATTATCATCATTGGGCTCCAACTTATGTAATTACCATGCTTACGTCTCGTTTCCGCTGCGAATCATCGTTTTCGCGGTGTGACACCCGGCCTCCTCCGATCGTCTCCCCCTGGTCCGACTCCTTTTCTACCGTCGCAAGTCCCCCTAGGCCAAATGGCCTAGGGTTTTTCCTTAATCTCTTATTTAAACCTTCCCGTGTTACATCCGGGTCCTCGTTCATTCTTAACCGTGCGTTTTTAAATTGAACTTGTCCAATAACGACCATCCGGGTCCATTACGTTTGACAATATGAGCTTTACGCAGAAACTTTGCTAATTATGCTTGTTTCCCAGGGGCTCGAGTTATATGTTAACCCAAGATAATAACTCGTCTTTTCTGGGATGTTACAACTGAATTCAAGAATACTGTCTTGAATGATTTCTGTGCATCCAAAGGGATAGAAAGATAGTTTAGTGCATCAAGAACTTCTCAACAAAATGGAGTTACAGAAAGAAAAAATAGAACATTGATAGAGGCAGCAAGGTAATGTTAGCGGACTATAAATTGGCTCTCATTTTCTGGGCAGAAGCTGTTAACACAGCTTGTTATGTTCATAACATAGCTTGTTATGTTCAAAACAGAACTCTGGTAGGGAAAACTCAATAAAGACTCCATATGAAATATGGAGTAGAATAAAGCCCTTCATTGGTTTGCTAAAAGCATCTGGATGTCTGATGTGCTCTAAATTATACATATATTTCACATCATTTGCATCTCATTTATTGTCAATTTCTTTATACATTGATTGAATTTGTCGCTTATTTAGCTTCTACTTGAAATTCAGGGAACTCGTGGCTTAAAAGGAACAATCGAGCGAATAAGTGGCAAAAAATGAAGAAAGTGGACAACTCAGAGGACCAAGCATGGCCCGTGCCCCACCAGGCACGCCCCCGTGCCCCATCATGCAGAAAAGACAAAGACTTCCAGCCAAGCACGGGCCTTGCCCCACTAGGCACGCCCCCGTGGTCAACTTAAAATTGTACCAGTATACTTTTGTCCCCCGACCACATGTAACACGGGGCCGTGCCCCACTCAGCACGCCCCCGTGCCCAGTAATGTTCAATACGTTCGCGACAGAACACAAAAGCGGTTACGTTGTGGTCCCAGCACGAGGTCGTGCCCCACTAGGCACGGGTCGTGCCTCCTTGCTCAGACACTATAAATTGAGCACTTTGGCTCATTTGAAGAGAGAGCCCTCTTTGAGAAAATTCCACTCACTCAAACACTCGGGAACCAGGCTTGGGAGACCAATTGGAGGCTAAGGAATGTTCATTTTATCATCAAATTCCACTTGGAAGATCACTACACTAATCCACTTGAAAACTTTGGTTATATCTTTGAACCTATCATGAATTGCATGTATTCCATTTGTGTTGTTGTTGTTTGCAAGTTCATTATGACTAAGCATCTTTTCAATTATCTTAGTTTGATGAAGCTTAATTAATTATGTTGAACTTATGACTATGGCTAAAATATTATGTTAATGTAATGATAATCTTGTGTTAATTTCTTGATGGATTTGCATGTCTAAGTGTTTATGGATCAACTAAAGGTTTATAGATGAGAAATCATATTGTGTTGGAAAACCTATGAGAATACCATTTATTTATAACTTTACTATATTTTGGTATAATGTTATAGCTAAGAATTAGGAATAAATCTTTGAAACCTTTATTGTGAAATAAATATTAAGACATGCAATCCCGTTAATCGTGTTTGAAAAAACTAAGAGAAATGTTGTGATCCTTCTTTGACAATAGTTATGCTAGTTAAAGTATTGATGACTCAAGATTAAAAATTACATGACTTTAGCCTAGCATTTCATAAGTTAAGAAATTACACCATTTTATCTAATTATACTAACATTAAGTGGACAACGTGTAATTTACTCATTGATGTCTTTCTTAATGATTATGGGATTAAAAACCTTGATAGGATTCTAATTCTACTACTTTAAAGAACATTAACATAATCACAAACTTTAGCCATATAATTTGTTTCGACATAAATAAATAAGCGGATTCTAAACTAAGATGATTGTCTCACAAAAACATTTATCACTTTTAATCAATTAAGTATTTTCAAAATTAATCATTGTCATTTTAGAAAAAAGTTTACAAAAAGAAATTGGAGCAACAAATATTTTCCCTATTCAATCAAGAAAATTAAAGATTTGGGTCAACAAGTTAAACTGTGTCCATGGATTAACATCCGGTTCTTATCAATACTATACTACCACCGGACAGGTACACTTGCCTTCATGTGTGTGGTTTAGTTTAAATGAAAACCAATTTAAAAACCGACATTTGTGTGAAAAATCTTTATTAAAAATATATATACTTCACGCGCATTAAGTTTTTGGCGCCGTTGTCGGGGACACACTTTCTCAATTTTCAATTTAAAAATCCAAAATTTTAATTCGTAAATACTAGTGAACATATTCTCAATTTTCGTTATTAGTTCCTTTTTCTTTTGGTAAAAATATCCCAATTAAGTATTTTAGGTAATGAATGTCCACCCCACCTGAACCTAATATCGCCACGCCACTTTCGAAGCCCGAACGACATTTCCTTCACCGATTACGAGAACGGATACGAGCAGTAGCTGAGGAGATGATAGTAGAAGAAGCAGTGGAGAATACACACCCAAAAGACAACATGGCGGATGTAGAAGAAAGGAACATGACGTACTATGCCAAGCCATCCATTGACGGTTACGAGTCTAGAGTCGCCCAACCAGCAGTTGCAGCCAACAATTTCGAAATAAAATTAAGCATCATTCACCTGGTGGAAACTTCCGCTCAGTTTAACGGTCTACCAGACGAGGATCCTAACGCTCATATCGTGCGTTTCTTACGAATCTGTGCGACTTTCAAAATCCATAACTGTTCTGACGACGTTGTTAGACTTAGGCTCTTTCCATTTTCGCTCAATGGCCATGCCATGTAATGGTTAGATGCACTGCCACCTGACACCATCACAACATGGGCCGAAATGGCCGAGCAATTCTTATTAAAATACTTTCCACCCGATAAAACTGAAAACTTAAGATCGAGTATCACCGGTTTCCGTCAGGAAGATGATGAATCACTGCATGCGGCTTGGGAAAGATACAAAAGCCTTTTGAGAAGATGCCCACATCACGGGTTAGATCTATAGCTGCAATGTCAGACGTTATACGATGCTATTTTAGGAGCACACAAGCAAGCTATTGACCAGTGTGCTGCAGGAGACTTCGGAGGAGCAACCCCAACAGAGGCATTCCAAGCATTGGAAAAAGCTTCCACTAAAAGTTTCGCATACAATCCTCTGAGAGCCAGAACCACCCAAAAAGGCATACACCAAGTTGACTCTGACACTTTGGTTGCAGCACAATTAGAAGCACTCACCAAAAAGTTTGAACAAATGTAAACTGAACTTAAGAAAGCGCAGCTTCGTTGCGATACATGCGGAAAACAACACAAAACAAGTGAATATCAACAAGCGATGATAGTAGAAGAGGTTGACTATGTAGGAGGGCAGAACAACTCTTATGAAAACAGTTATAACTCTAACTGGAGAAACAACTCAAACTTCAGAGAGGGGGGCAATAATCAACATCCCCCAGGATTTAATAGGAGACCAGCCTTCCAGCAGCATAAGGCACCTTTTCCACCCAAACAGCCATACCAAGGCCCGAGCAGTAGCAATCAACCAACCGGAGAACCTAGCACTGAAAATCTATTACAGCAACTCCTGGCTAGTACACAAACATCCAACAAGTTGGTTGAACAATAGAACTAGAGAAACGAAGAGCGTTTCCAAAAGCATGAAGTAGAAATGAGAAGTCAAAAAGCATCAATGCATACCTTTGAGAATCAAGTAGGACAAATGGCACAACTTCTTTCAGAACGGCAGCAAGGGAGCCTTCCCAGCAACACCGTAACCAATCCTAGCGCACATGTGAAAGCTATCACACTTAGGAGCAGTAAGACTACTGAAGAAGGAGCAGCCCCTGTTCCACAACAGAATGCTGCAGAAAAAGAATCTCCAATCAGAATACGTGAGATCACAACTCCAGTTGCCTAGAAATGAAACAAGGAGCCAGTTCGAGCATATGTCCCACCACTTCCATATCCAGGACACCTGAAAAAGGAGAAATTGGAAAAAGAATATGGAAATTATTGGGACTTTTTAAGCAGCTACATGTGAATCTTCCTTTTATCGAAGCTCTTGCTCAAATGCCGAATTATGCAAAGTTTCTCAAAGGAGTATTGACAAACAAGAGAAAGCTCGAAGAATTATCACATGTGATACTGAATGAAGAATGCTCAACTGTCCTTCAAAAAAAGCTTCCTACAAAAATGACTGACCCTAGAAGTTTCACCATCCCCTGTCTAATAGGAGATCTTTCAGTCAGCAATGCCCTGGCCGACCTAGGAGCAAGCATTAACCTAAAGTTATACACATTTTTCGAGAAACCAAAATTGGGGGAACCCAAACCAACCCGTACGAACATCCAGTTGGCCGACCGTTCGGTAAAGTACCATCGAGGCATAGTAGAAAACATGCTAGTTAAAATTGACAAGTTCGTCTTTCCTGTCGATTTTGTGATCTTGGACATGTATGAGGACAAAAATGTTCCCCATTATTCTAGAACAACCCTTCTTGGCTACAGCCAAAGCCCTCATAGTCATGTGCACAGGAAAACTCACCTTGAGAGTAGACAATGAGGAAATCACCTTCGACATTGGACAATCCATGAAACATCCTCAGTACCATGATGATTCCCTCTATTTCATTGACGTTTGTGACTGCATAGTCAGTTTTCATCTTCGTGAAACTAGAGAAGATGAAGCGGGCAACACACATTTAATTGAGGAAACCCTCCTTGATGACAAATGTATGAAAAAATAAGTTTTGAACATAGAAAGTCAAGAAAGTTCTAGCACTTCACAAGCATGCGAGGTGATTGACCGAGACTCAGAATCCAAGGCCAAACCCTCTGTCGAGGAACCGCCTGTTCTGGATCTAAAGGAGCTTCCATCATATCTCGAATACGCCTTCTTGGAAAAAAAATATCAGCTTTCGGTCATTACCTCGTCCAGTTTAACAGGTAACGAGAAGGCTAAACTGCTTAAGGTTCTCAAGGCACATAAAAAGGCCATAGCATGGAAAATAATGGACATCAAAGGAATCAATCCATCCTTTTGTACCCATAAGATTTTAATGGAAGATGATTTTAAGCCAGTCATCCAACACCAAAGACGATTGAATCCTAGCATGCAAGAAGTTGTAAAGAAAGAAGTCATAAAGTTGCTAGATGCCGGACTAATTTATCCCATTTCTGACTCGCCTTGGGTCAGTCCTGTGCAAGTTATTCCAAAGAAAGGAGGAATGACGGTGGTAGCAAATGAAAAAAACGATCTCATTCCAACTCGTACTGTAACTGGATGGAGGGATTGTATCAACTACAGAAAGTTAAATGATTCCTCCAGGAAGGATCATTTTTCACTTCCCTTCATAGATCAAATGTTAGAGAGACTTTTTGGAAGAATGTACTATTATTTTCTGGATGGTTTCTCCGGATACTTTTAAATTCCTATCGCTCCTGAGGACCAAGAAAAGACAACCTTCACGTGTCCTTATGGAACATTCTCCTACCGTCGCATGCCCTTTGGTTTATGCAATGCACCATTGACATTTCAATGATGTATGGTAGCTATCTTTCATGACGTGATCGAAGACTCAATGGAAGTATTCATGGACGACTTTTCAATTTTCGGTAACGCTTTTGAGCACTGTCTACGTAATCTGGAGAAAATGTTGACAAGAAGCGAGGATGCCAACCTTGTTCTAAATTGGGAAAAATGTCACTTCATGGTGCCAGAAGGTATAGTGTTAGGGCATAAAATTTCACAAGCAGGACTAGAAGTTGATCGGTCTAAAATAGACACTATCTCAAAACTTCCACCTCCGACTTCCGTGAAATCAATTAGGAGTTTTCAAGGTCACGCTGATTTCTACCGACGGTTTATCAATGACTTTTCAAAAATAGCTCGTCCTATGACCCAGCTCTTGGAAAAAGATGCCATCTTTGTATTCTCTGACGAGTGCCTTAAAGCATTCGAACTGCTAAAAGAAAAACTTGTGAATGCCCCCATCATGGCAGCCCCCGATTGGACCTTGCCATTTGAATTAATGTGTGATGCGAGCGATTTTGCAGTAGGAGCTGTCTTAGGACAACGAAAGGAAAAACATTTCCACCCAATCTACTATGCAAGCAAAACATTGAACGATGCCCAAGAAAACTACACCACCACCGAGAAAGAACTCTTAGCAGTAGTTTTTGCATTCGATAAGTTTCGTTCAAATCTCGTTCTTTCCAAAACCACCGATTACACGGATCATGCAGCGCTTCGTTACTTGTTCAATAAACAAGATGCAAAGCCAAGATTGATTCGATGGATACTCTTGTTGCAAGAATTCGATATCGAGATCTGCGATAAGAGGGGAGCAGAAAATGTTGCAGCAGGCCATCTCTCACGTCTTGAATGTCCAGCCTCAGCAGAAAACATGAAGGTGGACATCAATGATAACTTTCCACATGAATTCCTTATGAGCATAGATACAGTTATAGAAGAACATCCTTGGTTCGCCGATTTTGCAAACTATCTTGCGAGTGGGGTTATCTTAAAAGGATTGACATATCAGCAGAAGAAGAAATTCGTCGCAGATGTTAGGCACTATTTTTGGTAAGACCCATACATGTTCAGGATCGGAGCCGACCAACTTGTCCGAAGATGTGTGTTTGGAGAAGAAGCACAACAAATCCTAAAGCATTGCCATGAAGGCCCAACAGGGGGACATCATGGAGTTACCCTGACCGCTAAAAAAGTATTTGACTCGGGGTTCTTCTAGCCTACAATCTTTAAGGATGCTCATACCATGGTACAATCATGTGGCGCTTGTCAAAGGGCAAGTAACATCTCCTCAAGGAATGAGATGCCCCAAAGACCTATCCAAGTCTGTGAGATCTTTGACGTATGGGGAATTGATTTTATGGGACCATTCCTTATGTCCTTTGGGAACCGATACATCCTTGTAGCGGTCGATTATGTTTCAAAGTGGGCAGAGGCTCAAGCACAACCCACTAACAATGCCAGGACAGTAGTCAAATTCATAAAAAGACTGTTTTCACGATTCGGTGCACCAAAAGCTCTCATTAGTGATAGGGGAACGCACTTCTATAACGCACAGTTAGAAAAGGCTTTATCTCGTTATGGCGTTCATCACTAATTTTCTACGCCATATCACCCACAAACAAGCAGACAAGTGGAAGTAACAAATCGGGGTATCAAAAGAATTCTCGAGAAAACCGTCGGTCACAATCAAAAGGATTGGTCCAAAAGACTCAATGATGCATTGTGGGCGTTTCGTACAGCTTACAAAACTCCCGTCGGAACCAATCCATTCAAGTTAGTCTATGGGAAAGCATGTCATCTTCCCGTGGAGCTGGAACATAAAGCATACTGGGCGTTGAAAACCGCTAATCTTGACCTAGCACAGGTCGGGCAAAACAGGTTCGTTCAAATCAACGAGCTCGAGGAACTAGGCTATCAAGCTTATGAAAACTCCAGACTCTACAAAGACAAAACGAAGAGGTTGCAGGACCTTCGTCTGAAGGAGCATAAACAATTTCGAACAGGAGATCGTGTCTTATATTATAATTCCCGCCTTCGTTTATTCCATGGAAAGTTAAAATCTCGATGGTTCGGACCATACACTGTGAAAGAAGTTTTCCCGTACGGAACAGTTGAACATGATGACGGGAGAAATTTTAAGGTCAACGGTCATCGTTTGAAACTCTATATTCAAGAACAATCGGAAACAATCTCGAGGGTCATCAACCTCCACCCCAAGGGCAACTAACAAAGGGGAGGGTCTAGCCAAAGACCCACAATTAAACATTGGCATCTTGAAAATAGCTTTAATTTTGATTTATGTTCAAATTTGAGTCTGGTAGATGAAGCGCGGCCCCGTGCTTGGGTAGGCACGCCCCCTTGTCTGACCATAAATCTTTGCCACGATCTCCGCTGAGTCCGTACTTGCTACAGATCTGATACCTACGTATTAGCATGTCAGCACGGGCCGTGCCCCACCAGGCACGCCCCCGTGCCTCACTGACTCATCTCTCTATAAATTGACTGCTTTGTCTTGGTTCAATCACAACCAAAATGAGGATACCTTCCAGAGAGAGTACGTCTAAATGGAACCCGGTGAGGAGGCCAAGGACCGAGACTCGTGAGCCATCGACTGTGAAGGTGATCCTCAAGCTGAAAGAACTCATCAAAGAGCTTACTGAGATGAACGTGCTTACTTAAATGCGCTTGTTGCAGCTTTGTGGGCAAGTGGAGCAAAGGAAGGAAGAGCTGCTCGCACTCAACCATCAACTCGCGGACCTCTATAACCACACCTCCCAATACCCGATGCCCATGCTCCCGCATGATATTTTCAAAGGTTTTATGTAAACATCTAAGTGTAGGGAAGGTGTATGTTAGAGTCTCGTTTTGTCCCGTGAGGCTCTCGGCTTTTATTGTTAATTTCTAATCAATGGAACTTCCGTGTGTTATGATTTTCATCTACTTTAGTTTTGAGTGATCCAAACAAATCTTGATGATAATAAAATGTGTTGGTGGAATTGAGAAAGTCATGTGGTATATACATATAAAATTTTTTTCAAAATTCGAACAGTGCATTGAAGCACGGGCCGTGCCCCACCAGACACGGGGCCGTGCCCGACAGTTGTTGCAGCTTTTTACCTTTTCTAAAAATCCCATCTTTTAACCTCATTCAACCCTAATAATTTCAAACGATTTTCTCTCGGATTCAACCACCAAACACCCCAAATCCATCATTTTCATCAAGATTTCTCTCAATCTTTCCATCAAGGTATGTTTAGATCATTCATTTGTATATATTTTGAGTTTTTATTTCAGTTTTGGGGTAATTCTTGTCCCAAACCAGATTTTACCCCTCTTTGAGTCATTTTTCTTTTGAATCCATAGTTTGTAGGTTTTTTATTCTTAGTTTTAGAAGTTATTTTACAAATTTCGGGTTTGATTTGGGTTTTTCACCCGGATTGACCCATTTGTTCTTATTTTTGTCTTCACTCTTGGTTACCATTATCGTTTGGAAAAAAGTTCCATAACACCCGAAACAGAAAATCAAGGGTTTGCGTATACGGACACGTGCACGGGTTTGAATCCCCGATTCTGCCCTTTCCAGTGCAGCACGGGCCGTACCTCACAAGGCACGCCCTCTTGTTCGACCACCATCAGGTCTGATGTGTTCTCGTATACAATTCCCAGCTCCTTCAGTCAAGCTCGGGTCGTGCCCCACCAGGCATGCCTCCGTGCTCAGCCTTCTAATCAGATTCGGTTTTGGTCTAAAGTTGTTTAATTCGTTTAAACTAATTTTCTAACTAATATCTCAGGAACATGGCACATCCGTTCCTTGTTTTCAACAACCAAAATGAGGCTTGGTGTCGAGAGAGGTTGAGCACACTCCGTCGACGGGACGAAGAATCACATCTTTGAGTTTGCTATGACACCTTGGACATCGTCTGGCAAAGGAGGCGCTTTCTAAATCTTGTCACCCCTCCATGGCGCCGTGTTTTTGAAATCGATCGTGATTCCATACGAGAACTCATAATGGAGTTTTTGGCAACATTCAACTTCCAGCAAACCAATCTAGATTATTGGGATGAAAATGTTGTATATTTTAGTTTAGGAGGAACTTGGCATAGCACCTCGATTGCACTATTTGGGATTGCTTTAGGAATCTACACTAAGGATGAAATCTATTAACCCACCTTTTCAGCATCTAATCACAGCTTTCCCGACGAGGAAGACAGGCATCATCCCAATTATGGAAGTACTCGGACAGCCTTCTGGAACGAGGTCGGTACTGGGGGTACAATGCTAGCCGGACCAAAAGCAGTAAACTTAGGGACCCGTTGCTTCGCTACATTCACCGTCTGCTCAGTCACTCAGCCACCCAACGCGGTCAAAGCGAAGGGGTGGTCAATCTCAGGGATTTATATGTCCCTTCTGTTTAGTGAGGCGTGAGCCTTGTAACATTGCATACCTTTTATGCCTTCTTTTCGCAACTAACTCCACGGCCATGGTGAATACCCCAATGTTCGGCGGTGGCTGGATTGTGCAACTCTACGAGTACAATAATGAACCAACTCATGGCACCGAAGGGCCATCTCCGGGATTGTTAAATATATCTATTTGTGCCAGCATGGGCATGATTACCTACTTGCTTGATGGTCGGGCACGTTTTCAGGATTCTAGAGGACAGATTTGGGATCCCGAGGACCCAGAACGAGTTATCATGGACCTTGACATTCAGCACTCTCCCTACCATCAGCATCACCATGGCATCGGAGCATCATCGTCCCACGCCTCTGGATTTCCATCAATGATGGACCTCTATGAATCCATCTAGACAACCAGCACTTACGCCCGCCGTTCTTTCGAGATTTGTGAATCCACTTCTGGGCGAGTCGACAATTTATCTGAAAGGGTTGATTTGATCGGGGAAGATGTCGCCTACATGAGGCGCAGGATGAACAGGAACTGGGGTGAGGAAAAGCTCGACCCGTGAGGGATAGTTGGTGAAGATCCCGTTGGTGCAGCATTTTTGTCATAGTGAAATAATTGTTCTTCGGCTATGTTTTTCTTTTATTTTGTGTGTTTAAGTACTATCCAACACTGGCTGATCCGTGCCATTTTAAACTATCTACTTTAGTTTGTAGGATGTTAATTCTCTAAACTTTAAATTTAGTACTAATAATTTTGTGTGAACACAATGAATTCATGCTTTTCAGGCCGCTGTGAGTATCGATCACAAGCATTGGATACACCATCTTTCAGTGGAGTTCTTATGTCCCTTTACCTCTTTTATGCATTACAATTGTTTAAAAATCATGTACATTGAGGACAATGTAAGCTTCAAGTGTAGGGAGGGGGGGGGGGGTTCACCATTTTAGCACTTAAACTTTGATCACCTAATTCTTATAGAACTCCATTAAATTTTTGTGGCACCAATGCACTTCAAATTTTTTTTTATAAACTGCAAGAAAGAAATGCATTTTTCAAACACAAGTTTTAAACAAGCCAAACGAGTAAAATGATAGAAATCACCCCAAGGTATGGCAAGTTAAACTTAAATAATTGACATACATAGATTTTGCACTTTTACCCAAATCCATCCATTTTCGTGAGCATATTTTTGAGCCTTTACAGCTTTCATTTACAACAAATATGATTTTGTTTTTTATCGGATTATTGAGAGTATCATATGTTTTGTGCAAATCAGAACTTGTTTTGGGCATACGGGGTAAAACCACAAAAGGAGATTATTGCATGAAAATGATCTAGGCATTAAGACACCCACCTTATTACCCGAACATCCATAGAAAACCAAAAACACCTAGTTAGCCCCATCAAACCCGTTTCCAACCTATCCCCACCAACAACCCGTCACCTTTGTTGCTAAGGACTCGACTTTGAAAAAAATGCATCCTTTTGATTTCAATTTACTTTCATGTCTCCATTTTGCAAAACCGGGACTTCCCTAGAAATTCGAGAACATCTCTTTGTTCTAATGTTTGAATCAAGAAAAAGTTGGAGAAAATGGAACAAAATCCACCATTTTGTGGAACTTCAAAGAGTGCCATGAAAAAAAGAGCAAAAAGATACGAAAAGTGCCTTAAGTGTGGAAATTGGTCTCATGATGGAAAATGTAGTAAAAACCAAACAACCTCCCAGCACGAGTATACAGAGTTGATCAGGTTGGGTGCTATTAGTCTCCAAGCCAAACGAACCCTTAGGAAGGAAAACTATGTGTACCTCAAAGTCAAAGAGGAAGTAAGGTTTCTAAATATGAGATTCGGTCTTGACAAACTGACCTTAAACGAGTCCTCGAGTTAGTAATACCCCTTCTAACCCGAGCATTGTAGAGGGATTTCTAGTTCTAGATTTACTTTACCCCCCTTTTTAGTCAAATAAGCCAAAGTCAAGTCCTAAATACCAAACCACTTTCCAAAATAACCCATAACCATCACCCTTAGCCAAACCACAACCCAAAAGACCTTTTGATTCATGCAAAAGTTTCCTATGCATTGGTGGAGTTTCGATCCCTTAACAAGCATATGACTCAGCACATCTCATAATGATAATCGAGTGTTCTAAACATACATCATTACACGTATGACTACAAATATTTAGCCGAGTGTGTGTGAACATTGTGAGTAGTGCTAAAGTCTTGTTTGTCTATAACTTCATAAAACAAACCATTGCTTCAATGATATCACTTCATAAGATCATCATTGCTCGATTGGCACTTGTTTGCTTAAAGGAAAATCATTTCCTACTTAAAGTTTGTTCAAATTTTCTTTTGAAATTGCCATTTGGAGTAAATTATTCAAAGCATTGCTTGAGGACAAGCAAGGTTCAAGTGTGGAGAGATTCTAAAGCAACTAACACAAATGTTGATACCGAAAGCAATGTATCAAACTTTGTTACCGATCAAAATGTTGCTACCGAAGAGAACCTTGATATCGTGGTAATGCAAATTAAAGCAGAAGAGCTTGAGCCTTTAGTAGAGAGAAGAATCAACAAACTCCATCCATTGGAGAATGTTATTGGACATGTTAATCTTGGTGTTACTACCAGGAATAGATCTCATAAGGCAGACATTTGTCTCCATGTCTGCTTTCTTTCTCAAATGGAGTCAAAGAAGATTCTGGAAGCAATGAAAGATAACAACTGGGTTGAAGCAATGCAAGAGGAACTCCTGCAATTTAAAAGACAAGAAGTTTGAAATTTGTGTGAATTTCCAAAGGTAAAAGATGTTATTGGAACAAGATGGGTAATCAGGAACAAAAAGGATAAAAGAGGGATTGTGGTGAGAAACGAAGCAAGACTGGTTGCTTAAGGGTACACTCAGGAGAAAGGGATTGACTATGATGAAGTGTTTGCTCCAGTAGCAAGACTTGAAGCCATCCGAATCTTCCTTGCCTTTGCTGCTGCTAATAACTTTACAGTGTACCAAATGGATGTGAAAAGTGTTTTCATGTATGGTAAGGTTGATGATAAAATCTATGTGCGTCAACCACCAGGCTTTGAGGACCATGAACATGCCCATTATGTTCTCAAACTTGATAAAGCTCTTAATGGGCTACATCAGGCTGCTAGAGCGTGGTATGACACCCTCTCAAACTTTCTTTTAACAAACAATTTTTTAAGAGGGGTCATAGATTAGACTCTTTTCTTCAAAAGGGTAAAAGGTGATATATTTTTGGTGCAAATATATGTGGATGACATTATCTTTAGGTCTACTAAAATAAATCTTTGTTGTGATTTTTAAAAATTAATGCAGTCCAAGTTTGAATAAGCTCTATGGAGAAGATGAATTTCTTTCTTGGATTTCAAGTTCAACAAACTTCAAATGGAATTTTCATAAATTAATCAAAATATGTCAAGGACATCTTGACAAGATTTAATATGAAAGATGGTAAGACTGCCACTACCACAATATCTACTGCAACAAATTTATCCTCAAACCTTGAGGGAGAAGATGTTGATCAACGGTACTATAGGGCTATCATTGGTTCTCTTATGTATTTAACTGCTAGTAGACTTGATATAAAGTTTGGAACCTGCTTGTGTGCTCGGTACCAAGCAGCTCCTAAACAATCTCATTTAGTTGTTGTGAAAATGATTCTTCGGTATCTCAAAGGTGCACAAAAAATTAGCCTTTGCTATGCTAAAGACTCCTCATTTGATCTTATTGGCTATACTGACAGTGACTATGGAGGTTGTAACAAAGACAGGAAATCCACATCAGGAGGATGTCAGTTCTTTGTGGAAGACTGGTGTCATGGGAATGTAAGAATCAATCTGGTGTTTCTATTTCAACTACCGAAGCAGAATACATTGCAGCATCAAACTGATGTGCACATATTCTGTGGATTCATAATCAGATGAGAGATTAGGGAATCACATTTTTTAATACTCCCATCATGGTTGACAACAAAAGTGCCATCTCTATCACCAATAATCATGTGAAGCACTCAAAGACAAAACACATAGAAATCAAGTACCACTTTTTAAAAGATTGTGCTGAGAAGAAAATTATCCATCTTGTCAAAGTTCGTATTATTGACAATTGTGCTGACCTATTCACCAAAGTCTTTGATTCAAAAAGATTTGATTTTCTGGTGAAAGCCATAGGTATGATGAATTTTGATTAAATGTTATCTCTTATATGTACTGTTGTAAATTCTTTGTTTGATACCGACCTTTCCTAAGCATCTATTTTTTATCTTCTTAAAAACCTCGGCATCACTTAGGTGCTACTGATGATTTTTTTTTGCAAGTAAAACCTCGGTACTAATCCTTATTGCTACCGATGTATATTTCAAGCGTATTTTTGCCTTTTCCTTATTTTTTAAATCTTTAATAAATGTCCGGGTAACGTCTCGTGTTAATCATGCCAAGAATATTTGCCCCTTTCAAAACCTATTTAAAGGAATGACATACCTTGATCAAATAAATTGGTACATTGTGCTCTAATCATCTTCTTCTAAAACTCTAACCTCTTTCTCATGAACTCACTCAGCAACCATGAATCTAGACTACAAACATCCACACAATGTTCTACCATTCTTAGAGAAACATGTCGATTACCAAGAGTTCTATCAAGTCATTGAATTCTTACAAAGATGTCATATCTCCTATGCCCTAACCGTCAATCCCAAACTGTACGATCTAAGGATCATAGAGTTCTAGGAAACTCCTTCATAGGCTTACCTGGAGAAGAAACACACCATCTCAGCCACTGTAGATGGAAAACCTATTGCCATTACCATCCAGAAGATCAGAACTCACTTATGCATCGATGATGCTGGAGGTAAATACTCTTCCCTGACTTTGATGTCGAACAAACTTTTCGGGGTATGGTGGTAATCCAAAAATTACCATCAAGAAAAACCAGTTGCACTACAACTGGAGGTTTTTAGTTCATGTGATGCAACAATATTGGTATCACAAGAGCTCGGGTTGGGGTCATGATCTAAAACCTTTGGCCTTTGCCATTCATGTATTGGCTATGAACCGAAAATTCAACTTCTCCAAACAAATCTTTGAGGGCCTCGTTTATAACATCCAAGAGGCTGGGGATAACAAATTTTTGATGTATCTCCGTTTTGTAATGGAACTTATTAAAGGTGAGATACCTAATTGTTGGGATTCGTGCATACGGTTTCAAAAACTATTTTTGATCAGAATAAATAAATAAATGCAACGGAAAAATACACACGAACCGATCTAGGCCATTACCCAATATCGCCCACCAGGAGTCCAGATGCAAATAAATAAGAAACAAACAACCATAGGGATTTAGACTTTATACCTTTCATGTAACCGGTTGACAGATAAAGCTGAACACCATGAGTCAACGATTACAGTCGCTACATCTGGTGCACATAAATCTCCTCTGCCTGGATTTGAACTCTTTCAAATTCTTATCTCCAAGAACCCGCAACACCACTCGTTAATCTAAACTCTTTCGGAAACCGGATTCGAAGTGATAAACGAAAAACGCAGTGGCTAGCGGAGGTGCAGGCGGCGGCCTCACGGAGTCGGCCGGTAGGCGGGGTGGTGGTCGGCAACACAAGCCTAAGACGGCAAGCTAGCGGCGGTAGAAAAACGAATGACTGCGGCGAAGGTGGTTAGGTGGTAGTTGGCGGCTAGGAGGGAAGAGAGAGAATTAGGGTTTTGGAACTTTTCTTAAACCAGTTTGGATCAACGAGGGGCCCAGAGATATCTTTCACTTACCGTAGTAAGTGGACAGACTCCCATATTTTACTATATACATCTCTCACTAAGTCTCAGATTAGTTTCCAACAATTGCCCTTATTACTGCCTGGTCAAAGGACAACGTTAGACAATGTCAAGAAACAACCTTCCACATAATCGAGTTCTAGTATATATATCAGGTCTGAGGATATAATGACAATACCTTTTTGAAAACCTAGTTATGACAATGATCCATGAAGTAGTTTTGAAACGGGTTACGTCCGATATTAATTCTCTAATGAATATCTATGAACTTGGCCTTCAACTCCTTGAACTTTCACATTATGAATGAATCATAACTATGAACAAGCCAACGATTCAGAATAGTCTTACCTCATATTTATTCCCATAAATTCAAACGACTACGGACATTTAGAATATCTTTTATTCAGGGATATTGAACTAAGCAATCATTAATGATCGGGAATTAAACGTTAATTACAAGATAAGATAAAATGTTGTTGTACCATTTAATATCACCCAAATACCAAAGCATAGATCAAGATTCCTTCTAGTTAGGTTGAACATTTAGCATGATATTCTTATCCAATAAGAATCTAAAGTTCAAGATTTCTTGGGTAATATAGACTTCGTCTATGTTCTACTTTGTTTTAGATAATCTCAACAAACTCCCGATGTCCAACATCACTTGTTGATTTTGCAATGAACTCTTTCGTTCAATTTTATCTTCTTCGCAATTTTACCCAAAGTGATCTTAAAAGAACTCCTTCTTTTATTCACTTATGTCATTCAAATTCAAACAATTGTTCTTTAAAGTAATTATTACTACTTTGAACTATTTCAAGTAGTTTGTCACTACCTTGAACTCTTTCAAGTAGTACGCAGTTGTTTATACTTGAACTGTTCAAATAGTTACATTTAATACACCATGTATTACTTAATTACTTTACGCTTCTTTAGTCAAAACTCTTTTGACCAAATGAAGCATGTATAATGTTACTCTTAACATTTATACACTTTCTCTATTATAATGTATGTTTTCCATAAGTATGCTTCCTAAGCGTACGATACGGTTCAGAACTTAATTTCTAGATCAAGGCTTTACGGTTTGACTAATTAACCTTAATCAACTTTACAATAGTTTAGATTATTAATGTTTTATCAAACCCTTAATATTTTGTCAATCCTTGAAACAATCCTATTAACAACTTTTGTTAATACTTATATGTCTCACATATATAATTGTTTAAACAAACTATTCAATATGTAATTCGTAATAACATTAAAATCGTTATCCCTGTAGTGCATCAATATGACTTTTCATATCTTGTACTAACTGTATGATTCTTCATACTATAATGATCTAGGAAGAACCATTTTGTCTGTGCACAAGCAACCACTATGGTAGCTTCTGAATGAACCAATCCCGTGTTCATATGAAACATCCGGTGTTTCCTTTGTGCAAAAGTTCCTTTTAAGTTGTTTGTGGTTCTCTATCTATCCCATAGATATGTGTTCCTTTATAAGTCACATCACATGTTATATGAGAAGTAATCTTTATTCCAAGATCCATATCTTGAATTTAGATTAAACTTAGTATGTCAATCACATACTTAGTCTCAAAGGATGTAAGTTCCACTTACCTCCACACTTTTCCTTTTATAACTACTTTATCAAGCGGAAACCTAATTCTTATCGAGTTAAAATTCATATGTCATTTATACCTTTATCTGGTAATGTCATCAAATATTCAACAGATCATCTGTGAATGGATGGGTTACCTTTAAGCATGTCTTCTTAATGCATGCTAATCATCTCATGATCTGATAGCTTTAAGATGTTTACTGATCTCACCAGAGAACATCTTTTCTATTTTAAAGGTATGCATGTTTCTGAAACACGTAGGTCTTAGCAGAGAAAACGTTAGAGCATAACAGTAGAGTTCTAAACTCGTTGTAGTATTTTAACCTTTTATGATATCTAGGTTTCTCTTTTAGTTTCACAAACTAAAAAGATGTCTTGGATCTTACTTCACGTTCCAAGCGTGAACATTTGTTGTTTTGGTAAGTGTATATCAAATAACTCATTATTTGACGATGATTCTAAATTTCTTTTGCCTAAAAGGATTCCAAGTTACTAGAACGTTTCTAGTTTATCTTCAGCTTCCTCAAGCTTCTGGATATCACTTGAGAAGTACCATATTTCTCATAGATGGCAAAGTTCCTTTTCAACTAAGGATCATCACATCTCTATGTATGTAATCCTTTCTTAGTGACAAAGGAGTTTAGAATTATCATGAAGTCTTGTGTCAATGTCTTTTAGCAATTTGGAAGTAACACTTTACTTTCCCTTTTAAGAAACTTCTGATCTAATCAAATATTTCTCTTCTTGTCTTTGCTGGTTATAGTTTATTAATTACTTGAAACGCATTCGAGTAATATCATGTCTCACATGACCTTTAAGCTTGTTACAAAGTAGGTTTCCTTTAAGTAACAATTATGTAAAAACTGATGCGTGATAACACAGATTAAAATAAAGGTCCAACCAAAATTTCATAATCAAAAAGTTTAATAAACAAAAACTTAAAACTGAAAGTGTAAAAAGACATCTAATGTTTCAAACAAGGAAAATTTTAAATAATTTAAATTTCACTACGACGTGATCTTCAAAATTTCCAATGTTTCAGTTCATCATTCTTCCTTAAATTCTGCAACAACTATTGGGCAGTGTTAGTATGAATACCATATTCATACGTACTCAAAGAAAATGATAGGTTTTTACATATCCGGAGTTTCTACTACAAGAGTAGTGTACTCCTCCAGCTCTAATAGGTAAATAGGGAAATTCCTCATCCATTGACCAAAGTCACCATAATGAAAACACTTGACGTTGTTATGAGAATCACCGGCAAAGGTCCTCTAGCAACAGCTTTCCCTTTGACATTTGCCTTACCCTTGCCAAAAGCGTTGAACTTGTTCTTCTCCCTTTCCATTATCAGCATAGAGGGTTGATTTGGATTTGGAATAATCATCTCTACACCTTTTAGCATTGAATGCAGTTTGGTTAGAGAACATTCCATGTCACTCAATAGATAGTTCTTGATGAAGCTATCATATAAGTCAGGGAGAGAGCATAGGATGAGATCCACAAACATGCCATGTCCCATGTCAAAATCCAATTCCTTTAGCTGATCCACATAGCCAACCATTTTCAGAAAATGTCAACTAAGACTGCCACCCTCTTCCAGCTTGCAAGACGAAAGGATATTCATGTATCTCATACGTTCAATCCTTATCTGTTTCTGGAACCTTTCTTTTAACAGATTGAACGTCTCAAAGGCTTTACCCGTTTTAATGTTTTCGTTAAGTTCAGGTTCAATTGTGGCTAGCATAAGCATTGACACATCAAATGAGTCATTAACAAGCTTATTCCAGGCATCAATTGCTTTAGTAGCAGGTTGTTCGGGTATGGGACTCTTAAGAACGTATTCCTTTTTCTCGGCCTTAAGAACAGTTCTTATGTCATGAAACCAGTCCACAAAGTTATCATCATTGAGAGTATCCCTCTCAAAGATGTAGCGGAGAGCATTATAAGAGAAGTTTGAATTTGAAGTCATCTACAAAGAACAAAGATGGTTTTAGTATTTTTGATGAAAAATATTTCCTTAAAATAATGACCCTTTTAAAAAATATTATATCTTGTTTAAGGAATGAGATCCACGGTTCACTATATTCTATGAATGGGAAAGGCACAATCTATAGAACATAGCTATTTAGGTAGGTAACGGTTACCAATTTTATCTGATACAATTCTCATGATTATAAGGCCGGTCAAAGACATCTAATGTCTTGAGTCGGAACGATTAGCCTAATCTGAGCCCACTCATTCCAGTAATTGGCTAAGCACTACTTACTAGTTTGAGCAATATCTCATCCTAATCCAGCAACGTGTGCATGTCGGCCCAAGTGACTCGGGAATCACGACATCTCCTTGTCCCGACATCCGTAGGCCCAAGTAGAAGGCTAGGCACAAGTACTGAAGGGTTCGAATATCGTTTCAAGTGTCTTAAAATAGGGAGGCACTGGCATATTTATTAGATTAGGGATTTATTTAGTATTTTACCATTTACGGGTTTTATAAAATTCCAAATTTTATATGTATGCTTCGTGATATGGATAAACTCTTTATCTCACGCACGCTTGTATTTTAATATCATATATTAATAAGTGTGTTCTTAATTGCGATCCATTTTATCTATTAATAAATTCTTTTATTAATATTCAAGTTTTGAGTAATTAATCTAAATAATTATATATATATATATATATATAATCAAAACTCCGGTTTTAACTCTTAAAATAAACTCTTTTATTATAATAAACTTTTCCCGAGATAAATTAAAATCTCTATTTTAAAAATCTCGTTGTTACAATTCATGTTGTTTAGGTCAAACCATTTAAACTGTTTGATTGTTTTTATAAAAAGTATTTAAACCTAAGTGACAATCATTCAAGCAATTCATAAAATAAAACACAATCAAAAAACAATGTGAATCAAGCCATAAAGACATACGGTTTGCTAGAGCCAATAGTCAAACCGAACTAGGTCAAGGGGACGAAAAACCAAGAATCAACTCTTGTAATCTTGAATAGCTCCCACTAGCTTCAAGATCTCCATCTTGTCCTCCGAGTCGTCTAGGCTTGGTCTCTAATCTTTGTCTCGTCTTGTCTCGATTAAGTTACAATACATTTTACAATAAAATAGAAAAACCTAATCTATTACAACCGGCTTCCAAAACAGCCATAAAAATACAGGACAAAAATTAAAAACCAAAACAAACACAACCACGGTTCTAGGCTTGATCCACAAACAATAACACAACTATAACGAAACATAAAACTTGCAATCTTTTGTCAAATAAATATTTTGATAAAATTAAAACATGATTGCAATAAAAATTAAATGTTTAGAATAATCCTCTACAAAGGGAAGATGGATCCCTTGAGAATATCAAAGAGTATGATTCTCTCTCAAACAGCTCTCCAAAGATCTTTAGTTCCCAAGACAGGCAGTGGTTAATCATAAATAACATGGAGAATATAGAAACTTTCGAAGCCCAAGAAATGCAAAGCAAGATAAGAAATATATTTAAGGAGACTCTCAAGAGGAAGGTTGAAGCACTAGATAGGCAGGTGGCCAAAAGGGTGTGGGTAGAGAGTGACCAGCATTAAATAGGGCAACATCAAGCCCCATTGGAGTATGAAATCTCAAAACCTTTACCTACATCTGGCGAACCTATCTTCACCTCGGTAGCTACTGAATCACCTTCAGCAGCTACCGAGCATTGTAAGGTCCGGATTCCTAAGGATCTTCAATCAACGGATTCAACGACGTGTTGAACCTGGCGGAAACAAACTCAACACGTGACTTGTAGGTACCAACAATAATGACGAGACACCAATGATTGTCAAACGATTCGTATATTGATTAATCACTGAAAAACAATACAAATGTCGCTTAACAACTCGTCTAACTCTCTAACTGTCTCAAACGTCCAACTTGTCTCACCCTTTGACTGTCTCAGTCGTCCAACTTGTCTAACCTCAATACTGTTACAAGATAAGCTATTTATAACCAAGACAAAAGTATTCGGTGGGCCTGGGCCTAGACCGCATACTTCAAGTATGCTTCCGGGACCGCATACTTCAAGTATACTGCCGGGAACCGCATACTTCAAGTATGCTGTTGGATGAAGTATGCTGTTGGATGAAGTATGTTGTTGGATGAAGTATGCTGCTGCATGAAGTATGCTGCTGCATTTTTTGGTTCTCGTGATGCGTCAGCCTATTAAGGACCAAATCTCAATCTTGAAAAGGCAAACGGGAAAAATGCATGTGATAGAAGAAGAAGTACAAAGGGATGTCTCTGAGCATATCTCTACTGATCCTCACAGCATAATAATAGAAACCAACATGCCACTAGGATTAGCTGATGAGATAGAACAGAGAATCCAAGAGGAAGAACATGAGGCTGCCAAAAAGGAAGAAGCAAAAAGAAAGCTTGAATTGTATCAGTCAAAGGCTGCTGCAAGAAGGGCAACCCAAAAGAAGATTAACCAAAAACATAGTGATAAGGCACAGAGAGTAACTTGGAAGAATGAACTGGTAGCCGGTTGAAAGTTCCATATGAAGGATCTTCAAGGTATATTTGTGAAATGGTGAAGCAGGTAAGACAAGAACAAGTTACCATTTAACAAATCATTTCACTCAATGCAAGCACAACTCAAACTCCTTCATCATCAGAGATTATGAAAGTCAAGAAGGAAGTTGGGGAGGATACTAAAGACACCCCTCCATAACAAACACCTCCCAAAACAGAAATCTCTTCACCTCAGCCTTAACAAACTCCATCTCCCATGAAGGAATACTCCACTCCATTTCCTCAAAGACAAATTTCTACTTCTCCATCTTCGAGAAAGAAAAGCCAGTCAAAGAAGTCCAGAAAAGCCAGAATCATCTCATCGACTCACATTGGTAGAAGGTTTGTGATTAAGAGAGCTAATAAAAACATAGAAACATACAAGTGCATATCTGATGTCATGGAGTTACCAGATTCAGATCTTCAGAAGATAACAGGCCTTAGGATTGATAGGTTCAATGAAAATGAAAGCTCTAAAATGCTAATTAAGGTTCTGAAGCAAAGAGGTTTCATTGTATATGAGGAAAATAAAGTACAAGAAGAACCTCTGGAGATAGTCCATATTGTCACATGGGAACTGCTAAGCAAGACAGAGCAGTTCATTATCACTTATCATAATGGTATCTAAGAATACCTTTTAGCTGATAGGATAGTGACACTAGTTCTAGATGACTTGAAGGCCTTATTGAAGATTCCTCTGAAGAATGAATCAAATGATAAATTGGGAGAGTTTGGAATACAGTTAATGCACAGACAACTGGATGGTCTGTAATATTCTGAGGGCTCAAAGGAAGATGAGGATGAGGAAGAGAAAGAGACATTTGTTAGGAATGAGTAATATTCTCACAGCAGTGATGATGAGGAAGAGCCTGCTGACACTGAAGTTCCACTTGCTCAATCTTATGGGCCAATCTCATAATGGTACTATGATTCAAATTTGAATAAGTTTGTAATCAATAGAATACACTTCACATCCTCTATCTTTTTTTCTAAATCGGTGGACCTGAGTATACTATCTACTGTCGAGCTTAAACTTCCGAGTTTGATGCCGATGTCTTCTGAATCTGAAGAAGGGGCCAAATTGTTAGATAGGATCAGACAGTCAGTATGGACTGTCAGAGGGAAAGAAAAAAGTGGTTCCCATCTCCACCTATGTTCCCATTGTCTATTGGGAATATGTGGATGGGAACTACGAGTTGAAGAGAGGAACTGGAGCAATGGAAAACTATAATTCCATTGAGCTGTTGTGTATTAATGAGAAGTAACTGCTGAACTTAGCAGATCTATGGATGGGGAATGTAGAGAAGGATGAAAAGGCTAACAATATAGAGCAAACAATCAAAGCCTTTGCCAAAGCTTACAAGGAGGTAAACAAGTGAAGAAAGTTATGGTAGCATCTGTCTAGGGGGGAGATTGTTGAGTTATGCATTGAAGACAGATTGGCTACCATCCTGAAGAGATACCAAGAAAACAAGTTTGTTGTTGAGGCATGCTCAATACCAAAGACAAGTTGATGCCGATGGTAGATACCGAAGTGCTTCCCAGCCAAAGATACCGAAGTCAAAAGAGCTTAGATTACGGAATTGTATCTATGACTGATTCCTTTTTATTTGTAACATATTATTTGTAGTTATAGGATAGTTTGTTATGTGTAGCTAGTGCTATGAATGTGGAGAGTATCTCTCAATCAGTTACAATCAACTCTTGTAAAAATAGTTGTCGAATGTCATGTAATCATCAGCGGTTTTATTAAGCAATATATGAGTGGTTGATAGTATTGATCTGTATAATTTGTATTCATATTTGTGCCATCAATTATTAATTTGTTTAGACTGTTTCCGCCAGTCCTAACAAAGTAGAACCATCTTAGTCTATCCTGATAGGTTTTTTTCAAGATCTCTGATAATTGTTTTAGAGATGGAGTGGGAGTCTTGTAAACAAAAGTGTCAGTATGAAGGGAGAGGGGGTTGGGTGTAGGTTTGAGTTTGGTGTTAGTGGTCCCACAAGTTGTGTTTTAATATATATATTTATTTGTAAAAAAGAGTGGGGATAAAAATACATCAATACCCCTCATGTGAGGGGCACATGACCATACTTAACGCCACTTTTGGATGGGGGTTAGTGGAAAGGACGAAATGTGTGAAAATGTTTTAAAATCCAGTGTAATTTTTTAAGCTAAAGGACACAACCTGCAATTTTCTTTAAAATTAAAGGAAATTATTTATAATTTACTCTAATAATAATAATAATAATGTTTCACATTACATTATTATCTAACACAAACCATTCGGATGAAACGAAGCGCCTCCATAGCCCAACTCCCTAGATTGTAACTCGACACGTGCCCGCCACTTCACTCACTTTACTTCCTAAACCTTTGTTTGTTTTTATAAAAATAAGTATAAGTTTATAAATTTTAAAACATTATTAAACTATCACACTGGATCAAAGGATTCGGTTCGAATCCTTACTCTCAAAAGAGTCGTCACTACACTTGATCACACGTGAGAAGTCCGTCCCGTCTTTGTTTTATTCAGCTAAACTGATGCTTGAACCACATAAAACTCGAAACGATGTTGCCCATCATTGTCAAAGCGTCACACGAACCACTCTGTTAAGTATAAATAATATAATGATATTATCAGTCGAAAGATCCAGTCAAAAAACGGCAATTTTAGGGTCCAGCGACACTAACAGGGTCGCCATGTTACTAGGCGACACTAGCAGGTTCTTCAGCAGAGGCGTCTGACTTGAAGAACAAGACTCAGGAGCTATAAATAGGGTACTAGGTCTCATTTGTCATTGTTGTTTTTTTTGTGAGCCACCACCCGTGGGGAGCTCACCCGGGGGGGTGAAAGTTATGTATTTCTTTGTCCAAAATCAATAAAATATCATAGCTTTATGTTTCTGTCATGTTTATGATTGTTTGTTTGGCTCACAACAACCCATCTCTACCCACTTCAATAAAAACCAAAGCTGGAATCAAGATCTGGAGGGCTAACATACTCAAACCACCGCCGCTGGCCGAATTCTCCAACTGCCGAAACCACAACCGCCGTCGCTGCAACCGTACTCCTGGCAGTTGCCCTCGTTGGACACCCCTTTCCTCTCGAGCTGCCTATCGCTAGCCATTTTCATCAACTGCCTTCACCGATCACCAAGAGTCGTTACTACGCACCGCCATGATGACCTACCCTTCAGCTTCAGCCCTTAGCACCACCATTCTAGCCGCCATCGACCACGAGCGGGTTTTTGTTCTTGGTCGTTGATCACCACTACACAATCTACATCATCGGCGACCACCCATGCCGACACCATTCTTCTTTCTTTCTCTCGGGTTTGATCAGAACACATCATATGCACACACTCACAAATTTAGTCCCACGGTGTACTGATAATCGAAGCAATCGATTCCGAATGATAAACAAATGAGTAAGCAGAGATTAGGGATAAATGATTACCTTGACGAACCTACAAAATCTGTGCTTTGAATCTCTTTGTTTGCTCTCACGGATTCTCTAGAGAATTGAAAGTACGTAACTGATTAATGGAGGTTGATTATCATCTTTAATTCCCTAAATTTTCTCTCCAAGTTTAGCAAACTATTTACAGTTTACACCCCACCCCCCCCCCCCCCCCCCGCAACACGTATGGTCCATTATAACCACACACTTTCCATATTTACAAAATTAACCAAAAACTTTGGGTCTTACCGCTCCACCCTCCTTAAAGAGAGTTTCTTTCTTCAAAATTACATCAATATTGGGAAAAAAGTGGATACTTCTCCATCATTTCCTTCGCTAGCTTCACTTTTGTTCAAGTCCTTGCTGACCTTTCCACTTAACTCAAACTATCGGTATTGCCCATGTTCTAGTTCTCTTCTCTTGCTTCTGTAGGATCCTAATAGGTTCCTACATTAAGTTAGTTTGTCATTCACTTGAATGTCTTCCAATGGTACTGCTTGCATTGGATCTGCCACACACTTCCTTAAGTTAATTACTTGAAATGTATCATGAACTCCACTTAAAGCTTCAGGAAACTTCAACTTATAAGTTGTCGCTCCAACCTTGCAACTATCCTAAAAGGTCTACGTACCTAGGGTTTAACTTTCCCCTTCTTCCAAACCTTACGACTCCTTTCTAAGGTGAAACTTTCAACCTCACCAAGTCAGCAACCAGAAACTCCAACGGTTTTCTGTCGCCTATCTACATAGCTCTTATGTCTATCTTGTGCAACATTCAATCTTTTCTTAGTCGTCTCCTGAACAATGTGTGGACCAATAAATTGATTCTCACCTACCTCTGCCCAACACGCCTTTTTACATTTCCTACCATATAAATTTCTAGAGTCAAATAGGCTGATGCATACTAAACGAACTGAAGAACGGAGCTCACGGGAAGAATTTAAAGATTTTATAGTTGGCGATACTACATGCGATAATGTTTAGTATCGCCATGGATATTTGGTGAAACTAATACTGTCGCCAGTCACATTTGGTGACACTATCGTTTTTTTATATAAATATATTGTTCATCAAACTTTCTGATTTTACACCTTTTGTGCGTGTTTTGAGTGATTAGAACAACATTAGCAATCTAGGGACTAATTTGTATCCATCTTTTGAGAAATTATCAATGAAAATCATGGTGTATTTGATGTTTAGCTTCATATATATTGTGTTTACTATTTAAGTGGTTGGTTTTAGCATTTATGGTAGCAATTGATCACATTCATTGATCTGTTGCTGTTTATTTGATTGTTATCAACAAGATTTCATTGAGATCCAGAGATTTGGGGCTACAATTGGTATTAGAGCTTTAGTTGCTGATTTCGACTTCTTTTTTTATCAGATCTTCATCAGAAATCCATCAGGGACGTTAAATGAGCCCATATATGGGGTTCTTTTGCGATTTTTAGGGCTGTTTAGATCTTGCGACAGTAAGTTTCCATCCGATGATAATAGGCATTCATATGCCAAAACTAGTTTTTGCATGTGGCGACAATAACTTTTGGCGAAAGTGTCATGGTGAAAGTGCCAGTTTCTCCATTGGATTTTTGAACGAAAGTTCATTTGGCGACACTAATGGTGAAACTATCGGCGACACTACTAGCGAAAGTATCCAAAGTGCTTAAAAAAATATTTTTGATGAATTTGTTTTTGAGGATATTGCAAAGAAAAGGGGAAGTATTGTCCAAAAACTTAGAGATAACGTTTTTGTAATCTTGTTTCTTTAGCAATGTTGATCCAAGGATGTTCGAGGATCTTCATAACCATCAAAGAATTTTAATGTATGACATGGATTCCACATATAAGAGTATTTGGACCATCTAGGCTATGAGCATCCAGGATGCTTCTTTATAAGGTGACAAGTATTTTAAGATTTAGGGTTTCATGAAATAGATTCAGAGTTTTGTCATCTTCTTGGTACTGCTCAGTGGATGTTCAAACCTTTATCTTATGCCTACAAGTTAGGAGGGTCTACACTTGAAGGGGGATAATCACAGTGAAAAGTGTTGGATTATCAGTTATTCATGAAGAGGTGTAACAGAGTTGATATTTGGATATCAAGATTTGAATATCGTTGGATCATATCAATATACATTGATAGAGTTAAACACATTTGTGTTAAATCTGGTTATTTGATGTTAATCTTTGGAAGTTCAAGCTTTATCATATGCCTACAAGTTAGGAGGGTCTACACCCACGAGGGAGAATGAAAACAAAAGACATTAGGTTATCGGTGGATTTATGAAGATTCAAGACAATGTCAGAAGATAATTATAGTATTATTCTAGGGGGAGATTGTTGGGTATAAATATTCATTTGATATTATCAATGGAAAGATCCTGACGAAAATGAAAATTTTGGTGTTTTGGAGACACTAGCTAGTTTCGCCAAGTTTGTCTGGCGAAACTACTAGCGTCGCCAGCCAAAATCTAGCGACAGTATCGTGGTTCTTCAAAAGAGTCGGCTAGTGTGAAGAATAAGTCTCATAACCACCTGTCTCTACCCATTTATGTATATCTTTTGATTATTTGATTGTTTGTTTGGCTCACAACCACCCATCTCTACCCATTTTTGTCAAAGAAACAAGTTGGAATCAAGATCTAGGGGAATATCAATTAACTATTGCATGATGTACATTTCAAAACACTTTAGCGAGTATTTCAACCCAAAACACATACAAAGGGCTCATAGAAACTCACATGACAGCAATGTTAACCAAGTTAAGCTTTGTTCCTTGCTCACCAAAAGATAATATACCTATAATAATAATAATAATAATAATGTTTCACACTAATCTAATGATGTGTGCAATCAGTGAATTTAATTTAATTTTCAAAAGGAATGAACATGTTTAGTTTTAAAGCGTAATTACCAATGGAATAAAATACACAGGTGTAGGTAAGTATACCTCTCACAACACAATATAGTAATATGTCAAGAACCAGAGATGAGTCTAATTACTAATGAAATGGAAGAAAATGAATAACGAGATTTAGTAAGCCTTTTGAGAAATCAGAGAGTGGAGATAACCATTTAGACTCTACTCATCTAAGATAGAATGACAGATTGAATTGTTTATAATGTGAAAACTGTTTAATTGATGTAGTATTAAAACCAAATAGTGTGTGAAGTGCTAGAAAGATTAGAGCCCGTTTGGGTTAATCCCACCAAACTACAGACTTAGTGCTTTAGACACACACTAATACTATAATTAGGTGAAGAAAGTTTATTTATCAATTCTTTATGAGTCAAGGTTTCTATATTAAACTAGACAGTTAAGTACCCTAGCGAGTTACAATCTATGATTAGATTAAGATAGAAAACCCAAATTAGTTCCTAGACCATTTTATTCAGATATTCCCTAAGTAGCTCAATAGTTCCACCAGATTTATTACCAAGTTGTCTATTACCTGTTACAATATCAAGCCTCAGGTTAATGGTCGACTATATAACCTAAAGATAGAATTGATTGGAACTGACATGCATAACTTCATAATAAGCACAATCAATCCCACACAACTCAAATTTAAATCCAATACAAACAAGTACACGTTTACAACATAAGTTCAAGATAATAACTCTACTAAAATCACACCAACACATAACACACAATCTAATTATCACCAATCAAAGATTCATCTAAACTAAATGAGTATAAGTGTTTAGCCAATAAATGAAATGAAAAGTAAACAAAACTCGAAAGTATTCATAATCAAAACCTTGACATAAACAGAAATGAATACCAAACCGATCTGAGCTATACGCGTATATGCAACCCGGAAGGCCAGATCTTTAATCCTTGAGTTAACAGGTGATAAGAATGCTTCCTTCTTCTCTAAATCTTCTATTCCAGATTCCAAAAGATGCCTCCAAGCCAACCTAGAAACCCTATCCCGTAATGTTCTTTAAATAAGCTAAGTTAGGGTTTATGCCCGTTTCGCGTACGGGCGTACCATCGTTTATATGGGCAACGTCTTTCTTCAAGCGTACTGTCCGTACCATGTAAAGTGGATATGGATTTCAATGCACATACGGGTCATACCCTATTAGGTGTATGTGTCATACCTTCATATCCTTCTATCTTCTTTCCATCCAATAGCTTGGTTTAGCATTCAATGCTTAGGTTCCATCAAAACCTGCAAATCCAAGCAAAACATTAATACGTAACTATTCTTAACATATTTGCACTAAAACCCATTCAAAATGTACGGAATTATATCAATAAAACATATGTTGTTTGGAACACATCATCTAACATAAACCATTCGAATTAAACGACCCGTTTCTATAGCCGAACTCACTAGATTGTACTCGATACTTGCCCGCCAGTTAACTCACTTTGCTTCCTAAACCTTCGTTTATTTTTAAAAAAATTTATAAAAGTAGTTATAAAGTTTAAAACATTATTAAACTATCACACCAGCACAAATGTCACGTTACAAACTCGACACTATGGGATTCGGTTCGACTCGCTATTCTCACACGAGCCGTCTCTACACTTTATCACAAGCTAGAGGACCATCCCGTCTAGGTTTTTTTCAGCTGAACTAAACCCACACTTGAACCACCCATGATCTGAGACAACTACTACATGTCATTGCCGAATCGTCACACGAACCACTTGAACCACGGTTGCTAGACAAAACCACCGCCCGCCGTCGCTGTCGGGACCACTAATCACCACCGTTGCAGAACGGCCATTGGCATCCACTATTTTAAGCATCGTTTCCTCACTGGACACCCACAACCGCCTACAACTAGACACCATCATCGGCTGCCTTGGCTGATCACCTAGACTCGTGGCTACCTGCCGCCATCGTTACCTACCCATTGGCTTCAGCCTTGACCACCACCATTCCAGCCGTCGTTGACCACCATTGGGTTCCTATTGCTGGTCGCCAATAACCACTACAAAAAAGTTCGAGTGGTTAATATGGGTTTTGACTCGAACTTATTTTACTCGAAACCCATATTAACCCAAACCTGTTTCGACCGGCCACCCAGTTTACCTTTCTTGTATTCGAGATTATAAAAAAGTACTTTTGGTATTTCTACATCTCATTAAGAAAGATAAGAAAGATACGGTTTATACAACCGAACGTTTTGTAAGAAATAAAGATAAGAAAAATACGGTTTATATAACAGAACGTTTTGTAAGAAAGAAAAATAAGAAAGAAAGATAAGAAAGATACGGTTTATTAAACTGGACATTTTACAAGAAAGAAAGATGAGAAATAAGAATGGTTTATTTAACTGTACGTTTTATAAACAAAAGAAAGAAAGAAAAACGGTTTACCTAACTATATGTTTTATAAACGAAAAGAAAGAGAAAGTCAAATACATTGTCTAATGTGTAAGAATATGCTTATTCGAAGAAAGTCTTGAGGTAGTAGTATAGTCTTGATGGCTAGTGCTACCCGAAGCCTATGCTTGCATCATGGGTTGAGACCTTGGCGTCATTGTATGAAAAATCGAGACAGTGCTCAGCCGGGTACTGTAACGAGGATGTTGTACATCTGGTTAAGATGAGTAACGACGGTTACTCGAGCGGCGACGGTCGCTAAGTGTGACACCCAGCATTTCAGGTCAATATCTATATTTCATAAATACACGTTCATAGTATATATTTCCTGAAGGTTCATTTTGACTAAGTAAAGTCAAGGAGTCTAGCAAAGGAGTTTATCCCATGCCTAGTAAATTTTAAAGAATTACTAGAAAAAGTAAGCAGTCATAAACCGCAAGATACGGTCGTTGGTGATTAAAAAGAATGTTATTCCAGAAAAGTCTAGAGACATGTTTAAGTATAAAAACATAAAGATTGGTGGCTAACTTTTATAAAAAATTGACACATAAATAATGGTTACATGACTCTATGTTATTTTATGTGTATATATATACAATATAGTTAAAATAATAACTAAGACGGGTTTAACTAGTAAACTATTGAGACTAGTCAAACAACACAAAAATATATAAAGTATAATTTTATTAAACTCGGTTTTAATAAAAAGTGTAAATTATCGCGTCTGACTTGTACCAGCTACCACTTTAATACATGTCTAAAATATCAAATCTCTAAAATCATACCATTCTCTTTCCAATATGCAAGATCTAATTATTTAAGTGAAATCCCATATCACCCCAACCCACCCTTGACTTTCTCGGCCGAAATTCAGAGAAGGCCCCATTCCCACTTCCTACTTCACTCACATTCTAATTATCTATACTAAAACCCATACCATACCTGCGAGAACTCAGATATAAACCATACCCCCTCAATCAAAATCTCACAATTCCTTTTATCTTCCTCATTTTCTTACGACAATCTTCCCCATTTCTCTTCAAATCGAAGTCAAGTTTTAAGGCAAAATCCACCATATTTCGGTATTATAAGGAGAGTTCCAAGTGTTTTCTAAAAGGTTTTTAGCAGGAGAAGTCAAGATCATTCTCTTTTTCTCTCAAAAAATATCATCTCTGTCCAGAGGTAAAAACTCGATACCATCCATATTATTTTCTTTAAAATCGTAGCTAAACATACAAATCGTTCGAACGCAAGTAAGATAACAAGAAAAGTGTGTCAAATTCAAGATTAAAACATAAAAATATGCAGGACTGATTCTGTCAATCAAAAGTTCAGTAATCGAAACTATAGTTTCGATACCTGTTGTTCAATCGAAACTAAGTAGTTTCGATACCTATTGCCCAATCGAAACTAGGTAGTTTCGATACTATTCTTGCCAATCGAAACTACTATTCTTGCCAATCGAAACTAGGTAGTTTCGATACCCAGTTTGTTCAATCGAAACTAGGTAGTTTCGATACCTATTACTCAATCGAAACTAGGTAGTTTCGATACCTGTTTACTCAATCGAAACTAGGTAGTTTCGATACCTATTACTTAATCGAAACCAGGTAGTTTCGATACCTGTTTTGCTCAATCAAAACTAGGAAGTTTCGACATCTGTTATGTTCAATCGAAACTAAGAAAGTTTCGATACCTGTTCATCAGTCCCATGGGGCATTAACTTAGTACTATTTTATGACGAAACAATTGTTGAAAAACTAAAAAGATATTTAAACAAAAGCAATCAGATTTGTTAAGTCGGATGAACAACTTACGTATAAGACGGGTAGTTTTAACACATTAGTACCCTTGTGTGATTAGGGTACGGATAGACAAGAACTAGCACAAGTTTGTTTGCTAGGATTTCATCGAACACAAGGTGAGTTCACGGCCCCCTTTTTACTCTTTACTGTTTTGTAAACATCGGGGGAGAAACATACTTACTTGTTATGTTTTGAAAACATGAATTACGTTGCTTATACGTTTGACAATATGAACATTCTGGTTTAACTTCTTGTGAGTTTCACTAACCCCTTTTTCTAAAGTTTTTGAAATGATTTAGGGTGGAAACATACTTGTAAAAGACTTTTGTATGTAAATGAATGAACTAATGATCTGACCGTATGTGTGTATTGAGGGAAAAGTAAAGCGCTTAAAGTCCTCTGAATAAGTTAGTAACCATTAGCTATTTTAGCCCGGGATTATATGAATAGTACTATTGGGGGTGACGCCTCCGGTCAAGGTTAGTCGCGCTAACTAGGGGTCCAAATGGCCGAATGACCGCATATTGTCTTACTCGCAGAAAGGCGGGGGGGAGGCAAAGAATGTTGGGGTTTGGTTACGGTCTCGTACATTACATACTATTTTGTATTCCTTGCAAGCTTACAAATGGGGTCAATAGATCGGATTAGTATTCAGATTCATTGGTAATACATGCAAAAGGGTTTTGATCAGGTTTAAACAAAAGGGTTCTGATCAGGTTAAAGTGATCAGGTTTAAACAAAAGAGTTCTGATCAGGTTAAAGTGATCAGGTTTATACAAAGGGTTCTGATCAGGTTAAAGTGATCAGGTTTAAACAAAGGGTTCTGATCAGGTTAAAGTGATCAGGTTTAAACAAAGGGTTCTGATCAGGTTAAAGTGATCAGGTTTAAACAAAAGGGTTCTGATCAGGTTAAAGTGATCAGGTTTAAACAAAAGAGTTCTGATCAGGTTAAAGTGATCAGGTTTAAACAAAGGGTTTTGATCAGGTTAAAATGATCAGGTTTATACAAAGAGTTTTGATCAGGTTAAAATGATCAGGTTTAAACATTGGATTTATGACGGTTAAGTTTAGACCAAACCACTGGGACTAAAACCGGAGTTTACTCTAAAAAGAATGTCTAAGTAGAAGATTAAAACGAAAATTATCTTTTAAGTTACAACATTAAGAAAACTAGTTATTTTCAGTAACGGATCCATGAATTTTGGTGAGTGGGTGCAAAATCAAAACGACAGGTCAAATATGCCAAATGAAATTATAGACTAGGAGTTTATATTACTTAATACATTGTCTAGATTCTAAAACAAATGGGGGATTAGTCCAGTGGCAAGTTCTTCTTTCTTATATACAGGATGTCATATGTTTGAAACTAACTGCTCTCAACAATAGTGGTGTTCCGTGAGAGGGCGTTGGCGGCACCGGTGTGGGCTTTGGTGGTGCTGGTGGAGGAATGACAGATCCTGAAAGCACAAAGTTAAAACCGGTAATCATCTTCATCATCAAAAAATGAAAGAATAAATGACAAAATTAATGGAATACAAACCACAATATAGAATGTGACAATCCGATTTTTTCAGTTAATTCCGTTAACTATTCCGTTAAATTTCCTATTAAAAACTTAACCCCGTTAACTAAATCTAACCCCAGGGACTGATTCTGTCACAAATTCAACTCAAAACTGCAGGGACTTGTTGTGTGTATATACCAAACTTAATATGTTGACTCCCCAAAGTCAAAATCGACAATTTTAGCTTATGTTGACTTTTTGTAGTCAAAATCGCGACTACTTGATTCCAATTCTCGATTGATAACCGAAATGGATCGAATTCTGAAATTGATTGACACTTAAATGCCTTAATCGATCATCATTAAGCCTCAATCATATTCATTAATCGAATTAAACTCAAATTATGATAATTCATTTCGTAACCATCGACCCCATATTCGATTATCATCAAATCCGGCAAATCCCTGTAATTCCTTCGCGAATTGAGACGCTGCAATCGCTTAACGAACCCCCTGAAGCTTTCACACAAACCAGATTAACCGGAGAAGTAGCAGAGAGAGCCGGAGATCAAACCAGTGCAGTCGGAACCGATTTTAGTCGACCTCCACAGTCCCGACATCAATTCAGGTAACTAGATACATCATCAGCTTCGTTTTCATCTCGTAGATGAAAGCCCTAACTCAATTAGGGCTTACACTATCAATTCGATCGAAATCTGTAACCTAGGGTTCATCTCTGACCGATTTAATCGAACCCTAGTCTAGACCCAATCAAAATGCAATTAACCTATACAGTTGGATTCGCAACACCATTTTAATTGAAAGCCCTCTGTCAATTCAATGTTTTATTATACAAATTATCGAAACCCAAAACTAGGGTTCTTCATAAAAACGATTTGGGGATTTCGATCTTAAACTCAACCTCAATCCAATTAAACCATATATGCAGATTCGCAATCCTCTACTCTATAAAAGCCCTATGAATCCAGACATTTTCATTATAAGAATTAATCAAATCAATCCAAAATCAAAACTAGGGTTTTCGGTCCTAGTTTCTGTAATTTAACGATCCAAATACAATTGTTCTTGCAATTAGCTTTCACCACAGAGTCGTTTTGAGTCGATAATCAAAACCCCTATAATCCTTTGTTGAATCGCGACCGAATCTGAGGGTAATTGGACGGATTTCGAACTGGGTATGCATACGGGAGGGAAACCCATTCGAGTTACTTGATAAAACCATTTCAATCCGGATCATGTTGCGATAGCCTAGCGGCCAGAACTGGTTAAAGCAATGAGTGTGTGTGGGAGAGACCCGGGTTCGAGACCGGGCTCCCACAATTATTTTTAAACATTTTTCTGTTAATATTTAATTAATAAAAATCAAACCTTTTAATATTATATTATTATATAAATGGGTTTTAACCCGGAAAACAACCCGTAGGCTCGGGTTTGAATTATTAGCTTATTTTTATAAATTATACCCGCCTTTATAATTTATACATTATTATTATTATCAAGTAAAAATGATATGTTTATATTATTTTAAGCCATAAATTTGTATAAAGTAATATGTTTATATTATTTTCAAACCGTGACTCGTATTATTAAATAATATATAAACATATATTATTTCGTATCGTTCTACAACCTCGTATAACAATTGAAACTAAATAATAATATAATTAGTTATATTATTAACACGCATTGCTACGTTCATAAAAATAATATATTTATTATTTTGTACCACAAATGAGTAATTAGAATATCCTTTCAAATCTAAAAATAATATATTAAATTATATTATTTTCCTAATTTTTGTGAATGACAAAACACTCGATTATATTTATTATTATTTTTGTCATTCGTCGCGTAACGTGTGTATATATATATATATATATATATCTTAATTATAAATTAAGGAATTCCTATCCCCGTGGACACGTTCGTTTACTCTTGAATATTAGAGCGTTTCTTTAAGACGTTCCTTCCGTGTCACTGTCACATTTCCCATTTTCTTTTATCCCTAATTTATGTGTTTATAATATTAGGGCATTCGTAAGTCTTTTGAGACTTACACACGTGGCTCCAACTTTTCCCTTGTGTGATTCAAATCCTTACTCAAGCTCAGGTGAGTTTTCACGGCCCCTTTTTACTGCTTTTAAACTGGGGGAGAAAACATGATACAACTCTTTTGATTTTTGTACTTCATTTTATATCAATTGTTATGACTATGCGTAAACTCTATCATGAAAGTCCTCACATCGAACTGTTTAAATATGAATATAGCGAGGTATGTTGGGTAGTACTACTGGGTTTGACAAACCTCACCCGCGTTAGTCGCGCTAACACGATTGGATATCGAACGGGTGCAATATTGACCTAAACGTGCACCGTGGTTGATAGACCTGGTGGGAGGCAATACAAACAGTCAGTTTACGGTTGCGAGCGTAATAGCAAACAATGAACATGGGTTAGCTACTCATTTGGTATTTATGTTGATTGTACAATAAATCTGGTAAACGTTTATTTATATATTGAAACCTGTGAACTCACCAACCTCGTGTTGACACTTTTTCTTACATGTTTTCTCAGGACGCTAAGCTAAGACACAGGTGCACGTTAGGGAATGCATGGGATTCAACTGCTTTGCATTGTGTCTATTTATGTTGATTGAATTATTTTAATGTACTTTGTTTGGTTGAACGTTTGGACTTTTGGACTTTGGTTTTGGGCGCGTGTATTTTGCGCATTTACTTTCTTTACGCTTCCGCATTGATACTCTGATTTAAAATGATATTTTCATTTGAGTCCCATGTAGAGTCGTTCAATGTAACTAATGTCTGAGATCCTGGTTTGTCACTTCCCAAACGGTAATACTCCGTTAGTGGAATTTGGGGGTGTGACAGATTGGTATCAGAGCCATTGGTTATAGAGAACTAGGATTGCATACTAGACTATAGCCTCACACATTAGTTACATGTCATTTGAGTTACATGCCATTTGGATGTTGGCACTTATACAAATTGTTGCAGGATCATGTCGTCAACACCACCTCCATCACCTAACGCATCAGGGCATAAGGCACCTGTACCCTCATCCCCGGAGCCCAAAAGGCGCCGGACTACCTCAATTGAACAAGGCGAACCGAGCAACGCACGGGCATTGGAGTATGCTCTCAATTGGGATATGTACCCACACATGATCCAAAGGTGGATCGAAATGGGAGATGTTCCATCACCGTACTTTGCATCCACATCTTCATCGTCTACATTGCCTAGCTTACCATGTACCATGGAACAAGCCTTCGCAGCATTTGTGTCCTATATGTTAAAGGAATTAAGTTTTGTACAAGATGTCACCGAGGAGATACCTAAACTTGTGGAGAATGGAACACAAGTGGAAAAGAATAGGGTAGGAATAGAAGATTTGACTACCGAATTAGCTGCAACGGACCATGTCCACAACCTTTTAGTGAATCGTGTAGCACACCTAGAGACGAGGGCTGACATTATGGATGATGATATGCAAGGAGTTCTGGAGAGATTAGCTGCTATGGAAGCTCAGCTACATGTGGCTAACCACACTGCTGAAGGCCTTCAAGAGAGGGTGACTCACTTGGAAGCCCAACTGCAAGCGGCCCTACACTCGGAAGACATTCCAGTATCTGACGATGAGGAGGAACCCTTTGAGGAAGAGCTCTTTGAGGAGGAGCCCTTCGAGGAGGAACCCTTAGAGGGGGAACCAGCTGAGGAAGAGCCAGTGGAGATTGATGATGCACAGTCATATGTCTCTTCTGATGACGAGGATATTTGAGGATCTTCCTATTCTATCTTCCTTTTCATGTTTGTTTTTGCTTATGTTATTTCCCTTTTCAAACCTAGATGGGTAAGGTTGTTCCCATCCAATAAAAGCATGAGAATTTTAATATTTGAGTTATTTATTTTGTAGCCTTACAATTTATTTAATTTTCAAAATATTAGATGTTGTATTTCCTTACCCGTACCTGAATAATGTTTAATATGCGATATATTTCTCATTGTTTTCATTTGTGATTGTGAAGAAATATGTCTGGGAGAGGACGAGGAGGCCGTACCGGTGGTCGTGGTACCATCAACATGACGGCAACAGAACTAGCAGCTTTGATAAACAATAGTGTGGCAGAGGCCCTAGCAGCACAGAATGCTGCAGGTAAATGCTTTCAACTATTGACTGGTAGTGTCAATCCCTTTTCCTAAGAATATCTTTCTAAACTCTATAATTCCAATTCAATTCGTATTTCTAAATCCAGGCCAGCAAAATCAACAAAATCAACAGCCAGCCTGCACTTTCAAGGCATTCATGGACTGCAAGCCCCACACCTTTAGTGGAGCTGAAGGAGCAGTTGGATTACTTCGCTGGTTTGAGAAGGTTGAATCAGTAATAGCCATGTGCAACTGCCCCGTGGCTAACCAAGTGAAATTTGCTGCTGGAACTTTAGAAGGCCCGGCCCTAACATGGTGGAATACCCAAGTTCAAATGTTGGGACTAGCAATGGCAAATGGACTCCCGTGGGAGGAATTTAAAACCATGATGAAAGAAGAATACTGCCCACGAGATGAAATTCAAAAGCTAGAGGGAGAGTTCTGGAACCTTAAGATGGAGGGTTCAGAAATTGAACTCTACACCACCCGTTCGCACGAACTTGCCACCATGTGCCCACATATGGTGACTCCGGATTACAAACGGATTGAACTATACATTGGAGGTTTGGTACCTCAGATTCAAAGCATGGTGACCTCATCCAACCCTACCACCATCCAACAGACCATCAGACTTGCTCACAAATTGACCGATCAGGCAGTGACACAGGGAACTTTACCTCCAAG
This sequence comes from Smallanthus sonchifolius, assembly GCA_023525975.1. Classification (NCBI taxonomy): domain Eukaryota; kingdom Viridiplantae; phylum Streptophyta; class Magnoliopsida; order Asterales; family Asteraceae; genus Smallanthus; species Smallanthus sonchifolius. The sequence continues at coordinate 59,464,769 of CM042033.1, read as the reverse complement.
AGGTTCGGTTTCTAAACCCACTGACAACAATAAGCGCAAGTTCGACCATCACTCCCACTCACACAACCACTCAAATTCTAAAGGATCCCAATCCAATCAACCTCAGCACCAACAACAGCGAAAGTTTGAGCATGCTAGAAACTTTAATCAAACGACCTCATCAGGTCCGAATCAAGGGGAATATGCTGGGAGGTACCCCAAGTGCAACAAATGCGGCTATCACCACACGGGCACTTGTGACCGACAACGTTGCCAGCGTTGTGGTAAAATGGGCCACGTTGCAAAGGACTGTAGAGTTGCACTCCCGAACAAACAACCATTTCAATCACAGGGATTCACGAGGGGATGTTTTCAGTGCGGTAAAGAGGGGCACATTCAAAGGAATTGTCCTCAGTCGAAAAAGGGTGGAAATGGTAATGGCAGTGGTAGTGGTAACGGTAATAACCAGGGCAACAATGGTAACAACCCCAATCAAAACAACAATGGTGGGAATAACGGTAATAACGGTGGTAATGGAGGAAATGGGGCGAAAGGAAGAGCTTTTGTACTGGGATCCGGAGAGGCTCGCTACGATCATAACGTGGTCACCGGTAAATTTCTCTTAAATAATTACTTTGCTTATGTCCTTTTTGACACCGGTGCTGATAGGAGTTTTATATCTAAGAAACTTAGTGATATGATAAAAGGAACTCCAACTCTGCTAGAAGCTAAGTATGTAATAGAGATAGCTGACGGCCAAATAATTGAAGCAACCCACATTCTTAAGGGTTGTAAGCTTGATCTAGCTAGCCATATTCTAGATATCGACCTTATGCCTGTCACACTTGGTAGTTTTGATGTAATCGTCGGCATGGATTGGTTGTCTAGAAACCAAGCGGAAATCATTTGTCATGAGAAAATCGTTCGCATACCCCTCCCGAGTGGAGAAATTCTTTCAGTTCAGGGCGAAAGAGTTGGTACTGTCATGGGCATTATATCCTTCATGAAAGCACAAAAATGTCTTCGGAAGGGGCATACGGCCATTTTGGCCCTTGTTGCTGAACAGCCGTCAGAAGAGAAGAAGATCGAAGATATTCCCGTTGTGCGTGAATTTTTGGAAGTATTTCCCGAGGATCAGCCCGGTCTGCCACCACACCGTCAGGTTGAATTCCAAATTGACCTAGCACCCGGAGCAGCACCGATTGCTCGGGCACCTTATCGATTAGCACCCAGTGAATTGCAAGAACTGTCCACTCAGTTGCAAGACTTATTGGATAAAGGTTTCATCCGACCTAGTTCATCACCGTGGGGAGCTCCGGTATTATTTGTCAAGAAGAAGGACGGTACGTTCCGTATGTGTATTGATTACCGGGAGCTGAATAAAGTTACAATCAAGAACCGCTACCCTTTACCTCGTATTGATGACCTTTTTTATCAACTCCAAGGATCAAGTTTCTATTCCAAAATAGATCTTAGGTCCGGCTATCATCAGTTAAGAGTCCGAGAAGAAGATATCTCTAAAACTGCATTCAGGACAAGGTACGACCATTACAAATTTATGGTCATGCCTTTCGGTTTAACCAACGCACCCGCGGTATTCATGGACCTCATGAACCGTGTGTGTAAGCCTTACCTTGACCAGTTTGTTATCGTTTTCATCGATGACATCCTTATTTATTCCAAGAATGAGGAAGAACATGAGGAACATCTGCGCCTAATTTTGGAACTACTTAAGCAAGAGCAACTTTATGCTAAGTTTTCCAAATGTGAATTTTGGATTCGAGAGGTTCAATTTCTAGGTCATGTGGTAAATGAAAAAGGGATACATGTCGACCCGTCCAAAATAGAAGCCATCAAGAATTGGGCAGCACCGACGACTCCGACTGAGGTGCGACAATTTCTGGGATTGGCTGGATATTACCGTCGTTTTATCGAAGGATTTTCAAAGATTGCGCAACCTCTCACCGCCCTAACTCAAAAAGGAAAAGCCTATAATTGGGGCGATAATCAAGAATCAGCTTTCCAGCATCTCAAACAAAAACTTTGCAGTGCACCTATTTTAGCTCTTCCGGAAGGAACCGATGACTTTGTGGTGTATTGTGATGCATCTATTCAAGGTCTGGGTTGTGTCTTAATGCAGCGTGAAAAGGTAATTGCATACGCTTCACGACAGTTAAAGGTTCACGAGAAAAACTACACCACTCATGACCTAGAGTTGGGAGCAGTAGTTTTTGCACTTAAGATATGGAGACATTACTTGTACGGTCCCAAATGCACCATCTACACCGACCACAAGAGCCTCCAGCATATCTTCGAGCAGAAGGAGTTGAACATGCGACAACGTCGTTGGGTTGAACTTTTAAATGATTACGACTGTGCGATCCGGTATCACCTGGGTAAAGCTAACGTCGTGGCTGATGCACTAAGCCGAAAAGAAACAAAACCCAAACGAGTTCGAGCGTTACAACTCACTATTCACCCTGGATTGCCTGACAGAATCCGTAGTGCTCAACTTGAAGCCTTGAAAGAAGATAACCTACCGTTAGAAGGTACACGTGGCATGGAAGCACAACTTGAAGTAAAATCTGACGGAATTCGTTACTTTGTCGAACGAATATGGGTTCCAGTGTTCGGAAATTTAAGGGAACTAATCAAGGATGAAGCTTATAAATCTCGTTACTCCATTCATCCGGGTTCCGATAAAATGTACCATGATCTAAAAATACTATATTAGTGGCCGAAGATGAAGACCGATATAGCCACCTATGTTAGTAAGTGTCTGACCTGCGCGAAGGTCAAAGTTGAATATCAAAAACCATCCGGTCTCCTACAGCAACCTGAAATCCCCATGTGGAAATGGGAACAAATATCCATGGACTTCATTACCAAATTACCCCGAACCCCTACCGGATGTGATACTATATGGGTAATTGTGGATCGCCTGACAAAATTTGCTCACTTTCTAGCAATCAAAGAAACCGACAAAATGGATAAACTCACTCGAATATACTTGAAAGAAGTAGTCTCTCGGCACGGAGTGCCAATCTCTATTATTTCGGATCGTGATGCACGATTCACTTCCCGTTTCTGGCAATCATTGCATAAAGCATTAGGCACTCGTCTAGATATGAGCATAGCATACCATCCTCAAACTGATGGCCAAACTGAACGTACTATCCAAACTCTGGAGGACATGCTATGAGCTTGTGTGATCGATTTCGGTAACACTTGGGAGTCTCACCTACCATTGGTGGAGTTCTCCTACAACAACAGTTATCACACTAGCATCAAGGCAGCTCCATTTAAAGCACTTTATGGGCGGAAATGCCGTTCTCCCATTTGTTGGACCGAGGTTGGGGATAGCCAACTCACTGGTCCTGAACTTGTATTTGAAACTTCCGAAAAGATCGTTCAAATTAGAAATCGTATGGCGGCAGCTCGTGATCGTCAAAAGAGCTATGCCGACAAGCGTCGTAAACCTTTGGAATTTCAAATAGGTGACATGGTTTTACTCAAAGTCTCACCTTGGAAAGGTGTCATTCGTTTCGGGAAACGAGGAAAACTGAATCCTCGTTATGTTGGACCTTTCAAAATATTAAAGAGAATCGGACCAGTCGCGTATCAACTGGACCTACCTGAAAGACTTAGTGGTGTACACAACGTCTTTCACGTCTCAAATTTAAAGAAATGCCTAGCTGATGAATCACTCGCAGTTCCTCTGGAGGAACTACATGTTGATGAACAGTTACGTTTCATCGAAGAACCTGTGGAAATTATGGATAGGGAAGTTAAAACGTTAAAGCACAGTAAGATCCCTATTGTTCGAGTCCGTTGGAACTCGAAACGCGGACCAGAATTCACTTGGGAGCGCGAGGATCAGATGATGCGCAAATATCCTAATCTGTTCAAGCACTCCGCGTCAAATCCCTAAGGTATTATTTAATTTTCGGGACGAAAATTCTTTCAACTAGCGAATGATGTGAAACCCCAAATATTTTTATTTTTTTTTAATTTTCGGGACGAAAATTCTTTCAACTAGGGAATGATGTGACAATCCGACTTTTTCAGTTAATTCCGTTAACTATTCCGTTAAATTTCCTATTAAAAACTTAACCCCGTTAACTAAATCTAACCCCAGGGACTGATTCTGTCACAAATTCAACTCAAAACTGCAGGGACTTGTTGTGTGTATATACCAAACTTAATATGTTGACTCCCCAAAGTCAAAATCGACAATTTTAGCTTCTGTTGACTTTTTGTAGTCAAAATCGCGACTACTTGATTCCAATTCTCGATTGATAACCGAAATGGATCGAATTCTGAAATTGATTGACACTTAAATGCCTTAATCGATCATCATTAAGCCTCAATCATATTCATTAATCGAATTAAACTCAAATTATGATAATTCATTTCGTAACCGTCGACCCCATATTCGATTATCATCAAATCCGGCAAATCCCTGTAATTCCTTCTGAATTGAGACGCTGCAATCGCTTAACGAACCCCCTGAAGCTTTCACACAAACCAGATTAACCGGAGAAGTAGCAGAGAGAGCCGGAGATCAAACCAGTGCAGTCGGAACCGATTTTAGTCGACCTCCACAGTCCCGACATCAATTCAGGTAACTAGATACATCATCAGCTTCGTTTTCATCTCGTAGATGAAAGCCCTAACTCAATTAGGGCTTACACTATCAATTCGATCGAAATCTGTAACCTAGGGTTCATCTCTGACCGATTTAATCGAACCCTAGTCTAGACCCAATCAAAATGCAATTAACCTATACAGTTGGATTCGCAACACCATTTTAATTGAAAGCCCTCTGTCAATTCAATGTTTTATTATACAAATTATCGAAACCCAAAACTAGGGTCCTTCATAAAAACGATTTGGGGATTTCGATCTTAAACTCAACCTCAATCCAATTAAACCATATATGCAGATTCGCATTCCTCTACTCTATAAAAGCCCTATGAATCCAGACATTTTCATTATAAGAATTAATCAAATCAATCCAAAATCAAAACTAGGGTTTTCGGTCCTAGTTTCTGTAATTTAACGATCCAAATCCAATTGTTTTTGCAATTAGCTTTCACCACAGAGTCGTTTTGAGTCGATAATCAAAACCCCTATGATCCTTTGTTGAATCGCGACCGAATCTGAGGGTAATTGGACGGATTTCGAACTGGGTATGCATACGGGAGGGAAACCCATTCGAGTTACTTGATAAAACCATTTCAATCCGGATCATGTTGCGATAGCCTAGCGGCCGGAACTGGTTAAAGCGATGAGTGTGTGGGAGAGACCCGGGTTCGAGGCCGGGCTCCCACAATTATTTTTAAACATTTTTCTGTTAATATTTAATTAATAAAAATCAAACCTTTTAATATTATATTATTATATAAATGGGTTTTAACCCGGAAAACAACCCGTAGGCTCGGGTTTGAATTATTAGCTTATTTTTATAAATTATACCCGCCTTTATAATTTATACATTATTATTATTATCAAGTAAAAATGATATGTTTATATTATTTTAAGCCATAAATTTGTATAAAGTAATATGTTTATATTATTTTCAAACCGTGACTCGTATTATTAAATAATATATAAACATATATTATTTCGTATCGTTCTACAACCTCGTATAACAATTGAAACTAAATAATAATATAATTAGTTATATTATTAACTCGCATTGCTACGTTCATAAAAATAATATATTTATTATTTTGTACCACAAATGAGTAATTAGAATATCCTTTCGAATCTAAAAATAATATATTAAATTATATTATTTTCCTAATTTTTGTGAATGACAAAACACTCGATTATATTTATTATTATTTTTGTCATTTGTCGCGTAACGTATATATATATATATATATATATATATATATATATATATATATATATATATATATCTTAATTATAAATTAAGGAATTCCTATCCCCGTGGACACGTTCGTTTACTCTTGAATATTAGAGCGTTTCTTTAAGACGTTCCTTCCGTGTCACAGTCACATTTCCCATTTTCTTTTATCCCTAATTTATGTGTTTATAATGTTAGGGCATTCGTAAGTCTTTTGAGACTTACACACGTGGCTCCAACTTTTCCCTTGTGTGATTCAAATCCTTACTCAAGCTCAGGTGAGTTTTCACGGCCCCTTTTTACTGCTTTTAAACTGGGGGAGAAAACATGATACAACTCTTTTGATTTTTGTACTTCATTTTATATCAATTGTTATGACTATGCGTAAACTCTATCATGAAAGTCCTCACATCGAACCGTTTAAATATGAATATAGCGAGGTATGTTGGGTAGTACTACTGGGTTTGACAAACCTCACACGCGTTAGTCGCGCTAACACGATTGGATATCGAACGGGTGCAATATTGACCTAAACGTGCACCGTGGTTGATAGACCTGGTGGGAGGCAATACAAACAGTCAGTTTACGGTTGCGAGCGTAATAGCAAACAATGAACATGGGTTAGCTACTCATTTGGTATTTATGTTGATTGTACAATAAATCTGGTAAACGTTTATTTATATATTGAAACCTGTGAACTCATCAACCTCGTGTTGACACTTTTTCTTATATGTTTTCTCAGGACGCTAAGCTAAGACACAGGTGCACGTTAGGGCATGCATGGGATTCAACTGCTTTGCTTTGTGTCTATTTATGTTGATTGAATTATTTTAATGTACTTTGTTTGGTTGAACGTTTGGACTTTTGGACTTTGGTTTTGGGCGCGTGTATTTTGCGCATTTACTTTCTTTACGCTTCCGCATTGATACTCTGATTTAAAATGATATTTTCATTTGAGTCCCATGTAGGTAGTTTCGATACCCAGTTTGTTCAATCGAAACTAGGTAGTTTCGATACCTATTACTCAATCGAAACTAGGTAGTTTCGATACCTGTTTACTCAATCGAAACTAGGTAGTTTCGATACCTATTACTTAATCGAAACCAGGTAGTTTCGATACCTGTTTTGCTCAATCGAAACTAGGAAGTTTCGACATCTGTTCTGTTCAATCGAAACTAAGAAAGTTTCGATACCTGTTCATCAGTCCCATGGGGCAGTAAATTAGAACTATTTTATAACGAAACAATTGTTGAAAAACAAAAAAGATATTTAAACAAAAGCAATCAAATTTGTTAAGTCGGATGAACAACTTACGTATAAGACGGGTAGTTTTAACACATTAGTACCCTTGTGTGATTAGGGTACGGATAGACAAGAACTAGCACAAGTTTGTTTGCTAGGATTTCATCGAACACAAGGTGAGTTCACGGCCCCCTTTTTACTCTTTACTGTTTTGTAAACATCGGGGGAGAAACATACTTACTTGTTATGTTTTGAAAACATGAATTACGTTGCTTATACGTTTGACAATATGAACATTCTGGTTTAACTTCTTGTGAGTTTCACTAACCCCTTTTTCTAAAGTTTTTGAAATGATTTGGGGTGGAAACATACTTGTAAAAGACTTTTGTATGTAAATGAATGAACTAATGATCTGACCGTATGTGTGTATTGAGGGAAAAGTAAAGCGCTTAAAGTCCTCTGAATAAGTTAGTAACCATTAGCTATTTTAGCCCGGGATTATATGAATAGTACTATTGGGGGTGACGCCTCCGGTCATGGTTAGTCGCGCTAACCAGGGGTCCAAATGGCCGAATGACCGCATATTGTCTTACTCGCAGAAAGGCGGGGGGGAGGCACAGAATGTTGGGGTTTGGTTATGGTCTCGTACATTACATACTATTTTGTATTCCTTGCAAGCTTACAAATGGGGTCAATAGATCGGATTAGTATTCAGATTCATTGGTAATACATGCAAAAGGGTTTTGATCAGGTTAAAGTGATCAGGTTAAAGTGATCAGGTTTAATCAAAAGGGTTCTGATCAGGTTAAAGTGATCAGGTTTATACAAAGAGTTCTGATCAGGTTAAAGTGATAAAGTGATCAGGTTTAAACAAAAGGGTTCTGATCAGGTTAAAGTGATCAGGTTTAAACAAAAGAGTTCTGATCAGGTTAAAGTGATCAGGTTTATACAAAGGGTTCTGATCAGGTTAAAGTGATCAGGTTTACACAAAGGGTTCTGATCAGTTTAAAGTGATCAGGTTTAAACAAAGGGTTCTGATCAGGTTAAAGTGATCAGGTTTAAACAAAGGGTTCTGATCAGGTTAAAGTGATCAGGTTTAAACAAAAAGGTTCTGATCAGGTTAAAGTGATCAGGTTTAAACAAAAGGGTTCTGATCAGGTTAAAGTGTTCAGGTTTAAACAAAGGGTTTTGATCAGGTTAAAATGATCAGGTTTATACAAAGAGTTTTGATCAGGTTAAAATGATCAGGTTTAAACATTGGATTTATGACGGTTAAGTCATGGTAATGTTTTCAAAGAAAAACTACATATTTTATGACGGTTAAGTCATTGTAATGTTTTCAAAGAAAAACTACATATTTTATGACGGTTAAGTCATGGTAATGTTTTCAAAGGAAAACTACATATTTTATGACGGTTAAGTCATAGTAATGTTTTCAAAGGAAAACTACTTATTTTATGACGGATAATCATGGTAATGTTTTCAAAGGAAAACTACTTATTTTATGACGGTATAGTCATGGGTAATGTTTTCAAATGAAAACTACTTATTAATTATGACGGTTAAGTCATGTATAGTTTTTCAGGAAAAACTATAAGCACTGATATAACTAACTCTGTGAACTCACCAACCTTTGTGTTGACACTTTCAAGTATGTTTCTCAGGTAACCTTTAGCCATGGCGCGGTTGGAATAGGCTAGCTATGTTGGATCAATTCCTAGTAGCTGGAAGGACGTAGAATATCAAGTATCAAGTCTATCGTTGATCTAGAAGAACTTAGATCATAGTATTACTTAGTTTTAGTAATTGTATATGTAATCAAGTCTTAGAAATCACTATTACAGCTTCCGCTATCGTGTAATGAACCAATCGTTACAACCTGTATTTATTTAATAAGTAAATAAATATTGGGGGTGTGACACTAAGTAAGAATGAAGAAGCCCACTTGGAGGCACAGAAAGTGGGCATCGGCCTTTGGACGATGAGCCTTGGGGAACAATACCTACGAACGAAAGTTCCTTCAGGAAATAAGAATGAAGAAGCCCACTTGGGGGTACAGAACAGATTGTAGAAAATAATGTATGACTTAAAAAAAAGAGCACAAAGTAAATACGTATGTATTTAAAAAGAAGAAAGAAATATTTTATTATATTATGTGTATAATAAATATGTATATTTAAAGAACGTTTTTAAAGAAAACTTTAGTTATAAAGTTAAAGAAAAAGAAACACTTGAACTTACCAGCGTTAGCTGACTATTTTAGTATGCACATCTGGTAGCGAAGGAAAGAAAAAGATATGAAGCCGCGAGGGCTTAGAAGAATATGGTTGGATGGCTGTTACTGGCAAAACTGACATCCCCATTAATTAAGTTTATGTTTAAGACAATGAAAGTTTTAATTATTTCAGAATTTTGTAAAGACTTCCGCTGTTGAATTTCTATGTTATTCAATGTTTAAGAACTATGTTATGCAATGTTTGCCAACTATGAGAGGTACCCGGTTTGGGTCCTTTCAATTTGCTATGAGAGCCATACTTTGAGAGATTCAGACATTCGCCAAAATGTCTGATCTTAAACTAAGAATGGGACAAGAGAATGGGATGTCAGTCAGAGCAGCCAAGCCATGAAAGAAGAACAGTAAGGCCTTAGTATAGCAAACAGTAGAAACAGTAAAGGCCTTAGAATAGAAGGTAGTCCTAGTATAGAACATAGACATCAACTACCCTAAATTAGAAAGTAGACAAAATGTGCCTTAACGTAGAAACTTTGAACTTAAAATGCAATTGTTGCTCTGACAGTAAATGTTCAGAACCCGAGTAGTAAAGTAAATTTATAATTTCATATTGGTTTCTATAATTAGTAATTTAAATTATTCGAGGTGTTCTAGATAATTACCCATCATGATAACACGAGTATTCCTTGTTCGCATTTAGAAAACAAAATGGCTAGAAAGAGAGGTGCAAAGAGGGGAGCGGGTACTGGATGTAGGGGTAGACCCCGTATCAACCACGTCGAGAGAGAAGAAAGTAAACCCTCTGTTCATGGATCGGTTTCGATCCATACTGCTACTGAGGATGCTCTAAATAACCTTGGGGCACACGATGAAGAAGGATTAGTCTTGGAGCCAATTGTCAAGAAAGCAATAGCTGATGAAGTAGCTGCAGTTCTGAATAGCACTCTACCAGCAGCACTGACTGAGGCTCTGAAGACTATGGAGGAAGAAGGAGGAAGGGGCCTAAGGGCCGACAACAGAAACGTGATTGAAACTGAGTCTGACAGCGATGACTTCGACTATGATGAAAAGCGCGGATGTGACTACAAGTTCTTCCGGGACTGTGATCCGCCAACTTTTGACAGCAAGAAACATGTTATTGCCGCGTACTACAGGATTGATCACAGGACTGTAGTCATCAAGATGAGTGAATGTCGTGCTAACTATGCGGTAGGGTTTGTCGCGCATTTTTTTGCCTTCGAGGCACTGAGTTGGTGGGAGAATGTAAAGAAAGCTAAATCCGAAAGGGATATCGACATAATGAAGTGGGACGATCTGAAGGCGTTGATCATTCAAAAGTTATGTCCCTAGAATGAGATTGACAAGATGGAAGAAGCCTTTGTGGAACTCAAGGCTGGTAGCATACCGCATCGGCAGTTCACCTGTAAATTCAATGAGCTAACCCAGTTGGTTCCACACATGGTGAACACTGAAAAAAGGAGGATCAACTGTTATATCCAGAAGCTACCTCTGAGAGTTCGCACGATTATCAATGCCAACACCCCTAGTGACTTTGAATCTGTGGTAGCATTGAGTGGAAAGGTTTTTGATGATGTGGCCACTGAAGGCGCAACCCCCGCTGAAACTCAAAATAAGTGGTCGAACGCCACTAAGCGCTCGGGTGCGGATTGGTCTACCTCAAAGAGTAAGAATCCAAGAGTTGAAGAAAAAGTCATATGCAACAGTGTGGTAGGGCGCACCTTAAGGAGTGCAAGTATGGGATGAATTTATGTTATCGATGTGGCAAAATGGGCCACTATTCCCGTGACTGTACTAGTGTCCCCGGTTCTGCAAATTATGGGAAATGCCACAACTGACGCGAGTCAGGTCATCTCTTCAAGGACTGCCACAAACCAAGGGCGTTAAACAATGAAAAGACGAAGGAGGCTGAGAAAGGTAAAGCGAGGACAAGAGCCTATGCCCTGACACATAAAGAAGCAAGCGAAGATCCCAACGTGGTGCCGAGTACGTTTATCCTTGACCACGCCTTTGTTTCTATTCTGTTTGATTCGGGTGCTAGTAAAAGTTTTATATCATCCTCGTTCTGTAAAATACTAAAAATACAAAACCTCCAAGATAAAAAGGGCCTTTAGTGTAGAAACTGCTTTGGGCAAAAACACTAAAGTAGTAGAACTGGTAGACGACCTTACCGTAAAGATAGAGGGCCATAGATTTCCTGTCAAGTTATTTGTTATAGCCTTGGTAGGATTCGATGTAGTATTGGGAATGGATTGGCTAGCTTCCAATGAAGCCTAGTGTGCAAATGAAAGGTGATTCAGCTCAACGCTCTTGATGGCAGTGAGGTCGTGATTTACATCCCATTGACAAATGTAATCTCAATGATGAATGCATGAAAATTATATGAGGCGCGGATGAGAGGCCTACCTGGCTTATGTAATTGATAAAGATGTGAAAGTGAAAGAGTTAAACGATGTACCCATGGTGTGCCATTATCCGAAAGTGTTCCCTGAGGAATTGCCTGGATTGCAGCCTGATCAGGAGACGGAATTTCAAATTGATTTGATGCCAGGTGCCCTGCCCGTTGCTAAAGCACCTTACCAACTAGCGCCACTTGAGATGAAAGAGCTGATGGCCTAACTTGAAGAAATTTTGGAAAAGGGATTTATCAGACCTAGCATTTCACCTTGGGGTGCTCCGGTGCTATTTGTCAAGAATAAAGACGGTGCCATGAGAATGTGCATCGATTATAAAGAACTGAATAAAAGAACTGTGAAGAACAAGTACCCGCTACCCAGGATCGACGATATGTTCAACCAACCGCAAGGCGCAAAATGGTTTTCAAAGATCGACATGCGGTCGAGTTATCATCAACTGAAGGTAAGGGAGGAAGACATACCTAAGACCGCATTCCACACACGGTATGGACACTACGAGTTCGTGTAATATCCTTTGGGTTGAAAAATGCTCATGCAGCATTCATGGATATGATAAATAGAGTGTGTCAACCGATGCTAGACCGGTCAATAATAGTCTACATCGACGACATTCTCTTCTACTCTAAAAGCGAAGATGATCACGCGTGTAACCTACGAGAAGTTTTGGACACACTGAAGGAAGAGAAGTTATATACTAAGTTTTTGAAATGCGTGTTCTGGCTGAAGGAAGTACAGTTCCTAGGTCATGTGATTAACGCAGAAGGCATCATGGTAGACCCAGCAAAGATCGATGTAGGGTGGAGTTGGGAAATCCCGAGGATACCAACGGACATACGAAGTTTTCTAGGGTTGGCAGGCAACTACCAAAGGTTTATTCAGGATTTTTCAAAGATAGCCTCACCTTTACCCAAACTGAATCGCAAGGAGGTGAAATACAAATGGGGTCAGGCCCAGACAGATGCATTTGAAGAATTAAAGAAGAGATTGACCCAAGCACCAGTATTGACCCTACCCGATGGTCACGAAGACCTAGTGGTTTTTTCCAACGCTTCAGGTCAGGGTTTAGGCTGTGTGCTAATGCAACGAGGGAAGGTGACCGCATATGTATCACAGCAATTAAAAACTCACAAAGTCAACTACCCGACTCACGATCTTGAGCTCACGGCGGTTGTCTTTGCCTTAAAAATCTGGAAGCATTACCTCTACGAAGTCAAGTGCACCATCTACTCCGAACTTAAAAGATTGTAGTTCTTCTCTGAGCAAAAGGAGTTGAACATGAGACAACGGCGGTAGTTAGAACTACTGAAAGACTATGACTGTGAAATCCTTTACCATTTAGGGAAGGCGAACGTGGTAGCCGACGCCTTGAGTCGAAAGGAGACAAAAACTCCTATCGAGGTTAAGGCATATCAGTTAGTTGTGACTCCAGACCTTATGACAGAAATTGAACATGCTCAAGATGAGGATCTAAAGGAGGAAAATGTGAAACAAGAAAGAATAGTGGGTCAACAAGAGAAATTGGTGGGGTAAGGACACGGTTCGGGAGAATGTGGATACCCAAGAGTGGTGAACTTAGGGCCAAGATCCTTGACGAGGCTCACAAGTCTCGCTACTATATCCATCCCGGTACCAACAAGATGTATCATGATGTAAAGAAAGAATATTGGTGGCCCGGCATGAAGAATGATGTAACTGATTATGTGAGCAAGTGCCTTACATGTTCACAATTAAAGGCTGAGCACTAGAAACCATGTGGAAAGATTTAGACGTTATTCATTCACAAATGGAAATGGGAACACATTACCAGGGATTTCATAACCAAGCTATCGCGCACAGCTAAGGGTTATGATGCCATATGGGTAATCGTGGATCGATTGACAAAAAGTGCTCACTTCTTGCCTATACGTGAGACTTTCTCGTCTGAGAAGCTAGCAGAATTATTCATCAACGAGATTGTGACCAGACTTGGCATGCCCTTGTCGATTGTGTCGGACCGAGATACACGATTCACATCGAGATTCTGGAAGAGATTCCATGAGACGTTGGGTACTAGACTCAAGATAAGCACAGCTTACCACCCGCACACCGATGGTCAGTCCGAAAGGACCATTCAAACTCTCGAGGATATGCTCCGGGCTTGCATCATTGACTTCAATGGTAGCTAGGGGTGTAAACGAGTCAAGCCGTCTGGAGAGCTACTCGAGATCGGATCGGTAAAAAGCTCGAATGAGCCAAGCTTTAACGAGCCTGAGCCCGATCTCGAGCTTAAATTATTGCTCGTTTAGTTATCGAGCTCGAGCTTTTCCTTTTAAGATCGTTTAGGCTCGCGAGACTTAACGATCCTAGTAAAATTTTATTTTACTTTTTATATATTTAATATATTATTCAATTTAACCCCCCCCCCCCTCAAATCGAGCTCAAGCCGAGCTTTGGCTCATTTAAGGCTTCCTATAAACGAGCTCGAGCCGAGCTTTTGCTCGTTTAATCATCCTGAATGAAATCGAGCCTTAGCGAGCCGATCTCGAGCTTTATTCTCACTTCACGAGCCAAGCTCGATCCAAAAGGTATATGCTCGAACCGAGCCGAGCTCGAGCTTCAGGATAATACAACAAGCCTAGCTCGATTAGTGTCAGGCTCGGGCTCGGCTCGGCTCGTTTACACCCCTAGTGGTACCTGGGACAGTCACTTACCACTGGCGGAGTTCTCCTACAACAACAACTATCATACAACCATTGGCATGCCGCCTTATGAGATGTTGTACGGTAGGAAGTGTAGGACTCCCATCTGTTGGGGAGAAATTGGGCAGAAAGACTTCGCAAGTCTTGACGTGGTCAAAGCAACTTTCGAGAAGTTTGACCAGGTCAAACCTCGTATGAAAGCCGCAAAGGACAAACAGGAGAGACCTAGAGTTTCAAGTTGGGGATATGGTGGTGTTGAAAGTTCCCCTTGGAAAGGAATAATCCGATTCCGAAAAAGAGGAAAGTTGAGTCCGAGATTTGTCTGACCGTTTAGAGTTGTGGCACGAGTTGGGGAAGTAGTGTATCGTTTAGAACTGCCAGAAGAATTAAGTGGAATCCATTCTGCTTTTTCATGTCACACTTGCATAAGTGCTTAACAGACGAGTTGGTATATGTGCCACTCGATGACATCGAAGTAAACGGCAACCTTAACTATATCGAAGAGCCCATGGAAATTTTGGATAGAAAGAATAAACGACTACGCAACAAAGTCATTCCACTGGTAAAAGCTCAATGGAAACACCAAAAAGGATCAGAAGCCACGTGGGAGCCTGTATCAGAAATAAGGGAATTGTACCCTTGGTTATTTGACCTATAATAGGTTTCGAGGAGGAAACCTCTAATAAGAGGGTAGACTTGTAACATCTCGAAAATAAAAAGAAAGAATAAAACGAAAGACGACGGGTATCGAGAGGGAAGCGTCAAAAAGAAAATAAATAAGGAAAGAAAAACCAACGGGCTCGTAGGCCTAGGCCTCGGGCCGGGCTGAGGAGAAACAAGGAAGGTTTGATAACCCTTGTCATCCTCCATAATCCTCATTCCATCATCTTCATTATCAAAACCCTATATAGAGAGAGAGAGAGAGAAAAAGAGTAAGAAATCCATCTTTCTACCTTCATCTAGCACCAAGATTGGTTGCTGGGCACTCCAGGAGGTTGAAGAAGAAAGAATCAAGCATCAACATGTAACAAAACGCCCTCGGATCTGAGTTTCGGTTTCAAAATGGGTTTTAGGGTTTATGGGGTTTTTCTAACATAAAGGTTGGATTTTTACGCATGAAAAGTGATTTAAAGCTCAGATCTAGCTTCATGGAAGCTAGATAAATGTTTTGAATATTAAAAGTTAAGGTTTTGGATCAAAAACAGACCTGTAAATGATTTGTGTTCTTCGAGCGACACTCGAGTATCGGCCACCTGCATGTGGTGACACTCAACGAGGAGGAAGAAGAAAATGAGAATCGGCTCTCAGAGAATTGGCTCCTGAGAGTCGGCCCTCTGAGAGAATCGTCCTTCAGAGAATCGGCTCCTGAGAGTCGGGATTATGAGAGATTCGGCCCACTGATGAACACACTGAGAATCGACCCCCCTTAACTCAACACAAAGTCCTGAACGCAAGTTCAGGCGACACTTATGAGTGCATGGCGACTCTCCTTGTCGACACTCAAGTGCGGCTGGCAACTCTCCCAGCCGACAATCAAGTGAGACTGCCAACACTCTAATGACTCAACCGAATCTTGCACTAAATAACAGAATTCGCACTTTGATTTACGTGCAAATCGGTGTACACATTAGCAGTAGATAAGACATCAACTTCGGGTTGAATATCGATAGTCAGGTGAGTTCAAGAATCCCTATTTTTATGGTTTTAGGGTGGTGTGCATACTCAAGAATTAGACGTTTATAATGAATATAAATTATTACTTAAATGTTGTGTTAGATAAGAAAGATACGGTTTATACAACTGAACTTTTTGTAAGAAAGAAAGATAAGAAAAATACAGTTTATATAACCGAACGTTTTGTAAGAAAAAATGATATGAAAGATACGGTTTGTTAAACTGGACTATTTACAAGAAAGAAAGATGAAAAATAAGAATGGTTTGTTTAACTTTACGTTTTATAAACAAGATAAAGAAAGAAGAACGGTTTATCTACCTGCGAACGAAAGTTTCTTCGGGAAATAGGAATGAAGAAGCCCGCTTGGGGGCACAGAACAGATTGTAGACGTTAATGCATGACTTAAATAAAAGAGCACAAAGTAAATACGTATGTATTTAAAAAGAAGAAAGAAAGATTTTATTATATTATGTGTATAATATAATATGTATATTTAAAGAACGTTTTTAAAGAAAACTTTAGTTATAAAGTTAAAGAAAAAGTAACACTTGAACTCACCAGCGTTAGCTGACTATTTTAGTATGCATATCAGGTAGCGAAGGAAAGAAAAAGATATGAAGCCGCGAGGGCTTAGAAGAATATGGCTGGATGGCTGTTACTGGCAAAACTGACATCCCCATTAATTAAGTTTATGTTTAAGACAATGAAAGTTTTAATTATTTCAGAATTTTGTAAAGACTTCCGCTGTTGAATTTCTATGTTATTCAATGTTTAAGAACTATGTTATGCAATGTTTGCCAACTATGAGAGGTACCCGGTTTAGGTCCTGTCAATTGGACTGCTAAAAAAATGTGATGTGCTCATGCAAAATTTAAAATGCTAAAACATCACTGTTATCGGTTGATGGAAACTTGCTTGAAGATTGAACTGCACTGTTAACTAGTTGATGGAAACGCGGTTATGGAATATAAAAAAAATCAGTCATAGGTCGCGATTATGCAATGTCCAACGCCTAGAAAAATCAGTTGTGGATTGCACGTTAATCGGGTTCGGGTTACTGTTGTTCGGGTTTGAGTTTCAGTTAAAAAAAACCACCCGTACATCCACCTGTAATTTAATATATTAAATATAATATTATTAACGATTTTGAATATTGGAAGTTAACATAAACAACCATATACTGCAAGGGGAGAGGTTTATTTCAGAACATTAAATAACTGCAAGAACATAGAGAACCAATCTCAATCATTTAATATTTTTATCAATGGTCAAAAGCTTTTATGGTATTGTAGTAAATAAAGAGAATTAGTTATAGAAACAAGGTTAGTGTGGGTATTTTACCCTTAATTCATTATCTCACTCCCCTAAATAATCTTGATCTCTCTCTCTCTCTTTCATATAATTCCTTATACCACATATTATAAATATTTTGTTGCACTTCAACATTCTCTCTATTTTTTTTTACGTTTACATGTTGTAATATTCAATAGTTTATTAAATAATGTGAATTCTAACAAAAGAAAAATGATAAAATGAAAAAAAAAGTATAGGATTTTACCATTTTGGTTTTCAAGAACACAGATAGTATGTAGATTTTATACATTTCAATTCAGGTTTAACAATTATTGAACATTGTTAGACAGTTTAGATTTTTTAGAAAACCATTCTCAATTTTTTTGGTCTATGGTTTGTTTTATAGATGTAGGATAAATGATGATATGCGTAGGAAAAGTTTTGATGAGTGTATTATGAATAATTAAATGGAGAGACGACTAAGGTTTGTTTCGATGTGTACATGATAAATGTTGATATGTGTAGTTTTTTAATTATGTGTAGGATAAATGTTAATATGTGTATGATAAGTTTTGTTATGTGTAAGATAAATTCCGTTATTCGTAGGATTTATTTCATTTTGTGTAAGAGAAGTTGTCATTTGTAGAATTAATTTCAACTAATTAATTGAAAATAGTAAAGAAAAACTAATTAATTAGAAAATTGGAGAGAGAGTAACTAATTAGAGAGATAAATTAAATAGTTAGAGGGAGAAAGTTTTTGATGTTACAATTACGCCCTTTTGATTTAATTTATATTTCATAAGATTGAATAAAAATAAGTGGCTGAGATTAATTTCGTTTGTTTTCGCAAAAACCTTATTCCAAGAATGTGATGCATAATTCATTTATATTAAATGCTAAATTAACTAAATTGCTTGCATATAAAAATGAATGTTCCTTGAGAGAAATAATTATCTTTCGCAACAATCATTAAAAGAAATACAAAATAGTTACGCCTGTAAGAGTAACTTTATGGATAGATAAAGCTTCACTTTAAACTTTAAGCATCAAATTGTTATATACTCCCTTTGTTTAAAAGGTACAACTACAGATTTAATTATTTTTTTTGCTGATAAGAGGTATCTCATAAATTAAAAATATATTTATTTTGGTGTATGCTATAAAGGTAGAAAGGTAGAAAAGTAGAAAAAATACTAGCTTTATTGTAAAACTATTTTACATTTACAAAAGTCAAAAGAGAGAAAAAGAATAAGATGATATATATATATATATATATATATATATATATATATATATATATATATATATATATATATATATATATATATATATATATATTAGGTTCAGATAAAAATATTTTAATGGTAAGAATGGTGAGAAGAATTTAGGGCCATTATATTAAATTGTAGAAAAGATTTAATGGTTGAAATTAAATTATAGGAGAAAAAGTTGTTGGAAGTGTATTTTAGTCTTGGCCACTTTTGTTGACTTTTTATCAAGTTCTCGCCCTCATTTTTAAGCGTTCATAACTTTTACATACAACATTATTTTTTCAAAAAAAATACACCATAAAAACGAGCGATTTTTTATCTTTAAAACGAGTATAGTGTCGTTATAAACAAAAACGAATTTTTTTTTACGTTTTTCAGCTCATTGTGTAATTAGTCAGGTCAATGTGTAATACAAGTTCATTGTGTAATACAAATTCAATGTGTAATACAAGTTCATTGTGTAATACAAGTTCATTGTGTAATACCACGTCTGGTCATTGTGTAATACAGGTTCGTTGTGTTATATGTATTTATCATTGTGTTTTACGTTTTCCAGGTCATTGTGTAATACAAGTTCGTTGTGTAATACAAGTTCATTGTATAATACAAGTTCATTGTGTAATACCACGCCTGGTCATTGTGTAATACAAGTTCGTTGTGTAATTAGTCAGGTCATTGTGTAATTAGTCAGGTCACTGTGTAATACAAGTTCATTGTGTAATACAAGTTCATTGTGTTATACAAGTTCAATGTGTAATACAAGTTCATTGTGTTATATGTATTTATCATCGTGTTTTACATTTTCCAGCTCATTGTGTAGTTAGTCAGGTCATTGTGTAATACAAGTTCATTGTGTAATACAAGTTCATTGTGTAATACCACGTCTGGTCATTGTGTAATACAAGTTTATTGTGTAATACAAGTTCATTGTGTAATACAAGTTCATTGTGTAATTAGTCAAGTCATTGTGTAATACAAGTTCATTGTGTAATACAATTCCATTGTGTTATACAAGTCCAATGTGTAATACAAGTTCATTGTGTTATATGTATTTATCATTGTGTAGTTAGTCAGGTCATTGTGTAATACAAGTTTATCGTGTAATACAAGTTCATTGTGTAATACAAGTTTATTGTGTAATACAAGTTCATTGTGTAATACCACGTCTGGTCATTGTGTAATATCTGGTCATTATGTAATACAAGTTCATTGTGTAATTAGTCAAGTCATTGTGTAATACAAGTTCATTGTGTAATTAGTCAAGTCATTGTGTAATACAAGTTCATTGTGTAATACAAGTTTATTGCGTTATACAAGTTCAATGTGTAATACAAATTCATTGTGTTATATGTATTTATCATTGTGTTTTACGTTTTCCAGCTCATTGTATAGTTAGTCAGGTCATTGTGTAATACAAGTTCATCGTGTAATACAAGTTCATTGTGTAATACCACGTCTGGTAATTGTGTAATACAAGTTCATTGTGTAATTAGTCAAGTCATTATATAATACAAGTTCATTGTGTAATACAAGTTCATTGTGTCAAATATTTTTCATCATTGTGTTATATGTTTTCATCATTGTGTTTTACGTTTTCCAGCTCATTGTGTAATTCGCTAATTATTGTGTAATTCGCTCAAATATGTCAGCTCATTATGTAATATGCTCATTGTGTAATATCACTTCATTGTGTAATATCATGTCTGATCATTGTGTAATATCAGACCTTGTATTACACATTGACCTAGTGTATTACACATTGATCTGGTATATTACACATTAACCTGGTATATTACACATTGATCATTATACCCTCTCTTTAAAAACAATAAAATGACACATGTCAAGTTTAGAATCCTTCTTACCCTTCTTATTTTTAGAACCCTTTTTACTATAACCTAACCCTATATATATATATATATATATATATATATATATATATATATATATATATATATATATATATATATATATATATATATATATATATATATAACAGCCATAATATTATTAGAAAAAAAGTAAACACCCATAGAAGCTCACAAAATAACTAAATTTTACACTAATTAAGCCAATCAATAACATTCAACTTTGCTTTATGTTTGATTCATAAGAAACTTGTAGCCTTAGATACCACCCAATATTTTTTTAGCGCAAACCTCTTTGTTTTAGAACACTTTATCATTATGAGCTCGTCAAATACTAAAAAGAGTGACTAGAAAAATTCCGTAAATAAGTCAGATCTCCTTTTTGTTAGACTGATATTTGGGAAATCATGGATTCTTTAGTTTAAAATTGTTAAGTTAGAATAATACTAGATCAAAATAACCGAAATGCATCTTTTAATTAGAAATTTAAAAGCCTTAATAGGCTGGGCCACTTGACTAAGTGGCAAGGCCCAATAACTAAACTAAATAATCCATGAATAAAGCTAAAAGAAAACCAAATGAATGATAATCCATCAACTAAGCCCAAACAAAATCTATAACCCTTTAATTAAGCATAACATAATTTATTAAAAGTAAAAACTTTAACTAAAAACATAGTCATTATAGGGTAGGGGTATGGTGGAAACCTTTGAAGTTAAGAAAACCCTAAAAACTCTCTATGTAACATATATAACAGTTAAAAACATGTGTAATTATTTTTTTTTTTGTTAGCTTATTTAATCACTTTTGAGAAAAAAAAAATCAAAAAAGCGCCGAGTGATTTTTTTTATAATTTTTTTATAAAAACGTTGTACATGTTTACGTATGTAAAATCCTGTGTTATGTATGTAACATGTTGACGCAATGCTGACATACGATACAAAAACGTGAATTTTTGTTATTTTTTCAAGATTTTTTTTTAAAAGTACTCGACGCTTTTTTGATTTTTTTTACTTTTGGTGAGGAAAATACATATAAAAGCTACTAAAAAAATAAAAAACAAAGTTACATAAGGTTTTCACGGGTTTTCTTAAATCAAATGAGTTTCCATTTTATCATTTCCCAATCATTATACACACACATATATATATATATATATATAGATAGAGAAAGGGATAAAGAGAAAAACACAAAGTTAGGCAAAAGCCAAGAAAACTCTACTCAACCAATCACATAATTTAGATTCTTTTAAATTTTATTTTTATTTAAAGGTCATTTTTGTAAATGTCAACCTCACTGTTTTGTGAAGTTATTTAACTATTAAAATCCTAAATTTTTCTCTCCTCCATTTGTTTTACTAATTTGATTTTTTTAAATCAAATTTTTTTTCATCATTTTTCCACGTCGCATGAAGAACACCAAAGTTCATTATCTACATCTCAATTTCTTTCCAATCAATTATTGAAAAATAGTCAAAGGTGGAGGCAGCAGAGCATTTTTATGGGTTTTTTTTTCAATCACAGTGAAGAAAAATTCTTTCGATCATCAAGAAATATACCTAAAGTGATCTACAATATGCCTCGATCCAGGAAATCAACCAAATCCATCAAATTGAAAAACAAGGAGCAAGTGGCGGCTACAAAAATCCTACGACTACCTTCAAGATTACATCAAAAGGATCATACGGAGATTTGTCTAAATCGTGATTTTTTATTTGAGATACGCAACCGAGAAAGGATCGTAAATAAAAAACTGTTCGAATTAGTATGATGAACGAAGCAAAGATGACATCAATATTTCAAACGGAAAGGAACAGATTCATCAAACCTAGACATCGATGACAACAACAATGTTTCAAGTGATGTACCATCCGGAACAACTTCATATGATGTTCATCATGTTGATCTTCATTTGTTTTTCGTATTAGCTACGTATATGTAACTTGTTGATTTCTATTTCGATCTCTGAGTCCCTTTTATTTCTATTTTTCTTCTATTGAGTCTATGAGGCTAACGCCCGTTAATATTATGTTAGTGATGAAGGATACATTCGTCATTTTACTTTGTTTTTTTTTTGACAAATTCGTCATTTACTCTTCCTTTTCACCCGATATCACGTTAAGTCCCAGACATCTTAAACCCTTGATTTTGTATTTTTTGGGGGCAAACATCCTCTTCAACCTTCCTATTTCACCATCGATGATTCCTATTTCACATTAAGGCCTGGTGACTACCGGCTATCTGAGATCCCTTCCCATTTCACCATCGATGATTCCTTGATTGAAAATATCCTCGATTACACAGTCTACGGTGAAGCTGATCAGACTCCCCCGACTTTCCTTTCGTCGCCGCCCATGCCGCCGACTGATGAGACCCCGCCGGAAGTTGTAAGTTCATCGTCATGTGTTGATGTTACCACACCCAAAAAGAAGCAGTTTCTAGAAAGCAAATCTGGGTTTTGCTGTGAAAAGT
The DNA here is from genome assembly GCA_023525975.1 of Smallanthus sonchifolius. Lineage (NCBI taxonomy): Eukaryota > Viridiplantae > Streptophyta > Magnoliopsida > Asterales > Asteraceae > Smallanthus > Smallanthus sonchifolius. Next base: position 59,441,747 of record CM042033.1, on the reverse strand, counting down.
CTTTGCTTGAAGCTCTCCCTCAAGAAATCTTGGTAAGTTTCAATTTTCAATCACTTTTTTGGGTCATTTTTTATTAACTCTTTTTACTCACATGGATAGTGTTTGTGTGTGAAATTTTGCTTATCTTTACCCTTAATTTATGAACATATCAAGAGGGTGTATGGGAATGTGGTGAGAAAGTGATTATTGATTTATTGGTTTTTTTAAAAAGCCGATAAATCAAAAAAATTAGCATTTTTTTTTTTAAATCAATAAGTCAATAAATCATTCTGAAAAGCCAAGAAAATCCTGGCTTTTGGAAATGACTTATTGACTTATTAGTTTTTCAAAAAGTCAATAAGTTATTTTCAAAAACACATCCAAACACCCCCTACGATACTGTGTGGAGTGGATCATGATGATTTGAAGAGGCTTTTCATGTATCTAAATCAATATGAGAAGCCGTAAGTTGTTAATTTTTCAAATAAATTATAATTTACAACTATAAACATAAAAAAAATATGTTTAAATGTTTATTTTGAAATACAAAATGCAGGCTTTGATTGCAAAGAATTGGCATTTTGATTACATGACACCTAAGAAGATACGAGTTTTTAGATGTTCATTAAACTTGGAGGAGTTACCATGAAGTGATTCTGAAATCGAAACTCCGAATGCTCCAAAACAATTGAGAATTCATGGTTCATTTTTGTTTAATTTCAAGATCGTAGTATTCGTTGAAATTCTTGCCAAATGATTGAAATCGACTTTTTGTTTTATAAAGAGACAGCAGAATGCATCCCTGATGGTAAAATGGACAATTAACGTGTTTTCTAACAGATCCTTGACGAACGTAAGCCTCAGAGACTCAATAGCAGAAAAATAGAAACCACGGGAACTCAGAGATCGAAATTTCAAACGTAAGGACCCAACGTGTAGATTGTGGTAAACCATAGGGATGCAAATTGTAGTTTACTCTAATATTAAATAATAATTATATTAAAATAATATATTTTTAGATATCTAATGTAAATTTAATTATGAATATTTATTATATCATTAAATATATAAATTTAATATGAAATTAATAGATAGTTATAATTTCTGACATTACTTATCAATTTCAAAAACTAAATTGGTATTATGGATAGTTATTATATCATAAAAACTGATTTTACATTTTGATCAACTTTATTATTTTAGACAATTACATTAATAATTCGTTTCAATTTTTTATCTATAATTTTTTTAATTAAAATTTTGTTTACTATCGATTAAATTGTTCAATCGTATTATAACTTCTAAATCATCATTACTAATTACTATTCAATTTTTTTCATTATTCAGCTTGTGTAATACACGGATTTTCTAACCTAGACACCTAGTGTGTGTGTGTGTGTATAGGTGCCGCATGAGAAAACCACATAGTTAGGCGAAAACTAAGAAAACTGTCAAGAGCTAATCAAATAATTTATAGATTTTTTTTTAATTTATTTCTAAGTGTGTTAATATAATATTACACAAATTTATCAAAAATCATTTTACGTATTGTGTTTTACGTATACGTACTGCAATTTTTTTATTTCATGTTTACGTATACGTAACACTATGTGTTATGTATACGTAAACCAATACTTAAAATGATTTTTTGGTAAAAATGTGTAATATTACATTGATACTCTTATAAATAAATAAAATAAAAAATAATAATTATTATATGATTGGTAAAAATGTGTAATATTACATTCATACTCGAAATCCACACCTTTACAATTATTACGCTTATTATCAACGTTTTTCTTTCGTTCACATTCACGGTTGGTTCCATTGTTGAGTCTCAAAAAATTCTATCATGGAAACATGGTGTTTGACATTATAATGTTCGACCAATAGCATGATAGAAGTTGGATGGGTAAAACGGTTTTGCGTGAAGATTTAATCGACGTCGATACTCCATTACTAGTTCTACTATTTTACTAATAATGGAGCATCGACGTCAATTAAATCCTCACGCACAACCGTTTTACCCATACAACTTCCATCATTCTACTGGTACACACTAAAATATCAAACACCATGTTTCCTGATTTTTTAATACAATAAAGTAAATAACTTTTAAAATAAAAAAAATGTGGTCAGATATGATGGAGTCTCCATGGAAAATTTTTGAGACTTAACATTGGAACCAACCGTGAATGTGAACGGAAGAAAAACGTTGATAAATAAGCACTGATAAATAAATGTAAGGGTATGGATTTCAATTACGAATCAGAAGAAGACATACCGGTGTGGTTTGCACCGCAAAGAGGTGGCTCCGATGAGATTTGTTCGAGGATGTTCACAGTTGGAAAGTGTGGGTAGGGCGGTGGTCTTCTTCTCCGGCGATGGTGTTCTTCTCCGGTGGTTTCAGCATATGATACGAGAGTTATGCCGGCTCTCTGCGTCTATATATAACGGATGCAACTGTCACGTATTGGCCTACACGTGACCGTTTACTTTTATTGGGATTCACATTTGCCAAAGACAAACCGTCACGTATTGGCCTACATGTGACTGTTACCTTTATTGGGATTCACATTTTCCAGAGATGTCTGTCACCGTAATAAACATCACCGTCACGTATTAGCCTACATCACCGTCACGTGTTGGCCTAAACGTGACCATTAACCCTTTATTGGGATTCACATTTTCCAAAGAAAAATTGTCACGTATGGACCTAAACGTGGCCGTTATCCCTTTATTGCCAGAGAGATGTCTGTCACCCAAATAATATCCACAACCGTCACGGTTGGGCCTAACGGTGACGGATATTGGCCAAATATCACGTTTGAGCCAAACCTTCAACATTTTTATTATTTTTATTATTGTTATTATTAGGTGCCGTTTACAGGATAACCGTCACGTATATCCGAGATTTTTTCGTTAAAACCTAACCGTCACCGCTCAGAGCTCACCTTTCGACCTATCCGTCACCTTTTGATGTGTACGGGTCGCGTTTCATTACCGTTTAAGCGCACCTACATACATATATTGATCACAAATCGTCTTCAAATACGTTCGTATATACATATATATAGTCATATTACATACATACATGCATACATACATACATATATACAGCCATCCATCCATACATACATGTATACAGCCATCCATCAATCCATACATGCATGCATGCATACCTAAATACATACATGCATACATACATACATACATCCATAAATACATACATGCATACATACATACATACATACATACATACATATAGTCATAGTACATACATACATATAGTCATATTACATACATACAGGCATATTACGTACATACAGGCATACATACATATAGTCATATTACATACATACAGGCATACATACATACGTACATCCATACGTACATACATACATATAGTCATATTACATACATACAGGCATACATATATACATACATACATACATGCATACATACATACATACATACGTACATGCATATATACATACGTACATAAACGATAAATGTATGTATGTATGTATGTATGTATGGATGGATGCATGTATGCATGTATGTATGTATGGATGCATGTATGTATGCATGCATGCATGTGTGTATGTATGTATGTATGTATGTATGTATGTATGTATGTATGCATGTATGTATGTAATATGACTATATGTATGTACGTATGGATGCATGTATGTATGTATGCCTGTATGTATGTAATATGACTATATGTATGTATGCATGTATCTATGTAATATGACTATATGTATGTATGTATGCATGCATGTATGTATGTGATATGACTATATGTATGGATGCATGTATGTATGCATGCATGTGTGAATGTATGTATGTATGTATATATGCATGTATGTATGTATGCCTGTATGTACGTATGCCTGTATGTAATATGACTATATGTATGTACATATGGATGCATGTATGTATGTATGCATGTATGTATGTAATATGACTATATGTATGTATGTAATATGACTATATGTATGTATGTATGCATGCATGTATGTATGTAATATGACTATATGTATGTATGTATGTATGTCTGTATGCATGTAATATGACTATATGTATGTATGTATGTATGTATCTATGGATGTATGTATGTATGCATGTATGTATGTATGTATGGATGTATGTAGGTATGCATGCATGCATGTATGGCTGTATACATGTATGTATGGATGTATGTATGTAATATGACTATATTTATGTATATATACGAACGTATTTGAAGACGATTTATGATCAATATGTTTATGTAGGTGCGCATAAACGATAATGCAATGCGACCCGTACACATCAAAAGGTGAAGGGTAGGTCAAAAGGTGAGCACTGAACGGTCACCGTTAGGTCCATACGTGACCTTTGTGGATATTATTTAGGTGACATACATCTCTATCAAATATGAATCCCAATAAAGGTTAAAGGTCACGTTTAGGTCCATACGTGACCTTTATAGGAATCCCAATAAAGGTTAAAGGTCACGTTTAGGTCCATAGGTGACCTTGATGGGAATCCCATAGCGGTCACGTTTAGGTCCATACGTGACGGTTGCTTCGTATCTATTACATATAGACCTCACAACCCACAGATCCTGTCACCGCTTCCTCACACCACCACCGCAACCACCGTCCACCGCCACTGCAACCCATCACCGTCTTCCTCACACCACCGTCTTCCTCCACCACCTTCACCGCCTTTCTCACACACCACCGCAACCACCGTCTCTCTCTCTCACACCACAGCAACCACCGGAGACGAGGACCGCCGGAGAAGAAGACCGCCAGAGAAGACGACCGCCGGAGACGACTACCGCAACCAGGTAAGTAATTTTACGACCCTAAGTTTTTCGTTTTCAACCGATTAATACCTTAGATTTGTTAGATTTGCCCTTATATCTAGTGTAGGTTTATGGTGGTTTATGACAGGTTACGACGGTTTACGGTGGTTTACGGTGGTATATGTGTATATATGAGTGTTGTATATGTGTATGTATGTGTGTGTGTGTATGTGTGGTATATGTGTATATATGTGTTGTATATGTGTATGTATGTGTGTGTATATGTATGTTGTATATGTGTATGTATGTGTATATATGTGTGTGTGTATATGTGTATAATAATAATAATAATATAATATTATTATAATAATAATAATAATATAATCTTATAATAATAATATAATCTTATAATAATAATAATAATATAATATTATAATAATAATAGTTATAATAATAATAATATAATCTTATAATTAATTATAAATACGGATTCATGCGCAGATATGTCTAATTCTGAGGATGAGCAGCAGGGATTTATTCTAGGGATTGACGACTACCCACACCTTCAGTTTGAGGCGGGTACTCCGGCACACCGACGGTTTATGGCTCTTAGAGGGAGGAAGGTGGAGCCCAACACCGTTTTGTCACGGGAGTGGTTTGATGAGGTTGGCGAGCTAGCGAGGGCAACAACGATTATTTGACAGGATAGCCCGTGGGATAGTCTATTTACTATGGGCTGGCCCGCACACCGAGAGCTTACCCTCGAGGTGTACAATACATTTGTGTTCCGGCCGCATGAGCCGGGATTGCTAGAGCTGGACGAGACTGATATTGTGGAGGGACGGGTGGACGCGAAGGTTAGTTTCTACATGTTCGGGGATGTGCATCGTATGTCCCTTAGACGGTTTGCTGTTGTCAGCAACCTCTATACCGAGGAGACTCGGGATCCGGTCTACACCACGGCTATCTATATGGGGGCAGATGACGCACACCGGGTCTGGTGGCCTGCGATTGGTGACCATGCGTTTCGGGCCGATAGCAGGGTCTCTCACATACGAGACCCTCTTTATCGTTAGATGCACCGGCTCATCGCCACGTCCATCACTGGATGTGGCAAGGGCACCGATAGGGTCACCGCCATAGACCTCTTCTATCTTCGGTGTCTGCTCTCACACACACCCAGCCACGTCGCTCGTGGTCTGGCGGATTACTTTACTGGTTACTATCACAGGCAGTCACGAGGGGCGTTGGTCGGCGGCAACATCCTGTCGCAGATCGCTAGACGCCTGGGATACGCTCATGCGATGGCAGATCTACCTATGGTTGCGGTTCCCCCGTGCGTGGCAGGCCGAGCCACGGCGACCGGGATGAGGATCTCCCGGAGGTTCCTTGACGGGCAGTGGCGTTTGGTGAGGAGATATGACGTGTTGCAGGCCTGGGTGCCCGAGCCGTTGAGGGACCCCAACGCACTAGCTGCGCACGAGGTCCAGATTAAGCAGTTTGAGGAGCTGGCCAGCGGGGGGGATGAGCCGGTTCAGCCGGCGGTCGAGCCGGTGCCGCCACAGCATCCTTCGCACGTGTACCACGTCGTGCGATTGCCTGCTGCCACACTAGATATGATTCAGGATACGCAGGCCCGTGTCACGCGCACCGAGGAGATGCTTCAGTGACTCATCGACCACACGGTCGCGGAGTATCTGGCCGCCGGTAGGCCGTTGTTGAGACCACCACCCCGGCGGTTAGGCCACGACGGTGCTAGCACGTCCGGTGCGGGTGAGTCCAATGCGGAGTGTGACGACGAGATGGAGGGGTAGATATATTGTTTAGATAGAGTTATACTTTTGTTTTATATGTACAAACTCATTGTATTTATCTATGTAATTTTATTTGGTTTTGTTTGTTTGGTTGTTTGTAATGGATGTATATGTTTTTGTTGTGTTTGTTTGGTTTTGTTTGTTTGGTTGTTTGTAATGGTTATATATGATGTTTATATATGTGATTTTATTTACGAGTAGTTTAACACGCGAAAAAAACTCCTAGTTTTACATCTATAACCGAAAATCAAAACAAAAACAAGTTTTATAATAAAAAAGACGTGACCGGATTTTAAAAACTATAACTACCGATTTTTATAAACTCTTAACGTGATAAAAACTAAAAAACCAAAAGATAAGTCATTATTCACTTTTTATATCTCAAACCGATAATCGAGGTGACCGGATTTTAAAAACTATAACTACCGATTTTTATAAACTCTTAACGTGATAAAAACTAAAAAACTAAATTAAAAAAAATAAGTCATTATTTACTTTTACATCTCAAAACGATAATCGAGGTGACCGGATTTTAAAAACTATAACTACCTATTTTTACAAACTCTTAACGTGATAAAAACAAAAAACTAAATTAAAAAAAATTAAGTAAGGGGTGAAGGATTGCCCTATATGTGACATATATACAACCACAACCTTAAAACCCAACTCAACCCTAAAAAAAAACCCACCAACATATCCCGACATTCTCTGGCGCGCTGATTCCAAAGTCTGGTGGATAAGGGTGACGAATTGCCCTATACGTGACATTTGGTGCCATAAACGTCACATTTAGCCCTATACGTGACGGTTAGGGCAGGTGTAGTTCAAAAAGTAGACGGTGTCTCTAAAATTTTCCTTTTTTAAAAATCTAGTGTCCAATAACTTTGAAAAAAAAATCCCAACTCTGTCCCTGGAAGAAAGGGGGCATTTTTGGTAATACAGGAAGAGAGAAAGAGGGGAGGGTCCGTGAGTATGGCGGCGGCCGGAAAAAGGGGAGGTTTGTGGGGAGGTCCTTGGCCTCCGGTAGATTGTAGATGCTCTAAAGCTTAGCGGTGTACATGACGCGTCATCACCGAGGGGCCGACGTGGCCATTGATGCTGTCGGCAAACACCACGCCCCTCATATCCTTTGCCGCGGAAATAGTAGCTAACGGCGTATATTAGCCGCTCAATTCACCGGCCAAAAATTTGACCGTTGGCCAAAAAAAATATAACCGTTGGTTAACGGCAAAAAAACAATTAATTTAATTATTTATATAGAAATACCCACACACATATACACAACTCTTACACTTCAAAAATTACCAAATTTTACACTCCAAAAATTCAAATTTCAAAGGTAATGGATTTTTCATGTGATGAGGAAACTACTCCTATAGTGTCGTTTTTTATACACACGATGGTATCTGCTGCATCCGCTATCCTAATCGAAAAAGGCGAAAATTCGATTTCGATGACGGGACCGGCTGCTTTGAATAGAGATCGTGAAGGAGGTAATGATCACCTAGTTGTCAATTAATTTACTGACATTCCCGTGTATAAAGAAAAGAGTTATTCATATGAATAGCTAATGATTTAGCAGAGATAACCCGTTTTTCATATTAGCGTTGGATGCGAGATGGCGACGGGGTTTTTCTACTTACAAAAAGTGCACTGCTGCACTTCATCAAATGGTCTGCGGAACCACATCGGACTGAAAATGAAATTTTGAAATAATGGGCGATGTCGGACCGACACCAGGAAGGACAACGGTCCGCTATGTAGGGGAAAGAAGTCACTCAGGAGATGCCACGTGTTGGCTGACTAGCCACCGAGATCTAACGCGTGGAGCACGGATAGCGGACCGACATTGGATCCTTAGCGGTCCGCTAGTCGCAATAATCCTTAACGGACCATTAAGATGAAGCATAGCGGTCCGCTACGTGGCCACTAAGCAAATTAAACCGCCTCAGCTAGATAGCGGACCGACACCGCATAAGATATTGGTCCGCTCTGGGTCTGAAATGTGCCTATAAATAGAAAGGCCGGGCAATTCAATTTTGAAACATCTCTACATACACAAACACCTTCCATTACACATTGTTAAGCTCTAACCTCAGTTTTCGAACCCCGGTTCGCGTAGAGAAGTCTGGTTTCCAGCTTTTCGACCCCAATACGCAAGAGATAGTTCTGAGGTAAGGTTCCGACTAGTTCCTAGTGACTTGGTTATTTCCTCTAAGCTAGGAACTTGTGATTAATCAATGTTATAATGGCTTAGGACTGGGATCCAAGTCGTTGTGCTAGCTACATTAGCAACGTAAAGATTATTTAAACAAGCAGGAAGTTAGAGGTGAGTTCTATGATGCCCCTTTTAAACGTTTTTAAATGCTTTACTTTGATACTGTATGCCATTGATTTAAATCTTGGAGCCAGTATCCATGTTATTGCAAGAGATATAAGTATGTTATCAAATGAAAGGTAACCATCCGACCCGTATGTAATTATCTAGCAAACAAAATGTTCTGTCTAAGGAAAGAGTGGTGTATAAATCCCTCCTAGACCCGTCACTTTTTCCTGAGAACATTTCTGTTGGAGGTACTACTCTGGGAAGATAACCACCTTATGATATTTAAAGAAAGAAGGGACTATGGTTTTGACACATAAAAGGTTTTAAGAGTTTTCTTGGTTTACTAGGATAAGTGATAATGAAAGGATGTCATTGGCAGTGATTGTATTGACATGGAATGTTTTGACCATAATGGTCAGTAAAGGAATGTTTTGCCATGTATGGCCAAATCCCACATAATATCTTGCAACTTATGGGCAGTGATTGCTATATCTCCAAAAGGGGATGAATTGAACGCGGACTGTTACATTCCTTCGTGGTATGTAACGGGGGACCCTTTATAAAGGTAATGGAAAGTGGTGACGACCACTTAACAGGTTCACGAACCTCAATAAGATGTAAACTGTGCAAGAATAAATGTTATGTTTGCATAAGGCTTATATGGAATGGAAAGGTGATGTTTTGAAATGTGTCATATACAAACCATTTGTACGGATTAAAGATACTTTAATTAAAACTTAGAACTCACCGGCGTAAGCTGACCCGTGTTTAAGCATGTGTGTCAGGTAAGAATGTAACTTCAAGCAGTAAGGGTAAAGAGGCTTCATGAACAAGCTATTTGGCATCCAAGTTGAAGACTGGCATTAGTATTATGATGTACTTTCTTTAGAATGTACGAAGACAAGTTTTATAAATAAATAATGTTTTAAAATTCTTCCACTGTGTATGGTTCTCTGATTACTATATGTTCATGAGTAAATCCGACAAGTGACCGGCATTTCGGGTGATCCGGGATGATGGTGTCACAAGTTGGTATTAGAGCTATAGTTTAAGAAAATTAGATACTTGTCCAAGTATATAGACTTAAACTAGGATTAAGGGACCGTAAGAATACTAGCAAAGATGCTAGTCAAGATAGCCTGATGCCAAAGATAAAAGAAAAAGTATGAGTATTTAGTAAGAACATAATATAAAAGGTATGCCAAAGATAACTAGAGCACCGAAAGTGGCATAAATAATTAATTTCGTTGTGGCCACACTTATTAATATATACAATACACTTGTGTTCTGAGCTATCAGTCTATTATGCGAATACTAAAATACTCCATATCTTTTGTAGAAAATGGTCATAGAGGAAAGGGTAAGAAAGGAGGAAAGGTTAATCCAAATACTCCTAAAAGGCAGACGCCCGAACCTGAAATAGAAAATAGGGAACATGTAGAAGTGAATGAACCGGGAGTGGAGCCACAAATTCAAAATGCAATAGATACAGTTATGGCTAAAGCCTTAGATACGGCTTTGCCTATCTTATTGGCCAGCCTAGAGGAAAGTAGAAAGAAATATAAGACAAAAGAAATTGTTAAGAATGTAGACAACAACGATCTCTACGAATACGAATCCGACGATTCTTATGAGGTGAGACCTGTGAAGAAAGGAAGAAAGAGATGCTCTTACAAAGCATTCAAAGACGGTAGTCCTCCAAAGTTTGATGGTACAAAGGACGCCACGGTCACTCACCAGTGGATCCGGGAGATCGAAGCGATGATTAAGATTAGTGAATGTAGAGACGATCAGAAGGTTAAATACGCCGCTCACTCATTCGTATCAGAAGCGTTATGTTGGTGGGAGAATCTGGTTATAGCTATAAGTAAGAAGGCTATTGACCGAATGTCTTGGGAAGAGCTGAAGAGATTGCGGATTGAGGAGTTATGTCCTGATAATGAAATAGACAAACTCGAAAGGGATTTTCTCAGGTTAGAAGCCGGTAGTATGACTCATCTTGAGTATACTAAAAAGTTCAACACGATGGTCTGTTTGGTACCTCACTTGGTGACCCCTGAAGATGTGCGCATTAACATATACGTACAAGGGTTACCATCTGAAATCCGAAGGTTAGTAAAAAATTCAGAGCTGAAAAGATTTAGATCCGCCGTACAACTTGCTTCGACTATGTACGACGAGGTATATGGTTCCCGCCCAATGGAATAAAAGAGAAAATGGTCTGAAAGTTCACAGGGCCAGAAGAAGCAGAATGATGGTGGATGGAAGAAGAAGACAACTACAAGTGGTGTCAGCACGTGTACCACCTGTGGTAAGAATCATGCCTGAGAATGCAGATTGAAATACGGCACATGTTTCAAATGTGGCAAGGAAGGCACTTGGCGTACAACTGCCCTATCAAGCCTAAATGCTTTAAATGTGGAGAGATTGGGCATAGAATGTTGGAATGCCCAACACTTAAGATAAACAACCCTGAAACTCTTACAGTGAAGGAAGGAGAAGCCTCCAAAGCTAAGAGTATGGCTTATACCCTGACAATCGAAGAGGCTAACGCATTTCTAGACGTAGTATCCAGTACGTTTCTTATTAATCACGTACCTGCTACTGTGTTATTTGATTCAGGTGCTAGTAGAAGCTTCGTATCCTTAGATTTCTGTCCGTCCTTAGCTAGACCTGTGCTAAGATTAGACGAAACCTTTGAATTCGAAACGGCTATCGAAAAAACAACGAAGGTGGAAAAAGTCATTCAATATTGTTCCATCGATCTTGAAGTACATAGATTTCCCGTTAAACTATATCCAATGATCCTCGAGGGATTTAATATAGTCTTGGGAATGGACTGGTTGGAAACAAACGACGCTCAAGTCATTTGCAACAAGAAAGCGGTCCAGATACAGACTCTTGCCGGCAATTTGATTACAATCCACGGTGATAAAATTAGATCTTCCATTAGAATCATTTCTATGATGAAAGCTATGAAGTTTTTATGAATCGAGGCAGTGAGGCCTACTTGGCATACGCTATTGATTCCAAAGTAAAAAACTAAGGAATTAAAAGACGTGCCCGTAGTCTGTGACTTTCCTGATGTATTTCCAGAGGAATTACCAAGAATACCTCCAGAAATGGAAGTGGAATTTTGAATCAACTTAGTGCCTGGTGCTAAGCCTGTAGCTAAGGCACCTTATCGATTAGCTCCATCAGAAATGAAGGAACTAATGTCACAACTGCATGAATTGTTAGACAGAGGTTTTATCAGACCGAGTATCTCGCCTTGGGGTGCTCCGGTACTGTGTGTGAAGAAGAATGATGGTAGTATGCGTATGTGCATAGACTACCGAGAGCTAAACAAGCTTACCATCAAGAATAAACACCCATTACCTAGGATTGATGACTTGTTCGATCAATTGCAATGAGAGAACTAGTTTTCTATAATTGATCTAAGATCGGGTTATCATCAGCTGGAAGTTAGAGAAGAAGATATTCCAAAGACGGCCTTCCGTACAAGATATGGACACTATGAATTCTTAGTAATGTCATTTGGTTTGACCAATGCCCCTGCTGCATTCATGGACCTCATGAATAGGGTTTGTCGATCGATGTTGGACCGATCTGTGATCGTATTCATCGATAATTTTCTAATCTACTCAAAGAACGAAGGAGATCATGTGTGCATCTCAAAGAAGTGATAGAAACACTTAGGAGAGAAAAGTTGTATGCAAAATTCTCTAAGTGTGCGTTTTGGCTTCGAGAAGTTCACTTCTTGGGTCATGTGATAAACGCAGAAGGAATTCTTGTAGATCCTTCAAAGATAGAAACGGTTGAAATGGAACCCGCCAAAGACACCTTCAGAGATACGCAGTTTCTTAGGATTGGCCGGTTACTATAGAAGATTTATCCAAGATTTCTCCAAGATTGCTTCCCCATTGACAAAACTCACAAAGAAGGAGACAGCGTTTATTTGGGGAACTGAACAAGATAATGCTTTCCAAAAACTAAAAGAGAAATTGACTCAAGCTCCGGTTTTATCTTTACCTGAAAGAACGGAAGATCTGGTAGTTTACTCTTATGCTTCATATCAGGGACTGGGTTGTGTATTAATGCAAAGAGGCAAGGTTATAGCCTATGCTTCAAGGCAACTCAAACCCCATGAAGTTAACTACCCAACCCATGATTTAGAATTAGCTGTCGTAGTATTTGTACTTAAAATATGGAGACATTATCTATACGGAGTTAAGTGCATAATCTACACTTATCATAAAAGCTTGAAGTATTTATTTGAACAAAAAGATCTGAATATGAGGCAGCGAAGGTGGTTAGAGCTGATAAAGGATTATGATTGTTAAATCCTGTACCACCCAGGAAAAGCCAATGTTGTGGTTGATGCTCTAAGCCGTAAGGAAGAGCATCCTCCTATCAGGGTGAAGTCATATAAGTTAGTTGTAACTCCTATCTTTATGACTCAACTCAAGAATGTCCAGGTAGAAGCATTGAAAACAGAAAATGTTAAGAAAGAGAGAATGACTGGACAAGAGAAATATTTAGAAGAGAATGAACACGAGTTAAAACTCAATTCTGCCGTATGTGGATACCACACGTAGGGGAATTCAGAGTTAAAGTTCTGGATGAAGCTCATAAGTCACGATATTCGATTCGTCCGGGTACTACAAAAATGTACCAAGATCTACGCCAAGATTATTGGTGGCCCAGTATGAAATTCGATATCATGAAATATGTGGCTAAATACTGCTCCCAAGTCAAAGCGAAACATCAAAAGCCTTATGGCAAATTACAGCCACTAGATATTCCAGAATGGAAGTGGGAACATATCACTATGGATTTCATAACTAAGCTACCGAAAACAGTTAAAGGTTATGATACCATATGGGTGATAGTTGATAGGCAAACTAAGAGTTCTCACTTCTTACCAATATGTGAGACTTACTCTTCTGAAAGGTTAGCTGAAGCATTCATTAAAGAAATCGTTTCAAGGCATGGAGTGCCAGTTTCAATTGTATCTAACAGAGACACACATTTCACGTCGCTTTTCTGGAAGATGTTACACGAAGAGATGGGGACGAAATTATTGATTAGCATGGCATATCATCCTCAAACGGATGGTCAAAGTGAAAGAACGATTCAAACACTTGAAGATATGTTGCGTGCTTGCATTATTGACTTTGGTGGAAGTTGGGATAGTCATCTACCTTTAGTAGAATTCTCGTATAACAACAGCTATCATTCAAGTATTGGCATGCCGCTATATGAGATGTTATACAGGAGAAGATGTAGGACTCCCATCTGTTGGGGAGAGTTTGGACGGAAAGAACTTGGAAGCAAAGAAATTTTCCAAGCAACATGTGTAAAGTTAGGCTCTAACCTCCGTTCCCGAGCCCCGGTTCGCGTAGAGAAGTTTGATTTTTAGCTTCTCGACCCCAATACGCAGACTAGTTCCTAGTGACTTGGTTATTTCCTCTAAGCTAGGAACATGTGATTAAACAATGTTATAATGGCTCAGGACTGTGATCCAAGTCATTGTGCTAGCTACATTAGCAACATAAAGATTATTTCAACAAGCAGGAAGTTAGAGGTGAGTTCTATGATGCCCCTTTTAAACGTTTTTAAATGTTTTGGGCATGATGCACGTGTTATAAATGTTTTAATTTGATACTGAATGCCATTGATTTAAATCTGGGTGACAGTATCCATGATGTTGTAAGAGATATAATTATGTTATAAAATGAAAGGTAACCACGCAACCAGTATGTAGTTATCTAGAAAACAAAATGTTCTGTCTAAGGAAAGAGTGGTGTATAAATCCCTCCTGGACCCGTCCCTCTTTCCTGGGAACATTTCTGTTGGAGGTACTACTCTTGGAAGATAACTACCTTATGATATTTAAAGAAAGAAGGGATTATGGTTTTGACACATACAAGGTTTTAAAACTTTTCTTGGTTTACCAGGATTAGTGATAATGAAAGGATTTCATTGGCAGTGATTGCATTGACATGGAATGTTTTGACCATAATGGTCAGTAAAGGAATGTTTTGCCATGTATGGCTAAATCCCACATAATATCTAGCAACTTATGGGCAATGATTTCTATATCTCCGAAAGGGGACGAATTGAATGTGGACCGTTACATTCCTTCGTGGTATGTAACGGGTGACCCTTTATAAAGGTAATGGAAAGTGGTGACGACCACTTAAGAGGTTCACGAACCTCGATAAGATGTAAGGTGTGCAAGAATAAATGATATGTTTGGATAAGGCTTATATGGAATGGAAAGGTGATGTTTTGAAATGTGTCATATACAAACCATTTGTACGGATTAAAGATACTTTGTTTAACACTTAGAACTCACCAACGTAAGCTAACCCGTGTTTAAGCATGTGTGTCAGGTAAGAATGTAGCTTCAAGCAGTAAGGGTAAAGAGGCTTCATGAGAAGGATATATGGCATCCAAGATGAAGACTAGCATTAGTATTATGATGTACTTTCTTTAGAATGTACTAAGACCAGTTTTATAAATAAATAATGTTTTAAAAGTCTTCTGCTATGTATGTTTCTATGATTACTATATGTTCATGAGTAAATCCGACAAGTGACCAGCATTCCAGGTGATCCGGGATGAGGGTGTTACAGATATGGCACACATTTTTTTGTGTCGCGGGTTCGAATAATGAAATTAGCGTTTTCAATCAATCACCGTTATTCAACCATGTTATTAGCGGAGTTTTATCTGATTCTTCATTTGAAATTGAGGGAGTAAATTAAATAGGGGTATTATCTTGTTTTTGGTATTTACCCTAAGTGGGTTGTGTTTCTAAAATCATTTTCTGCTCCTAACGGTGAAAAACGTATTAAATTTGTAAAAACTCAAGAGAGGGCAAGGAATGACATAGAACGAATATTTGGTGTGCTTAAAAAAAGTGGCATATATTAGCTGATCCAGTAAAAGCTTAGACACCAAAAAAGCTAAGGAGCGTGATGTATGGTTGTATCATATTACACAATATGATAATTGAAGATAAAGACAATGCGATTTGTACCTACGTTGAAACTGATGTTGGATAACAAAAGGTTGACGATGCCCAACAAGAAAATATCAATCAAGAAATACATGATATACAAGTGTATCTCAATCTTAAATCGGATTTAACGGATCATATTTTCATATTAGAATTGTATTTTTTAGTTATATTTTTTAATGTAATGTTTTTTAAAATTTTGTTATTTTACATTTAAAGGTAGGGCGTAAGGTTACTCCATTTAATGTTATTAGCGTAAGGTAGGGCGTAAGGCAGTAGTTTAGGGTGTAAGGTTACTCCCTCCACAGCAGAAACATGATTTTTTGCAGTTTTTGGCCTTTCCGACCGACAACCTCAATCCCCTTTAATCTTTAAGCCAAAAAACTCACCCAATAACATCTATAAATCACCCACATGTATTAACATATATATTCGTTAGTTTTTCATCCCCAAACCCGAGTACCACTACTCGTTTCTCAAGCGATAAGAGTTTAACAACAAGTTTTATCAGTTCGTTAGTTTAGGTACATAATAACCTACAACTTTAAATACATAACGACCCATACACAATTTATGTTTTACCATTCTTTCAACTTGACATATCCACATGTATAACGAGAGATCCACCCCCGCTTTCTCACATGGAGTATTTGACTCCATGCCGACCCATGAAGTATCCACACTTCATGTCCCCAGTGAAGTATTTGACTTCACTATCACCCGTGAAGTACTTGACCTCACTACCACCCGTGAAGTATCCACACTTCACGTAAACACCACCATGAAGTATCCACACTTCATGTAATCAATCAATTTACTGTTTTACCACCAACGATTGACTTTTACCATATTAGATCAATTTTAGTCTAATGTTACCACATTCTACATTTTAGTTGACTCTTGACCACATTGAGTCATTTACACCATTTAACCACATATGCATAATCAAGTTTGACTACTAACCACATAGTATAATTACACATATCTACCACATTTGCACATTCGAGTTTAACTATTAATCACATAATCTAATTGCACCTATTTACAATTATCCACAATGGTTTGACTTATACCACATTAAGTCAATTTTATATCAATTTCACCATTTATCCACAAATGGTTTGACTTATACCACGCTAAGTTAAATTACAACAAATCACCACATTCTATATTTTACTTTGACTATATACCACATTAGTCAACTACGCCACTTTTACCACATTATGTTTGACTATTTACCACATTACTCAACTACACCACTTTTACCACATTATGTTTGACTATTTACCACATTAGCCAACTACACCACTTTTACCACATTATGTTTGACTATTTACCACATTAGCCAACTACACCACTTGTACCACATTATGTTTGACTATTTACCACATTAGTCAACTACACCACTTTTACCACATTTCACACTTTAGTTTGACCATATGCCACATGGTAAAAATCAACATACAACATGTAAATAGAATTTACCACATTATGTACTTACATATAAACTACTTATCCACTACTAAGTAAGTGCAAAGCACTTACCTTTGCCAATGAAGATTCCAATTCGTCTTCCAAGCTAGCCACTCCATACCTTGATCACCTAAACAATCCACTTGTTTAATAATCTAGTAAACTTCTAATAAATCACCAATTGAAGTTTAACTCCCACCCAAGATCTTATGATCTTCACTATCATCAATCTTGGTTACTAAGCCCCATACAAGCTTTCGACCATTGATAATCCAATTCTACCCATTTTGACCCGTTAAGGATTTCACCAAATTTCCACAATTTCATCAATTCATAATTCACCAATTCAACTGAGTTTTATACTTGAAAATTTGTTTATGTTACACCATAAACACTTATTCATACTCAATTCATCATTTGAACACTTTCAATTATAAAACCCCCAAATTAGGTTCTCAAGAACCCTAATTTTTCAAATCAACAAATTGATCGAGGTTTCTTATCAAATAGTGTGTCTGTTACCACCATAGACACTTACCAACATTCAATTCATCATATAAACATCCCCAATTAGAAAACCCCTAAATCACACACAAGAACCCTAATTCTTGAATCATCAAATTGGATGTTATCATGATGTTGTCTACCACCCTTAACCTTTAATCAAGCTAGATTATTACTTTTAACAAGTTAATAATCAATTACAACACCCAAATCAGTCCCAATGCTTGACTTCAACAAAACCCACCAAGAACACTTAACATGGAGGTTCAAAGGAAGTAATTGATACTTACTTGAAATCTAGAAGATGATGAACACTCCAAATCAAGCAGATTGCACATGCTAAACATCGGTTTCTTGTTCTTGGCCCTCCTCCCCTTTTTCCTTTGTGTTTTATGAAACACACTCAAATGAGTGTGTGTATGTGCCATCCCCTCTAAACAAATCTGAGTTTTCATATTTTTACACATTTAGTCCCTACACTTTCAGTTTTGGCTCCTCCTTCCAAAACTAGGTAATTCCATCAAATAAAAGGCATCCTCAAACTTCCTTTCATTTAAAAACACCCCCTGTAATATAATGAACATATTATAAGATAAACCTAAAATTTGGTTCGTTACAAATCACACCCCCTAATTTTGGGTTTCGTCCCCGAAACCCGATCCATCAAAAGATTAGGGTAACACTCGGGTATCTATCCTCAGATTCCCGATTAGTTTCCGCCCTTATCTAAGGATCCCGTTAAACCAACACTTTGTTAATCTGCTTATGCCACAAGCGTTTCACCTAACTACCTAAGGTAGTCACCAGTTCCTCTAGATGAAACATCCACCGTCTTTCGCATCATTACCGATATGAGAAGCAACATCCACTTCTCTCGCCACAAGATGCCTGGTTTCACGACATTCAATACCACTCAACTAAGTGGTATTCGAGACCGTTCACCATTTAGTAACTCATTCAATCGAATATGAATACTCAAATGGTAGATAAGATGACACCATCTTTTAACTAATTGTAATTAGTCACCTGGTTTCCTCCGAATCGAAAAAGAAACTAACACCTCAATCCGACTCAACAGATACAGCCATACCATGTCATATCACACCTTCTTTGAACCAAAGTTCTCCGACCACTTGAAAGGGTAGGTTCCCTTTTGGTATTCGGCCTTAACCTATAGGCAAGTAAGACACTTTTAACCACATACTCGATTGTGTCTTCTTTCATCCCCAGGCACCAAAAGTTAAACTCCAAAACAAACATACAGCAATCCCACGAGACTTTTAAGCCTCAATCATCACCCCAAGAAGTTCAAGGACTTCAAGAACACCATGAAGTTTGAGGACTTCGACTCAAATTTCTAACGCTCGCTCGCGTAAAGATTCATCAGTTTCGCCTCACAGAGTTCTCTCCTTTAGTTGCTACAAAAGAGCTCACATCTGACAATGAGAATATGTGATACTCATGTCTTGTTGTATATAGACATAACCGAGTCTAATGCACGAGGCACTAAGACAACCGACAAAGCAACGGTCTTCCTATGGAATGACACGTCAAAAGCCAAACCAAATCCCCTTTAAAAAATCCAACACCCTGATTATCCCAATGACTTTAGTGTAAGTCATCCTTTGAGATTCAAAGATCTCAATCTTACAACCCCCCTTTGAAGTTCGAAGACTTCATTTTCAATCACCGGTTGTGAAATTCTAAGACTTCAAACGCCACATATGAAGTTCTATGACTTCAAACACCATATAACCCATGATTACTTCAATCATTGTCATGTCATCATATATGTCTTCAGAATTCATCGCCTCATCCAATAACGAATTTCCACAAAAGCCAAAAAGACACACCAAAATATTCCGAATAAAGGCCTCTCTATTCACGGAATTTCAGAAAACTCACGAAGATAATGAACTTGAACAACTTTGCTTCCAAGATAAAAATGACTATCATTGAAAAACGACCACCGTACTAGCATACATGGGTCTACACACCTTTCACAATGATCCACATAAACTGCATAACTTCTAATGAGCCAGAAAGTTACCTCCACAATCCCATAGTATACATAACGAAAATGATACCATTCATAGGATAACGTCCTCCTCTACCTTCATTGTTGAACAATGACTTAGACACCTGTTCAAACCCGACAAATTATGTATACATTCTTCAGTTCTTCTTTTCCTCAAGAGAACGGTTACACTTCAAGAAGAGACATTCAGGTATACAAACCTTATAAACTTCTTCACAACTGGAACATCAAGTATTCCATTGCCCCGATTGGTGTCAATGGCATAATCCATGCGTACACCAATTCATGCGCCTCATGTTTCACCGTCTCTAGGCGAGAACAGATCGACACGTCACCCTTTAGTCATACACGTCATTGGTATGGTTACTAAGTAGCCACGCAACTTTAACTAAAATCGTAGGACTCCATTTCATGTGATTGTTTCACCCACATCCTTCAATTAATAATTCACATAATTGTTAACATTATGAAATCCGCAATGATGATCACCTCCGAATCCACCATATTCACATATAATCTCATCCGACAATAAGACCAAAAGACTTCAATCCCGTCTTTATTGGTTTAGAAATGTTGACTCGACAGTCTTAAAATTTCTATTTTCTCCTCCCTTTCATTCATGTGCTTTAACTCGGGACGTTCACTTCGAATGTCTCCCGATTTTTAACCACTTTAGCCCACAATATTCGGACTAGAACACTATGGAGTAGTGTGTCCCATCATTCCATACATATGGCAACAAAAAATATTACCTCCCCAAAGGATTTCTAGCTCGGCTAGAATATTTGGCATTCTTGAAGCCACCACAAACTCCTACCCCAATAGTTTCCCGAGTTTAATCTCCTTGCATCACATAATTCTCAACTCAACCCGAGTTGTACACCACGAAGGAGAATCCACTCTATAAGTCAACCGATAGCATCGAGAAAGTCGATATGTTTCCTTCCCTCCGATACTCCAAGATGTAGGCCAGACCACACCCAGACATACGACGTGCCCACAATCTTTTGATTAATCCACCGATCTATCGTACGTGAAGAAAACTCTCATTTGCAAGATCCACATCGGCTTGTGGACAAGTTAACTCAAGAATGTCACTCAAGTTCACCCTGTTGCATTACCTCCATGCCTTTCAGCCTTTCTCTATACGGAGAACTTCTAACCGAATAATCCACCAATTTCCGGAGTCGACTCTCCACGAGTAGTACTCCATTCTCCCATCACAATGGATTGCTTCAAAGCCAATACCGATAGTGATGTATCGTTTGTTAAACAACGAATAAACTCCTACCATTTTACTCATTTGGCTCGCACACCTCGAACCCCTTATGAAAACAAGGTTTCCTTCCTCCACATAATCGACTAAGTTCGATCCTCTCGCCCTTAAGGCTTCTTGCGGTTCTTCAAAGTACCGCCTCAATGAGCTCCTATATTCCTTGAAGGAAAATTTGAATGACATTATGGAAAGTATTAGCCATCCTCCACTAAAACAATGCTTTCCATTTCTCCCGTTTATTCCAAAGTTCATCCCCATCCTCTAGGTGATACCCACCTAGACTCCTTCAAATATGAGTCTTTAAATCAACTTCTATCTACAAATTTCGCCCACTAAGTTATGATTCCCCCAGTCATCCCTGACCGTGAAGTAAAAAAGTTTGTAGGTGTACTACCTACTTATAGGCCTCTATTCATACTCTATAAAGCTCTACTTCTTCCTATATGTATATTAATTTCCCCCGCATAATCATCTATGCACAACCATATAATATATACATATACACATATAACCACCTTCACTTACTCATTGTCGGTGCTCATCATCATATGGTTATCATGAAGGTATTCGCACATGTTAAATTAAAAATCATACTGGCCAGGCATGATTGATAATGTAATATGTCCAATTACATTCACTATCTCCATATAATGAATCCCTTAACAAATTTTGGCACAATTAGTTCACATTGGACACCAATCAAAACAAAAAACACATAATCATTACTAACCTTGCCCCTTTAATCTCCGTGTCTCGGTCATGCCATAATTGGATTCTCATTTCTCCGACCATATCAAGAGCATTATAGGTTTGAGTTCGGTGTCTCGCACACCAAATTCCTCAAACCATTGCTCTGATACCAAGTTGTAACATCCAAAAATTCAACCCGATTTAAACTTTTAAAATATGCGGAAGTTAGGTCCTAAAACAAATTTTAATGCATCAACATCGTTTAAGATTTACAAACATAAGTTTGGACTTCAACACCAAAAGTAAAGAAGTTATGGATAACTACAACAATCCACAAGTTATAACACACCCAAACATGATTGTAAATTCCCCCCCATAAGATGTCTAAACAAAACAAAAACCACAACGCCATGAGAATCCAAATCCACGAGAAGTGAGACCCGAGATCACACCGAAGCTTTACCTACAATGAAATCACCCCAAAATACACCATTAGTAATGAAATACAACCCTTCGGACAAGTCCCAAGTCAAATCACCAAGAACTAATCCAAAGTCAGATTTTAATTTTAATGGCGTAAGGTTACTCCATTTAATGTTATTGGCGTAATGTAGGGTGTAAGGCAGTAGATTAGGGCGTAAGGTTACTCCCTCCCCTGTACAAACATGATTTTTTGCAGTTTTTGGCCTTTCCGACCGACAACCTTAATCCCCTTTGGTCTTTAAGCCACAAAACTCACCCAAAAAATCTATAAATCACCCACATGTATTAACATATATATTCGTTAGTTTTTCATCCCCAAACCCCAGTACCACTACTCGTTTCTCACTCGATAAGAGTTTAACAACAAGTTCTATCAGTTCGTTAGTTTAGGTACATAATAACCTAAAACTTTAAATACATAACGACCCATACACAATTTATGTTTTACCATTCTTTCAACTTGACATATCCACATGTCTAACGAGAGATCCACCTCTCGCTTTCTGACATTGAGTATTTGACTCCATGCCGACCCATGAAGTATCCACACTTTTGACTTCACTATCACCCGTGAAGTACTTGACCTCACTACCACTCGTGAAGTATCCACACTTCACGTAAACACCACCATGAAGTATCCACACTTCATGTAATCAATCAATTTACTGTTTTGCCACCAACGGTTGACTTTTACCATATTAGATCAATTTTAATCTAATGTTACCACATTCTACATTTTAGTTGACTCTTGACCACATTGAGTCATTTACACCATTTAACCACATATTCATAATCAAGTTTGACTATTAACCACATAGTCTAATTACACATATTTACCACATTTGCACATTCGAGTTTGACTATTAATCACATAGCCTAATTGCACCTATTTGTCATTATCCACAATGGTTTGACTTATACCACATTAAGTCAATTTTATATCAATTTCACCATTTATCCACAAATGGTTTGACTTATACCACGCTAAGTCAAATTACAACAAATCACCACATTCTATATTTTAGTTTTACTATATACCACATTAGTCAACTACGCCACTTTTACCACATTATGTTTGACTATTTACTACATTAGTCAACTACACCACTTTTACCACATTATATTTGACTATTTACCACATTAGCCAACTACACCACGTTTACCACATTATGTTTGACTATTTACCACGTTAGTCAACTACACCACTTTTACCACATTTCACACTTTAGTTTGACCATATGCCACATGGTAAAAATCAACATACAACATGTAAATAGAATTTACCGCATTATATACTTACATATAAACTACTTATCCACTACTAAATAAGTGCAAAGCACTTACCTTTGCCAATGAAGATTCCAATTCGTCTTCCAAGCTAGCCACTCCATACCTTGATCACCTAAACAATCCACTTGTTTAATAATCTAGTAAACTTCTAATAAATCACCAATTGAAGTTTAACTCCCACCTAAGATCTTATGATCTTCACTATCATCAATCTTGGTTACTAAGCCCCATACAAGCTTTCAACCATTGATAATCCAATTCTACCCATTTTGACCCATTAAGGATTTCACCAAATTTCCACAATTTTATCAATTCATAATTCACCAATTCAATTAAGTTTTATACTTGAAAATGTGTTTATATTACACCATAAACACTTATTCATACTCAGTTCACCATTTGAACACTTCAAATTATAAAACCCCCAAATTAGGTTCTCATAAACCCTAATTTTTCAAATCAACAAATTGATCGAGGTTTCTTATCAAATAATGTGTCTATTACCACCATAGACACTTACCAACCTTCAATTCATCATATAAACATCCCCAGTTAGAAAATCCCAAATCACCCTCAAGAACCCTAATTCTTGAATCATCAAATTGGATGTTATCGTGATGTTGTCTACCACCCTTAACCTTTAATCAAGCTAGATTATCACTTTTAACAAGTTAATAATCAATTACAACACCCAAATCAGTCCCAATACTTGATTTCAACAAAACCCACCAAGAACACTTAACATGGAGGTTCAAAGGAAGTAATTGATACTTACTTGAAATCTAGAAGATGGTGAGCACTCCAAATCAAGCAGATTGCACATGCAAAACACCAATTTCTTGTTCTTAGCCCCCCTCCCCTTTTTCCTTTGTGTTTCACGACACACACACACTCAAATGAGTGTGTGTATGTGCCATCCCCCCTAAACAAATCTGAGTTTTTAGATTTTACACATTTAGTCCCTACACTTTCAGTTTTTGCTCCTCCTTCCAAAACTAGGTAATTCCATCAATTAAAAGGCATCCTCCAACTTCCTTTTATTTAAAAACACCCATGTAATATAATGAAAATATTATTAGATAAACCCAAAATTTGGTTCGTTACAAGATCCACGATTGTTTGGATCGATTTGCAACCGATGTGTAGGTCCACCGGAAGATGGTGTTGCGGTGGAGGCGGTGGTGGTCGGAGGCTGTGGAGGTCTTTAGATCCATGATTGTTTGGATCGATTTTACCATCGATTTGCAATCTCTTTGTTTTTTATTTAATTTATACATATTAGTTTTTTTTTATTAGCAGAGTAGGGGGTTAAAAAGACAATATGAGGGGCACATGACAAGAGTTAAAAGAGGTTTTGTATGGTGTTAAAAGGACTTAAAGTATGCAAAGATTTCAAAATAAAGACATACAGTATAATTAATGAAAACAAATGACAATACTTGCAATTTGCATAATAGATAAAGGACACAATTTGTAATTTACTCAAGAATAAAATAAAAACTGAAGTAAATAAAAGAAGTAAAATGAAAGAGAAAAAATGGTTTAAATTATACATTTCATCCTTTAACAGAAATTATTTTTTTTAAAATGATTCATAATCTACTCAATTAACCACCAATACTTGTCATTTATAGTATTTAAACTTTAGAAGTGAGACACAATAACATCTTGTTGTCCCCTTAGGGACTCTAATAGAAATTATTTAATAAAAATATGAAACAATTGACAAATAATGAACATAAAAGATGTGTGGTTTGATTTTTTTAGAACTTGATACAATTACAATTACCTATATATTTGAAAACGTAAACTGTAATTTTCTCAAGAAATAAAAAAGAGAGAATATAAATTTAAAACTCTATTTTAAAAAATACATAAAAGAAATTTATTTAGGGAAAAAGTTGTGCATGGGGTTTTGGGATTAACAAAGTGACAAAAGGTACCTAACGACATAGCATCCTGCAAAGTTCTCGAATAGAGGAACCAAAAGGTAATCCATCTCTCTTTGTTTTCTTTTTAACCATTTTCCCCTTTATTTTGACTTTTTTACAATATATTCCACCTTTTGTTATTCCTTAAAAAAAATTCAAGTTCCTTTCAAAAAAAAAAAATTCAAGTTCATATTTCACAAGATTAAAGACAGAGTATTATTGAAGTATGTTAATTTATCAATAAAAATGTTATTATGTTCATTATTTGTCAATTGTACGTAACATTTTATTACTTACAAAAGATAAACATGAAACCACTTATCTCATGCGTACAAGTCTTAACATACTAGGACGGAGCATCATTTTCTTCTCTATCTCACAAGCCCCTCTTTAATTTCCTTTTAGCAAATAGTACCGTGAAACATTTCATGTCTGAATTTTGTTTATCGTTTAAAAGATTTAAAATATGACATTTTATAAAATTCTAAATATACCGTTGTGACATCCTTATTTTTATCTACGTTCTGATGTAAGTTTCGCTCGAAATGGAGGTGCACGTGATAATGTATAAGTTATCTAAACGCTTAACTCTTTAATTTTTTAAACGGTTTTACTTTCTTTTTCTAATTTTTAACGGCTTTGTTACGATTCATTTTTTTTAATTATTAGAGGGTGTTTGGGATTGCTTATTTAACTCCAAAAGTGTTTTTTTGTTAAAAGTGATTATTAGCTTATAACTTTTTAAAAAAAAAGTTTTTAAAAAAGTGTTTGAGTTAGTTTTTATAATGGAAAAAGCCAATAAGTCAATAATTTGTTTTTAAAAAATGTTTGGCTTAGATTATTCATGTAAAATGATCAAAAAGAACATTTTTATATTTAAAACCAAAATGATTAAAAAACATTCACGTAATATAATGATATATATGTATTTGTTAGAAATTGTTAGGGGTAGATTAGTAATATTTTATTGTAAAAGCCAAAAGCCATTTGAAAAGCCAGAAATTTGTAGCTTCTTAAAAAACAACTTTTTTGTTTTATCAAAAAGTTAAAACAAAATGTGCTTTTATGTTTACCAAACAATTTTTTTAGCTTATTGGCTTTTGAAAAAGCCAATAAGTCAATAAGCATTTTTTCAACGCAATCTCAAACACCCTCTTAAAGTTTTTGAAATATTACTAACTATTGTGAGTTTGCTTTAAGGTTTTGTTTTTTCTTATATAAAGTTCAGAATACGTTTCTTTTTTTGTACAATATAACTTTTATAACGGTTTCATTTTCTATTGCTTTATTTTATTAGCTTTTAAGAGCGTTAATTCTTTCACGGTTTAACGCGCCATAACACGTCTAGTCACAATTCTAGTTACGAAGCATAATAGTAATTATTGATTTGAAAATCAAAAGAATAATTATTTGACCATCAATAGTTTGACGACATAATTATCTACATACTTATTTTGAGTATAAGTTTTAAACTCCTTTTTTTCAGAATACATCATACACGAAGTAAAATTATTAAGCGTGTGTAAATTATCAAAATAAGTTTGAAACTCTTCTTTTTTTCAAAATACACCATACACGAAGTAAAATTATGAACTGTGTGTAAATTATGATTGTATTGTCATTAGGATTACAATGAGGATTATATATAATAACCATATCTACATAATACTACCTCATAATATTGCTAATTACTACATGATCTAATATTCTCTCGCAAGCTAAGGGTTGGGAGCGAGTTGTAGCTTGGAGCGTATGAACATGAATCTTTGAGTCGGCAACGCCTTTGTGAAGATGTTTGCAATCTGTCGTCCGTCGATATAAACTGTATATTGAATTTTCCTTGAGCCACCTTTTCACGAACAAAAGGAAAATCAATTTCTACATGTTTGGTCCGAGCATGAAAGACTGGATTACCTGTAAGGTAGGTTTCACTGAGATTATCACACCAAGTGTTGGAGTAAATTTTGTGTCTATCCCAACTTCTCGAATGAGAGCTTCTAGCCAGGTTAACTCTGAAACTATGTATGCTAGAGCTTTATATTTTCACTCAGTGGATGACCTGGAAACAATTTTCTATTTTTGTGCGGTCCACGAAATAAGGTTAGAACCCAAATAGATAGCAAATCCCCCATGGACCGACGATCATCCGGGCACCTAACCCGATCAACATCTGAAAAGGCTTGCATATAGGAGGTTCCTTGCTAGTGGACGTCAGTGAAGGCATGGAAAGTGGAACTGGAGTTATGGTGAAGGAGTAAACCATGATTGATGGTGCCTTTTAGATACCTGAGAATTCGTTTGACTACAGACCAGTGATTGTCTAAAGGAGCATGCATATACTTGCACACTTTGTTGACGACAAAGGTAATATCCGAACTTGAGAGAGTGACATAATGAAGCGCAACAACAAGTTGTCGATACCTGACTGGTTTAGAAAATAGAGGGTTATCCCCAAGAAATAAGACTTGTGAGGTGCTCACTTGAGAAGAGACTAATTTAGAATTTGAAAGGCAATCTCGTTGAAAGATATAGAAGATATAATTTCGTTGAGACTGCATAATATCCCGGCTTTGGCGCACAGTTTTAACGTTTAAAATTTTATAAAGATCACCAAGGTCTTTTAGTGCAAAAGTATAACTGGATTGTTTGATGAGTGTATCGACAACTTTGGTGTTGTTACCAATGACGATGATGTCATCAAAATAAACCAGAATGTACATGATTGTGTGTCTAGACTTGTATGTAAATAGAATGGGGTTAGTTTTGGATCCTGTAAAGCCTAATTCGTAAAAAGCTTGTGACATGCGATGAAACCACGCTCGTGGGCCTGTATGAAGCCATAAAATATTTGTTAAGTAAACACACATGATCCAGATATTTAGGATCAACGAATCCATGTGGCTACCGAAGGTAGACTATCTCCTTAAGGTCACCATGTAAAAAAAGACATTTTGAAGGTCTAGTTAACGAAATGGCCATTGTTTTGTAACAACAAGGGATAAAACTACTCTGATGGTGGTAGATTTGAAAGCTGGTCTAAAAGTGTGATGAAAGTTGACCTCGGTTATTGTCGAAATTCCTTTGCTACAAGGCGGGCCTGCATCGAGTGACTGCTCCATTTTGATCCTTTAACCCGTATACTCACTTGCAATCAATAATATTAGTGTTAGGAGTAAGAGGTACTAAAGACCAAGTGTCATTTTTAACAAGAGTTGAAAATTCGTCGATCATGGCTCGACGCCACTCTGGATGTTTATTTGCAATGGTAAAGGAATTGGGCTCAAGAAGAGAGAAAGTGGATGTGGAGACATGATTAGCGGAAAGGACTATAGGGAGCATGAAGTTTGGGATTTTGGCGCGAATTGGAAGGACGAGGACGTGGAGGAGGAGGAGGTGGTGTAGGAGGATGTTGTGAAGACAAGGAATTAGAGGAGGACGATAGATTTGAAAAGGTAGGAAATGGTGGATGGTTAGTTGAGAATGTGCAGGAGATGAGGGCCCAGGGTTGTCAATTAGAGGCAATGGGAATTGATGTGTCTAA
This sequence comes from Smallanthus sonchifolius, assembly GCA_023525975.1. Lineage (NCBI taxonomy): Eukaryota > Viridiplantae > Streptophyta > Magnoliopsida > Asterales > Asteraceae > Smallanthus > Smallanthus sonchifolius. Next base: position 59,412,577 of record CM042033.1, on the reverse strand, counting down.
CATGTATATAGAATTTAGAGTAAACTGCCATTTTCGTCCCTGTGGTTTGGTCAAAATTGCCACTTTCATCCAATAGTTTGTTTTTTTGTATCTGGGTCCTCGTGGTTTTAAAATATTGCCATTTTCATCCTCGTGGTTTTAAAATATTGCCACTTTCATCCAGTCAGCTAACACCGTCCGTTTTTCTCAATTAAATGAGGGGTATTTCAGTCCTTTTACATATTTGTTTTATTTCTTCATCTTTTTTACTCTCACTTTTTAATCATAGAAACAAGCGACGGAGGTGTTCCAGTGGTGGTCGTCGGAAACTGGTCAGGAAAAGAGGAAGAAGGCCAGCAGGTGGATGATTAAATTAGAGGTTAAATTGGGGATGATTAAAAAGTGAGAGTAAAAAAGATGAAAAAATAAAACAAATAAGTAAAAGGACTGAAATACCCCTCATTTAACTGAGAAAAACGGACGGTGTTAGCTGACTGGATGAAAGTGGCAATATTTTAAAACCACGAGGATGAAAATGGCAATATTTTAAAACCATGAGGACCCAGATACAAAAAAACAAACTATTGGATGAAAATGGCAATTTTGACCAAACCACAGGGACGAAAATGGCAGTTTACTCTAGAATTTAATAAAGATTTTTCACACAAAATCAATTATCGATTTAAACAATTTCACAGTTTTAAACTGAACGATAAACACCCTAAAACTCATTCCCTCCGCTTAAAACTCTCCGGTCATCATCTTTAGTATGATGAAATTGATTGATGAATTTCTTACCTACCTTTTTATAAATAAAAAAAGAAAGAAAAAAGAAAAAGTAATCCGATTTTACTTTATCCCTTTCTACACTTTCGATGCAATTTCTTTTTTCTTATTTTATCTCAATTTAACCTAACAACAGGAACACTAAATTTCTATTCTCGAACAAATCAAAAAACCAACTTTGAAATTGTATATGTGTGGTGAGTTCGTTCTTCCCTTCAAGCCTTCGTGGTGAAATCGGTTCTCTAGCCACGGTGGATGAAGAAAAACTTTTTAGCTGTGTCTATCATGTGCGAAATTTGGATGTTCAGGAATTATTTGTATGAATCCGTTCACGTATAAAAATAAAACACTTTTAATTTTACGATTAAAATACAAAGAATCAAACATATCTAGGAAAGCAAGTAAATTACAAATACGAATACAACTGAAAAATCACAAAATACAATAAAAAATTCCGATTTTGACCGAGGATCGTGTTTGACACGGAGCCCTTAAAACAAATTCCGGGTCTCTCCCCATTTTGTTTCCCAGGGTACAACGGCCTAAGCAGTATGTACTGTCGGGGACGGCTCTAGCACCCGAATTGTACCTTAAAGAAAATGATGAAGATGATCAAAGAATTGTTGGAATTCTTTAAGGAGAAACAAGGAGAGAACTCTAGAGAGATTGTATTGTTTGGTGTATTTTTCAACCAAAGAACACTTTGGTATTTATACTTAAAAATGAGTTGAAACTCCACATTCACCATCAACTCATGAGTTGAAACACTCCATTCACCATTAACCAAAACCTTTAAGTATTTGACTAAAACTTAAAAGACTTGTTAAATGGATTTTGACTAATTCAACATGGTGTTTCAACTAACAAACTTGAATAAAAAAAATAATACAAGTTTATATAATTTTATTTTCTCAAAATATTTTCCAACAATCCCCCACATGTGAAAACAAAACTCATTCATTTTCACATAGAGATCGATCCATACATACAAGTTTCTTAGATTCAATTCAACGGTTGATCTATGAAGGATAGGTAAGTGTTACCCTTTGAACCTTCCTTTGTGAAGCATACTTAGTCTCCTAGTGGTGTGTAGACACGATGTCTTTGAACATACCCCAATTTATGTAGACGAAAATATACTTCACACAACACTCTCCCTGGTCTTGCCAACCCCTCACTGTCGTGTACTATTATGGTCCTGGAACACTAGCCTGGTTCTGCGAGAGCTCTAGGATTTTTGCCCCAAAATCCATTCAAAACGTCCCTACTTCTCTCTCACATAGGTGATTCCCGCGCGAATCATTAAAAGCAATAGGTTATCTTGATTTCTACAAATCATCAACCTTTATTATGCTTATCCTCACAACACATGTCACTGATTGGAATGGACTAGGACATGCGCACGCGCAACGCCCTTTAGTTTGTTTTGGGGTACTCCCCCACAGTGACCACCCTTGGTTTCATGATTAAGTTGTCCTGTTGAACCTAGATCTTGGGATCTCCAGTCAACTAGGTTAGGTTTTCCTCATGTCCCATTTTTCCATGGGCTTTAGTCCCATTTTTCCATGGGCTTTAGTCCCATTCCTCTTGAAGACTTGTTAACTAACTCTTTGCTTAAGCCTTTCGTTAACGGGTCCACAATGTTATCTTTTGACTTCACATAGTCAATCGTGATAACACCCGTTGAGAGTAGTTTTCGTACTGTGTTATGTCTACGTCGAATATGCTTTGATTTGCCATTGTACATCACGCTATGGGCTCTACCAATCGTTGATTGACTGTCACAATGTATGCAAATAGCCGACAAAGGATTTGGCCATATTGGAATATCTTCCACAAATTGACGTAGCTATTCTGCCTCTTCCCCACATTTATCCAAAGCGATAAATTCCGATTCCATCGTGGATCTAGCTATAACTGTTTGCTTAGAAGACTTCCAAGTAATAGCCGCACCACCAAGTGTGAACACATACGCACTTGTTGATTTAGAATCTTTTATATTCGATATCCAATTCACATCACTGTATCCTTCGATTATAGCTGGATCGTGGTTATAATGGAGTCTATAGTCTCTCGTGTATCTCAAGTATCTTAGCACCCGCGTGATACTTTTCCAATGTTCCTCGCTCGGATTACTAGTATATCTACTTAGCCGGCTCACGACATAAGCTAGATCAGGTCTAGTACATGTCATAAGATACATTAGACTACCAATAATTTTTTAGTACTCTAACTGAGCAACACCCTCGCCTAAATTTTTAAATAGATGGTGGGTCGTATCAATTGGAGTTGACGCGCATCACGTGTCACCATTATTGAATGTCTCAAGAATTTTGTCCACATAGTGAGATTGACTCAAGACAAGACCATTTTGGGTTCTAGTGATTTGTACCCCAAGAATCCCTTGGAGGATTGATCATGCTCGACTAAGTTAGCCTTGGCGGAAACATCCACTAGGCTACCTTTTTTAGCCCACTTGTTGTCCTCCTCAATACGAAGACGAACAACAAGCTCATCGATGGTCATCTCCTTTCGTTTGTGTTTAAGATAATTCTTAAACTCAACCCAACTAGGAGGCAATTTTTCAATCATCGCTGCCACTTGAAATGTCTCACTAAGTGTCATTCCCTTGGCGTGGATGTCGTGAAGTATAACTTGCAACTCTTGGACTTGACTGGTCACAGTCTTGGAGTCTACCATTTTATAGTCCAAGAAAAGGGCGACAACAAATTTCTTTGTTCCCGTATCCTCCGTTTTGTACTTTTTCTCTAAAGACTCCCATAATTCTTTGGCAGTCTTTATAGATGAATACACGTTATACAACGCGTCCACCAAGACCTTTAAGACATAGTTTCGACAAAGGAATTCCGAATGCTTCCACGCATCTACTGCGCTCAAAGCTTGAGCGTCGGTCTCCCCTTCCGCGTTCACGGCGGGGGGAGCGGATTCCGTTAAGAACCTTGCAAGGTTCAAGGTGGTTAAGTAAAAGAACATCTTTTGCTACCACCTTTTAAAGTGAATACCCAAGAACTTCTCGGGTTTTTCAGCGTGATTGGCCATTGTGGTCGCTCCCACCATGGCATTTGTCAAGGGAATGGCATTAGTCAAGGGAATGGCATTAACGGCGTTAGATGGTGATGTCATTTTTCTGAAAAATAAACTGTGCTAAGTTAGATTTTCAGAAATATTAATAGTGGACGCTCCCACTAAATTAAAGTTACGCAAAACTTTTAATCCAATTTCTCGAATTAACCCACCGAAAGTGTTCTAAGTCCAACTTTTAATGGACCAAACAACGGGTTTTTCCAAGAACTTAGCATTAAAAATCCGAATTGTAACCAAATTCCCGTTTCAATAAAGTCGCTCATTTGAATAGAAACGGGAAGAAAAAAATGTTTTTTAAAACACAAACCGCGTGAATACAAAACTCGCTTGTATCACACGAGATGGTTTTGGATACACGAATAGTGTTTTAAAAAATTGTTTTAAGATTGTATGAATCCGTTCGCGTATAAAAATAAAACACTTTTAATATTACGATTACAATACAAAGAATCAAACCTATCTAGGAAAGCAAGTAAATTACAAATACGAATATAACTGAAAAATCACAAAATACAAGAACAAAATTCCGATTTTGACCGAGGATCGTGTTTGACAGAGGATCGTGTTTGACACGTGGCCCTTAAAACAAATTTCGGGTCTCTCCCCGTTTTATTTTCCAGGGTACAAAGGCCTAAGCAGTATGTACTGCCGGGGAGGACTCTAGCACCCGAATTGTACCTTAAAGAAAATGATGAAGATGATCAAAGAATTGTTGGAATTCTTTAGGGAGAAAGAAGGAAAGAACTCTAGAGAGATTGTGTTGTTTGATGCATTTTTCAACCAAGGAACACCTTGGCATTTGTACTTGAAAAAGGAGTTGAAACTCCACATTCATCATCAACTCATGAGTTGAAACACTCCATTCACCATTAACCAAAACCTTTAAGTATTTGACTAAAACTTAAGAGACATGTTAAATGGATTTTGACTAATTCAACATGGTATTTCAACTAGCAAACTTGAATAAAAAAATAATACAAGTTTATATAATTTTATTTATACAAAATATTTTCCAACATTATTTCCAACAATATTTTCCAAAATATAAGGGATATGAGTTTCATACAACTTTTAAAGTTCATACACCATATTAATTTTACTTTTTATCCAAACATCATATCATCATCATTACTTTCACATGCATTGTCACTTCATTGTTTTTACTCTATTTTAATTTTAATAAATAAATAAAGAGATAAACTACAAATCTCTTTATTTTATATTGTTTATTTGATTTATAAAGATCGTAAAGTTTGTATAGGAGTTTTTTTCTTTATTTTATATTATTCAATTAATTATCATTTTTTTTATTTAGGATTTATCATTATATACTATTTATCGTCATATAATTTTTCATTTAAAGAATACCTAAATTTAATTTATATAAAATGAAAAAAAATAAATAAATCATGTGATAGGAAACAGAAGGTAGTTATAGCAAATGTGTGACATCCATCTCTCTTCCAACACAACACTTTGAAATCACACTGCACAACCGAACACAATGTCACCATTTTATAATGACCTGGTGTTCGGGACTCTTGAGTAGCTGATGGAGTGGGTGCAAACTACAGCACACAATCTTGGATACATTGTTGTCAAACAAGGAACGAAGAAGACTGTTGACAACTTCGTCAACAAGGCTTATCTTATGTGTGATTGTGGTGGGGAATACAAGTCAGCGTCACAGTCGACAACACATTCGGGTACAAAGAAATTTGGATGTCCGTTTCAACTTATAGAAAAATATAATCATGCTTGGTCAACAACAAGTTCAGGTTGGAAAATTGAAGTTAAATGTGACGAACATAACCATGATCCAGCTATATTTTTGGAGGGGCATGCTTTTGCAAGAAGGTTGTCCAAAAAAGAGTTTGATATGGTGGAGGATATGACAAAAAAGAATATATGCTTCCACAAGATATTCTTACTCAATTAAAGAAAAATGACGATCAAAATGTCTCCACAAAACAAAACGTATACGATGCACGACAAAAAATGCGTAAGGCCTAAAGAGTTGGACGAACCCCTATGCAATCAATGTTGAAATATTTACACGCGGGTGACTACGTCTATCATATTCGTACAGAACCCGATTCCAATCAAGTACAAGATTTATTCTTCATAAATCCAATTTCAATGAAGATGTGACGTGCATTCCCCCATGTGCTCATTTTAGATCCCACGTACAAGACTAGCATGTATCACCTACCTTTGCTTCAGATTGTTGGATTAACATCAACAAACAAGACCTTTTGTATAGCTTTTGCGTTCATAGGAAATGAGAAGACCGACAATTTCAAGTGGGTGTTACACTGTCTTAGACAGACACTAGACGACTATATGCTGCCACGTGTCATAGTCACGGATAGAGATTTGGCTCTAATGGAGGCATGCCAATATGTATTTCCAGAGGCAAGCCGGATGGAGAGGTCCTGACCAGTTCGACATTGTTTCCGCTTTGGAGAAGGTAATAACAGTTCGAAATTGTTTCTGCTTTGGAGAGGTCTTGACCAGTTCCCAGGTAAAAAGATAATCACAATTGCACTGGTGAATAAAAATCATTATGTAATGGTAGAAATGCAAGGAGAGTTTCCAATGGGTTTCATACACAACTTATGGATGCTAAGGAGTAGAGGTGCACAAACCGGATTTTTTTGGGTCCGGATCCGTTAACGTTGGTTAACGACCGGACACAAGGGAATCGGTTCCGAATCAGATCCGATTTTGGGAGTGGAGAGGTATTTGGAACCGGATCTGACTAAATATCCGATTTATCCTGTTTTATCCGATTGGATCCGGATTTTTTTGTGTCCGATTTTGTCCGGTTCCATTTTGTCCGATTTTTATCCGGTCCGGATAAAACCTTGGAACCGGTTCTAGATCCGACGGATCCTAAAAAATCCGGTCCGGTTCTTTTTTATCCGGTTAGGGTCGGATCCGGTTTCGGATTATCTTTCGGATCGGATCCGGATCCGGTTTGTTTGTGCACCTCTACTAAGGAGTGAAAGAGACGCAGATGAATGAGAAAACGTATTTAAATCACGCCAAAAACTTTATAAAGATTGGATAGCAAAACTTGCTGAATATATAGTTGTAAATTAATTAATTAATTTATTTATTTGTTAGTGAAATTTTTATTATTGTTATTAATTTTCTTTTGATATTTAATTACCCATTTAAAAAAAATAGTTAACTTAAATTAAAAAAAAGAATAATAATTAACTTAAATTTAAAAAAATATATATTAAGTTTATATACAAATTGGTGTATCAAATTTATCTTTCAATAGTAGAAATTTTAATTTTTTTTTGAAATGCAAATTTTAATTAATAAACTATGATAATTTAATATGATTAAGGAATCTTTTTGACTAAACAATTTTTTATTCATGATTATGATTGATTATCGTGAGTAAAAATAAATATAAGATGTTAGGCATTAGTCACATCAAATGATATTAAATGCTTAAATGTAAGGCGTATAAAATCATGGTTCATAATTTTTAATAGTGTAAGTTTCAGGATCAAAAAATACATTAAACAGTAATAACATAAACAATATTCTTATTCGACTTATATTAAAAACTTAAAACAATTTTATAATCCTTCAAATTTTAATATTTTTAAGTTAGATTTACGGAATTCATGCTACTTTATTTTGTTGTTTTATACGTTACTTAATTTCAGGCCGCAAATAGTTTATGATTCTTAATTTATTGGATATTTATTATTGTATATTTAGCTTAATAATTATCTAAATGTCTGGAATTCTTAGTTATTAAAATTCCATTATTTATTATGGATTTGTATAATTCCAAATGTTACAAGATTTAATTTCTATAATTATTATTAGTTTTTGATAATAGCAAATTCACACACTCACTAATTTATTCATAAATTATACCACTTTGCCTACAATGAAACTTGAACCCTCATCACTTGGGAAGGAACCCTCACACGCCCACCAACTCACACACACACACACTCTCTAAATCTATTTTTAAATTTACATCACGTGTCCACAACGGGACTAGAACCTACAACATCTTGTTAATGAGACATCATTCAACACATGGGTACCATTGGACTAAATCTCCTTTGTTACCAACCTCTTGTGAATGGCCCTGCATGCTCCTTGTTTCGTCTTTTAACTGCTTGTTAACTATTGTTGACCTTGGTTGACTTCTTGGGGGTCAAAGTTTCGGGTTTGCTTCATCCAAAACCTTGATTTCTTGATGTTTTTGAGTAGTTTTTGATGTGTTTCTTTTGGAATACCGATTAACCTGCAATTATGAAATATTAACGTTTTAAGTATCAGTTGCAAGATTTTTGTTCAATTAGTACTATAATATGGGGATTATTATGCATGCAAAACATGTATAAATTAGGGCATATCGGTAGGTAACGATTACCGATTGTGTCAACTACACAATTCTCGGTTTGGGGGGCAAGACGAGTAATGTCAAGCTTGGATACGTTTCCCCCAACTACGCCCACTTAATACAACCCTAAGTAAAATTTGCCCTTCAATTGCAACTGTAGAACCGGCCTAAATAACTCAGATATCGCGGATGTACCTTCAACCGAAACCATAGGCCACTAACACCGGAGGTTCGGATAAATCAGTTGAAGTGTCACAATTTACGGTGGCGTAGAAATATCGATTTTAATTTGAGATTTGCTATAATGTTTTAAATTTCCGTATAAGGGTCAAAACATTTTGGACGACTAGAAGCATGAGTCAAGTCGTGCAATTTAGTAAAACCAATTTTACTTTATTAGTTCGTGAAACACCTTTCAACACTTGACAGGTCCAATTTTAATATCTTATTTAATCTAAATTGGTCGTTAATCGCAAATCAAATTTTAAACTAATTAACTCTTTACTTAATTTATATTAGTTTTAAATAAAACAATAAAAATTTAAAACTCGTTTTACTTTTAAATAAAAAAACACTTTTTATTTAAATCACCTTTCCAAGAAATCTTTAAACGTTTTAATTTTTTTCGTCGTTTTATGATTGTGTCAAAACGTTTTATAAAAGTTTTGTGGTTTAATTATCATCCTAAATAATTTTAACAACTACAAACAAATAAAACAAATAAATCGAGCCACTAGTAAAATTCGTTCGGTTTCGTTCGAGCCATCAAATGAAAACCGAACCGGTCTAAGGGGCAAACAAAAATCAACCATTCTTGTCGTCTCCCACTTAGTCCAAGATCTCTATTTTCGTGTCCCGGTCTTCTCCGTATTCGGTGTTCAAATCTTTGTCTCGTTCAATTTACAATTTATTTACATTTACAATAACTAATAAATAAAATAAACATAACTATTATATCGGGTTCCATATATCCCTTAGAAATACAAAGATAATAAAATCCAAAAATACACAACCACGAAACACTAGTGCTCGATTTAATAACACAATCACCCATAAACGAAAAAGGTTCGATCTTTTTTTTCAAACAAAAGTTTTGACAAATAAAATGAAGATCTAATAAAAGCAATTATGTCTAAACGTGCGTAAAGGTGGCTCTGATACCACTGTTGGGAATCCTTGTACCAGCTGTAACTTTTAAAACAGTTTTAATTAATCAAATTAAATAAGAAATTAAATCTAACCATAGCAGGTTAAAGATTATACCTGTGACGATTCCCGGAAGATTCACACTTTGGAACAACGAACGTCTCGCTAGTGACCTGTTCACAAAAACACGCAAAACCATAACCTATCACACGGGATTTGCGCAAAAACCGACCATACTACAAAATTCGGTTCGTCGCGGTGGAGTATGGTAGCTCGGCAGAACACGACAACGGAGGACATCGGTGGCGTGCAGCTGGTGGTAGTTGAGGCTGGTCACGGCGGTGCGGCGATGGTGGTATCCGGCAGGCTGGTCGGCAGAAAGGGGGTGGCCGGCCAGTTTGGTCTGCGCAAAAAGGGAGGAGGCCAAGAGTGTATTAGGGTTTGAGTTAATGATGTATTTATAGTTTCCACAATTACAAATCACATCCATCGGGAATTAACTGCTAACCCCCTGGTAATTAATTGTTAATTACTTTTAAATCCTCGACTTTACTAATTACAAATAATTAGTAAATCTCAACTGATTAACGTTAACTCTTAAACGTTCAAACCTTTCGTCTTTTAACTATTTCTCTAAATAATTAATCACCAAATAAACCGATAAATATTTCACTAAATATTTATCCTATCCGCGTTTCATGAATTACAACGTTTACGACTAAACATTATTAATTGCTCGTTGTCCAAAGTGTAACTCTTTAGATCTACCTCGATAGTAACGTTGATATTATCGATAATCGGACATCCAATATCCAACAATAATGTCACTTGAATAATAGATAGAAATATAACATAGAAGAAAAAAGAGTTGAATACGGTTTTAGTCACTGAGTTTAACCAAGATAACCATTTTAGTCCAAAAGTTTTAAAACATCGATTTCAGTCCAATAATATCACCTTTTGTTTCATTGGCATACAACCCACTAACCTCCATCTAATTTTTCTGTTAAGTTATCGTGAAAAGACCAAATTACCCTTAATTTAATTATGTAACTTATTAACATGTTTAATAGTTGGAGGATCATTTGTGTAATTTATTTAAAATAATTAAACTAATACAACAAAATACATTATATACAAATTTTATATACATGCTCAGCTCTAGCACCCCCACACCACCGCCACAATCTTTATCACCATACCACCACCGCCATCTCCATCGTTGTTCTCTCTCTAACGCTAGATCTACCACTACCCTCCGTTAGTCATTTGCTAGACCACCACCGCTGAACACCACCTTCGTCGGGCCAGACCGCCACCGCTGAGAACTACCTCCGCCTCTCTCTACTACCATTCATTCCCATCTCTCTACTATCTCTCTCCATCACAAGAACACATCCTCTACTACTGCCACCATTGATTTGATCAAATCTGGGTTGATGGGAGCAATGGGCCAAACTAGTGATTGTACGATTGAGAACCATATTTGGAATCGAACGGGTGGGATTTGGGAGCGATGATGGCCTCCACTGAATTTTTTTCTCTCGGTTGTTTGAAACAAGAATGTGGGTAGATAGGAGTTAGGGTTTTAAGGGGGTGGTTGTCTGTGATGGTGGCTGCTGGAGCAAGCATGTGGTGGTGGTTGTTGATTAGGGCAAACTTCGACGATGAAAGAGAGGGGGGACGAAGGCTTGGGGTGTTGGGTTTTTCTCCAGTGGTGATCAGTTATATTAGTTATCAAAACGGTTGATAAGTAATTTTAGATTAATAATAACTATTTAGTAATTATTAAAACGCAGCGGAACGAAACCGATCCAACACAAAATAAAACCCGACAGGATCTGGGTTACGAAACATACGAATACGAAATAAATTAAATCTAACTACCAGTGAGATAGATATACCTCGGTTAATGATTAATTGGTTGAGACACCTAGGTACAACGAACCGATGCTAGATCACGAACCGACAACGCGAGAACGGGCGGCGCCGGTCGACGGCGGCTTGAAGCTGCTGGAATTGCAAAGGCTCCTGCCTTTGCTCCTTAATCACAAGCAACTTCGGAAATCGGCAAAGAAGTCAATCACTTCTTTGTTTTGCGGCTTGAATTGGTATTGACCGGAAAAGGTACCCAAGAAGTAAACGCTTCTTGTTTTTTTTTTTTGCTTCTTATTTTTCGGCTAGCTCCTCTCTATTAGAAACTATTATGAGATTATAATTATAAACCCTAGTAATTGTTTTCGGGCCCAAAATCCAATATGAGATGCAAAAGCCTATATCTATTTAATTGTTTTAATGAAAGATTAAAACAATATATAATTATTATTTATAAACATGTATAAATAATAAATCCCGTGTAACAAATATATATATATATATATATATATATATATAATATATCGTCTCGTCTACAGTTCGTAATTACCAGTTAAGCGGGTTAAGTGGATTTAATGTTCGTTGCCCAAGATGGCGTGAGGAGTTTACTAGGAGTTGGCAGCGATGGATTCGAATTGGGGTGCTTCACCGGAGTTGACAGCCCCCTTGTCCCAGCGATGGATGGATCTGACCTTCAATTTGGAATGAAGATGGAGCTTTTATTTTGTTTTGGTTTAAAGATTTGTAATAATAATAATAATAATAATAATAATAATAATAACAATAATAATAATAATCTATACTATATAATAAATAAGGGTTTTAGAGTGACACTTGTCACTCTCTTATTGATCCTCATCATTTTTTTTCCGTTTCTCTCTCCTATTAATTATACAAATTTTCTTTAATTGTTTTTTATTTTTATTTTTTGTTTCTCACCTCTCTCTCCTATTAAATAATAATGAAGTTTTATAATTATTTTTATAAACTTTTTTCATTTGAAAAAAATAAGATTGTTTATAAAACATTTTTAGAAATTGAACATTTCTTTCATTTTTTTATAAAACATTTTTAAAAAATAACTATATAACGTTTCTAAAATTTGTATTAAAAAACTTTGTAATATATCATAAATATGTAATATATAAATTTGTATTACTAAATGTATAACGTTGTATTTATTTAATCCGTGTAATACACAGGGTTTATAACCTAGTAATAATAATAATAAAGGTTTTGTAGTAACCATTTTAGTGCAGGGTATTTTCGTCTTTTTATCATAATTTAACAGTTTTAATTGGATAAAGGTTAGTGGATTGGATAAAAATTAGACAAATGCTGAAACTTTTGGATGTAAACCGTAATTTTTAAACTTTTTGATTAAAATGCTTATTTTAGTCCAACCACAACTGCTAAAACCGTATTTAACTCGAGAAAAAAAACTATTTCTTACGCCAATGGCTATACCTATTGTCATAGGCGGACCTAGTAAGGGAGTATGGGGGCAGCCGCCCTCCATGAAAAAAAAATTTAGTGTAAAATATGTACAAAAATCCCGACCGCCTCCCATAAAATTTTAAAATAGCCTCCTGATTGCCCATCAATGGAAAAAAATTAGTGTTATATATATGTTATATATCATTACTCAACCGACCCATAAAAAAATTTTCTGCGTGCGCCACTGCCTATTGTCAACCCAACTAGTTCCTTGCGCTTGCAAAGGAGCGTGAAGTACTCTTTGTGAAGTTAAAGCCGTTCATAAAGAGAATAAAGATGAAGGTTTAGTTCAAGAAGAGGATGGAGAAATATATGGAAGGGGTTACGAGTGACATGAAATTAGGTCGATGGGTTTCAGACAGATAATAAAGAACCTATAAATAGGTTGCTACAGAAACCATCCCAAATAATGTGAAAATATTAAACGAAGTAAATGTGACTTGAAACCAAAGAGCCCTATATCTAAAGAATCAATTTCTATGGACTTGATGATTTTTTTTTGTTTTAAATGTGATTTTAATTAATGTTGGTGTTTGATTTATTATTATAACTAGATTAGAAACCCCATATATTACACGAGTTGAATAAATGTAATGTTATATACTTAGTAACAAAAATTTATATATTACATAGTTTTTTTAATACAAATTCTAGAAACGTTATATAATTATTTTTAAGAAATATTTTATAAAAAGAATGAAAAAATATTCAATTTATAAAAATATTTTTATGAACAAAACTAATTTTTTTAAACTAAAAAACGTTTTATAAAAATAATTATAGAATTCATTATTATATAATAGGAGAGAGACGTAAAACAAAAAATTATAAAAATAATTAAGAAAATTTGTATAATTAGTAGGAGAGAGAGACGGGAAAAAAATGTTAAGAATGTATAGAAGAGTGACAAGTGTCATATCAAAAACTTTATTTATTATATAGTATAAAAGTATAGATTAATTTTTATCAAAAGTTTCATAAAAATTATGTTCGTGTTTCTAATGTTTTTGAGTATACGAATTTTAATTTAATAAGGTAAAAATTCAAAAGAGAATAAAATAACAATTATTTTTCTTAGTAAAATGAAGTGTTAATTAAGGCCAACCGCTAAAGAGGTTGTGGTGTAGTGGTTGAGGTAAGGCCCGAAGTTCCAAGGGATCCGGGTTCGATCCCTGCCACCACCATTAATTTTCGTGGTATCGCAAATGAGGTCTAGCTCTTAGGCTGATGCACTAGGGTTTTACCCACATCGATTCAGGGTTCGAGCCTCGGCTCTCCCTCAAGCCTGGAAGGGGCCGTATTGGGTGGGGTTTTTCCTTGAAAGCTCTTCAACTCTGACGCCAAGTGGGTTCGGTTAAGACAACATATTGGCTGGAGTTGGACGAGGCTCTCTCATGTAACGGAGGGTGCGACGTCACAACATTCAATATTCGTCTTAAAAAAAAAAATTTAAGGCCAACCGGGTTTAAGTTCAATTAATCATCAACTTCACTCGTTTTGCTTTATCTTTAATATTCAATTTTGGCTTAGATACCACCTTTTACTATTTATCTATCTTTAGTTATAAGTGTAATTATTTTTTTATATATTTATAATTTTATTTCCATATATAACATAACTTATATAATTTAACTTTTTATTATCATTAAATGTATATACATATATTATTTTTACAATTCAATATTTTCATATTATATAAATATTTTCAATATGTTTTTTTAACAACACCACCTAAATTATATAGGATACAACGAGCAACACCTAATAATCCAGGATTAAACTGTCACCTCTAAGACTCGAACCCATAATATTTGGTTGTGATAAAATCGCCACTCTAACTCTTACATATTTACCACTACCCCATTTTCAGTCTGGTGAGCCTACTAAAGTCTCAATATGTGAAACTTGAGATCGAGTTTGTTAATTATAAGTTCAATTTAAGGTTAAGCTTAACTCGTTTTAAAATTTTTGATGAGTTGATTTCAAGTGAGTTAGAAGTAGTGTTTTCAGAATCGGGCCGGATAAGCAAGTCAGACCAAGAACCGGTCATATAACAATTATGTCTATTTTAATTGTTTTCGTTTGAACCGGTTGGTTACCGACCGGAACGGATTTCTGATTTTTTATCTTTCAAAATCTCATTTTGTTTATTAATTTAGTATTTCAATTTATAAATATTTATTTATTTAAATATTCATATGTTATTAAAATTACAAATCGACATCAAAACGTACATCAAACTTTTTCATATTATATATATACATACATAGATTTAATATTTATATTATTTGGTTCTACCAGTGTACCCTTAGAGCGGTCGTTTTTTTTCTTTCAATTTAGTTCGAAAAACACTGCATTAGAAGCGGTTGCTATGATAATTTACTTTATGATAAAAAGTAGACTAAATTACAATTTTTGTCCTTTATAACTATCTAAATTATGGAATGTGTTCTTTAAAAATTTGAATTTCACTCACTGCCCTTTATTTAAAAAGTTTTCTCATTTCTTGTCATTTTAATTAACTGGAGTTAATTATTTCTGTTAAGTTAAGGGTATTATTGTCTTTTAGCCTAAAGGACTATTATTATAATGTAAAGTTTACTTTATTTTTTTTCTTTTCTTTCTTTTTCTTTTATTCTTCATTTATTCTTTTTATCACTTTTATTTTATGTTTTTTTTTTAAATTTTATTAATTAATTAAACAACTTATTTATTTTATAAAGATAAATATTTTTTATTTAATTTAATTATCTTCGTTTGTTTGAATAAGTAATATATCTTTCTCACTTTTATTTTAAAGATTTATTTAAAATTTAATTAATTGATTAATCTAGTTATATGCTTTATAAAAGTAGATTTTTTTATATTTTATAATTTATTTATTTTCTTTTTTATTAAGCCATTTACTTTTATCATTTTACAATTATTATATTTCTTTATATTATTTTTATATATTAGAGAGTTAGTATGACTTTAAATTTTATTTTGTAATTGTACACTCAATCTTGAGGCTTGTTTTAAGTCGAACAAATGTTCAATGGATGCTCGCTTGTTCTATAACCTATTTTTAACCCAATAAGTTTTAAGTGAGAAATTTGTGAATTAGTGAAACGGGTTAAACTGATTCGATATCAATGTGTTATGTATATTGGTTAACATATAACTAAGTCTCAAATTAAAGACAGAACCAAACGGGTGTAGTGTTGGTTTTCGGTTGCCAAGGTCGGGCATTTGGTTCATTCAAACCGAGTCTAACCTTTCTAAAATTTTACCTAAAAATGTCACGTAAAAGAAATCCGTTAGAATGGATTCTAGAGACAACTCTATGGTGGTTAAGTCGGTATTCGTAGGCTTGTAAATGAACTGAACAAGTACGAACCAACATATTCGTTTCGTTCGTTTAACTTTAACCAAATAAACGACCGAACACGAACAATTAATCGAACAAGGTTTTTTTCTTAGTGTTCGTTTGTTAAGAAAATGAGCGTGTTCAAACAAAAATAATAATTAAGAAAATTTTAAAGAAATGAAATAAAATAAAAGATATAAAAATATATATATCTTTAAAAAGTAAATAAGTTGGTTAATTTACTAATAAAATTTGAAGATTAAGAGTATGATTATAAAATAAACTTTAAACTAATACTAACTCTCTAATGTATAATAAATAGTATAAAGAAATATAACATATATAAAATAATAAAAGTAAATAAACTATAAAATTATAAAAAAACGTGTTTTTATTAAAACATATAAGTTGACTAGTTAATTAATTAAATTTTAAAGAATTTTTAAAAATAAAAGTGAGAAAGATATATTACTTATTTAAACAAACAAAAATAGATAAATTAAATAAATATATATATCTTTATAAAATAAATAAGTTGGTTAATTAATTAATAAATTTTTAAACAAAATCTATAAAATAAAAGTGATAAAAAATAAATGAAGAATAAAAGAAAAAAAATTAAGTAATTTTACATTAAAAGAATTGTTCTTTAAGGTTAAACGACAATAATGTCCTTTAATTAATATAAATATTTAACTTCAGTTAGTTAAAAATACAAGAAATTAGAGAACTTTTTAAACAAAAGATAATGAGTGAAGTCAAAATTTTAAAGAATCATCCTATAATTTATATAGTTATAAAGTACAAAAATTATAATTAAAAAAAAAGATTTGAATTTTATAAAAGTTACTTTTTATATAAAAAAGTGATGATAGTAGAAAAAGTTGAAAGAAGAAAGACCCCCCACCAACAAACATCCAAAACCTTTTCAGACACCATTTCTCTCTCTGTTCGCACGAATCCTTTCTCTTTCCCTTTCCTTTTCTCTCTTAAAATCCATTCATATCATCACACCTTTCTCCTGAAGATCTTCTGAATCTCTAAACCCTACCATGCAACCCGTGAATCTCATTCTCATCATCTTTTTTACGTGTTTTCACTTTCATCTATGCTTTTCAGGGTTACTGTCTCAGCCCGTTCAACCGCTCAAACCCCCGGATTACTCAACCCCCAACACTGTCCCCTCGTTTCCGGTCCAGACCGGTGCTCAGGCCTGCCGGCTCGATTTATCCGACGAGCTTTTCGGCGGAGTGAACGCTGCGTGTGGCCATAACCTCGATTGGAGTCGTTGCTGTCCGG
Organism: Smallanthus sonchifolius; assembly: GCA_023525975.1. NCBI lineage: Eukaryota > Viridiplantae > Streptophyta > Magnoliopsida > Asterales > Asteraceae > Smallanthus > Smallanthus sonchifolius. The sequence goes on along the minus strand of CM042033.1, from coordinate 59,395,157 downwards.
TTCTTGCGGCATGGTTATTTGCTGCACACGCTCGATCGGCGCTGGAGTTGAATTCTTCTGTATCATCTCCGGCGGAGTCCGACGTGACGCCGATGATGCCGGACGACTCTCAGAAATGTGTTAATTCGTTGCAAAGCTCGTTGCTGAAACGGAACATTCACATTCCTCAACCTAACGCGTCATGCGACGCAGTTATATGCTTCTGTGGAATCCGCCTTCACCATATCGGTTCGCTTAGCTGTCCGGCGGCGTTTAATCTCACGGCGGCCTCTCGTAACGCTACTCCTACGGCGGCGGTTAAAAATCTGGAAAAGAATTGCCGGAACTCGTCTTACGCCGGATGCACCAAATGCCTTGGAGCTCTGGAGAAGGTAAGTTTTTGTTTAAAATGACAAAAATACCCTTTATAAATAAGTTTTTCTGAAATAAGTTCAAATAACTAAAATATTTTTTTATATATTTCTTTAGTTTTTATTAAAATGATTAAATTACCTTTCATACCTTTCTTAAGCTTTTTCAAAATGATCAAAATACTCTTCGAACATTTTTTTAGTTTTTTTTAAATAATCAAAATACACTATATATTATTTTTTAAATACCCTTCTTACATTTGTTAATTTTTTTTTACAAAATAGTCAAAATACCTTTCATGCATTTCTCAAAAGTTTTTGTTCAAAATAACCAATAATACTCTACATAGTTAAACTTTTTGTACATTTCTTAAGTTTATTTAAAATTACCAAAATACTCTTTTTATATTTCTTAAGTTTTTTATAAAGTCACCAAAATACCCTACGTATATTTCTTTTTAATTTCAAATATCTAATTTGATTTTGATTTGATATTGCAGCTAAATGGGGAGGGCAAAAATGGAACAATAAAAGATGACAGGAGGAGTAAGATGTTGAATCTAGACTGTCAGCTGATGGGACTGACGTGGCTGCTAGCAAGGAACAAGACGGCGTACATACCGACGGTTTCTGCTGTATTGCGCGCCATTATGTACAGTGCGCACCCACCCCATGAGTCTAAGTGTAGCACCGACCAAGAGAACATGCCGTTGGCCGTCGATTCGTTACAGTTTGACAAATCGGAACCCTCCTCCGCCACCTCCTCGTCGTCGTCGTTGTTACCATCATCTTTTTGGTCACATGCTGCTGTTATTGTAATGACGATAATGCCCTTGCTTGTTTTTGTATAATTGCTTTTGGGTCTTTTACTTAAGTAGTGTGCGAGGCATGTTTCTTGCTACGTCTTTTGTGTACGAGAGAGGGGAAGGGGTCACGTGATGCTAGGTGACAAACTTGGTGCCGGGGAGGGGTGTTTTCGTCTTTTGATTCCACTGTGTATATCATTGGGACTTTATGACTTTTTTTTTTCTTTTTTTTTTCATTACTGATTTCAAGTTACCAAGAAAGTTTCACTTTTGGATTAAATCATTCAAGAAAATTTCATATCTTAGTTTCTTTGATATTATAATTATCTTGATAAAATATTATAATATTAAATATATTATCTTTTAGATTAATTCTTATAAGATAGTCGATAAGATTTAAATTATGAAAGTTAAACCGAGATAACTTTGTAACCATCGGGGTTGGTGACCTAATTAGAGTACATAGTTTTGGAGGTCTTGAGACTCTTACAAGAGTAAGAAATTTGCCGTTCTAAAAAAAATCGAGATAACTTTGCAAGGAGAACGTTTAGGAGAAACTAAAATACAAAATATAGCAAACCGAACTAGTCGGGTTTACTGGGTTGGATAAAGCCATTCGGTTTGACAATTTAAACGGTTTAAGCTGATTTTTTTTTTAAATTTTAAGATCATTAGTTTATATTAAATATTTAAAAATAATAAAGTTTGTTTATAAATATCATACATATGCATAATTTCATATTTTGAAAACTAAAAAGACAATAAAGGTAAACGACCGATTTAGTTTACCCGAATAGTTACAAGTTCCCAACCCTTGACGAAATCGCTAAACCCGAATTTTTTAAACCTTATACAGTTAACCGAGCCGTATGAACTTCAAACGTGCCAATTTGCTACCGTTTAGACGGTTTGATCAATTTTAACTGTTTATGAAAACCCAGTTGAGCCACCCACATTGGCGGACGTACCTCTTTCGAGGTGGGTCGGCCGACCTCCATAATTTTTTTTTTCTTTTTGTTATATTTGTGGTATTTTTTCGACCGACCCCCATTAAATTTTGACGTTGACCGTCAAGAAAAAATAATTTAAAATTTTAGATTTTATAAATAATACAATTGGCCCATTAGTTCATAACCTATTAAATCTTTTAAATAACAAAACCAAACCTTTAAGTTTTTAACCCAATAACCAACAACAATTAAAAAAAGCTTAATAAACAATTTAAACACATAAAAAACAAATCCAACTTAATACCCCTTTTAAACTTTTAAACCTACTAAAGTATTAGAAAAAAATGGGTAACTTTACACAATAATAACAAAGTTCTTCAAAATTTTCAACTGTTTCAATTTCATTTTATCACCTTAACCAACGAGACTAAAAGATCATGTCAACAAAAAAAGTCACGATTTTCCAAAAAATAATGGTAGGTAACGAGGCAAGACATTTTAATAGTGATTGGTTTGAAACTTATGCAAATTAGTTAGAGTATAATATTAAAGTTGATCAGCTATTTTGTTTGTTATGCAATTTTGGTTAGAGTATGCATTTCTAATGACGAACATCGTATTATTATTCATTTATAATTTTATTTGTTTTTATCATTTTATTATGTGACCCGACCCAGACCGAAAAAATTGATATTGAACTATTACAATCGACCCCGAAAAATCTCCGACCCCCATGAAAAAAATCACTGAGTCCGCCACTGTCCATCCATCTAAATTTTGAAAACAAAGCTTGGATTTGCAATAGTCTCTTTATTGACTAAGGTTATAGAAAACAAATAGCTTATAAGATGTTTATGTCGTAAGCAACTGTGATTACAAAAAATGTATAATATTTAGCTAAACTAATTAAAATATGAAAAAATATATATAAATTAATAATAAATCGGGTTGGCTGTTATGCATGATCAAAAAACAAGGAAGATTGAAGTAAATTAGGTATTTGAGTAACGTATGAGGATGTCGGTCTCTTTTATTTTTATGTGTTTAACAATTTGGCTTTGGTGTTCTCCAGATAACATAATCCCAGTTACATAGTTTTATAATATAATAAATAATAAAATAAGATTAAAATTATAAAAACAAGCAGAAGAATCACATTACAAACTTGGTGGTTTGCAGATGGCACATGTTTAAAGGAGAGAATCGCGGTTGAATGCTTGTCTTTTCGCCCATCCCCATGTGTCCGTATAAATAAGTTTTTAAAAACCATGGGAGAAAGTTAAAAGTTAAATACTATTCAAGAATAAAAGAGAAATTAGAAATAACTATTATATATTTACAAGCGTCTTTTTTTTAACGGCAAAGAAGCTTTATATCAACCACACATAGAAGAGTACAAAGACTAGCAAGATGCTAAAATCAAATTACATAAAAATTAAACGCCCGTAATTTAAATGCCGATTACTTTCTGCTTTTTTTTTAACGGCAACACGTATATATTATAGGATAATTGAGTTTTCCCAGGGCAACACCTAGAATATCCAGGGCAGCCTATCACAGGAAGAACCCCCCAACTGGGTAAACCCCCTGACCTGGTCACAGACCCTTTTTTTGCTGTGGCAAGGATTCAAACCCAATACCTCCACTATGAAAAGTCTTAGTGTTACCATTGCATCAAATGACCAACGGTAATTACTTTATGCTTAAACGAAAGTTGCACCATTTTTGGTATTCTAAGCTTTCCATTTTAGATATGTTTTTCACCTAAAGAAGCCAAGAGTCTTGATATTCTTCATAATATTGTTGATTGAGGGTTGTATGTTGGAAAAAAAATCTTTTTCATTATGGGCTTTTCATAAACACAAGAAAAAACATTGACGAAGATATTGTGGATCAAAGTCTTTGATTTTTCATACCGGGAGAATGCTCGGGCTGGTTCGACAACATAAAAAATTAAATTGTCGCTTAAGAGCCTCATATTGTTAATCGACAACATTGACGAAGATATTGTGAACCAATAGTTAGGCGAAAACTGAGAAAACCACTCAAAAACCAATTTTAACCAATAATATAATAATATTTATTTTTTATTTTTGTTTTATTTTTTATAAGAGTATCAATGTAATATTAAATTTTTTTTAACAAAAAATCATTTAAATATTGGCTTACGTATACGTAACCCATAGTGTTACGTATACGCAAACAGAAAACAAAAAAATTCAAAAAAATTGCGGTTATGTATACGTAACCCATAATATTACACATTGTTTTAGTGATTTTCTCGGTTTTCGTCTAACTTTGTGATTTTCTCTTGATCCCTCCCATATATATATATATATATCAAATGGCCTTTATTATTATTATTTATCTAATAAACGATCATTGATCTTAATACCCCTATATCAATTAATTGGTAACTATTTGATGGACGTAATTACCCTTAGTAGATAAAATAGGGTTTCACCTTGGGTGTATATATATATAGAGATTATTAGAAGAGACATAGCACCTTTTCAAACGAATTCGTCCCATCTCTTTCTCTCTCTAAATTCGTGGCCTATCATTCCACCTTAACCATCCTAACCGTACACCCTAAACAGGAACCCGATCATCCTCAAGAACATGACATCCTACCTCACAACGGTTACAGGCTTATCAGGTACACATGATTTATTATTCTTGTTTTCCATTAGATATTAAATAATTGATCAACATGTGGTATCAGAGTTGATGTTGATTAATCAATTCTTTTTCGTTTCCCTTATACTAGAACTAAAATCAGAAAACAAGGTCTTTTAACCTGATGAAAAATCGTTTTAACTTTCACGGTTTTCTGTTTTAAAACCGTTTCGAAATCATGTCAAAATAAATTGTTTTCATCTCCTTAATTGAGATCTATGTTTTTTTTTCGAAATCTGTAATTATAACCATTTAAAGATTTCGATTCCAGAAAGATTGAAATTAATCATTATTTTTTTTAAGACGTTCTTGATGTTCATCATAATTTTCAAAAAGATTCCTTTATTTTAGAATAAAATCAGGATTATAATATGTTTTTCCTAATTTTTGTCTAAGTTTATCTCCAACTTTTTTTTGAAATCTAAATAAATAAATGAAATATTTTCGAAATCTAATAAAATCTTGGATATACTTAAAACTCTTAAAACCGAAATCAGAAATCAAAAACCCCTTATTTTGGGATAAAGTAGGATTTTGATTATATTTCCTAAAAGCGTGTATATTTATCTCAAAGTTTCGCTTTAAATTTATTATTTTTATTATTTAAAAATTTGCGGACAAATTAGATTTAGATATATGTTGAAACACTTTAAATTTTGAAATCAAAATATAATAACAAAATCCCTTAATTTTCGCATATAAACCTTAATTGGGTCCCCAAAACTGTTTTCGAAATTAAACTAGATCACAGGATGTAAAGTTCACGGGATATAATGAACCCGAGAACCTAAACTTATCCGAGAACCTGAATTGTATCCCGGGAACCTTACTTTCCCGAGAACTAGCATTTTTCCCAGGAACTTATAACAAGTTCTCGGCTCACATTATTCTCAGCCCACCATATTCTCGGGTCACCACCCTGTTCTCGGCTCTTTAGGTTATGGGCTCACCTAAACTAAGTTTGCTTAACTTGAATAACACTTCAAAAGATTTCACTTTTGCCTAAAGGTGATGTGTTACATTAGTAAAGTTATTTGAGTCTAATTAAACATTGTCACTTAATTCGCCTAAATTACATGAATGCTTCACTTCTGTCCAAAGATTATGTGTTACTTGTTATGTACATGCGAACTTGATTTTTGCATTAAACTTGAATGTCTCACTTCTGCCCAAAGGTGATGTGTTACATTCATTTTGCAAACTTAACTTGTGCATGTGTTACATTTATTTTTGCATAATTTTTTTTTATAATGCTTAAATAGTCTCACTTCTACCCAAAGGTGATGCGTTTCTATTAAAGTAGAACTTTACTTAGTCTGTTATATTTTGGTGTTATAATAGACATTATCACATCTTTATTAAATATAATAATCCTAATTCAGTTTGCCTTATTAGAATACCCCATAACTTAAATCACTCTAAAATTCTTCTCATATGTCAATTAAATCATCCACTCTTACTCCAAAACCTAAAATGAGTTTTGCTTCATTAAGGGTTTCTATATATTTCGTTCTTATTGGGTCTTGATTATCTCTTAAGACATGACACTCGTTGTCACACCCCAACCGACGACAGAAACGTCGGGGAGGGACATGTAGACTGTTCATGAGCACAAGGTTGACTAGATTTCAATAAATTAATCATCAAATTTTATTTCAAACAAATCAAACACAACCAAGTTCAAAAGTACATAATTGAAATACAAATGGTTCTTCATTTAAAATTAACTAAGTCCAAACTTAAGTGTAGCATGTCTTGATCAAACTCACACATTAGCACCTGAAACATGAATAAAATAAGGTCAACTAAAAAGTTGGTGAGCATACATAGGTTTGTACATAGATAGTGTATAGATGTGAATAAACAAATCCTTACATATCATGATAAAATAAGGCATTTATGGGGAGCAACTATCGTGTAACCAAAGTACAATCAAACCTTTGTAACTAGCATGCAAATTGTGTTGTCGGTAACAATCACCCCAATATGGGTGGGTTTGTCAGACTCAATAGATCTATCATTGTTAACCGTCGGCTTGAATAGTTAATGATTGCACATAAATTGCACACAAACAGTTAACACACCTAGCACTCAAACATAAAGCTCAAATTTTGTATACATGAATGTAAGGAGGATTTGTGTTTGTGTAGTTTATGTTAATGTAAACAATTGTATGTATAGAGTTCATGTTTCACCCCAAAAAGTGTAAAAGTGTAAAAGGGGCTATGTAATACTCACATTGTATTAGTGTTGAAGATGACGCGGGCAATAGGTAGCACAAGTGCCTTTTGAAAGTCACAAAGTTAACCTAGAGTGAATTATATGAATTAATAACATGCATAAAATCTAAGGCAAAGTCCAAGTCTAGGGTTGCAATGAAAGTGTGTACAAAGGGTTTGTGTTGCATTATATAACGGAATGTGTAGGTGGTTGTGGTTTATACTTGAATAAATGTTTTATAAAATAAAAGTTGAAATGAATAGTTTTAAAATAAACGATTTAGGGTTTAATTTGAATGTCTAAATAAATTAAATAAATAAATTCCATTTATTTATTTATTTAGAAAAATAGTGTGGAATTATATATGTTTCAAATTTAAATTAAATAAATAAGTTTATTTTTTATTTATTTGTTTAGTTATGAAAATGTGCCAAATTATGGTAATTATACATTAGTTTATAAAAACTAAAGTTAAATACAATTTAACACTAAGAGAGTTGTAAATGTTAATTATATAAATAATAAATAAATTCATTTATTTATTTATTTATCATTTAAAATAGGTGTGTTCTTTTTAAGAAATATGAAAAATTATATATTTTATAAAATTTTATTTGTTTACATAAGTTTTAACTCTAATAAATAAAATTAATAGAAATTTATCTTTATAAAGTTGTTTTATAAAATGTTAGTGTATAATAACCACTTCGTTAAAAAAAGATATTTGGTTTATAAAATGATTTTTATTGAATTTGTTTGAGCATGAAAAACGGGTTTTAAAAATATATGCAGACCACCCGGTTTGAACCCGGGTGGTTTCTGTATGAGGACAATAGGTTACCACTGGACCAAGGGGACTGATACTGATAACAATTCTGGTTGCTCTTGCCTTAACGTGAAACTGAGGCAGGACCGGGTTCAGGTTTAAAGGAAACGCGCAAAAAGGGTCGGCAACGTGGGTTGTGGGTTTCGAACCCATGCCACTTGGCTCGTGGTGCACTGACTTACCAGTCGAGCCAAGTGGTTTCGCTGTCATAAAGGAAACCCGCTTATACTTATATGATTATTGAATCAAGAAATATCCCCAAATTAGAATACGTATAAAACGATCAAGAACCTTAATCACAATTGCATCCGATAGTATCAGTTTTGATGAATTGATAGAGGGTTAATGATCACCAAGGGGTTACGAAATAGGAACACAAAACCTTACCTGGAATGGTGAAGTGTCGAATGCGAACGACTAGGTCAAAGATCCTTTTGTTCTCGGTGCTCGATCGTGGTGTAGGGATGAAATGAGACGCGAATAAGGGTGCAAAGAGTTTGAAATGGACTGTGCGAAAGTGTATGAGTGATTTACTTCGTCCAATTTCATTCTAATTACTTGATTCGATTCAGCCTCGTAGGTGACAACTGTCGGCATGATTTCACGCGTAAATCCGATGATAGAATGTGAATTGGGCCTTGTACATGGTCTGAATACATCCGAGGAATGATTGGGCGTGATTTGCGGGATTGATTACGCTTGATTTCCTTGATTTAAGGTTAGATTGAACACGGTTTTGACTTTGTGAAGTCAAACCGTTTAAAATTTGAACTTACCCGCTCAATTGATCAAATTGGAATGTTATTTGGGCCTGAGACTGGTCGATATTTGATCTAGTAACCAGAGCAAGTCTGAATCAGTCGGTTTTGATCGAGTTTGAGCTTGAATTTCACAAATTTGGTTCTTGTTTGACTTCTAAAAGTCAAAGGGTCAGAATTTTATGAGTGAGGTCAAAATTAGGAGTTCAAAGGGTTAGGGAGGTTTATTTGTATCAAAAGGTTCAAGAATAATGTTATTTGTTTTAGATTTTCATTTTTATGAAAGTCTAGTTTATTATTTATTATAATTATTTTATAAAAGAATAAATTATACATTCTTTTATAGAATAATAAATTGTATTAATATATATACATATATTTACATATTTATCCATAAGTAAATACATTTATGTAAAAAAAAATGTAAAATCTTTATAAGTTTTATTTTGATTTAAGCATTTTGTATATATGCATATGTTATATACATCTATATGTATTTAATTAAATTGATAATGTGAAATGTTGAGTACAAGATTGAAAATGGAATTGTCATTATTGTAAAATAAGGAAAATAAAATGAAATAATACTCGAAAAAGCATTGATGTTACAGTCTCCCCATGATAAGGGAATTTCGTCCCGAAATTTAACTAGTTGGGGCGACTGAATCAGCAAAGAGGTGTGGGTACTTGAGCTTCATTTGGTCCTCACGTTCCCAAGTATACTCAGGTCCACGTTTAGATTCCCAACGAACTTTGACAATAGGGATACGGCTTCACTTGAGCTGCTTGATCTCACGATTCATGATTTCTACCGGTCTCTCAACGAAGTGCATCGTTTCGTCAATGCGCACGTCGTCAAGAGGTATATGGAGATTCTCACCAGCAAGGCATTTATTCAAATTAGACACATGAAATGTAGGATGCACATTGCCAAGTGATGGAGGTAACTCGAGTTTGTAAGCCACTTTTCCAATCCTTTCAAGGATCTTGAATGGATCTACATAGCGAGGTGCTAACTTGCCTTTCTTTCCAAAACGGATCACACCTTTCCATGGAGACACCTTTAGAAGGACAAGATCACCAACTTGGAATTCCAAGGGTTTTCGTCGTTTGTCGGCATAGCACTTTTGCCGACCCCTCGCCACTCGAATGTTGTCACGGATTTGAATGATCTTGTCGGATGTTTCTTGGATTAGCTAGGGACCGATGATTTGTGCTTCACCAATCTCGTTCCATAGAGAGCTTCAAATGGAGCCATATTTATACTTGTGTGGTAGCTATTGTTGTAAGAGAACTCAATTAGGGATAGATGTGAATCCTAATTGCCACCAAAATCAATTACACATGCTCTAAGCATGTCCTCAAGGGTTTGAATTGTACGCTCGGTCTGACCATCAGTTTGGGGATGGTAAGCCGTGCTCAAATCCAATCGTGTACCAAGAGCAGTTTGGAGAGATTGCCAGAAACGGGAGGTGAACCGAGCATCTCTATCGGAGATTATGTTTAAGGAAACACCGTGACGACTCACAATTTCGTCAATGTAAATTCAGGCTAATTTCTCAACCCGGTAGTCCTCACGGATAGGCAAGAAACGAGCAGATTTGGTGAGGCGGTCAATGATCACCCAAATGCCTTCATAACCACTTGAGGTGCGAGGAAGTTTGGTAATGAAGTCCATAGCTAAATTCTCCCACGTCCACACGGGAATTTTCGGTTGTTCAAGCAAACCGGAAGGACGTTGGTGCTCGGCTTTGACCTTGGAGCAAGTTAGACATTTGGCAACATAGAGAGCAATGTCTTTCTAATTACCGGGCCACCAGTATTGTTGGCGAAGATCTTGGTACATTTTATCCGCACCAGGATGAATAGAATAACGAGTCTTGTGAGCCTCGTTCATAAGAAATGTACGGAGATCATCGCGATCGAGAACCCAAATACGATTCAAGTAATAAAGTAAGCCATTGGGTTTAGATTCAAGCTGAAGTTCCACACCACACGACATTTCATCGTACATGTTACCCTCGGTGACCTAGACGTGTTGAGCTTCTAGGATACGATTTTGCATGTTGGTTTGAATTTGGACACAATGAAGCATGACATGGTCCTTTCGACTCAAAGCGTCGGCTACAACATTCGCTTTGTCGGGATGGTAACGAATCTCGTAGTCATAGTCGTTAAAGAGTTCAACCCAACGTCGTTGCCTCATATTGAGTTCTTTTTGGTTAAAGATGTGTTGGAGACTTTTATGGTCGGTGAACACCACACATTTTGTGCCATAGAGGTAATGTCTCCAAATATTTAATGCGAATACAACCGCACCCAATTCGAGGTCGTGCGTTGTATAATTCTTCTCATGAATCTTAAGTTGCTTCGATGCATAAGCGATCACCTTGCCTCGTTGCATGAGGACACAACCGAGACCTTGGTTGGAGGCATCACAGTAGACAACTAGATCATCATTCCCATCAGGGAGAGTCAATATAGGAGCATTGCACAACTTTTGCTTGAGAGTTTGGAAAGCTTCTTCTTGCTTTGGTCCCCATTCATAAGGTTTACCTTTGTGGGTTAAAGCGGTGAGACGAACAGCAATCTTAGAGAAATTTGAAATGAAAAAACGATAATATCCCGCAAGACCAAGGAATGAACGAACTTCGGTGGGGGTCTTAGGGGCATTCCAATTCTTAACAGCTTCAATCTTAGCAGGGTCAACATGAATTCCTTTTTCGTTGACGATATGACCCAGGAAGTGAACCTCCTTTAGCCAAAATTCACATTTGGAGAACTTGGCATATAGTTGCTCTTTCCTCAAGAGATCTAAAACCAACCTAAGGTTTTGCTCATGATCGGATTTAGTCTTAGAGTAGATTAAGATATCATCAATGAAGACGATCACGAATTTATCAAGGTATGGTTTGCACACACGATTCATGAGGTCCATGAAAACCGCAAGTGCATTGGTTAGCCCAAAAGGCATGACCATGAACTCGTAGTGACCATACCTTGTTCGAAAGGCAGTCTTTGGAATATATTCCTCTTGTACACGGAGTTGGTGATAACCAGATCGAAGATCAATCTTCGAGAAGCAAGTAGAGCCTTGAAGTTGATCGAAGAGGTCATCAATCCTAGGCAAAGGATAACAGTTCATGATGGTAAGCTTGTTGAGTTCGCGGTAGTTAATACAAATGCGGAATGATCCATCCTTCTTCTTGACGAATAAGACGGGTGAACCCCACGGTGAATGACTTGGACGGATGAAGCCCTTGTCGAAGAGCTCTTGGAGTTGACTTGCAAGCACTTGCATTTCAGAAGGTTCAAGACGATATGGAGCTCTAGCCACGGGGTTAGCTCCGGGCACAAGATCAATGCGAAATTCTACTTGTCGAACAGGTGGAAGACCAGATAGATCTTCGGGAAAACTTCATGAAAATCCCGGATGATGGGGATGTCTTGAATACTCTTCTCTTTGACATCCTTTTGAACAACATGGGCTAAGAAGGCCACACACTTCTTTCGTAAGTACTTTTGAGCAGTAGTGCATGACATTAACCTGAGTCCTTTGCAAGGTTTTTCACCAAAGACTCTTAACGTTTCTCCCGACGGAAGGGGTATTCGAATGCACTTCTCAAAACAGATGACTTCGGCATGGTGATTTGACAGCCAATCCATGCCTATGATGATATCAAAACTTCCTAGTGGCATTGGCACAAGGTTGATTGGAAATGTATGATCATTAAGTTCTAGAGAGCATTCGTGGATAACAGAGTCAATTGTAAGAGAATCACCATTTGCTACTTCGACGGTGAAAGTTTTCTCTAATTTGGATCGTGTTTTTGCAAGTAAGGGTTCAAAGTTAAGTGACACAAAACTTTTATCTACACCGGTATCAAATAAAATGGAGGCATATTGACTATTAACAAGGAACGTACCGTTGACCACATCATTGTTGACCTGAGCTTCATTGGCGTTTATGTTGAAAGCACGCCCATGAGCTCCGCCTTGTTTAGCATTGATGAACTTCGGGCACTGGTCACGGAAATGATTTGGGTTGCCACATTCATAACAAGCACGCCCATTTGCTATAGCGGGAACACCTTGATTAGTCACTTGTTGGTTGGTTTGGGTTGGTGGGTTGACTTGGCCTGCAAGTGCTTTGGCTCTACAAACATTGACCGTATGGCCATATTTCCCACAGTGAGTGCAAAGGCGACAAGGAATGTGTTGGAGATGGTGATAATTGCATGTGACATAGAGTGTGTAGATCCTCACATATGGCTTCTTGACTGGTGCTTGAACCATGGGAGCAGCTTGGTTAACAGGGATAGCATGAGTGACCATAGCAAAATTCCTAGCATTTCTTTTCTTATTATTGTGGTGGGGTTCAGTTTTGGCTTCTTTGACGTGTGTTGGAGGGGTTATGGTGTCGAGAGCTTTCTTGGTGCCTTTTCTAGTCAGAGTACCTGCTTTCACATGGTTTTCGGTCAAAGTAGCAGATAATCGGATAGCATCTTCGAGTGTTGCGGGATTTCTCCCTAAGACAGTATCCTGAATCTGCCTAGGTAATCCACCGATGTACTTCTCAATACAGCAGGATAAGGGTGTGACCATATGGGGCACAAGGAGACTCAGTTCATGAAACCGGGTTGTATAAGCCAGACTTTCACCACTGTCTTGGGTAAGATCCCAAAACTCAGCTTCCAGCTTCCTCACCTCATTCTGAGGACAGAATTCTTCAGTCATTAGTCTCTTAACCTCATCCCATGGTAAGACCATTGATGTCTCCATACCTCTAGTTCTGTTTTCCCCATTCCACCACGTGAGTGCCCGTTTTTGGAAGACACTTGTGGCATGACGAACACGAAGGTTATTGGGGAAGCACTATTAAGGAAGGTGCCCTCAATACTTTCGAACCATTGAAGGAGCCCTGTGGCTCCCTCGGTACCATAGAACTTAAGAGGATTACACGAATTGAAGTGCTTGAAGGTGCATTGCGGTGGGTTGGCACCAACACCACCATTAGTTCCATGGGAACCATTAATGGCTCCATTAGCTTCGGTGAGTTGAGTTACAAGTTGTGCAAGGATAGCAGCAATGTCGGTGTTGTTGTTGGTCACGGTAGCACGACGGGGAGGCATTCTACATATTTACACAAGATAAGAAAAGATGTAAGAAATTATGAAAGTTGATTGAATTTAAAGGGGACAAAATAATAGATGAAATAGTAAATCATAGTTTGGATTGTACTCAAATAGTGACATAATCACTTGAATACTATGACACATTAAGGTCAATTAAACTCATATAATTTTCAAGGAGACATGCTTTAGCCTATAAGTAAACACTCATCCCGGGAATTCCCAGGAAAGCATACGGGTCCCTCGGTTGATTGAGATTTATACGAAATGCTTTCCTAGACAGAAAACCCAGAATACAGGTGTCACCCTTCCAAATTGCACGTGTCCTCTAATAATTAACAAAGTTTAAAAACCTTAACGAGGAAATAAAGAAATTTTAGAGATTTAAGTCCATGAAGTTCCCACATGCTATGATGATGATGATGACAGAGGAATAGGTAAGAAGGTTATGAGGCTTAGGGTAAGGGTAGAGATATTGTTCATTTAATTTATTATTCAAGTATAGTCTATTAAGTCATGAATTTTAACAAATGAGGTATCAAAATGAAGTAATAATTAATATAGTAACCACGTAACACATATCATGTAGCACATATCACATATTCATGAAGCATGGCATAAGTGGGTGTCCTAAAGTTATAGTCTAGGTCAAGGGTGTCTAATTACCTAGTTCCCTATAACCAAGGCTCTGATACCAATCTGTCACACCCCAACCGACGGCGGAAACGTCAGGGCGGGACATGTAGACTGTTCATGAGCACAAGGTTGAGTAGATTTCAATATATTAATCATCAAATTTTATTTCAAACAAATCAAACACAACCAAGTTCAAAAGTACATAATTGAAATACAAATGGTTCTTCATTTAAAATTAACTAAGTCCAAACTTAAGTGTAACATGTCTTGATCAAACTCACACATTAGCACCTGAAACATGAATAAAATAAGGTTAACTAAAAAGTTGGTGAGCATACATATGTTTGTACATAGATAGTGTATAGATGTGAATAAACAAATCCTTACATATCATGATAAAATAAGGCATTTATGGGGAGCAGCTATCGTGTAACCAAAGTACAATCAAACCTTTGTAACTAGCATGCAAATTGTGTTGTCGGTAACAATCACCCCAATATGGGTGGGTTTGTCAGAATCAATAGATCTATCATTGTTAACCGTCGGCTTGAATAGTTAATGATTGCACATAAATTGCACACAAACAGTTAACACACCTAACACTCAAACATAAAGCTCAAATTTTGTATACATGAATGTAAGGAGGATTTGTGTTTGTGTAGTTTATGTTAATGTAAACAATTGTATGTATAGAGTTCATGTTTCACCCCAAAAAGTGTAAAAGTGTAAAAAGGGGCTATGTAATGCTCACATTGTATTAGTGTTGAAGATGACGCGGGCAATAGGTAGCACAAGTGCCCTTTTGAAAGTCACAAAGTTAACCTAGAGTGAATTATATGAATTAATAACATGCATGAAATCTAAGGCAAAGTCCAAGTCTAGGGATGCAATGAAAGTGTGTACAAAGGGTTAGTGTTGCATTATATAACGGAATGTGTAGGTGGTTGTGGTTTGTACTTGAATAAATGTTTTATAAAATGAAAGTTGAAATGAATAGTTTTAAAATAAACGATTTAGGGTTTAATTTGAATGTCTAAATAAATTAAATAAATAAATTCCATTTATTTATTTATTTAGAAAAATAGTGTGGAATTATATATGTTTCAAATTTAAATTAAATAAATAAGTTTATTTTTTTATTTATTTATTTAGTTATGAAAATGTGCCAAATTATGGTAATTAGACATTAGTTTATAAAAACTAAAGTTAAATACAATTTAACACTAAGAGAGTTGTAAATGTTAATTATATAAATAATAAATAAATTCATTTATTTATTTATCATTTAAAATAGGTGTGTTCTTTTTAAGAAATATAAAAAATTATATATTTTATAAAATTTTATTTGTTTACATAAGTTTTAACTCTAATAAATAAAATTATAAGAAATTTATCTTTATAAAATTGTTTTATAAAATGTTAGTGTATAATAACCACTTCGTTAAAAAAAGATATTTGGTTTTTGTAAATTAAATTATTAAATTTCATCCCAACAGAGAAAGCATGACCTCGTTGATGAAGGATGAATTGTTATCAAATTTCATTCCTAGTGATTTTTTTAAAGTATGTGGCTAAGGAAATAAACGAGGTTCCAATAGAAATTTTATTTCACTGACATTAGTGGCGCTTAGACGAATATCTACTTGTATCTAAATCTGTCTCATACAGGCCACTAAACCTTAAAGATATCAATTCATATATACTTTATGGAACCATATGTAATTCACCTAACTCTACTAAACCTAAAGAGGAAGAAAAGTTTGAACTTTACTCCGAATTTAACTTAGATTACACCTCTTGTACACCATACTGCACCAACTCTTACACACTTATAAACTAATGTTGCTCCTAATATACCTGAAAATGAAAACACCTAACTAATGTGCAACGTGCAAGTTGTTTAAAGTGTTTAGTATATAAATAAATATATATACTAGCTTTGGTTTCACGAGATAGGTTTTAAAATTTATAAAATGATAAATACTCAAACTAAACACACACACAATAGGCAAGTGTACCTATCGCAACGTAATATAGTTTAGGTAAGAACCAAGTATCGAACCAATGGACACGGTCGAGTTCCAATACTGAACGTTTGTTACCGTTTAGCCAGCTTAGTAGTGAGTGAGTTTTGTGTGCTTGTGAAGTAGAAACGTAAATGACAGAAAATTAAATGGCGGTAAAGTAAATATCAAAAAAGTAAAAACGTGCGTGAAGTGTGTAACAGAAATGTAAATAGCAGAATTGTAAATAAAAGGAAAGTAAATAGCTCGAGAATAATCAGATCACAACGAGTATTACTTTGGGCTTTGAATCTGCTTGCTATATGATAATGTTATGTCAACTAATCCGGTGGTTTGGCTAATACAAATGTGTGAATGGTATACCGCTAGAGCCTCATTCTCACAACATTTGGTTCATGAATTATGTTCTTTAGAATAAAATGGCAGGACTCCCAACTAGGGACATCGTTACCCTCAACTCTTTGATCCTATCGCCGAGTTGGTTTAAGAATTCAAACTTAAATACCTTTATTATTATTTAAAAGAGTGATTAGACTTTGTTCACCGTGAGGCGGTGCAACAATGGGACAATGTATAAAGATGTACCGTTCCCAACATGAGTTCACCAATTCTTGGTTTCATAACAAGTTCGTATAAAGACATACGATTTTATTAATATTTACCAATCCTTGGCTTACCAAAATCTGCTTCTATAAAGACGTACAAGTTTCAAGAGAAGTTTAATTAAAAAGGTTTTACAGTCTTACATTTTAAAATCAAGAACACTCACAAGTATAAAGACAAAATCAAGTAATAATAAAAAGTCCATCATGAAGATGGTTTTAAGAACGAATGACTAAAGAACATAAACATACCATTAGATTAATAAGTTAAACATTAACATAAATCAAACTTCATTTTCACCCAAACAATACAAAGGGTTTAGCCACGAGTGGCCATACGAACTAGCATAATGCTGAGTTTCGTAGGCTCCCATATTGCGAACAAAGCAGAAGAGACTCTCTACACTCTACTACTACTCTAACACTACTTAAATAGAGTAATTCTATCTATCTTGAGGTGTGGTAAGGTGTGTGGAATGAAGAACCCAAACCATCTATTTATAGGCCTCAAAATGAGTAATGCACGACCATGCATTGGTTTGCACGGGTGTGCAAGCACCTTGGGAATAAAAGGGTACAAATGGCAGTGTACTAGGAGCCTTGGGGAGCAAGTTGGGGAAATGCACGCCCATGAACTTGCCCCTCCCTACTTCCCAGTTTTATCGTTTTGCTGCTTTTTTTGACTTTTGTTGACCTTGGTTGACTTCTTGGGGGGGGGGGGGGGGCACAAAGCTCAGGAATAATCGTTCTAAAAGCTTGATTTCTTGATGTTTTTACTTTGTTTATCTCAGGACACCGTTTAACCTGCAATTGTGAAATATAAACGTTTTAAGTATCAATTGTAAGGCTTTTTGTTCAATTAGTACCATAATATGGGGATTATTATGTGTCACACCCGCCCCGGGCACCCCCGAGACGTTACCGGGCTGCGACGTCAGTTGGCACCTTTGGTACCTGCTTTGATTTCAGTGTTTGGTTTTGTGCAGCGAAATAATGGTTTTTAACAAAAGGATCTTTTTATCAATTATCTCAACCTCAAGGGTTGGTTTTGTAAATACTGGAATCTTGTCGTGTAGACAAAAGATTTCTTTACTTAAATACTTGGGTATAAAACCCGATCATTTGTACGTTTGATTTTTGAAATCAAAACCTTGACCAAAGTCAGTAAAATCTAATAGGAGGTATTCAGCTTAGGGAGTCGACATCCTTTGGGCACCTTATCCTTATCTTTTTCTCTGGTTCTTCCTGTGCATAGCACGAACCTGTATAACATATTTTTGGGTTGCACCAGGTCTAGGTGTGTGGCCTGACCTGGCTATGCCACAAAACTGTCCCCGGGACTTACACTGTGGCCGGTCCCAGTGTGCGGAGGTCATATCATTATTTTCCTGAAAACATTTGAAAATGAACGTCATCTATGTGCTGGTGAATACTTCATGACCTCAAAACATGGAAAAATAGTTAAATTAAATAAGTAAACACTTTTGTCCTATGGAATCTAACGAACACATCGCTTCTTTCCGTTTTTATATCCATGTATACATTGGTCACGTACTCTGGCGTTTCGCGGCTCCTTAGGCACATAAGCGTTTACCCGACATACATGCCAACCCCACTTCGATCCTACCTTGATCCGAAGTGAGTATAATTATTTGATCAAACATTTACGTATACTTGTGGGTAAAACCATCCCAGTGGTTTATTTCAACCTCCTTATCGGGATTATATGAATAAGTATTTAATTCTCATGTTTTGCCTTTTTTTTTGTAAAACATAATAGCTTTGGTTTGTTGCATGAAATTGCCTATAGCACAAGCACGTCTTATAAATCGTTTTGACAGACTCTCGTTCACCATGTGAACGAGTATTTATGACATAGACAAGTATTCACCTTGGTTTGGAAGTTTGGATGATTTTGAAAGATAATAAACTTAGTGCTACACGGCTCTTAGAATCAGCTCTTAGGGCTCTAGCCCCTTGACTAGCACGTCTACACGTTCCTCGGGTTTCTTTGTCTCTCTAACACTCGAGTCCGGTAAATAAATGAACGTTGGTTAAATGGAGAGGAGGGGCTCGGGATTGGGACCACAAGATGGCTCGGGAATGCTTGGGGGTAGACGAGGCTCGGAGACCTATAGAGTGAGTTGGTGTTTGGTGTGAAAATGAAGAGAAAATGCTCCTCTATTTATAGACCTGAAACGACCCCATAGCGGACCGCTAGCCATGTCTTTGGCAGTCCGCTACAGCCCAGCTTTGCACACATCCGCGCCACGCGGCGGTCATGCATTTCAGACATGCCACACGTTCGTAGCTGACCGTGTGGGTTTCCCGTGGTGGTTCGCCATCGACCACGTGTCGTCCATGACACATCTCTGATGTAGAGGGTCCCTAGGGACCTGCGTAGCAGACCGTTAGCATAGGTGTTGGCGGTCCGCCAACCATCTCTTACCTGTAGCGGACCATTAGCTTAGCAGCTGGCAGTCCGCCACCCCTTGGGCGACCTGATTCCTTGTCTCTCCGTAGCGGACTGTTAGCCAATAGGTATTTTTTTCCTGAATTTCTTAATTTATTTTTCTAACTCCCGGGCTTCCGATAATCCCTTTAATTCTTATAAAAGTTCTGGGAAAAATTGAGACCGTATTTTGGCAGGTGTTACATTATGCATGCAAAACATGTATAATTTAGGGCATATCATAACACCCACACTTAAACTTTGCTTGCCCTCAAGCAAACTCATGCATGATCAGACCCATATCTAAAAACTTTGGAAAAGAAAAGAAGTTCCAAGTAAGTGGAGACTTCGGAAAACATATGAGTTGCTTATTCTATTTTTGGGATGATGGAATCCTTGACAAGTTTACTAGAGCTTCAATTATGCATATTCTTTCACTCCTCACAATTTTCACTCAACTCTCGGGTTATATATTTATGGGTAATGTAAGTCAAGAGGAACACTCAAGTTCGAATCGAATTATGCAGTGGTTATAAGCTTGTATGCAAATCAAGTCTCCACCAATTAACTAAGTAATATGCATGAATCAAGAGGACTTAAGGGGTTGTAATGTGGCTAAAATAAAATAAAGGGTGAAAATGAAAATCTTTTTGGGTTTTTAGGGTTTTAAAGGCTGCAGCTAATGTAGAACACACGGCTAAGGTTTCTTGGCTTAAGATTGGAAAATATAAGTGGGTCCCTCTATAGTACTCAGATCATGAATGTATAACTAATCTGAGGGCTCGTTTATGGTCAGATTGCCAAGACCGATACTTCTTATCATGTTCAACTCTTCCCTCACTACGTAATACACATTACTGCCTTTCCGTATGGTTCTTTCGGCATGTAACCTAATGGAACCTACTTTGTCCAGATGCATATACTCATGTTGGGAATAAGTTTGATTCTTGCCACATTTTCCATCGTGGCTCCATTTGCCACATTTTACACATTTGCCATATCTTTTGGCTCTTCTTTTGGCGGCGCTTTTTGACAAGCCCCATAATGGTGGTAATTGTTCTTACTTATGCCACCGTTTTCTTATATCGAATGTTGCTTCAAACACTTTTTCTCGGAGTTCGGGCGGTAATTCAGGCTTTGCGAAATGAATACAAGAAAGAATATGAAAATCAAAAGAATGCATGTCCAGCTTTTTAATATCTAACCGGTAAAAGACCAACTTCTTTTTTTTTCTTTAACATAAACATCAAGACTGATTCTTCAATAAATCATTTTCCTGAATTCCTTGAAATATTTTTCAATATCTTACTTGTAGATTGTTTGGCTGTTTCTTCCTAATACATCCACTTTCTTTTGTGTACTTCAATTCCTTGAGTAATGTAAGGCCCCAAACCCCGGAGGCCTCACTTGTTGGATTTACTCATTCACTAAAAGTTCTTAAACTTGAATATCAAATAACGCAGCGAAAAACTTTCATTTAAACATAACAGTAACACTGTCAAACATGCGAAACGTAAACATTGTCTAAAATATTCAGTACATAACATAAACATAACATAACAGGATGTCAGTCATCGTGTCATCTGGGTAACTCTTCAATGCTTGCCCATCACCATCCATCTGTACCTGCCTTTAACCTAAATGTGCATACTAAAAGTCAGCTATACCGGTGAGTTCTAGCTTTACATAAACCTTTAACATAACATTTGCCAAAAACATAACATTCATTTATTTAACAAAAGCTTACGTAAAACATGCATTAAATTAACATCATCATAACATCGTAACATAGCATCATAACATAAGTCAACATGAATAACAAATCTGCGCCTTTTCGTAACCGTCAATTCAATACATTGCATACTGGCTGAGAAACCCCGAGGCGCGCCACCACTAGGCCTTTCAACACCGTGCATTACCTGCAGGCGGAGAAACCTAGGGCCCAACACCACAAAGGCCATTCTACACCAGCACCTTAGGCATAACACCACAAGGATAGCACGCACTTTTACTTAGAGCTTTATCCCTCCCAGGGACTTGTGCTTACCTCAGGGATCCCGGTAATCCCATAGGGGATAGTCGTCACCCTTTACTCAACTAGTTGTACAACCATTAGCCAGCCACATAGGCCCTCATAAGGGTAAGGCCCATTCACACATACATATCTTAGCTATCGTAGGAACACGTGGCAGATTCGTTCATTTCGTGACTTTCATAAAAACATTTATCTCAGTTTAGTTAAAGCATTCGTACGTTTTATTAAATAACATCTCATTCGTAAAACCTTTCATAAACTTTATTTTTGGCAAAACATTTCATTAACACGTTTCAACTTCCCCTTTCGAAAGCATCGTTTCGTAAACATTTCATTAACACATTTCAACTTCCCCTTTTAGAAGAATCGTTCGTAGACCTCGTTTCGTAAACATCATTTCATAAAACTCATTTTGTATGTATGCACACCAGCCTAAAACATTATTAAAACATTTAAAAGAGGGCTCAAGAACTCACCTGATAAGCTAGTCTCGGTTGTCCTAATCAAAGGCCCTACAACGTCACGTGTGATTTGAATTGAGTAGTTAAATTCACATCAGGCCTAATCCCAACTCGAACAAGTTAGCCATACTGAACTTGGCGAACTTATGTTAAGTTCGCCCCTTACCAACCTAGCGATCATACATGCGAAGTTAGGCTAAGTTCGCCTGACCCATACCCAGCAAAATTAGTAAGTTCGCTTGCCATAAGTTCCCTGTTTTAACTCAATGAAGCTACTAAGTTCGCCTCCCATGTGATGCAAGTGAACTTAGCAAGTTCGCTCCCTGGAGAACTTGACAAGTTCGCCTGCGGACTGTATTCTTCCCCAAAAACCCTAAGTTTCCATGCAAATGGCGGCAAGATCTGATCACGTTCAAGGTGCTAACTTTTTACGTTCAAAACTCGTAGTTTTCGTTCGTGACCTCAGATCGGAAGTCCATTTCTCGTTTGGTTTGGAAAAACCCATCCTCTTTACGAAAATACGTGAAAACCCCAAAAACTATAAAAACTCAGATTTGGTTCGGGTTGTTACCTGTTTTGAGATTCTGAATTAGAGAACCCACCCACGAACAGTTGAGGAACAAGATGCTAGCTCCTCGGGTTGATCCGTGCACTTTCTCCCTCTACGGTTTCTCTCTCTAGAATGTGTAAATGAGAGAATGAGGAGGGTTTGTCTATTTATAGGGAGGCTCATCTCCCTTGTTCGCCAGGCCCATCGGGCCCGACCCATCGTGCCTCGTTCGTTCTATTTTTCACGTATCGAGACCCATTTCCATTTATTGTCGTTTATTATTTTCGGGATGTTACAAGTCTACCCCCCTTACAATTGGTTTTGTCCCTGAAACATATCATAAGTCAAACAGTCGAGGGTACGACTCCCTCATATCCGTCTCCGTTTCCCAAGTGGCTTCCGATCCCTTTCGATGCTTCCATTGGACTTTAACCAATTGAATAGATTTATTACACAAACGTTTCTCCTTCCGATCTAAGATGGCCACGGGTTTTTCGATGTAGTTAAGGCTGTTGTCGACCTCGATGTCAGTAAGTGATATGTGAGCCGATTCATCCGCCAAGCACTCTCACAAGTGTGATACATGAAAGGTAGGATGAATTCCACTTAACTCATCAGGCAACTCCAATCGGTAGGCGACTTCACCAACCCGTGCCAATATTCGGAATGGTCCGATAAATCTCAGACTTAACTTTCCCCTTTTCCCGAACCGTATGATCCCCTTCCAGGGCGATACTTTCAACATTACATGATCCCCAACATTAAACTCGATAGGCCTCCGCTGTTTATCCGTGTAGGATTTCTGACGATCTTGGGCGGCCTTCATTCGTGCTTTGATCTGATCAAACCTTTCCGACATTTCTCTTACCACTTCAAGACTTCCCAATTCCTTTTGTCCAATCTCATCCCAACAAACCGGGGTCCTGCATCTTCTCCCATACAACATCTCATAAGGCGGCATGCCTATCATTGAGTGATGACTGTTGTTGTAGGAGAACTTGACTAATGGCAGATGACTATCCCAACTATAGCCGAAATAAATAATACAAGCACGGAGCATATCCTCCAACGTCTGAATGGTCCTTTCAGACTGACCATCCGTCAGCGGGTGGTATGCCGTACTGATATTAAGCTTCGTGCCCATCGCCTCGTGAAATCTCTTCCAGAACTTTGATTTGAATCTTGTATCCCGGTCAGATACAATCGTCAAAGGCATTCCATGCCGTGCTACTGCTTCGTTAATAAATACTTCCGCTAACCTTTTCGACGAGAACGTCTCGCGAATAGGTAGGAAATGAGCACTCTTCGTTAAACGGTCCACAATTACCCAAATGGTGTCATGAACTTTAGCTGTATGAGGTAGCTTGGTTATGAAGTCCATTATAACGTGTTCCCATTTTCATTCTAGTATATCCAGTGGTTGAATCTTCCCATATGGTTTCTGGTGTTCGGCCTTCACTTGTGAGACTTGCTTACGTATTTCGTCACTTCATATTTCATTCCAGGCCACCAGTAGTCCTTCCTCAGATCTTGGTACATTTTGTTGGTACCGGGATGGATAGAGTACCGAGACTTATGAGCCTCATCCATGATTTTGGTTCTAAGCTCGCCACCCATGGGTATCCATACCCGTCCAAAACGTGTCCTAACATCATAGGTGTTATATTCCAACCTGTCCTGTTGGCCAATCATCCTCTCCTTTATGTTTTCTTCTTTCAGTGCCTCATCTTGAGCCTTTTCAATTTCCTTCATCACATCCGGTGTTACCACCAACTGGCAAGCTTTCATTCTAATAGGAGCGGCACATCCTTTCGGCTTAGAGCATCAGCCACCACGTTCGCCTTTCCAGGATGGTATATGATTTCACAATCATAATCCTTTAAAATTTCCAACCATCGCCTCTGTCTCATATTCAGCTCCTTTTGTTCGAAGAAGTACTTCAAACTTTTGTGGTCGGAGTAAATGTTAAACTTCACCCCGTAAATATAGTGCCTCCAGATTTTCAATGCGAATTCGACAGCAACAAGTTCCAAATCATGAGTCGGATAATTGACTTCATGAATTTTCAGCTGTCGAGATGCATACGTGATCACTCTCCTACGTTACATTAGCACGCACCCCAATCCTTGACCTGAAGCGTCAGATTATACCACCAAGTCTTCATTTCCCTCGGGAAGGGCCAAGACTGGAGCTTGGGTTAGCTTCTCTTTCAGTTCCTTAAACGCCTCATCCTGGGTCGAACCCCATTCGTACTTTACCTCCTTCCGTGTCAACTTTGTCAATGGCGAAGCTATCTCTGAGAAATTCTGGATGAATCTCTGATAGTAGCCCGCCAATTCCAAGAAACTACGGATTTCAGTTGGCGTCTTAAGAATATCCCAATCCCTTACTGTCATTATCTTTGCTGGGTCAACCATAATGCCGTTCGGGTTAATGACGTGACCTAGGAATTAGACTTCCCTAAGCCAGAACGCGCATTTGGATAACTTAGCATACAACTTTTCCTTATTCAGAGCTACCAACACCTCCTTCAAGTGACATGCGTGATCACCCTCATTCTTGGAATAGATGAGGATATCATCGATGAACACTATTACCGATCAGTCCAACATCGGTCGACACACCTTATTCATCAAATCCATGAACGCCGCAGGGGCGTTCGTCAATCCGAAGGACATCACGTGGAACTTGAAATGTCCATAATGCGTGCGAAACACGGTTTTCGATATGTCTTCTTCCCTCACCTTCAACTGATGGTACCCGGATCGAAGGTCGATTTTTGAGAACCAATTTGCGCCGTGTAATTGATCGAACAAGTCGTCGATCCTTGGTAGAGGGTACTTGTTCTTCACGGTATGTTTATTCAACTCCCTGTAGTCGATACACATTCTCATGGAACCATCCTTAATTTTCACAAATAATACCAGAGTACCCCAAGGCGAGATGCTCGGCTGAATGAATCTTTTCTCAAGTAACTCGTCTAGTTGTGCCATTATCTCTTTCATCTCCACTGGGCTAGTCGATATGGAGCCTTAGCCATGGGCT
The DNA here is from genome assembly GCA_023525975.1 of Smallanthus sonchifolius. Classification (NCBI taxonomy): domain Eukaryota; kingdom Viridiplantae; phylum Streptophyta; class Magnoliopsida; order Asterales; family Asteraceae; genus Smallanthus; species Smallanthus sonchifolius. Next base: position 59,369,631 of record CM042033.1, on the reverse strand, counting down.
GGGCATCTGGTACTAATTTGATTTGGAGCTTAATCTCTCTGTCGGGCGGTATCCCATGCAAATCCTCTTGAAACACCTCCGGGTACTCGCGTACAACGGGTACCTCCTCCAGTTCCTTGGCTTGCTTACACTCGTCAATCACGTACACCAGATAGGCCTCGCATCCATGTCTCAAGTAACCTGCTTCCTTAATCATCGAGATGAAATTATGCATTGGGGCGTCACGGTCTCCAAAAACCTCGACTTCGCTACCATCCGGAGCCTTGAGTCGGATTATCTTTCGTTTGCATATAATCTGCGCTTCATTGGCAGTTAGCCGATCCATACCCAAAATGACATCGAACCCACCCAAGACCATCACAAACAACCTGACGGGGAATCTATGGCCTTCTATTTTTATCGTGGAATTGTTAACTACGTAAGTTATTCTCACGGTTCTACCCTCAGCGGTTTCTACACTAAAGGCTATTTCTAGTTTACTGACTGAGTATTTTACCCGTTTACAGAACATAGTAGATATAAAAATTTTACTGGAACCCGAATAAAATAACGCAGACACAAAAGTGTTGTCAAGGATGAACGTACCTGACGCCACGTTGGGTCCACCCTGGCCTGTTCCTGCGTCAGTGCATACGCACGAGTCTTTGCTCGGGGCCTTTCATCCTTCTTTTCAACGCCCTTTCCCTTTCCAGCGCCTCCCATTATTGGCTTTGTGTAGTCTCTACTCATATGTCCGGTATCCCCACAGTTGTAGCACTTGTAAGGTTGGGAACAATCACGTGAGTAGTGTCCAATCTTGCCACACTTGAAACATGGATTCAATCCTAGTCTGCATTCACCCACATGCTCCTTTTCACACTTTTTACACACAATCAACTCCCCCACCCGAGCTCTCTTACCGCGAGCCCAAGACATATTCCCCCCTGCTCGTTTGTTTTGGAAGTTCGGTTTCCTCTTTGGCTCTTTGATGGCGACGAAGTTCAGTGACAGGTCATCAAATACCACGCCACTCAGTTCTATTACCAAATCGTGGTAGTAGGAGCATTTTACTTAATATAAGTGCGGACCTTGTCCGGCAATCCCTGAATGTAGCAGGCGATTTTCCTCTCTTCAGTAGTGACAGGGTGTGGCACCAAACGTGCCAATTCATTGAATCGGTTAGTGTATTGCCGGTGTATCATGCTCCCGGCCTTCAACCCCAGAAGTTCCTTCTCTACCTTCTCGATCTCATTCCTTGGACAAAAATTCTTGATCACCAGAGTTTTCAAATCATTCCACATCATTGCGTCAACGACCTCATCCCCCTTGGCTTGACGTACACCTTCCCACCAACGGGATGCTTCCTCTCTCAAGGAGTTAGCAGCAAATTTCATAACTTGATTCGCTCGACACTCTCTCAGATGAATGGCAGCTTCCATCCGAAACACCCAATCAAAAGTAGCCACCATATCCTTATTTCCAGTCAAGACCGGCGGGTCACAAGATTTGAAGGACTTATAGTCGTATCCGCGGGTAAGCGGTGTATTAACTGCCTCCGTGTTTGGGGTAGCAACCGTCGTGTTGGACCCACCCAGCTCCTTAGCCTTCCTCAATGCTTCTGTCAATAGATCTGGCAAGGAATCCCTAATCATCTCAGTAAACTTGTGTGCAAGGGCCGCTTTCACCTCCGATTCGAAAGTAAACTGTTGTTCTTCAACATGAGTCTGCTCGATCTCATGCACATTAAATTCCGGTTCAGTGTGGACACTCCCCTCTTCACTGTATTCCTGATGAGCAGGATTCCTACCTCGACCACCGGTACGGCCCCCACCACGCCTTCCGTTTCCTCTTCTCGCCATTTTGTTCTATAAGACAAGGAATCCAATGTCATCACACTAGTTAACAAATAGAATTCAACAAGTATTGTATGATGTTAATATACACTAGCCATCTGCAATTAACCATTACACTACTTATCGATTTCTATTTGACCACCTTTGTGATTCCATTAGAACACAAGTCCTAACCTAACACTTTCTAAGGCATACTATATATGTAAATATATACTACCTTCATACCTGATGCTGTAGCTTGAGTTACCCGTACTGGCATCCGCTTTCGGTCCCATTCACAGTTTAAGTTCAGACACCGGGAGTGTCCGAATCTCTCATACTATTGCTCTGATACCAACTTGTAAGGCCCCAAACCCGGAGGCCTCACTTGTTAGATTTACTCATTCACAAACAGTTCTTAAACTTGAATATAAAATAACGCAGCGGAAAACTATCATTTAAACATAACAGTAACACTGTCAAACATGCGGAAATGTAAACATTGTCTAAAACATTCAATACATAACATAACGGGATGCCAGTCATCATGTCAGCCGGGTAACTCTTCAACGCTTGCCAAGCATCACCTTCCATATGTACCTGGCCTTAACCTGAATGTGTATACTAAAAGTCAGCTACGCTGGTGAGTTCTAGCTTTACATTAACCTTTAACATAAACATTTGCCAAAAACATAAAATTCATTTATTTAACCAAAGCGTACGTAAAACATGCATTAACTTAACATCGTCATAACATCGTAACATAGCATCATAACATAAGTCAACATGAATAACAAATCTGCTCCTTTTCGTAACCGTCAATTCCATACATTGCGTATTGGCCAAGAAACCCCGAGGCACGCCACCACTAGGCCCTTCAACACCATGCATAACCTGCAAGCGGAGAAACCTAGGGCCCGACACCTCAAAGGCCATTCGACACCAACACCTTAGGCATAACACCACAAGGATAGCACACACTTTTACTAAGAGCTTTGTCCCTCCCAGGGACTTGTGCTCACCTCATGGATCCCAGTAATCCCATAGGGGATAGTCGTCACCCTTTACTCAACCAGTTGTACAACCGTTAGCCAGGCACATAGGCCCCCGAAAGGGTAAGGCGCATTCACACATACATACCTTAGCTCCCGTAGGAACACGTGGCAGATTCGTTCATTTCGTGACTTTTATAAAAACATTTATCTCATTTTAGTTAAACCATTCGTACATTTTATGAAATAACATCTCGTTCTTAAAACCTTTCGTAAACTTTATTTTTGGCAAAACATTTCATTAACACGTTTCAACTTCCCCTTTCAGAAGCATCGTTTCGTAGACATTTCATTAACACATTTTAACTTCCCCTTTCGGAAGCATCGTTCGTAGACCTCGTTTCGTAAACATCATTTCATAAACCTCATTTCGTAAACGTCATTTCGTAAACATTATTAAAACATTTAAAAGAGGCTTCTAGAACTCACCTGATAAGCTAGTCTCGGTTGTCCTAATCAAAGGCCCAACAACGTCACGTACTATCTGAATTGAGTAGTTAAATTCACATTAGACCTAATCCTGACTCGAACGGGTTAACCATACTGAACTAGGCGAGATTAAGTTAAGTTCGCGCTTTACCAACCCAGCGATCATAACCATACTGAACTAGGCGAGATTAAGTTAAGTTTGCCCTTTACCAACCTAGCGATCATACAGGCGAACTTAAACTAAGTTCGCCTGACCCATACCCAGCGAACTTAGTAAGTTCGCTTGCCACAAGTTCGCTGTTTTAACTCAATTAAGCTACTAAGTTCGCCTCCCATGTGATGCAAGCGAACTTAGCAAGTTCGCTTAGTTCGCCCGCGGGCTGTCTTCTTCCCCAAGAGCCCTAAGTTTGCATGCAAATGGCGGCCAGATCTGATCACATTCAAGGTGCTAACTTTTTACATTCAAAACTCGTAGTTTTCATTTGTGACCTCAGATCTGAAGTCCATTTCTCATTTGGTTTGGAAAAACCCATCCTTTTTATGAAAATACCCGAAAACCTCAAAAACTATAAAAACTCAGATTTGGTTCGGGTTGTTACCTGTTTCGAGATTATGAATCGGGGAACCCACCCACGAACAATAGAGGAACAAGATGCTAGCTCCTCGGGTCGATCCGTGCACTTTCTATCTCTACGGTGTCACTCTCTAGAATGTGTAAATGAGAGAATGATGAGTGTTTAGCTATTTATAGGGAGGCTCATCTCCCTTGTTCACCACCCTCATGTTCGCCAGGTCCATCTGGCCCGACCCATCATGCCTCGTTCGTTCCAATCCTCGCGTATCGAGACCTGTTTCCATTTATTGTCGTTTATTATTTTCAGGATGTTACAAGTAAGATTCTTTTCCGAATTGTCTTAATGGTTGATACTTGAAATAACGAAACAAGATAAATTAATGATTCTCCATCTTGAAGAAAATTAGCCAATAACCGGTGTTTACGAAAAGCTAGTATAGGGATAAATTAAGGGGTAGTAGAAAAGAAAAAGTCTAAAGCTCAGAGGGCTATCTAGGCGGATATTTTTAGTAGTTGGTTTTGATTAAGGATAGTAAAAATGGTAATAAATTCCTAGGTGCCTCAATGATTTTCATACAATTACTATTTCATGGTCTTGATATGTATAAGTTATGCAGGTTCTAATTATGCATAAAATTATACCGAAAAACACTCAATATACCAAACGAAGGAGCATGCGAAATATATGATAGTATTGCTCGTGAAAGGCTCAAATTATTCTCACATGAAAATGGATAAGATAGGGTTTAGTGATTCGTTATGCATAATATCGATTTGTTTCTACTTTCCATGTTTCCATTTATTCCCCTTAGTTTATTTAAGCGTGGACTCAAAGAGGTTTTAATTCTTTTTAAGGTTTTTCAAAAAATTCAGATATTTAGGGTTTTTAAGAAAATAAGTTTTGGTGAAAATAAGGTTTTAGTCAAATGGGTAGAAAATCAAGAGTTTAATTTTACTGCTTTGAGCAAACAAGTTTGTCTTGAATCTCAATTTCTCACCCCACACTTAAAACTATACATTACCCTTAATGTACAAATGCATGTAAGGAAGTGCTATGAACGAAGTTAAATGCATGAAGTTTTAAGGGAAAAGAAACTATTACTCCCCCGGTCAATTCGGTGTATAACCTATGGCCAATGCTTGCGTCTGTCGTCAATGTTATGCCAAAAACTTCATCAAACCTCCCACAAACTTTATGTGATTTGTTGGCGCGCAAGCTTGTAGTGGTGTAGCAAAACTCCTCAAAGAAATAGAGAGACTACTTGGTGATGTTATGCTACTTGACACACAAAGAAAAATATAAAACAGAAATAGAAAATAAAAGGTAGCAGTTAAGCTACTAAGGTCCTAGTATCGAGAAGACATACCTGGAGGCTGAAGTACGAGAAACTTAAACTTGGGAAACCAAACCTGAGGTCCATGTGTTTTGCCATATGCACCAACTTCTCAATTTATTCATGTTCATCGGGTTGCCTCCCGGAAGCGCCACGTTTATTTAAGGGTTGTTGGCCGGACCCGTACGTGCTTCATCAATCTATCTTTGGGCGGAGGCTTTAATTCTCCCCCATATCTTCCATTCCTTTTTCAAAGTCCTTTTCCTAGTTAATTTTGGCTGTTGGTCGCAATAGTTATCAATCCCGTTATTGTTGTTGAGGTCCTTTACAAGGTTGGGTTTCTTTCCTTTATTGATTTCTTTAGCTTTCTTCAGTTGGTAGTCTAGATTAGTATCAATGAAATGTGTAATTTCAAATATATCATTGGATAAACATTCGTTACCCCCGATGTTTTAGGTTACCGATATTTTTTCCAACACGAAGTGTTAGAATACCTTTGTTCATGTCGATGACTGCTCTAGCAGTGGCTAAAAATGGGCGACCCAAAATCAAAGGTACAGAGTAGTCGAGCCGCATTTCTAAAACCATGAAGTCAACAGGGAAGACAAACTTGCCTACTTTCAGCCGTAAATTCTCAATGACTCCCATAGGAGACTTGATAATACCATCTGCAAGTTCAATAGTTGCATTAATAGGTTGCGGATTTCTAATTTTTAGTTTTCTAAACATGTTGTAAGGCATTAAGTTTACACTTGCTCCCAGATTAGCAAGAGCGAAAGTCAGTGGTAGTGGTCCGATAAAACATGTTAAAGAAAATATTCCGGGATCGGGAAGTTTCTTTGGAAGACATTGTTCAATGAGAGAGACGCATTCGTTAGTTCTCTTAACTACTTCTTCCATGTTTCTTTTGTTAGTGAGGAAATCCTTCAAAAAACGACCATACTTGGGCATTTGTTGTATGATATCCACGAAAGGTAGATTAACATGGATTTGGCTTAACAGCTTGATGAATTTCTCATATTGTTCGTCAGTCCTTTGCTTCACCAGTCTTCCTGGGTACGGTATGTGAGATTTGTAGGTTTTCTTTGTCCCTCTGACGGGTGGAGTTAGGAGAATACATCGTGGTATTTGTTGGGATGTTACGAGGGGTGTTCACTGGAGTGGCTTGCGGGATTTCTTTTAGTGGTCCTTGAGTAGTTGATTCTATGATAGGTGGAATGAGTGGTACTCCAGTGAATATCTCCCTTAGTGGTTCTATATAAACCTTACTGTTTCTTAGAGTGATAGCACTAACATTTTCTTTTAAACTAGGTTCAGTGTTTCTTTGAAGACATCTTGGTTATCTTACAAATAGAAGTTTTGCAATCTGTCCAAGTTGTACTTCGATGGATTGAAGAGTTGCCTTCTGTGTTCTAAATTCAGCTTCGTGAAGACTAAACTTCTCTTCGTATTGTTTGTGACGAGCATCAGCTAAGAGGGCTTGACTTTTGGTTGTAGATATCAACTTAGATACCACGTCCTCTATGCTTAACCCATTACTTGGCTTGTTAGTTCCTTGAAATTGTTGATAAGGCTGAAAGTTTTGAGGTTGTCTTTGCTAAAATTGTTGTTGTCCAAAACTAGACTGTCCTTGATTGTTGTTATCCTTCGAGCTGAAATTCGGATGGTTCCTCCATCCAGGATTGTAAGTATTGTTGTAGGGGTTGTTTTGCAGGCGATTAGTTTTGATAAAGTCAACTTGCTCAACATCGACAGTGGTGTTTTTGTTTCTCCAACAGTTTCAGCAATTACCTTGCCTTTGCTAATTTGATTAAGTAGAGTGGTGAGGGCGTCTACTTAAGTAGAAAGTGAAGTGACATTATCAAACAGAGTGAACACCTTGCCTGGCTCCCCTATTACTTCAAGGGTTGTACCATTGATAGATGTTCATAGCTATTTCCTCAACTAGGTTGTAAGATTCCTGTGGCCTATTGTTTCAAAAAGTACCACCTGCAGTAGCGTCGAGTATCTGACGAGCTTGATTGTGCAACCCATTGTAAAATGATGATACTTGTAGCCAAACTTCTAGCTCATGGTGAGGGAATTTCCTTAACATGTATTTGAAACGTTCCCATGCTTAATATAGTGACTCCCCATCCTCCTGAGCGAAAGTGGTAATATCATTTCTCAATTTTGCGTCTTTGCTTGCGAGAAATATTTCGAAAGGAATTTTTGAGCTAGATCATCCCATGTAGTGATTGACATGGTAGGAAGAGAGTTTATCCATGCCTTAGATTGTTCCCATAAAAAGAAAGGAAACATTCAGAGTCGAATAATGTCATTTGAAACTCCGTTCAGTTTGAAAGTGTCACAAATTTCGAGGAAATTTACAATGTGGGCATGTGGATCTTCATCGGGTAATCCATGGAAAGTGCATGATGATTGTATCATGTGAATGACATGTGATTTGATCTCAAAGTTGTTAACGTCAACCATCGGCCTTGTGTGCTAGACCCCAAAGCTTCAAGTGACGATATTGCAAAGTTGGAAATATTGCTGTTTTCTACGGCCATTCTTCTAGTACGGTTTTCATGTAGTCGGTGGTGAAAGAATCTTTCAGGCTACGCTAAAGGTTGAAATAAACCAGTAGTGGAGCTATTGATCATACACTACTTGCAACAAACATAACAGAAAAATAGATGGAAAATGCTAAGGTTAAAAAGGCTAATCCGTTAACTCGATTTTTTTCTTGAAATCATCGTGTCCTCGGCAACGGTGCCAAAAACTTGATGTGCTATGAGCAAGTTGTTTAAAGTGTTTAGTATATAAATAAATATATATACTTTATTTGGTTTCACAAGATCTGGTTTTAAAATTTATAAAATGATAAATACTCAAACTAAACACACACACAATAGGCAAGTGTACCTGTCACAGGGTAATATAGTTTAGGTAAGAACCAAGTATCGAACCAATGGACACGGTCGAGTTCCAATACTCAACGTTTCTTATCATTTAGCCAGTTTAATTAGTGAGTGTTTTTTGTGTGCTTGTGAGGCAGAAAAGTAAATGACAGAAAAGTAAATGGCAATAAAGCAAATAGCATAAAAGTAAAAACGTGCATGAAGTGTGTAACAGAAATGTTAATAGAAAAATAGTAAATAACAGGAAATAAATAGCTCGAGAATAGTCAGATCACAACGAGTATTTCTTTGGGCTTTGAATCCGCTTGGTATATGATAATGTTATGTCAACTAATCCGGTGGTATGACTTATACAAATGTATGAACGGTACACTGCTAGAGCCTCATTCTCACAACATTTGGTTCCTGAATTATGTTCTTTAGAATAAAATGGTAGGACTCCCAGCTAGGGACATCGTTACCCTCAAATCTTTGATCCTATCGCCGAGTTGGTTTAAGACATCAAACTTAAATACCTTTTTTATTATTTAAAAGAGTGATTAGACTTTGTTCACCGTGAGGCGGTGCAACAATGGGACAATTATAAAGACGTACCGTTCCTAACATGAGTTCACCAATTCTTGGTTTCATAACAAGTTCGTATAAAGACGTACGATTTTATTAATATTAACTAAGCCTCGGCTTATCAAAATCAGCTTGTATAAAGACGTACAAGTTTCAAGAGAAGTTTGATTAAAAAGGTTTTACGGTCTTACACTTTAAAATCAAGAACACTCACAAGTGTAAAGGCAAAATCAAGTAATAATAAAAAGTCCATCATGAAGATGGTTTTAAGAACGAATGACTAAAGAACATAAACATACCATTAGATTAATAAGTTAAACATTAACATACACCAAACTTCATTTTCACCCAAGCAATACGAATGGTTTAGCCACGAGTGGCTATACGAACTAGCATAACTTTGAGTTTCATAGGCTCCCCTATTGCGAACAAAGCGGAAGAGCCTCTGTACTCTCTACTATTACTCTAAGACTACTGAAATGGAGTAATTCTATCTATCTTGAGGTGTGGTAAGGTGTGTGGAATGAAGAACCCAAGCCATCTATTTATAGCCCTCAAAAAGAGCAAGGCACGACCTTGCTTTGGTTTGCATGGGTGTGCAAAGACATCGGGAATAAAAGGGTAGAAATGGGAGTGTACTAGGAGCCTTGAGGAGCAAGTTGGGGCAATGCACGCCTGTGCACTGGGATGCACGACCGTGCATCCCCTCCCTACTTCCAAGTTTTGTCTTTTTTTAGCTTTTTTTGACTTTTGTTGACCTTGGTTGAATTCTTAGGGGGGGGGGGGGTCAAAGCTCGGGAATAATCCTTCTAAATGCTTGATTTCTTGATTTTTTGTGTAGTTTTTGCTTTGTTTGTCTTAGGACATCGTTTAACATGCAATTGTGAAATATAAACATTTTAAGTATCAATTGCAAGGCTTTTTGTTCAATTAGTACCATAATATGGGGATTATTATGTGTCACATCCCACCCCGGGCCCAAGATGTTACCGGGCTGTGACGTCAGTTGGCACCTTCGGTACCTACTTTGATTTCAGAGTTTGGTTTTGTGCAGCAGAATAGTGGTTTTTAACAAAAAAGGATCTTTTTATCAATTATCTCAACCTCAAGGGTTGGTTGTGTAAATACTGGAATCTCGTCATGTAGACAAAAGATTTCTTTATTTAAATACTTGGGTATAAAACCCGATCATTTGTACATTTGATTTTTGAAATCAAAACCCTGACCAAAGTCAGTAAAATCTACAAGGAGTTATTCGGCCTTGGGAGTTGACATCCATTGGGCACTCTAACCTTGTCTTTTTCTCTGGTTCTTCCTGTGCATAGCACGAACCTGTATAACATATTTTTGAGTTGCACCAGGTCTAGGTGTGTGGCCTGACCCGACTATGGCACAAAACTGTCCCTGGGACTTAGGCCATGGCCGGTCTCGGTATGCGGAGGTCATATCATTCTTTTCCTGAAAACATTTGAAAGTGAATGTCAGGTATGTGCTGGTGAATACTTCATGACCTCAAAACATGGCAAAACAGTTAAATTAAATAAGTAAACACTTTCGTCCTTTGGAATCTAACGAACACATTGCTTCTTTCCGTTTTTATATCCATGTATACATTGGTCACGTACTCGGGGGTTTCACGAGTCTTTAGGCACATAAGCGTTTACCCGACATACATGCCAACCCCACTCCGGTCCTTACCGAGATTATATGAGTAAGTATTCAATTCTCGTGTTTTGCCTTTTTTGTAAAACATAATAGCTTTGGTTTGTTGCGTGAAGTTGCCCATAGCACAAGCACGTGTTATAAAGCGTTTTGATAGACTCGCGTTTTGACAGACTCTCGTTCAACATGTGAACCAGTATTTATGACGTAGACAAGTTTTCACCTTGGTTTGGAAGTGTGGATGATTTTGAAAGATAAAAAACTTAGTGCTACACGGCTCTTAGAATCAGATCTTAGGACTCGAGCACCTTGACTAGCACTTCTACACTTTCCTTGGGTTGCTTTGTCTCTCTAACACTCTAGTCCGTTAAGTAAATAAACGTCGGTCGAACGGAGAGGAGAGGCTCGGGAGTTGGGACAGTAAGATGGCTCAGTAATGGCTTGGGGGCAGACGAGGCTCGGACATTTAGAGAGTGAGTTGGTGTTTGGTGTGAAAATGAAGAGCAAATGCTCCTCTATTTATAGGCCTGAAATGACCCCATAGCGGACGACTAGCCAGGTCACCGCCCAGCTTTGCACACATGCGCGTCACGCGACGGCCATGCAATTCAGACGTGCCACACATCCATAGCGGACCGTGTGGGTTTGCCATGGTCGTCCGCCACCGACCACGTGTCATTAGGGCTGACGCATGCCCTACATGTGTCCATGACACGTGTCTGATGAAGAGGGTGTACCATTTCTGATTTTCTCGCTTTTATTATAGTTCAATAAATCATATTTTGAATCCAATTCTAATGCAATGTTTTAATTCATTCGTGCAAACAACAAAAACCTAGATTTCAATACAAACCCGTGGGATTTACACTTAAATGCATCATACAAACCCTATATATACAAATGTATATATATATACATACGTATATATATATACAAATACGTGCAAACCTATATACTAAAATCCATGATTAATAATCAATTAACAAGGATTACACAATGGTTTGAACCTCTAACCAATTGACCCCCCCACTCTCAGTTTTGGGCTTTTAACATCACCGCTGACCAAAGAAAAAAATCAACCCAATTGACTTTCAAAAGTCAAAGCAGCCCAAGATGCATCGATCCAAGTCGACCATCCACCAAATTCTAGTTAGTTTGGACTTCTGTGATTACACAAACAACAACGACCCAGCTCAGGCCCAAACATCTCGCCAATTCGTCCAATAAAGCGGGCAAATTTCAAATTCAAACAAATTTGACTTCGCAAAGTCAAACCACATCAAGCCGTAATCAATTCATACAATTTACGCGTAATGGATCTTGCAAATCATGCACAAACTAATCCCGCATGTATACAATGCCTTGTCATGACTCGATTCATCCCCAATTGAGCAAATTAACGCGTAATCCGTCCCTTCGGCCGTTACGGCCAAATCGAAACCAAATCGCGTAAATTAGATGAAACCAATCCAGTTAAAACACTCCCTCACCCTCGCCTGACCTAACACTAACTTCCAGAGTGTTCAATTGACCTACATTACCTCTCTGCAAGTTCATCGATTATCAAATCATCGGGTCTGAAATCGTAGTCGACTGCACTCGTTGCCCAATCTCATCAAGTAAGTTTTAGATCATTAGTTTCGTAATTGAGCCCATACTAATAGCCCCCTATCAATTCGAGCGAACATAATCCATCGAAACAAATTTGAATTAGGGTTCTTGGCCGTTTTACTCAAAAGCTGATTTGGGGAAATCGGGCATTTCAAGTTAACGTATTTAATTTTCTCCTTTTTTGTTAAGACCAGCGAACCACCCGGTCCGACTGGTTAAGTCCAGGCTCCATCGAACCCGGTGGCTTGGGTTCGAAACCCACGGCCCGCGACCGACCTGTTTTCTTTTGCGACTCATTTAAACAATACCCGTCCCTTTTAATAATGGGTTTAAACCCATCCAAAACCAATCCAGTAACAAGATCGACCCTTGGTCCAGTGGTTTACTCGTCCGACCCACCCAGCACAGACCCGGGTTCGAGTCCCTGGGGTCTGTTTTTTATCTTTCATTTTACAACACTTATTTATTTAGTTAATCAAACCCTAAACCTTAATTCAATTATTTTAAAACCATTTATTTATCTTTCATTTTACACAACACATCTTCAAGTACAAACCATAACTTCCTATGCTCCTATACAACCCTTGGTACACACATCCAATTAAACCCTAGACTTAGACCTATACTATCGTACACATTATTAATTTAATATATATTACACACTAGGTTAACGTGGTGAGTTACAAGGATCATTCTACTACCTAGTCTCGCGTGCTAGCTACACCCTTGAATCAAGTGAGTATTACATAGCCTGTTTTCACACTTTTACACTCTTTGGGGTGAAACATGAACTCTATACATACAATTGTTTACATTTACACAAACTACACAAACACAAATTCTCTTTACATTCATGTGTGCAAATTTGAGCTTTATGTTTGAGTACTAGGTGTGTTAACTCGAGGTGCACAAAACGGTTTTTTAACCCGAACCAGTTCAAAACCGAACCGAACCGGTTTGGTCAACAAAAAGTCAAAACCGGTTTGAGTTCAAACCGGACCGGTTTGAAACCGGTTTGAGATGGTCCGTTGACCGGGTTTGACCGGTTTAAAAAATGGTTTAAAACCAGTTTTTAATCGGTTCGGTTCGGGTTAAACCGGTTTCAAACCGGTTTAAATGTGTAGGTTTCAAACCGGTTTTAAATTGGCGGTTTGAACCAGTTTGTAACCGGTTTGGTATAAACCGGTTCGGTTTTCGGTTTGAAACCCTTGACCTAGACTATAACTTTAGGACACCCCTTATGCCATGCGTCGTGATTATGTGATATGTACAACATGCTATTTGTAACATGCTTACTATGATTAGTTATTATTTCATTTTGATGCCTTACTTGTTAAAATTCAAGACTTATTAGACTACAGTTAAATAATAAATTAAATAAACAATATCCCTACCTATACCATAAAGCCTCATAACCTTCTTACCTACTTCTCTGTCATCATCATCATAGCATGTGAAAACTTCATGGATTTAAAACTATAAAATTTCTTTATTTCCTCGTTAAGGTTTTAAACTTTGTTACTTATTAGTTGACATGTGCAATCTAGAAGGGTGACACATGTATTCTGGGTTTCTGTCTAGGAAAGCATTTCGTATAAATCCCAATTAAACGAGGGACCCGTATGCTTTCCTGGGAATTCCCGGGATGAGTGTTTACTTATAGGCTAAAGCATGTCTCCTTGAAAGTTATATAGGTTTAATTAACCTTAATGTGTCATAGTATTCAAGTGATTATGTCACTATTTGAGTATAATCCAAACTATGATTTACTATTTTATTTATTATTTTATCCCCTTTAAATTCAATCAACTTTCATAAGTCCTTACATCTTTTCTTGTCTTGTGCAAATCTATAGAATGCCTCCCCATCGTGCTACCGTGACCAAAAACAACACCGACATTGCTGCAATCCTTGCACAACTTGTAACTCAACTCACCCAAGCTAATGGAGCCATTAATGGTACCCATGGAACCAATGGTGGTGGTGGTGCCAACCCACCGCAATGCACCTTCAAGCACTTCAATTCGTGTAATCCTCTTAAGTTCTATGGTACCGAGGGAGCCAAAGGACTTCTTCAATGGTTCGAAAGTATTGAGGGCACCTTCCTCAATAGTGACTACCCCGATAACCTTCGTGTTCGTCATGCCACAAGTGTCTTTCAAAAACGGGCGCTTACGTGGTGGAATGTGGAAAGAAGAACTAGAGGCATGGAGGCAGCAATGGCCTTACCATGGGATGAGGTTAAGAGACTAATGACCGAAGAGTTCTGTCCTTGGAATGAGGAAAGGAAGCTGGAAGCTGAGTTTTGGGATCTTACCCAAGACAGTGGTGAAAGTCTGGCTTATACAACTCGATTCCATGAATTGAGTCTCCTTGTGCCCCATATTGTCACACCTTTATCCCGCTGCATTGAGAAGTATATTAGTGGATTACCTAGGTAGATTCAGGATACTGTCTTAGGGAGAAATCTCGCAACACTCGACGATGCTATCCGGTTATCCACTACTTTGACCGAAAACCTTGTGAAAGCAGGGACTCTGACTAGAAAAGGCACCAAGAAAGTTCCCGACATCGCAACCCCTCCTTCACGCATCAAAGAAGCCAAAACTGAACCCTACCACAATAATAAGAAAAGAAAGGCTAAGACTTATGATGTGGTCACTCCTGCTATCCCTGTTAACCAATTTGCTGCCTTGGCTCAAGCACCAGTCAAGAATCCATATGTTGGGATCTACCCACTCTGTGCCACATGCAATTATCACCATCTCCAAAACATTCCCTGTCGCCTCTGCACCCACTGTGGGAAATATGGCCATACGGTCAATGTTTATAGAGCCAAGGCACTTGCAGGGCAAGTCAACCCACCAACCCGAACCAACCAACAAGTGGCTAATCAAGGTGTTCCCGCTATTGCAAACGGGCGTGCTTGTTATGAATGTGGCAACACGAATCATTTCCGTGATAAGTGCCCGAAGTTCAACAATGTTAAAATAGGCGGAGCTCGTGGGCGTGCTTTCAACATAAACGCCAATGAAGCTCAGGCGAACAATGATGTGGTCAACGGTACGTTCCTTGTTAATAGTCAATATACCTCCATTTTATTTGATACCGGTGCATACAAAAGTTTTGTGTCACTTAAATTTGAACCCTTACTTGCAAAAACGCGATCCAAATTAGAGAAAACCTTCATCGTCGAAGTAGCAAATGGTGACTCTCTTACAATTGACTCCGTTATCCATGACTGCTCTCTAGAACTTAATGATCATACATTTCCAATCAACATTGTGCCAATGCTACTAGGAAGTTTTGATATCATCATAGGCATGGATTGGCTGTCGAATCACAATGCTGAAGTCATCTGTTTCGAGAAGTGCATTCGAATACCTCTACCGTTGGGAGAAACGTTAAGAGTGTTTGTTGAAAATCCTTACAAAGGACTAAAGTTAATGTCATGCACTACTGCTCAAAAGTACTTACGAAAGAAGTACGTGGCCTTCTTAGCCCATGTTATTCAAAAGGATCTCAAAGAAAAGGGTATTAAAGACATCCCCATCATCCGGGATTTTCCCGAAGTATTCCCCGAAGACCTATCTGGTCTTCCACCCGTTCGACAAGTAGAATTTCGCATTGACCTTGTACCACGAGCTAACCCCGTGGCTAGAGCTCCATACCGTCTTGCACCTTCTGAAATGCAAGAGCTTGCAAGTCAACTCCAAGAACTCTCCGACAAGGGCTTCATCCGTCCAAGTCATTCACCGTGGGGTGCACCCGTGTTATTCATCAAGAAAAAGGGTGGATCATTCCGCATGTGTATTGACTACCGCGAACTCAACAAGCTTACCATCAAGAACCGTTATCCATTGCCTAAAATTTATGATCTCTTTGATCAACTTCAAGGCTCTACTTGTTTCTCAAAGATTGATCTTCAATCTGGTTATCACCAACTCCGCGTACAAGAGGAAGATATTCCAAAGACTGCTTTTCGAACAAGGTATGGTCACTACGAGTTCATGGTCATGCCTTTTGGGCTAACCAATGCACCCGCGGTTTTCATGGATCTCATGAATAGTGTGTGCAAACCGTACCTTGATAAATTCGTGATCGTATTCATTGACGATATCTTAATCTACTCCAAGACTAAATCCGATCATGAGCAACACCGTAGGTTGGTTTTGGATCTCTTAAGAAATAGAAACTATATGCCAAGTTCTCAAAATGTGAATTTTGGCTAAAGGAAGTTCAATTCTTGGGACATATCGTCAATGAAAAGGGAATTCATGTGGACCCTGCTAAGATTGAAGTTGTTAAGAATTGGAATGCCCCTAAGACCCCCACCGAAGTTCGTTCATTTCTTGGTCTTGCGGGATATTATCGTCGTTTCAATTCAAATTTCTCTAAGATTGTTGTTCCTCTCACCGCTTTGACCCACAAGGGTAAACCTTATGAATGTGCACCAAAGCAAGAAGAAGCTTTGCAAACTCTCAAGCAAAAGTTGTGCAATGCTCCTATATTGACCCTCCCGGATGGGAATGACGATTTAGTTGTCTACTGTGATGCCTCTAACCAAGGCCTCAGTTGTGTTCTCATGTAACGAGGCAAGGTGATCGCTTATGCATCAAGGAAACTTAAGATTTATGAGAAGAATTATTCGATGCACGATCTCGAATCGGGTGCGGTCGTATTCGAATTGAAGATTTGGAGACATTACCTTTATGGCACAAAATGTCTGGTGTTCACCGACCACAAAAGTCTCCAACACATCTTTAACCAAAAACAACTCAATATGAGGCAACGACGTTGGGTTGAACTCCTTAACGACTATGACTGCGAGATTCGTTACCATCCCGGCAAAGCGAATGTTGTAGCCGACGCCTTGAGTCGAAAGGACCATGTCATGCTTCATTGTGTCCGAATTCAAACTGACATCCAAAATCGTATCCTAGAAGCTCAACACGTCTCGGTCACCGAGGGTAACATGTACGAGGAAATGTCGTGTGGTGTTGAACTTCAGCTTGAATCTAAGCCCAATGGCTTACTTTATTACTTCAATCGTATTTGGGTTCCCTATCGCGATGATCTCCATGCATTTCTTATGAACGAGGCTCATAAGACTCGTTATTCTACTCATCCTGGTGCGGATAAAATGTACAAAGATCTTCGCCAACAATACTGGTGGCCCGGTATGAAGAAAGACAATGCTCTCTATGTTTCCAACTGTCTAACTTGCTCCAAGGTCAAAGCCGAGCACCAACGTCCTTCCGGTTTGCTTGAACAACCGAAAATTCCCATGTGGAAGTGGGAGAATTTAGCTATCGACTTCATTACCAAACTCCCTCGCACCTCAAGTGGTTATGATAGCATTTGGGTGATCATTGACCGCCTCACCAAATCCGCTCACTTCTTGTCTATCCGTGAAGACTATCGAGTTTAGAAATTGGCCCGAATTTTCATTGACGAAATCGTAAGTCGTCACGGTGTCCCACTAAACATAATTTCTGATAGAGATGCTCGTTTAACCTCCCGTTTCTGGCAATCCCTCTAAACTGCTCTTGGTACACGATTGGATTTGAGCACAACTTACCATCCCCAAACTGATGGTCAGACCGAGCGTACAATCCAAACCCTTGAGGACATGCTTAGAGCATGTGTAATTGATTTTGGTGGCAATTGGGATTCACATCTATCCCTAATTGAGTTCTCTTACAGCAATAGCTACCACACAAGCATCAATATGGCTCCATTTGAAGCTCTCTATGGTTGTTAGTGTCGTTCTCCTATCTGTTGGAACGAGATTGGTGAAACACAAATCACCGGTCCTGAGTTGATTCAAGAAACATCCGACAAGATCATTCAAATCCGTGACAACATTCGAGTAGTGAGGAGTCGGAAAAAGAGCTATGCCGACAAGCGACGAAAACCCTTGGAATTTCAAGTTGGTGATTTTGTTCTTCTAAAGGTGTCTCCATGGAAGGGTGTGATCCGTTTTGGAAAGAAAGGCAAGCTAGCACCTCGCTATGTGGGTCCCTTCAAGATCCTTGAAAGGATTGGGAAAGTGGCTTACAAACTCGAGTTACCTCCATCACTTGGCAATGTGCATCCTACATTTCATGTGTCAAATTTAAAGAAATGTCTTGCTGATGGGAATCTCCATATACCTCTTGACAATCTGTTCATTGACGAAACGATGCACTTCGTTGAGAGATCGGTAGAGATCATGGATCGTGAGATCAAGCAACTCAAGCGAAGCCGTATTCCTATTGTCAAAGTTCGTTGGGAATCTAAGTGTGGACCTGAGTTCACTTGGGAACGTGAGGACCAAATGAAACTCAAGTACCCGTATCTGTTTGCTGATCCCGCAGCCTCAACTAGCTAAATTTCGGGACGAAATTCTCGTAACATGGGGATACTGTAACATTTCTGATTTTCTCGCTTTTATTTTTAGTTCAATAAATCATATTTTGAATCCAATTCTAATGCAATGTTTTAATTCATTCGTGTAAGCAACAAAAACCTAGATTTCAATACTAACCCGTGGGATTTACACTTAAATGCATCATACAAACCCTATATATACAAATGTATATATATATACATACGTATATATATATATACAAATACGTGCACACCTATATACTAAAATCCATGATTAATAATCAATTAACAAGGATTAGACATTGGTTTGAACCTCTAACCAATTGACCCCCCCACTCTCAGTTTTGGACTTTTAACATCACCGCTGACCAAAGAAAAAAATCAACCTAATTGACTTTCAAAAGTCAAAGCAGCCCAAGATGCATCGATCCAAGTCGACTATCCACCAAATTCTAGTTAGTTTGGACTTCCGTGATTACACAAACAACAACGACCCAGCTCAGGGCCAAACATCTCGCCAATTCGTCCAATAAAGCGGGCAAATTTCAAATTCAAACGAATTTGACTTCGCAAAGTCAAACCGCATCAAGCCGTAATCAATTCATACAATTTACGCGTAATGGATCCCGCAAATCACGCACAAACCAATCCCGCATATATACAATGCCTTATGATGACTCGATTCATCCCCAATTGAGCAAATTAACGCGTAATCCGTCCCTTCGGCCCTTACGGCCAAATCGAAACCAAATCGCGTAAATTAGATGAAACCAATCCAGTTAAAACACTCCTCACCCTCGCCTGACCTAACACTAACTTCCAGAGTGTTCAATTGACCTACATTACTTCTCTGCAAGTTCATCGAGTATCAAGATCATCGGGTCTGAAATCATAGCCGACTGCACTCGTTGCCCAATCTCATCAAGTAAGTTTTAGATCATTAGTTTCGTAATTGAGCCCTCACTAATAGCCCCCTATCAATTCGAGCGAACATAATCCATCAAAACAAATTTGAATTAGGGTTCTTGGCCGTTTTACTCAAAAGCTGATTTGGGGAAATCGGGCATTTCAAGTTAACGTATTTAATTTTCTCCTTTTCTGTTAAGACCAGTGAACCACCCGGTCCGACTGGTTAAGTCTAGGCTCCATCGAACCCGGTGGCGTGGGTTCGAAACCCACGGCCCGCGACCGACCTGTTTTCTTTTGCGACTCATTTAAACAAAACCCGTCCCTTTTAATAATGGGTTTAAACCCATCCAAAACCAATCCAGTAACAAGATTGACCCTTGGTCCAGTGGTTTACTCGTCCGACCCACCCATCACAGACCCGGGTTCGAGTCCCTGGGGTCTGTTTTTTTTTTAAAAAACTCGTTTTAAGGCTCCAAAAATTATAAAAAAATTATTTTTATAAACCTTACATTTATTAGAACAGAAGGAAACAGTTTTTTGCAATTTTTAGATAAAATCTCCATTTTTATAAATTAACTCTTAAAACACTCAATTTAAATTATGTATTTATTTTGAGTAAATTATTTATAGAATTTTATGTCAACTTTATAAACACTTTATATAAAGTTTTATAAAATTTAAATTTTATTTTAACACCTAAAAATATTTATAGTTTTATATACCTAAAGAATACATACCCATTTTAATTAAATTAGTTGTCCTATTCAATCCAAAGGGTAAATAATTAAATAAATTAATTTATCATCTAAATTACATTTACAAAACATAGTTAGAATTTAATTAGATTTAAGATTTATTTTCATGAACCAATATTAGTTACATACCTTTATAAATAAATAAAGTAACAATTATTTATTTAAATTATATTTAAACATAATGTCTACAATATTTTCTAACTAAATAAATATACAACACTTATTTATTTAGTTAATGAAACCCTAAACCTTAATTCAATTATTTTAAAACCATTTATTTATCTTTCATTTAACCAACACATCTTCAAGTACAAACCATAACTTCCTACGCTCCTATAAAACCCTTGGTACACACATTCAATTAAAACCTAGACTTGGACCTATACTATCGTACACATTATTAATTTAATATATATTACACACTAGGTTAACGTGGTGAGTTACAAGGATCATTCTACTACCTAGTCTCGCGTGCTAGCTACACCCTTGAATCAAGTGTGTATTACATAGCCCCTTTTCACACTTTTACACTCTTTGGGGTGAAACATGAACTCTATACATACTATTGTTTACATTTACACAAACTACACAAACACAAATCCTCTTGACATTCATGTGTGCAAATTTGAGCTTTATGTTTGAGTACTAGGTGTGTTAACTGTTTTGTGTGCAATTTATGTGCCATCATTAACTATTCAAGCTGACGGTTAACAATGATAGATCTATTGAGTCTGACAAACCCACCCAGATTGGGGTGATTGTTACCCACAACACAATTTGCATGCTAGTTAAAAAGGTTTGATTGTACTTTGGTTACACAATAGTTGCTCCCCATAAATGCCTTATTTTATCATGTTATGTAAGGATTTGATTATTTACATCTATAGACTATCTATGTATAAACCTGTGTACGCTTACCAACTTTTTAGTTGACTTTATTTTATTCATGTTTCAGGTGCTAATGTGTGAGTTTGATCAAGACATGCTACACATAGGCTTTGGATTTAGTTAAATTATTGAAATCTAGTCAACCTTGTGCTCATGAACAGTCTACATGTCCCGCCCCGACGTATTCCGCCATCGGTTGGGGTGTGACAGAGGGTACCTAGGGACCTGCGTAGCAGACCGTTAACATAGGTGATGGCGGTCCGCCAGGCATCTCTTACCCTTAGCGGAGCGTTAGCTTAGCAGGTGGCGGTCAGCCACCCCTTGGGCGGCCTGATTCCTTGTCTCCGTAGCGGACTGTTAGCCAATGGGTATTTTTTTTCCAGAATTTTTTAATTTATTTTTCGAACTCCCGGGTTTCCGATAATTCCCTTTAATTCTTATAAATGTTCCGGGAAAAATTAAGACCGTATTTTGGCGGGTGTTACATTTTGAATGCAAAACATATATAATTTAGGGCATATCATAACACCCCACACTTAAAATTTGCTTGTCCTCAAGCAAACTCATGCATAATCAGACCCATAACTAACAACTTTTGAAAAGAAAAGAAGTTGCAAGTAAGTGGAGACTGCCGAAAACATATGAGTCGCTTATTATATTTTTGGGATGATGGAATCCATGACAAGCTTACTAGAGCTTCAATTATGCATATTCTTTCACTCCTCACAATTTTCACTCAACTCTCGGGTTATGTATTTATGGGTAATGTAAGTCAAGAGAAACACTCAAGTTCGAATCGAATTATGCAATGGTTATAAGGTTGTATGCAAATTAAGTTTCCACCAATTAACTAAGTAATATGCATGAATCAAGAGGACCTAAGGGGTTGTAATGTGGCTAAAATAAGATAAAGGGTGAAAATGAAAATCTTTTTGGGTGTTAGGGTTTTAAAGGCTGCGGCTAATGTAGAACACACGGCTAAGGTTTCTTGGCTTAAGATTGGAAAATACAAGTGGGTCCCTATACAATACTCAGATCATGAGGGCATAACTAATCCGAGAGCTCGTTTATGGTCAGATTGCCAAGACCGATACTTTTTATCATGTTCAACTCTTCCCTCACTGCGTAATACACATTACTGCATTTTCGTATGGTTCTTTCGGCATGTAACCTAATGGCACCTACTTTGATCAGATGCGTATACTCATGATGGGAATAAGTTTGATTCTTGCTACATTTTCTATCGTGGCTCCAGTTGCCACATTTTACACATTTGCCATATCTTTTGGCTCTTCTTTTGGCGGTGCTTTTTGACAAGCCGTAAAATGGTGGTAATTGTTCTTGATTGTGCCACCGTTTTCTTATTTCGAATGTTGCTTCAAACACTTTTTCTCGGAGTTCGGGATGTAATCCAGGCTTTACGAAATGAATACAAGAAAGCAATTGAAAATCAAAAGAATGCATGTCCAACTCTTTAATGTCTAACCGGTAAAAGACCAACTTCTTCTTTTTCAATATCTTCCTTGTAGACTGTTCAACTTATTTTCTTACAATTCCTTGAGTAAGATTCTTTCCGAATTGTCTTAAAGGTTGCGTACTTAAAATAACGAAACAAGATAAATTAATGATTCTCCATCTTGAATACAATTAGCCAATAATCGGTGTTTATGAAAAGCTGGTATAGGGATAAATGGGTAATGGGTAGTAGAAAAGAAAAAAAGCTAAGGCTCTGAAGGTTATCTAGGCAGATATTTTTAGTAGTTGGTTTTTTTTAAGGATAGTAAAAATGGTAATCATTTTCATACAAATACTAGTTCATGGTCTTAATATGTATAAGTTATACAAGTTCTAATTATGCATAAAATTCGACCGAAAAACACTCAATATACCAAACGAAGGAGCATGCAAAATATATGATAGTATTGCTCGTGAAAGGCTCAAATTATTCTCACATGAAAACGGATGAGATAGGGTTTAGTGATTCGTAAAGCATAATATCTATTTGTTTCAACTTGCCATGTTTCCATTTATTCCTTTTAGTTTATTTAAGCGTGAACTCAAAGAGGTTTTAATTCTTCTTAAGGTTTTTCAAAAATTTTCAAATATTTAGGGTGTTTAAGAAAATAAGTTTTGGTGAAAATAAGATTTTAGTCAAATGGGTAGAAAATCACGAGTTTAGCTTTACGGCTTTGAGCAAACAAGTTTGTCCTGAATCTCAATTTTCCACCCCACACTTAAAACTGTACATTACCCTCAGTGTACAAATGCATGTAATGAAGTGCTATGCACGAAGTTAAATGCATGAAGTTTTAAGGGAAAAGAAACTGGTTCTCCTGCGGTCAATTCGGTGTATAACCTATGGCCAATGCTTGCGTCTGTCATCAATGTTACGCCAAAAAAATTATCAAACCTCCCACAAACTTGATGTGATTTGTTGGTGTCCAAGCTTGTAGTGGTGGAGCGAAACTTCTCAAAGAAATAGAGAGACTACTTGGTGATGTTATGCTACCTGACACACAAAGAAAAAGTTAAAACAGAAATAGAAAATAAAATGTAGCAATTAAGCTACTAGGATCTTAATATCGAGAAGGCATACCTGGAGGCGGAAGTACGAGAAACTTAAACTTGGGAAACCAAACCTGAGGTCCATGTGTTCTACCATATGCACCAACTTCTCAATTTATTCATGATCATCGGGTTGCCTCCCGGAAGCGCCATGTTTATTTAAGGGTCGTTGGCCGGACCCGTACATGCTTCATCAATCTATCTTTTGGCGGAGGCTTTGATTCTTCCCCTTTATCTCCCATTCCTTTCTTCAAGGTCATTTTCCTTGTTACATTTGGTTGTTGGTCCTAATAGTTATCTATCCGGTTAGTGTTGTTGAGATCCTTTCCAAGGTTAGTTTCTTTCCTTTATTGTTTTCTTTAGCTTTCTTAAGTTGGTAGTCCAAATTAGTATCAATGAAATGTGTAATTTCAAATGGATCATTGGATAAACATTAGTTACCCCCGATCTTGTAGGTTACCGATTTTTTTCCAACACGAAGTGTCAGAATACCTTCGTTTATGTCGATTACTACTTTAGCAGTTGCTAAAAATGGGCGACCCAAAATCAAAGGTACAGAGTAGCCGGACCCCGTTTCTAAAACCATGAAGTCGGTAGGGAAGACAAACTTGCCGACTTTCACCAGCAAATTTTCGATGACTCCCATTGCAGACTTAATAATACCACCCGCAAGTTCAATAGTTGCATTAACAGGTTGCGGATTTACAATTTTCAGTTTTCTGAACATGTTGTAAGGCATTATGTTTACACTTGCTCCTAGATTAGCAACAGCGAAAGTCAGTGGTAGTGGTCCGATAGAACATGGTAAAGAAAGTTTTCCGGGATCGAAAAGTTTCTTTGGAAGACATCGTTCAATGAGAGCAATGCATTCGTTAGTTCTCTTAACTGCTTCTTCCTTGTTTCTTTTCTTAGTGAGGATGTTTGAACCAGAGAAACCGTTGTATTCCTGATAAACTATAGGGGCTTAGATGTAACTTTTGTAAAGTTAGGTTTCTGGGTCAAAAGTCGCTAGATAGTCTTGAAGAGTCGATATGTCGGTTGTCGGCCGACTGTCGAAAGTCGACAATCTTCACGGCGAATCTTGCTATGTCCTCTATAAAAATCAACCCAAAAACCTAATTATTCGGCTCTTGATTAACCCGTTGTTACTATAGTCAATTAGTGAGCCGGTAGGAGGTTGTAGTTGTTTTCTTTGTAATCCAGGTGCTTATTTGTAATCGTTTCACTATGGATCTAATAGATTTGGGTATTTTATGTTCTTGATCGTGTTACTCTTCATCTTGTGTTTATCTTGATCACCAACAAATAAGCTTCTCCATGGCTGGATTGTTGATTGTTTGCTGTTTAGAATCATTCTAGCACATGGACCCTATCGTTAGGACCTACAATTTGGTATCAAAGCAAATCGATGTGCGGGTTCATGCCATTCGGGATGCATATGAGAAAGGGTATATCCAATTCCTTCCTATAAGCACCAATGATCAGAAAGCTGATATCTTTACGAAGGCATTTGATAAATCCAAGTTTATTGATCTCGTGCATAAATTGGGTTTGTTGAATTTTGAGTAACATCTTATATCCCTCATGCATTGTGTATATATATATGTATATATATATTTGTTCATATTTTTTTTCAAAAATCCAAAAATATTTTCTTGACTAGAATGAGTTGATGATCGAGCTGCAAAAATATTTTATCTTTCGTTTAGAAACTTCCATTTAAAGATGTTGTCTATAAATAAGGTTTTCGGGAAAAAGTTTCTATGAACTAAAAAGAAAAAGAAAATATTTTGAAAAAGTTGTGCTTCATTGCTACTTTCGCATAACTGTTATTGTGGGAAATGATAGTTGAACTGACATACTTGATCACTGTTTGAATAGGATCAAAGGGGAAGCAGTTATACTGAAGCACATGTTGGTAGGCTTAACATTAAAACAAATACACTGCAACTCAGTGACAAAGATAATGACTGCTGGAATGTGTATACCCATCTTGTCCTGGTCTACGCATAACCATAGTCCCGTCACAAAGGGGTTGCGAGTCCTTATTATATATACTTACTCAAAAAGCCCAAAAAGACACGCAATGACGTGCACTAGGTTAAATAAAAGACATGCAATGACGTGCAAATCCTAGCAAAAGACACCAATGATGTGCATCCTAGTACTGAATTTGTCAATCTTGAGCAAAAGACACACAATGTCAATGTCGTGCATTAGGAACTTAATCTCAAAAGATACACAATGTTAGTGTGTACATACATATACTATAAATTTTTGTTTTTGGGTTCATGTGACTGCGAAGGGATTTTCTTGATGAAAACATGGCTTACAAGACCGACGTGCATGTAAGTCTAACCTTATTTCATAATCATGGCATATAAGTCCGTCGTGCTTTGTCCCTGACTCAAAATCATTTTAATGATACCCAGAACAGTTCACAGACCTATGCTAGTTATGTTCCATTAGCTATCCTAGGATTCTCGTTGATCAACTTCTCTGATTATGCATTGGCATAGACCTGAAGCTCTCATCATCGCACTCAAAAGACCATGAGGATGGGAAGGTTATACCTGACAAGTGCGGGGAACACCGATTTCATCTTAATCTTACCAAAACATAATAAACGTTTGCTAGTTGTATGTTGAAAGAATGATGCATGGGTTTCAGAGGACAAATATACCAACAGTAGTTCGAAGGCCGTGGACGCCCATATGCAATAAGAAAAAGGATATGTGACAAGTTATGTCGGTATGATTCCGCGAGATCAGGTTTGCATGTTCTATCTCCTTGCTTAAAGTTTTGAATCGTTTGTGCGCCTCGTTTTGGTATTAATGTTTGCTCTATAGCTTTTTGGTGTGTATATATTCTTGTACAAATGACTTTTAGTTCATATATCAAAAATCAAGCTCGAAATTCGATTCGCTTTGGTCAAACTTTCATATTTTTCTGCCCTAGCGACTCTTGGGGCGATCATCAAGAGTCGGCCCTCCATTTTTTACTGAGTATATAAAGGTTGAAAAAGGGAATTTTATTTTACTTGAAACCCTGGTTTTACTGATCCTTCTTCGGCGATCTTCTCACTGTTCTGATTCAAAACCATTCTTTCCGATCAGTCGCTCTTTGTGTGATTATTGCATCTTTTTTAGGTAACTTTATGATTCTCCACCTGTCTATTAACTTTGTTTGACTGTTTAGATTGAAGAAACTGCATCAAAATGAGTACTTTGATCCATCTATTAACTGAAAGAGGGTTGACTGTTCATATTCCATTGAGCCGATTATCTGGTAAAGTCGATAACAATATTGACTCGAGGGAGCCGACTCTCTTGTCACAATCATCGTTTTAAAAATTATTTGAACGCAAGTTCAAAGTCATGCCTGATTATTGATAAGGGCCAATTTCTGGATTTTGACCAAAGGGATTACGGACCGTGTCCCTTTTATAGCCGACTGTCAGCAAACTCTCTCGAATGATTCTCTTTTGATCAGGGCAGAATCTTGCCCTTGATCCAGTCGAGTCTCTGCCTTATGACCATCTTCTTGACCGAATCTCTCGTGATCAGGGCAAACTCTTGTCCCTGACTTTGTCGACTCTTTGCCTTTTATCAAAGAATCTTAATCGACAATTCTCTTTTTGTTTTGGCCGACTGTCTCATATTAGCAGACTATCTCTTTGAGCCGACTGTCGACGATCCCTTCTCAATAATTTTTCTCTTGAGCTTAATTAAATTTCTTTGCATATCATTGACTTACCTATATTATGTGCACAGATAATGGCTGCAGAAGAGCTCGTGAGCGACCATCGTCACAATATGCCCATCAGCTTTCCCAAACCCATTCCTGAAGAATTCACCAAGGTAACTGATTGGATTTTACAAAGCAGGATATCCTACGCCATCATATGGAACGAACCCGTCTACAAGGATCTCATAATAGAATTCTGGGAAAATGTTGAAGCCTCTCTACACTCGATTACCAGCGATCCTCTTATTAGATCCACTATTGATGGACAAAGGGTGGTCGTGTTTGAAAGCACTATCAGAGAAGCATTAATATTACTGGATAACTCTCTTGAACCTTACACAATTGACAAGAAAGAACTGGAAAGACACTTCATTGAGGAACTCGGTTATGAGGGGCCATTTAGAAAGGGTGAAATTCTAAAGAAAGGATTATCTAAGGACTGGAAAATGATCATGTACATTTTCATTCATTATATGTCACACAAAAGGGGAGGCTATGATGCCCTTGGATTAAAATGGGGATGAGTCATGGTGAAAGTTTGGAACCACGAAACCTACAACATTTCTCATCACATATTTGACTACATGTGTAGCAATGTTACAGAGAACAAATGGTTGATGTATCCTCGCTTTGTCCAAATGATTTTGAATCACCTTCTCAAGAAACTACCACCAAAAGGAATCCCAATGACATTCTCAAAACTTGATTCCCGCTTTTATACTGATCTTTGGAGAAATCATCATAGTTTCTCTAGAAAGGAAACTCATCTTTTCAAGAAAATGGGTGAGAAAGAAGTCATCCCAGAAATCAAAAGCTCATCTGTAGAAAGCTACAATACCATGAAGAGAAGGATTGAAGGCACAAGTGTACCGGTCAAAGAAAATTCATCAAGAACGGAATTCAAGAAAGAAGCTGCAAAAAGAAAAGCAAAAGGAAAAGCTATTGATGTCTCTGATGGAAAGAAGAAGAACAAGAGGGCCATTGTACCAAGCCAAGGAGAAGGTCTGATGAGGTCAGCAAGACGGGCCTATCAAAGAGAACAGCAGAGAATCTAGCAAGACAACTCCATCACCCCTCTCCTTACCAATGAAGTTATTGAAGCAGATTTTATAGCTGGAATGACTCTTGCTGCACTAAGGCATCCTCCGCCAATGCAGATCGAGGGAAATTCCGAAGCACATCACTCTCCCACCAAGAATCAAGCTCTTCCTCATACCGACAAATCAAAACAATCTATCTCTACCACTAAGACACATGTTGTGGTTTTAAGAAAGGATGCATCTCCTCTTCCTCATCCTCAAAAGAAGCTTACTGAACTGGACAATCTCAAGTATGAAATTCGTGCATTACGAAAATCCCATGAGAAGCGTAGAAAAGAAATCTTAGGAATGAAAATTCGTTGGAACAAGCAGAACAGATGGATTGAGATATAGAGGAAGAACATGAGGAGTGTTGCCAAGGCAATGGTAATGATCAGGAAAAGGGCTGAGAATATTTTGAAGGAACTGAATCCCTCAAGATCAAGAAACAATGAGGAGCCATTGACCTTCAATAATGTCTTTGAAGTTGCAAGTTTTGATGAAACTGAAGATAAAGATGAAGATGAAGGATATAGTGAGTCCCAAGAGTTCCGAGGAGGAGAGGGCTACAGAGCTTTAAAGAATCAGGAGTGCAACGGTTTCGGGGGAAATTATTGGAACCAGAGAAACCGTTGTATTCCTGATAAACTATAGGGGCTTAGATGTAACTTTTGTAAAGTTAGGTTTTTGGGTCAAAAGTTGCTAGCGAGTCTTGAAGAGACGCTATGTCGGTTTTCGGCCGACTGTCGATAGTCGACAATCTTCACGGCGACTTTTGCTATGTCCTCTATAAATAGCAACCCAAAAACCTAATTATTTGGCTCTTGATTAACCCGTTGTTACTATAGTCAATTAGTGAGCCGATAGGAGGTTGTAGTTGTTTTCTTTATAATCCAGGTGCTTATTTGTAATCGTTTCACTATGGATCTAATAGATTTGGGTATTTTATGTTCTTGATTGTGTTTCTCTTCATCTTGTGTTTATCTTGATCATCAACAAATCAGCTTCTCCATAGCTGGATTGTTGATTGTTTCCTGTTTAGAATCATTCCAGCACATGGACAATATCTTCAGGACTTACAGAGGAAATCCTTCAAAAAAGTCCATACTTGGGCATTTCTTGTATAATATCCAAGAAAGGTAGATTAACATGGATTTGGCTTAACAACTCGATGAATTTCTCATATTGTTCGTCAGTCCTTTGCTTACCAATCTTCGTGGGTACGGTATATGAGATTTGTAGGTTTTCTTTGTCCCTCCGATTGGAGGAATATTTTTAGGTGAATACATCGTGGTGTTTGTTGGGATGTTAGGAGTGGTGTTCACTAGAGTGG
This sequence comes from Smallanthus sonchifolius, assembly GCA_023525975.1. NCBI lineage: Eukaryota > Viridiplantae > Streptophyta > Magnoliopsida > Asterales > Asteraceae > Smallanthus > Smallanthus sonchifolius. Next base: position 59,340,043 of record CM042033.1, on the reverse strand, counting down.
CTTGCGGGATCACTTTTGGTGGTCCTTGAGTAGTTGATTCTATGATAGGTGGACGGAGTGGTACTACAGTGAATGGTGTTTGAACTTCTTCTTCCTCTGGCATTTGCGGTTCTGGATAAACCTTACCGTTTCTTAGAGTGATAGCACTAACATTTTCTTTTAAATTAGGTTCCGTGTTGCTTGGAAAACATCCTGGTTGTCTTTCAGATAGAATTTTTTGTAATATGTCCTAGTTGTACTTCGATGGACTGAAGAGTTGCTTTTTGTGTTCTAAATTCAGCTTCGTGAAGACTAAAATTCTCTTCGTATTGTTTGTGGTGAGCATCAGCTAAGAGGGCTTGACTTTCAGTTGTAGATATCAACTTAGATACCGCGTCCTCTATGCTTAACCCATTACTTGGCTTATTAGTTCATTGAAATTGTTGTCGAGGCTGAAAGTTTTGAGGTTGTCTTTGCTGAAATTGTTGTTGTCTAAAACCAGATTATCCTTGATTGTTGTTATCCTTCTGGCTGAAATTCGGATGGTTCCTCCTTCCAGGATTGTAAGTGTTGTTGTAGGGGTTGTTTTGCAGGCAATTATTTTTGATAAAGTGAACTTGCTCAACATCGACAGTGGTGTTTTTTGTTTTTCCAACAGTTTCAGCATTTACCTTGCCCTTGCCAATTTGATTAAGTCGAGTGGTGAGTCTACTTGAGCAGAAAGTGAAGTGACAGTATCAACAGAGTGAACACCTTGCCTAGCTCCCTTATTACTTCTCGGGTTGTACCATTGATAGTTGTTCATAGCTATTTCCTCAATTAGGTTGTAAGCTTTCTATGGCCTCTTGTTTCAAAAAATACCACATGCAGTAGCGTCGAGTGTATTACGAGCTTGATTGTGTAACCCATTGTAGAATGATGATACTTGTAGCCAAAGTTCTAGCCCATGGTGAGGGCATTTCCTCAACAGGCCCTTGAAACGTTCCCATGCTTCATATAGTGACTCTCCGTCCTCCTGAGCGAAAATGGTAATATCATTTCTCAATTTTGCGGTCTTTGCAGGCTGGAAATATTTCGAAAAGAATTTTTGAGCTAGACCATCCCATGTAGTGATTAACCCAGTAGGAAGAGAGTTTAGCCATGAAATGACCCAAACCGGACACCTCTCATAGTTGGCAAACATAGCATAAACCTACTTCTTAAACCTTGAATTAAGCATTAAACATCAACAACGGATGTCTTGTACAAAATTCAGAGTTAACAAAAACTTTTAAAACATAACATTTTTCACATTCATAAACGAATAATAGCGATGTCAGTCTTCTTGGCAGCAGCAGCTATCCAGCCATCCTCTTCTAAACCCTTACGACATCATGTCTTTTTTCTTTCCTTTGCTACCCGATGTGCATACTAAAATAGTCAGCTAACGCTGGTGAGTTCAAGTGTTTCTTTTTCTTTAACTTTATATCAAACATTTTCTTTAAAAAACGTTCTTTAAGCATACATATTATATTATATACATAATACAATAAAATCTTTCTTTCGTCTTTTACATACGTACGTATTTACTTTTGTGCTCTTTTCTTTAAAGCATACATATTATATTATATACATAATACAATAAAATCTTTCTTTCTTCGTTTACATACATACGTATTTACTTTTGTGCTCTTTTCTTTAAGTCATACATATTATATTATATACATAATATAATAAAATCTTTCTTTCTTCTTTTACATACATACGTATTTATTTTTGTGCTCTTTTCTTTAAGTCATACATCAATGTCTATAATCTGTTCTGTGCCCCCAATCGGGCTTCTTCATTCTTATTTCCCGAAGGAACTTTCTTTGCAGGTATTGTTCCCTAAGGCTTAACATCCAAAGGCCGATACCCAACTTTCTGTGCCCCCAAGAGGGCTTCTTCATTCTTATTTAGCGACCGACGCCGCTAGAATAACCGCCAATACTCATCTTAACCAGTTGTACAACATTTTCGTTACAGTGCTCTGCCGAGCAGTGTCCCGATTTTTTTCATGGTATGTCGTGGACTTGTCCATGACGCAACATCGGATTCGAGTAGAACTAGTCTCAAAGACTATACTACTACCTCAATACTTTCTACAATGCTTAGGGTGCCACTAGTCTCGAGGACTATGCTACTACCCGAAGTCTTTAATCGTATAAGAACACTCTTACAGATTAGACAATGTATTTGACTTATTATTCTTCTCTTTCTGTTTATAAAACATATAGTTAAATAAACCATTATCTTCTTCCTATCTACTGTCTATAAAACATATAGTTGAATAAACAATTCTTTCTTATCCTTTTTTCTTACAAATCATTTAATTAATAAACCGTTATCTTTCTTATCTTTTTTTTTCTTACAAAACGTTTAGTTAATAAACTGTTATCTTTCTTACAAGACGTTTAATTAATAAACCGTTATCTTTCTTTCTCACAAAACGTTTAGTTAATAAACCGTTATCTTTCTTTCTTACAAAACGTTTAAGTAATAAAATACATTTATTATAAACGCCTAATTCTTGAGTATGCACACCACTCTCAAACAGTTAGGGGTGTTCAAAAATATCCAAATCCGAAACCGAACCCGGATTATCCGAAATTCCGAATCCGAAAATTCGGATATCCGAAAATTCGGATTCGGATTCGTATAGTAATGTTGGAATTTTTCGGATATTTCGGATATCCGAATCCGAAATTAAATTTAGTTAATTTTAATTATTTATTATATTTAAATATGTAAAACATAATAAAAAATTGAAATCTAGATATCCTAAAGAACCCTAATCTCAAGTTTGCAACTATTATGTCATTCTCATTCAGCCGTCTTCCCCGCATAGCACCTCTGTTCAGCCTTTCTTCCCCACCTGGTCACCTCCGTTCGACATCTCTGTTCGTTCGTTCTACGCTCACTCTCAATATCATCGATTACGCTCCTCGTCGACCATCCTTACCTGTAAATCTATAATCGTATTCTCTTCAAAGCCGATTGTGACTCTCATGATTCCACAACATTTGAAAGGTATTACATTCTAATTTCTTTTTTATTTCATTTGTTTCTTACCAGATTAGGTATTTTTGATTTGGTTTATACTTGAATGAGTTCTCTTTCAAACCACTAATCGTATTCTCCTTCAAACCAGTAATCGTATTCTCCTTCAAACCAGTAATGGGTAAAAAATCTTGTGTTTTTTCAGATTTCGGATATCCAGTTTACTATCCGAATCCGTATCCAAAATTTCGGATATCCGAAATTTCGGATACGGATAGTAAAATCCACTATCCGAAATTTTCGGGTATCTGAAATTTCGGATATCCGGTTTTGAATACCCCTAAAAACAGTAAAAATAGGGATTCTTGAACTCACCCGATTCCTTAAAGATTAACTCATTCAGCAAGAACTTCAAGCTAGGTAGAGGCTAAAAGGATCTGTTAAAAGTCACGAACTAGACAAATTAACACCAAGTCATTCTGTCCGAAAACTCTATGTTTGAAATCTATTTCGATCGAAATCTATTTCGATCGAAATCGTTTTCGATCCAAATCTTCTTCGACCGAAAACTAGTCATTCGAAAAGTGTCACTTCGCATAATATTTTCGTTCGAAAACATTGTAGGATCGATGTATTACAAGATGTTTCTGTTTAGTTGATATTGGTAGAAACAATAACAACTATGCAATGCAACATGAAGTAATGAGAATACTGATAAATGCAAATTATATTACTCTTCATTGTTAACAAGTTACATCGAAAAACTCTAAGGAAGCCCTATGTACAACTGAAGAGAAGTAATACATATAAAGGAACTTAGAATCAAGACAGACCCTTGATTCTAAGGATCAAATAAAACACAAGCCGTTGATCTTTTACAGATGGAATCTACACTACAATTGGAGGATAACAAGAAGACAAATGTAGCGAAAAGACAACTGCACAACAAAATGTCTTCTTAGGAATCTTTGCAGGAGACTTCAGAAGTAGTAGCATTGTCTTTTGTTATCTGCACCAATAACATTCCTTCTGCTGATAGGTGTGTCAGTGTTGTAGCAAACGGTGTCAGTAGTAAAGTCAAAGCTGCTGATGATTTGCCTATCAGCAGCATCAACGTTTGATGCTGCTGAGAAGCCTATCAGCATCAACTTTGGACTTCAACAGATAAGGTTAGCCGCAGCATAGATGTAGATCAACAGCAAAGATTAACTATTCGCATCATAGGCACTTATCAGCAGCAACTTCATTAATATCAAAATTGCGGAGTCCGTAACATTTACACTTAGAGAATTTTGTAGCCATGAGTCTTTATCTCTACAAAATCCCCTAGACTGATGCTACCAAAACTCTTTACTGCCTTTGTTCCAGAAGCTTTTGCATGTTCAGGACAATCCTTGCTGTCTCATAGCCTCTTGGATCCTTGCTGGGATTGTCAAAGGGGATTTCAGACAGAGATTTAATGTCCTTGTTTTGCAAGCTGAAGATAGCCTAGCTGGAACACCTCATCTTGTATCCTTTGACATCTTCTAGTGTGTATTCACCTTTGGCAAAATTGTAGGACCATTTAACAAGAGGAAAGTGGGATTGGAGTGGTTTTGCATCAATGACAACATCTTTGCTTGGATTAAAGTGATGTTTGATCCCTAGCAAGAGATGTCTCCCACTTTCATTGTCAGGCTCATGAGTTTAACCCAGCTCCAGAATTCTCTGCAGATCAGAGTCTAGAAGTTGCATCACCTCATCAATAGACCTGTAGATTGATCTCTTCTTTTCTACCACTCCTCTAAACGCTTCATACCATTGATCTGGATCATTGTAGAACCATTGTACAATTTTTTAAATATTCAGAGATGGTAGGAGGTTTGGTTTTCTTCTTGGGAGGCTATTGATGAGAGGGAGCCGGGTGAGAGTATTTGGACTCTTTGGGAGTGCAGGAGGGAAGTCTAGGATAGGGAACATGTGGGAGAGAAGGAGGATGGACCAAGGATTTTGTTCTGGGCTTCTTTCTTTTTCTATCTTCTTCAGTTGTACTATCCCTCTTGGTTTGATTTGTATTCTTAAGTCTATCCTTTTCTTCCTTTTTCACCACTCTGTAGAGGGATTGAAGGTTCATGAAGGTCATAGGACCTAACCTCTTTCCACGCTCACCTCTTGCCTTAAGAAAGTCCATCATGGCCTTTCTTTCTTCGTGTGTTCTTTTATTCAAGGCAATGTCTTTTTTAGACTTTTTTCTGGCTTTCTTTTCTTCTTCAACCCTCTTCTTCTTTGCCAGTTCTCCTGGTTGACCCATGTAGGCTCTGTAGAGCTCTTTATTGGATAAATTCTCCAGGTAGTGTCCATCCTCACCTAGATCAGTTAGGGCCTGGATCCAGTCACTCCTCATCTCTTGGGCCAGCTTGGAGTCTTTTATTGTGAATTTGGCCTCTTTTTCTTTCTGTTTTTCTTTTTCTTCATCTTCTCTGGCAAACTACTCCTATAGCTTTAGGGCCAAAGCTTCATCTTCATCAATTTGTGAAGCTACAGGAACTTGTACTTTTGTGGAATCAAGAGATCTTGCAAGTCTGATGATCTCTGAATAGCATGGCTGCTTTTCTCTCTTGATCCTTCTTTATCTGTTTCGTTTCTTCTTCTTTCTTTTTCTCTTTTCTCTTCTTCAATTCTCTTCTCGTCTTATTCAGTCATGATTCCCTTTCCCTTGTTTTGATTGGATGCCTCTGCTTTTGCTTCATTGGTAACAATAGCAGTTAAGGATGTTGCTGTTGAGGCCTTAGCATAGGCTTCATTGGTAATTTGTACAATAAGCAGGGGAGGAGCATCTTTTTCTTCGTCATTGGGCACTATTACATGTGTCATTGATACTCAACATTTAGATCACCTTAGGGAGGGGGAGAAAAAGACTCAGATGAGTTTGGTGATACATCTAGAGCTATCCATCCTCCATCGTATAAGAATGACGTAATGAGGAGTATCATTTCCTAACTTCTTGGTGAATTAATTGAATAAATCTGTGATCACAGCAGAAAGACTTTGAGAAGGAAGTCATGATTTAACAGAATAACTTCTTGGATGTTATTGATTTCAATGGATGATCCATCACACAAAAGAAATTTGATTCCCGAGGGATCAGTGTTAGACCATCCGTAGATTTCAAGTCCTCTGACAGCTTCATTGTATAGGTATCTCCTTAAGCTTAGAATCTGATCTTCTGCCAGGACATTGCTTCTTCCCAAACCTATTTTTTGAGCTGTTCTTTCTTGGGTTGCACTTGAGGGTTCTGCTTCTTCTTCCTCAAGGCAGGGATAGGTAACCTTCTTGACTTCTTCAAGGAAGCTCTCAAACCAAGGCAAGTTATCTTCCATTAGATCATGAAAACGGTTAATAGCAAGCCTGGCTGAGAGCATTTTGGATGTGTTGATACACTCAGTATTATGCAGAAGCAAGATGTTAATTGCATTTAGGTTGTCCCAATCCAGTTCTGCTATCCCAGCAAACTCCCATCTAATCCAAAATGTCTTAGATAGACCATCATACCCCCATGATAGGATTAAATCAAACTCCAAGATTTCTGCTGTTAAGGGATACTAGGGGGCTATGAATCCCCTAGAGATGTTAGCAGTAGATTCAAGTATGTGTATGGAGGATAAGGCTTCATCTCCTCAGGAAATACTTCATCTACATCCCTGGTAACTATCCTCCATTCCTCAGAGACTTCTTCTTCTTCTTCTTCATCTCTGGTACCTATTAGACCATAGATTTGGACAAAGTCAGACTGGAAGAGTGTTCTTTGAAATTCTTCCTGCTCTTTAAACCAAGCCTCTAGACTATTAGAGTCATATTCAGAACTTTCCTCCCCCTTTTTGGTTGCGTCAATGCATATAGGAGAATCTGTTTGAGTGCCAACTGATACAAGAGAAGGACGAGTCAAAGTAGGGCATTTGTGACGTGATGCCTTAGTTTAGATACTTCAACTCTAGCAAAGCTACCCTGGCCGTCAATTCCAGATTTTGAAGTTTTAGTATGTCCTCATCTACAAATATGGAATCCTTGGAACTGGATGGGGCCTTAGGCCTAGCCTCTGCCTCCCCATCACCTTGGTTTTCATGGATCCTGGGATTCCTCTCAGTGAAGAATGTTTCAAAGGAAACATTCTTACCATGAGTTGCCATTGTTGGGGTCTTAGTGATGTTGTCACTGTCCTCTTGGTCAATTGATGGACCAGAAGTAGTGACAGCCCCTTCCATATTCACTCTATCAATACTCCCGGAGTGAACCTTCTCAGATGATGAACTTGGGCTGGGTACATTGGTGGCCAAGTCAATCAGCACCTCCATGATAGTGACAGTAGGAGAAGGTACATCATCTTGACTTGGTGCCTCTACACTTAAGTTCAAAGAGGAAGCAAAATGTGTGGGTTCAAGGGGGTTCCCTATGGACTCGAGATGCAGTCCTGATCCTAATAGGGATCCTTCGAAAGAAGTCTCCCTAGTAATGTGGCTATCCCTTATGGTATTCTCATCAGAGTGTTGTGACTCTAGATGAGGGCTTTTAGGTTGGGATTGGACCTCTGAGCAAAGAATAGAAGGATTCTTCTTGTTGTTCTTTCTCTTCCTGGTATAACTTGCCTTAACTGGGGCCCTTTGTTCCAGTTGGGCTTGAAGTACAGGGGTAAGTATTTGTTGTACCTGTGCACCCTTAGTAGGTTGCACAGGGGTCGATCAATGGAAGCAGATGTTGTTATTTCAGGCTTTGAAGTGGAGGGTGTGGGATCAGTATCAGCTGAGACTGCTGAACTGTCACCCTGGGTACTTTGTATGTTCAACATTGTAATTAACAATGGAACATTGACCCCTGAGAACTTTTCTGAAACAGTTCTCATGCTTTTGAAAATTTTGTTTTTATGTGACCCAACAATGTAGATTCTTGCAGAATTTGAAAGATCTTTTAGTGTACCTTGAAAAACTTCCTGCAAGAATGTAGGGTACATGTAAAAGGCTTGTTTTGCCCCTTCTTGAAGGTTATATCTCAAACCTTCAAAGATTAAATGATAGAAATTGAAGGGCAAGCCATTTACTAGTACATGGACTGAAGATGCAAGTCCAGAGTTGATTTGATGCCATCCACTTCTCTTTTGTGATATGCATTGAAGAAGAGTGTGGCACAAGTACTTCCATGGTGGACCCAGCAAGGCTTTCTCTATTGTGTACTCCTGTTGATTTCCAGTGTACGAGTTTGCACTTCCTTCATATTAAAGCTTGATACAAAGGTTCTCATGTAATCAGCCTGTGGGTATGAGTTTGCACTTCCTTCATATTAAAGCTTGAGGTTTTTTCTTAGAGTTTCTTAAGTGACAGTGATGTCCTTGCCGTCTACCTTGGCTTTGATTTGGCAATCCCCTGTTCAGTGGAGTAGGAGGTGGAGTTTCAAAAATCTTCCATATGTTATATGTAGACTGTTGGGTTGACGGTTAGAGCAAAGTGTAATTTTGATCGACACAGAAAGTCGATCATGTCATCAAATCCCTCAGACTTCTTCCCCTTTACCAGATATGCTACAAGGTTGTGGTTTGTTGAAAATTTATCATCAGTGTTGTTAATGTCAAGGTTTGCCATGTTGATGATGAGTGGAGGGAAGATTTGAAAGTTGGTTATGGGTGCAGGGAGCTTTGAATGCTTGAATGCGGGAGAGAAAATATGGAGAGTTAGGTCAAGAATTGAATGTGATGAAGTGAGGGAGGGAATTTGATTTTGTTATAACTGAAGGGTTTGAGCAACGGTCACTTGTATCTTACAAAGGGGAGCAGCGTAGGTGTGGCATCTTCAGTAACTCTTTCCTTCTTACTGTTTTACAGGTATACTACACTGTAGCAGTCATGGTAAAGACCGACAATAACTTTTTATAGCGGGTAAAAGTTAATTTGAACCATTTTTACCGATACGCAACAAGATTGGTTGCTACTGATGGTTATGTCTATCAGCAGCAAACTTAGTTTCTACTGATGGATATAATGGTCTGCAGCAAAAGGTGTTGCTGCTGATTGCCTTAAAGCTATCCGCAACAAACATGTTTATGTGGATGGCCTAAATTAATCAGCAACAAAGGCTTTTGCTGCTGACAACTAAACCTATCAACAGCAAAGGTGTTTGTTGCTGACAGATGAAGTTCTACAATATGACTCAAAATATTTTTGTATTTTTAGAAGGGTTTTATTAACAACAAAAGAAAGGCAAACACATTTATTATTGAAAATTGTTTAGAGAAGAATTTTAATCAAAGTTCATCATAGCAATAGACTCAACTAGATATCTGAATCTAGCTTCATCAAAGGCTTTAGTGAACAAGTCAGCATATTGCTCATTGGTAAGAACTTTGGTTAATATAATTCTCCTTTTCTCAGCTTGATCTCTAATAAAGTGATACCTGATGTTAATGTGTTTGTCTTGGAGTGCTGCACAGGATTGTTGATAATTGATATAGCACTCTTGTTATCAATATGAATGGGAGTTGCCATGAATGTCATTCCATAGTCCAACATTTGATTTTGAATCTAAATCACTTGAGCACAACAACTTGAAGCTGCAATGTATTCTGCTTCAGCTGTTGATGTTGACACACATGTCTGCTTCTTGCATTGCCAATAGATAAGTCTTCCTCCCAGAAATTGACATCCTCCTGATTTGGATTTCTTGTCCAAATTGCAGCCTCCATAATCACTATCAGTGTATGCATACAGATTGAATCTTCCATTTTTGGAGTACCAATGCCCTAGTCTTGGAGCTCCCTTTTGATACCTAAAAATTCTCTTGACAGCCTGGAGATGTGAAGAATCCAGTATAGTCATCAGTTATCACCAGACAATATGACTTCTTGCCCATAGACATGACATTTGTAGGACCAAAAAGATCCATATGCAGCAGCTGTAGTGGACTGTCATTAGAATTTAGTGTCTTGGGCTTATGAGAACTCTTGTGTTGCTTCCCCTTTAAACATGCTATGCAATGATCGTCAAGTTGGAATTCTTTATCAAGTATCCCTCTGACTAGATTTCCTTTAACCAATTTGTTGATGGTTTTAACAATTACATGACTCAATCTTCTATGCCATAAAGCAGATTCGTCAACTGATGCCTTGGATAGAAAGCAAAATACACTGCCAGATGGTGTAATCTTGTTCATATCAAGCACATATAGATTGTATTTTCGTTGAGTAGTTAACAAGATCTTCTCTGGAGGAGTTTTGTTTAGCCCTGGGGATAACACAAAACATTCTTCATTTATGAAAAGCATCCAACGCTTTTGATCACAGATTTGTGATACACTCATGATATTAAACTTTAGTTCCTTCCCATAATTCACCCTTTCAATGCTCATTATTTCATTGGACACATTTCCTTGTCCAGTGATGGAGCTTCCCTTTGAATTACTTCCAAAGGCAACATATCCACCATAAAAGTTTATGAACTGTGAGAGGATGGACCTATTGCCAGTCATGTGCCTGGAACAACCACTGTCTACAACCCAGGAGCTATCCTTGTTACCTGGTTGTTCCTGCACATGAGAGTGTTCTAGTTAGAAAGTGGAACCCAAGAGCTTACAGGTTTGGGTGGGAATTTTGACTTACGAAAAAAATCATCGGTAGTCTGGCATTCAATTGATCAAATGATGATACTCTAAGTTGATGAAGATTTAGACTTTGCTTGCCATTTTTTAGTCAACTTTGCAGTTCCTTTAGCATTATCAGCAGCAGATGTAGCTTTAGCTGCTGATAGTTCTGCCTAGTTCTTGATATTTCTTGGCTTGGATTGATCAAAAATAGTTTTAATTGTTGCTGATGGTTTTATCTGATCAGCAGCAGATTTGATTGCTGCTGAAGGCTTAGATTTGTTCTTTATCTTCTTTGGCTTCAGGTGGTCAGCAGCATTCTTGGTTGCTGCTGATGGTTCAACAATCACTGACTTCTCCTTCTTTACCTTCCTGTTGAAAGTTGGTTTTCCTGTGGGGATCCTTCTATAGACAAGTTTTTGTCAATCAGAGGTGATTTTGACTGTTGATGCCGATGATATTAATTAAGAGAGCCAGTTGAATTGATTAAACTTACCATTTGCAGCAAAGTGGTCTGATTCACCATATATGATGCAAGATTGTTGAGCTTTTGGGGTGTTTAAAGTAGCAACCTTCTTTGGTGGAGAAATGGACTTTCTGAACTGATTTGATCTTGCTTCATAGCTTCTTACCTTCTTGTTTTAGTTTGTTTTCTCAAAGGCATGTTGCTTGTGGTTTCTTTGCTGCTGAAGGTAATAGAAGCAGGTGCTTGCTGTATGATTGTATTTGCCACAAATAAAACATGATTTTGCAATCTTGTCCCTCTGAAAGTACACCTAGTCCTTCCTTTTGAATAGATCTTTGAAGTTCCAGGGATGATTTTTGTTGTGTTCAAAAGTGGCTTCTTCCAATGTCTTCTGAACATATGGCATTCTTTCTCCAAGTGAATGACATATGTCAAACACTTTCTTTGCAGGGTTGGAGATGGAGGATGTTGAGGATTGTCCTTTTTCAATGATAAGCTTTCTTCTTTGGGGAGGATAGCTAATCTTGATCTGTTTGGTGGGTTATGTTATTGGTATGGATGGAATGAAAGGACTTGGAAAGTTAGTTTGAATCACTTTTCTAGATTTGGTGGTTTTCATAAATAATTCATTGGTGGGAAGTAAAGGAGCTTCACATTTTTCAGATGAGTCTGAGCATGTGGAATCAGACTCAGTGGAAGTACTGCATTCTTGTACAACAATGTCTTCCTTGGAAGGATCAAGATTTCAGTTTGCATGGTCAAGATTGTTTATGTTGAAGTTAGGTTTATGTATGGCTACATAATCAGAGGGTGGTGTGTGGTATAGATTTGTTCTGTTCAGCTTGGTACCCCAGACCAGCAGTCACCTTTTCATGGATTTGAGCATCCAACAATCTTTGCATCTTTTTGGATGCAAACTCATACTTATCAACATGAACCTTTTGATCCGCCATCTCAGCTCTTGTAGATTTTAGCTTAACCAATAGATCATTAATCTGAGTTTCAAGATTAGTTTGTTCATGTTTTAATGATGAAATCTCTTTCTTTAGGCAGCTAGTCTTTTCTTTATAACTGTTCTCAACCTTTTTGAACTTAGATTTCATTTGATGAAACTCTTCATTTTGATCTATTAGATTTTGGTTATGCTTTCTATATCCCAAAACTTTATCAATGCAAGCTTGAGAGCAAAGATGTTCATATACCTGAGGTGGGATCTTTGTGTTGTCTGCCATGAGAGCTTGGTTGTTGGCAGATATCTCTTCACATTGAAAGCTTCAGTCAAAGTCAGTTTTCCCAACCTGTTAAGTTGCACAAGCAGCAGTTTGAGCAGGTTGAGTGTTTTGATCTGCTTGACTTTGATTAGTCTGTCTTGGTTGTGCAGCAGCTGGGTTGGCCTTTGGTGCTGCAAATTGTAAGTTTAATCAATTCAACCGGCTCTCTCAATTAACATCAGGTGCTTGCTGTATGATTGTATTTGCCACAAACAAAACATGATTTTGCAATCTTGTCCCTCTGAAAGTACACCTATTCCTTCCTTTTCAATAGATATTTGAAGTTCCAGGGATGATTTTTGTTGTGTTCAAAAGTGGCTTCTTCCAATGTTTTCTGAACATATGGCATTCTTTCTCCAGGTGAATGACAGATGTCAAACACTTTCCTTGCAGGGTTGGAGATGGAGGATGTTGAGGATTATCCTTTTTCAATGATAAGCTTTCTTCCTTGGGGAGGATAGGTAATCTTGATCTGTTTGGTGGGTCGTGTTATTGGTATGGAAGGAATGAAAGGACTTGGAAAGTTAGTTTGAATCACTTTTCTAGATTTGGTGGTTTTCATAATTAATTCATTGGTGGGAAGTAAAGGAGCTTCACATTTTTCAGATGAGTCTGAGCATGTGGAATTAGACTCAGTGGAAGTACTGCATTATTGTACAACAATGTCTTCCTTGGAAGGATCAAGATTTTAGTATGCATGATCAAGATTGTTTAGGTTGAAGTTAGGTTCATGTATGGCTACATAATCAGAGGGTGGTGGTATAGATTTGTACTGTTAAGCTTGGTACCCAAACCAGCAGTCACCTTTTCATGGATTTGAGCATCCAACAATATTTGCATCTTTTTGGATGCAAACTCATACTTATCAACATGAACCTTTTGATCCGCCAGCTCAGCTCTTGTAGATTTTAACTTAACCAATAGATCATTAATCTGAGTTTCAAGATTAGTTTGTTCATGTTTTAATGATGAAATATCTTTCTTTAGGCAGTTAATCTTTTCTTTATAAATGTTCTCAACCTTTTTGAACTCAGATTTTATTTGATGAAACTCTTCATTTTGATTTATTAGATTTTGGTTATGCTTTCTATATCCCAAAACTTTATCAATGCAAGCTTGAGAGCAAAGATGTTCATATACCTGAGTTGGGATCTCTGTATTGTCTGCCATGAGAGCTTGGTTGTTGGCAGATATCTCTTCACAATGAAAGCTTCAGTCAAAGTCAGTTTTTCCAACATGTTGAGTTGCACAAGCAGCAGTTTGAGCAGGTTGAGTGTTTTGACCTGCTTGACTTTGATTAGTCTGTCTTGGTTATGCAGTAGCTGGGTTGGCCTTTGGTGCTTTACATTCTCTAGAAAAATGACCAAGTTGGTTACAGTTGTAGCATCTTAACTTGCTTTTGTCCAAGCCAACTCTGGTGTTTGAACTGTTGCTTGGAATAGGTCTTTCGGTTCTAGAGTAGAACCTTTTTGCTCTGAGAGACAGCATGGCATAAGAATGTTGTATATCCATTTCTTCTAGGTCATCTGGACGAAAGTACTCCAAATATTCTTTGATAATGGACATGTTGCTTGGGGTATCAGAAACAAAAACAACATGGTTAGGATTTTGAGGAAGAGCTTCAAGAAGGAATGGAGGGTCGTTTACTTGTGAGTTGGGTGTTTGAGGATGTGTGACAATGGGAGGATAATAGTTGCTTGAGCTTGGTAATTTTCAGAGTGTAATGCAGAAGAGGTGGTGGATGATGAGGGTGTAGATGAGTAGCCTGATTTTCTTTCTCTTGCTTGAATAATTTCCAGCTCATATGTCTTTAACATACCAAACATCTTAGTCATGGTGAGAGTCTTCAAGTTTTCAGTTCTTCTAATTGACACTGTGTAGAGTGTCCAACAACTTGGAAGTGATCTGATGAACTTTTTGAGAATATCGTCATTCTCTAGCTTGAATTTAGCTCACTGCAGGTCTCCCAAAAGATAAGTGTACCTGTTGTACTGGGTTGTAAGAGATTCACCATCCTTGTACACAAAGTTTTCATATTGTTGCTTCAGAATATCTCTCCTGTTTTCTTTAACTTTTTCAGATCCAACAAACATCTTCTCAAGAGCTTCCCATAGATCTTTAGCAGTCTTGTATTCTTTGAAATTATGAAACACTTCATTTGGCAGACACATTTGAATGGCTCCTAGAGCTCTAAAATCTACCTTCATCTTCTTGAAGTCTTCCTCAGAATACTTTGAAGCTTCTTTAGGGACAGATGGACCTCCAGAATCAGTAGAGGCCACCATTGGCACATAAGGACCATCAATTATGGATCGCCACATTCCGTATTCTTGATAGCGGAAGAAGCTTTCCATTATATTTTTCCACATGTCATAATCTTCCCTAGACACCAGCCTTGGTGGTCTGTGAAGGCTTCCAATATCATCAAATCTAGTATTTTATGCCATACTTTGGATGGATGATGTGCAGCAAAGAGATAATAGTAACAGAACCAGAAAGTGATTAAACAAATGTGCGTTTGCTTAATCTGAGAGCCAAGCTCTGATACCACTTGTAGGATTGATGTATTACAAGATGGTTCTGTTTAGTTGATATTGGCTGAAACAATAACAACTATGCAAGGCAATAGGAAACAATGAGAATACTAATAAATGCAAATTATATTACTCTTCAATGTTAACAAGTTACAGAGAAAAACTCTAAGGAAGCCCTATGTACAACTAGAGAGAAGTAATATATATACTTTGAAATTGTTTGCTCCTGAAACTATTTTGGTCGAAATCTTTTTTAACCGAAAACCATATCGACTTGACATGTTCTGTTCGAAAACTTCCTATGTCCGAAAAGACTTTTCGGACGGCCAGAGCTTTCAGACCATTCAACGAGATTTCGGACGATTCATACGTTCTTGGCCAAAATCATCGTTTTTTATTCAAGTTTGAATCTTTTTATGTCAAAAACACTTGTTTAGCATCCATGAAGCTAAACCTACGCTTTTTAAGCCATTTTATACGTAAAAATCCCGACTTTTGATTAAAACCCACATAAAAACTTAGATCTGGAGTATTTTTGTTACCTGTTTCTGGTGTGTTTCTCTATCTTTGATCAACACCAAGCTTCAGCAATGATCTCGGGCCAAAATGACAGACTTCGGGTGCGTGTTTGAGGCTTTCTCTCTCTAGGATTTGAGGTGATGGTGATGAGGTGGGTTTTACTCCCTCCTTTTGCGCCTCCTCAGTCCGGCCCAAACTCAAGCCCACGAGCCTGTGATCCTATTTTCTTTTTATCGTTCTTTTCTTTACTCGTTACCCGTCTCCTTTCATTTTATTCTTCTATTTTTATTATTTTTGGGATGTTACAAGTCTACCCTTCTTATTGGAGGTTTCGTCCTCGAAACCTTTTATAGGTCAAATAACTGAGGGTACAATTCCTTCATTTCAGATTCCGTTTCCCACGTGGCTTCCGATCCTTTTCGATGTTTCCATTGAACCTTGACCAGCGGAATAAATTTGTTGCGTAGTCGTTTATCTTTTCTATACACAATTGCCATGGGCTCCTCAATATAGTTAAGCTTGTTGTCTACTTCGATGTCATCAATTGACACTTGTGCTGATTCGTCTTCGCAAATGCAATACATGAAAAGTAGGGTGGATTCCACTCAATTCTTTAGGTAACTCCAATCGATAAGCCACCTCTCCAACTCGTGCCACAATATTGAATGGTCCGAAAAATCTCGGACTTAGCTTCCCTCTTTTTCGAAATCGAATTATTCCTTTCCAAGGAGACACTTTCAATAAGACTTTATCTCCTACTTGAAATTCAAGATCTCTCCTTCTCTTATCTGCATAAGATTTCTACCTGTCCTTAGCGACTTTCATACGGGCTTTGATTTGGTCAAATTTCTCAGAAGTTGCTTTGACTACATCAAGGCTTGCGAAGTCTTTTGGCCCGATTTCACCCCAACAGACAGGTGTCCTACACTTTCTCCCATATACATCACATAAGGCGACATTCCAATGGTTACATGATAACTGTTGTTGTAAGAAAACTCTGCCATTGGCAAGTGGCTATCCTAGCTACCGCCGAAGTCAACGATACATGCCCGCAACATGTCCTCAAGGGTTTGGATAGTCCTCTCAGATTGACCATCGGTGTTGTAACATTTGAAAAATTTTCGTTCCAAATATTATAAAAATGTAAGTTAAAGGACCATAAGTGTAAAGACATTAAAGATCAGGGACTAAAAATAAAAATTCTGAAATTTTGATGGTAGCGGACCGCTACCATATACATAACGGTCCGCTACGTGGTCCCAAAGGCAATAATGAGGCAATGACACGTGTCCTGATGAGTCATTAGGGTTTCTGACGCGTGTCATAGGTAGCGGACCGCTTCCAGATTCTTGTCGGTCCGATACGGCTACCTCAGTTGGGTGGCGGTAACGGTCCGCTAGCCTCAAATTGCGCCGCAACTCCGGAGACCAACACGTGTCAGGCTGACTGTTTAGGGTTTAGGCAGCAGCGGACCGCTACCCGTCGCCATAATGGTCCGCTAAGGACCTCAGATCAGCCTGTAAATATAGATTCAATTGCCGTTCAATTCCTAAACACTCAAAATCGAATTCCAAGTTCTTGTAAGCCATTTCCACTCTTATAAACCCATTGCCGCTGATACATTTAAGTTCCCGAGGTGCCAGATCATCATAGAAGTAACTAAGAAGCTAGGAAACACTCAGCTGGAGAAACCAAGCAAGGTTCTTAAGCAGAGACGCTGCCCATTAGGACACTTACTCTAGAAGATTCCTAAACCGAGACTCTGTCAAGGTGAATACTTGTATTTTTATAAAATGATTTCAAAACTGAAAAATGGTTTAGATTATACTCTGACTCGAATGAATTTATATAACCATTCGTTGCGTAAGGTGATTTACTATATAGCAGTCAGCCCATAGAGTCACGTATATATACACGTGTTACAAATGAGACACTGTAACAGGGCTAGGGGTTGAACCCTTGGTTGTCGTAAAAGCCATCGCCGAAAGTGTAAGGCAGATAGACTTAAAAATATATCAAAGGTCCCAGGTATGGCTGGTGGTTTGTCCGTTGGCAATGTAAATTGACCAGAAACTATGGGCAAATTGTTATATTTATTCACGCTTGTCAGATTATGATTCCAATATACTTGTATTCACCAGTTTATACTGATAAAATATTTTCAAACGTTTTTACAGGTAACCAAGGAAGAATTGATTTTGCTTAGCCATATGATGACAAGGAAAATGATGTCATGAAAAAGGTAACGTCCACCCTAGACATAAGTTGAAAGAAATGGCTCATGTAAAACCTTGGTTTTGTAAATTAAACGTTTGTGTACAATATCAGGGTTTATCCCTGTTATAATAAAATGAAACGAGAGATTCCCCGTCTTTGAAAATATCCCGAGTTATTAAATTATTCCTCTGGGTTTATAAATCTCCGATGAGATGAAACAATCTTCGATCGTGCGCCCGGGGTGTCCTAAACCCGGTGTGTGACAGGTTGGTATCAGAGCCATTTGTTTCAGCATATTAGATACCAAAGATTAGTATCTAAGCTGTAACTTGATTGTCATATTATTTGGTTTTAGCAAGTAAGATACTCAGGTAAGGTATCTAAGCTTAAACAAGTATAGACTGCCAGCTAAGAAAAGTAGGTAGATCTCCCTAATAATTAAGTGATAACCATACAAATATCTATAAATAGTTACTATACTTATATCTTCGGAGGATCTGAAGAAGAACGTTATCATCCTACTGGATCCATAGAAAATCCTGTAATCATTCCTGATACCGGTGAATCCCTTTCTGATCCTATCATTGTCTCTGACAATGAAACTTATCATCAAAATCAATCTAGCTCATCCTGGATGGAAGCTACTTCGGATTTTGAGAATTGGAGAACTGATACTCCACTTCCAGTAAATCAGGGAGACATAAATGAAGCTGGACCTAGTCGATCTACTATACCAAGGATGCGTGTACGAACTCCGACCGAGCATGTGCATGTGTCTATAGAAGAAATAAAAGAGGTATACCAAGAAATACCTGAGGAAGCAGAACTTGAAATAGAAACTCAAGACCCATACCTATATCCAATTGGTGAAGAAAATCCTTATACTCTTCCAACATTGTTAGAGGAATATATTGAAGAACCAGTTGATGGTCCTGATGATCCATACCATAATGTGTTTAACGACAAATTCTTTGGTATTCGTGAACCCCCTGCTCAGTATAATTATTCTTTAGCTCATATTGGAACACCCATAGAATTCCTTGATCGTGCCTTAAGAGAAACTGATGAAGTCAAGAAGGAATCAAGTCAGCTCAAGGAAAGGGTTCGTCAACTAGAGAAAGAAAAGAAAAATAAAAGAAAAGATAATAAGAAAATGTAAAATAACTAGACGTACGGGTAACCATCCGACCGGTATGTAGTTATCTGGCAAACTAGCAGTTCTGTTTAAGGAAAAAAATGATGTATAAATCTCTCCCAGACCCGTCATTCTTTCCTGGGAACAATTTAGTTGCAGGTACTACTCTGGCACGATAACCACCCTTGTCTACTAAAAATAATAAATCGGATAAATTATTATCTCAGTATGTAAAATATAAAGTATAAGTAAAAGTATTCTTGTTTTGTTCAGATGACTGGAAAAGGAACAGGTCCCTTCTATGTTCAAAAGTATGATCCACCTCGATATGAATTCCAGCTTACAAATGAAACGGATTTAGAGACGGGAAAAAGTTCAAGACATGCATGAAGTACATATCGAAGCTTAAGTGAGTTAACACCTTCGACAAATCCTTATGTACCTTCCATTAGTTTTCACTCGGCTCTAACAGCCGCAAGCCGAAATCCGGATTATGGAGAAAATCCATGTTATAATCCTTATTATTATCAGGGACTACCTGAAATCCCTTACGAAAATAATCCTATTCCTAAAGAAGAAGAAAGAGAAGTTTCAAATAGGCCATATGAGTATTATGAGCCTACGGATGTACAACATCCTTAAGAAAATGAGGAAATTTTTGATAATGATCATATTAGAGCCTTACAGGAATGAGTAGCAGAATTGGAAAAAGAAAATCATAGATTATCATCTGTAGACGCCCATAATAGAGCGTTAAGACAAATGCTAGAAAATGCCTGTAATCAGGGTTATATGTAAAATTCCTTTCCGATCTTTGTAAAATATATTCCGAATATTAATAAAATTTCTCTTGTGAATAGAATGTTGAAACAAGGCCCTTCTTATAATACAAGGGGCAAGAGCAAACAAATCCAAAATTCGGAACAACTGCAACAGAAAGCAGAAATAAAGAAAATGGTTGCAGAAGGAATAGAAGCTCTTCCTAAAATTCTGAAAGCTATGAAAGAAGATAAAATGAAAAATAAAGTGGATGAATCTAAGAATAATCGTGAAGCAAATCATAGTTCAACGGAGATAATTCTAATTCTGATTCTGAAAAAGTTAGTAAGAAAAGAAAGAGAAGGAAGGGATACTCGTCTCGTGCATTCCAAGGATGTAAGCCGTTAGAGTACGCTGGAAGTGAAGGAGCAGTAGTAGCCCTAAGATGGCTAGAGAAAACAGAGTTTGTGATTTCCATCAGCAAATGTGCTGATGAGGATATGGTACTTTATTCATCAAACATATTCAAAGATGAAGCATTTGAGTGGTGGAATTCCATTGTTCAGGCAATGGGCCGATACAAGGCCTATGCCATGGAATGGGACAAATTCAAGGAAATGGTAATTCAAAGATTTTGTCCCATTAATGAACGAGAGAGAATAGAAACCAAATTTCTAAATCTCCGTATGGAAGGAACTAAACATCAGGAGTATGTCTCCAAGATGTTTGAGTATGCTCGTTTGGTTCCACATCTATCTGCCCTCGAACCCAATCTAATTAAAAGATACATATTTGGGGTCTCGTTGAAGAAATCAGAGATATGGTTAAGGCTATTATGCCTCAGACCATTGCATCTGCCGTACAGTTAGGAGGAATTCTAATTGATGGTATGATAAGAAAACGAGAAGTGGAAAAGGCAAGGGAAGTGGACAAGAAGGCTAAGGAAAATCGGAAAAATAATTCTCCTCGGAAAAGAAAAGGCCTGCCTGCCAAAGGAGGATTTAATTTTTCTGTCCTAGAATGCAAAATTTTCAAGAAAAGGCATATGGGAGAATGCTTTTGCAAGAAAATTTATTGTCACTTTTACAAAATTTTCAAGAAAAGGCATACGGGCATGTATTTGAGAACTGCCAAGAAAGAGAAATATCTCTTGTTTCAATTGTGGAGAGACTGGCCATTTTAAATCAACCTGCCCAAAGCTTAATCAATCAAGATCTAGTGGAGCAAAGGCCAATGAAGGAAATAAAAAAAATGTACGAGCTTTCGTACTTAATACTTGTGATGCTGCAGCTGTTCCAGATGCAATCACTGGTACATTCCTCATTGAAAATAATTATGCAAGAGTATTATTTGACTCTGGTGCAAATTTAAGTTTTATAGATTATAAATTTTGTAATCTATTGAACAAGCATTTAGTTTCATTGGATAAGATTTATGAAGTAGAGACGACCGAAGAAAATTTAATTAAAATTTTTAAATTCCTAGATAATTGTACTATCACAATGTCAGGACACATCTTACCCGTATGATTAATGCCTATGACATTAGCAGGCTTTGATGTTGTCTTAGGAATGGATTGGTTAGCTAGTAACCAAGCCCATATCCTATGTGATAAAAAGGCCATAGAAATCCAAATTCCTTCTGGAAAACCTTTAACAATCTATGGCGACAAACAAAATCTACCTCTGGGAATCATCTCAATGTTGAAAGCAACTAAATACCTTCAGAATGGATGCATTACATACTTGGTTCATATTTCTACCAGTACAAAAGAAAAGAAGATCGAAGATGTACCGGTAGTAGCTAATTATGCAGATGTATTTCAAGATGAGTTATCTGGTATACCACTCGAAAGAGAAGTAAAATTCAAGATCAATCTTGTACCAAGAACGGCTCCAATTGCCCAAACTCCTTATCGTTTTTCCCCAACTGAAATGAAGGAATTGAAGAATCAATTAGATGAATTACTAGAGAAAGGATTCATTCGCCCAAGTTAATCTCCTTGGGGTGCTCCAATTCTTTTCGTTAAAAAGAAAGGCGGAACAATGCGGATGTGCATTGATTACCGGGAGCTAAACAAAGTAACGATTAAGAATCGTTATCCTCTTCCTAGAATTGATGATCTATTTGATCAATTACAAGGTGCTTGCCATTTTTCAAAAATAGATCTTCGATCGGGATATCACCAACTGAAAGTTCAAGAAGAAGATATTTCTAAAACGGCTTTTCGAACCAGATATGGACATTATGAGTTCACGGTTATGCCGTTTGGACTTACTAATGCTCCTGCCGCATTTATGGATATGATGAATCGTATCTGTAAACCATATCTAGATAAATTTGTTGTTGTTTTCATTGACGATATACTTATTTATTCTAGAAAGGCGGAAGATCATGGAAATCATCTTAGAATAATACTTAAACTTCTGAGAAAAGAGAAATTGTATGCTAAATTCTCTAAATGTGAATTTTGGCTTAGAGAAGTACAATTTCTGGGTCATATAGTGAATGCAGAAGTATTCAAGTAGACTCATCCAAAATTGCAGCCATATCCAAATGGGAAATTCGTAAATCTCCAACGGAAGTCCGTAGTTTCTTGGGTCTTGCAGGATACTACAGACGATTTATTCAGAATTTCTCAAGGATTGCAGTTCCTCTGACTAATTTAACTCGTAAGAATGTAAAGTATGAATGGGGAATGAAGCAAGAAAAAGCTTTCCAAAACCTGAAAGAAAAACTGACTCATGCACCTATATTGGCTTTGCTAGAAGGTAATGAAGACTTTGTTGTCTATTATGATGCTTCTCACAACGGTCTATGTGGTGTGTTAATGCAAGGGAACAAGGTTATTGCCTACGCATCTCGTCAGTTAAAAACCCATAAAAGGAATTACACAACTCATGATCTAGAGTTAGGTGCCATAATTTTTACCCATAGATTATGGAGACACTATCTTTACGGAGTTAGATTTATAGTATATACTGACCATAAGAGTTTAAAATATATCTTTGGTCAGAAAGAATTAAACATGAGACAGGGAAGATGGTTAGAGATCTTAAGTGACTATGATTGTGAAATATGTTACCACGAAGGTAAGGCATATGTAGTTGCAGATGCCTTAAGTAGAAAAGAGCGAGAGAAACCTAAACGGGTTCGTGCTCTCAGACTTGAACTTCGTGTAGATCTCATATCTCAATTAAAAGATGCTCAACATTCTGTTCAAACAGAAGAAGAATTAAAACAAGAAGGAATGGAGAGCATGATTAAACAATTAGTTAAATGAGACGATGAAATACTTCATATGAATAAAAGAATCTGGGTTCCGATCACAGGAAATCTTCAAGAAAGAATACTCGAAGAAGCACATAAATCAAAATATATGATGCACCCAGGAAGTGATAAGATGTATAAAAATCTGAAGGATAATTACTGGTGGATTGGCATGAAGAAAAATATTGTCATATATATTGCAAAATGCGCTCAAGTAAAGGCAGAACATCAGAAACCTTCTGGTTTACTACAACAATTAGAAATACCAGTTTGGAAGTGAGAGATGGTAACAATGGATTTTATTACCAAACTTCCTCGAACCAGTCGGGGAAATGATACGATCTGGGTTATCATTGACAGATAAACTAAATCTACTCATTTTCTCCCAATGAAAGAAACCTTCAGTATGGATAGATTGGCTCGTCTATATGTGAATGAGATTGTGTCTTTACATGGAGTGCTATTATCCATATTGTCAGATAGAGATAGTCATTTTACATCTCGATTTTGGCAAAGTTTCCAAAAAGCCATTGGAACTCGTCTGAACTTAAGCACTGCGTATCTTCCACAGACAGATGGGCAAAGTGAAAGAATAATTCAGATCTTAGAAGATATGCTCCGAGCCTGTGTGATAGACTTTGGTGGTATTTGGGATGATCACCTACCCCTAATAGAATTTTCATACAACAATAGTTATCACACAAGCATACAGACGACACCTTTTGAAGCCTTATATGGTAGAAAATGTCGAACGCCTGTATACTGGGCTGATCTAGGAGAAAACCAATTGTCAGGACCTGAACTTGTTCAGGAAACAACTGACAAGGTAGCTCAAATACAAGAGCGATTGAAAGCCGCAAGAGATAGACAAAAGAGATACGCTGATAAAAAAAAAGCCACTAGAATTTGACATTGGAGACAAGATGTTATTAAAAGTATCACCTTGGAAAGGAGTAGTTCAATTCGAAAAGAAGGGTAAACTAAGTCCTCGATTTGTTGGACCCTTCAAAATTATTAAACGAATTGGACCAGTGGCTTATTAGTTGGAGTTACCAGAAGAGATGAGTGGAATACATGACGTATTCCATATATCTAATCTTTGCAAATGTTTAGGTGATGAATCTTTGATAATGCCTCTTCAAGACATAGAAGTAAATGAAAAACTCAGATTTGTAGAACAACCTCTACAAATAGAAGATTGACAGACTAAAAAGTTGAAGAAGAAAAGATTGAAACTGGTCAAAGTCAAATGAAATTCTAGACGTGGTCCCGAATATACTTGGGAGCTAGAATCATAAATGAAAAAGAAATACTCACACCTGTTCTAGTAAATCTCGAGGACAAGATTATTCAAAAGGTGGGGAGATTGTAACATTTGAAAAATTTTTGTGCCAAATATTATAAAAATGTAAGTTAAAGGACCATAAGTGTAAATACATTAAAGATCAGGGACTAAAAATAAAAATTCTAAAATTTCGTTGGTAGCGGACCGCTACCAAATACATAACGGTCCGCTACGTGGTCCAAAAGGCAATAATGAGGGAATGGCACGTGCCCAAATGAGTCATTAGGCTTTCTGACGCGTGTCACAGGTAGCGGACCGCTACCATATTCTTGTCGGTCCACTATGGCTACCTCAGTTGGGTAGCGGACCGCTACCTTGTAGCCTAACGGTTCGCTAGCCGCAAATTGCGCCGCAACTCCGGAGACCATCACGTGTCATGCTGACTGTTTAGAGTTTAGGCGGTAGCGGACCGCTACTCGCCACCATAACGGTTCGCTACGGACATCAGATCAGCCTATAAATAGAGATTCAATTTCCGTTCAATTCCAAAACACTGAAAATCGAATTCCAAGTTCTTGTAAGCCATTTCCACTCTCATAAAACCATTCCCGCTCATACGTTTAAATTCCCGAGGTTCCAGATCATCATAGAAGTAACCAAGAAGCTAGGAAACGCTCAGTTGGAGAAACCAAGCAAGGTTCTTAAGCAGAGACGCTGCCCATTAGGACACTTACTCTAGAAGATTCCTAAGCCGAGACTCTGTCAAGGTGAATACTTGTATTTTTATAAAATGATTTCAAAACTGAAAAATGGTTTTGATTATACTCTGACTCAAATGAATTTATACAAGCATTCGTTACATAAGGTGATTTACTATATAATAGTCAGCCCATAGAGTCATGTATATATACACGTGTTACAGATGAGATGTTGTAACAGGGCTAGGGGTTGAACCCTTGGTTGTCGTAAAGCCCATCGCCAAAAGCGTAAGGCAGATAGACCTAAAAATATATCCAAGGTCCCTGGTGTGGCTGGTGGTTAGTCCGTTGGCTGTGTAAATTGACCAGAAACTATGAGAAAATTGTTCTATTTATTCAGTCTTGTCAGATTATGATTCCAATATACTTGTATTCACCAGTTTATACTGATTAAATATTTTCAAAAGTTTTACAGGTAACTAAGGATGAATTGATTTTGATTAGCCATATGATGACAAGGAAAATGATGTCATGAAAAAGGGAACATCCACCCTAGACATTAGTTGAAAGAAACGGCTCATGTAAAACCTTGGTTTTGTAAATTAAACGTTTGTGTACAATATCAGGGTTTATCCCTGTTATAATAAAATGAAACGGGAGATTCCCCGTCTTTGAAAAGATCCTGTGTTATTAAATTATTTCGCTATGTTTATAAATCTCTGATGAGATAAAATAAGAAACATGTACCAATCTTCGGTCGTGTGCCCGAGGTGTCCTAAACCCGGGGTGTGACAGGTTTGCGGGTGGTAAGTTGTGCTGATATTAATTGTCGTTCCCATTTCCTCATGGAATCGTTTCTAGAATCTCGATGTGAATCGCGTGTCCCGGTCCGATACAATTGACAAGGGCATACTGTGTCTAGCCACGATCTCGTTGATGAACAATTCTGCTAGTTTCTCGAATGAGTAAGTCTCACATATAGGCAAGAAGTGAGCACTTTTTGTCAATCTAGCCACAACTACCCATATGGTATCATGACCTTTACATGTACGCGGTAGCTTGGTTACGAAATCCATGGTAATGTGTTCCCATTTCCATTCAGGCATGAACAAAGGTTGCATCTTCCCACACGGTTTCTGGTGCTCGGCTTTTACCTGAGAGCAAGTTAGGCATTTGCTCACATAATCGGTTACATCGTTTTTCATGCTGGGCCACCAGTATTCCTTCTTCAAATCATGGTACATCTTGTTGGTGCCAGGATGGATAGAGTAGCGAGACTTGTGAGCCTCGTGAAGGATTTTGACTCTAAGTTCACCATCCTTGGGTATCCACATTCTCTAGAACCGAGTTCGTACTCCATAAGCATTAGTTTCTAGCTTTTCCTGCTGACCTACTATCTTTTCCCTCTTGACATTTTCCTCTTTCAAGGCTTCATCTTGGGCACGTTCTTTATCTATCATAAGATCTGGATTTACGACCAATTGATATGCTTTCACCTCGATAGGAGTTGTCGTCTCCACTACATTTGCCTTTCCGGGGTGGTAATAGATTTCACAGTCTCAGTCTTGCAACAATTGATATGCTGCCTCATGTTCAACTCTTTTTGCTCGAAGAAATACTTCAAGCAATTGTGGTTGGAGTAGATGGTGCATTTGACTCCATAGAGATAATATCTCCAAATATTTAAGGCAAAGACAACTGCCGCGAGCTCAAGATCGTGAGCCGGGTAGTTGACTTCGTGCGTCTTTAACTGTCGTGACGCATACGCAATCACCTTCCCTCGTTGCATGAGCACACAGCCTAACCCCTGACCTGAAGCGTCAGAATACACCACTAGGTCCTCGTTACCATCAGGTAGGGTCAGCATTGGTGCTTGGGTAAACCTCTTCTTTAATTCCTCGAAGGCATTTATTTGGGCCTGGCCCCATTTATACTTTACTTCCTTTCGGGTCAATTTCGTTAAGGGTGAGGCTATCTTGGAGAAGTTTTGCATAAACCTCCGGTAGTAGCCTACCAAACCTAGAAAACTTCGTACATCCGTTGGTGTTCTCGGAATTTCCCAATTCATCAATCTTTGTTGAGTCTGCCATGATGCCTTCTGCGTTAATCACATGACCTAGGAATTGGACTTTCTTCAGCTAGAACACGTATTTTGAAAACTTAGCATATAGCTTCCCTGTCTTTAGTGTGTCCAGAACTTCTCGCAGATGACATGCATGGTTACCTTCTCTCTTAGAATATACGAGTATATAGTCGATGAAGACTATTACTGATCGGTCTAACATTGGTCGACACACTCTGTTCAGCATATCCATGAATGCTACGGGAGCATTTGTCAACCCAAAGGACATCACACGGAACTCGTAGTGTCCATACAACATCCAGAATGCGGTTTTGGGTATGTCTTCCTCTCTTACTTTTAGTTGATGATAACCCGACCGCAGGTCGATTTTTGAGAACCATTTGGTGCCTTGCAGTTGGTCGAACAGCTCGTCGATCCTGGGTAGCGGGTACTTATTCTTCATAGTTCTTTTGTTCAATTCTCTGTAGTCGATGCACATTCTCATGGCACCATTTTTCTTCTTGACAAACAGCACCGGAGCACCCTATGGTGAAATGCTCGTTCTGATAAATCCCTTTTCCAAAAGTTCTTCCAGTTGGGTCATCAGCTCTTTCATCTCAAGTGGCGCTAGTCGATAAGGTGCTTTGGCAACGGGCAGGCCACCTGGCATTAGATCTATTTGGAATTCTGTTTCCTGATTAGGCGGCAATCCACGCAATTCGTCAAAGAACCCTTCCGGATAATGGCACACCACGGGTACTTCGCTTAACTCTTTCACTTTCACGTCTTTATCGATCACGTAAGCCAAGTAGGCCTCACATCCTCGCCTCATATACCTTTCTGCTATCATCATTGAGATTACATTAGTCAACGGAATGTCACGTTCCCCATAAATCACGACCTCGCTGCCATCAGGATCGTTGACCTGAATTACCTTTCATTTACACACAATACGAGCTTCATTGGCAATTAACAAATCCATTCCCAATACTATATCGAATCGCCCCAAGGCTATAACGAATAATTTAACCAAAAATCTGTGGCCCACTATCTTTATGGTAAGGTCGTCTACCAATTCTACCACTTTAATGTTCTTACCCACGGCAGTCTCTACATTAAAGGCCCTTTCTATCTTCAAATTTTTGTATTTCAATATTTTACAGAATGAGGATGATATAAAACTTTTACTAGCACCCAAATCAAACAGAATAGAAACAAAGGCGTGGTCAAGGATGAACGTACCTGACACCACGTTGAGATCTCCCCTTGCTTCCTCCTGTGTTAGGGCATAGGCTCTGGTCCTTGCTCCCCCTTTCTCAACCTCCTTTGCCTTTTCATTGTTTACCGCCCTAGGCTTGCGACAGTCCCTGGAGATATGACCTGACTCGCCACGGTTGTGACACTTTCCATAGTTGGTAGAACTCGTGGCACGGGTACAATATCAGGATATGTGCCAGTCTTACCACATCGGTAACATATGTCTAGCCCATACTTGCACTCCCCAAGATGCGCCTTACCACATTTGCTATAGTTGACCTTTTCGTCAATCGTTGGCTTCTTATTTTTTGAGGTTGATCAATCCTCGCTCGAGCGCTTAGTGGCGTTAGACAACTTCTTTTGAGTTTCAGCGGGGGTTGCGCCTTCTGTGGCCACATCATCAAAAATCTTTCCACTCATAGCCACCACCGAGTCAAAGTCTCCAGGAGTGTTGGCATTAATGATCGTGCGAACTCTTGGAGGTAGCTTCTGGATATAGCATTTGATCCTTCTTTCTTCTATGTTCCCCAAATGTGGAAACAACTGAGTTAACTCATTAAATTTGGTGGTGAACTGTCGGTGCATCATGCTACCATCCTTGAGTTCCCCAAAGGCTTCTTCCATCTTGTTAATCTCATTTTGGGGATAGAACTTTTGAATAATAAGGGCTTTCAGATCGTCCCACTTCATTCTATCAATATCACTTTCAGACTTAGCTTTCTTCACATTTTCCACCAGCTCAGTGCCTCGAAGGCAAAAGAATGAGCGGAAAACCCTACCGCCTGTTCAACACGGCATTCCCTCATCTTGATGACTGTAGACATGCGGTCAATACAGTAGTATGCGGCAATAACATCTTTCTTGCCGTCAAAAGTTGGCGGATCACAGTTTCGGAAGGATTTGTAGTCACACCCGCGCTTCTCATCATACTCGGAGTGATCACTTTCAGACTCAGTTTCAATCATATTTTATTCTCGGCCGTAGGCCCCTTCCCCTTTCTTCTTCCATAGTGTTCAGAGCCTCAGTGAGTGCTGTAGGTAGAGTGTTTTTCAGAACTACAGCCACTTCGTCGGTTATTGCTTTCCTGACAATTGGCTCTAAGACTAAGCCTTCTTCATTGTGTGCTCCATGGTCATTTTGAGTATTTTCATTTGTAGTATGGATCGACACTGATCCATGAACCGAGGGTTCGCTTTCTTCCCTTTTGACATGGTTGACGTGGCGTCTACCCCTACATCCAGTACCTGCCCCTCTCTTAGCACCTCTTCTTCCAACCATGATGTTTTCTTACTGCGAACAACGAATACTCTTGTCATCATGATAGGTTATTATTTAGAACACCATGACGTATCGTAAATTACTAATTACAGATACCAGTATGAAATTACTAATTTACTTTACTTCTTGGGTTCTGAACATTCCCTATCAGAGTAACATCTGTACTCAAGTCCAGAGTTTCTACATCAGGACACATTCTTTCTATTTTCTATTCTAAGGTATTTAGTGTCTATGTTCTAAGCTAGGAGATGGACCACCTTTCTATTCTAAGGCCTTTACTGTCTACTGTTTCTACTGTTATCTATTACTAAGGCCTTATTGTTCTTCTTTTGTGGCTTGATTGACATCCCATTCTTCTATCCCATTCTCAGTTTAAGTTCAGATATTTTGGCGAATGTCCGATCTCTCAAACTATGGCTCTGACACCAACTTGAAAGGACCCAAACCGAGTACCTCTCATAGTTGGCAAACATAGCATAACATAGTTCTTAAACCTTGAATTAAGCATTAAACATCAACAACGGAAGTCTTGTACAAAATTCAGAGTTAACAAAAACTTTTAAAACGTAACATTGTTCACATTCATAAACTAATAATGGGGATGTCAGTCTTCTTGCCAGCACCAGCCATCCAGCTATCCTCTTCTAAACCCTTACGACATCATGCCTTTTTCTTTCCTTTGCCACCTGATGTGCATACCAAAATAGTCAGCTAACGCTGGTGAGTTCAAGTGTTTCTTTTGCTTTAACTTTATATCAAACATTTTTTTAAAAACGTTCTTTAAGCATATATATTATATTATATACATAATATAATAAAATCTTTCTTTCTTCTTTTACATACATACATATTTACTTTTGTGTTCTTTTCTTTAAAGCATACATATTATATTATATACATAATACAATAAAATCTTTCTTTCTTCTTTTACACACATACGTATTTACTTTTGTGCTCTTTTCTTTAAGTCATACATATTATATTACATACATAATACAATAAAATCTTTCTTTCTTCTTTTACATACATACGTATTTACTTTTGTACTCTTTTCTTTAAGTCATACATCAATGTCTATAATCTGTTCTGTGCCCCTAAGTGGGCTTCTTCATTCTTATTTCCCGAAGGAACTTTCTTTACAGGTATTGTTCCCTAAGGCTCAACGTCCAAAGGTCGATACCCGACTTTCTGTGCCCCTAAGCGGGCTTCTTCATTCTTACATAGCGACCGTCGCCGCTAGAGTAACCGTCTTTACTCATCTTAACCAGTTGTACAACATTCTCGTTACAGTGCCCTGCCGAGCACTGTCCCAATTTTTCTCATGGTACATCGTGGACTTGTCCATGACGCAACATCGGCTTCGAGTAGCACTAGTCTCAAGGACTATACTACTACCTCAAGACTTGCTACTATGCTTAGGGTACCACTAGTCTCGAGGACTATGCTACTACCCCAAGTCTTTCATCGTATAAGGATCCTCATACAAATTAGATAATGTATTTGACTTATTATTCTTTTCTTTGTTTATAAAACATATAGTTAAATAAACCATATTTTCTTCTCTTTCTGTTTATAAAACATATAGCTAAATAAACCATTATCTTCTTCTTATCTTCTGTCTATAAAACATATAGCTGAATAAACCATTCTTTCTTATCCTTCTTTCTTAAAAATAGTTTAATTAATAAACCGTTATCTTACTTACAAAACGTTTAGTTAATAAACCGTTATCTTTCTTTATTACAAAACGTTTAATTAATAAACCGTTATCTTTCTTATCTTTCTTTCTCACAAAACATTTATTTAATAAACCGTTATCTTTCTTATCTTTCTTTCTTACAAAACGTTTAAGTAATAAATACATTTATTATAAACGCCTAATTCTTTAGTATGCACACCACCATAAAACAGTAAAAATAGGGATTCTTGAACTCACCTGATTTCTTAAAAATTAACTCACTCAGCAAGAACTTCGAGCTAGGTAGAGGCTAAAAGGATCTGTTAAAAGTTACGAACTAGACAAATTAACACCAATTCATTCTGTCCGAAAACTCTATGTTTGAAATCTTCTTCAACCGAAAACTAGTCATTTTAAAAGTCTCACTTCACATAATATTTTTGTTCGAAAACATTCTGTCCAAAAATTATTTCGGTCGAAATCTTTTTCCTTTGAAATTGTTTGCTCCTGAAACTATTACAGTCAAAATCTTTTTCGACCAAAAACCATATCGATCTGACATGTTCTGTCCGAAAACTTCCTATATCCGAAAAGACTTTTCAGACGGCCAAAGTTTTCGGACTATTCAACGAGATTTCAGACGATTCATACGTTCTTGGCCAAAAGCATCGTTTTTTATTCAAGTTTGAATCTTTTTATGTCCAAAACACTTGTTTAGCTTCCATGAAGCTAAACCTATGCTTTTTAAGCCATTTTACATGTAAAAATTCTGACTTTTGATTAAAACCCACAAAAAACCCTAAACCCCATTTTCAATCTAAAAACTCAGATCTGAAGTCATTTTGTTACCTGTTTCTAGTGTGTTTCTCCTTCTTCGATTAACACCAAGCTTCAGCAACGATCTCGGGCCAAAATGACGGACTTAGGGTACGGGTTTGAGGCTTTCTCGCTAATTTCTCTCTCTAGGATTTGAGGTGAAGGTGATGAATCGTAGAACGGTGGGGATGAGGTGGGTTTTACTCCCCTCCTTTTGTGCCTCCTCAGTCCGGCCCAAACTCAAGCCCACAAGCCTGTGATCCTATTTTCTTTTTATCGTTATTTTCTTTACTCGTTACCCGTCGCCTTTCATTTTATTCTACTTTTCCTTATTATTTTTGGGATGTTACAGGCCATCCCTTAGCTTGTTTCGTTAAAAAGAAAGGAAACATTCAGAGTCGAACAACGTCATTTGAAACTCCGTTTAGTTTGAAAGTGTCACAAATTTCGAGAAAATTTGCAATGTGGGCATGTAGATCTTCATCGGGTAATCCATGGAAAGTGCATTATGCTTGTATCATGTGATTTGATCTCCAAGTTGTTAACGTCAACCGTTGGCCTTGTGATGCTAGACCCCGAAGATTCAAGTATATTGCCTTGTCAAAGGTGTCACACCCCGGATTTAGGACACCCCGGGCGTGCAACCATCAGTTGGTACCTGTTTCTTATTTCATTTCATTAGAGTTTTATAAATTCACAGCGGAATAAATCTTGGGTTTTCATAACTCAAATCATTTTATTTCATAATCATAGGGACACACCCTGTTTCCTTCTATTTCATAATTTCAGGGAAACACCCTGTTTTAGTTCAAAACGTTTTTACAAAACCAATGTTTATAGAGCCATTCATTTCAGATGATGTCTATGGTGGACTTTGCCTTTTATGACATCATTATTTTCTTGCCAAGGATTCGTTGTCCTTTCGACCTATCCATGAATTCATATTTACCCTTGGTTACCTGTAAAACGTTAGAAAATATTTTATCAGTATAAACCGGTGAATACAAGTATAGTTGAAATCATAATATGACAAGCGTGAATAAATAAAACAATTTCCCATGGTTTATGGTCAATTTACACAGTTAACTTTCTAACCACCAACCACACTAGGGAGCTTGGATATGGTTTTATGTTTGTTCAAGATTTTACGCCTCAAGCGATATAGGTCTTATAACAACCAAGGCTTCAACCCTTAGCCCTATTACAATGTCTCATCTGTAACACGTGTATATATACGTGACTTTATGGGCTGACTGCTATATAGTTCATTCAAGTCAGATCACAATCAAAATAGTTTTCAGTTTTGAAATCATTTTATAAAAATACAAGTATTCACCTTTTCAGAGTATTGTCATAGAGAGTCTCTAGAATAATGGTTCTAGCGGGCAGCGTCTCCACTTAATTCTCCTAACTTGGTTTATCCAAATGGAAGTTTCCTAGCTTCTCAGTATTCCTCTAGCTCAACCGGAAACTCCATAACCTAGACGTACGAACGGAATCGTATTAGGGAGTGTGGAAATGGTAATTTTGGTTCTGGAAACGACTTTGGGTGTTTTGAAATGGCTGGGTTCGTATTTGTATTTATAGACAAGATTTAGGTCCGTGACGGACCGTTATGACGGGTGACAGTCCGTCACCGCTTGGTCATGACGGACCGTTATGTCTGGTCACGATCCGTCACTGAGCTAGGTTTGGCTTGTCAGCGGACACGCGTCAGCGTCTGGTGACTTTGCGGCGTGACGGACAGTTACGAGGCCGTGACGGTCCGTCATAAGGTTACACACGTCACTTCGCTATCATGAGTCACAGGGACACTTGGCGTTCTCCGGTTAATTCCTTCCTGGGTCCGTAACAGACCGTTACATATGTTGACGGTCCGTTACCGTCTGTTTTTTTCCAAAATTTCACTTTCAGTCCCTGAACTTTCACTTATTTGCAATTGTAGTCCTTTTATGTTTTAAAGTTAAGAGATCGGAAATTTCACATGTGCTATATCTTTAAATGTAACAATGCCTGGAATTCCATTTTACTTGTAGGTTTGCCACTCCTCAGTTCTGACTACTCTTAACTTTGTCCCTTTCTGTGAATCGAAAGGAGGTTGAAGGTGTAAATAAACTCTATACATCACTTACTTATATAGTGGTTATTTAACCGACTTTTCAAGTAGGCTTATGTTTAAAAATTAAGAACTATTCGATTGAGATGAAAATAATATATACATGTTTATTTCCTATGCACACACGTGCGCTCTAAATTTTCTTTCATAAATTTTAAGATTATTATATTACTAGGTTAGAGACACGTTTACACGGCTTGAATTTCTATTTAACTCTTTGTAATATTGAACTACAAGATCAATTATTAACAAAGCGAGAATAATTAAAGTATTTAAACGTATAATACTTCAAACCCAAAATTCAAATACTTCCTGTGAAATGTTGATAATTTATCACATGATTTTCAGTAGAGTTCAAAAAATATTGCAAATCAAAGCACATATAGGGCTTTCATACGTACAGAGCACAACATAAGAAATTCTGTAATGAGAGTTGTGAAGGATAAAGTGAGAGTGTGTGAGTGAGTAGTGAAATCAGACTTGGGATTTAGAAAGCCCAAGCCCTTCTTTTATACTTGAACCTGTATTTTCTCTGCAGTAAGCCTCTTTCCTTTTTGGTGTAAAGGGTCATGGTCTCTTAAAGAGACAAAGATCCCTTTTCTCAAGACTATGAAGACACATTGTCTTCTAGTCTTGGCTATCTGGAGATTCCAAATGGGTCACCATCACTTACGCCACGTCACTTCGTCGTCTGGGAGACTTGGCTTCGTGGTTCTGCTTAGTACTTGTGCTTCGTATACGAAGCCGTGCTTCGTGACCGTACCCACGTCATCAGAGCACAACATTTGAAATCATATCTATACTAATAAATAAA
This sequence comes from Smallanthus sonchifolius, assembly GCA_023525975.1. Classification (NCBI taxonomy): domain Eukaryota; kingdom Viridiplantae; phylum Streptophyta; class Magnoliopsida; order Asterales; family Asteraceae; genus Smallanthus; species Smallanthus sonchifolius. Next base: position 59,305,273 of record CM042033.1, on the reverse strand, counting down.
GGTTTTTAATGCCACTTGTCACTTCCTCGTGCTTCCTTACATTAGTTTTCCCGCCACTCTCTCCTAATAAATGCGGCATTATCTTATTAAATAATAATGATATTATAAATAAATTATTAAAGAAAAGCACTAATTATATTAAATAAGAATATATAATAGGATATCAAAATATAACTAATCAAAGAAAATATTAATTTGTTATATGCACACATTTCCACTTGATGTATATTGAGACGATCATAATAGTCTGACAAGTTATGACGTATCTACAAATTTATAAGTTATATCATTTTTAATATACAACTCGTGTAATACACGGGATTCTAACCTAGTATGTCCATATACAAAATATTACAATTTTCAATACAAACGGTGGTGGTCCATGGCACGATTATATTTATAGTCACTAATGATATACATGATTACGAGGAAAAGAATAATATTTAACCATCCAAAATCAAAATATCTTGTTTGGATTTTGGAAAAGAAACAGATATAGTGTTATACTACATAAAAAGGATCTCTAGATGCATCAATCTTAATGTCTAACGAATAAGAAAATCATGATGGATTTAGATTAAAGAATGGAATGTTTGACCATAAATGTCAAAATGCTTTACCTTGCAGACATAAAAGCCATTCCAAAGAAGAAGGCTTTAACATCTTGTTTCTGTCTAGATAATCAAATGCTAATGGCAGCATTTCATGTAGTGTTAAAAAGGCCATAACTCCAAAAATTGTTCAACAAAAAACATAAAAGATAAAAAAAAATGTTAATAATAATTTTAACAAAAAAAATAAAACATAAAAGGCCATAACTCCACAAATTGTTCAACAAATTGCCTCCCTATGCACGGGCATGCATTGCCATAACTTGCTCCCCCGTACCCTGTCATCTGTACCTTTTGATTCTCATTCTGAAGCCTATAAATAGATGGCTTGTGTTCTTCATTCCACACACCTCAATATACATCAAGACACTTTTCCGGAGAGAATATTTCGTAGTTAGAGTAGAGAGTAGAGAATAGAGGGGATCTTCCTATTTGTCCGCAATAGGAGAGCCTACGAAACTCAGTGTTATGCTAGTTAGTATGGCCATTGTTGGCTAAACTCTTTGTATTGTTAGGGTGAAGATGAAGTTTGGTGTATGTTAATGTTTAACGTATTAGTCTAGTGGTATGTTTATGTCTTTAACTATTTACTCTTAAAACCACCTTTTAGGTGGGTTTTTTATTATTATCTAAATTTGTCTTTACACTTGTGAGTGTTCTTGATTTTAAAGCGTAAGACCTTAAAACCTTTTTAATCAAACTTTCCTTGAAACTTGTACGTCTTTATACAAGTATATTTTGATAAGCCAATGCTTGGTTGATATTAATAAGGTCGTACGTTTTTATACGAACTTGTTATGAGACCAAGAATTGGTGAACTCACGTTGGGAACGGTACGTCTTTATACATGGTCTCATTGTTACACCGCCTCCCGGTGAACAAAGTCTAATCACTCTTTTAATAAAAATAAATAAGAATTTAAGTTCGATGTCTTAAACCAACTCGGAGATAGTATCGAAGAGTTGAGGGTAACGATGTCCCTAGCTGAGATTCCTACCATTTTATTATTAAAGAACATAATTCGTGAACCAAATGTTGTGAGAATGAGGCTCTAGCGGTGTACCATTCACACATTTGCATTAGTCATACCACTGGATTAGTCAACATAACATTATCATATACCAAGCGTATTCGAAGCCCAAAGCAATACCTATCGTGACCTGATCATTCTCGAGATATTTACTTTCCTGCTATTTACTATTCTGCTATTTACATTTCTATTACACACTTCACGCACATTTTTTCTTTTCTGTTATTTACTTTACCATTATTTCTTTTCTTTCATTTACTTTTCTGCTTCACAAGCACACAAAACCCACTCACTAATTAAACCGACTAAACGATAACGAAATTTGAGTATCGGAACTCGACCGTGTCCATTGGTTTGATACTTGGTTCTTACCTAAACTATATTACGCTGCGATAGATACACTTGCCTATTGTGGGTGTTTTAAGTTTGAGTATTTATCATTTTATAAATTTAAAACCTGAACTCGTGAAACCATTTATAAAACAAATATATATTTATATAGTATAGATTATATATATACTATATCACTCATGCTATCAAGTTTTTGGCGTCGTTGCCGGGGACATGGTGATTTCAAGATAAATTCGAGTTAACGGATTAGCCTTTTTACCTTAACATTTATTTTTATGTTTGTGTTTGTTTTAATTGTTCTTTACAACAACTTCCATGGATTACAACTACGAGAGTTGTTATGAAGGATACCAACATGACTATGAGTACCACTATTTAGAAGTTTGGTGTGAGATCTATGGGGAACCCCACTACACTCAAGATTGTTATTACTATCAAAGGGTATTCCACATATTTTCGCCGACCCTACTGCAACCATATGAGGAAACCACACCGCCCCAAGAATTTCAATACTCAGCTATAGAATCCGACTCATGGACCCTAGGAAATCTGTTTCGTCATTTGGAAGAAATAAATGTTCAGATCTTAAAGCGCTATCCAACTGAACATCAAGATGATCCCTTTAAAGTCCAAGAATCTGAAGTCGGGTCAAGTGACTCTAAGGAGCAAGAACCTCCCAGATTCACAAGCATGGATCAGTTGGAAGTGAGACCGGATGATTCATAAGAGAAGGTTACTGCAACTTTACAATCACTTCTTGACTTTTCTAAGAGGTCGGAAGCTAAACAATCAAAGGAGTCGGAAGAAAGAATCTCTAAAGAAGAATTGGCGGGAATCCTCAATATGGAAGCACAAGAAGGATGTATGGAACAGTCTACAGTTCCTGTCACTTCAGAGACAACATCATATGAAGAACCAGATCATGAGACCAACATCCAGGAGGAGATTATGCAAGAGGAAGTATTCACCAACAAACAAATGACAATTGTGTGACCTCTTCCTTGCAACAGTGATAGCTGGCCTGTAACCAAGCATATCAGTGAATCATCCCATGAATCACATATGCCACAAGATACGACACATCACTCTAAGGACCACTTCTCATGAAGGAAGCAACGTTCATCCAACGAAAATTACGTGACAAAATTATCATACCAGGATGACCGTCTCCTTCACTACATGGGTTTCTTAAAGTTTGGTCCGGGAAAACTCAAGGGGTGGTGGCATGATTTGATTGCATTGTTTTCTTTAGGTGCTCTTCTATAGAGCATTCTGAATTTGGCAGGTTTACCAAAGTTTTCAAAATTTCAAATCGATCCATCCAAACTTAAATCAAAACTAAAAATTAAACTTTCAAATTACATAAATCGATGATTCACCCGTTTTAGCATAAAAAAGTTGAAGGTATTAAAAATAGAAAATTGGGGGAAAATCTTTTATTTGTAAAATTGTGTCAGTTAATGATGGAATTCGGCTCGGACCATTAGGACAAACCTCCTTTGGCGGTTTGTCACATGATCCGGCTTGTCGAGACCTTTCCATCCATTGGGCATGGCCTCTGTAACGCCAAACGTAGCTCAAGTTATGCCTGTTTCAAATTTGAACTCTTTTTACCTAGTTTTCCCATGTTTAGCTAGTCAAGGAAGTAGTCCACAAATTCTTGGATCAGCTTCTCATCACATCGTATTCATGGTTGTCAAATGGGTTGGATGAACCTATCCATATTACAAGCCACCCCATTTGACAGAATATTCCACACTTGCACTAAATTGGAAATTCACGAAACACGTTCGGGTCCGGCCAACGACCCTTAAATAAATATGGCGCTTCCGGGAGGCGACCCGATAATCATGAATAAATTGAGAAGTTTGTGCATACAGCATAACACATGGACCTTAGGTTTGGTTTTACAAGTTTAAGTTTCTCGTACTTTAGCCTCAAGGTATGCCTTCTCGATACTAGGACCTTAGTAGCTTAACTATTACCTTTTATTTTCCGTTTCTATTTTTATGTTTTTCTTTGTGTGTCAAGTAGCTTATCTGTTTCTTTGAGGAGTTCCACTCCACCTTTACAAGTTTGGACGCCGGCAAACCACATCAAATTTGTGAGAGATTTGATAAAGTTTTTGGTGTAATGTTGACAACATCCACAAGCATGGGCCATAGGTTATACACCGAATTGATCGGGGGAGTATCAGTTTCTTTTCCCTTAAAACTTCATGCATTTAAATTCCCTCATAGCATTTCATTACATACATTTGTACATTGAGTGCAATACACAGTTTTAAGTGTGGGGTGGGGAATTTGAGATTTAGGACAAACTTGTTTTCTCAAAGCAGTAAAACTAAACTCGTGATTTTCTACCTATTTGACTAAAACCTTACTTTAACCAAAAACTTATTTTCCTAAAAACCCTAAAAAAAATTTAAAATTAAAAAAAAACCCTAAAAAATCTAAACAGCTTTGAGTTCGCGCTTAAGTAAACTAAAAAGGAATAAATAGAAACATGGCAAGTAGAAACAAATAGATATTATGCATAACGAATCACTAAACCCTATTCCATCCATTTATCATATTTTCGCATTCTCTTTCGTTTGGTATATTGAGCGTTTTTCGATCGAATTGTATGCATAATTAGAACTTATATGACTTATACATATCAAGACCATGAACTAGTAGTTGTATGAAAATTATTGAGGCACCTAGGACCCTATTACGTCTATATATTATCTAAATACCAAAAATATCCGCCTATATAGCCCTTTGAGCCTTAGCCTTTTCTTTTCTACTACCCATTACCCATTTACCCCCAAATCCAGCTTTTCGTAAACACCGATTATTGGCTAACTGTCTTCAAGATGGAGAATCATTAGTTTATATTATTTCGTTATTTCAAGTATGCAAACATTAAGACAATTTGGAAAGGATCTGACTCACTCAAATAATTAAAATACACAGAAGGAAGTGGATGTATTAGTAAGAAACAGCCGAACGATCTACAAGAAAGATATGAAAAAAAAAATATTTCAAGGAAACTGAGGAAAAAGATTTATTAAAGAATCAGTCTTAACGATATGTTTATGTCAAAAAAAGGAGAAGTTGGTCTTTTACTGGTTACACCTAAAAGAGCTGGACATGCATTCTTTCAATTTCAATTTGCTTTCTTGTATTCATTTCGTAAAGCCTGATTTACCACCTGAACTCTGAGAAAAAGTTTTCAAAGCAACAAATGATGTAAGAAAATAGTGGCACAAGCAAGAACAACTACCACCATCCTACGGCTTGTCAAAAAGCGCCGCCAAAAGAAGAGCCAAAAGATATGGAAAATGTGTGAAATGTGGCAACTGGAGCCACGATGGAAAATGCAGCAAGAATCAAACTTATTCCCAACATGAGTATACGCATCTGATCAAAGTAGATGCTATTAGGTTACACGCTGAAAGAACCATACGGAAAGGCAGTAATGTGTACTATGTAGTGAGGGAAGAATTAAACATGATAAGAAGTTTCAGTCTTGGCAATCTGACTATAAACGAGCCCTCAGGTTAATTATACCCTCATTATCTGAGTACTGTAGAGGGACCTACTAGTATTTTCCTATCTTAAGCCAAGAAGCCTTAGTCGTGTATCCTGCGTTAGCTATAGCCTTTAAAACCCTTTAATTCCCTAAAAACCCAAAAAGATTTTCATTTTCACCATTTATTTTCTTTTTAGCCATATTACAACCCTTTTAAGTCCTATTGATTCATGCATATTACTTAGTTAGTTGGTGGAGACTTGATTTGCATACAAGCTTATGGCTATTACGTAACTCGATTCGAACTTGAGTGTTCTGCTTGACTTACATTATCCATATATATATAACCCTAGAGTTGAGTGAACATTGTGAGGAGTGAAAGATTATGCATAGGTGAAGTTCTAGTACGCTTGTCATGGGTTCCATCATCCAAAAATAGAAAAACACAAAAATAGAATAAGCGACTCATAATTTATCTTAGAATCTCCAACTATTTGGAACTCCCTTTCCCTGATGGGTCTGATCATGCATGCGTTTGCTTGAGCACAAGTAAAGTTTAAGTGTTGGGAGTTATGATATTGTGACACCCGACATTTCCAAAACATCATACACGACTTAAACGGGTTTACGTAACGTGTTTCCTAAATCACTCGAAATCATACGCATGAACGATAAAAGTCTAAGTGAACATAATGTATCTATCGTTTCATTCCATTATAATTATGAGAATTTTCGGTTCATGCAGACGTAAAAATACATACAACATAAACGATAGCAATTAATTATTACAACGAATATATATATATATATATACATATATATATATATATATATATATATTTAGAATTATATTCTAAATAAACGATCATGTTCCGAAGACTAAATCTTTAATATATATTATATAAAGATTCTCGTAAAAACATTTTTGAGTTGTCGTTGTGAATTATTCTCTCAAGATGCGTATAAAATGTGTGCGAACACATTTACAACTAAAAATATACGAAAACTTGAACGCTTTCCTTCAAGTTTGTAACCGCATCTAAACTAAGAGAATATATATATATATACATACGTATTATATATATTGACAACTTCAAATATTATATTAAAGCGGGTACTAATTTCGGGTATTGTACCACGTTTGAGTTATCATCAACCACTACCATCATTTCACCATCAACAACAACCACATGATCATCATGATTACCGTTTTTCTTACACTCCACTCAAGTGCCATAGTCGTCATGATTATGACCAAGAGTGCAAGCAACCTCCAAGAATCACATCGTCATTATTATGGAGACTTGTTCTATTATCTACCACAACACTCAACCACCTAATATATATAAATGTATATATGCGTTTAGTCACTTATAAATAAAGCATACATTATTGAACTAGTTACATAGTAACTCGTATGTCTCTAATGGAATAAAACCGAACCAAATTATCGTTTATTACCCTAAGTGAGATTCAAAATTTCCTAATGATCTAAATATCTACACCTAAACCTAACTAGACATTTACCAAACCCAACCCACCCCCCTTAGTCCCTCTCACGGCCGAGAACCCCACAAAAGGGCCATCCACATCAAAATTTCCTTCTTAATCATGTGAAAGGTGTTAAGAACCATTCTCCTTCAACTACTTGAACACTCTACCATCACCTCACCCTCACCTTACCCACTCCCTCATGACAACACCATCACCATCATTAAACCTTGTCCAACACTCCACTCCTCTATCACAATCATCATAATTATGATGATTATTTAGTCAAAACCACACCCAATCTCCAACTATATAAGAAAATAAACTACCACAAATCAAGATTTCAATCTCTATCTCACTTTCTCTTCTCTCTCGGGTCTAGACCAACACACCACACACACACACACATCTTCTTCCTCCATTCAATCTTTCATACAAGAAATCAAGAGATTCAAGTGTTTGAAGGTGATTGTTGCAAGAGTTCAAGCTTTGGGAACTACCTTTTAACTTTCCTTCTCCTTGCTTGTTTAAAGTGAGTGTCTAAACTTCTTCATCTCCTTCATTTATACTAACATTACAAGTATTTTTGTTGTATAAAACCACCACCCAAAAGAAAACTACTTAAAAACTAGTAAAAACATGGTTTCATCTTTTAAACATGAGTATTCTTTAAAAATACATGTACATATCTTATAAACATACTAAAATCTCTAAACAAAAACCTAAACATCTTGTACATACTTGTTTTTATAAGAGAAGTTGGTCAAAAAGAAAGTTTGTTGGTGACTTTCCTATCGATATGTAAAGATATTAGATTTTTGGGATATAAAAACATGTGTATAGACATTATAATTATTATGAACAACTATTGTGTGTATATATATGTATAATATATAAGTCACACATGTAAATAAACTTGAAATGAAGAGAAATCGACTCATAAATGTGTGAAAAAGCTAGATCTACAAGTAAAGAAACCCTAAAAATTTAATCTTGGACATATATGGATGTATGGACATAACACATAAGGAATAAAGTAAATCCTTGGACAAATCTGACTTGAGACTTTTAGAACATGTCACACATATCATAAAAATCAACTAGTTGGTAAACAAGAGTCAAACAAGTACAAAATTTGAATAGTTGATGATGTTGAGTAACTTACAACCAAAACAGTAAGCTGGCAGATTCTTAGGTCCGACTTTGGAGGGCCATATCTCAACCAAAAACTAACCAAAAATGACGAATCTTAGGTCTAAAATCAAGTACAAGGAGTCAAGAGTCCAACCCAAGTGGTTTCATAAAATTTCGTTGAGTTTTGATACCCCAAAATGGTCATACGAGAAAAGGTATCAAGGCTCTCTTTTTCGGCAGAATTTTTGTGTCACTTTTGAGGGTCATAACATAGCCATAACAAGTCCAAACAAGTTGATTCCACTTTATAAAGTTAGTATTTTATGTACATAGTAAAAGTTGTAGGGTCTTGGGTCATGAAAATGGGTCCAGGTCAGTCAATTAAAAGTAATCCCCAAGACACTCCAGAACCGAATGCTGCTGCCCTCTCTTGTCCGAATAAATATTTAAAAATACTTAAACATGTCATAAGTTATTGATTAATACATCCCTGTAACGCTAAGACATGTAGGTATCTTGGTATAAATTTTCATGACTAAACGAGTTCATTTGGTTAATCAAAATGGCGACACACGGACAACTTAAAATTCAGGAAAATATCTATACACTAGGGTTACCTTAATATTGTAGTTTGAAGTTAATAACTACCAAAACCCTAACATAATGTATATACGACAACCTATGGATGAGCATCTGTTTGTATAACATAAATAATGTATATACGTGTGAATAAATACGAACACGCATCATGAAATTCAATGACAAGTCACCAACAGTTCGTCGGGTCACACTTTCAAAACGTAACACATGTATCGCCAATTCTAGCATTTTGGGTGGATCTTATACACGTTCAACTTGTATGTTGACATCATATTATAAGGTCTTAAGACAACTGTAACTGTTAGGTCACGGTTAGGACAGTCTTGCATACACATCGGCCTTGCTAGCATTTACACGTTGAAAGCTTATCAGGTGAGTTTACGGCCCCCTTTTAGCTTTTTAATGTTTTGTAAACATGGGGGGGGGGGGAACATGCTTATACGACATATTTGAAAGAATGAAACATATTTGTTTACACTCTGGATAACATGAACATTTTGGTTTAACTCTTTGTGAGTTTCACGACCCCTTTTTATTGTTTTCTATTTTGGGGAAAAACATGTTAATTTCAAATGGTATGATAACTAGAAAACGAGAAACAAGCATCTGATTCCCTTGTGAGCATGAGTTAACACTAAAAGGTCCTCGGTATTTCGAACTATAACCATTAGCTATGGACTTAGCCATAGATCGATATGAATAGTACTATTCGGGTTGACACCCCCAATCATGGTTAGTCGCGCTCACCCGACCAGCATGGTTAAATGATTGCATATTAGGTCTTGTTGTTTCTCATTGTTTAAAGGTACAATGGGCTGGGGCAAAATTCGAGAATTCGTTAAAGGTTTGGTTATAGGCTTGTGCATCACATAATTCGTAAGTGCTAGCTAGACTTCGATGAATCAACCGCTAACTTGTTTTGCTTATCATATGCATAAAGTAAATTTCGAGCAAAGGATTTCGCCAATGGTATACGTACCAATGGATTTGCCAGTCAATTTCAAGAAACGGGTTTTGCCATTGGTATACGTATCAATGGTCTTGACAGTGAATTTCGAGCAAAGGATGTTACCAATAGTACCCGTACAAACAGTTTTGTTACTTAATTTCGTGCAAATGGTTTTTGCCGAAGGATTTCGTATAAATAGTTTTGACAAACGATTTAAATATGGTTTTCCCAATTGTATTCCTTTAAAACCTGTGATCTCACCAACATTGCGTTGACATTTTCAAGCATGTTTTTCAGGCAATACATTCGGCATGGTTGGAATAGGCTAGCTATTTGGATTAAACCCTAGAAGCCGAAGAAGCATAGTTATCAAATCTCAAGTATATTTTGATGTAGGTGGATTTAGATTTAGTAATTGTAAAAGTTGTTCGACACTTTAGAAATTTGTATTTTAGCCTCCGCTGTTGTGTAATGTTACCAATCGTTACAACCTTAATTAATTTATTTATTTATTAAGTAAATAAATTTGGGGGTGTGACAGATATGCCCTAATTTATACATGTTTTATATGCATAATAATCCTCACATTATGGTACTAATTGAACAAAAGCCTTGCAATTGATACGTAAAACGTTAATATTTCATAAATGCAGGTATTCCAAAAGAAACAAAGAAAAAACAGCCTAAAACATCAAGAAATCAAGCCTTTTAGAGGAAGCACACCCGATCTTTAAACCCCCAAGAAGCCAAAATTGGTCAACACAAGTCAACAAGCAGCAAAAAGACAAAATTGGGAGTTGGGGAGGGATGCACGGCTGTGTATCCCTATGCACGGGCACGCATTGCCATAACTTGCTCCCCAAGGTCCCTCGTACCCTGCCATCTGTACCTTTTGATTCCCATTCTGAAGCCTATAAATAGATGGCTTGGGTTCTTCATTCCATACACCTCAATATACATCAAGACACTATTCCAGAGAGGGTATTTCGTAGTTAGAGTAGAGAGTAGAGGGGCACTTCCTATTTGTTCGCAACAGGGGAGCCTAAGAAACTCAGCGGTATGCTAGTTAGTATGGCCATTCGTGGCTAAACTCTTTGAATTGTTAGGGTGAAGATGAAGTTTGGTGTATGTTAATGTTTAACGTATTAATCTAGTGGTATGTTTATGTCTTTAATTATTTGCTCTTAAAACCACCTTTTAGGTGGACTTTTTATTATTATCTAAATTTGTCTTTACAATTGTGAGTGTTCTTGATTTTAAAGCGTAAAACCGTAAAACCTTTTTAATCAAACTTCTCTTGAAACTTGTACGTCTTTATACAAGTAGATTTTGTAAGGTCGTACATCTTTAACGAACTTGTTATGGGACCAAGAATTGGTGAACTCACGTTGGAAATGGTAAGTCTTTATACATGGTACCATTGTTACACCGCCGCCCGGTGAACAAAGTCTAATCACTCTTTTAATAAAAATAAATAAGCATTTAAGTTCGATGTCTTAAACCAACTCAGAGATAGTATCGAAGAGTTCAGGGTAACGTTATCCCAAGTTGGGAGTCGTACCATTTTTTATTAAAGAATATAATTCGTGAACCAAATGTTGTGAGAATGAGGCTCTAGCAGTGTACCGTTCACACATTTGTATTAGTCATACCTCCGGATTTGTCAACATAACATTATCATTTACCAAGCGGATTCGAATCCCAAAGAAATACCTATCGTGACCTGATCATTCTCGAGATATTTACTTTCCTGCTATTTACATTTCTGTTACACACTTCACGCACATTTTTACTTTACTGTTATATACTTTACCGTTATTTACTTTTCTGTCATTTACTTTTCTGCTTCACAAGCACCCAAAACCCACTCACTAAATAATCTGGCTAAACGATAACAAATGTTGAGTATTGGAACTCGACCTAAACTATATTACGCTGTGATAGGTACACTTGCCTATTGTGTGTGTTTTAAGTTTGAGTATTTATCATTTTATAAATTTAAAACCTGATCTCGTGAAACCATTTCTAAAAAAAATATATATTTATATATATTTTATCTATATACTATATCATGCACGCTATAAACTATCCATTTGGGCAAGTGGCCAGCTCAGTTACCCCTAGCACCCCAGCCACCATAGAAGAAACTTCGATCCATTCGCCCCCAGCACCCCAGCCACCACAGAAGAAACTTCGATCGATGACTTGGATGGCTGGCACCCTTCGGATGTGCATGGAATCAGAGGGGATTTCCCCGATGCTACAGATGGGAGAGTCGTCTCGGCGTCCTCAGCCATTACCACACCTTGGGGAGCCCGTCGAGCAAGCAATACCTACCCCAGTGGCGCGCAGTGCAATCCATGACCATGAGATCCATTCGTTTCAGGACGACGTAGAGACCTGAAGGCACTATAGGAGCAGGTGTTTAGGCATGATGAGGATCGCCACCTGTAGGTTCAAGGACTAGTCGCCTTGCATGACAGGCACACAGAGATGGAGAGACAACTGTCCGCCATGGGATAGAGAGTCTCCATTGCTGAGCAGAGAGCGACCTTGGCAGTGTAAAGAGCTGTGATTGCAGAGTAGCGGGCAAATGCTGTGGAGGAACAGTTGGATTCCACAAGAGCACTTGCCGCAGTTTGTGCTATCCTACACTCAGTCGCCGTATAGATTGGCACATTTTATCATCTAGTTTGATTAGCCTATAGTGAGCGGGTTGTGCTCACGCGATATTTTAGATCAAACTTGTTTTGTGGAGCTTTGTACTCCTAAAATACTTTGTATTTCGTACCACTTATTTATCATGTTATGTTCTCTTTTATATTTCGTGATTGATTAGTTGCTATGGTTTATTTTCTTTTGTGCACATGTGTTGGTTATATGTTACATATTGTCTTACTTTTCTTATCATTATGATTTGAAGAAACATGCCGCCATGAAGGAGAACCACTCGCACCAACGGAGGAGGTAGCACACCTATTAATTTCGGGGAGATCGAAGTAATGATCTCACAACGAGTAGTTGATGCCCTCCCCGTCTATGACGCGAACCGATCCGGCGGAGGAGCAGAGACCAACGGAGGCAGCAGAGGTACAATGAGTATCTAAGGAGATACATTATCATATGTATTGAGGCCACTACTTGTGATTAGTTAGTTACTAACAAAGTGATCATTACAATGCAGGGACAGAGACCAATGCCAGAGGCTGTTCATTTAAGTCTTTCCCTAACTGCGAACCCCATACCTTCAACGGTATGGAGGGTGCAGTAGGGTTAGTACGATGGATGGAGAAATTTTAAATCTACTTTCAACATAAGCAACTGTACCACGAACTGTAAAGTCGAGTTCACCACATACACATTTGAGGGACAAGCCCTCACATGGTGGAACTCGCACGTTAGACCTTGGGTCTAGACGTCGCCAACACCAAACCATTGGACTACTTAAAGGAGATGTTGAAGGAGGAATACTGCCCTCGGAGCGAGCTGCAAAAGTTGGAACAAGAATTCTAGAACTTGACAATGGAGGGTGTAGATGTGGAAAGTTACACCACAATGGCATAGCTGTGTCCGCACTTGGTCAGAACGGAGTTCAAGAGGATTGAAAGGTATATTTGGGGCTTAGCACCTCATATTCAAAGTATGGTGACATCTGCTAAACCCGCCGCTATGAAGAATGCAGTGAAACTTGCTAACAACTTGATCGACCAAGTGGTTCGTCGGGGTCTACTGGTTAAGAAAGGATCTTTGGTGAAGACATTTGATAACAAAAGGAAATGGGACAACACTCCCTTGAAAACCCTTGCACCACCAGATCTGAAGAGACAAGAAGGGGCTAGGGCCTTTGTTGTAGGACCACCAGAGAAGAAAGCCAGAGGTGGATACACTGGGATTCTACTGAAATGTAACAAGTGTGGTTTCCACCACACGGGTGCATGCAAAGACTCCAAGTGTAAAAAATGCAAGTGTTTCGGCCATGCCACCCGTAATTGCAAAACTTCTGATCAAACCACTAACACTGGAGCAAGCCGTGGATGCTTCGAGTGTGGAGACCCCAGGCATTTATGCAAGGACTACCCAAAGTTAAAAAGACCAAAAAATAACAATGCGTGTGGCAGAGCGTTCGTTATAGGAGTTGGAGAGGCTCGACAGGATCCGCACATCATCACCGGTACGTTTCTTATAAACAATCGTTATGCCTATATTTTTTTTGATACGGGTGCCGATAGGAGCATTGTGTCTAGTGAATTTAGTACATTACTTTCTATTAAACCAACCGCACTAGATTGTAAGTACACAATAGAGTTAGCCAATGGTAAACTAATCGAGACTGAATAGATAATCCAAGGGTGAATCTTGCAATTGGCAGACCATCCATTCGATGTGGATTTGCTACAAGGAACTCTTGGGAGTTTCGACATCATTATTGGAATGGACTGGTTATACAAGAATCAAGCAGAAATCATTTGTCATGAAAAGATTGTCCGTATCCCACTTCCAAACGGGGAGACACTTTTGATTCAAGGAGAGAAAAGCGTTACTGCACTGAGAATCATCACATGCATGAAGACCCAGAAGTACTTGCGAAAGGGCTATCATGCAATATTAGCACATGTGACAGAGAAGCGAGCAAAGGAAAGGAAAATCGAGGATATACTGTTCATGCGGGACTACTCCGAAGTATTCCCCGAAGATTTGCCCGGACCTCCACCACCGAGGCAAGTCGAGTTCCGGATCGATCTTACACCAGGAGCTGCTCCAGCAGCACGGTCACCTTACCGACTAGCGCCATCGGAAATGCAAGAGTTGTCTAATCAACTAAAGGAGCTGTTAGACAAGGGTTCATAAGACCGAGTTTTTCTCCATGGGGAGCCCCGGTCTTGTTTGTCAAAAACAAGGACGGGACTTTCCGCATGTGCATTGACTACAGGGAGTTGAACAAAGTGACAACTAAAAACCGGTATCCTCTACCAAGAATCGACGATCTAATCGATCAATTGAAAGGATCAAGCTACTATTCGAAGATTGATCTACGTTCGGGTTACCATCAACTGAGGATTCAAGAGGACGACATTCCAAAGACCACTTTCCGAACTTGTTACGATCATTACGAGTTCATGGTCATACCATTTGTGTTAACCAATGCACCGGCTGTATTCATGGACCTCATGAATCTGGTGTGCAAGACCTATTTGGACAAGATCGTAATTGTATTCATAGATGACATACTGATATATTCACGGACTCAAGAAAGGCACGCGCAACATCTAAGACTAATAATGGAGTTACTAAAAAATGAGAAATTTTTCAGCGATGATGTTCCATGTGGTGATTGATCCAGCTGGCAGGGAGCTCAACCAAATCCTGGCTTTCCCTCTAAGTGAGAATGAGAACAGTCTTAGCTGACTGCATCTTCAGAAACATCATCAAGTTTGAAAGTATCACATACTTCTAAGATATATGTGACATGAACATTGGGGTTTTCTTCACAAAGACTATCAAATTGACATGTGTTCTTAATGAGTTGAATGATTTTCAGTGCAATAGAGAATTGAGTGGCTCCCACCGTTGGTCGGATGATGCTGGGACGAGTTCCTTGTAATAACGGTTTGGTGTAGTCACCGATCGTCCTTTCTGCCATTGCTTCCTTGTAGAAATTAGCTTCAGTATCCTAAAAGGTACAAGGAAACTACCCTAGGGGAACAGTTAGCACGTATGGGCAAAGGCACTTAAACTAAACAAAATTAAACAAAGAAAGAAAAATGATTAAAATACTAACTTGGCTCTTTTTCGGAATTATCGTGTCCCCGAAAACGGTGCCAAAAACTTAACGTGTACAATTAGTGATTTTAATTTAATCGTCAAAGGATTGCACATGTTTATTTTAAAGGGTAATTACCAGTGGACTAAACTATACATGTATAGTCAAATATACCTATCGCAACACAGTACAGTAAAATGACAAGAACCGGATATCAATCCTGGACACATTAGCTCTTGATACTATATCCGCTATCAATATTCAATCAATGACATTAGAGGTGAGTTTATGAATAACAGAATGGAAACGAAATGAACAACGAAAATTGGTAAACTGTATGAGAAATTAGAGAGTGGAGAAAACCATTTAGACTCGACTCATCTAAGACAGAATGAAAACTGGATTGTTCTTATGTGATAATTTTTTAATTAATGTAGTATTAAGACCAAGCAGTGTGTGAAGTGCTAGAAAGATTAGATCCCATTAGGGTTAATCCCACATAACCAGAGACTTAATGCTTTAGACACACACTAATACCCTGACTAGGTGAAGCAAGTTTACTACCAATTCCTCATGACTCATGGTTTCTATATCAAACTAGACAGTTAAGCGCCCTAGCGAGTTACAATCTGTTATTAGATTAAGATAGAAAACCCTAATTAGTTCCTAGACCCTTTTATTCAGATCTATTCCCTAAGTAGCTTACAAGTTCAATCATATTTATTACCAAGTTTTCTGTTACTTGTTACAGTTTCAAGCCTCAGGTTAATGGTCGACTATATAACCTAAAGGTATAATCAATTGAAACTAACATGCATAACTTCATAGAAGCACAATCAATCCCACACGGCTAAGATCCAAATCCAATAAAACAAGCACACATTCACACCATAAGTTCAAGATAACAACTCTACTAAAATCACACCATCACATGACACACAATCCAGTCATCACCAATAAGAGATTCATCTAATCTAAATGGTTATAAATGTTTAGCTAATCATTGAAATGAAAAGTAAACTAAACTCAGAAGTATTTATAATCAAAAGCTTGACAAAAACCGAAATGGATACCAAACCCATCCAAGCTACACATGTATACGTAACCCAGAAGGCCAGATCTTCATGAGCTTACTAGTGATAGAATTGCTTCCTCTTCCTCTCAATATTTTGTTCCAGACTCCAAAAATCTCCTACAAGCCAACCTAGAAACACTAGCCCATAATGTTTTATAAATAGGCTAAGTTAGGTTTATGCCCGTTTCGTGTACGGGTCGTACGCTGGGCGTACGGGTCGTACCATCATTTAAATGAGCCACGTCATTCTTCAAGCGTACTAGTCGTACCCTGTAAAGTAGATATGGGCTTCAATGCACATACAGGTCGTACCCTATTGAGTGTACGGGTCGTACACTGTTGGGTGTACGGGTAATACCATTATGGAGTTTTACATCTCTTAGTGGATTTGAGGTGTTGCAAAACACACCTCGATTTCATTTTTATTTTGAAGCGTTTTCGTATAATTTTAGAGTCGTTTTCTATCATTTATAGCTTGTACTTAGTAATGTTATGTTTTGTAGGTATTCGGGAAGAATTGGAGCTTAAACGATCAAGAAGTGTGAAAGAAACGAGCACGAGAACCCGGTATGAGAAACGGAAAAAGTCAGGAAAGAGTCCAAACTTCATAAGAGCATATCTCGGGCTAGAAAATTAGTTACGGGGCCGATAATATATGGATTTGGGGTATCTCGATGAGCTGAGTAAAATATGTGGTTAATTCTTGCGGTACGCGAGATATGTGGCACATTTTCTCGTGGTACGCGAGGGATCAGGAAACCAACGCGACAATTTTTGTCTCTCACGCTAGAACCCCCCGCGGTACGCGAGAGACGCTAGATACGATCGTTTTAGCCTATCTTCAGGGTTTAAAAGATTAGAACCCATTCTTGGGTTTAGGATTCAATTACCATCCATCAGATGGGGGTTTTTGGGCGATTCAGAGGTTAGAGAAGGAGGTTGAGGCTAAAGTTTGGAGCTTTTGGATCCTGGGTTGTTAGACATAGCTTATTCGGTTTTCAATCTTCATCCTTTTGCCTTTGATTTGTTGAATTGAAACCATGATCATGACTTTTACTTCTGTTTGGATGTTTATTTATGTTTCTTGGCTAGATCTTTGATACTATCTAGGTTTTATGATGAATGCTTGTTAAAGCTTTGATTTTTATCGGTGTTGCATTCGTATGATGGTTTGACATTATTGTAATAGATCTTAGTTCAATTGATTTGATGAATTTGCATGCTGACTTCTGATTTATGATTGATCATCGTTCTTGTGTTGCTTGTTGATTTTCTTTCAGTTATGGTTGCATATTTAGGTCACTTACTATGTGTTTATGATTAGTTTATGGTTTTTCTAAAGCTAAGTAATCCAAAGGAGCGTTGATTGAGAGTTCATTAGGATTGAGTGTTCTTCCTATCTCGATACCGAAAGGTGAGAGGTAGTCGGTTAGTCCTTGGGATTAGGTGTCTAGTTGTAAACGCTCTCAGAGGATATTTACCCTAGGATTTTAGTATCTTTGATAGTCCGTGTCTTATCATTTTGTTCTGAGATTACTCCTTGCATCTTTGATGTTTTGAGACAATGAGACTGAAAGGTGATCTGTCTGTAGGGTACTTTAGTGTCGTTGGAGAGACTGAAAGGTGATCTAACATCTGGTGAGCGTTTTACATCCTTAGAGTTTCCTTCTGGTGACACCCTTAGAGTGATTAGGGATCCAATAGGTTGTCTAGGTTTGTTATCCTTAGAACCCCAGATCCGTCATAGTTTCCATAACCAAGAGAGGTCTGAGTTTTACAAGTAGGATTTTGACTTAGGTAGTGCCTTCTCTATTCTTGATTTCACCTTAGTTTTCTGTCTGATATTTATTTGTCGATCGTGAGTTCTTATTAGTTTTTATTAGTATAGTTTTAGTTCATAGAATTCCCCCTTTTAAATATAATTCAGTTTAGTTAGTTGAGTCAGAGTCTACATTAGTTGTCACAAGTGTCCTTAGGGTTCGATATCCGGATTACTGTTAAGCTTAGCTACATTTGATAGGTACACTTGCCTGTCGGTTCGGTGCAGTTCATAGGTTTTCTAGAGTATTACTAGAGTGTCTAGGTTAGGTTTTTATTTAGTTTTTATTGACCGTTCCAAGCACATCAAGTTTTTGGCGCCGTTGCCGGGATACTTAGGCGATAGCGTATCTAACTTTGACTGAACTTAACTGATTAATTGGTCTCATTTGTGTTTTGAGTCGTAGAGTGTCTAGTTTTCCGTGTCTTGTCTTTATTTCTAGTGTGTCTTCGTAAATATTTATTTATTTTTTTATTATTTGTATTTATTTATTTATATATATCTGGTGCCCGTGATCCTTTTTGTTTGAGTGTCCATTGCAGTGATTATTATGGAGCGTTATTATGGGAACAACTTTCAAGGACATTGTTATGCTCAAAGGGATCATTACGTGAATGTGTGGTACGAGGTCTGTGGAGGTCCCCATTACACCCAAGAGTGACCTGATTCATCGGGGGTACTCCACAGATTATTATGGTAATCAATATCTGTAAGCACAGCTGTATGATGGATACAGAACTCAAGAGGAGTTGAATGCATGGTATAGAGAGGCCAATGAGAAGTATGAGAAAGATATCCAGGCAATACTCGTTCGCATAGGATCACATTGTCTGAAGAATCTGCAGCGTTTGGTTTATGATTGGGAAGGGAACGTGATTGGATCTGAAACAACATCGAATGTAGTGATTCTGGAAACCCCAGAACTGGAGCCAATAATGGACGAAGTGCAAGTAATTGTGACAGAAGGTGCAGCACAAGTCCCACCTCCAGGTAAGTCTTATGACGTTAATCTCAGTACTGATGAATTTTATACCGATTCCTTGCAAGATCACGCAGTTCCATGTGAGTCTTTACACTTGTCTTGTGAGAATGATTCGGTGCGGGAAATACGGGACGAAAAAACAATCAAGGAAAAACAAAGGAAAGTGCAAGAGATCATGAGCACTCGGTGGCATTTGTTAAGTAAGGCCGAGCAACTGCACTTTCTTGATGAGAATGGGAGGCTTACGAATGAGCTAACGAGTCTAAGGTTAGCAAGAGAAAAATCCATTCAAGAACCAGAGACTTTAATGGAAGAGGTGCAAATCATGAGCCCACAAAGCTTCACACAAGACCCACCTCTGGTACATACACCATGGATTTACGGACTAGAACCATCTAGGACGACTTCTTCAGTGATGATGAGACAGAGATGGAAGAGTTCTCGGAGGACACTGCTGGTGATATTGCAGGTAAGTATTCGGAACCTGGTTTAATTGATCATAATTGTGATAGTCCTGAATCACTTGGTTTTTCGAGTGACGAGCACGAGTCTTCGAATTCACTTGATATTTTACGCTTATTCTTTGAAAATAATGTGATACAGGATCTAGAAAGCGAAGATGAGCAGTATGAGGATGATCATGAAGACGAGTGTTTTGAAGAGGGATTAACCGGGTTGTCTGTGATGAAGGATGATAGTGAGGTTTAGCCTTGCGAGCGGCTAGATGAGTCTGAGGATGGGGTGATAGAAGAAGAGCAGGTTTCATCCTGGGAGGATGAGTTTAGTGACGAATTGATGGACCTGCCGACCCCTGGTGAAGAAGAGTTCGACCTACTTGGCGATCTGAAGCTTCTTAGTAATGTTATGTTTTGTAGGTATTCGGGAAAAATTGGAGCTTAAACGGTCAAGAGGTGTGAAAGAAACGAGCACGAGAACCTGGGATGAGAAACGGAAAAAGTCGCTAAAGAGTCCAAACTTCATAAGGGCATATCTTGGGCTAGAAAATTAGTTACGGGGCCCATAATATATGGATTTGGGGTATCTCGACGAGCTGAGTACAAAATATGGTTAGGTCTCGTGGTACGCGAGATATGTGGCACGTTTTCTCGCGGTACGCAAGGGATCATGAAACCAACGCGACAATATTGTCTCTCACGGACAGAACCCCCGACGGTACACGAGAGACCCCAGATACGGGCGTTTTAGCCTATTTTCATGGTTTAAAAGATTAGAACCCATTCTAGGGTTTAGGATTCGATTACCAGCCGTCAGAGGGGGGGGGGGGGGGTTTTGGGCGATTCAGAGGTTAGAGAAGGAGGTTGAGGCTAAAGTTTGGAGCTTTTGGATCCGGGTTTGTTAGACATAGCTTATTCGGTTTTCAATCTTCATTCTTTTTTATTTGATTTGTTGAATTGAAACCATGATCATGACTTTTACTTCTGTTTGGATGTTTTTGTTTATGTTTCTTGGCTAGATCTTTGATACTACCTAGGTTTTATGATGAATGCTTGTTAAAGCTTTGATTTTTTTCGGTGTTTGGATTAGTATGATGGTTTGAAATTATTGTAATAGATCGTAGTTCAATTGATTTGACGAATTTGCATGCTTACTTCTGATTTATGATTGATCATCGTTCTGTATGCTGCTTGTTGAATATCTTTCAGTTATGGTTGCATATTTAGGTCACTTACTGTGTGTTTGTGATTAGTTTATGGTTTTGCTAAAGCTAAGTATTCCAAAGGAGAGTTGATTGAGGGTTTATTAGGATTGAGTGTTCTTCCTATCTCGATACCTGAAAGGTGAGAGGTAGTCGATTAGTCCTTGGTATTGGGTGTCTAGTTGTAAACGCACTCAGAGGAGGTTTTCCGTAGGTTCTTATTATCTTTGCTAGTCCGTTTCATATCGTTTTGTTCTGATATTACTCCTTGCATCTTTGATGTATTGAGACAGTGAGACTGAAAGGTGATCTGTCTGTAGGGTAGTTTAGTGTCATTGGAGAGACTGAAAGGTGATCCAACATCTGGTGAGCGTTTTACATCCTTAGAGTTTCCTTCTGGTGACACCCTAATAGTGATTAGGGATCCAATAGGTTATCTAGGTTTGTTATCCTTAGAACCCCATATCCGTCTTAGTTTCCACAACCAAGAGAGGTCTGAGTTTTTCAAGTAGGATTCTGACCTAGGTAGTGCCTTTTCTATTCTTGATTTCACCTTACTTTCTTGTCTGATAGTTATTTGTCGATTATGAGTTCTTATTACTTTTTATTAGTATAGTTTTAGTTCATAGAATTCCCCCCATTCAAATATAATTCAGTTTAGTTGGTTGAGTTAGAGTCTAGATTAGTTGTCTTTAGTGTCCTTAGGGTTCGATATCCAGATTACCGTTAAGCTTAGCTACATTTGATAGGTATACTTGCATGTGTGACACCCAGTAATTAAGGTAAATATCCATAATACATAAATGCACGTTCAAATCATATATTTTCCTGAAGTATTATTTTGAATAAGTAAAGTCAAGGAGTCTAGCAAAGAAACTTATATCAAAATAGTAATCTTTATGAATTACTAGGGAAATAAGCGATAATAAACCGCAAGGAACGTTGTTGGTGATTAACAAAACTTTTATTCCAAGTAAAGTCTAGTACCACGCTAGTTATAAAAACATAAATATTGGTGACAAAATTATTGAAAATAAACACAAAGAATATTGGTCCATGGTGACGAATTATTATTATGTGTGTACGTATATATTATAGTTAAACATTAACTATGACGGGTTAAATTAGTGGACTATTAAAATATAGTCGAAATACGAAATATAAAGAGTTTTAATCATAAAAGTTCATATATCGGGTATTAGATCACGGGAGCGCCTACCGGGTATTTTACCTACTAAAAGCCTATCAACTAGTATACATACTACAATCTACAAGTTGAATCAAACCCAAACCCCCCCCCCCTTCTACCCCTCTCGGCCGAGACCACCCACCCACCATCCACTTTCCACCAAATCCACTAACTCCATCAAATCTTGTCATAGAGACCATTCTCATTCACGTGTAGAGGTAACTCAAGGTCAAATCCATTCTATCAATCTTGAATGATAATGATGATGGAGTGTTGAAGCATCCAACACTCAAACTCTTCCATCTCTATATATATATACGATATACTCACACACACACACTAGCACCATTCCACCTTTTATATTCAAGAGCAAGTTCTAGAGAGCCTTAGTTAGAGCTTGGAGAAATTGAGAAGTTTTGAAGCTAGGGAGTCGGGTTCTGACAATAAAACGAGCATCCATCAACGTTCACTATTGCAATCGTCGCCTAGCTTGACTAGTGGTAAGGAAACCGACACCCAACCCTAATTCCATCTCTTTTTCTTAATCTAAACATGTTGTTCATCATAATAAACAAAGAGGCTGAAAGATTAAAAGAGTTTTCTTAAAGATTTAACCTTATAAAGTATAAAAGTTAGGGTTTTGTATAAATATATATATATATATAAGGGTCGAAAATTTGGTGATTATATACATGAATTGTTGTTGATTATTTTAGTGATAAGTTGTTTCATGTGATGCTAAGTTTAAAGTAGATAAAAACTAAAATAGATGGATATATATATCTATGTTGGTCGAAAATAATCATGCATATGTTCATATATGTTTGACTTGATTGAGAAACTAGAAGTGTTTAAAGTGTATGAATACATGTGTAAAAATGGAAACTAGGATATGCATACATGTATATACATGGGCCGAAAATGCATGTAAATATATATATATATATATGTATGTGTTGGATTTATGATAACCAAATGGATGGATACATAAATAGTAATGTAAATTTAATAAATAATTATGGATGTATTCTTGATGTTGGATGATTTTGATAAATAAGTTATAGATTAGAGAAAGTCTAAATAATACTTGAGGAAAAAGGAAAGATATAAGTGTATGGATATATGTAAAAATCCTATGGAATATATCTAGGTGTATATGTGTTTAAGTTGTAGAAATTGAATAATGATTTAACAATTGCATGTAAATATATATATATAAACGTCATGATATATATTTATATATAACGAGAAACTTGTTAAATCGAAAGGAGATATGAAACGGCTAAACAAATGAAATAATATATATTTAGAACACGTTGATAACATAGAACGTAGACACGAGTAAAGAAATATAAAGACGTTCGGTTTGAGAATAAATAATAGTATGTTATCGTGAAACTTGTTTAAATATGTGTTGGATTGTTAAAACATGATTATACTCGTACGTACAAATGAATGCATGTTGAATATAAACACATGTTGTCAGAACAAGTAAATTGTATGAGTACGTGTTAACAAGGATTATGTACACGTAGGACGATTCGTATGCTTGGAACACTTTTGAACGACATTTGTGGTTTATATAATTATTAATACAAAATGATTATATGATGATACGTGAGATATAATATAAATATATTATATTGTGATGCAAAAATAATATTTATTTTTGACAAACGTAACTAGTCACCAATATGAAAATATATTATTTTCTCGGGAAATAAGTAAAGCGTCTAGACTAGGAATAATAATCACCAACGGGTCGTCACGTTAAAACACGGTTTTATTAAACAAAAACGCACTTAACGGGATTCGTTAAGGCGGGTGAACAACTTGTGTTTAAGACGGTTAGTCTTAACATGTAAGGTATCCTTGTGTGATTAGGGTATGGATAAGCGCGGTTTACGGTTATTCAAGTGTTTGCTAGTCAGTATGAATGATTTGGGGTGGAAACATACTTGTAAAAGACTTTTGTATGTAAATGAATTGAACTAATGATCTGACCGTATGTGTGTATTGAGGGAAAAGTAAAGCGCTTAAAGTCCTCTGAATAAGTTAGTAACCATTAGCTATTTTAGCCCGGGATTATATGGATAGTACTATTGGGGGTGACGCCTCCGGTCATGGTTAGTCGCGCTAACCAGGGGTCAAAAGGGCCGAATGACCGCATATTGTCTTACTCGCAAAAAGGCGAGGGGGAGGCACAAAAGGTCGGGGTTTGGTTACGGTCTCGTACATTACATACTATTTTGTATTCCTTGCAAGCTTACAAATGGGGTCAATAGATCGGATTAGTATTCAAATTCATTGGTAATACATGCAAAAGGGTTCTGATCTGGTTAAAGTGATCAAGTTTTATGCAAAAGGGTTCTGATCAGGTTAAAGTGATCAAGTTTTAAGCAAAAGGGTTCTGATCAGGTTAAAGTGATCAAGTTTTAAGCAAAAGAGTTCTGACCAGGTTAAAGTGATCAAGTTTTAAGCAAAAGAGTTCTGATCAGATTAAAGCGATCAGGTTTTAAACAAAAGAGTTTTGATCAGGCTAAAGTGATCAGGTTTAAATAAAGGGTTTTGATCAGGTGAAAATGATCAGGTTTAAACATTGGGTTTATGATAACTCTTTATAGTAATTTGTGAACTCACCAACCTCGTGTTGACGTTTTTAAGTATGTTTTCAGGAAAATGAACGTGGTTTCCAGGCTAGCAATGTAGGTTACTTACATACATGAGGATACAGCTTTTGAAAGGATTTCACTTGTATAACTCATGGTTTTGAGTCATATTTGAGAAATCTTAAACTTTGTAAAAACTAAGTTATGTTTTGGGATGTAAACATTTAAACTTTGGTTATGTATCCAATATCATGTATGTGTTTGCGGTAATCATATGCTTCGAAAACCAGTGAACGTTACGCCTCGCGTTTCCGCCTTGGCGGGGTGTGACAGCATGTCAGTGAGGTCCAGTTCATAGGTTTTCTAGAGTATTACTAGTGTGTCTTGGTTAGGTTTTTATTTAGTTTTTATTGACCGTTCCAAGCACATCAGGATTTCTGATGAAGAGTAGAAAAAAAACAGTCGAAATTAGCAACTGAAACCCTGATAAGAATTTATATTCCCCTAGATCTTAGAAATCAACTCGTTTTTTATAGAATGGAGTATAGTCGGGTGGTTTTGAGTCAAACAAACAATCATACAAGCAAATAGTAACAAAAGCTAGGAATTTCATTGATTTTGGACAAAGAAAATACAAAGATTTCATCTACCCCGGGTGAGCTTCCCCGAGATGGTGACTCACAAAAAACCAACACTAGACAAATGAGACCTAATGCCCATTTATAGTCCTGGGCCATAATCTTCAACCAAAGCAACCTCTTTGTGAAGATTTGAAACTTTCGCCTAAAGAGTTTTGCCAAAAATAATTTTGCTTGGAACGAAACTTTAGAAACTTTCGCCTAAGGCGGAGAAAGTTCGCCTAAAGCGGCGAAAGTTCGCCTGCACGAAAGTTTCGTCTGGAACTTGAATTTCGTCTAAATCTTTCAATTGCATAGTATCATTCTAAAATTAAACCAAACAATCTCCCCCTATAATGTTGCTAACAATTCTTTATCTAACATTGTCTCGCATCTTCATAAATTCACCGATAACCCAACGTCTTTCATTGTCATTCTCCCCTGTGTGTGTAGACGCTCCTATCTTGTAGGCATTTGATAAGGCTTGAACTTCCAACGATTAACATCAAATAACCTTCTTTATCACAAAAGTGTTTAACTTTGTTAAACTAGCTCGATATGATCCAACGATCTTCAATTCCTTATATCCAAAGATAAACTCTATCACACCTCTACACGAATAACATATAATCTAATACTTTTCATTGTGATTCTCCCCCTCGAGTGTAGACCCTCATAATCTTTAGGCATATGATAAAGGATTGAACTTGCGATGATCATCACCAAATAATCAGTTATTCAAAAAATGACAAAACTTTTAAACATGTAATCCCAATTCTTCACGTACTTGTCACCTTATAATGAAGCATACCGAATGCTCGTATCCTAGATGAAGGATCTAAATATTGAATGACTTGGAATCAATGTAGCATAAATAGTGTCTTGGATAGTTGTGAAGATCTTTGAACATTTTGATCAGCCCTCGTTCTATAATTGCCAAAGAAATATTTTTTTTTTCAAAACAATGTCTTCAAGTTTTTAGTCAAATTTCCCCCGTTTCTTTGCAATAATCTCAAAAAAAAAATCTCCAAATTTCTCCCGCTTTTTTTTTAACAAAAAACTAAGAATTTCATTGACTTTAGACAAAAAAAACTACAAAACTTTCATCCACCCCGGGTGACTCCCCCGGGGTTGCGGCTTACAGAAAACCAGCACTATACAATGAGACCTAATGCCCTATTTATAGTCCTCGATCCATAATCTTCAACCAAAGTTGCCTCTTTGTGAAGATCTGGAAGTTTCACCTGAAATACTTTTGCATGGAACGAAACATAGGAGAAATTTTCGCCTGATCCTGAATTTCCGCCTAAAACAAAAGTTTCGTCTGGAACTTGAATTTCGTCTGAATCTTTCAATTGCATAGTATCATTCTAAAATTAAACCCAACATATCGGTTTTTGTCTGGTGCCTCAAGAGCCATTTAAGGCATAGAACTAGATCAAATAATTAGGGACAATCAAAACACTTAATTGCTCATGTTTCGTCTTATCTTGTCTTGTCTTGAATTCTTGGTTGTAATTGAAATAAGTATAAAATCATATTCTATTACAATAGTTGCTTCAAAACAGCCCGAAAAATACAATATAAGAATAAACCAGAAAAATAAAACATTCAACCAAAACAAAAACACACATACAAGGTCAAGGCTCGGTTCATGATCAACAACACAATCCACCAAATAAAAGGATGCAACTTTTATTACCAATTAAAATACAGTATTGTAATATACAAAATAGATGCAAGGTAGAGAGAGTATGAGATATAGTAAGAGAAGTATGGGTTGAAGAATACTTATGACGACCTGGAAGGGTATTTATAGGGCTACTTAAAGATTTGCATCAAAGATCAGGCAGTCTTGCACATCATTGTAGCAGAATTCAAGAGATAATATCTACAAATTCATGCATCCAGATAGATCATGACTAACTGAGGCGAGAAAAATCGACATCTGCCCCAATCTTAAACGTTTCCGCTGCACCAAACTTTCTCCATTCTTCACCAGAAGGCGTAAAATCCTCATTTTCACTATCATCAGCATCATCTTCTTCTTCATGTTGATCATGATGATGACCTGTTGATGGACTATGAACACTTTTTGAAATGCAGTTTTGTGTTGCAAGCATCTTTACTCTCCCATGATGTGAGATTTCAACAGTTGTGTCACTGTCATCATCTACCGGGAGTGGTTGTTTCCAAGGTTCCCCGTCCATACGCATATATGTGCAGTCCGCTGCACCTTTGTGGAACTCAAATTTTACTCGATGTGTCTAAACAAAAAAAGTTTGATTTAGTTTTTATACGTAAATATCCTTCAATAAAGAACACCATCAGTTTAGACAAAACCTGTGCAAGACGGGTTCCATGACCCTTGGGTGCGAGCAGAAGTAGCCCGTGCCATGCATCTCTGAATCCAACAATCTCAAGAAGCCCGTCATCAACAAATGGTGGTGTTAACTTTCTCTGAAAGAAAATGTTATGAAATATGTTACAAGTTCAAAAAGATAGAAATGGAAGAGGTACAAAGAGAATCGAATTATCCTAATGATATGAAGCTGATCCAAGAATCGGCAGAATCATATCTTGATAGAAGTAATCTCAAAGAGTGTATTCTCTCTATTTGTGCTTTCGCTCTGTCACCTAAAACAAGAATACCTAAAAGTAGTTAAAAAGAAAAGGATAAATGACACTAACATCATGAGTGTTTTTACTATTCGGTGTTCCCCAAGGATTTAGTCCCCCAGAGAAGCTAGGCAAGTTGAGGCATAAAATTGACCGGATACTGCAAGCCAACAAGGATAATGTTACAAGAAACTAAACATCGGCAAGAAACCAACTGGTCGGTACACCAAAGAGTGAAAACAGCATAAAAATTTAGATCATATACAACGGAAGGAAATGTAGTTATCTGTTATTTACCTATCATGTATTTTGAGTTCCTTCCATCCACCATGACTTTCCATAATCTTAACCGTCATAAGCCGGGCTACATTCCTGCATTGGAAATAAATCATCAACCCGTTGTTAGCTTCAATTAAATTACAGAAGACAAAGCATGTAAAAATTGAAAAACATGCTGCTTCTGTTTTGGTACTAGAAAATATAACACAAGCAGGGTTGGGTTCTTTTAGTAGCAAATAAAATAAAGAACTAAAACATACAATAAATTTAGAAAATAAAACAAACCAATACAGTATTATACAACATTTGCAACCGATTTGATTATCAACAACCTTGAATCTGTGATTGCTCATTTGATTATTAGATAGGGTTTTTGATACGGAACTGATCCAAGAATTGGCTTCGACCAACCGGATAAAAGCAAGTGGGCTAGAAAGGGGACGGAGTAAAAAGGGGCAGAACTTTTTAATCCATCTAGAAGAGGCCAACTCGCGGACCAAATTCCCACATCTGGAGCCAAGATTTTGACTTGACTGTATTTCCCAAAATTTTGTGATTTTTATTTATTCCGTTCTGATTGTGAAAACGCGAGCATCGTTGATTTCATTAATTTACACGTTTATTTAGTTATTTATTTATAATTTTTATTGATTCCATTTTGATTTCCCAACATTTGCCCCCCCCCCCCCCACACCCACCAACTTGATGTTTCAATTTCAAACCTCACCCATGTACATGACTCACAAGTCACAAACCAATCCAACCCATTTTATTTTATTTACTACAACACACTCATTATATAACCAGCCCGATTCGAAATTTTTATTAATTTCATAATGAGAAGTTTAAAGAAACTCACTTTGAAGAATGGTGGAGGAGATGTGCTGCAAACCAGCCTTGCGTACATCCAATCTTTGCATACGTGCTCTACAAGGTCAATAAAACCGCACACACTAATCATTTTAGGTTTGGTTAAAGGTTATGCAGGTAAGTGGACTGTTATATGATTATAAATTTATAACATCAAATGCTTATATCATACCTGATTAATCAACTGATTTTTGAATTTTTCGGGATGCAACTTGCGCTCACAATGAAATGCATACGATACTTGAGCATCCATGCCTATGTATAAGAGATTTTTAAGTAGTTGAATAATTAAATTTCTTAACATTTAGAACAGAAAAGTCAACATTTGACTAACCCATGCTGAAATAGTTCCAGAATCCGCCACGAAATGACTGAATATATTTACCAAAAATAAGGGAACAAAATAAATTTTATAGAAAAAAAATTAACTTGTCATAAACTCATATTGTCATTATTATAAAATAAATACTTTACCACATTATGTTCATCTGTATTAGGCACACGATTGAATGCATGCAAAGAATGTGGCAATTCCAGCGTGGGAATGGGATCACAAGACCCGTCTTTTGGGGCGGATTTCATCGTCATAAGAATATGCCAACTGCATTATGTGGAAAGTTATTAACGACACGATTACACATATAAAGTTTATAAGTAGGTACCTATCTATCTCCATTTCTTTTCCTTCCAAAACTTGCTCCAAGAACTTTTGAACAGATCCATGGTCTGTTCCTGGATTTTTCTTTCCCTGTATCTCAGAACATTATAGTTATAATTTATAAAAACAAATAAAGTAATTATACTTGTATAACAGAAAATATGCTAAAGGTGTGCAAATTACTGCAAAATAGAACTGGTGACAATTAAGTTCACTATTATTACAGGTGAAATTCAGCAATACTAACGGGTCAAACGGGTATTTTCTTAAAAAAAATATATATATAGAATGGAAACATGTTAAATGAATCAAACATGTTGAAAATCAACCAAAGTATACTTACGGCTCAAATGGGTATTTTCTTAAAAAATATATAAAATGGAAGCAAGTTGAATAAGACAAATGGGTCGAAAATCAACCAAACTATACTAACGGTCAAACGGGTATTTTCTAAAAAAATATATAAAATGGAAGCACGTTAAATGTGTCAAACAGGTCAAAAATCAACCAAAGTATACCAACGGGCCATATGGGCATTTTATTAAAAATTATATAAAATGGAAACAGGTTGATTGAGTCAGACAAATGGAAAATCAACTAAAGTATACTAACGGGTATTTTCTTAAAAACTATATAGTATTGAAACACATTGAATGAGTGAAACGGGTCGAAAATCAACCAAAGTGTAATAAAGGCACTGTTGCTATTAATTCCATTTCAAAATTATATTATTTCTTGTAATAATATTTTAATTTTAATTCTATTAACACATTAATTAGATAACTTTGGCCTAGTTCTTACCCAACCAAACGCAAATGGAAGATTATTTCCAGTTCCTAAAGGCACTGTTGCTATTGGTGGTGGATGAGATAATTTCAGATCACTAACAACTCCAAGCAGCCAACCAGCTGTTCCATCTCCTCCAGCCACCTGTTCAATTTCATCATGCCACCAATTTTCATTTTCATTTTTAAACACAAATTATATATATAAATATGATATCCAATTAAAATCTGGAAGTTAACTCACAATTACTCTCAATTGCTTCTCTATTTTAGCAGCTAATTCATCTCCATTAAGTTTTAATTTTTCTAGATTAAGGTACAGTCTGCGTAACACATGATCAGGAGCCTCTTCACCTAAATCAAAAACCTTTAAAAAAAATTTTAAGTTAGTTATTAATATAATAATGAAGAAATCACAAAAACAACATTGTATAATCACGTCACTCGCGTGTAACTCATGGTTTATGTATTATTATTATTAGACAGAAACACGAGGACAAAATATATGTGATCGGTGTCGTAAAAATCGGGATTAATCGCTAGTCGGAGGTCCACCGCTGCAATTTCACCTAATCGGAATATTAATTGGTCAAAGTTCAAAAATCGGTCAAATATGGTCAAAATCAGTCAAAGTATTTGACAAATTATACTTATTAATCCAATCCGATTAATCCCTATTAAAAAAATTAAAGTTAGATAACATTAATATAATAATGAAAAATCACAAAAATAACATTGTATAATCATGTCACTCGCGTCGTGTAACTCATGGTTTATGTATTATTATTAGACTATACACGAGTACAAAATATATGCGATCAGTGTTGTAAAAATCGGGATTAATCGTCAATTAATCGCTAGTCGGAGGTTCACCGCTGCAATTTCACCTAATCGGACCATTAATCGGTCAAAGTTCAAAAATCGGAGAAAATCTTTGAAGTATTTCAAAATTTATACTTATTAATCCAATCTGATTAATAAGTTTGAAAATTATATATAAAATTTTGAAAAATATTGTGTGTATATATTTATAAGTTTGAAAAATTACACATAAAATTTCAATCCGATTAATCCCTGTTAATCCCGATTAATCTCTAGTTGGTACCCCACCGCATCGACTAGGTCCTAGCGACTTTTACAACAACTGTATCTGATTATAATTAAGTGAATAATTAATGGAGTATACCTGGTTTTGATTGAGAAGAGAACGGTATGTAACAAGAAGTTGAGCACCCAACTGACCACCACTTTTGGAGTTGATGAATACAATTGTGGGGCATGTAGGTGCTTCAGAAACCACCTCCACCTTTCCACCAGGAACAATGATGTATTCAGGAATACAGAATTTGTTCAAAAAGTTTTCAGATGACAGGTGTCGGTTCTTCATTGCTGGAAGCCACATCATATAAAAATTAAATTTGGGGATTTTAAAAGATTCATACCAAATTACCAGCAAAATTCAAATTGTATAGTGATGAAGTAATACTAAAAGAAAGAGATGAAAGATTGACCATCGGTTTCACAAAAGAATAAAGAATTAGTTAGAATTTAAAAATTGTGTTCCAAATCAAATCAAAAAGTTGTGAAGATACTCCAACTTTTCAAAATTGAAGGTTAAATAAATATTAAAAGAACAATTTTGGGGATACCTGGTGAAGTTTCGGGATTCCGAGAGGAATCTGAAGGTGATCGTACCAAGAAAATGAGAGTTAAAGTTGACTTGGAATCTTTTCACCCTTCAAATATTATAATTATATCGGGAGATGGACGATTCTGAATAGAAAGAGTTACTTACACGGATGCTCCTTGTGCTATATAGATATTAAAAGTTTGATTTCTAATTTTGAAAAATTATATTTTTGGTGTAACAGTTTGCTCAAACGCAACATAGGTGGTCTCTAGAGTGGATAGACGTTGAATTTTTCTATTAAATAAGTATAAAATATCAAAATACCCCTTTACAATAAAAAAACAAAAAATAAAAATATAATATGACCCCACCTCATTCTATAAAAAATTACAAATTAAATAAACGTATATTGAATGTGGGCCCCACCTGTAACCCATCTCACTTCATCTTCCTTTTTTTTCTTTTCTCCGATGACCACTGCCACCTTGTCAGAAAACAACCACTGTCGAAAAACCAACCACTGCTTGAAACCTTCCCCTTCTCTGTTTGACATCCAGATTTAAAATTAAAAATAACATATAAGAAACATTTGGGTAACTATGAAAATTATAAAAAATTTATTCATGATTAAGAAGATTATGATATAAACACATCTTTAACTATAGAAGCGACATATTAGTATTTAGTGTTCCTCAACGTCTCTTTCTGTCGTTTCAATCTCACCATAGCATTCTCCAATTCAAACACATCTTCAAACGTACTTCTGATGAAGAATGAAAACAGCGTCGGAAAAAGATTTTGGCTTAAATCCCCAGCTTCTCTCTCTAGATTTCCATTCAATCGATTTGATAACCTAATCACATCTTTCATGCGACTTTCCACTTCGTTCGCCAGCCCTTCACCATTACCCGATGTTCGTGCTTAACGAAGATCTGTAACGTGTGGTTGCGTCGGCGAGACGTCTACGATACTGGTGGTTGAGTCGGTGTAAATAACGCCGAATCGGAGGTCCGTTTGGAAGAGAGTGTGCATCATAATCCGGTAACGGTATTCGAAGATCTGTAATGGGAAAATTGCACCGGGGAAGAGGACGAAGGGGAAAGAAGGGTAGTTCCACGATGTCATTCTAAATAAGGGAAATATTTTCGTGTATCTCATACCAAAAATGAAGGGTGGATGTAAGTGATGTAGTGCAAAGCACACATCTCTAGTCCTATTATTTTCGTGCATTTTAGTTAGTTTTACCTTTGTTTTGAGTCTTTGTTGTATTTACAGGAGCTCGTGTGGAATACAAGTCAAATCCCGAGAAAAACGAGAAAGAGAATAAAGTCCCAAGAAATAAATGCAAAAATGTGAAAAAAACGCCTTCGCGGTCCGCGAAGGAGTAGAACACATCTCTCGCGGTACGCGAGGAATCCCAGAACCGGGCCCGACTAATTTGTCCCTCGCGGTACGCGAGGAGCTGGCCATAATCTCTCGTGATAAGAGAGGGCTAGATAATTCCGCAAAAAGCCCTAATTTAAAATTAAATAGAATTTTGATAGCTATTCTTAGGGAGTTCCAGTTTTAGCCGTCTGGAGAGAGCTAGGAGGCGATTTTAAGGCTGGAGAAGGTGTTTGAAATGCAAGATCGAAGCTTTTGATTCCGGGTTTGTTTAGTTTAGCTTATTCGGGTTTAAAGTTGAATCTTTATCTTTGAATTCTGTGTTTGAAACCATGTTTGTGTTTATTGCTTATGTTCTGGATGTTTTGAATATGATAGTTGGCTAAAACATTGATATTGCCTAGGTCTAATGATGAATACTTGCTAAAGTTATGATTTTCATCGGTTTTTGGTTATTTTGAATGGATTAATGGTTTTGTAACGATCTTGGTTTAATAATTATGATGTTATGCATGCTTTGAACCTGATTTGCTATTGATTATAGTTCTATACGCTGCTTATGAATGTCTTTCAGTTTGAGTAGTATATCTAGATCATACACTGTGTGTTTGTGGTTGTTTGATGGTTTGCTAGACGTAGTATTCCATAGGAACTGTGATTGAGAGTAGGTTAGATCTGAGTGTTCTTCTTATCTCGATACCCAAAAGGTGATAGGTAATCGGTTAGTCTTCGTATTAGGATTCCGAGTGTTAACTCTCTGATAGGAAGTTGCCTTAGGTTTCTAGTATTTGTTGCTAATCTGAGTCAAAGTTGTTGATCTGAGATTACCCTGTGCATCTTAGATGTATTATGGAAAGTGAAATTGAAAGGTGATCTATCTTTTGGGCACTTTAAGTAGTATTCTTCTCATTCCTGGTATTTCCTTGAGTTCTTTGTCTAGATAGTTGAAGTCATTCATTAGTTTTCTTCCTTGATTTTATTCTAATAAGTAATGTAGAAAACCCCCCAACCAAATCATCTATAGTCCGAGTCAGAGTCTAGTTTAGATGTTCAGTGTCCCTAGGGTTCGATGATCCGGTTTACCGTTAAGTTGTGCTACACTCGATAGGTACACTTGCCTGTCAGTGCGGTTTAGTTCATAGGTACTCCATTTATTACTTAGGAGTATAGGTTAGGTTAATTTGTTAGTTTTTATAGACCGTCTGGGCGACATCAAGTTTTTGGCGCCGTTGTCGGGGACACTTCACAATAGCAAAATTAGCTTTGACTACTTTCTTTTTGTGATTTTTAGTTAGTTTGCTTTCTTTATTTTGTGAATCTTAATTGTGTGTCTTTGTCTTATCTACTACTTGTGTGTCCTATCTACTACTTAATTTGTTAGTCTTTATTTTGTGAATCTTAATTGAGTGTCTAACATATGATCGAGTCTTTCTATTCTTGAGTCTTTCTTATTTTTCTTTGTGTCTTTCAGTTTATGCACCAAACATGTTCGCAGAGATCACCACCGTATTCTGCTTCTTTAGAGCCCGAACGAGAGCTTCACGAGAGCACCCGCGACTTCCGGTAGCGTTTGAAAGAGTTGTGAAAAAACCAGGTACGTCCCACTAGCCCAGTTC
The DNA here is from genome assembly GCA_023525975.1 of Smallanthus sonchifolius. NCBI lineage: Eukaryota > Viridiplantae > Streptophyta > Magnoliopsida > Asterales > Asteraceae > Smallanthus > Smallanthus sonchifolius. The sequence goes on along the minus strand of CM042033.1, from coordinate 59,270,042 downwards.
CTTTTCCTAACATGGGTGACGCTGTCCCACCAGTGAGACGTACCGTACACTAGAGAGCCAGTGATGGGGTCCTCAGGGCGAGATCTTCAATCACCCGCCCCGCTATCCCTAATGCCAATACTTGGCATGTCCCATCACATATCATGAGTATGATCACTCATTCCACTCAGTACCATGGCCTCGACGATGAGGATTCACCCAGACATCTGTCCCGCTTCGTACGCATATGTGATACCTTTAATATTGCGGGTGTATATAAGGACGCAATCTACTTGCGTCTCTTTCCATTCTCGCTCTCTGGGCGTGCTTCCACATTGCTTGACACCCTCCCCGACAATTCTATCACCACATGGGAGGACTTGCAAGCCATGTTTCTGAAAAATTACTATCCACCTTCGAGGGCCGCTCGCCTTAGGGACCAAATCCACTCCTTCCGGATGGACCCTAATGAGCCTTATCACTTGGCCTGGGAGCGGTTCAACGCACTATTGAGCCGATGTCCCCAGCATGGTCTTTCTGACTGGGCGATTGTAGAGAAGTTCTATAACGGCCACACATTTGAGAAGCAACAAATGTTCAACACATCTGCGGGAGGTCATATCATGGATAAACTGGAGCCTGCTAAATGCGAGAAGATGTTTTAGAGCTTCGCTCTCGCCGAGCAACAACGACCATCTACTAGGACTTCCATTCCTAGTGCTAGAGCACCCGCCTCTTCTCCTAGAGGTGTGTATCAGGTCAACCCTGATACTAGCGTGGCTCCTGCACTCGCGGCGATGGCGAATGAGATGAAAGAGCTAAAGCTGAGTGCTCAAAGGTGTGAGGTGTAAAGGGGAGGCCATGACACCAGGGACTGAGCAGGAGCAGGTGAACTTTGCGGGCAACCAGAACCGAGGGTACAATTATTATAACAATGCTTATGGCTCGAGATGGAGATCTGGAAACATCCCACCTGGGTTTAATGGCCGCCCTATTCAGCAAAGTGGAGATGAAGCAAGACCAAGTGGAGGAAGCAGTGTTAGCACGAAGAAAATTGAAGAGATGTTGGAGACACAGACACAGATGCTTGCTCACTTGGTGGTGAAGGACAAGGAGACTCAGCAGCGACGGGATGCTCATGATACTTTACTGAAGAATCAACAATCGGCATTCATGGATCTGCAGTGCACGGTAGTGGACATCGTTAAGAGTTTGAAGGAGAAGCAGGGAGAAGCATATGTGGCTTATAAGAGTTATAATGCTTTAGTGATGGCCATGTCCACTAGGAGTCGAAAAATAGAGGAGGAGGAGAAAGTAGTGGAGACTGTTACTGATATATTGATTCCTACTATAGAGGAAGTCTCCCACAGCACTGTTCGTCACATTCCGTCGCAGGAAGAGGTGAGGAAGATAGATTGGAGAGCCCGCTTTGCCGGGATAGAGGTTAGGATGGTAGAGGAGCCACCGGTAGATGAGGAAGAGCCGATGGACTAGGAGATAGTGGTTGAGAAGCCTGCTGAGAAGGCAGAGGAAAAGAAGAATGGGGTGGAGATGAAGACCCCCGAGATTGACCTTAGCAGTGTTCCCTACCGAGCTCGCTTGCTGCCACGTAAGTATGCTAGGGAATACGGTAACTTCCTTAACATGTTCAAACAACTTAAGGTCAATCTCCCGTTCATAGAGGTCATCTAACATATGCCTAAGTATGGCAAGGTCTTAAAAGATCTTCTTTCCAACAAGAAGAAGCTAGAGGAGGTCTCTAAAGTCTCACTAAGTGAGCAATGTTCTGCGGTGGTTCAGAACAAACTGCCAGAGAAACTGGCAGATCCGGGTCACTTCACGATCCTGTGTCTGCTTGGCGGTTTGCCCATGAACCACGTGTTGGCCGACCTAGGTGCTAACATCAATCGAATGCCATATTCCATATATAAACAGCTGGACCTAGGAGAACCGAAGCCGACGCGTATGAGCATATCCTTGGCTGACCGTTCAGTCAAGTATCCACGGGGAATAGTGGAGAATCTTTTAGTGAAAGTTGACAAATTCGTCTTCCCCGTGAATCTTTTAATGATTGATGCCTTCATGGACTACCATAGGGACTCTGATCTAGTAGAGGATGTAGTTGGTGAAACCGCCCCTGAATTAGGAGAGTTATCTGATTGGGCGTTGGAGTTAGAAGAGTTGCTGATGAGCCGGATGAAGACGGCGGTGAGGTGCCCAGTGTTCTGCAAGAGATGATGGCAGAGCTGGAGGAGATGGTAGGAAAAACCCCAAGTGTGGGGATGGTAGAGAAGATAGAGGATCCCGATGATCCGGGTGAGAGGCTAGAGGTCATACCATTAGAGATACCTAACCCTAAGGCCCCGTCCATTTTTTTTGTTCATTCTGAGGGGAGAACAACTGAGCCAACTAAGTCTAGGTCACCCCGTAAGAGAACCCAGGAGTCGAGTGATGTATGTGAGTTGATAAGAGAGCAAAACCCAAGTGTGGGGACGTTTAGGAGTGAGAAACTGCTCGGGTACTTAATCCAGGTTATCTTTGGACCTGGTAGGTTTAAGTTGTGGTGGAAGGATCTAATTGATAAATGTAATAGAGGTTCAATGCTTGTTAGTGATTTGGTGCTGAAGAGAACTGTAAAGCCTCGTCATATGATTGCTGTTCCCTTTAGGATCAAGGAGAAGCCTCTTGATAGGCTTGTTTGAGTATCGGGCAAGTGCCCGGAATGTAGAGTGTGTATAAAGTCCTTGGTTTAAGTCAGTGTCATTTTTGTGTTTTTTTTTCGGTATATGTGTTTCATTTGTGTCGTGTTGTTGGAATGAGTTTTTATGGAATTGGATGAAAAAGTTTTGAGGGGTCAAAAATTTTCTAAGTATAAAAACCCTCTTAACTTTCTGTCACCATGGGTTTCCCGCGGTACGCGAAGCAAAAAGGAAACTCCCTCGCGGTACGCGAGGGAAAAGTATTTTGGCCGGCTTAATTTGTGCCTCCTCATGGTACGCGAGGAGTGCTGCCTGTTCCCTTGCGGTACGCTGGAGAATCCTGGATCCTTCCAAATGCCTTTGTTGCCAATGGTTTCCCATCAACCACCACCATCACTCACTATCATCCACTACCATAACATCTCTATCATCATCATCATCTAATTCATCATCACCATCCATTACCATAACATCCATCATCTCACTATCATACCACATCATCTACGACTACCACTACCATGGGAAACTTAAGAACCATTCGTGAACGTTGATCCACCTTACTTATGGCATTCATGTCTATATGTTTGTCACTCATCGGGTACGTATCCATGCTATCTATCTTGAGTCTTAGTGAGTCAGTAGAGTCTTTTATTTATTTTTGAGTTTGTAACTTGTGTCAGTTTAATGCTGTGAGTTTGTTGTGAGCTTATCTCTGTAGGTATTGATCGCTCCGTCCATACTCAATCTCCATTCGGGTGGATCGATCTGATCTTATCTATCTTGTAAAGGCAACCCGACAGTCGATTGTGCAACCGCGACCGAAATGCTATATGGAGCACAAGAGGACAGTTGGTTACACTTCAAGGATACACATTACCAGCTATGTCAATTTCCTTTTATTTTTGCATTTTTAATTTCTGTGTGTCTCAGTTCACATTGGGGACAATGTTTGTTTCAAGTGTGGGGATGCGACTGCGTCTAGTTTGTCTAGGTTTCTATAAAAATACAAAAATACCAAAAAAATTTAAAAAAATTCGAAAAATGTCCCTAGAAATCAAAGTTTTGCATAATAAATAGAAAATGATAGTACAACTGGTTCTGCGTGTTGAAAGTAAATGAAATAAATAATTAAAAACGCGTTGAATTAGTGATATTTTGGTAGATCCAGCCGACTAGTAGAGCTTAAATAGTCTGTTTGTGTTGTTTAGGAATTAATTGAATTGAAATCATGATATCTTATGGGTATTCATCTTATGGTATCGGTAATACTGAAACCGTCAACATAGGGTGATAAGTACCACGTTAAGTTAAAATTTAGAGGTTTTAGAAATTTCTTGGCACACCACTCTCTTTTTATGAGAATAAATCCGAGTTTCGGTGACGCTCGCATACATATTCCATATACTTGAGCTTATTTGATTAGAAATCTAAGTTTCGTATACGTGTCACACATCGGGTTCCAGCCTGATTGAAACACCACTGAGTTGATTTTTTTATGCTTCACTGATTAGAACTGTAGTCTATGTGTTACCTTCTAGGATGGTGACTTGGTTGAAACGCCTCTAGACGGAAGTTCATTTGCTTAATAATGCTCATATTCATCCATTCATTCCATAGTTCATCTTAATTTCTAAAAACCTGTAAATTCTAGTTTAACTTGGTGGGTGAAATCTATATGGTTTAATCCGTGCCTACACATGACCGTGAGACGGGATTAGGTAGAGCTGTAGCGTTTAAGTGTGAGTCCCATAGATAAATTGATTGATATCCTTGGTAATATGATTAGAACACATAACAGGGGATTGAAAGTTGGTGGTTGGGTTTAATCGGATAGAAATACCGATTATTGCTCTTTAACGCGTGAGTATGTTTTGCTTATTCAAATAAATTGAAGTTGTTAAGCTATGTCCAGTTATGACTCCATTGCAGACTTTTTCTAGGACGGAAAAAGGTTAAATGTGGGGATGTTTGATGTAGTGCAAAGCACACATCTTTATTCCTATTGTTTTCGTGCGTTTTAGTTAGTTTTACCTTTGTTTTGAGTCGTTTTCGTTTCCTATTGAGTCTTTGTTGTGTTTACAGGAGCTCGTGTGGAATACAAGTCAAATCCCAAGGAAAACGAGTAATAGAATGAAGTCCCAAGAAATAAATGCAAAAATGTGAAAAATCACGCCTTCGCCGAACGCGAAGGAGTAAAAGACATCTCTCGCGGTACGCGAGAAATCCTAGAACCGGGCCTGACTAATTTGTCCCTCGCGGTACGCGAGGGGCTGGCCACAATCTCTCACGATAAGAGAGGGCTAGATAATTCCGCAAAACGCCCTAATTTTAAATTAAGTAGAATTTTGATAGTTATTCTTAGGGAGTTCGAGTTTTAGCCATCTAGAGAGAGCTTGGAGGCGATTTTGGGGCTGGAGAAGGTGTTTGAAGTGAAAGATCGAAGCTTTTGATTCCGGGTTTATTTCGTTTAGCTTATCCGGGTTTAAAGTTCGAATCTTTATCTTTGATTTCTGTGTTTGAAACCATGTTTGTGTTTATTGCTTCTGTCCTGGATGTTTTGAATATGATAGTTGGCTAAGACATTGATATTGCCTAGGTCTAATGATGAATACTTGCTAAAGTTATGATTTTCATCGGTTTTTGGTTATTTTGAATGGATTAATGGTTTTGTAACGATCTTGGTTTAATAATTATGATGTTATGCATGCTTTGAACCTGATTTGCTATTGATTATAGTTCCATATGCAGCTTATGAATGTCTTTCAATTTGAGTAGTCCATCTAGATCATAGACTATGAGTTTATGGTTGTTTGATGGTTTGCTAGACGTAGAATTCCATAAAAACTATGATTGAGAGTAGGTTAGATCTGAGTGTTCTTCTTATCTCGATACACGAAAGGTGATAGGTAATCGGTTAGTCTTCGTATTAGGATTCTGAGTGTTAACTGTCTAAGAGGAAGTTGCCTTAGGTTTATACTATTTGTTTCTAATCCGAGTCACAGTTGTTGATCTGAGATTATCTGTTCATCTTAGATGTATTGGGGATAGTGAGACTGAAATGTGATATGTCTTTTCGGTACTTTATCATTGTTGGAGAGACTTAAAGGTAATCTGACTATTTGTTGAGTTTAGTACTTCTTTAGAGTTTCTTAGTTGGTGACACCCTGAGAGTGATTAGGGATCCACTAGGTGGTCTAGAATTGTCATCCTTAGAAACCCAGATCCATCATTGTTTCCATAACAGGTAGAAGTTGAGCTTTGCAAGTAGGATTCCGACCTAGGTAGTATTCTTCTCATTCCTGGTATTTCCCTGAGTTCTTTGTCTAGATAGTTGAAGTCGTTCATTAGTTTTCTTCCTTGATTTTAGTCTAATCAGTAGTGTAGAAAACCCCCCAACCAAATCATCTTTAGTCCGAGTCAGAGTCTAGTTTAGATGTTCAGTGTTTCTAGGGTTCGATGATCCGGTTTACCGTTAAGCTGTGCTACACTCGATAGGTACGCTTACCTGTCAGTGCGGTTTAGTTCATAGGTACTCCATTTATTACTTAGGAGTATAGGTTATGTTTATTTGTTAGTTTTTATAAACCGTCTTGTAACACTCTAATTTCAAACACCGATGATTTAATCATTAAAACACGCGGAAGCATTCGTCTCAATAAAAGATTTTTTTTAAAATACAAATTTCTGTCATGGTAGTGTTCATATGAACACTACCATGTTCTCTTGAAGCCTGAACACAACTGTGTTTAGATGAACACAACCGTGTTCATATTCAGCTCCAGAAAAGAAACAAGGTTGCTGTAACACAACCATGTTCCCTGGCATCACCTTCCATTCTCACCATTTTTACAATTTTCAACCCTTAGCCAATTTTTCCAACATTAATCCTTTTTGCCATAAAATTTTCCCAACACTAAGATTTGGGTTCTAGCATTCAAAACAACATACTTTTGTACCAAAAACTACAATTTCATGTATCGGTTTACACCCATTGATGGACATCTAATTACACCCGTAATCACTAAAAAAAACGCATATGAGAATCCATCATACGCCATGAACTTGACCTTGATCATACCGGAGCTTTTCCTACATGTCACTACATATTAATCACCGTTAGTAATGAAGACAAATCATAACAAGGTAAAGTATTACCATTTTCACCCATTCACTCATTCACCCATTTGGCCCGTTTCCACCCAATTACCCCTTAGTCAACATGTCACTTGCATAACACCATACAAGTTCCTATCTTTCCTTATAATCATCTCATATTTTACAACATTTCATTTCCATTATGGCACAAGACCATAACTCTTTTACAAATTCAGCATGGTACTTAGACCATAATTTCACCACATTTCCATTATGATACTTCGATCATAAATTCACAACATTTCCATTATGATTCTTAGACCATAACTTCACCACATTTCCATTATAGTATTTTAACTATAACTACATTCATTCGCATATTTATGCACATTCATACACTTTATACCACATAACTTAATATGCAAACATACACACAAGTTTTACATTCTATCAACATTACTAAGTAAGCGCAAGAGCACTTACCTTTTGGATTCGAAGATCCCGCTTTCCTTTCTCGATGGGTAATTTGATTACCTAAACACATACACCTAGTTTAGTAATCTATCATACTTCAAATTACATTTATTTGGGTTCTCAACCCATTCACCAAATTCCAATCCAAACTGACCCTTTTGAGTTATACTCATATCCAAACACCCTTTTACCATCCAAATTTACCTATTTGAGTTTCATTACCATATCTTAAGACTAACTTTTCATTCTATCTTTATCCTTAGATTAATTTGGTGTTCTTTCAAGTGTATAAAATCATTTAAACACTTATTCATCATTAATTTAACATCCTATTATCATAATTCAAAAACCCCCAATTCATTTCATATGAACCCTAATTTTTTCATAATCTAAATTAAAGGTTCTAGGATGTTATTCACCACCCTTTACCTTTAGTTTAGTTAGATTATCAACAATCTAACACCAATTTAACCCCATGCATCATAAATTTTGGATTTCTACAAAATCCATCTACTAACCCAACAAAGGTGAGCTAAAATGGATGATTAACACTTACTTGATGTTAAGAAGATGATGTCACACCTTCATAAATCAAGCCTCAGTTATAGAGATTTGCTTCAACACTCTTGTTCTCCTTTTTCTCTTGCAAGCATCGACCCCCACACCCAAATAAAATCTGAATTTTGACTTCATATTAGTCAAATATGGCAGATTTGCCATATTTGCAATTTCAGTCCCTCAACTTCCCTTTCATCCATTTTCATGCCAAGACTAGATAAAAACTAACATAACCCCAAAATTTACTTGAAACCCACTTTTTTCAACTTATTTCTAAAATATTATTTCCGCCATAATATTAAATAGAAATATTTATTCATTTGAAACGAAACCCGGATTTTGGTTCGTTACAAATCACCTCCCTTATTTGGGTTTCGTCCCCGAAACCCGACTTCACATAAAGAGGTTCGGATAATATTTGAGCATCTCCTCCTCGGTTTCCCAAGTCATTTCCGCTCCCTTTTTATGTTTCCACCGTACCAAAACTTAGCTAATCTCTTTGTTGCGTAAGCGCTTCACCTTTCTATCCAAGATTGCCACCGGTTCCTCAACATAATTCAACTTCTCATCCAATTCAATATCATCCAATTGAACAAAAGTAGACTCATCCGCTAAACATTTTCGTAAGTGAGACACATGAAACGTGTTATGAAGTCTACTTAGTTCTTCCGGTAGCTGCAAATGATAGGCTACCGCACCCACCCTTGCTATAACCTTAAATGGTCCGATGAAACGTGGACTCAACTACCCCCGTTTCCTAAACCATATCTCCCCTTTCCAAAGAGAGACCTTCGAAAACACAAAGTCTCCCACTTGAAACTCAATCTCCCACTTCCTATTATCAGCATAAGATTTCTAGCGATCCTGGGCCGCCTTTAAGCGTGCCCTTATTTGGTCAATGCTACTAGTTGCTTCCTTGACCACCTCATTGCTACCAATTTTCCGTTGACCAATTTCACCCCAACACACGGGTGTTTGACATCTTCTTCCATACAACGCCTCAAAAGGTGGCATACCAATACTAGAATGGTAGCTATTGTTGTAAGAAAATTATGCCAACGGTAAATGGTCGTTCCAACTACCCCCAAAATCCAACGCACACGCTCGTAACATATCCTCGAGCGTTTGAATCATTCGTTCGCTTTGTCCATCCGTTTGTGGATGATAAGCGGTACTAAGATTCAATCTAGTCCCCATATTCTCATGGAATTTCTTCCAAAAACGAGAAGTAAATCTCGTATAGCAATCTGATACAATCGTCACCGGTACACCATGATGCGACACTATTTCCTTCACATAGATTTACGCTAATCTATCCGATGTATACGTTTCCTTTATAGGAAGGAAATGTGCACTTTTTGTCAACCGATCTACTACTACCCAAATTGCATCATAACTCTTTCGTGTCTTAGGTAGTTTAGTGATTAGATCCATGGTTATATTCTCTCATTTCCAAAGCAGTATTTCAAGTGGTTGAAGCTTTCCATACGGCTTTTGGTGTTCCGCCTTTACTCTTAAGCATGTGAGACATCTCTCCACATACTTAACAATATCACGTCTCATGCCCGGCCACCAAAAATGACACCTCAAATCATAGAACATTTTGTGGTCCCCGGATGAATTGAATATTTGAATTTACCGCCTCATCTAAAATAGTTGTCAAAACACTTGACAACCTAGGTATCCAAATCCTATTAAAACATGTTTTCAACCCCGTACTATTCTCCCCAAGCCTGTCAACATAAGGAACCATTCGTTCCTTCTTCAAATTCCCACCAAGTGCCAACACTTGAGCCTCTCGAATTTCGTCAAGAAGAGATGATGAAATTGTCATCTTGAATGACTTCACCTTAATAGGTGCATGGCTCGTCTTCCGGCTAAGAGTATCCGCCACTACGTTCGCTTTACCTGGATGATAAAGTATCTCACAATCATAGTCCTTGACCAATTCAAGCCACCGCCTTTGCCTCATGTTGAGGTCCTTTTAGTCGAAGAAATATTTGAGGCTTTTGTTATCCGTGTAGATCATACACTTCGCCCCATATAAGTAATGTCTCTTCTGGCAAGGAAAAAATAGGTGCCTTAGTTAACTTTTCTTTTAAGAGTTGAAAGGCGGATTCTTGCTCGGAATCCCAAACAAACTTAGTCTCCTTACGCGTTAACTTCGTCATCGGCAAGGCAATCCGAGAAAAGTATTCAATAAATCTCCGATAATAGCCCGCCAACCCCAAGAAACTTCTAATCTCCAAGGGCATTTTCGGCAATGACCAATCTTTTACCGCCACTATTTTGGATGGGTCAACTGTAATTCCTTTCTCGTTAATCACATGGCCCAAGAATTGAATTTCGAGCAACCAAAAGGTGCACTTGGAAAATTTAGCATAAAGTTTCTCCCTTTGCAAGACTTCAAGGATTTCACGTAGATGAAAGGCGTGATCACCGTCACTCCGTGAATAGATGAGAAGGTCATCAATAAATATAATGACAGAATGGTCGAGGAATGGCCTACACACCCGGCTTATAAGATCAATGAAAACCACGCGTTGGTTAAACCGAAAGGCATAACCGTAAACTCGTAGTGACCGTAACGAGTGCGGAAAGCTATTTTAGGAATACCGTCTTCTTTCACTTTTAACTGATGGTACCCGTATCTCAAATCAATCTTAGAGAACCATGACCCCCCTTGCAATTGATCGAAGAGGTCGTCAATCCGAGGTAACGGGTACCGATTTTTCACCGTCAACTTGTTCAACTCCCGATAATCCATACACATCCTCATGCTTCCGTCCTTCTTTTTAACGAAGAGAACGGGTGCCCCCCATGGCGGAACGCTTGGGCGTATGAAACCTTTACTGAGTAGTTCTTGCAATTGCTCCAATAACTCATTCATCTCCGGCGGTGCCAACCGATAAGGTGCTTTGGTTACCGGCTTAGCACCCGGTATCAAATCGATCCCAAACTCTACTTCCTTCTCCGGTGGAACCCCCAGTAACTCATCAGGAAACACATCCACAAACTGATTCACAACCGGAACATCATGAATTTCTTTCACCCTCTCAATCACATCCGCAACATAAGCCATGTATGCCTTGCACCCATGCACCATGTACTTTGTTGCCTTCACATAAGAACACAATCTTACTTTACCTTTCTTCTCACCTTCTATGTAAATGGATTCACCCGACGAGGAGTCGAGTTGTATCACTTTAGGTCCACATAGAATATTCGCTTTGGTCTTCGATAACCAATCCATACCCACTATCACATCGAAATCCCCCATGGTCATAGGAATTAGGTCTATAAGGAACGTTTCACTCCCCACCCTTAACTTGTAATTTTTATAACCATCGAATACTAGAAAGCTCTTATCATTTGCCGCCTCGATTTCTAAGGGTTTGTCTAACTTGCTACTTAGAAATGAAGAATGCCTAACAAATTTCAAGGTTACAAAAGAATGACTAGCCACCGTATCAAATAGAACCAGTGTAGGTAACGAGTTAATCTTGAACGTACCTGACACCACTTCCGGGTTAGTCTTTGCCTCTTCCGCTGAAATGTGGAAAGCTCTACCCTTTGGCTTTGGCATCTCTATCCTCTTTTCTCCCCCACCTTGGTGCTTTAACTCAGGACAATCCGCCATGTTGTGCCCGGGCTTATAGCAATTGTAGCATAAATGAATTTAGCTTGAGCATTGATTGGCCATATACCCCGGTTTCCCACATTTGTAGCAGTTAAACGTCCCCTTCCTACATTCCCCAAAGTGATCCCTTCTACAGTTTTAGTGAACTTGTTAAACGGCTTTTTGCTAGGGCTCCCGCCCTTTATCTTATTTACCATCGAATCCACTATTTCATGCTTTCTCTTTTCACCCCTGGCTTCTTGCCTCCTCAACTCCACCTCCCTTTCCTGAAACCTATTTATCAAGTCAACAAGTGTGGTAAAAGATGAAGGAGATATGCTGTCTCTAAACTCCACTGTCAACATTGCATAAAACCTGTCAATCTTCGCCTTCTCAGTCGACACCACGTCCGGACAGAACTTGGTGTGATCAAAGAAGGTCACTGCCAATTCATCAATCGTCTCTTTCGTTTGCCTCATGAGTAGGAACTCCTCTGTCATCCTATCAACTGCGGCTTGTGGGAAATGATACTTCAGAAAAGACACCTTAAACTCCTCCCAAGTCATGGAGGTAACACCCAACTCACCCCTCTACTTTCATAGATTCAACAACCATTCCTTTGCCCTCCCAGTCAACAGTGGCACATTGAACATCACCCTGTCCAGGCTTACATTTAGTTGTTTCGAAATTTAATTATATGTCTACCACCCACTTGTGGCTAAGGATCGGGTCCACCTGTCCGTCATACTCTTTTGGCTTGATTACCATGAACTCCTTAAGAGTACAACCTTGTGGTTCCTTCTCCTTCTCCTTCGATAACTCTTCGAAAGTGAGTTTAATAGCCCCTCTCATTTCTTCCATCAACAGAGTTGTGGCTTGCTCAAAAGCCTTGGCCACTTCTTCCTTTATTACATCATGGATTTTAGGATCCAACGGCTCTTCATTCTTGTCTGTCATCTCTTAGCTGAGAATTAGAACAAATCATCTTAATACCCTTATACTTTCAATACCTTAGGTAACCATCTTACATTTACTCTTATATGTATTAAGCATATATATATATCTACCTATATGCATACATACATATATAATCACCTTCACCTAATCCTTGCAAATGTTCATTGTTATATGGTTATCATAAAGGCCCTTACACATATTGTGTTATTAATCATATTGGCCAGACATGTTTAATAATACAATATGCCCAATTGTAATTATCATATCCATACAACAAATCACAAGACAAGTTTCAGCACACATAACACCTTGTCATTCATACATATACATAACCACATTATTCATAACATTACTAACCTTTCACTTCCAAAAGCTCCGAGTCTCGGTCAAGTCCTTTTTTGATTCTCGTATCATTCCCCCATATCAAGAGCATACGGTTTGAGTTCGGTGCCATGCACACCAAATCCCTCAAACCATTGCTCTCATACCAACTTGTAACACTCTAATTTCAAACACCGACTATTTAATCATTAAAACACGCGGAAGCATTCGTTCCAAGAAAAGATTTTTTTTTAAATACAAATTTCTGTCATGGTAGTGTTATCTGAACACTACCATGTTCCCCTGAAGCCTGAACACAACTGTGTTCAGATGAACACAACCGTGTTCATAGTCAACTCTAGAAAAGAAAAAAGCTTGCTGTCATGGCTGTGTTCAGATGAACACAACCATGTTCCCTGACAGCACCTTCCATTCTCACCATTTTTACAATTTTCAACCCTTAGCCAATTTTTCCAACGTTAACCCTTTTTGCCATAAAATATTCAAAACAACATAATTTTGTACCAAAAACTATAATTTCATGGATCGGTTTAGACCGATTGATGGACATCTAATTACACACGTAATCACTAAAAAACGCATACGGGAATCTATCATACGCCATGAACTTGACCTTGATCATACTGTAGCTTTTCCTACATGTCACCACATATTAATCACCATTAGTAATGAAGACAAATCATAACAACAAGGTAAAGTATTACCATTTCACCCATTCACCCATTTGACCCGTTTCCACCCAATTACCCCTTAGTCAACATGTCACTTGCATAACACCATACAAGTTCCTATCTGCATAACACCATACAAGTTCCTATCTTTCCTTATAATCATCCCATATTTTACAACATTTCATTTCCATTATGGCACAAGACCATAACTCCTTTACAAATTCAACATGGTACTTAGACCATAATTTCACCACATTTCCTTTATGATACTTCGACCATAAATTCACCACATTTCCATTATGATTCTTAGACTATAACTTCAACACATTTCCATTATAGTATTTTAACTATAACCACATTCATTCACATATTTATGCACATTCGTACACTTTATACCACATAACTTAATATGCAAACATACACACAAGTTTTACATTCTATCGACATTACTAAGTAAGCGCAAGAGCACTTACCTTCTGGATTCAAAAATCCTGCTTCCCTTTCTCGATGGGTAATTTGATTACCTAAACACATACACCTAGTTTAGTAATCTATCATACTTCAAAATTACATTTATTTGGGTTCTCAACCTATTCACCAAATTCCAACCCAAACTGACCCGTTTGAGTTATACTCATATCCAAACACCCTTTTACCACCCAAATTCACCTATTTGAGTTTCATTACCATTTCTTAACACTAACTTTTCATTCTATCTTTATCCTTAGATTAATTTGGTGTTCTTTCAAGTGTATAACATCATTTAAACACATATTTATCATTAATTTAACATCCTATCATCATAGTTCAAAAACCCCCAATTCATTCCATATGAACCCTAATTTTTTCATAATCTAAATTAAAGGTTCTAGGATGTTATTCACCACCCTTTACCTTTAGTTTAGTTAGATTATCAACAATCTAACACCAATTAAACCCCATGCATCATAAATTTCAGATTTCTACAAAACCGATCTACTAACCCAACAAAGGTGAACTAAAATGGATGATTAACACTTACTTGATGTTAAGAAGATGATGTGCAAGCCATCACCTTCACAAATCAAGCCTCAATTGCATAGATTTGCTTCAACACTCTTTTTTCTCCTTTTTCTCTTGCCAGCATCGACCCCCACACCCAAATAAAATCTGAATTTTGACTTCATATTAGTCAAATACGGCAGATTTTCCATATTTGTAATTTCAGTCCCTCAACTTCCCTTTCATCCATTTTCATGCCAAAACTAGATAAAAACTAACATAACCCCAAAATTTACTTGAAACCCACTTGTTTCAACTTATTTCTAAAATATTATTTCCGCCATAATATTAAATAGAAATATTTAATTATTTGAAACGAAACCCGAATTTTGGTTCGTTACACGTCTTGGAGACATCAATAAGTTTCCCATGCTCCGGTTGTATCCACTATGATTGTTGCATATTTCTGTTTTGTTAACTGTGGGTTGTATTTGTATTTGACCAAACATGCAATGTGCACATACCACAGGGACCATCCGTGTAATTAACATGAATAGAAACATGCTGCATGTGTGGGGTCATCGATGACGATTCACTTTAATACCTAACTTAAAGACTTAACAAAAATACGATATATTCCCAACTTTTGTTAAAATATTTGTACGTGTTGTTACTAAGTCTAATTTGTAAACACATAAGTATTCGGTCAAGTATTGAAGAAAAAAATACTTTAAAATACAAAAGTTTTGTCTATAAATTAAAATTTAGAACCTTTGAACCTCAAATTCAAACTTAGGGACTTCTGAAGTATGACTTAACGCCTAACTTAGAAACTTTGGGTAAGTTTTAAAACTTTTCAAGATTTAGTCTTCTCTAGCTGGAGTACGAAGGACTCAAACTTCACGAACTCATACACCGTCATCAACTGACATGGCTTAAAAGACGCCCGGCATTGTAGAAGTCTCTAACATAACATTTATACAATTAGACTGTTTACATAAAAGAATATTAAGAAGATAAGAGATGACATATCATCAAATTGACCACTAGGTTGTACATTTTCTAGAGAAAAGCGACGTCACAACCCCGTCCCATGTACTAGTTAGTCATGAAGAATGGTACAAAACACACAGCGGAAACTAAAACCCCAAACTTGCCATTTAACATAAACATTGTTTTACAACATTTTCAATTGAAATGATATATCATTGTTCCTATCAAGGAACATAACACCACATGACTTATTGCCTTTATACATGCCTTCCTTTAAATCATTTAAAGCCTCATCCTCTAGTCCTATAATGCCACTCTACTGATTACCTGAGATGTGTGCTCAAAAATATTTGAAAAATAGGTCAACATAAAGTTGATGAGTCCATAAAGAAAACATTTTTCCAAAACCGACAAGGTATCTTGAAACCCAACATGGAATACAATGGAATACCCATACATATATAACCGGCGACCTTTCCAGGGTCCCGTGGAACATAATAAGCGCTTATAATGAGTTATACACATATGTAAGATGGAGTGCCTCAATGTTTAAAGATACTAAAAATGTTTTCACAAATCAACCATGCCAAAAATGGAGTATAACTGGGCCATGGTTGTTTAAATGATGTACACATCACAGTTTAGGAACTCACCTCAATAGCACCTCAACTTAGACTATAACTGGGATTGTATGAACATCTTGCATAATACCATAAACCATATTGGCATTTCTTAATCAAGCATCACTTAACTTAATAGTACATAACTTTCAACCATCAATTGGCGCGCCTTGGTTATTACCTCATTAGTTGCGTCATTTCCCCAAACGCAAAGATTAATAATAGTACATATCTAAATCTTAAACACTGGGTTAGAACCTTACCTCAAACTATCTACAACAATTTATAGGCGAAACGCTAGGAACCGGACTTGTAAACGATAACCAAGGCTTAAGATTTGATCAACAGATATTTGTATGTGTTAAGATGGTGTTGGAATTTTGTGAAATAGGTTGAGATTGATCATTTATTTACAGGAAGGTATCTGATCCGTGACGGACCGTTACCGGGGGTGACGGTCCGTGACCCAATTGCTTGGAGACTACGCTCTTGCGGACCACTACGGACCATTACAGGCCGTGACGGTCCGTCACAAAGGCTTAGTCAGAGGACACATGTCAAAAACCCTAAAACCGCCTCTGGTTTTGTAAAACATCCCGAACGCCCGACACTTGTAAAATGGGCCAGGGGAAAAAAAGGAAAGGTAATGGGTTTGGAAGGAAGATGGGCTTGGCCTAATAGGGTTGAAATAAACCCTAATCAAACCTGGAACATCCTGCATTACCTCTTACAACACAAAATCGTCTAAAGAGAGAGAGAATCCTAGAGAGAAAAAGTCTAGAAATTAGATATTTTGCTCCAAAATCTGCTGGACCTGAAGGGACATGAAGGGACGACACTGACGTGTGGCGACACTAGTGGGTGGCGTCGTGCCCAAGGTTTTCAATAATTGGGACACGTGTCATCCCCTGACGACACTAGTAGTGTCGCCAATGCCCATGGTGACACTAATATGGAAGATACAAAAGGAAGATAGTAATTCCTTAACGAAAGTTAAGGAGACACTCTGGTGTGGCGACACAATAGGGAGACGATATGTCACACCCCGGCCGGCGGCGGATTATACGCCGGGGCTGACGCGGTTGTTCATAAGCACACGATCATCTATTAAATGTGACAATATTTTTTCATCAAAATTAAACGCATCCGTTACAAGTAGAAATGGATAATAAAGCGTTCAAACATGAAATAAGTTGAATTTAATCTTTAATAGAGCTAGGTCCAATGTCCTAAGTGATCAAGTAGTGTCCTCAAACTGGTGCACCTGAAACATGTGAGTAAATGTCAACTACAAGTAGTTGGTGAGTAACATAGGTTTTGACACCAAACAAAAGTTAAGTATAGGTTTACAATTCAATATGTTCAAAGCATGTCTAAAGCATATATGTGAAAACATACAAGGTTCCAAGCGTACAATTCAAGCCTGATAATAGAAAACTAGATACGCAATCCCACTGATTGCCATTTTGAAAAAGGGAGCAAGCGGATACTCCAAGTTATAGTTGATACCCAACAAAACCCGCCAAGGTCTTGTGGTAAGTTATAGTTTCAGTTTCCCATATATATGATCATGTTAGGTACTACCTTAGGCTTCGGCTGCAAGTTAATTAATGTACTGGCATGAAACACATGCAATGGTCACCAAGTAGTTCAAATATAAAGCATAAAGATCAAGCACAAGAACATAGATATTGAATTGTTTAAATAGATAAAGTTGATAACATGTTTCACCCCAAAAACAAAAACAGTAAAAAGGGGCTATGTAAACTCACCTGTAATGAAGCTAACAATTTGTATGCATTGTAACTGATGGATAGGCTTCGTGAGGATTCCTCACAATCAACCTACACAGTTATTTTGTATTCTAGACTCAATGAAAATGAAGAATTCTATATCTACTTGAGTTTCTAGGGATTTTCGAAGTTTGGGGTCGGATATAGGGTTGTACAAGTTTGTAGGAAAATATATGTGTTTATCACAATTATTTAACAACAATGACACAACAGAATTTAGTAGAATTAATTATGGTTTCTAATTAATTATATAGTATTTATAATAATGATACGTTTGAATTTATTTAGATAAATGGTGAATTAGAAAAAAAAAGTTTAAATAAATTGTTCTAAGAAAAGATTATTTATTTAAATAATTATTCTACAAATATTTAGTAAGTAAATGATGATATAGGAAAAAGTTAAAATAATTGTTAAACTATTTAAATGATTGTTCTATGTAAATAATCATAATTATTTAAACTATTTTTCTTACTTTTAATTAAAAATAAAAAAAAAGAAATAAATAATTAATTATAAGCTTTAAATGATATCAAAGGAATTTGTGTAATTATTTATCTAAAATAATTATCCAAGTATTTTCTATAAACTGTATAAGTATTCTTTGTCGGAATAATCATTTATGTGTTTAAAAAAATGATTAGTAATGTTTAAATAGATATTCATAATTTGTGTTATAAACTTTACAATCTATATATATATATATATATATATATATATATATATATATATATATATATAAATGTATCTAGATTTTTTTTAAATGGATTTTTTTTCTATATTGCTCATCTAAGAACCATAATGTTTATAAATAAATAAAAACTGAATGAAACATTATTGGGTGTTTTCGGTTCTTATAAAAGTTACTACATAATTTTATAAGATTTATAGGAATTTATTTAGAATTTAACATTATTGGTTTATGAGTTAAAATGATCAAATGAAGAACAAAATAAAAAGGGGGATGGCGCGGGACTCGAACCCGCAACCTGGGCTGTGGAAGGATAAGGTACTAACCAGTTGATCGGGGCTTATGCCATGACAATGGTTTAGAAAAAAAAAATTAAAAACAAAGCCCCAAACTCATCCTCTTCTTCCCCAAACCTTCCCATCCGAACCCTAGCTTTCAAATCCAAAGCAATTCGATTTCAGATCAAGGGGCTTTTGGAGTAGGAGGTTAAATCGAGTAAGGAGGAATGTTAATCACCTGGAATTTGCTCCTTGAATCATCGAACAAGATGGTTTTGTGCTTCCCCTACTGTCGCGACTCGAGGGTGATAGGGGGTAGGGATCCGACCTTTTTTCTTATTCCAATCGGTTGTAAATGATTAAGGAGTGTTAGGAGAATAGGCAATAAGCGTGTAACAGCCGATTAGGAGTGGAATCGTCGTGTTTTGAATTCAATTTGTGGCTCTGAATACTCAAAACCGAAAATCACATTAATGTGCTTTAAGACCTTGTTTATGATGAAATTGAATTGGTATAATCGTTTGGAAACGCTCGAGTAACTTTCCTACATTATTTGGACGGGTTATCACATGTAAATTCGGTGGATTTGAAAGGAATTTGTGCCTGTTGACTTTTTCTAAAGTAAAAAATAACCAAGTTCCAGGTGCAAATTGGAAGAAAGGATTTCCATTTTTATAAAATTTACAATTTGTATAAATGATGGATTTAATATGATTAAATGTATACATATTTACATATATGATTATAATTAAATGCATACATACATATATATATATATATATATATATATATATATATATATATATATATATATATATTCGATAGATAATAATATATAAAGGTAAGGTCGAAGACTTGAATTGGTACACAAAAGAAATAGTTGTTAACGTGACATTTTGAGTTTGAATTAGTATGGGATTGAAATGGGATGTCACTATTGATTAGAATAGAATAATAATAATAATAATAATAATAATAATAATAATAATAATAATAAATAAATAAATAAAATAAGGTCGGGAAATCATTGATGTTAAATTCAACTGTTGGAGGCTACTGAATCAGGAAAGATAAGGGTTTGGATTCTCAATGAGTTTTGGATGTTGGTTTGAGGAGTACAATTGATGACGAGGTTCAGGTGTGATACTTAAGATCAGTTTAGGTCATTGTGTCGGGCATATATGTGGTAGTGGATGAAAATAATTAAGGAGGAAATTTGCCCTATGATAAATTTTTGGTCTCCAAGGATAAGATGCCTCACTTGAAATGAGAGCAATGAGAATTTGATGATCGAAACTTGTTTAGGAGATAGTCTAATATGTTCAAAAAGCATCACTAGGTAAGGATTTCACAGACGTTGGTCAATGTCAAATTAATAGGAAAACCCTACGTGACATGGACAACGCTATCTCTAACAATATGACATGAGTGCTTATATATAGGGTGTACCAGCGGCGCATCCACCATGCACTTATCATATCTCAATAGTTTCGTTATGGTATATCACTATAGGTTATATGTCATCACACACGACAGAATTCACTATGTTTTCCATGCGCTGACTTTTATAATTACGTGTGCACCCGTAATTATTCAAATCTTCGTATGGTCCGTATAGATCATTCTATTGCGTGTGGGTATGGAGGTGGGGGAAACACCCAAAAACATTTAGTTTATTATTGTTTTCATGCATGAATTGCTAATAAGTAATTGTGTGTATATATGGTAAAGTCAATCAGGGAGTAATGACTAACAAGGTGATACAACCCCATACATGGGTGCCGTATACCCTCTAGGTTACCCATAAACTTTATAGCTCTCTCGTGTTTGAACAAGAATACATCAAACCCCGAGTAACTCAAAGTTTATAGCTCCCTCGTGTTTGAACAAGAATACGTCAAACCCCGAGTAGCTCAAAGTTTATAGCTATCAAGTTTCATGGATAAAGTGAACGATCATGCCTCATGTATGTAGTGGGCAAATAAATTGCAAACAAGGTAAACAATCTAGTTTCGTGTGTAATGTAAACACTCAAGTTTCATGTATATCGTAAATAATCTAGTATTATGCATATTGTAAATAACCAAGTATCATGTTTCATGTGAACAATCTAGTATCGTGCATATTGCAAGTAATCAAGTTCCATCTATAATGTGATCAATCTAGTATCATGTACATTGTAAGTAATCAAGTTATATCTATAATATGATCAATCTAGTATCATGTACATTGTAAGTAATCAAGTTATATCTATAATATGATCAATCTAGTTTCATGTATATTGCAAGTGATCAAGTTTCATGTATAATGTAAATAATCATGTATTTTGTATACAACCAAGTTTCATGTATAACTTGAACAATCAAGTTGAGTCAATAATGCAACCAATTTAGTCTCGGGTATATTATGAATGTTCGTATGTAAATAGTTGAACCTCATGAGAAATGTAAACTATCGAATCTTGTTGGTGATCGAGTGCTGCGGACAAGCGTGTTGTAGGTAGTTGGTTTCAAGTTTTCAATTTTTGTTGAGGTTTATATGGGTGGTTAATGCCTACGTGAAATGATTCATGTTTTCGAAGTGGCTAGTAAGTTTATACATTTTCGAAGGTGCAAGGTGATGAGAAAGATTTACAGGTATTTAGAATAATACGCACACGAGTATCTGATTTGAGCTTTTTGTTTGTAAATGACAAATAATTGAAATTCATCCTTGTTTGTAAATTAATAATTGAAAGTAACATATTGAATAACTTGGTAACTGGGTAAATAAAACCTTTTTATTTATTTAGCTTTCATAAAGACAATGTTACAAAAGAAAATAATGGCCAAATTATTTTGTAATCAGGCCAAGAATTTAAGAGGTCGTAACGAAATAATTAATCGATTCATAATTAATTATTAACTAAGATGATGAGATAAATGTTTTTATAAATCAATTTGCATTAAGTACATTCACAAGAATAAGGGGTTTGTAAATAATTTATGATAAGATTTATAAATCAAGTGTTTGATAAAAGATTTGGTTTGAACAAAATAACTACGTTAGTCAAGTCAGAAAATAGCAAGATGATTAGTTTACAAAGAAGGTTTAAATGTCAATCATTAAGGAGAGTTAAAATAGCATTCATATTTGGGTACTGGACATATGGGTTTCAGTTTTTTATTTTTAAGGAAACGCGAAATGGAATATCCGGCTAACGTCACAGATACTCCTTCACCAGAAAGTAGATGAGCACTAAGACGACATGTTGTGGTCATTCGTTATTGCAAACCGGGTTTCTGCCCTAATTATTTCCGTATGTGCATCAAGTATTCCCTGATCCCTATTCCTTGCCTTAGAAACTCTGCGGTCCTTACGTATAGGTGAGCGGTATCAGCTGGAACTCCTAAGGCACTGGTAGGTTCCTTGTATATTGTCCTGCTCCTGGATCTGGATGATATACGTTAGGTGCTAAATAAGGGTCTCTCGGAGGTGATTCAGGTGCTCGGAGTCTCAAGTCTGCTCCTAAGCCAATCTGTTCTGCAATCAAACATGGATCTGGCAGCTAGTCATACCGATTACCGGTTGTCTAGTGATGAGGACCCAAAGTCTTCCTCTTGTGTTGACTCTGCTTCGGGTTGATTCTCAGGGGAGTAGGGAGGGTAAGAGACCATGCTTAGCACGAAAAGGTCATAACTTTAATGGTAAATTGTTAAGTACAAAGGTATTCATGAGTTTAAAATTTTCACTAGTCATAACACCGAGTTCTTATAATAATATATTAGGAGTAACACTTGACCTATAAGTAGTGTACCCACGAAAAGGATTCCCAGGAAAGAGAGGTGGGTCACAAAGGACACACTGAAGTACTCAGTCTTTCCTTAGTCAGAATCTTTCATGGACTTACACCCACTCTTCCAGCCATTATGTACAAGTGACATTATTATTTGAACTCATGGTTATGGTGAGAATCGTTAGGGATTGTGTCTTGTGGCTCAAGGGTGTGCTTCACCTATTGGAGCAGCTTCTTTTCCTCGGATGGTAAGGGCTAAGGGTTTAAATCCTTTGCAATGATAATAAGGGTGATAAAATTTCCAAGGCATAAGGATGAAGAGGTATAGTTGACTTAAATATGATTAAGTGTAAGGATCAAATAGGAGGTTTAGACTTGTGTATCATATTATAATAATCAAGCGAATGATGTTTGGGTTGCATTTATTTGAGGCATAACCCAATGAATACTATGACAAATCAAAGTGATTTGAGTTCATATACTTTCAAGAAGACATGCTTTATCCTATAGATGAACACTCACTTCGGGAATTCCCAGGAAAGCATACAGATCCTTCGGTTGATTTGGATTTATATGAAATGCTTTCCTAGACAGAAGACCCAAAGTACAGGCATTCACCCTTCTGGATTGCACATGTTCTCTACTAATTTTCAGAACCCAAAACTTTGACGGGATTTGAAAATTTTATTGTATGTCAAAACTTAGGATAGCATTTAGTGATATCAAATAGGTATTGTGCAAACAGTTCAAATAGTGTAGCAAATAAGGTATCACATGAGTAGTGGTTTTTTTTTTTTGTAAACATGTAGGTTATCAAGTAATATAGCACATAAGATAATTCATGTAATGCTCTAGATAATATGTAGAATAATTACGCCAAGGTACCCTAAGGTTATAGACTATAGACTAAGAATATGTTCCAAGTAATCCATGTAGTTTCAAATAGTTTCATGTAGTCCTTAGATTGTTGTAGTTCATGTAGGCAGAAGTAGATAGATGTGGGTAAGTAAGTGTATAAATGAGTATAGAGTGGAATTCCTAATAAAAGACACGAGCTAAACTCATGTTTGGGGACTCCTAGGTTATAGTCTAGGTCATGTGTGTCTAATAACCTAATTCCCTATAACCATGGCTCTGATACCAATCGGTCACACCCCGACCGGCGGCGGATTATACGCCGGGGCTGACGCGGTTGTTCATAAGCACACGATCATCTATTAAATGTGACAATATTTATTCATCAAAATTAAACGCATCCGTTACAAGTAGAAATGGATAATAAAGCGTTCAAACATGACATAAGTTGAATTTAATCTTTAATAGAGCTAGGTCCAATGTCCTAAGTGATCAAGTAGTGTCCTCAAACTGGTGCACCCGAAACATGTGAGTAAATGTCAACTACAAGTAGTTGGTGAGTAACATAGGTTTTGACACCAAACAAAAGTTAAGTATAGGTTTACAATTCAATATGTTCAAAGCATGTCTAAAGCATATATGTGAAAACATACAAGGTTCCAAGCGTACAATTCAAGCCTGATAATAGAAAACTAGATACGCAATCCCACTGATTGCCATTTTGAAAAAGGGAGCAAGCGGATACTCCAAGTTATAGTTGATACCCAACAAAACCCGCCAAGGTCTTGTGGTAAGTTATAGTTTCAGTTTCCCATATATATGATCATGTTAGGTACTACCTTAGGCTTCGGCTGCAAGTTAATTAATGTACTGGCATGAAACACATGCAATGGTCACCAAGTAGTTCAAATATAAAGCATAAAGATCAAGCACAAGAACATAGATATTGAATTGTTTAAATAGATAAAGTTGATAACATGTTTCACCCCAAAAACAAAAACAGTAAAAAGGGGCTATGTAAACTCACCTGTAATGAAGCTAACAATTTGTATGCATTGTAACTGATGGATAGGCTTCGTGAGGATTCCTCACAATCAACCTACACAGTTATTTTGTATTCTAGACTCAATGAAAATGAAGAATTCTATATCTACTTGAGTTTCTAGGGATTTTCGAAGTTTGGGGTCGGATATAGGGTTGTACAAGTTTGTAGGAAAATATATGTGTTTATCACAATTATTTAACAACAATGACACAACAGAATTTAGTAGAATTAATTATGGTTTCTAATTAATTATATAGTATTTATAATAATGATACGTTTGAATTTATTTAGATAAATGGTGAATTAGAAAAAAAAAGTTTTAAATAAATTGTTCTAAGAAAATATTATTTATTTAAATAATTATTCTACAAATATTTAGTAAGTAAATGATGATATAGGAAAAAGTTAAAATAATTGTTAAACTATTTAAATGATTGTTCTATGTAAATAATCATAATTATTTAAACTATTTTTCTTACTTTTAATTAAAAATAAAAAAAAAGAAATAAATAATTAATTATAAGCTTTAAATGATATCAAAGGAATTTGTGTAATTATTTATCTAAAATAATTATCCAAGTATTTTCTATAAACTGTATAAGTATTCTTTGTCGGAATAATCATTTATGTGTTTAAAAAAATGATTAGTAATGTTTAAATAGATATTCATAATTTGTGTTATAAACTTTACAATCTATATATATATATATATATATATATACATATAAATGTATCTAGATTTTTTTTAAATGGATTTTTTTTCTATATTGCTCATCTAAGAACCATAATGTTTATAAATAAATAAAAACTGAATGAAACATTATTGGTTTATGAGTTAAAATGATCAAATGAAGAACAGAATAAAAAGGGGGATGGCGCGGGACTCGAACCCGCAACCTGGGCTGTGGAAGGATAAGGTACTAACCAGTTGATCGGGGCTTATGCCATGACAATGGTTTAGAAAAAAAAATTAAAAACAAAGCCCCAAACTCATCCTCTTCTTCCCCAAACCTTCCCATCCGAACCCTAGCTTTCAAATCCAAAGCAATTCGATTTCAGATCAAGGGGCTTTTGGAGTAAGAGGTTAAATCGAGTAAGGAGGAATGTTAATCACCTGGAATTTGCTCCTTGAATCATCGAACAAGATGGTTTTGTGCTTCCCCTACTGTCGCGACTCGAGGGTGATAGGGGGTAGGGATCCGACCTTTTTTCTTATTCCAATCTGTTGTAAATGATTAAGGAGTGTTAGGAGAATAGGCAATAAGCGTGTAACAGCCGATTAGGAGTGGAATCGTCGTGTTTTGAATTCAATTTGTGGCTCTGAATACTCAAAACTGAAAATCATATTAATGTGCTTTAAGACCTTGTTTATGATGAAATTGAATTGGTATAATCGTTTGGAAACGCTCGAGTAACTTTCCTACATTATTTGGACGGGTTATCACATGTAAATTCGGTGGATTTGAAAGGAATTTGTGCCTGTTGACTTTTTCTAAAGTCAAAATTGACATAACCAAGTTCCAGGTGCAAATTGGAAGAAAGGATTTCCATTTTTATAAAATTTACAATTTGTATAAATGATGGATTTAATATGATTAAATGTATACATATTTACATATATGATTATAATTAAATGCATACATACATATATATATATATATATATATATATATATATATATTCGATAGATAATAAATAAAGGTAAGGTCGAAGACTTGAATTGCTACACAAAAGAAATAGTTGTTAACGTGACATTCTGAGTTTGAATTAGTATGGGATTGAAATGGGATGTCACTATTGATTAGAATAGAATAATAATAATAATAATAATAAATAAATAAATAAAATAAGGTCGGGAAATCATTGATGTTACACGATATTAGGGTGAAGATTGGTGAAGCAAAGGACTGACGAACAATATGAGAAATTTATCAAACTTCTGAGTCAAATCCATGTTAACCTACCTTTCCTGGATATAATCCAACAAATGCCAAAGTATGGACTATTCTTGAATGATTTTCTCACTAACAAGAGAAACATGGAAGAAGCAGTTAAAGAACTAAAGAATGTGTCGCTCTCGTTGAATGATGTCTTTCGAAAAAACTCTCTGATCCTAGAAAATTTTCTCACCATGTTCTATCGGACCACTACCTTTGACTTTCGCTCTCTGATGTGCCATCATTTATACATGTTTTGCATGCATAATAATCCCTATATTATGGTACTAATTGAATAATAACCTTGGAATTGATACTTAAAACGTTTATATTTTATAATTGCAGGTTATTCGGTGTTTTGAAGATAAACAAAGATAAAACCTATCAAAAGCACCAAGAAACCAAGCTTCTAGAAGGATCATTCCCTAGCTTTGACCCCCAAGAAGTTAACTAAGGTCAACAAAAGTCAACCAGCAGCTAAAAAAAAGTGGGCAGTAGGGAGGGGATGCACAACCGTGCATCCCAACGCACGGGCGTGCATTGCCCCTCCTTGCTCCCTAAGGCTCCCAGTACACTGCCACTCGTACCCAATGATTCCCTAGGTGTTTGCATGCCCGTGCAATCCAATGCACGGACGTGGATTGCTCATTCTGAGACCTATAAATAGGAGGCTTGGTTCTTCATTCCACACACCTCAAGAACTATCAATACACTATCCAGAGAGAGAGAGAGAACTTCGAAGTTAGAGTAGAGAGTAGACAGACTCCTCCTCTTTGTCCGCGATAGGGGAGCCTATGAAACTCAGCGTTACGCTAGTTAGTATGGCCATTCGTGGCTAAACTGTCACACCCTGCCAAGGCGGAAACGCGAGGCGTAAGATTCACTGGTTTCCAAAGCATATAATTACCGCAAACACATACATAATGGTTAGATACATAATCAAATTTAAAGTTTTACATTCCAAAATATCTATTTGAGTTTACAAAAGATTAAGATTTTGCAAATATGACTCATATAATGAGGAGAAATTCTCCAAAAGCCGTATCCATCATGCATGCATGTAACCTACACTGCTAACCATTGCGACCACGTTCAATTTCCTGAAAAACATACTTAAAAAGTGTCAACACGAGGTTGGTGAATTCACAGGTTTTAATCAAATATTCTTGTAGTCCCAACGTTTTGAAAAACAGTATATATATATATATAACCAATGAATTGAACATTTCTTGACCAATTGACCCCATTTGTAAACTTGCAAGGAATACAAACAATATGTAATGCACGAGACCATAACCAAACCATGACAAATGAATGCCCCTCCCTCGCTAAACCACGAGTATAAGACAATATGCGGTCATTCGGCCATGTGGACCCCTGGCTAGTGCGACTTACCATGGCCGGGGACGTCACCCCAATACTACTATCCATAGAATCCCAGGCTAAGACCATAGCTAATGGTTACAAAGTGTGTTTGTTTCAGGGGACTTTACGAGCTCTATAATTATTCCCTCAATGCACACATAACGGTCTGGTCTTGGTTCATTCATTTATATATAAAAATAGTTACAAGTATGTTTCCTCTCTAAAACATTTTAAAACTTAGAAAAGGGGACTGTGAAACTCACCTCGTCAGTAGTGTATGCTAGCAAATATTTGTATAACTATAGGCCCCGCCTATCCGTATCCTAATTACACAAGGATACCTATATGTTAAGACTACCCATCTTAAACACAAGTTGTTCACCCGACTTAACGAATCTCGTTAATTACGTCTTTGTTTAATAAAACAATATTTTCATGTGACGACTCGTTGGTAAATATTATTCTAGTCTAGTCGCTTATATATTTTCCGAGAAAATATTAGGTTTCCATATTGGTGACTTGTTAGGTGTATCAAAAATAAATATTATTTTTTGCGATAACTCATAATATATTTATATTATGATTACGTATGAACATATAATTATTTCTTACCAATAATTATATAAAATCACAAATATCGTTCAAGTATGTTCTACGCATGTCAATTTTTCTACGTGCACATAAACTATGTTAACACGTCCGCATGCAAAAACTTGTTCCGAACGACATTTATTAACTTGTTTTTATTCAACATGCACTTAAATATGTTTCATGATAACGTACAATCATTTATTTTAAACCGAACGTCTTTAGATTTCATGTACTCATGTCCACGTTCTATGTTATCAACTATAAACAATAATAAACATATATACGATTTCAATTATTTAGTCGTTTCATAACTCATTCCATGTTAACACTTTTTCCATCATTCACACATATATATATTTACATGCATATGTTTAACAACTTTTCAAGTTCTACCATTTATGTTTTGACACACATATATCTATATGTGTCGGTTTCTAAACATGCATACATACACTTATTTAACAACTATGATCATGCATATTTATACTTATTTTGATCTCTTTATATGAATACCTTTTCATACTTAACAATCTTTCCAAATCACAAAACTTTAAACACATATATAAATATATATGTTTCATACGATTATATATATATATATACACACACATATATTTTACTTTTTCATCAAGTATTAATTTAGACTATTACTAATCTATAATTTATTAACATAATCATCCAAACAACAAGAATACATCCATATATATATACACTAAATTAAAATTCTTATACATGTATCCACATATTTGATCATTTCCAAATCATTAATCAAATCAAATATGTATATATATGTATACATATCTTGGCCTTTATATATATATGCATATTTTAGTTTTTCTTGTCTTGAATCTCAATATCATATGAATCAACAACAACTTATCACAAAACGTTCAAAACAACAAATCATATATATTATGTCACTAAATTTTTGGCCTTTTTATATATTTTTACAGCAAAACCCCAAATTTTTAAACTTAATGAAGTTAGGCTTTATAAAAACTTTTTAAATCTTTAAAAAGCCTTTGTTTTTCTTAGTGAACAACATGCTTTCAACAAGAACATGAAGATGAAAAGAATGGTTCATGATGGATTCATACCACTAGTCGAAGCTAGGTGAAGAAACACAAGTAGAAGATGGTAGAGACTTGATATACTAGCAAAAAAACCGACCTTGAACCTTCAAGAACTCCTTGGATCTCCAAACTCTAACTCAAACTCTCTATATTTGCTCTGGGATTTTTGAATATGCAGGTGTGTGCATATGTGTGTGTATGTCGATATATATATATAGAAAGAGGGTGAATGGATGAGTGTGAATCTCCTCAATCACCATTATAAATCCTAGTACTCGAGTGTTGATTTGATAACTTATGGACTTGATTAGGCAAGACTCTTGCAACATCATCATTACAAATCCTAGTACTCGAGTGTTGATTTGACAACTTAAGGACTTGATTAGACATGACTCTTACAACATCATCATGATGATTTGATGGCTTTCTAAGTGGGTAGCACCACTTGGACTATTTTGGCCGAAGCTAGGGGTAGGGGGTAGGGTAGGGGGTTGGGTGTTGTCACTTCACAGGTAATCATTCCAACGATTAGGTAGACGGTATTTAAGTAGTGTATACCCGGTAGGTGATCACGTGATCTAATACCCGCTGTATAACCCTTTTATGATTAAAAACTTATATATATTGTGTACCTCGATTAGTTTTAATAGCCTACTAGTTAAACCCGACCTAGTCATTACTTTAACTAATACATATACGTTTTCACATAAAAATAACTTAACGTCGTGTAATAAACATTTAGACGTCATCTTTTAAGAGTTTAGTCACCAATATTTAAGTTTTTACATTATAAAGCGTCCCTAGACTTTATTTAAATAAAATCTTGTTAATCACCAACGAACGTACCTTGCGGGTTATCATTGTTTATTTCTTAGTAATTCTTAAAATTACTAAAACAATATGTGTGTTCCTTTGCTAGCTTCCTTGACAATACTATGCCAAAATAATAAACCAGGAAATATAAAATATGAACGTGCAATTATGGATATGGATATTGACCTGAAATGTTGGGTGTCACATTCTCCCCATGTTAAAGAGAATTTCGTCCCAAAATTCAGTTGATGTCATCTTAACTTGGAGTGTTTGTGAACAAGGAAGGGTACTTGGCTTTCATTTGATCTTCTCGTTCCCACGTATACTCGGGGCCACGCTTTGAATTCCAACGTACCTTAACCAATTTAACACGGCTACGCCTTGTTTTCTGAACCTTCCAATCTGTGCTTCAATGGGTTCCTCAACGAAGTGCAATTTGTCATCTATGTGGATCTCATCAGGCGGTATAATTAATGTCTCGTCTGATAAGCACTTCTTGAGATTCGACACATGAAACGTATCATGTACATTGCTTAGTTCTTTTGGCAACTTGAGCTTGTATGCTACAGGGCCAACCCTAGCCAATATTTCAAATGGTCCAATGTACTTAGGGTTAAGCTTGCCACGGTTGTCAAACCTTGCAACTCCCTTCCAAGGTGAGACCTTCAACATGACCCGGTCCCCAACTTGGAATTCTAATGGTCTACGTCTGTTATCCGCATAACTCTTTTGTTTATCACGGGCGGCCTTCAGACGATCCTTGATTTTGAAAATCGTGTCAGTGGTCTCCTGAATAACCTCGTACCAGTTAAATGTTTGTCGCCAACCTCCACCCAACATAGCGGTGAACGACACTTTCAACCATACAAAGCCTCAAACGGAGCGGCTTTGATGCTGGTATGGTAACTGTTATTATACAAAAACTCAGCCAACGAAAAATGAGTGTGCCAATTTCCTCTGAAATCGATTGCACATGCACGGAGCATATCCTCTAAGGTTTGAATGGTCCTTTCACTTTGACCATCTGTTTATGGGTGATATGCCGTACTCATGTCAAGACGTGTGCCCAAGGCTTCTTGTAATGATTGCTAGATTCTAGACACGAATCTGCTATCTCTATCAGAGATAATTGAAATTGGCACTCAATGTCGAGCCACAATTTCCTTGATATAAAGCCTTGCAAGTTTCTCGGTTTTATCCATTTCCTTGATGGGTAGAAAATGAGCTAATTTCGTCAAACAATCGACGATTACCCATATAGTATCATACCCACTCGACGTCCTGGGTAACTTTGTAATGAAATCCATGGAAATTTGTTCCCATTTCCATTGGGGTATCTAGGGTTGTTGTAACAATCTTGACGGTTTCTATTGTTCTGCCTTTACCTTTGAACATGTTAGACACTTGCCAACATAGATAGCAATTTCCCCTTTCATGTTTGGCCACCAATAGAGTTCCTTTAGATCCTTATACATCTTATCCGATCCTGGGTGAATGGAGTACCTGAACTTGTGGGCTTCGTCCATAACCAACTCCCGTAAGTTACCAAAACATGGCACCCAAATTCTATTCATGAAGTATAAAGTATCATCTGATTTTGGCTCTAACTGTCTGATCATTCCTCGTAAAGCTTCATTCTGAATGTTCTCTTCTTTAAGTGCCTCTTGCTGCGCCATTCGAATTTGAGTCGTGAGACTCGTATGAATTGTCAATCCTAGGACACGGACACGAAGAGTTTTAACTCGCTCCTTACGACTCAAGGCGTCTACTACGACATTCGCCTTACCAATGTGGTACTTGATATCGCAGTCATAATCATTTAGTAGTTCTACCCAACGACGTTGTCTCATGTTGAGTTCTTTCTGATTAAAGATGTGCTGGAGACTCTTATGATCTGTAAAGATAGTACATTTCATACTATATAAGTAATGTCTCCAAATATTTAGTGCAAACACGACAGCACCAAATTCCAAGTCGTGAGTCGAATAATTTTTCTCATGGACTTTCAGCTGTCTGGATGTATATGCTATGACTTTTTCTCTCTGCATCAGTACACATCCCAGACCTTGGTGTGATGCGTCGTAGTACACGACAAAATTGTCTGTTCACTCGGGAAGGGATAGGATTGGTGCACTGCAAAGCTTCTGCTTCAGCAATTGAAAAGCTGATTCTAGCTTATCAGTCCAATCATACTTTTTGTCCTTCTGGGTTAACGTGGTCAAGGGAAGGGCTATTTTTGAAAAATTCTCAATGAATCGCCTGTAGTAGCCTGCCAAACCCATAAATTTACGCCCCTCAGTCGTAGTTCTTGGTGCTTCCAAGTTTTTGATAGCTTCAATCTTGGACGGATCCACGTGAATACCCTTTTTATTGATGACATGTCCAAGAAATTGAACCTCTCGGATCAAAAACTCACACTTAGAGAATTTGGCATATAGCTTCTCATTTCTGAGTAGTTCCAAGATTAATTTCAAATGACGTTCATGTTCCTCCTTTGTTCGTGAATATATGAATATGTCATCGATAAACACAATCACGAATTTATCCAAGTATGGATTGCACACGCGGTTCATGAGATCCATGAAAACTGCCGGTGCATTAGTCAAACCAAATGGCATAACTAGAAACTCGTAGTAACCATAACGAGTCCTAAAGCCGTCTTTGGTACATCTTCCTCCTGGATTCTCAGTTGATGGTACCCTGATCGTAGATCAATCTTAGAATAGAAGCTGGAACCTTGAAGTTGGTCGAATAAATCATCTATTCGAGGAAGAGGATACCGGTTTTTAATTGTCAGTTTGTTCAACTCCCGGTAATCAATACACATTCTAAAGGTTCTATCTTTTTCTTCACAAACAAGACCGGAGCTCCCCAGGGTGAGAAACTCGGTCTTATGAAGCCTTTATCAAGTAACTCTTGCAGTTGACTTGATAATTCTTGCATCTCAGACGGTGCTAGATGGTATGGCGATCGCGCAACAGGTGCGGCTCCTCGTACTAGGTCGATCCGGAACTCGACTTGTCTTGGCGGCGGTAAGCCAGGTAATTCTTTGTGAAATACCTCGGGGTAATCCCTAACGATCGGTATGTCTTCAAGTCAACGTTCCTCGGGTTTCTTCTCGACGACATGGGCCAGGAATGCGTAGTAACCCTTACGTAGATACTTATAAGCTTTCATGCAG
Organism: Smallanthus sonchifolius; assembly: GCA_023525975.1. Classification (NCBI taxonomy): domain Eukaryota; kingdom Viridiplantae; phylum Streptophyta; class Magnoliopsida; order Asterales; family Asteraceae; genus Smallanthus; species Smallanthus sonchifolius. The sequence goes on along the minus strand of CM042033.1, from coordinate 59,236,657 downwards.
TTTATCATCTTTAGCATCGTTCTACACTTTTCACCTTGAACTGAAAGAATTTCTCCGTTTGGTAGTGAGACACGTACAATCTTTTCGAAGCATACGATCTCGGCATGATTCTTCGATAACCAATCCATGCCAATAACAATGTTAAAAATTCCTAGAGCGACAAGTAGAAGGTCTATACTAAATGTATGGTTTTCTAGACATAAAGTACAACCCTTAATGACCTCTCCGGTTTCTATTAATTTCCCATTTGCTAATTCAATTGTATAACTTTGTTCTAGTTTGCTGGCCTTAATACCGAATGAAGAATTAAAATCATTTGACACAAAGCTCATATCAACACCCGAATCAAAAAGTACAGAGGCATAGTGATTATTTATCGGGAACGTACCAGTGACAATGTTCGGGTCCCAGCGTGCGTCCCCTGCACCCATCACAAATGCCCTCCCCGGTGCTTGAGCGTTGTTCTTATTCTTCCACTAGGGACAGTCCTTCCTGAAGTGCTTCAGGTCACCACACGTGAAACATCCTCATTTGGCTGTACCCGTGCAGTTGGTGTTAGTTCGACAACTCTGTGTGGTGTGACCAAAATTTTCACACTTTCCACACTTGATGCACCCACCAACATGATGATATCCGCACTTTTTACACCTCGGTAGGCCCCTTTAATACTCTTTCCTTTCCACTATGTTGGCCGCAAAGGCCTTCAACGTTTCTCGTTTCTTAAACCCTTGCTTCCCAGACTTGTTACTTGAATTTCCCATCCACTTCCTTTTCTCTCCAGATCTACCTTCCTCATTCTCCTTCTTCCCAAACAATCCATTATGTACAACATCATCTCTGAGTTTGAATGCTAAGATTATAGCGCTCTTGGTATCCATTGGATTAGATGAAGTTACTATGCTGTGAATTTGAGGCGCAAGGGCCCACAAATATCTTTCCACGAGCTTATGTTCTGGTGTGACCATGTGCGGTACCAGAATTGCCAGTTCATTGAAACGATCGGTGTACCCAGCCACCTCATCTCCTACCATCTGTAGATTCCACATCTCAACCTCGATATTTTGTAATTCGTTTCGAGGAAAGTATTCCTCGATCATCATGTTTTTTTAGATCTTCCCAAGATAATTTATACACCGTCCGCCTTCCCAAAGTTTTCACTTGGGTATTCCACCAGGTCAATGCCTTATCAGTGAGCGTACAAGTAGATTACTTCACCATGCAGTCAGCGGTGCACTCACTGATGTCAATCACCAATTCCATCTTTTCTATCCACCTCATTAGGCCTACTGCACCCTCAGTGCCATTGAAGCTGTGAGGGTTGCAGGATAGGAAGGCCTTGTAGGTGCACTTCCTGTTTGAAGCATCTGTAGGATCACAAGTCATTTATTTTAATAACGTCTTTAATTCTGATCATGACTATGTGTTACAGATGTGATTACTCGTTCTCTACCTCTAGAACCTCTGGTTGTGCCGCTACCTCCTGCACCTCCTCCGCCGGTACCGCTTCCGTTCCTCCGCCACTATTTCGGTTGGCTTTATACTGTTCCATGGCGGCAGCTACCCGTTTTTATATGAGTTGCTCCACGTTTGGGGAATTCGTCTCATTGTTGTCACCAGTGGTGTCACGGGGCATCCTTCGCTTAGGTGCCATTGTGTTCTTTCTAACATAAGATTTAAAAAGAAACAACATTATATAATAATAATGATATCACATGACATAAGGATACAACGACATCAAACGTAGACAACCATCATCACAACATATATTACACATACATAGTTAAAACATACATAGTACATTGTTCCAAAAGGCAAGGATACAACTAAGATGGGTTCATATGACCACATCACTACCAAAGTTTCAAACTACATAATGTGCTACGGGCACAACCCGCCCATAATAGGTCTAGAAGTAGGAAGGTACCCTTGGTGGAGCAGCAACTGAGGTGATCATAGCCTCGACGAGTGCCTCGGCTAAAGTGGCATGGAGCTCAGCCTCAATTGCCCTCTACTCGGCTGCCTCTGCTCTTTGTTCTGCGGCGGTGGTCCATAACTCCATCTCTACAAGTCTCCTCTCGATCTCCACAAATCGATTAGCTGCATGCTCAATGGACTGGTCGCACAATACTTGATCCTCAGTCACCCCTAAAACGTACGACTTCAGTTGTTGCATACACGCCATGTCTTCCTGAAGATTTCCTACGTCAGTCTCCAGATAGCCGATCTTGTCCCCATGAGTATAGCTTCTGATCACCAGTATGGGAATAGAGCACTCCACGCACTCCCCCGTGAGTGGTACGGGTCGTGATAAGCAGGATAGCCTAATGGGGTCGCACGTCGTTGGAAGATCCTCCTCTACCCTCCACATCTGAATAGCCCGGGTCTACCAATCCCAATCGGACATGCACACCCTAGGTCCTCTAGGTGCATATACGCCTGAAGATGATGCCATCTTGTGAACTACTGTGGTATCTAGACAATGCTTGGTCGTCTCGAATGGTGGACTAAAGTTAGGGTGCGGGTTAGTGTGTGACATCAGGTGACTACCATATCCATATGACATGAAGAATGGTTATGCAATAAGAACGTTTTTGTGAGTCATTTAAATTATAGACTAGGTTCCTTTTTAGACTCCTAGTTCCTATAATTAAAGGCTATGATACCAAGTTCTGTCACACCCCACCAAGGCGGAAACGCGAGGCGTAACATTCACTGGTTTCCAAAGCATATGATTACCGCAAACACATACATAATGATTGGATACGTAATCAAATTTAAAGTTTTACATTCCAAAATATCTATTTGAGTTTATAAAAGATTAAGATTTTGCAAATATGACTCATATAATGAGTTATACAAGAGAAATCCTCCAAAATCCGTATCCATCATGCATGCATGTAACCTACACTGCTAACCATTGTGACCACGTTCAATTTCCTAAAAAACATACTTAAAAAGTGTCAACACGAGGTTGGTGAGTTCACAGGTTTTGATCAACTATTCTTGTACTTCCAACATTTAGAAACGTTCAATTGAATAAGTTTTTCCGATCAAACAATATATATATATATATATATATATAACCAATGAATTGAACATTTCCTGACCAATTGATCCCATTTGTAAGCTTGCAAGGAATACAAATAATATGTAATGCACTAGACCGTAACCAAACCATGACAAATGAATACCCCTCCCTCGCTAAACCACGAGAATAAGACAATATGCGGTCATTCGGCCATGTGGACCCCTGGCTAGTGCTATCCATAGAATCACAGGCTAAGACCATAACTAATGGTTACAAAGTGTGTTTGTTTCAGGGGACTTTACGAGCTCTATAATTGTTCCCTCAATCCACACATAACGGTCTGGTCTTGGTTCATTCATTTATATATAAAAATAGTTACAAGTATGTTTCCTCCCGAAAACATTTCAAAACTTAGAAAAAGGGGACAGTGAAACTCAACTCGTCAGTAGTGTATGCTAGCAAATAATTGTATAGCTGTAGGCCCCGCCTATCCGTATCCTAATTACACAAGGATACCTATATGTTAAGACTACCCGTCTTAAACACAAGTTGTTTACCCGACTTAACGAATCCCGTTAAGTACGTCTTTGTTTAATAAAACAATGTTTTCATGTGACAACTCGTTGGTGATTATTATTCTAGTATAGACGCTTATAGATTTTTCGAGAAAATATTAGATTTTCATATTGGTGACTTGTTAGGTGTACCAAAAATAAATATTATTTTTTTGCGATAACTCATAATATATTTATATTATGATCACGTATGAACGTATAATTATTTCTTACCAATAATTATATAAAATCACAAATATCGTTCAAATATGTTCTACACATGTCAATTTTCCTACATGCACATATACTATGTTAACACGTCCGCATGCAAATACTTGTTCCGAATGACATTTATTAACTTGTTTTTATTCAACATGCACTTAAATATGTTTCATGATAACATACGATCATTTATTGTAAACCGAACGTTTTTAGATTTCATGTACTCATGTCCACGTTCTATGTTATCAACTATAAACAGTTATAAACATATATACGATTTCAATTATTTAGTCGTTTCATAACTCATTCCGAGTTAACACTTTTTCCATCATTCACACGTATATATATTTACATGCATATGTTTAACAACTTTCCAAGTTCTACCATTTATGTTCAGACACACATATATCTATATGTGTCAGTTTCTAAACATGCATACATACACTTATTTAACAACTATGATCATGCATATTTATACTTATTTTGATCTCTTTATATGAATACCTTTTCATACTTAACAATCTTTCCAAATCACCAAACTTTAAACACATATATAAATATATATGTTTCATACGATTTTATATTTATATACACGTATATTTTACTTTTTCATCAAGTATTAATTTAGACTATTACTAATCAATAATTTATTAACATAATCATCCAAACATCAAGAATACATTCATATATATATATATATATATATATATATATATATATATATATATATATATATATATATATATATATATATATATACTAAATTAAAATTCTTATACATGTATCCACATATTTGATCATTTCCAAATCATTAATCAAATCAAATATGTATATATATGCATACATATGTCGGCCTTTATATATATATATATATATGTATATGTGCATATTTTAGTTTTTTCTTGTCTTGAATCTTAATATCATATGAATCAACAACAACTTATCACAAAATGTTCAAAACAACAAATCATGTATATTATGTCACCAAATTTTTGGCCTTTTTATATATTTTTTCACCAAAACCCCAAAATTTTAAACTTAATGAAGTTAGGCTTTATAAAAACTTCTTAAATCTTTAAAAATGCTTTGTTTTTCTTGGTGAACAACATGCTTTCAACAAGAACATGAAGATGAAAATAAAGGTTCATGACGAATTCATACCACTAGTCGAAGCTAGGTGAAGAAACACAAGTAGAAGATGGTACAGACTTGATATACTAGCAAAACCTACCTTGAACCTTCAAGAACTCCTTGGATCTCCAAACTCTAACTCAAACTCTCTATATTTGATCTAGGATTTTTGAATGTGCAGGTGTGTGCATATGTGTGTATGTCGATATATATATAGAGAAAGAGGGTGAATGGATGAGTGTGATTCTCCTCAATCATCATTACAAATCCTAGTACTCGAGTGTTGATTTGACAACTTAAGGATTTTATTAGACAGGACTCTTACAACATCATCATTACAAATCGTAGTACTCGAGTGTTGATTTGAGAACTTAAGGACTTGATTAGACATGACTCTTACAACATCATCATGACGATTTGATGGCTTTCTAAGTCGGTAGCCCCACTTGGACTATTTTGGCCGAAACTAGGGGGTAGGGGGTAGGGTAGGGGGTTGGGTGCTGTAACTTCACATGTAATCATTCCAACGATTAGGTAGACGGTATTTAAGTAGTGTATACCCGGTAGGTGATCCCGTGATCTAATACCCGGTGTATAACCCTTTTATGATTAAAAACTTATATATCTTGTGTACCTTGATTAGTTTTAATAGCCTACTAGTTAAACCCGACCTAGTTATTACTTTAACTAATACATATACGTTTTCACATAAAAATAACTTAACGTCGTATAATAAACATTTAGACGTCATCTTTTAAGAGTTTAGTCACCAATATTTAAGTTTTTACATTATAAAGCGTCCCTAGACTTTATTTAAATAAAATCTTGTTAATCACCAACGAACGTACCTTGCGGGTTATCATTGTTTATTTCCTAGTAATTTTTAAAATTACTAAAACAATATGTGTGTTCCTTTGCTATCCTACTTGACAATACTATGTCAAAATTATAAACCATGAAGTATAAAATATGAACGTGCAATTATGGATATGGATATTGACCTGAAATGTTGGGTGTCACATAAACTATTTGTATTGCTAGGGTGAAGATGCAGTTTGGTGTATGTTAATGTTTAATGTATTAATCTAGTGGTATGTTTATGTCTTTAATTATTCGATTTTAAAACCACCAACTAGGTGGGATTTTTATTATTATCTAAATCCGTCTTTACACTTGTGAGTGTTCTTGATTTTAAAGCGTAAGACCGTAAAACCTTTTTAATCAAACTTCTCTTGATGCTTGTACATCTTTATACAAGTGGGTTTTGATAAGCCAAGGCTTGGTTAATACTAATGAGGTCGTACGTCTTTATACGAACTTTTTATGAGACCAACAATTGGTGAACTCATGTTGGGAACGGTACGTCTTTATACATGGTCCCATTGTTACACCGCCTCCCAGTGAGTAAAGTCTAATCACCTTTTTAATAATAATAATTAAGCATTTAAGTTCGATGTCCTAAACCAACTTGGAGATAGCATTCAAAGAGTTAAGGGTAACGTTGTCCCTAGCTGGGAATCATTACCATTTTATTATTAAAGATTATAATTCGTGAATAAAATATTGTGAGAATGAGACTCTAGCGGTGTACCATTCACGTGTTTGCAGTAGTCATACCACTGGATTAGTCAACTTAACATTATCATATACCAAGCGGATTTGAACCCTAAAGAAATACTCTTCGTGACCTGATCATTTCCGAGATATTTACTTTCCTACTATTTACTATTCTGCTATTTGCATTCCTGTTACACACATCACTCATGTTTTTACTTTTTTGTCATTTACTTTACCGTCATTTAATTTTCTGTCATTTACTTTTCTACTTCACAAGCACACAAAACCCACTCACTAATTAAGCTGGCTAAACAATAACAAAAGTTGAGTATTGGAACTCGACCGTGTCCATTGGTTTTGATACTTGGTTCTTACCTAAACTATATTACACTGCAATAGGTACACTTGCCTATTGTGTGTGTTTTAAGTTTGAGTATTTATTATTTTATAAATTTAAAACCTGATCTCGTGAAACCATTTCTAAACAATATATATATATATATATTCATATATTATCACATGCACATCAAGTTTTTGGCGCTGTTGCCGGGGACACATTGATTTCAAGAAAAATTCGAGTTAACGGATTAGACTTATCATTTTCCATCTGTTTTTCCGTTATGTTTTGTGGCAAGTAGTGTATGATCCATAGCTCCACTAATGGTTTATATCAACCTTTAGCAGAGCTCAAAAGATTCGTTCACCAACGAATACGAGAAAACCGTGCTAGAAAAATGGCCGTAGAAAATCGCACTATTTCCGACTTTGCAAGACCGTCACTTGAGGCTTTGAGGTCTAGTATCACAAGACCTACGGTTGACGCTAACAAAATTGAGATCAAATTACATGTCATTCACATGATCAATCATCATGCACTTTCCATGGATTACCCGATGAGGATCCACATGCCCACATTGCAAATTTCCTCAAAATTTATGACACTTTCAAACTGAACGGAGTTTCGAATGACGTAAGTCGCCTCTGAATGTTTCCCTTTTCCTTAAGGGAACGAGCAAAGACATGGTTAAACTCTCTTCCCACCGGGTCAGAAATTCCTGTCGAAATACTTTCCGCCATCAAAACTACTAAATTGAGAATTGATATTACCACTTTCACCCAGGAAGATGGTGAATCACTATATGAGGCATGGGAACGTTTTAAGGACATGCTTAGGAAATGCCCTCACCATGGGCTAGAAGTTTGGCTATAAGTATCATCATTCTACAATGGCTTGCACAATCAAGATCGTCAAACACTCGACGCTACTGCAGGTGGTATTTTTGGAAACAAGAGGCCACAAGAAGCTTACAACCTAATTAAGGAAATAGCTATGAATAGCTACCAATGGTACAATCCAAGGAGTAACATGGGAACCAGGCAAGGAGTTCACTCCGTCGATGTTGTCACTTCACTTTCTGCTCAAGTAGATGCCCTCACCACACGACTCAACCAAATTAGCAAGGGCAAAACAACCACTGAAACTACTGAAGAAGTAAAAAAGCATCACTGTTGATGCTGAGCAAGTTAACTTTATCGGCACAAAACGCCCACAGAACAGCCCCTATAGTAACACTTACAATCCTGGATGGAAGAACCATCCGAATTTTAGCCGGAAGGATAATAACAACCAAGGACAATCCGGCTTCGGACAACAACAACAGTTTCAACAAAGACAATCTAAAAACTATTAGTCTCGTCAACAATTTCAAGGAACTAACAAGCCAAGTAATGGGTTAAGCTTGAGGGATGCGGTAATTAAGTTGATTTCTACAACTGAAAGTCAAGCCCTTTTAGTAGATTCCCGTCACAAACAATATGAGGAAATTTTTAGTCTTCACGAAAGCTGAGTTTAGGACACAGAAAGCAACTCTTCAGTCCATTGAGATATAACTAGGGCAGATTGCAAAACTTTTCCTTGAAAGGCAAGTGGGATGTCTTCCAAGCAACACTGAACCTAATCCAAAAGCAAATATAAGTACTATCACTCTCAGAAATAGCAAGGTTTATCCAGAACTGCCATTACCAGAAGAAGAAGATCAAACACCAAGGAGGGAAATATTCACTGGAGTACCACTTCGTTCGCCTGTACTTTCCTAAAAAGAAAACTTTAATTTAAATATTTTGTATGTGGAGGTCATAAATGTTTAAAATAGGTTAAATGGATTTATTACTATATGAATAGATGACTTATGCAAGATATGTAATTTGGAATGGTATTATGACATGTTTTGGAGAAAATTGCTAAATAAGGAAACTTTGTTAGTTTGTGAACTTCATCTTTGCTTGAAATAAAAAGTGTATGCATAAGAATCATATCTATGATATGTTACTAGTATAATTTCATGTATCATTTGTTTAGTGGAGCCATGACACCTAAGGTGCACTAAAACCCTAATTTCTTAAAAAGGGAAACTTTGCTATGTTAATAATTATAATATAGAAATGACATGTTATGTTATTTGTTCAAATGAATTGAAATAATGTTAATAGGTTATTTATGTAATGACATAACTTATGTGTATAAATGGTTAACATCTATGAAATATACCATGAAGATGTACAAATGCCATGCTACTTATCACATGTTAATGACTTATGCAACTACTTGAAGCATGTATGTTATGTCACAAAGTTTGACTCAATTGTTACTTAATTATTACTTGTATGTTACTTATGTGTTACATATGTGCTACTTTTATGTACTTATCTGTTACTCATATGTTACTTATGTGCTACTTGTACACGTTTCCACCATGTGTCACCAACGGGTCGTCGTGTCACATTAGTCAACATTGGTCAACATTAGTAAAAAATGGTCAACATTAGTCAAACTTGGTCAAACCTTGGTCAACTTTCATCAAACCTTTTCAAAACGTCAATGTAACCTTTCAACGTTGAGTCGTTTGGATGAATGTGGTTACATAAACCATGTTTACATTCATAGACCTTATAGCCTTACTATTCATAGGGCTCAGTTAGGTCGGTTATCTAGAGATGCTAGATTTCTCGTGTTGCTTTCATACTTCATTCACCTCATTCCCATGTAAGTTTTCAGTTGCTATTATTAATGGACATTAGGCCCAGTAGTTTAAATTCTTGTTCACAAGAGGTGATGGTATCATGGGTGTGAGTTCAAAGGTGTATGAAGAATTTGGTGTGTACGTGTGTGTGTTAAACTTAGGATAGCTCTTAATGAAACATATAGGTAGCATGTAGATAGTAATGAATGTAAGCACAAAAGTTATCAAGTAGTGTGACACATAGGTCATCATGTATTGCATCATGTAGTGTAATTACTTATGATAGCATATAGAAATATTTCTACAAGAATTAATTATGTAACATGTAGTAGCATGGCATTGTATGGGTGTCCTAAGGTTATAGTCTAGGTCAAGAGTGTCTAATAACCTAATTCCCTATAACCAAGGCTCTGATACCAATCTGTCACACCCCAACCGATGGCGGAATACGTCGGGGCGGGACATGTAGACTGTTCAAAAGCTCAAGGTTTGCTAAAGTTTAAATATTTAAACAGACAACTTCATATCATAAATAATCATGAATTCAACAATACAAGGAAAATAGAATCATCGCATGGTCTGTATAGATCCTTCCTTTGTGTGTGGGTCAAAAAGGGCACAAATTCACTTAGTTCATGTCTATTGATTTCACATATGAGTTGTTACTAAGTAACTATGTCTCTAACTAGACAGGTCAGTTAGCAACTAAAGAGTAATAAGGTAGTTTAACTTAAAGTTCCAGGGTTTACTCGTGTTTGAACAAGAATACGTCAAACACCGAGTTGTTTTAAAGTGTTACAGCTTCCTCGTGTTTGAACAAGAATACGTCAAACCCCGAGTAGCTTTGATGTGTTATAGTTTACAACTTTAATGAACAAGGAGTATGGCCATGCTTCGTGTATATTATGATTAATCAATTGCAATAATTGTAAGCAACTTAGTTTCAGGTATAATGTAGCACTCAAGTTTCATGTATGGTCTAGTGTCATGTAGCTTGAAATCAAATAGGTGTCATGTGTAACGTGAACAACTTAGCATCATGTATTTTATAAACCAATAAGCTTTCATGTGTATTGTAAGCAATGTAGTATCATGTATATTGCAAGAAATGAATTTCACGTATGATGTTACCAACTTAGTATCATGTATTTTGTAGCAAAATAAGTCTCATATTCAATGTGGTCAATCTAGTATTATGTACCAAACAAACGATTGTTATGTATTTTGTGATCAATTTAGTATATGTATATTACAAACAACTAAGTTTCATGTATTACGTAATCAATCCAGAAGAACGTGTATTGCAAATAATCAAGTTTCATGTATTATGTGATCGTGCTGTGTATCTTCTAAACATGCAAACGTAAGTTATTGAATTTCATGTGTGACATATACTAACGAGTTTTGTATGTGATCGAGTGCCGCGGAGAAACGCGTTGTTTGGCGTCCATGTAAAATGTGGTAGTTAGCTTCTAGCTCTTTAAATCTCGTTGAGGTTTGTAGGGATGGTTAATGTCTAAGCGGTATGGATCGTCTCTTGAAGCGGTAAGTGAAAGATAATGAGGGGGTTTTGAAAACACTCCAGGAAATATGTTTACAAATAACTCATCTTTGTTTGAAAGTAGGAAATTGTAAATTGTTCTTGGTTGTAAATATATAAAGTAATAAAACTATTGAGTTAAATAATCTAAATAAATAGACAATTTATAGGAAAAATCTTTTTATTAAAATTTTCAATTATTATAAGGAAAATAAGTAGTTGTATATTAATTTAGCCAAGGTTTAGAAATGATTAATTTAATGAGAACCAGTCATAAGAATTTAACAATTTGAAATAATGTTTTTAAAACATAGGTTGTATTAAGTTTTCTTACAAGGCGATGATGTTTATAGAAAATTTATATTTCAGATATTATCTAAAAGTTTGATAAACTTTTTGTTTGAACAAAATAACGAGGTTGTTTAAATATAATAGGATGAGTTGTTTACGAAGTAGATTGCCGGTAATGTACTAAATCGTATTGAATGAAGAAGGTGATGCTAGGGAAATTTTGATGAAAATATGATGGGTGATGTGTTAGTATTTACACATCTTTTTGGCACGAAACTTCGCTCATTTAACGATCAATTCTTGGTTATATTCAACGTTTAGGCACTTATTTGCTTCATTTCCTGTTTTGTAGGTTTTTGTGAAGCTTGTGAACAAACAAGAAGATTCCAGGATAAAAAGTGAAGTTTTTAGGGTTTCTGTGATGAAGGCACGGTCGTGCTCCTAATTGGCACGGTCGTGCCTAACTTGCAAACCCTAAGCACGGTCGCGCCCCGTACATGGCACGACCGCGCAAGCCAAAAGGCAAGGCACAACTTGCAAACAGACACGTCAGGTGCTTAGACACTGCCACGAGGGCCCGACAGGCGGACACCATGGAACTACCTTGACCGCGAAGAAGGTCTTTGACGCCGGTTTCTTCTGGCCTACCATCTTCCGGGATGCTCATGAGATGATCCGAGCTTGTGACGCTTGCCAGAGGGCGAGCAACATCTCATCTAGGAATGAGATGCCCCAGAACAGCATCCAGATTTGTGAGATTTTTGATGTTTGGGGTATTGACTTTATGGGACCATTCCCAGCTTCTCGTGGCAACCGGTATATCCTAGTCGCTGTTGACTATGTTTCTAAGTGGGCCGAGGCTCAAGCCTTGCCCACTAATGATGCTAGGGTGGTTGTTCAGTTTCTGAAGAAGCTATTATCTCGCTTTGGTGCCCCCAAAGCCCTTATTAGTGACCGTGGGACCCACTTATGCAACTCCCAGTTGGAGAAGGCATTATCACGATATGGTGTGAACCATAGATTCTCCACAGCCTACCATCCACAGACCAGTGGACAGGTAGAGGTCACGAACCGGGGCATAAAGCGGATTCTTGAGAAGACGGTTGGTCAAAACCGTAAGGATTGGTCGGACAGGTTAGATGATGCACTTTGGGCCTTCCGGACTGTGTATAAGACGCCTATTGGTACCACACCATTTTGGTTGATCTATGGGAAGGCGTGCCATCTTCCGGTGGAGTTAGATCACAAGGCTTATTGGGCGTTGAAGGCGGTGAATCTTGACTTGGTGAGCGCGGGTGAGAACCGGTTCACTCAGATTCATGAGCTTGATGAGTTGAGGAATCAAGCCTATGCAAACTCCACGATCTACAAGGAGCGCACTAAGAGTTTACATGACCGACGCTTGAAGGACAAGAAGGAATTCCGAGTGGGTGGTCGTGTGTTGCTATACAACTCTAGGTTGCGTTTGTTTCCCAGGAAGTTGAAGTCCCGATGGACGGGTCCTTACAAGGTTAAGGAGGTGTTTCCATATGGGACCGTCGAGATTGAACATGAAGATGGGAGGATCTTCAAGGTCAACGGTCATCGTCTTAAGCCATATATCGACGGACCGGTTGACCCGGAATTGGAGGTAGTTGACCTCCACCCCAAAGACAAATGAATTCGGGGACTCGAGTCTAGCTAACGACTCGTTAATAAACTTAGCCTGTTTTGGTAACAATTCTTAGATTTTGTTTCTATGTTTATTTTCCTATTTTTATTAATTTTTAGGATTTTACCATTTATTTTTGAGTTCAGGTATTCGGAGCGTATTTTGGATCGAGCGGATTTGGGGCAATGCTTGGAATGTCACAGGTATGTCTTCTGAATTTTTAGAAATTTTAACTTGGAAGAATCGCAGTCGGGTTTGGAACACTCCTCATAAAAAATCAGGTTTCTGTGTCTGCTGGGCATGAGACACGGTCGTGCCTAGCTATGGGCGTGGTCGTGCCTCTAGACCTTGGCGCGGTCGTGCCTCAGAAATTTGGGGCAGGTTAAGTTAAATCAAACGGCAGTGTTCGCCATTTTTTTTTACCCCAAAACGAGACCCTCCCTACGAGCGATTTTCTTTCTTTCCGTATTATTGATCTCCGTTCCTTGGAAGTCAGTTACGCCCCCGATATTCTAATCTTTTCATTGTTATGTTCGTGATTAGGACCGTAATTTTTCTTTTTTATATAAAATTCTAGGTTTTTGTTTTTTTTTTTCTGTTTTTGAACTTCATTTTAGGTGTAATTATGTAGCCATAGGTAGTTTAGCATCCTGGAATTGTATTGCATTACAAGCCCCTTCGTAGCCATGTTAAAAATGTCCAATTTTGAATCTGAAACCCCAATTTGGGGAGGAGCACGACCGCGCTCTTGACCTAGGCGCGGTCGTGCCTGGCTTAAATGGTTTCCAGGATGAAGGTTTGGATTGAGCACGGCCGTGTCTCTCACTAGCGCGGTCGTGCTAGCATGGGTTTGTCCAAGGCGCGCCCGTGTGTCATTCTAGCGCGGCCGTGGCCTTCTTTTGAACTAGGCGCGGTCGTGTCCTTCTCAGGCGCGACCGTGTCTGCCGGGTTTGGACTGCCCGTGGTCGCCCAAGGCGCGACCGTGGGCTCAGATTTTGGCCTTGGCGCGGTCGTGCCCCTTCCCAGGCGCGACCGTGCCCCTTCATAATTAGGTCAGAAACTTCATAACTTCAGTCTAGCGTCTTCATAACTGTTCTGATTTCATTTTTGTTGTCGTGCAGATGGCAGGCAACAGGGACTACCCGTACCTCGAGTTTGACATGAACGAGCACGAGTACGAGGCTCGTTTGGATGTTTTGTGGCCCCGCAGAGGCCGGATTCTAGCCGCTCGTCGTTTGGAGCCGGCCGCCATAGATGCCATTGGTCAGAGGGACCGATGGGACGATCTTGTCACCGCCCCCTGGTGCCGCTTGTTCAGGTTCCATGCTATCCAGTATATAGAGCTTGTGATGGAGTTTTTCTCCACATATGAGTTCGATTATCCTTGCTTAGACCTAGAACAGCCCGAGACGATTAGGTTTAGGTTAGGTGGGGAGTGGCGAGTGATGTCGGTTGCCCGGTTTAGGAGATTGTTAGGATTGTACACGAGACAGGAGCTCCAGACTGAGATATTCACTGACGGTACCACCGAGTTCCCGACAGAGGAGGATAAGGACCAGTTCTGGCATGAGTTTGGTTTTGGGATTTACGATCCGAGTTTGACCAAGGCTTCGAGCCTTCGGGATCCGCTACACCGTGTTCTTCATCGCTGCATTGTTTATTCCATATCTGGGCGAGGGCAGGGAGAGACGGTAGTGAATTTGAGGGAGTTATTCTATATGTTTTGCCTTGTACGCCCGCGCACTTGCAATCTTGCGCACTCTATCGCGGGGTACTTGGTGAACAGCTCGGGGCACGATGTTACTAGCGCCATCTGTGGAGGTCACTTTGTGATTAAGTTGGCGAGGCACTTTCAGCTGCTGACCGACGATTTGATAGGGGACCTGACCCCTGTGGCCGAGACCGTCGTGATGACCGTGCAGACACTCAGAAACATGCACGTAGCTCGTCAAGGCGCAGGAGGGATTAGATTGGTTAACAGATGGGGACGGGTATGGGATCCAGGCCGAGGCTGAGCATATTGCCGCCGCCCATCAGGCACACGCAGCTCAGCAGGAGCACCACGAGCATCATGTCGAGGATCCAGTTGTTCCGCCTCCTCCTCCACCTCCTCCGCCTCCACCACCACCTCCGGTGACCGTCTCCCATGATTTATTCATGCGCTACTGCTGCTGGCGGGGCACCATACGTGGTTCCCCTCCCATTCTTTATACAGCCAGGGCAGCAGCCCGATCAGCATCAGCCACCACCATCACCGCAGCATCGGCCATCACCACCACCGCATCATCAGTCACCACCACCCGGAGGAGATGGAGCAGAGGGTGCCGGCCTTGCTCTTGAGGATTTTGAGATGGAGGAGTAGTGCCCTCCACTGTTTTGGTATCACCTTTTGTGAGTTGTACTTTTGTTGTATTGTACAAACTCTTGTATCGCGCTACGGCGTTTATGTTGTACTTTTGTTTTCTTGTACTTTTGTTTCCATGTACTGTTGTATATATTTGTGTTTATATTTTGGCTTGATGTTACTGATCTGTGTTTGATGTTAGTCTTGATTAGATCTTAGAATTGTGGAACTACATGGAACTACGTGGAACGTCATTGTTGTGGGTTGGATTTTTGCGTGTGCCATGATCGACACGAGGGAAGTTTCAGCTATCCCTTCACACTCCATTGCATTGCATTCCATTTTGCTTTGCATGTTTTTGTATACATTGTGGGCAATGTATGTTTCTAAGTGTGGGGTTGGGTGTTCATTCTTTGCTTTACATTATTTTTTGTTGTACATTGAGGGCAATGTACAATTCTAAGTGTAGGGTGGGATTGTATTCGCGCATTGTTTGTCCTTTTAGCATTTTACCGATTCATTTTTTACAAAATATTCCTTCATAATTTTTTATTGGCACTAAATTAAAAGTTAACCGTTTAGCATTCACAATTTTTAGTAAATAATAGAGGTTTGATTTTTCGAAAGCAATTGAGATAGAAATTCCATTGAGTCAAATCCAATTTTTTGTGATAACCATGAGTTTTAGTGGGCTAAACGAATGAATTGCATGTAACCTTTTGCTTACACCCATTCCATTCCGTTTCCGTGGGTTTATTTTTGAGCCTTGATAGCTTTAGACATTGTTTGCTCTCGTTTTTGCGGATTTGAGTGTGCCGGATGTTTCATGCTTGTTAGAACTTGCTTTTAGTATACATTTCGAAATCATGAACATAAATATTGCATAAAAATGATTGAGGCATTAGGATAAACCACTTTGTTAGCCTTTTATCTTTGTTTTCCCTTACCCAAACACATCCACTAGTTAACCACGTTGAGCCTATCCCATGTTCTTTCTTTTATTACCCACATTACACCGCCATTAAACCTTCATTAGCCTTTTTACTTATTTATTCTATTTTTCACCCGTGTTAGAAATTCGGTCGGCTAATGTTAATTTTATAGCTTTTACTTTGTTGTAATCTTCAAATTCTTGAGAAGTTTTTAGCTAAGGAAAGATGCATATTGACTTAGTTCCCTTCAAAAGAAAAGAAATAGTGAAAAAAAAAATATTATATCACCAAAATCAGGTGAAATATAGTCGATTAGAGCAATTTTGTGAGCAAAGATGGAAAGAATTCGGTTGTTAGCTCTTACCTATATACGGAAGTATTAGTTAGTTTATTTTTCATATTAGAAGTGTTTTAGTTTTTGAATTAGCATAACCGCCGGGTTTTTAGCCATTTAGCCACTTTTAAATTCCATTTCCTTACCCTTAACCATTACCAAGTTACAACCCGTTTAAAGCCCTCTTGATTTGTGCTTTGTTTCATGTTAGTTGATAGAGATTTGATCTTTTAACAAGCTTATGATTTATGCATGTTAATTGTCTTGGCATTTGAGTGTTCTATACATACACCATTACTTGTATGATCATATATATTCCCGAGTGTGTGTGAACATTGTGAGAAGCATAAAGTTGCATGCTAATGATTTCCTAGGCATATTCATTTGCTCATTCGGTTATCACTTCATTGGGTTCATTGGGTTTCATTTAGTTAATTTTGCATTTCTTGTCAAACCTTTATAAATTTATTAATGCTTACGGTTTTCCGAATTGATCCATAGTGTCATTGGAAGTTTTGTTTTATTTTGATTTATTGCTTGAGGACAAGCAATGTTCAAGTGTGGGGTTGTTTGATGTGTTAGTATTTACACATCTTTTTGGCACAAAACTTTGCTCATTTAACGATCAATTCTTGGTTATATTCAACGTTTAGGCACTTATTTGCTTCATTTCCTGTTTTGTAGGTTTTTTGTGAAGCTTGTGAACAAACAAGAAGATTCCAGGATAAAAAGTGAAGTTTTTAGGTTTCTGTGATGAAGGCACAGTCGTGCTCCTAATTGGCACGGTCGTGCCTAACTTGCAAACCCTAAGCACGGTCGCGCCCCGTACATGGCACGACCGCGCCAAGCCAAAAGGCAAGGCACAACCGTGCCCTGCCTCCACACGGTCGCGGGAACACCCGTGAGTCTGACACCTCGAAGCAAGAGACCCAATGGAAGCTCCGGATCGGTCAACCCTCTGTCACACAGTCGCGGCAAAGACCTAGACGCGACCGCGCCTTTGCACTTGGCACGGTCGTGCCTCCCCTTTTCTATTTAAACAGAACTTAAACTCTCATTCAGACATCAAGCAACCAGGGGAGAAAGTCTACTGTTCCAGCTCGTATTTCTCTTGTTCCAGCCATATTTCAAGATTCTTGGAGAGGATACAACATCAAGAGGATCACCATACATCAACAACAACATCTAGGCTTGGAGGAGTGGTTTGATTCTTGTTTTCATATCATGTTTCACACTATTTTTCCCTGCTTATTTGTAATTTTGGTGCTCATGATGAGCTAAAACTCTTGTTCACTTTGGTTTAGATGAAGTTTAGATACATTTGACAACATTCATGGATTATTGGCAATTATTGTGTTAATGTTATGACAATCGTATGATTATTCTTTGATGAAATTATGTATTCAAGTATTTTGAGTTGTTTACAAGACTTGTATTTGTGTATGCCATATTATGTTGGAAAACTTGTGGTTTATGCTTATATTCATGGATTGGTGTATGTAATTATACTAGTTTATGGCATTTGACTAGGAATGGTGAATGAAGTCTTGTTTGTGAGTCATTAAATTTGCATGTGTATCCTTATGCTTATGTTTGGAAAGACAAAGTATTTGTTATGATGTTTCATGCTTAGTTTTATGTTTATCTAGGAATTGTTGACACATTCTCCTAATTTATATAATCTTTACATGAACATTGTATGTTGAAGAAATGCATAGTGTTGTCTAATTTAATCAACTTGAGGTGGGTAGTGTGTTGTTCATATTATCTTTCCAACTAGTTGTTGGACTAGCGTACCTTAATCGGAAACTAGTTTAATCTTTATAAACATTAACATGATTGTTAAACACGTGAGCTTCATTGTATGATTTTAGGTGGTTAGTTTGTATAATTCATGCTAGCTTTTCGAATAGTCATTTGATTAGATATCTTTGACAAGAGTTTAGTCAATTTATGTTTCGTGTGATTGCCATGTTCCTATGAGTGTATTGGATGTATTCTAGATGGATTCGACACCGAAGTGATATTTTCTCCCTAATCGTTTGAATTGTGACCTTAGCTTAGTTTTCATATATTTGCATGTTAGTTAATTAAACAAAACTCTTCAAAATATCTTTATACCCTCACTTGATTAGATTTTAGTTCCGGTTTATTATCGCATTCCACCGTGTCCACGGATTGATATCCGGTTCTTACCTTTACTATATTGCTATCTGACGAGTACACTGCCCGATGTGTGTGTGATTAGTTTTTGGTGAAAACTCTTTTTAAAACTCATATTGTGTGAAAATTCTTTATTAAAATATATATACAGTTTACACGCATCAATGGGTGTAATTCACACTCAACGTGTAAAATCAATGAATAATAACTTTAGAGTTGGAACATATAAAATTGATTAAATGCTGAAATGTTAAACATTACTCAAAACATAGGGGAATGGTTCTCAAACTGAAAATTTAATGACAATAAAAAAAATTCCGTTAACGTTTCTTGTAGCTTTCCACTAGAAGGAAGATAATCACTAAGACGAGCACCGCTATGGTCGCTTGGGTAGTCGATCTGCCTTCAGCTCTAGCCGTTTCCGTACGATTCTCCAGTAATTCTCTTTCGAGGATGGAGATTAACTCCTTTTGGTAGCCTATCTGGTTTGCTAGACTATCCATCCTTTGCCCTTGCAAGTCGTGCATTACCTCGTGCTCCCTCCTTTGTCTCTCAAACTCTGAGGCCCTCACATATTGGTGAATGTCATTGATTGGAATTCCCATGGCACTAGTGGGTGTCATGGTATGCCTTACCCAATGGTTAGGATGATACGGGTCGGGCACCATATACGGGTCTCTTAATGGGGGTGATCTAGGTGTTCGAAGTCTTGGGCCGGTGTTCCTAATCCAATCTGCCCTTACATCAAACCTTGGTCTAGCAGCTGGGGGTGTTGGTGACTGATATACGGGTGTCCCGATGTCTTCTTCCCAGTCAGACTCTGCTCCAGGACGGTAAACCGGGGAGGAAGGAGAGTAGGAGTCCATGTCTAGCAGAAAAAAAATAAGAAGGTTGTAAGTGATAGTGAAATACTGAGTGTTAAATGTAGGGGTTCTCATAGGTTTAGAGTTTGACTAGTCATAACACCGAGTCTTCACAATAGTATTTTAGAAACACACTTGACCTATAAGCAATGCATCCCTAAGGAGAATTCCCAGGAAAGAGGGGTGGGTCACTAAGACACACTTAAGTACCATGTCTTTCCTTAGCCAGAATCCCTCATGGGCTTGCACACTCTTCCAGCCATCATGTATTAATAACACTATTGTTGGGCTCATGGTCATGATGAGAATTGTTGTGGAATAGGCTTTGAGGCCCGAACGTGGGGTTTATTTATTGCAGCGGGCTTCTCATTCTTGGATGGTAAGTGGGCTTCTTAGTGTATTATTAATGGACATTAGGCCCAGTAGTTTAAATTCTTGTTCACAAGAGGTTATGGTATCATGGGTGTGAGTTCAAAGGTGTATGAAGAATTTGGTGTGTACGTGTGTGTGTTAAACTTAGGATAGCTCTTAATAAAACACATAGGTAGCATATAGATAGTAATGAATGTAAGCACAAAAGTTATCAAGTAGTGTGACACATAGGTCATCATGTATTGCATCATGTAGTGTAATTACTTATGATAGCATATAGAAATATTTCTACAAGAATTAATCATGTAACATGTAGTAGCATGGCATTGTATGGGTGTCCTAAGGTTATAGTCTAGGTCAAGAACCAAGGCTCTGATACCAATCTGTCACACCCCAACCGACGGCGGAATACGTCGAGGCGGGACATGTAGACTGTTCAAAAGCTCAAGGTTTGCTAAAGTTTAAATATTTAAACAGACAACTTCATATCATAAATAATCATGAATTCAACAATACAAGGAAAATAGAAATACTTCATTAATTTAGATTCTAGGTCCTCGGTCCTAAGTGAAGCAACTTGTACTTATTCTCAAGCATTGGTACCTGAAACATGATGAAAATAAGGTCAACTAAAAAGTTGGTGACCATACATAGGTTTTGACACACAACAAGTTTAAGATGTTTTATACAATTCATACGATACATGTGTATAAGGCATTTATGGAGAATCTATAGTTAAAATATGTGTGTACAATCAAACCTTGGACTGAGGCATAACACGCAGGTTACCCTTATGTAAAGTCGGTAACAAACACCCTAACCGGGTGGGTTTGTCAGACACAATAGATCCATCAATGTTAACCGTTGGCTTGTACGTAGTTAATGATTGTACTAAAGTCATGTATATGTAGTCTTAACTCATAGCATTCAAGCATAAAGCACGTAACACATAATATCATATTATTGAATTGTATTTAAGTTTATGTAAAAAGCTTTAAAGAATAGATCATGTCTCACCCCAAAATATGTAAAAATGTAAAAGAGGGGCTATGTAAACTCACTTGTAAGTTGTTTGTAGATTGTATGGACAATAGGTAGAAAAGTGACCCTTGTAACTCACCAAGTTAACCTAGAGTTGAATTATATGAATTTGGGTCAATGCTATGCACAAAAGTCTAAGTTCAAAGGGATTGAATAAAAGTCTAATTGAACGAATGCGGGGAATTGTACCAAGTGTTTGTGTTATTTCATGTAATGGATGTGTGTGAGTTGGTATTTGTAATTGATTAAGAGTGTAATATAAAATGTAATTTTAAAGTATATATGAATTTTAAAATAATAATAATTGATTTAAGGTTTAATTTAACTTATAATGGAGAAATAATTTAAATAAATGATTTATATTTATTTATTTATCATTGAAATAGTGTGTTTTTAAATGATGTGTAAATATATATAATATATATGTTTAAGAAATTATGCTTATTCCATATAACTTAAACTTTGATATGTAATTGTATTTATACTTTGATTAAATGAAAAAGTAAATAAATGATTTTCTTTTGTTTGTATAAGTAAATAAATAATTGATCAAATAACTACATAACTTAATAAATAAATAACTGCATAAATAAATAAACTCTTTTATTTATTTATTGTTTGAATTCCATGAAAATTTAAGTGTAAAGATAATGATCTAATTTAATTCATAATTAAATCAAAATTAAAGTACACAATATGTTTTAAATAATCTTATATAAGAATGATAATTTAATCAAAGGAATATTTAAATCATAAAAAGGCAAACGATTTTAAAAAAATAACCATATTTATATCCCAAATATAGTTTATAAATTTGAGGTTTCAAGTAGTCAATTTTTGCAAAAAAAATAATAATTATATAAATTAGTTAAGGTTATATTAAGTTTATCCTCAAAATAATAAATGATATCGTTTTTCTTAAAAACTTATCAATTTAAAGTAATAAAACTGATCTGAGTTTCATAAGTTTATAACATAAATTTTTATAAAATGATTTTATATGCGAAAATCGAGTTTTAAAAATAACTGCAGTGAACCGGGATCGAACCCGGGTTGGTTCTGCGTGAGCACCATCGCCCAACCACTGGACCAGTGGTCCGATAGTCTTATAAGGCCGGGTTCACAGGGTGTTAATCAAGAAATAGAAGGGGACCTGGTTCTAAGTATACGAAACACGCAAAAAGGGATCTGAGTTGTGGGTTTGCGTGGGTTTTATCTGATAAATTTTAGAACACCTTTTTTTTTTATTTCAAAATTGTTCGAACAGGTCTCGGAGATTTCCCGAAATTGGACCTGTTTTGATTTGTGTTTTGAAATGTGATAAGGGGCTTTCGATGAGCAGGTAAAAACGAATTGATTGATGTAAATAGTACCTGTAATGGTTGCGTAACGACGCCTGGCAACTAAGTGGACAGAGCCATTGTTTTGGGCGCTAGATCGACGAAAAGAGATGGAATGTGACTCAATTGAGGGTTGGGGAAAATTATATGGAGTCGTGCGAAGGTCCATAGTAATTTAATTCGATTAACTTCATCATTAATGTCCGATTCGATTGAGGGGATTACGGGCGACAGTTGTGACTCCGTTTACGCGTTAATTCGAACGAAATGCTAATGTATTGAGTCAGGTATGTGGTCTGTATTCATGTTAGACTGATTTCGCGTGAATTGCGGGATTGAACGCGTTGTAATTTCGTGATTAGAGGCTGATTTGATCTCAGTTTGACTTTGTAGAGTCAAACTAGTTTTGAATTGGGAACTGGTCGCTAAAACTAATGAATTGGGCTGCTACTTGGATCAGGGTGAGGCCGATTTGTGGGTTAGTGTGTAGGGGAAATCCAACTCACCGAGTTTAGATCGATTTCACCGTCGGATTTTGTTGATTTTGGGCCAGTTTGACTTTGGGTGTTAAAGTTGATAATTTGAGGTAAAAAATGGATTCATATGGGTTCAAGTCTAGTCCAATGGTTTAATTGTACGGGTGGGGGTTCGTGTTTAGTGTTCAAGGCTCATTTAAATGATACTTTAGTATTTTAGAAATAGTTTTAAAAATTTATAAATTCTTAAACATTATATATTTTATTCTAGTTACTTTATTTATTTTTAAAAATAAAAGATATGCATACTTGATTAAAACTCAAAAGTTTTATGTTTGATTTATTTATTGAAACAAAGTATACATAAATGTGTATACTTATGTTAGAAGATAAAATATATGTAAGATCGAAAGTCTAAATTGATTCACCTTGTAATAATAATTAGGGTGACACATTGTATTGAATAAATGCGGGATTAAAATAAAATGTCATAATAAAATGAATGATGAAAAATTATTGTCTGAAAATCATGGATGTTACAGAAACAAATAAAAAAGACAGTATGGACATGTTTGCCTATTCAGAAACAACTCTAGGACCAACAGCCCTAGGAAAATGGGAAAGTAAAAAAGCCCACAGCCCAGACCATATAAACATATTAAAAGCCATAGGAGATAATCACTATAATTTTACTTCCCAAATAAGAGTTCTTATTTTAGGAGTAGATCCAGCAAAAAACAACAGTTTAATACAAGATACAACTGTTAGAAATTTAGAACAACTAAGCATAGCAGACATGAAATATATAAACGAGTTTACACTAGACTTTACAAGATTATTAGCACAAACAGGACAAGCTATGGATGATAGTTTATGTGATAAATACTTTATAAAACTACCAGGAGACTTAGAAAAAAGTATACACGAAGCCTAGAAGTTACAATACGGAAACCTAGCAAACATAGGAATAGGACCTAGAATAACCTTTACATTTGGTATTCTAGAAGAAAATTGTAAATAAGTTGCACTACATGAGCATCTAAAAAGAAATGCCTTTGTATTTTGCAAAACAACAATCTATACTCCACAAGCCTATGGATATTATGACAAGAAAAAGAAAATTAGAAAAAGTACTACATATAATAAAGAATATAAACCATACAAAAAATATCAAAACAAATATGTTAGAAAACCTCATACTAGAACATGTAAATGTTTTATATGTGGAGACACTGAACATTTAGCTAATAAATGTCCAAATAGAAACAAAAATATAGAAATGAGCAATTTAGTTGAACAAATTAACGATTATGAGATAGAAGCATTAGATACAGATCACACAGATAATGAATCAATATACAGTATATATAACGAAGAAGAAAAGCCTGTAACAAAAATCTCATACACATACACTAATCCAGAAGAATGCGAGCATGACTGGAAACATAGAAAAGGAAACAATTATATCAAATGTTACATTTGTGAATATTACCTAAGTATAGACAAAAGATCTCAATGAAATATATGCTTTAAAGAAATCTGTCATATTTGCATTAAAAATATTCATGACATAGAATCACCAAACACTAGTCAAAGTCCAAATAAAAATACAAACAAATACGAAGAAAGTTCAAAAAATTAGAATTAGCTATAGAAGTCAACAAACTAAAAATAGAAATTATGAATAGTAAAATCACAATACTTGAAGATCTAATAGAAAAGAAAAAACATGCAGTAGAATTCCCAGAAATAAGTAACATGGCCACAGAACCAGAACAAAACCCTATACAAACCAATGAACAAACCCTTATACAAAACTAATGGGTCGATAAATATGATAAACATACAGTGTAGATTATGGCTTGTTGCCAACTCACCGGTAGACTTAACAGCCCTAGTAGATACAGGAGCAACTAAAAGTGTAATATCACACAGTCTAACACAAGAAAAATTCCATAAACCACTTACATATAGGTTAATGACAAGAACTGTAGAAGACAGATTAATAGACATAACACATTACCTAGAACCAGTAGGAATACAATTTCTAGATTTTGCAGGAAATTATAGTACAAAGTATGATATTCCACAAATAAATATAAATCCACAACGCATTAAATCCAGAGATTTTGTCTTAGGATTAAATTTCATATTAGGATTAAATGGTGCAATTACTATAACAAGAAACTTCATAACCATTAGTAAATAAATTTACAGTTTCCCCACTTTTAGATATAAAAGCATGAATGAAATTGCTCACAAAAGAGGAGAAAAAGGAAATTTAGATCTCTTAAATAAAAATAAAAGACAAAACCTTATTGAAAATGAAGCTTTACAATTCTTCACAAATTTTATAAACTATGAACTAGAAAAAGGACAAGATGTTACAACAAGTATTAATCATCCTACAATTCTACATCTAGAACGAATAGGACTTATAGGAGAAGATGTTACAAATTCGAAAGTTAAATACATTTGTAAATTCAAGCTAAAAAATCCAGATATCACCATAAGAAATATAAATATAGAATATAGCCTTTTAGACAAAGAGTAATTCAAAACACAAATACTAGAAATGACTAAACAAGGATTAATCAGAAAATCTGAAAATCCTCACAGATCAACAGATAAACAACAGTGTTTACTAGACAACTTATGACATATTCAGACCATGCCTCATGCATCCTCCTTCAAAATTCAAATTCTAAATGCGCTAAGTATATATTTTAGCGAACAAGGAGTTAAATGCCCTGAAAAACAGCCCTAGCCTTCAAAGTTTACACACTACATAATTTTTAGAGGCACTAAAATTGGTATTTTTAACAAATGAGAGACAGTTGCAAAGTTTATACAGTGTCCCGGACCAATTTATAAAGGTTATCAAAGCTTTTCTAAAGCCCTAAAAACATCTAGAGATCACTTTGGTATAGACAGTTTTTTTATTGAACCCGAAGAGGTTCAAACTTTTTCACAGATTACAAAAACGAGTCATGAACAGATATATTCGATTATATTAAACAAATCATTTATACAATTTGTAATTATATAAAAATGGAACTTTTTCTTTATAAATTAATTATAATAAAACAAATAATGTTTAGATTTTTATAAATTTTATAAAAAAAATAATTTTATAATTAAATAAAATGAAAAATTAAATCTTATAATTCTAGTCTTGAACCCTTCCTAGCCATGAACCCACTAATTTCGTTTGAACCCTTTAATTGAACCCCTCACTTTACCAATTGAACTTTTCCATAGTTTTGAACCCTTAAATCCCATTTTACACGATTTTGACTTCGAAAGTCAACCTTTCCCAAATCAGTTACAAGATCAATGATTTCGTGAGTTTTAATTTATTTGGATCATGCATAAAAGTTACTACAACAGTTTCGACCAAGTATAATGATTCACTTTAACAAAATTCAATGATTTTGATTTCAAATCCCTCCCGTAACCGTCCCTAATCAAATCCATATCCATTCTTGTGTTTCGAATGAAATTGAGCTATACAACTGGATCATATACTCGTCTCTCAACCATTCCAAGTAAGGTTTATTGCGTTCGATTCGTAGTGTAATTCCAATCAAAAGCCCTCTGTCAATTTCAATTGACAGAGGGTATCGATTCCAATTTGACCTGGATTGGTGATCTATCTGTGCATGATCCAAATTGGGATTTTTGTTCATTTGAATTTAAGTATATCAATTTCTGGTTTATAGGTTATACCAGCGAACCACCTAGTTCAGCCGGTTAATACACACGACCTTGAAACTTGGTGGCGTGGGTTCGAAACCCACACCCCGCATCTTTTTTTTTGCGCGTCTGTTTGCATAAAACCCGACCCCCGTTTGAGCTTTGTTTATCATCAGATGAAACCCTCATTAAAACACTAATGGACCACTGGTCCTGTGGTTGCGCGTGTGTGTCTCCCCAGAACCCACCCGGGTTCGATCCCGGCGACCCCCTTTTATTTTAAAAACCGTTTTTAAGCATCCAATCCACTTTATAAAAAATATTTTATAAACGTTTGATACTCATAATCATTTTAATAAATTAAATTGTTAAATTTTCAAAAGAAACCATTTTATTTGTTATTTTTAGGATAAAAACCTAACCAAACCAAACCAAACGTACCCAGTATAATCCCACACATAGCTAACGCTATTAGTAGGGTCTGGGGAGGGTGTGATGAGGGCAAACCTTACCCCTATCCCAAGGGATAGAGAGGATGTTCCCGTTTAGACCCCCGGCTCCATGGGAAAGAAAAAGATAAAAATATAAATAAAATTAATGAGTAATAAAGTAAAATAAATCTAACAGTAATCTAACAATTAGCAGTGTATGACTAGAGTATATTAGTCACAAGAAACACAACACACCTACAAGAAACAAGACATACGCAAAATGTTTGCTAAACAACTCTACTCTCCCACACAATGGGTCACTCATCTTAAAACCCTAATACGACGTCTCCATGAAATCCTATCATTGATCATGTCCTCTGAGAGGTGTAAATCTAGAAAATCAAGCCTAATCCTCTCATCCCACGTTAATTTCGGTCTCCCCCTGCTCCTTTTCCCCTCTTCAACGAGAGTTTCCACCGTTCTCACTGGATCTGTGCTCTGTCTCCTCTTGACATGTCCAAACCATCTCAATCTTCCTTTTCTTATCATATCTGAGATACATGTGACTCCCAATCTCTTCCGAACAACTTCATTTCTTATTCGGTCCTTTCTTGTGTGTCCACACATCCACCTCAACATCCTCATCTCAGCTACATCCATTTTTCGAGCTTGTGTCTTCTTGATGGCCCAACACTCGGTTCCATATAGCATCGCTGGGCGAACTGCTACCCTATAAAATTTACCCTTTAACCCTATTGGGAACCTCTTGTCGCACAAAACACCTGAGGCCGCTCTCCATTTACACCAACCAGCCTGCACCCGATGGACTACATCATTGTCGATGTCCCCGTTACTCTGGATGACAGATCCTAGATACTTGAACTTCAGTGTCTTAGGGACAACCCCACCTTCAATAGAAATCTGGGTCTCCTCGTTGACGTTTGCACCACTAAAGTTGCAGTGAAGGTACTCGGTTTTAGATCGGCTTATCTTCAAACCTTTGTGCTCTAAGACTGTTCTCCATTCCTCTAGTCTGTTGTTCAATGTCTCTTTACTTTCTACAATCAACACGATATCATCAGCAAAAAGCATGCACCATGGAATTGCATCTTGAATCGACTTTGACAACTCATCCAAAACTACTGCAAAGAGAAAGGGGCTTAGTGCCGACACCTGGTGAACTCCCACTTCCACCGGAAAAAAGTCCGTATCCCCCACGGGTGCTCGGACGCATGTCTTAGCCTCATGATACATATCCCTAATTGCCTCAATATATTTACTAGGGGTCCCTCTTCCCTCCAGACTTTCCCAGATCAATCTTCTAGGCACACTATCGTATGCCTTTTCAAGATCGATGAACACCATATGTAAATCATGTTTCTTCTCTCTGTACTTTTCCATTAATCTTCTTAAAATGTGTATCGCCTCCGTAGTGGACCGGCCTGGCATGAACCTAAATTGGTTTGCTGTAACCTGGGTTTGTCGTCTAATCCTTGTATCTATAACTCTTTCTCATAATTTCATTGTATGACATAGGAGCTTAATCCCCCTGTAGTTAGCACAACATTGAGCATCTCCTTTGTTTTTATATAGGGGTACTAAGACACTACGCCTCCACTGATCTGGCATCTTCCCGGTTTTGAAGATATTGTTGAACAGTCTTGTCAACCACTGAACGCCTTCCTCTCCCATACACTTCCACGCTTCAATGGGTATGTTGTCTCGACCGACTGCCTTAGCTCTTCCCATCTTCTTAAGAGCACTCCTCACTTCTTCCTGTGTGATATTTCGACAATAACAATTATTTCGTTCACTGGATTGAGTAGTGGGATTCTCCGTTATGCTAGACTTGGTCTACAACTGTTGAAAAGGGTGTAGAAATAGTTTTGCCATCTCAGCTTGATGTCTCGTCCCTTTACCAAAACTCTTCCATCATCTTCCTTGATAAACTTCACGACCCCAAGATCTTGTCTCCTACGCTCCCTATTTTTGGCAATCTTAAACATATGATGCTCCCCTTCCTTGGTGTCTAGTTTTCTATACATCGTTTCATAGGCAAAATTCTTTGCCTCACTCACTGCCTTTTTAGCTTCCCGCTTTGCCTGTCTATAGTTCTCCCGTAGTGTCATTATCTCCTCTCCATTACTGCACTGCAACATCTCTTTAAAGCGTTGTTGCTTGTCCTTTATCTTGCTCCGCACCTCCTCATTCCACCACCAAGACTCCTGATGTCCTCTTGTTGCTCCCAATGTGACTCTGAGGGTTTCCTTTGCTGCCTGCGTAACAGTGGTTGCCATAGCTACCCACATCTGGTTTGTGTCGCCATCCTTAGTATTTGTGTTCATCGCCATGACTTTATCTTTAAACAAATTGATGTTTTCATCCTTCAAATTCCCCCATCTGATCCTTGGTTTATTTTTTCTTCTCCTCTCCGCCACCCTTTTTCTCAAGGTAAAATCGGCCACCAACAGACGATGTTGGGTCGCTACTGACTTTCCTGGAATTACCTTGCAATCCCTCCACCAATTGCGATCCCCTTGTCTCATCAGGAAATAGTCGATCTGCGTGTTGCGCCCCCCCGCTACTAAAAGTAATCAAATGTGATTCCCTCTTTATAAAGAACGTGTTTATAATACCAAGATCATGCGCAAGCGCAAAGTCAAGAAGCTCCCTACCATTATCGTTTCTAACACCATAACCAAAACCTCCATGAACCATCGGAAAACCATCACTCTCCTTACCAACGTGACCATTAAAATCACCTCCTAAGCATATTTTCTCCTGTCTAGGTAATGACCTCATTACTCCGTCTAAACTACCCCAAAAATCCCTCCTTTCTTGGTCTCCTAGACCTACATGTGGTGCATAAGCGCTAACAATTGCCACAACTTCCTCACCAAGTACTACTCTCAACACCATGATCCTATCATTATATCTTTTCACTTCCACCACATTACCGTGCAGTTCTTTAGCAACTAGAAAACCCACCCCATTTTTTGTTCCATCGCAACTAGAATGCAACAGTTTGTAGCCATTACACTCACCCCCCCTTTGACCCTTCCACCTAGTCTCCTGAAGGCAAGCTACCTGAATCCTATGTTTTCTAAGCACGTCTACTAACTCTAACAACTTACTAGTTAGGCTTCCTACATTCCAAGATGCCAAACGTAACCTATACCCCTTATGGTTAGCACTAGATGCACCCCTCTCCCCTGAACATGATCTCAAGGAGACATTATTCCACCTACCGTCTATGTTTGAAATAATACACAAGATGTATTTATTTTTATTTTAACCACAGTTAAGCAAATAGAATATTTATTTTTATTTTAACCACAGTTAAGCAAATAGAATAGACAAATTGCTCATTAATCAAACAGAGGCAAATATGCAACAGTCAAAACAAAAAACAGGGTATGTCTCTCCCTGTGAATCAAGAACAATTGCTGGTCCTCCTAACCCAGACCAAGAATGCCTAAGCATGCAATTCGTGTCACAAGAAGGTAAAACGGACAGAAATAAAGGAGTTGGAACGAACTAACCCAATTGCGCCCAAGTTAGGGTACTCCTTCCTATTCCACCTTGGTACCACCGTCAGTAGAACTAGGGTTTTAGACCGCAGGTCTCCTCCTAGTCTTGAATCGGACTCGCAGCGGTGGCGATAATCGCGGTGCGGCGGGGCTGATTTCAGATGACGGTGCAGCGGTGATGATGATTTAGTTGATCTTTACTCCTTAAAATGGTTAGGATATGCTTCTTCTTAGGATAAAAACCTAATAAACTTAAATTTATTTAGTTTATTTACTTTAATAAATTATTTATTTAACACCCTTGGTTTATAAATATAAATATGATTATTTTTATAAAACCATTTGCTTTGTAAAGAGTTATACATTCTTTCATATAATTTATTTTTATTATATAAAATCTTTTAAAACAAAATTTTACACTTTAATTTTGGTTTAATTATTAATTAGATCATTATTTTCGCACTAAATTTTCATGGAAGTCAAACTATAAATAAATAAAATGATTTATTTATTTATTCATGTAGTTATTTATTTATTCAACTATTGTTTATTCATTTACTTATTTTTCCATTTATTAATTTATTCTTTTACAAACGAAAGAACACTATTTATTTATTCATATATTTAATTATTTATTTACAAACAAAAGAGAATCGTTTATTTATTCTTTTATTCATTCAAATTATAATTATTTATCAAGATTTCCACCATCATTATTTAAAACTTAATAACTATTATTTTCTTGTTTAATTAAGGAAAAGCTCACATCAATCCCTTTACGCATTAGGATTCCCTTATTCATTTGTACAAATTATTGATACACATATTCTATCAAAACATAAGTTAAGCTTGTGATTAGCTAGAACACTTGTGCAACTACAACATATTTGTGTGATTATCAACCTATTCATTGCAAGGTGAGTTACATAGCCCCAAATTTTATATTTTTATATTTTTAGGGTGGAACATGATTGCAATTGAACTATTTGCAATTCATACAATTCAATCAACATGTACATGTGTGTATCTTTGTGCCTTTTGCTTTGAACACTTTAGTTAAACTACATTTATAACAAGTACAATCATTAACTCCGTACAAGCCAACGAAAATAATGATAGATCTATTGGATTGACACCCCACCTAGGTAGGGTGATTGTTTATCACAAACACAAGGTAACATGAATGTTATGCCTAACATGTCAACAAAGGTTTGATTGTGCACCCGATTTACTATAGTTGCTCTCCATAATTGCCTATTTATACCATGTTACATATGAATTGTACACACCATTTTGAACCTATTTGTAGAGTCAAAACCTATGTATGCTCACCAACTATTTTTAGTTGACCTTGTTTTCATCATGTTTCAGGTGCAAATATTTGAAATCTAATGCAAGATGCTTCACTTAGGATTGATACCTAGTTTGAATAATGAATTGAACATTTTGAAGTATTTTGTTTTGGATGTTTGTTTGAAATTATGTTATGAAATCTTGGTTTAATAATTATATGAAATTTAGTTTGATCATGTGCTTATGAACAGTCTCCATGTCTCGCCGTGACGTATTCCGCGTTGGTTGGGATGTGACAGATTGGTATCAGAGCCATGGTTATAGGGAATTAGGTTATTAGAAACAATGACCTAGACTATAACCTTAGCATGCTCATTATGTGCTATGTTACATGCTACTTACTATCTTCTACTCTATGTGCCAAATTACTTGATGTCTTACTTGTTAGACTATACGTCTTACTAATTACTACCCTAAATGTTAACCAGTTAACTATATAATAATACTCCTATCCTAAGTCTGATACCCTTCTTTCCCCTTGCTATGCCTTCATCATCTTCACATGTGAAACATCGTACTCATAGACACAAGTCTATTAAAATTCTAAAACCCTGTCAAGGTTTTAAATTCTATTAATTACTAGAGAACATGTGCAATCTGGAAGGGTGACACCTGTACTTTAGGTTTCATGTCTAGGAAAGCATTTCATATAAATCCAATCATCCGAAGGATCCGTATGCTTCATGGGAATTCCCAGGGAGAGTGTTTACTTATAGGCTAAAACATGTCTTCTCGAAAGTTATATGAATTTAAATAACCTTGATGTGTCATAGTATTCAGTTGGTTATGTTACCAAGTGAGTACAATCCAAATATGATTATTTTTCATGTTACATAACGTGACATATGTTTGTTTCATCCTTATCAATATCCAAAGTCTCATCAATCTTATTCTTTTCCTTGTGTTGTCTTCTTTTATAGCATGCCTCCCCGTCATGCCAACGATACCAACAATGACAACAACAATGAACTTGCTACACTCATTACACAATTTGTAAACCAACTTACTCAAGTGGCCAACAACAATGGTGGTACCAACCCGCCCCAATGCATCTTTAAGCACTTCAATTCTTGTAACCCCACCAAGTTTTATGGTACCGAGGGAGCTACCGCCTTCTCCAATGGTTTGAAAGGATTGAGAATACCTTTCTCAATAGTGATTGCCCAAAAAATCTTCGGGTCCGTTATGCTACGAGCGTCTTTCAAAAACGAGAGCTCACTTGGTGGAACGGTGAAAAACGGACTCAAGGCGTTGATGTGGCAATGGCCTTGCCATGGGATGAGGTGAAAAGGCTAATGACTTAGGAGTTTAGCATTCGAAATGAAAAGAAGAAGTTGGAAGCTGAATTTTGGAATCTTACTCTAGATAGTGGTGAAAACTTAAGTTACACAAATAGCTTCCATGAGTTGAGTCTTCTCGTGCCACACATGGTTACACCGTTATCCCATTGCATGGATAAGTATATAGGTGGTCTACCTATGAAAATTCAGGACACCATGTTGGGAAGAAATCCCGCAACTCTTGAAAATGCCATACTCTTAGCTGCCATGTTGACCGACAATCACGTGAAGGCGGCACGTTAACAAGAAAGGGTGCCAAGAAAACCAATGACAAGTCAGCTTCAACTGAAACGACTAAAGAGGACAAGCCCGAACCTTCTCACAACAATAAGAAGCGTAAGGCTAGAAACTTTGATGTCGTTACCCCTGCTGCACCGATCAACCAAGTTGCTCCCGTGGTCCAAAACCCGAAAAAAGCCATATGTGGGTAACAATCCTCTATGCAACACATGCAAGTACCATCATTTCCCAAACGTATCATGCCGTCTATGAAAAATTTGTGGAAGGTATTGTTATCTGGCCAACACCTACTGATCTAGGCCTCCCGTTAACCAAGTCAACCAAGGAAACTGAGCCAATCAACAAGTTGCAAACCAAGTTCCACCGGCTATTGCTAAGGGGCGTGCTTGCTTTGAGTGTGGTGATCCAAACCACTTTCGGAACCAATGCACAAGATTGGCTAATGCAAATCAAGGTGGTGCTCATTGGCGTGCTTTCAACATAAACGCCAATGAAGCCCAAGCCAACAACGATGTTGTTAATGGTACGTTTCTCGTTAATAATCAATATGTTTCAATTTTATTTGATACCGGTGCTGATATGGGTTTTGTATCACGTGAATTTGAGCCCTTACTTGCAAAAACACGAACTAAGTTAGAGAAAACATTCACTGTTGAGGTAGCGGATGGAAATCCCATCACTATTGACTCCATTATTCACGATTGTTCCCTTGAGCTTAATGAACACACCTTTCTTGACAACCTCATACCAATGCAACTGGGAAGCTTCGGTGTTATCATAGGTATGGATTGGTTATCTAGCCACCATGTTGAAGTCATTTGTTTTGAGAAATGCATCTGAATTCCTCTTCCATCGGGCGACACATTAAGAATCTTTGGTGAAAAGCCTTGTAGTGGACTCAAACTTATGTCTTGTACTACAGCCCAAAAGTACTTGCGAAAGATTTACGTAGCCTTCTTAGCTCATGTTGTTGAAAAGAATGACAAAAGGAAGAGTATTCAAGATATTCCTCTCATTTGGGATTTTCCCGAAGTGTTTCTCGAAGATCTATCCGGTCTTCCACCCATTCGACAAGTGGAGTTTCGTATCGATCTTGTACCCGGAGCTAATCCCGTAGCCAAAGCTCCATACTGACTTTCACCTTCCGAAATGCAAAAGCTTGCGAGTCAATTCCAAGAACTCTCTGATAAAGGTTTATTCGTCCAAGTCATTCACCATGGGGTGCACCTGTTTTGTTTGTAAAGAAGAAGGATTGTTCATTCCGTATGTGTATTGACTATCATGAGCTTAACAAACTTACTATCAAAAACCGTTATCCGTTGTCAAGGATTGACGATCTCTTTGACCAACTTCAAGGTTCGACTTGTTTCTCAAACCGGTTATCATCAACTTCGTGTGCATGATGAAGACATTCTAAGAACTACCTTTTGTACAAGATACGGTCACTACGAATTTATGGTTATGCCTTTTGGGTTGACCAATGCACCCGCGGTTTTCATGGATCTCATGAACCGTGTATGCAAACATTACTTAGATAAGTTCGTAGTCATCTTCATTGACAACATCTTAATCTACTCCAAAACCAAAGCGGATCATGAGCATCATCTTAGACTGATTTTGGACCTTTTGAGAAAAGAACAACTATATGCCAAATTCTCCAAGTGTGAATTCTGGTTAAAAGAAGTTCAATTCTTAGGCCATATTATCAACGAGATGGGAATACATGTGGATCCTGCTAAGATTGAAGCCGTAAAGAATTGGAGTACACCTAAGACCCCTACCGAGGTTCGTTCATTCCTTGGTCTGGCGGGTAATTACCATCGATTCATCTCCAATTTCTCTAAGGTTGTTGTCCCCCTCACCGCTTTGACACATAAGGGTAAACCTTATGAGTGTGGACCAAAGCAAGAAGAAGCCTTTCAAGCCCTCAAACAAAAGTTGTGCAACGCTCCTATTCTAGTTCTTCCTGACGAGAATGATGATCTTGTTATCTATTGAGATGCATCTAACCCAGGTCTTGGTTGCGTTCTTATGCAATGGGGCAAAGTGATCACTTATGCATCAAGGCAACTTAAAATTCATTAGAAAATTTATACGACGCATGATCTTGAGTTGGGTGCGGTCGTTTTCGCATTGAAGATTTGGAGATATTATCTTTATGGCACAAAATGTGTGGTGTTTACCGACCACAAAAGTCTCCAACACATATTCAACCAAAAGGAACTCAACATGAGGCAACGACGTTGGGTTGAACTCCTTAACGACTACGATTGCGAGATTCGTTACCATCCCGGCAAAGTGAATGTCGTGGCCGATGCATTAAGTCGTAAAGAGCACATCATGCTTCACTGTGTCAAAATTCAAACCAATATTCAAATCTGTATTCTTGAAGCTCAACACGTCTCGGTAACCGATGGTAACATGTACAACGAAATGTTATGCGGAGTTGAACTTCAATTGGAAACCAAACCCAATGGCTTACTTTATTACTTGGATCGTATTTGGGTTCCCAATCATGATGACCTTCGTATGTTTCTTATGAACGAAGCCCACAAGTCTCGTTATTCCATACATCTCGGTGCGGATAAAATGTACAAGGGCCTTCACCAATAATATTGGTGGCCTGGTAGAAGAAAGACATTGCCCTTTATGTAGAAAAATGTCTAACGTGTTCTAAAGTCAAAGTCGAGCACCAACGTCCTTCCGCTTTGCTTGAACAACCGGAAATCCCCGTGTGGAAATGGAAAAATTTAGCCATAGATTTTATCACCAAACTCCCTAGAATATCAAGTGGTCATGATAGCATATGGGTGATCATTGACCGTCTAACCAAAGCAGCTCACTTCTTGCAAATCTGTGAGGACTATCGAATTGAGAAATTGGCTCAAATTTACATTGATGAAATTGTGAGTCGTCACGGTGTTCCATTAAACATAATCTTCGATCAAGATGCTCGATTCACCTCTCGATTCTAGCAATCCCTCCAAACTGCCCTTGGTACACGATTGGATTTAAGTACAGCTTACCATCCTGAAACTGATGGTCAAACTGAACGAACAATCCAAACTCTCGAGCATATGCTTAGAGCTTGTGTCATTGAATTTGGTGGCAATTGGGATTCTCATCTACCTCTCATTGAGTTCTCTTACAACAACAACTACCATACAAGTATCAACATGGCTCTTTTTGAAGCTCTTTATTGTCGCAAATTTCGTTCACTTATTTGTTGGAACAAGATTAGTGAAACTCAAATCACCGGTTCAGGGTTAATTCAAGAGACGTCCGAAAAAATCATTCAAATCCGCGACAACATTCGAGTAGAGAGAAGCCGGTAAAAGAGCTATGCCGACAAACGACGAAACCCTTGGAATTCCAAATCGGCGACCTTTTACTTCTAAAAGTATCTCCTTGGAAGGGTGTGGTTTGATTTGGGAAGAAAGGTAAGCTAGCACCTTGCTACGTGGGTACATTCAAAATCCTTGAAAGAATTGGGAAAGTGGCCTATAAACTCGAACTACCTCAAGAACTTAGCAATGTGCATCCGACGTTTCACGTATCCAACTTAAAGAAATGCTTAGCTAACGAGAATCTTCACATTTCGCTTGATGAAGTGCACATTGATGACACAATGCATTTTGTTGAAAAACCCATGGAGATTATGGATCGTGAGATAAAGCAACTCAAGCAAAGTCGTATTCCAATTGTCAAAGTTCGTTAGGAATCCAAACGTGGCCTAGAGCATACATGGGAATGTGAGGATCAAATGAAAATCAAGTACCCTCATATCTTTCCTGATTCAATAGCCTACACCAGTTTAATTAAGGGACGAAATTCCCTCAACTTGCGGATACTGTAACATCCATGATTTTCTTATATCATTTTACTTTGTTTTGTGCAATAATGACATTCCATTTCAGTTCCGTATTTGGTCAATACATTATGTCACATCAATTTTTATTTCAACGTGTATAAATTCAGAGTTATCAACATTGCATTTACATATTATTTTTCTATTATATATATAACATAAGTATGTATGTTTATATATATATATATATATACATACACTACAATAATTAAATAAAAAATAAAACCTATAAGTTTTAATCATGTATTTATACCATTTTATTGTACAATATGTATATGTATAAAGTATATATATATATATATATATATATATATATATATTTGATTATATTAAACCAATCATTTATACAATTTGTAATTTTATAAAAATGGAACTTTTTCTTTATAAATTAATTATAATAAAACAAATAATGTTTAGGTTTTTATAAAAAACAATTTTATAAATAAATAAAATGAAAAATTAAATCTTATAATTCTAGTCTTGAACCCTTCCCTAGCTATCAACTGACTGATTTCGTTTGAACCCTTTAATTGAACCGCCCACTTTACCAATTGAACTTTTCCATAGTTTTGAACCCTAAAATCCCATTTTACACGATTTCGACTTCGAAAGTCAACCTTTTCCAAATCAGTTACAAGATCAATGATTTCGTGAGTTTTAATTTATTTGGATAGTGCATAAACGTTACTACAACAATTTCGACCAAGTATAATGATTCAATTTAACAGAAATTTAACGATTTTGAATTAAAATCCATCTCGTAACCGTCCCTAATCAAATCCATATCAGTTCTTGCATTTCGAATGAAATTGAGCTATACAACAGGATCATACACTTGCGTGACACCTTCCTTTTACTTTCTGAACTCGCAAACCCACCTCAAAACACCTCTGAAGCTCGATCAAACATGGAGAACATCAAGCCTAAAGTCCCTGTCATTCGCGTAGTAGTTTAGAGTAGGTAGTAGAGATTAGAGAGGCTCTTCCCCTTTATTCGTAATAGGGGAGCCTACGAAACTTACCATTATGCTTGTTCGTGTGACCATTCGTGGCTAAAGCTTTTGTATTGCTTGGGTGAAGATGAAGTTTGGTGTATGTTAATGTTTAAGTTATTAGTTTAATGGTATGTTTTTGTTCTTTAATTATTCACTCTTAAAACCATCTTCATGATGGACTTTTTATTATTATCTAAATTAACCTTTACACTTGTGAGTATTCTTGATTTTAAAGTGTAAGACCGTAAAACCTTTTTAATCAAACTTCTCTTGAAACTTGTACGTCTTTACACAAACGGATTTTGATAAGCCAACACTTGGTTGATATTGATAGAATCGTATGTTTTTATATGAGCTTTTTCATGAAACCATGAGTTGGTGAACTCACGCTGGGAACAGTACGTCTTTATAGATGGTCCCATTGTTGCATCGCATCCCGATGAACAAAGTCTAATCATTCTTTTAATAAAAATAAGGGTATTTAAATTTGATGTCTTAAACCAACTCGGAGATAGATCTTAAGCATATGAATGTACGGATCTATTAAAGAGTTGAGGGTAATGATGTCCCTAACTGGGAGTCTTACTATTTTATTATTAAGGAACATAATTCGTGAACCAAATGTTGTGAGAATGAGGCTCTAGCGGTGTACCGTTCACACATTTGTATTAGTCATACCATCAGATTAGTTAACATAACATTATTATATACCAAGCGGATCAAAGCCAAAGCAATACTCGTTGTGATCTGATTATTCTCGAGCTATTTACTTTCATGTTATTTACTATTCTGCTATTTACATTTCTGTTGCACACTTCACGCACATTTTACATTTTATGTTATTTACTTTACCGTCATTTACTTTTCTGTCATTTACTTTTCTACTTCACAAGCACACAACACCCACTCACTAATTAAACCGGTTAAACGTTAACGAAAGTCGAGTATTGGAATTCGACCGTGTCCATTGGTTCGATACTTGGTTCCTACCTAAACTATATTACGTTACGATAGATGCACTTGCCTATTGTGTGTGTTTTAATTTTGAGTATTTATTATTTTATAAATTTAAAACCTGATCTCGTGAAACATTTTCATTATATAATATTTAATATATTATATTAAATATACACTTAACACAACGCTATCAAAAAGCTTAAGATTGAACTCAACAAATTAAAACATGACTTGCCAATTGCACCAAATAAACCTCCTATGGAGTTCTTTATTCATTTTAATGAGTCCATTATGTGGAATTCTTTTAAAGAAGAAACACATACTCCAAAAATAGCTAAAGAATATGAAGAAATGAAAGAAAATGACTTAAAAACCTTTTGTAGTACTTACAATGGAAAGACCAAAATTATTCACACCAGACTGTGTTTCTTGTCAAAGCTTCTACTCCGGATGAAGAGCTCGGTGTCTTACAAACTCAGAGGAGTTAGTTATAATTTAGTTATGACAGTTGGCATAAGTTAGCGCTTAATGTATAGGTTTCTTGTATTCATTTTCTACTATAAAAAGAATGTAATGTCTTGTCATTTTGTAACTGTCAATTTCCACAATTGTAACGAACAATTAATCAATACAAGTGTAACACTAGTCAAGAATTGGTCCTAAATTTGGCAAGAAAAAAACCCTAAGGGTTGAATGTGTAATTAGCCCAAAGATCAAGGAGCAAAAAGTGAAAATTTTGGAAATTTGAGGCGGTAACGGACCGTCACCGCATGTAACGGTTTGTTACGGTCCGAGGAAGGAATTGCCCAGAGAAAGCCATGTGTCTAGGTGACTCGTAATGGCGAAGTGACGCGTGTAACTCTATAACAGACTGTCACCCCTCGTAACGGTTCGTCACGTTGCAAACTAACCAGTGGCTGACACGTGTAATGCTGACTCGTAACCTTAAAGCGGTAACAGACTGTCACCCACCCTAACAGTCCGTCACTCCCCATAACAGTCCGTCACAAAGCCAACTTTGGCTTATAAATTGAAAATCATGCTCGTTCAATTCCACATCAATTCTCAAATGAGTTTTCCCTCTTTTGATCTGTACTTCACTTCTGTTACCGCACAACACTCCCGAGAAATCTCTGATACTCACTTAAGTGCCACACTCTCGATAAAATGCTCTGACAAATAAGGAAACGCTTAGGAATCAAGGATAAGGGATAGAGTTGTACTACCACGCTCTTAAGCTACCACCAACCTTAGTCATTGATATCTACTCATAAGGTGAGTACTTTATTGCTTTCAAACTATTATGTTTGCGAAATTGGCTAAGCATGTATTAAATACTTTAACGCATAAAGGCTTTCTACGGATTGGCATTCGGGCCATAAGTATATTAAAACTTGATCATGAGATACACGTCTTATGGGTGAAATTCATATAAGATGGCTCGCACCGAATATGTGTGTGATGTAAGACGGAGGTTGTGGAAACCACATAATAAGTCAGACTTGGACTTGGGTTCCAGCGGTCACATTACAGAGGGAAATGCCAATGTATACTGTGGTTGTAGTCTCAGATGAAATAGTTCTGCTAAATGTGTAGTATATCCCACAAAATATTATGATTAAAAGCTTTAATACTGTTCATGCCAAAATATTTTCGTGTCATGATAAATGTATTCACCGGTTCCGCGCTAACGTTTTATTTTCAAAATGTTTTCAGGGAAGCCAAGAAATGTTTAATTGTTTGGCGAGGACAATTGTAACTATTTTTTTACAGGGTTATGTGTTGGAAGGATTCCGGCTCCCTAGACACAGAAGATAGCCCTGAAGGATATAATTCAAGAGGAGGTGTTTCTATGTGGAGATTTCTTAGACACAGGATACTCCCTTGATAATTACAAGGCTAGGTGCCCAAAGGATAAATTCCCTTGATACCTTGCCTAAAGCTTGTTATTGAAAGGATAAACTCCCTAGACACATAAAAGCTACCTTGTAGCTCATAAGAATACCTGTTGTAATGCAGGGGATGTTGTAAAATGGTTTTGAACCATGTATTGAAAACACTTGGGTATTTAAATCCCAGGTATAAAACAAATTGGTATGTTCCAAAGAAATTTGGAAGTGTTCAATATCAACCCTCGGGTTGAGTATTTATGAAAATAAATCGATCCAAATATTTTATGCTGTCAAATTACTCTGATAAATTAGAGAGATAAATTGAATAAGAATTGGAGATGCCAATCGATCACACGCCTAGGGTGTCCTGAAATCAGGGTGTGACAATAAGAAACCTTTTGATTTACATATTTGTTCTTGTTTACTTGTGTTTAATTACTTGATAACTTGAACTGATTGATTCCGCCTTTCAATTCAATCACATCGAATCTTGTTTTTGTTCATATTTGATCCTAACACCGACCTTCATACATTTACTATACGCGGATGATGCAATACTAATGGGTAAATGGTCAAAATCCGATTTCTTAAACATGGCCAGAATTCTAAGGGGATTTTCTTTGGTCCTTAGGCTTAAAACAAATCAACAAAATGTAAATTATACTATATTGGTGTTGAAGGTACCCGTCTTCAATCTATGGCAAGGAAACTTCAATGCCAACCGGTTAAATTCCCCTTAACATACATGGGAATACCTGTGGCCCTAACATGAACCGGGTTAAATACTGGAAACCAGTAATGGATACTTTTCAAGCCATACTATCAACATGGAAAGCCAAGACTTTATCTATCAGTGGGAGAATCACACTATTAAAGTCAGTCCTTGACAGCCTACCTCTCTATTATTTTTAACTATACAAAGCCCCCTCGTAGGTCATTAACACGTTGGAAAACCAAGGAAACGCTTCTTCTAGGGAGGTAGTCATGAAACCGCCAAAACACACTGGATCACATGGGATATGATGGTAGCATCAAAAGAATCAGGCGCTCTGGGTCTTGGATTGTTATCTGATATGAACATATGTCTTTTAGCCAAATGGTGGTGGCGATTCAATGAAGAATTAAGTCTATGGAAAAGGGTCGTCTTGGCTATACATGCGGGATCGAAAGTATGGCTCAAACCTGAAATTTCTAGTACCCGAAAGAACATCGCCAATTATGACAAATGCTTTCAAAAGTGTAATGTAGATCGGGCCCAATGAATATCAAAAGGCGGGGAAACAAACTTCGTTTTTTGCTAGATCCTTGGGCCAATTGGTAGCCCTTATGCCTCTTGTTTCCTTCTCTTTTTCTGCTAGAAAAACATAAAGAATGTACACTAATAAATGTTACATTAAACATGGTAACTCAACGGTTTGGCTATAGAGGTGGAAATATCACCTTCGGAAACAAATGAAAGAAATGAGCTCCTACAATGCATTGCAATTCTAAAGAAATTATCCTTAAATGAAGAGTATGATAGATGGTCGTCGAAAGGAGACTCACGTGGCCTTTTCTCTGTCAAGTCGATAAAAAAAGTTGGTCTCAAAACATCAAAAATACTAATATCCATTATAAGTTCGAGTGGAACAAATGGGTCCCTTTAAAGAATAACATCCTTGGTTGGAAAGCTGAAATGGAAAGACTACCAACCTTGGTGGCTTTAACAAAAAGGAACATCTACCCGAGTAACACTAATTGCCAACTCTATGGAGATTTACCCGAAACAGTGGAACATCTTTTTATCACATGTCTGGTCGCTAACTACATGTGGCCCATAGTTAGCATTTGGTGCAATATGCCACCGATCTATGCCTACAATATTCAAGACCTGCTGGACTACCACAAGCATACTCAGGCCGACTTAACTTTTTTGGGGCCCAAAGCAAATTATAAAATTAGAGCCTTTTTTATAAAGAAAACAAGAATAATAAATCATGTGTACCTGATAAGTCTGTAACCGTAGTGAGGTAAGACGACATATTCTTGAGGATGATTAGGTTCCCGTTTAGGGTGTATGGTTAGGATGGTTAAGGTGGAATGATAAGCCATCCTAACCGTATACCATGAAAATTAAACAACCGTAAATCATGAAAATTAAACAAAGTTCAATCCTAAAATTTATTTAATATCTAATGGAAAACAAGAATAATAAATCATGTGTACCTGGTCATCAATTATTTAATATCTAATGGAAAACAAGAATAATAAATCAAGTTTACCTGATAAGCCTGTAACCGCAGTGAGGTAAGACGTCATGTTCTTGATGATGACTTGATTCCTGTTTATGGTGTACGGTTAGGATGGTTAAGGCGGAATGATAAGCCACGAAATTAGAGAGAGAAAGAGAAGGGACAAATTCGTTTAAGGTCATTGAAAAGGTGTTTTCTCTCTTCTAATAATCTATATATATACACACCCAAGGGGAAACCCTATTTTATCTAGTAAGGGTAATTACGTCCATCGAATAATTACCAATTAATTGATATAGGGGTATTAAGGTCAATGATCATTTATTAGATAAATAATAATAAAGCCATTTAATATATATATATATATATATATATATATGTATATATATATATATATATAGGCTGGGTTAGATTGAAAACCCAATTGGGTTGTGAAAACCTCGAAAACCTTACATGGGACCTTGATTGGTTTTTGATATATGGCTAAGATTGAATTAACCCAATACCAATGTGTCTTTATATTAGTTTAATAATTAAAAGTACCAAAAGGGTAATAAAGACTTTTTGTAAACCCCTCTGCGTTGGGCAATGTAACCCATGCATCCATCAATCCAATCGTTTCATATTCTCATTGTACACTTCAAATTTGAACTTTTATTTTGCTTCATCAATCTTTGGCGCTCCAAATTGAACGAACCTTCTATGTACTATACATATTAGGGTTTTGAAATTCTAATAGCAAAATTGGGCTGCGCTTACATCTGCAGATACACAGGTTTCTACTTCAAATATGATATTGGGAAATTCAATCGATCAGTGGGCATATCAAATACAACATCAACATGAGAATGAGTACATTTTTTCTTTCCCTAATTTTATGTAAGTTAAATGTATTAAATCTATCTAATTAAACAAACAAAATTGTTTTTGCAGGGAGGAGGAGTAGTGGTCAGATTGCTAAAAAAGCTCTAAGTAGGTTTTCAAATACAGAAGACGATCCAATAATTGTGGAATCCGAGCAAAAAACCATGGAAAAACACAAGAAAAAGAAAAAAGGATTTTAGGTAAATTCAATTTTATTTACATATATTATAATTATATGTTACATATGTAACATTTAGAGAGATTATGAACTAATGAAAAGTTTTTAGGAATTTATTAGAAGATTATGCAAGTTCTGAACCAAAATGGTTGGATTTTTTTTTAGTTGCAAAAATATTGCATATTGTAAAATTAATTCTTTTCTTTATATTGAAAATAGGTTCTGAAGGAAAAGGAAAAGACAGGTTTGATTACTCTCTTATAATAAAAAGG
Organism: Smallanthus sonchifolius; assembly: GCA_023525975.1. Classification (NCBI taxonomy): domain Eukaryota; kingdom Viridiplantae; phylum Streptophyta; class Magnoliopsida; order Asterales; family Asteraceae; genus Smallanthus; species Smallanthus sonchifolius. The sequence continues at coordinate 59,191,952 of CM042033.1, read as the reverse complement.
GAAATTTTATAATTTTTAGTTACACATGTATTTCACATATTTGCAATAATGTCTAAATACTGTAATCAATATTTAATTAAATGGATATGGAGGGGGTTGCATCGGTTACATATTATATTTCATTGCATGTAACATATGTGTAACAAATATAAATATCTATTGACTGAAATACTTGGTAATTTTTATAAAGTAACAAATATGTAACGTTAAGTAAAATGAGAGGAAAGACCCATCAACTTAAGTATAACAATGCTTTAGTTTGGGAAAAGTATTTTTGATTGAAAATAACAAAATGCATCGATGATAAACATAAACAAGAATTGAATTTCAACACATAACTATTGATTCCTAATAAGAAACAACACTGAATTCGTCTTCCCAAGTATTTTAATCAGAATTTGTACTCAATTCGTCCTCCCATTGGTTATGATTAGCCTACCTGATAAGGGTACCAATGGATTCAACAGAATCAACGGATTTGGAAACTTCATCTAGTGGGTCAGTAACATATGGGAACAACTAGTTTGTTGGGTTAGTTGGAGTGGAATGTTAGGAAAAGTCGTAGTTTAAAACCCAGTTATCATCAAAAGGCTCAAAATTAAAAAAAGGATGCGGGGGGAATAGTATTCAGAAATGATACTTGGAGGAACAGTAAGAACATCTTTAACATCGGCGGGAGGGAGATCTTCAGGTTTAGTGGCTTCCAACGTTAAGGTTAATGGGATTTCCAACTTTAGTGGCTTCTTATCAAGAGGTTCCTGTTTCACATGAACATTATTTGTCGTTGATGGGATTTCAACTTTAACATTTCGTGGTAGTGACTTGATTGCGATTTCATGTTTGTTATCAGGAGCTTCACATTTCACAAGCTTGAAAAACTTTTGATGGGGGTTAGACATTATGCTGTAGAACAAAAGATGGGTGAAAAAGATAATGAAATAAAATTACAACGTAGACAAATAAATAATAAGAAAAAAGTAAAGAATCATTTAAAACAAGGTAGAGGTGAGTAGGTGTGGGTTAGGTGGAAAAAATGATGTCAATAGTTTTGCTATGATCTTACCTAGGGGTATATAGTATAAACAAGGACAACTATGATGTGAAATGATGGGCTACTAGATGTGTTAGGTGAGAAAGAAATCAGATATACAAGGACAACTATGATGTGAAATGATGACACATAAAACAAGGTAATCTAAAACTTTTTTTAACATCTCGATTTTATAATAATTAATATTAAATTAAAAAAAGGAGAAAACAACTAATTAATATTGTTTAAGAAGTAAATTATTTTTGAAAATATATGTAATTAAGGGAAAAACAAAACAGTAATAAAAATTATAAAGTACATAAAAAAGAAAATACTATTTTCAACTAGTGAACATTAGTACAAAAGTAAAGGACAAACAAAAAATAATGTTCAAAAGGAGTTTGTTCTGTTACATACTGTAACGAAATCAACAAAATTTTAAACAAACATTAATAGTAATTTCAAAATAATGAACATTTATAAAATTCTCAAGTAACCATTTATAAGAATCGATGGTATCACTGTTTAAAAGTCCAGCACCAAATGTAACACATTTCTTGTGTTGGTCAACCCCAGTGAATGGTACAAAAATCATATTGTACCTGTTAAAACATCAGTGATGTAGGCGTTACGTATGTAAGATATATATTTGTTTGTTACGTATGTAACAACTGTATAAAACATCTCAATATTAGTTGTTACATATGTAAGTAATCTATAATATAATAATGCATGTAACATGCATATAAGGTTTTTTACATATGTAACAAATATAACTTCCTTAATTTAATAAACCATCTAAATATTAGTTGTTACATATGTAACTAACCTATAATATATTGATGCATGTAACATGCATATAAGTTGTTAAATATGTAAAAAAATATAACTTCCAAAAAAATATGATCCCAAAAAAATAAAGAATTTAAATAAACACTTACTTGTTTGTGTGATAGGTTGCATCAAAAACTAGAACATCACAAAAAGCATGGTAAGTTAACATGGAAATCTCATCCGTCCAAAAAACAGATTTCAACTCACCTTTTTCGATAGTAAAGTCAAAGAAAAATTCAGGGAGATTCTCAAAACGATCAGACAAACGATCAATAAGTAACTGTGAGTCTCGTTCACCAATAAAAAGTATAATAGTTTGACTAAAGTTTTTGAAATCGGTGGGAGTACCACGAACATTATGATGACCACCCTTCATGGAAACTTGCAACCTATGGAATATAGTGGGACCAACTCTATTCAAACTCATTTGATGAATAAACTGTTGTGAGGAAAAAGGTAACTTACGAGCAGCCTTGGTAAAATCATGATTAAATGTATCAACAAATTCATGATTATGTTCCTCAGAAAACTTTAAATCCTCAAACTTGGTTGAATCATTAGAAACATGAATTGTTATGTGTGCTTGGAAATATTATATTGAATTGGAGAAGGAATATTGTCAAATGAAGGTATTTCATCAAATGGACAAGAGTTAGATATTAAAGGCGGATCTTGGGGAGATTAAGAACCAAAGAATCATCATTTATGGGGGGTTGACAAGCATTGATGGGGAACAAGAAAGTAAAGGGTGAGAATAAGACATTAATGAAAGCGGGTATAAGACATTAATGGGTAATCTACATTTAGTGGTTGTAGATGAAGAGGAGTGAAAATTCTTGAATTTGAGGATTCACCCATTAATGGAAGCTTGAACATTAATGGAGAAAATTGAATGCTTAGCAAATGAGGATGAAGGAGAGGGAAAATTGTAAATAAAGATAATGGAAGGGAATTGATGGGTTGATAATATCGAGATTTGTACTTAGAAAATAAGGAAATATAAAGTTTGAAAGATATGGTGAAAGATGGTTTTGAAAGATATGGTGGTATTGTAAATATGGTATTGAGTTAAAAGGAAAAAAAGAAATCGTGGGTTTTAAAACAAGGTTTAAAAAGAAAAAATAAATTGTGAGTTAAAAGGAAAAAAGAAATAGTGTATTTTAAAAAAAATAGAAGAGAATAGAGAGTTTTGATTTTATGGGTGTTGGAAACGAGGAAAAAGAGGTATTAAATGAGGAAAGAGAATATGTAATGTTTAAGAGTATTAAATTATTATAAAAACTATTATGTATACGAAATTACCTAAATACCCTTGATTGATTAAAATATATATTGAAAGACTGGGTGAGGTGGATGGATGAGAACCACATATTGGGTTTTGGGAGTTTTCATAACTCACACAGGATTCCACCCAATATATATCGTATATATATATACATTCTTACATTCTCTCACTTTGTAGAGTTATCATTTATGATGAGTATTAGGTAAGTCTGATCAGATTTCAATACTCATTTTAGTCTTAAACTGAAAGTGTAGCAGAGAAATACAGTCATTGAATCAATATTCGAAACAAGACCCCCATTAATCATACTACAATCCAATTTTAAAACTTAAGTAAACTTAGGATCAAATTGACAAATAAGCCCTTAACGTTGATTTGTATAATTACTATCTATACGTCCTTAGACATGCATAAATGTATTTAGAGACAAACAAATCCTAAACGAGTGAGGAAAATTAATAATTAATCATTCATAGTACGATATGCGATTATACATGGTCATTAATAAAACATGTCTTTATTATAAGCGATTACATAAGACTTATGGGTGGTAGACCTTTAGTTATTGGATCCATAAGCATATCATGAATGTATTCAATACAAAGATTTAGTTTCCTCTAATTGTTCACAAGCGAACAATAATTTCGTATCAAAATTTAATGCAGCTCCGCTCGATCTATTACTACTCGAGAAACAATGGTAGATGACTTATCACAATAAGTCTTCAATATGGTATTTATGTGGAGTTACTAAATTACGAGTCCACTGATAAATTTCCCAAAAACATTTAGTGACAATTGCATTGAAGTTAACAACATATTATGTCATTGTAACTTAGTTGTTGTTAACAGTTCGTTATGACTCCTCCATGAGATAGGTCTGTCTGCTGACATAAGGATATACCCTTAAATTAACATTTATTTCTTTTCAATAAAACAAAGTTAGAATAAGAGTAGCCAACTGTTTTAAGTTCTCACTTCTTCTTTAAATTATAGTCTCTCGTTTTTTAAAGATATCGTATATTTTATTAGATGCTTCACAATAATCTAGACTAGTCTATGTTCAACAATGTGAGCAATATTTAAACGAGTATAGACTTGAACCTACATAAGGCTTCTAATTAAGGAAGCATAAGGAAATAATCTCATTTATCCTTTTAGCCTCTAAAGGAGAGCAATATTGTACGTTACATGTGTAAGGACCCGTTTAATGTAAAGCTTATGGGATGAAACTAATGTCTCGATGGGTCTATCTTAGTGTATTTTGCTACCTATCACGTAAGAGGTATCTTTGGGATTCATCATGTCAAAATATGTGTGAACAATGCTTTGAATCATGTAACATATACTTTTTAAAAGAAAATCATCTATATAAGGACAAGTTCACATTAGTTTCTCCCACTCATCTTGAGGTAGGTGCATTAATCAACTTTGTTATCGATGAAAAGAGTTGCATTATGATTTTATCACATTTTGATCCTCGCATCAACCCATACATGGATTTCATTGACTTACATACTAAGTGTTCTTGACCTTCATTTTATAACTTTCAGGTTGTTTTATGAACATGTAGGTCACTGTTGGGGAAAATTGTTTTAATTTCCATTTAATGTAGCTCTAAATTATTATAAGCTACTAGAACGGTAATGATCCTCAACTAAACCTTTTGTAAGACATGCAAGAAGGTTCTTTGATAATTTATTTTGTGACATCCGGCATTTTTAGGTTAACTCCGTTAACACAAACATCGTTATCTCAAACATATATTTATTCAAACTCAGTTATCTCGAACATTCACTCATGCATTACTGATGTAGTGCAAAGCACACATCTTTATTCCTAGTGTTTTGTGTGTTTTTGATTAGTTTTGTATTTGTTTTTATTCATTTAATTCTGTATTTGAGTCTATTGTATATTTGCAGGTGCTCGTGAGGATTACAAGTGAATACGTGAAGAAATCGAGCTAGAGAATGAAAGCTGGAAGAACAAAAGAAGAAAGTGTGAAATTCAGGTCTCTCACGGTACGCGAGAGAAGAGCAGGTAAGTTTTGCGGTACGCTAGGGCTTCCAGAAACGCGCCCGACTATTTTATTCCTTGCGGTACACGAGGAACCTATCCATTTCTTTTGCGATACGCGAGGGAACAGAAATTCGAGAAAAACCCTAATTTCGATTTTTAATAGATTTTGATAGCCATTACGATGAGAGTTCGCAACCAGCCATCTAAGAAGAGTTCCAGAGGCCATTTTGAGGCTGGAGAAGAGATTAGAGGTTGAAAGTTGAAGATTTTGCTTCCGGGTTTGTTAATTCTAGCGTTATAGGTTTCAAGCTTTGATTTTTATCTTTGATTTGATTGTTTGATACCATGTTCTTGCTTAATACTTCTGTTTTAGTTGTTTTGAGTATGATCTTTGGGTAAAACTCTTATACTGCCTAGGTCACATGATGAATACATGTTAATGTATTGATTTTTATCGGTTTTGGTTATTTTGAATGGACTAATGATTTTGTAAGCAATCTTTGAGTTAATAATTGTGATGAATATGTATGCTCATGTTTGATTATGTGGTTGATTATAACTCCATGTGTTGATTTTGGTTGTCTGCCAGTTTGATCTGCGTGTCTATGTCATAAATCTTAGGGTTTGTGATTGTGAGTGGTTTGCTAGACGTAGTGACGAGAGGGATTGTGATTGATTGCTGATTAGAGTTTAGTGTGTATCCTAGTTCAATACCCAAGAGGTGAGAATTAGTCGTTATGTCTTCATCATTAGGAATCCAAGTGTCAGCTGTCTGAGAGGAAGTCGGTATTAGTGATTGTTGCTATTCGTGTCATAGTTGTTATCTTGAGATTACCCCGTGCATTCTTTGAGTGTATTGGTGGACAGTGAGACTGAGAGGTAATCTGTCTATTAGGGTACTTTATCATAGTTGGAAATACCTGAGAAGTGATGCAACAATCTGGTGAGTTATTACATCTTTATGTTCCTTAGTTAGTGACACCCTGAGAGTGATTAGGGATCCACTAGGCTGTCAAGAGTTGTTTCATTAGAAACCCAGATCCATCACAGTTTCCATAACCGGTAGAAGTTGTACTTTGCAAGTAGGATTCTGACCTAGGTAGTATTCTTCCCATCTTCTGATTTCACCTTAGATCTTGTTCTTGATAGCTGAGTCATTCTTAGTTCGCTGCATTCTTAGTTAATCTTTAGTGTAGTCAACCCCCCAAACCAATACAATCTTTAGTCCGAGTTAGAGTCTAGTATAGTTATACAGTGTCTCTAGGGTTCGATAACTCGGTTTACCATTAAGCTGTGCTACACTCGATAGGTACACTTACCTGTTAGTGCGATCTAGTTCATAGGTTTTCCATTTATTACTTAGGAGTCTAGGTTAGGTTTTTATTTTAGTTTTCTAGACCGTCTGGGCGACATCAATTTTTTGGCGCCGTTGCCGGGGGACACTTGGCAATAGCAATATTAACTCTGACTTGTTCTTTTAGTGATTTTTGGTTTGTTTTATTTTCTGTTGAGTCTTGTGTGCTACTTGTCTTCTGTGCTACTAGTGAGTCTTATCTGAGTTTCTTTTTGTTTTAGAATTGAGTCTTTCTGTTTGTCTTTGTGTCTTTGTTCAGTTTCCTTCTAGAGTCTCTCTGTTTATGCACCATACTCGTTCGCAGGGATCACCACCTTATTCAGCTTGTCAAGAGCCCGAACGAGAGCTTCACGAGCGCACCCGTGACTTTCGGGAGCGTTTAAAGGAGCTGTGCAAATCCCAGGTACGTCCTACTAGCCCAATCCCCTTTCCACAAATGGGCGACGCTGACCCACCAACGAGGCGTACAGTACACCAGAGGGCCAGTGATGGGATCACGGGCGCGAGATCTTTGATCACTCGCCCCACTATTCCGAACACCAATACATGGCAGATCCCATCACATGTCATGAGTACGATCACTTATGCTACCTAATTCCATGGCCTCGAGGATGAGGATGCACCCGGACATGTGTCCCGTTTTGTGCGCATATGTGACACTTTCAATCTCACGGGTGTATCTAAGGACGCAATCTACTTGCGTCTCTTCCCATTCTCCCTGTCTGGTCATGCATCTACTTGGCTCGACAGTCTCCCAGACAACACAATCACCACATGGGATGATCTCGAAGCCAAGTTCTTCAAGAAGTATTATCCACCTTCCAGGGCCGCTCACCTTAGGGACCAAATCCATTCATTCCGGATGGACCCCGACGAGCCCTATCACATGGCCAAGGAGCGGTTCAACGCGCTGTTGAGCCGATGTCCTCAGCACGGTCTTTCCTACTGGGCGCTAGTGGAGAAGTTCTACAATGTTCAATACAGATGCTGGAGGCCATATCATGGACAGAATCGAGCTTGATGAGTGCGAGGAAATGTTCGAGAGCTTCGCTCCAGCCGAACAGGAGTATCCATCTACTAGGATTTCCATTCATTGTGCTAGAGCACCCGCCTCTTCTCCTAGAGGTGTGCATCAGGTCACACATGAGACTAGCGTGGCTGTTGCACTCGCCTCAATAGCTAACGAGATTAAGGAGTTGAAGCTCAGTGCTCAGCGGTATCAAGTGTGTAGAGGAGGCCACGACACCCGAGATTGCCCCGTAAATAATCAGGAGCACGTGATATATGCTGGCAACCAGAACCAGAACCGAGGGTACAACAACTACAATGCTTTTGGCTTGGGATGGAGATCTGCTGGGTTCAATGGTCGCCAGCAGCAGTATGGAGGAGCTGAAGGGGGAGCAAGTTCAGGAAGTAGTGTCAACACAAGGAAGATTGAGGAGCTGATAGAGAATCAGACACAGTTGCTTGCTCAGTTAGTGCAAAATGATAGGGATGCTCGGCAAAGACTGGATAGCCACGACACTCTATTGAAGAATCAGCAGTCGGCATTCTAGGATTTGCCACGCACGGTAGGAGACATCGCTCAGAGCCTGAAGGGTAGACAAGGAGGCCAATCTTCGGGCTCAAATGCTTCAGTGATGGCCATGTCAGTTAGGAGTGTGGAGAAGAAAGAGGTTGTAGAGGATGACCCCCACTCGATTGAGTATGGCATACCTTCGGTAGAGGAAGTGAATAAGGTAGACTGGAGAGATCGATTTGCTGAGATCGATGCTAGGAGGATAGAGGAGCCTGCGTTAAAGGTTGTGTCGACAAGAAGTCATAGGGCCGAAGAGAAGGAGAGCCCACCGGTTATCGAAGAAGAAGAGCCGGTGGATGAAGAGATAGAGATGGAGAAGCTTGTCGAGAGGGCAATGGAGAAGAAGAAGAGGGAGGAGATGAAGTCCCCCGAGATTGGCCTGATCGTATCCCCTATCCAGCACGTGTTTTTCCACATAAGCACGCTAGGGAATACGGTACTTTCCTTGATATGTTCAAACAACTCAAGGTCAATCTCCCATTCATAGAGGTCCTCCAGCATATGCCTAAGTATGGCAAGTTCCTCAAAGATATTTTTTCCAACAAGAAGAAACTAGGAGGGATATCTGAAGTCTCACTTAGTGAGCAATGTTCTAATGCGGTGCTGTAGGTCCCGATTCGTTGCGTGACGAATCTCTAGACTCGCGGTATGACACGGTGATAACGTGCGGAATCCATGATCAATGTGCAACGTGTAACTCAATCAAGAACACTATGTAAATAAACGCTTTGTATTACTATAATCCTTGATTACAACAGTTACAAAACATGTCCTAACAGGTGAAGAACAAACTGCCGAAGAAGATGGCGGATTTGGGTCGGTTCACGATCCCGTGTCTGTTTAGCGTTTGCATCTAAACCACGCGTTGGCTGATCTGGGTGCTAGGATCAATCTGATGCCATATTTTGTTTACAAGCATCTAGACCTAGGTGAACTGCAACCGATGAATATGAGCATTTCCTTAGCTGACCGCTCAGTCAAGTATCCACGGGGAATTGTGGAGAATCTTTTAGTGAAAGTCAGTAAGTTTGTATTCCTCGTGGATTTCGTCATTCTAGATATGGAAGTGGATGACAAAGTCCCACTCATCCTAGGACGCCCGTTGCTACGTACCGCCAAGGCGATGATTGATGTCTTCGACGGGAAACTCACACTTCATGTGGGGGATGAGTTTAATATATTCGATGCTACAAACTCCGTGGAGGATGTTGGCGAGCATAGCCACTCCATGTGCATGTTTGATGCCTCAATGGATGATCATCAGGACTCTAATCCAATAAAGGATGATTTAGATATAGGAATGACAGAGGAGCCTCCGGATTGGTTAGAGGAGTTTGAGAGGAAGTTGCTAGGGTCCTCGCTCCTTAGTGCTGATGATGATTACAGTTTGACTGAGATATTAGCACAAGTGGAGCAGATAGTTTGTGAGACACCTGTGGAGGTTGTTGAGGATCATGAGGATCCGGACGAGAGGTTAGAGCCCACACCTTTACGGATACCACACATTGAGCCTTTGACTTTTTCTATTGTTCTCACTGAGGGGATAGCAGCCGAGTCATCCCCTAAATCTAAGCCGCCCCGTGAGAGAAACCGTGCTTTGATAGATTCATCTAGTTTGAGGAGAATGGAAACCCCAAGTGTAGGGATGCTTAGATGTGACCGCTTGCTGGAGTATTTGAACAGTGTTATCTTCGGACCTGGCAGGTTTAAGTGTTGGTGGAAGGATCTGAGTGCTATACATGATACACATTTGAGGTTTGGTAGGAGTTTTTTTTGTTGAGATTGTGGAGAACCGGTAGGCCGCGAAGGATGAAGGCGGTACCGGTTAGGATCAAGGAGAAGCCTCCTGATAGGCTTGTTTGAATCTCGGGCAAGTGCCCGGGATGTAGAGTTTGTGTGCATTACTTGGTTTGAGTCCGTATCTTTTTATGTGTTTTGTTTGTGCCTTTTTTGGCAGGAATTCGCGCTTGATTCGGCGAGGAAAATCGTCGGGAATGAAGTTCCATGTATTTTTACATATGTTTTTATGCTTGGAATAAGGTTCTATGGAATTTAGGTGAAAACGATTTGAGGGGTCAAAAATTTTCTAAGTAAAAAAACCCTCAAAACTTTCTGTCACCGGATGGCCCTCGCGGTACGCAAGAGATTATGCACCTGTTCCTCGCGGTACGCGACGGATAGAAATAGGTGCCGACTTAAATGCCACTCCCTCGCGGTACGCGAGTAGTGGCTGCTTGTTTTCTTGCGGTACGCGGGGACCCCCTGGTTTTGCCTCGTTCCCTTGTTTTCCATGTTTTCCACATCCACCATCACCATTCATGATCCATCATTCATTCATCCATTATCATGATCATCCATCCTCTATCATAATCAAGATCATTTATCAGTACCATAGGAAACTTGAAACCATTTGTGACCGATGATTCACCTTGCTGTGGATTTCATGACTATGTGTTTGCCACCCTTTAAGTATGTTTCTCTACATGCTATCTATCTTGAGTCTTTAAGTTTTTAGTGAGTTAGTTTGAGTCAGTCGAGTCTATATTTTATTTGAGTCAGTTTAATGTTGCGGGTTTGGGGTGAGTTTTATTTTGCAGGTTTTATCATCCTGCCCGTACTCAATCTCCATTCGGGCGGGGTTGATTATCACTTATTTGAAGATTATAAAGGCAACCCGACAGTTTGTGCAACCGCGACCGAAATGTTATACGGTGCACATGAGGAAGAACAAAATTGGATTCATTTTTTAGCATCACATTACCAGCTAAGTCGCTTCCTGTTTTGTTTTATTTTTGCATTTTTATTTTTAGTTATGTTTTGCTTCACATTGAGCACAGTGTGTCTTTCAAGTGTGGGGATGTGAGTGTCTAGTTGAGTCTAGTTTGTCTTGTTTATAAAAGAAATTCAAAAATACAAAAAAATTAAAAAGTTTTTTGAAAAAATGTCCTTGGAAATAATTGCATATACATGGAAAATGATAGTACAACTGGATCTGCTTGTTGAGTTTAAATGGTTAAATAATAGAAACATGTTTAATTAGTGATGTTTTGGTAGTCCTAGCCAATTTGATAGCTTAAATAGATTGTGAGTGTTATTTAAGATTAATAATTGATTAGAATCATGATATCTTGTGGGTATTCATCTTAGAGTAACGGTAACAATGAAACTTTCAATATAGGTTGATAGGTACCACATTAAGATAAAATTTAGAGCACTAGCGAACTAAATAAGTTCACCTGAAATTAGCTCGCCTGATACTGCCTGAGAGAACTTAATAAGTTCGCCTGAACTTCACTGAGCGAACTTTACCCCAAGCGAACTTGACCGGAGCGAACTTGTTAAGTTCGCCTGGTTAAGTTCGCCTGATCTTCACCGGCCAAACTTATTAAGTTTGCATCCCTAAGTTCGCCTGCAATTGAATCAGCAAGTTCGCCTAAAACGCTGAAACTTTAGAAAAACGAAAACACGAACTCAGACCACTGAAAATCATGATTTCTGATGTATATGATCAAATTAGACAGGATTATGTAGGGACTGATTAGGAACACTTCTATCGGATCAATTTCATCAAAAGAATCCAAAATCAATCCAAAATGATCAAAATTCTTTCATTTTTATCAAAAACACAAAAAAGATGAAAAATCCTTCAAATCCTCATCAAATTCAGTGATATTTGATGTTGATTGTACATGAAAACACCACGAATCTTCTGCTAATTAAGAGAAAAAGCTCTGATACCACTTGTAGGTCCCGATTCGATGCGTGACGGATCTCTAGACTCGCGGTACGACACAGTGATAACGTGCGGAATCCATGATCAACGAGCAACGTGTAACTCAATCAACAACACGGTGTAAATAAACGCTTTGTATTACTATAATCCTTGATTACAACAGTTCTCTCCAAAACACACACTTACACCTTTTTCTTCTCTAGTGTTCTATGGATATGAACTTGTAACTCCTATTTATAGGAACAAACAACACCTTAGGCAAACTTAACAAGTTCGCTCCTAAAGATGCTTAGGAGAACTTGTTAAGTTCGCCTCTCTATGAACTTGAACAATATTCCTTAGGCGAACTTAACAAGTTCGCTCCTAAAGATGCTTAGGCGAACTTTTTAAGTTCACCTCTATATGAACTTACACAGAATGTTATCAACCGTTACAAAACATGTCCTAACAGGTGCAAAACAAACTGCCGGAGAAGATGGCGGATTCGGGTCGGTTCACGATCCCGTGTCTGTTTGGCGCTTTGCATCTAAACAACGCGTTGGCTGATCTGGGTGCTAGGATCAATATGATGCCATATTATGTTTATAATTAGCTAGACCTAGGTGAACTGCAACCGACGAATATGAGCATTTCCTTGGCTGACCGCTCAGTCAAGTATCCACGGGGAATTGTGGAGAATCTTTTAGTAAAATTCGGTAAGTTTGTATTCCCCATGGATTTCGTCATCCTAGATATGGAAGTGGATGACAAAGTCCCACTCATCCGAGGACGCCCGTTGCTACGTACCGCCAAGGCGATGATTGATGTCTTCGACGGGAAACTCACACTTCGTGTGGGGGATGAGTTTATTACATTCGATGCTATAAACTCCGTGGAGGATGTTGGCGAGCATAGCCACTCCGTGTGCATGCTTGATGCCTCCATGGATGATCATCGGGACTCTAATCCAATAAAGGATATTTAGATATAGGAATGATAGAGGAGCCTCTGGATTGGTTAGAGGAGTTTGAGAGGAAGTTGCTAGGTTCCTCTGGATTGGTTACAGTTTGACTGAGATATTAGCACAAGTGGAGCAGATAGTTTGTGAGGCACCTATGGAGGTTGTTGAGGATCTTGAGGATCCGGGAAAGAGGTTAGATCCCACACCTTTACGGATACCACACATTGAGCCTTTGACCTTTTCTATTGTTCATACTGAGGGGATAGCAGCCGAGTCATCCCCTAAATCTAGGCCGCCCCGTGAGAGAAACCGTGCTTTGATAGATTCATCTAGTTTGAGGAGAATGAAAACCCCAAGTGTGGGGATGCTTAGATGTGACCGCTTGCTGGAGTATTTGAACAGTGTTATCTTCGGACCTGGCAGGTTTAAGTGTTGGTGGAAGGATATGAGTGCTATAAATGATACACATTTGAGGTTTGGTAGGAGTTTTTTTGTTGAGATTGTGGAGAACCGGTAGGCCGCGATGGATCAAGGCGGTACCGGTTAGGATCAAGGTGAAGCCTCCTGATAGGCTTGTTTGAATCTCAGGCAAGTGCCCGGGATGTAGAGTTTGTGTGCATTACTTGGTTTGAGTCCGTGTCTTTTTATGTGTTTTTCGGTATATGTGTTTTGTTTGTGCCATGTTTTGCAGGAAATCGCGCTTGATTCGGCGAGGAAAATTGTCGGGGATGAAGTTCCAGGTATTTTTACATATGTTTTTATGCTTGGAGTAAGGTTCAATGGAATTTAGGTGAAAAAGATTTGAGGGGTCAAAAATTTTTTACGTACAAAAACCCTCAAGACTTTCTGTCACCAGATGGCCCTCGCGGTACGCGAAAGATTATGCCCATGTTCCTCACGGTACGCGACGGATAGAAATAGGGACCGACTTAAATGCCACTCCCTCGTGGTACGCGAGGAGTTGCTGCTTGTTTTCTCGCGGTACGCGGGGACCCCCTGGTTTTGCCTCATTCCCTCGTTTTTCATGGTTTTCCACATCCACCATTACCATTCATGATTCATCATTCATTCATCCATTATCATAATCATTCATCCTCTATCATAATCAACATCATTTATCAGTACCATGGGAAACTTGAAACCATTCATGACCGATGATTCACCTTGCTGTGGATTTCATGTGTATGTGTTTGCCACCCTTTAAGTATGTTTCTCTGCATGCTATCTATCTTGAGTCTTTAAGTTTTTAGTGAGTTAGTTTGGGTCAGTCGAGTCTTTACTTTATTTTATTTGAGTCAGTTTAATGTTACAGGTTTGTGGTGAGGTTTATTTTGCAGGTTTTATCATCCCGCCCGTACTTAATCTCCATTCGGGCGGGGTTGATTATCACTTATTTGAAGTTTGTAAAGGCAACCCGACAGTTTGTGCAACCGCGACCGAAATGCTATACGGTGCACACGAGGAAGAACAAAATTGGATTCATTTTTGAGCATCACATTACGAGCTAAGTCGCTTCCTATTTTTTTTTATTTTTGAATTTATATTTTTAGTTGTGTTTTGCTTCACATTGAGGACAGTGTGTCTTTCAAGTGTGAGGATGTGAATGTCTAGTTGAGTCTAGTTTGTCTTGCTTATGAAAGAAATTCAAAAATACAAGAAAAATTAAAAAGTTTTTGAAAAAATGTCCTTGGAAATAATTGCATATACATGGAAAATGATAGTACAACTGGATCTGCTTGTTGAGTTTAAATGTTTAAATAATAGAAAACGTGTTTAATTAGTGATGTTTTGGTAGATCCAGCCAATTTGATAGCTTAAATGGCCTGTGAGTGTTATTTAGGATTAATAATTGATTAGAATCATGATATCTTGTGGGTATTCATCTTAGAGTAACGGTAATACTGAAACTATCAATATAAGTTGATAAGTACCACATTAAGCTAAAATTTAGAGGTTTTTGAAATTTCTTGGCACACCACTCTCTTTTTCTGAGAATAAATCTGAGTTTGGTGGCACCCACATCCATATTCCATAATTCTTGAGCTTATTTGATTGAAATCTAAGTTTTGCCTACGTGTCACACGTCGGATTCTAGCCAAATTGAAACACCACTAGAGTGATTCTTATGTGCTTCATGATTATGACTTAGTCTATGTATTACCTTCCGAGATAGTGACTTGGTTGAAACGCCTCTAGATGAAGTTTAATTTGCTTATTAATGCTCGTAGATCATCCATTCATTCATTGATCATCTGATTTCTAAAAACCTGTAAATTTTAGTTTAACGTGGTAGGGTGAATCTATATGGTTAGATCTGTGACTAGACATGACCGTGAGACGGGATTAGGTAGAGCAGTAATTGTTAGGTGTGAGTCTCATAGATTGATTGATATGCTTGGTAAAGAATATTAGAACACATTACGGGGGCTTGAAAGTTGGTGTTGGGTTTAATCGGACAGAAATACTGATTTTTGCTTTTTAATGCGTGAGTATATTTTGCTAATTGTTAATTGATGTTTATTAAGTAGATCTGAGTTATGATTCCATTTGCAGCTTTTTCGCGGACGAAAAAAGGTTAAGTGTGGGGATGTTTGATGTAGTGCAAAGCACACATCTTTATTCCTAGTGTTTTGTGCATTTTTGATTAGTTTTGTGTTTGTTTTTATTCATTAAAGTCTATATTTGAGTCTATTGTATATTTGTAGGTGCTCGTGAAGATTACAAGTGAATACGTGAAGAAATCGAGCAAGAGAATGAAAGCCGAAAGAACAAAAGAATAAAGTGTGAAATTCAGGTCTCTCGCGGTACGCGAGAGAAGAGCGGGGAAGTTTCGCGGTACGCAAGGGCTTCCAGAACCTATCCTTTTCTTTCGCGATACATGAGGGAACAGAAATCCGAGAAAAACGCTAATTTCGATCTCTAATAGATTTTGATAGCCATTATGATTAGAGTTCGCAACCAGCAATCTAAGAAGAGTTCCACAGGTGATTTTGAGGCTGGAGAAGAGATTAGAGGTCGAAAGTTGAAGAGTTTGCTTCCAGGTTCGTTAATTCTAGCGTTCTAAGTTTCAAGCTTTGATTTTTATCTTTGATTTTATTGTTTGATACCATGTTCTTGCTTAATACTTATGTTTTAGTTATTTTGAGTATGATCTTTGGCTAAAACTCTTTTACTGCCTAGGTCACATGATGAATACATGTTAAAGTATTGATTTTTATCAGTTTTGGTTATTTTGAATGGACTAATGATTTTGTAAGCAATCTTTGAGTTAATAATTGTGATGAATATGTATGCTCATGTTTGATTGTGTGGTTGATTATAACTCCCTGCGTTGATTGTGGTTGTCTGCCAGTTTGATCTGCGTGTCTATGTCATAGATCTTAGGGTTTGTGATTGTGAGTGGTTTGCTAGATGTAGTGACCATAGGGATTGTGATTGGTTGCTGATTAGAGTTGAGTGTGCATCCTAGTTCAATACCCGAGAGGTGAGAATTAGTCGTTTAGTCTTCGTCATTAGGAATCCGAGTGTTAGTTGTTTGAGAGGAAGCCGGTATTAGGTGTCTAGTGATTGTTGCTATTTGTGTCATAGTTGTTATCTTGATATTACCATGTGCATTCTTTGAGTGTATTGGTGGACAGTGAGACTGAGAGGTAATCTGTCTATTAGGGTACTTTATCATAGTTGGAAATACCGGAGAAGTGATCCAACAATCTGGTGAGTTATTACATCTTTAGGTTCCTTAGTTGGTGACACCCTGAGAGTGATTAGGGATCCACTAGGCTGTCTAGAGTTGTTTCATTAGAAACCCAGATCCATCACAGTTTCCAGAACCCGTAGAAGTTGTACTTTTCAAGTAGGATTACGACCTAGATAGTATTCTTCCCATCTTCTGATTTCACCTTAGATCTTATTCTTGATAGCTGAGTCATTCTTAGTTCGCTGCATTCTTAGTTAATCTTTAGTGTAGTCAACCCCCCAAACCAATACAATCTTTAGTCCGAGTCAGAGTCTAGTAAAGTTATTCAGTGTCTCTAGAGTTCGATAACTAATTTTACCATTAAGCTGTGCTACACTCGATAGGTACACTTGCCTGTCAGTGCGGTCTAGTTCATAGGTTTTCCATTTATTACTTAGAAGTCTAGGTTAGGTTTTTATTTTAGTTTTATAGACCGTCTGGGCGACATCAATTACATTTAATTAGGATTAGTTATATGTGTCAGTTCGCACAAACACGTAGAATTACCGGAGTCTAACCCGGAACGCTGGTGAACTAATAAAAAAATAATTGCGAACAATTATTTTAATATAAATTTATGCGAATTTATGTGTTTAGTGATTTTTCTGTAAATTATGTTATTAGTTATTTTTTTTAGAGATGGAGTTTTTATAAAAATAATACTCAATGGTTTTTATTGTCATTAGTGAAACATGTTTTAAAATAACACGTGGATCCTCCAGTTAACACATGGTTTACCCATAACCCATTTTAAAACCCACACATGCAACTATAATTAGAATTTTATAAAAAAAAATAAACCCTAATCCTCCTTCACCCTCATTGCCGACGCGACCCCCCTCCCCTTCCTCTTCATTGCTGAACCAAAAGGCAAGCCAAACACATCCTTTCCAAGCTTCAATCTTGCAATTGAACGCTTATTCGGACTCCCCTAGGCATTCCTAACAATACTACGTAAGTCGTTTCATCCGATTTCGTCACTTTTTGATTCCAAGATTTTTTATTGAAACCCTAGTTCATCCAAACATGATTTTTTACAATAAAGTTGTTAACTTTAACATTGTTTTACATGTATTTGATGATTTTGTTGTTATTTGGAAAACCCTAGTTGCATATGATTCATAACTTGTTAAAAGAAGGAACTTTTTGATTATGTGATGTTGTAGGATTGCATGTTTGATATGTATGATACTTGTTATGGTTATAACTATGCTAGTTAGGTTGTATGCAATTGATTTGGTGCGTTGAAACACATGAACAAGGCTAGAAATCATAACTTGCTTATAAAGGAAACTTTTTAAGAATTCTATCTTGCATACTAGACATGATTTGGATGATATGATGATGTTTATATGCTACTTGATTAATGTATAAGTGATTTGTGAAATTAGATTTCTAATACCTAGCTCGGTTTTGCAAACTTTCTAAAAGAGGAAACTTTAATTGTCTAAAGTGTTCATAGCTTGCTAATTAGACATGTATGATATGGTTTAATGATAGCTACATGTTAGTTAGGATATAATAACATGTTGTAACGTTTTAGATATCTCAAAACACGCTTGATATTCATAACTTACTATACTTGGAAACTTTAATTGAAGTATGATCTGCATGTTAAGTTCAAGGCATTGTTATGTGCTATGATTATCTAGGGAAAGTAAGATTTATGTTATGAACATATTGAGCATGCAAACGTGTTATATATGATTGACTTATGGAAACCAAAATTTGTGTTCATACATTATATAAAAGTAGAAACTTGTTGATCATGCATTGTGTAGACATAACTTGCCATGCTAAGATAGTTATGAGTTGTGTAGCATGAAACTTGAATTACTTGTGTACAATGTTTTAGTATTCAAATCAAACATTAAATCACTAACGGGTCGTCGGGTCAAACTTGTAAATCTTGTCTAAACACTTAAACAATGGTATTGTTTGGATACTAAGGGTTCATGTCAACATATACGAACACACACTTATAGACCTATGGTTTTAGGTGGCAGTTAGAGGTCCAACTGTTTTTACTTAGCTTTCATCTACACGCATACTAAGTTGAGTTTCACTACCCCTTTCTTTTACCTACTTTCCCTTTGGGGGAGAAAGCATGCTCGCAAACATTTTTGATCTTGTATTATTGTATTATCGTTTGCTTACTAAAGTGCAAACATACCACATAAGTCTTTACATTCTCGAACCGTTAGTATTGGAACATAGAGAGGTAATCTTGAGTAATACTACTGGGTTTTGGCAAGCCCCACCCGCGTTAGTTGCGCTAACTCGACTGGAGGTCGAACGGGTGTAATATTGACCTAGACATTTGCCATTGTTCGGTATACATGGCGGAAGGCAAACAAACACAAACAGTCAGCTTCGGTTTCGAACACTTGTAGTAGCATGACATAGAATAGATATCTATCAGTATACATTATTTACACTATCTTGCAAACATCAAACTTTTACTTACATTCAAACATGTGAACTCACCAACCATTGTGTTGACACTTTTAGCATGTCTTTCTCAGGCCGCAAAGGTACACTCAGGATTAGGATGCATGGCGGTGCATGGTTTTCATAAACAGTTTCAAAACTTATTTACTCGTCTTATTTACTTTGGTTTGGGCGCGGTGTTTTGCGCATTTGATTTTACTTGCATTGGATTTTATTTACGCTTTCGCAACATTTTCAAACTTAAATATTGTTGTCTCGTGACTATGAGCAGCAACGGTATTTTATTTAAATTTATATACAGTCGTTCCGTGTAACTAATGACGGAGATCCTGGTGTGTCACGCGCCTCGCGGTAAAACCCCGCAGGTGGATTTTGAGGGTGTGACAGATTGGTATCAGAGACATTGGTTCTGGTGAACTAGGTTTGCATTAGTAGTAGACTTATACTACAACCACACACACTACATTAGTTACACAACACCCACACTCATACATAACACTTATGCATGTCATTAGAGGAGATGTCAACTTAACCCAAGTCACCTACATCTCTAGTCACTCAGGAACCAGATGTTCCTACTGTACCTTCCCCAGAGCCTAAGAGGTGGAGATTGACACATACTAATGACACCATAGTATATGGCGAGCCTTTCCATGTGCGTGTCAGCGGTAACACACAGGATTGGGATTGGTACCCGGACAGGATCAGGAGTTGGGTGTGTCAAGAGCGGCTCCCGCCCCCACACCTTGCAGCTAGTACTTCTTTTGTGGAGACTCTACCACCTCTGCAGTACCCAATGGAGCAGGCCTTTACTGCCCTAGTGGAAAGGATCGATAGGTAATATGCGTGAGGCTGCAGGTGAGATCACCGGACTGTTGCAACGCGAACACCAGGCTGATCAGAGGATAGAGAAGCTGACTAAGAGTCAGGCTAGAGCGAACACAATACACGATAACCTAGTGACAGCATTCCATGAGTTACAGGCACAAGTGAACGTGCAACATCTTAACCTCGAGGCAACGGGAGCTAGGATCGAGGAGCTGGAGGGGCAGCCAACGCTGCAGGAGTTGCACAGGAGGATGAGCCCGAGGAGGAGCCGGATGAGGATGATGATGTTGTTTCTGACATGACCTCAGTTGGTAGTGACGATTGACAGTCTATCATTTTAGTTATTTGCTTTTATTTAAACCTAGATGGGCAGGGTTGTTCCTATCCAACAGATGTTTCTAGATTTTGATGTTTGATTGAAATTACTTTGTAGCCTTTACAATTTATTTTATCAAGGATTATTATTGAAATGTTAGATGTTATGGTTTAATTTTCTTTTATATACTTGTACTTTTATGATGATAATATGTGATATACTTTTCTCATTATTGTATATTTGTGAATGTAAAGATCATGTCTGGACGACGAGGTGGACGTAACGGCGGTCGTGGCAACATCAATCTGACCGCAGCCGAACTCACAACCCTGATAAATGAACGTGTGGCTGAAGCTTTAGCAGCCAACCCGGTTGGAGGTAAATCAATAATTTGTCGACTCTAGTGAGTCAACACTCATTCTAAACTCATTACCGAATCCAATATTCCTAAACATATTCTTTGTCTTTCATCCAGGTCCGCACAAGAATTAGCAGGTCTGCACTTACAAGACCTTTATGGACTGCAACCCCCACACTTTTAGTGGAGCTGAGGCCTATTCCGCTGGATGGAGAAAACTGAGTCGATTTTTGCCATGTGTAATTTCCCGCAAATCAACCAACTGAAATATGCATCTGGCACACTGGAGGGTCAAGCCCTTACCTGCTGGAACTCCAAGGTATAAATGCTAACTTTGGAAATGGCAAACGCTTTGCCATGGGAGGAATTCAAGAACATGCCGAAAGAAGAATACCGCCCTCGCGACGAGGTGCGGAAACTTGCGGTCAAGTTCTGGAACCTCAAAAAGGAAGGGTATGAGATCGAAACCTACACCACCCGCTCTCACGAGCTAGCTACCTTATGCCCTCAGATGGCGACCCCAGTTTACAAGCATATCGAGAGGTATATCGAGGGCCTAGTCCCTCAAATTCAGAGTATGGTGACATCATCAAACCCCACCACCGTCCAACAAACTATCTGTTTAGCTCATAGGTTGACTGACCAGGAAGTCGCTCAAGGCACACTACCTCCTAGAAAAGCGGTTTCCAAGCTGACTGACAACAAGCGTAAGTTCGACAATACGCACTTCAAATCTTCTCAGTCTAACCCACCCCAACATCAGCAGCAGCGAAAGTTCGAACCCACTAAAAACTTCTCACAGTCTAGCTCGACTCAGCAAAACCAGGGTGCATACCTGGTAAGTACCCAAAGTGTCATAAATGTAACTTTCATCACAATGGGGCATGTGACAAGTACCGTTGCCAACGGTGCGGAAAAATGGGCCATTCGGCCAAGGATTGTAAAGGAGATCTGCAGAATAAACAAGCACCAACTGGTGATGCACCCAAAGGAAGTTTTGAGTGCGGTAAAGAGGGGCACTTCAAAAGGGACTGCCCTCAACTAAAGAAAGCTGGCAATGGAAATTGTAATGGCAACAATCAGGGTGGAAATGGTAACAATAATGGAAATGGTGCGAAGGGTCGGGCCTTCATGATTGGCTCAGGAGAGGCTAGAAATGACCACAACGTTGTTACCGGTACGTTTCCTTTAAATGACCATTTTGCTTCTATACTATTTGATACTGGTGCCGATAGCAGTTTTATTTCTGAGAACTTTAGTAAACAGATAGAGATGACCACAAGCCCGTTAGAGCAAAAATATACATAGAAATAGCTGACGGTAACTTAATTGAGACAACTCATATTCTCAAGAGATGTAAGTTAGTATTATCCGGTCACAAACTCGACATCGATCTCATGCCAGTTACACTTGGTAGTTTTGACATAATTGTTGGCATGGATTGGTTATCTAAAAATCAAGCTGAGATCATCTGTAAAGATAAGATTATTCGTATTCCCCTGGCTAGTGGAGAGATCCTTTCTGTAAAAGGCGAGAAGAGTGGTGCAGTTGTAGGCATCATATCTTATATGAAGGCGCGGAAATGTCTACGCAAGGGTCATACCGCGATACTAGCCCTTGCCGCTGACAAACCTTCCGAGGAGAAGAAACTTGCAGATATCCCTATTGTTCGTGACTTCCAAAAAGTTTTTCCTAAAGACTTACCCGATCTTCCACCCCACCGACAGGTCAAATTCCAGATCGACCTAACACCAGGAGCAGCACCTATTGCCATAGCACCATATAGACTTGCACCAAGTGAGATGCAGGAGTTATCCACACAACTACAAGAACTGTTGGATAAGGATTTCATCTGACCCAGTTCATCACCATGGTCAACCCCAGTCCTATTTGTCAAAAAGAAAGATGGGACTTTCCGTATATGTATTGATTACCGAGAGCTGAACAAGGTAACTATCAAGAACCGCTACCCACATCCCCGCGTTGACGATCTGTTCGACCAACTTCAAGGGTCGAGTGTCTACTCAAAAATCGATTTAAGATCTGGATATCATCAGCTACGAGTTCGTGATGAAGATATATCCAAACCCGTATTCAGAACCCAGTACCGCCATTACGAGTTTTTGGTCATGCCATTCGGATTAATCAACGCACCCGCGGTGTTCATGGACCTCATGAACCGTGTGTGTAAATCCTACCTCGACCAATTCGTCATCGTTTTCATTGACGATATCCTTATCCATTCTTAGAGTAAGGAAGAACACGAGGAGAACTTGTGCTTAAGTCTTGAACTGTTGAGACAGGAGCAGTTATAAGCCAAGTTTTCCAAATGCGATTTTTGGATTCGCGAGGTTCAATTTCTTGGACATGTAGTCAATGAGAATGGAATACATGTCGATCCATCCAAAGCAGAAGCCATTAAGAATTGGGCAGCGCCAACGACTCCGAAAAAGGTGCTACAATTTTTGGGATTGGCTGGCTACTACTGTCAGTTTATCGAGGGATTTTCTAAGATCGCTCAACCTCTCACTGCCCTAACTCAAAAAGGTAAACCGTATACCTGGAGCGAAACTCAAGATTCAGCATTCCAACTACTGAAGCAGAAACTCTGTAGCGTACCCATCCTATCTCTGCCAGAGGGAACGGATGACTTCATAGTGTATTGTGATGCTTCCATCCAGGGTCTCGGTTGTGTGCTAATGCAACGCTAGAAAGTTATCGCATACGCTTCTCTGCAATTGAAAGTCCACGAGAAAAACTACACGACTCATGACTTGGAGATGGGAGCCGTGGTATTTGTGCTGAAAATCTGGAGACAGTACTTGTACGGTACCAAGTGCACTATTTACACCGATCACAAGAATCTCTAGCACATATTCGAACAGAAAGAGTTGAACATACGACATCGTCGCTGGATCGAACTCTTAATTGATTATGATTGTGCCATCAAGTACCATCTTGGCAAGGCTAACGTGGTAGCCGATGCTCTAAGTAGAAAAGAAACCAAACCCCAATGAGTTCGAGTGTTGCAACTCACTATTCATACAAGGCTACCCGAACAAATCCGTAATGCTCAACTTGAATCCCTAAAAGAAGAGAACTTAACGTTGGAAGCCACTCGTGGTATGGAGAAACAACTAGAAATTAAATCTGATGGTATTCGCTATTTCGCAGAGCGAATATGGATTCCAGTGTATGGAAACATGAGAGAGCTTGTTATGGATGAAGCTAACAAATCCCTCTACTCTTTTCATCCGGGATCTAACAAAATGTACCACGATCTAAAGGTGTTGTATTGGTGGCCGAACATGAAAGCCGACATAGCCACCTATGTGAGCAAGTGTCAAACTTGTTCAAAGGTCAAGGTGGAGTACCAAAAGCCATCCGGATTGCTCCAACAACCGAAAATCCTGATGTGGAAATGGGAGCAGATTTCCATGGAATTTATCACCAAATTACCCCGAACCCCTACTGGATGTGACACAATCTGCGTGATAGTGGATCACCTAACTAAATTCGCTCACGTCCTTGCTATCAAAGAAACTGACAAAACGGAGAAGCTAACCCGCATCTATTTAAAAGAAGTAGTCTCTTGGCATGGAGTGCCAGTTTCAATCATTTCAGATAGAGACACTCTATTCACTTCACGCTTCTGGAAATCCCTACAAAAATCTCTGGGTACGCGTCTGGATATGAGCACAACGTACCATCCCCAAACTGATGGCCAGAGTGAGCGTACAATTCAAACCCTAAAGGACATGCTACGGGCTTGCATAATCGATTTCGGAAATAGTTGGGAGACTCACCTACCCTTGTTGGAGTTCTCTTATAATAATGCCTACCATACTAGCATCCATGCAGCACCGTTCGAGGTGTTATATGGACAGAAATGCCGATCACCTATTTGTTGGGCTGAAGTTAGAGATAGCGAAATTACAGGCCCTAAACTTGTGCACGAGACTTCAGAAAAGATTGTGCAAATTAAAAACCATATGGTGGCAGCCTGTGACCATCAAAAGAGTTATACAGACAAGCGCAGAAAACCGTTAGAGTTTCAGGTGGGTGACAGGGTGTTATTAAAAGTTTCACCTTGGAACATGTGTTCCGTTTTGGAAAACGGGGCAAGCAAAACTCGCGTTATGTTGGACCATTCGAGATAGTGAAGAGGATTGGTCCGGTTGTGTATCAATTAAACCTACCAGATGAACTTAATGGAGTACACAATGTCTTTCATGTTTCAAACCTGAAGAAATGCCTATCTAATGAGACACTAGTGGTTCCACTCGAGGAGTGGGAAATCGATGAGCAGTTATGTTTCATAGAGGAACCAGTTGAAATCATGGACCATGAGGTCAAAACGCTCAAGCACAGTAAGATCCCATTTGTTAGAGTTCACTGGAACTCGAAACGTGGACCGGAGTTCACATGGGAACGAGAGGATCAGATGATGAAGAAAATATCCTCAGCTTTTCAAGCAGCCAACGGCAAACACGAAAGGTACTAACTAAATTTTGAGACGAAATTTCTTTCAACAAGGGGATGATGTGACAACCCAAACTTTTTGTTTCAGACAACTAGCATCTTGAATTAATTTTCAGGATGAAAATTCTTTCAACAAGGGGATGATGTGACATCCGGCATTTTCAGGTTAACTCCGTTAACATAAACATCGTTATCTTAAACATTTATTTATTCAAACTCAGTTATCTCGAACATTCACTCATGCATTACATTTAATTAGGATTAGTTAGATGTGTCAGTTCGCACAAACACGTAGAATTACCGGATCGCACACGAGTCTAACCCGGAACGTTGGTTAACTAATAAAAAAAATAATTGCGAACAATTATTTTAATATAAATTTATGTGTTTAGTGATTTTTCTATGAATTATGTGAACATTCGTGAAATCGCGTAGATTTATCGGAAATCAATGTTATTAGTTATTTTTTTTATAAATGGAGTTTTTATAAAAATAATACTAAAGGGTTTTTATTGTCATTAGTGAAACTTGTTTTAAAATAACCCATGGATCCTCTAGTTAACCCATGGTTTACCCATAACCCATTTTAAAACCCATGCATGCAATTATAATTAGAATTTTATAAAAAAAAAACCTAATCCACCTTCACCCTCATTGCCGTCGCGACCCCCGCTCCCCTTCCTCTCCATTGCCGAACCAAAAAGTAAGCTACACAAATCCTCTCCAAGCTTCAATCTTGCAATTGAACGCGTATTCGGACTCCCCTAAGCATTCCTAACACTACTACGTAAGTCGTTTCATCCGATTTCGTGTTTTTTATTCCAAGATTTTTAATTGAAACCCTAGTTCATCCAAACATGAGTTTTTACAATAAAGTTGTTAACTTTAACATTGTTTTACATGTATTTGATGATTTTGTTGTTATTTGGAAAACCCTAGTTGCATATGATTCATAACTTGTTAAAAGAAGGAACTTTTTGATTATGCGATGTTGTAGGATTGCATGTTTGATGTGTATGATGCTTGTTATGGTTATAACTATGCTAGTTAGGTTGTATGCAATTGATTTGGTGCGTTGAATCACGTGAACAAGGGCTAGAAATCATAACTTGCTTATAAAGGAAACTTTTTAAGAATTCTATCTTGCATACTAGACATGATTTGGATGATATGATGATGTTTATATGCTACTTGATTAATGTATAAGTGATTTGTGAAATTAGATTTCTAATACCTAGCTCGGTTTTGCAAACTTTTTAAAAGAGGAAACTTTAATTGTCTAAAGTGTTCATAGCTTGCTAATTAGTCATGTATGATATGGTTTAATGATAGCTACATGTTAGTTAGGATATAATAACATGTTGTAACGTGTTAGATATCTCAAAACATGCATGATATTCATAACTTAATAAACTTTGAATTTTTAATTGAAGTATGATCTGCATGTTAAGTTCAAGGCATTGTTATGTGCTATGATTATCTAGGGAAAGTAAGATTTATGTTAAGAACATATTGATCATGCAAACGTTATAAATGATTGACTTATGGAAACCAAACTTTGTGTTCATACATTATATAAGAGTAGAAACTTGTTGATCGTGCATTGTGTAGACATAACTTGCCATGCTAAGATAGCTATGAGTTATGTAGCATGAAACTTGAATTACTTGTGTACTATGTTTTAGTATTCAAATCAAACATTAAATCACTAACGGGTCGTCAGGTCAAACTTGAGTCAAACATGTAAATCTTTTCTAAACACTTAAACAATGGTATTGTTTGGATACTAAGGGTTCATGTCAACATACACGAACACACACTTATAGACCTATGGTTTTAGGTGGCAGTTAGAGGTCCAACTGTTTTTACTTAGCTTTCATCTGCATGCATACTAAGGTGAGTTTCACTACCCCTTTCTTTTACTTACTTTCCTTTTGGGGGAGAAAGCATGCTCGTAAACATTTTTAATCTTGTATTATTGTATTATCGCTTGCTTACTAAAGTGCAAACATACCACATAAGTCCTTACATTCTCGAACCGTTAGTATTGGAACATAGCGAGGTAATCTTGAGTAGTACTACTGGGTTTTGACAAGCCCCACCCGCATTAGTCGCGCTAACTCGACTGGAGGTCGAACCAGTGTAATACTGACCTAGACATTTTCCATTGTTCGATATACATGGCGGAAGACAAACAAACACAAACAGTCAGCTTTGGTTTCGAACACTTGTAGTAGCATGACATAGACTAGATATCTATCAATATACATTATTTACGCTATCTTGCAAACATCAAACTTTTACTTACATTCAAACTTGTGAACTCACCAACCATTGTGTTGACACTTTTAGCATGTCTTTCTCAGGCCGCTAAGCTACACTCAGGATTAGGATGCATGGCGGTGCATGGTTTTCATAAACAGTTTCAAAACTTATTTACTCGTCTTATTTACTTTGGTTTGGGTTCGGTGTTTTGCGCATTTGATTTTACTTGCATTGGATTTTATTTACGCTTCCGCAACATTTTCAAACTTAAAGATTGTTGTATCGTGACTATGAGCAACAACGGTATTTTATTTAAATTCAAATAGAGTCGTTCCGTGTAACTAATGACTGAGATCCTGGTGTGTCACGCGCCTCGCGGTAAAACTCCGCAGGTGGATTTTGAGGGTGTGACATATTCCCTCTTGAGTATAACCTTTAGTAATCAATCATGCTTTTTAGTGTAATAACGTTTCTATTTGGTTATAGTTTGGTTATGAATAACTTTTAGGTAATTCAACCAAATCCAAAATGTTATTCTAATTCATGGAATCAAGTTCACTAATAATAACTTTATTCCATTTGGAATATTGATCGATGCTAAAGGCTTAATTAGAAGAGGTAGGATCAGTAAACTTTCCAGCATCCATTTAAGCTTCAAACAGGTAGGATAAATAATCATCAAAGTTAGTAGGCTTTTTAGACCTAGATGACCTCCTGGGTTGATTATTGGGTTTATTGATGTAGTGTCGAATAACCCAGTTAATATGTCAGTTTGTATCCGTTTTAGTCAGTTTAGCATGTCTCTTTGTATGGTTTTATGTGTGTCTTTGGTATTTGTGTGCCTCCCAGGTTTATGTGCTAAATGAGCGGGAAACGGAAGCAAATCAGTTGGATACAAAGCACGGAAAGAATCAAAGATCAAAAAGAAGAAAAACATGATTTTTAACTCTTCGCGCCACGCGAAGAGTTGGGGGAGCAACTTCGCGCCACGCGAAGACCTGGAGATGGGGGCCCGATTGTCTTGTCCTTCGCGACATGCAAAGGACTGACCAAGTATCTTTCGTGCCATGCGAAGGACTGACCAAGGATCTTTTGCGCCACGCGAAGATCGTTTTTTACGGGAAAATTAACCTAAATTAGGTTTTAACCATTCTCAGCCTCCATTATCGATTATCATCCGACTCCAGCCGTTCCAGAGCTCTAAGAAGGCGATTTTCCTTATTCTTAGGTCGATTGTTCATAGAGTTTGATGCTTGTAAGTTCCATAACAATAGTTTTGATATTTGTGATGAGTATGAGTAGCTAAATCACCGGTAGTCTTCTCCGGGTGTAGGGTTTTGCATTTACAATTGTGTTTTCTGGAATATTTAGACTTGGTTTGTAATATTGATTGGCATCTTAAGCCATATGATTTCATTTATCGATTGAATGCTTTAAACTGTTTTGGTTGATTCTGAATTATTGTTCAAGTCTCATCAGTCTTAGGTTTCTTTACATCAGGGATATTGTAGGGGTTGGATGATAGTTGGTTAATCTAAATTGGTTATGCAAATATAGGTTTTCTTTACAACTCGTTGTTCCATTTTCACTGAATTCAATTGAACCATGTGCGTTTATGTCTATGAGATTGCTTGCAAGATAGACTAGGATTAACTTGTGTTTGCAAACCTGAACCCTGGAGAGGATTACCTTTCTCATTATTGTTTATACCCAATCTAAATCAGTATTTAATATTTTCTGTCTTTCAATATTTGTAAAAAGTGGCACTTTCCACAAACTCCTCGTGGATATGATACTCTACTTACCCTTACTAGTTAAGGTATTTAAGGATTGTTTTTGACCGACCAAACGGCATCGATCAAAATGGCGCCGTTGGCGGGGAATCGGTGCGCTTAGTTTATTTTTTTAGTTTAGTTTATTTTTTTATATAAAAACAAAAACCTAAAAATGTTTTTTATTTTTATTTTTTCTTAGTTAGTTTTATTTCTTTGTTCAGAACTACTCGGTTGTGTTACTTGTGGAGGTTATAATGGATGGGTTATTAAGATGGTCAATATTACTATGAGCCGTGCACGAACTGTTGCATCACTAGCCACTGGGCTCAAGATTGCCCAAGGTACAATCAACAGGGTGGTATCCCATACTATTAGAACTATCAGCAAGATTACAACCAAGGCTACCACACTAGAGGTTCATCTGGCCAAAGCAATTATCTAGATGAGTGGCAGAATCAGGGAGTGTAGGTCCTTAGCAGAACTGTAGACACAGATCTGCGGAGAAATTCTTCAAACAGTCCGGATCAAGAGGCGAAATCTCTGGATCCGGTTTCACTCTCGAATCAGAAATGGTAGAGACGGGTGCGGGAATCACATACACGAACAGAAACATATGAAAATGAAAAGAACAGATAATTAAAAGCATAAAACGTATGATTCTTTGATTGAAATGAAAATAAACGCTCGATCATACACTAACAATTAGTCTCACCCCTAGGGTGGTGATTCCCTCTACAGACACACACTCACTCCTAGGGCATAATCTGCTATATATATGAGGCCAAGCACATGCGCCTTGTTTTCCAAGCCACCGCCCAATGGGCCTGAAAAACAGGTATCGAAACTACCTAGTTTCGATTGAACAACTGTTCAACCGAAACTAGTAGTTTCGATTGAACAAAAGTTCAATCGAAACTAGTAGTTTCGATACTGTAATTTCGATTGACAGTATCAGTCTCAAAATTATACCCACCAATCTCCCCCTAAACTGATGCTATCAATTCTTGTCTGACTCTGTCTTTCGTCTTCATAGATTGACTGATGATCCAATGCCTTTCGTTGTGATTCTCTCCCTCAAGTGTAGACCCTCCTATCTTGTAGGCAAATGATAAAGGTTTGAATCCCAAGTATTTAGCAGTAAATAACCATCTTTCTACAAGGATTTTTGACATTCTCGAACACTTGATCAACTTTTGCCTTCTCTCCCCCTAAAAAAAGGTCAATTTCAAGCAAAGGCTCACTTTGTCTTGCATCTTCATAACTCTGCTAATAATTTGAAGTCTTTCATGGTAATTCTCCCCCTGAAGTGTAGACCCTCCTATTTCTAGGCAAAAGATAAGTGATCGAATCACCATGTAATCAATAACTAATGATCCAGTTTGTCACAAGTATGCTTGACTTTGTTACCCGTTGCCCAAACTTGAACTTTGATCAAAGGAATTACGGCTGAATCAGGCAGAACATCGTGTATATTGCCGAAGAAACGAAATTTTTGAAAACCCAAAAAAGGCTGTCTCCAAGTTTTCTTCCAAAACTCCCCTCCTTCTATGCAATATCCTGTTAAAAAATTTATCCAGGAAAATTTCCAAAAAAAAACTCTTTTTTTTTTGGAAAGTACTTGGACAGTTCTGTCTGTAGTTTCGATAGGCTCTACTTCAGTCGAAACAAGGCTAGTTTCGATAGAGATGGTATCGAAACAAGAAGTTTCGATAGAGAGATTCTTCAATCGAAACTAGTAGTTTCGATAGGAGATTCTTCAACCGAAACTAGCAGTTTCGATACCCTCTAGTTTCGATAGCCTAGTTTCGACAGCCTAGTTTCGATGTCTTCTACTTCTGATTTAGGGCAACACTAGTAGTTTTGATAGAAAATGTTCAGCCGCCACATAGTTTCGATTGACCATCTTCAACCTTCAGCTACTTCGATACCCCCAATCCAGGTCTGAAAAATGCTTCAAAGGCCTTACATCTTCAGATTTTGAAACTGGAAATGTAGAACAGCAGTCACAAACCTGCTACACATCGATTTCTTCATGTTTAACGTCTCAATGGCGGTTTTTCTCTGTTTTTCGAGCAGATTCGAGAGCAATAAGAGCCACCATGGCTCTGATACCACTTGTAGGTCCTGAGCAGAACTGTAGACACAGATCTGTGGAGAAATTCTTCAAACAGTCCGGATCGAGAGGCGGAATCTCTGGATCAGATATCACTCTCGAATCAGAAATGGTAGAGACGGGTGCGGGAATCACATACACGAACAGAAACATATGAAAATGAAAAGAACATATAATTTAAAGCATAAAATGTATGATTCTTCGATTGACAGCATCAGTCTCAAAATTATACCCAACAGGGAGATCCACAAACAGGTCAATCTGAACTGGATAACATCCGGTCAGATATGAAGGAGCTGGCAAAAGTGGTCCAAGCAGTTGTGTAGCAACAGGAGAGCCAGGCAAAAGATCATCAAGCCTTGATAGAGCAAGTTGCCCACCTAACTAAGATTGTTGCAACCATCGTTAGAGATTTAAGTAAGCCATGCACTATATATCAGTCTGCAAGTCCCCAAACCATAATCAGTGCACACCTAAATGTTGTAAGTAATCAACCCTCACTTAAAATTCCTACTGCTGAACAGACTCCACCACTGATAGTAGAAAGAGTGGTGGAGCACAGTGAGTCCGACTCTGACCTTAATCATGTGTTTATTTCACAAGATAACATGAAAAATAATAATGTGAACAAACTTGTAAAAATCTCGTTTCCTGCTACTTTAATCAAACCGGATTTAAAAGAAAAGGATCCAACACAGGATGAGAGATAGGAAAAGTTTAAAAAGCGTAAAATCAATTTACCATTTTTAAATATGCTTAAACAAGATCATGATAATGTTGAGTGTCTGAAAGGTTTGAGTACCCAAAAACGACGACACAAATGTCCCGAACAAGTTAAGTTAAGTGCTAATGTGAATGTCGTGTTTATGGGTACCCTTCCCCTAAAACTCCAAGATCTAGGGGCACCTCTTATTTTAATACAAATAGGTGAGTTTAAACTGGATAGAGCGTTGCTGGATCTTGAAGCATCTGTGAGTATATTGCCAGGGAGTCTTTATGATCAGCATGATTTTGGTCCGTTACAGAGAGTCCACACTACTGTGGTGTTGGCTGATCAGACTCCCACACATCCTCGGGGGATTGTAAAGGATGTTATTGTGAAGGTAGGGGAGTTTTACTACCCAGTGGATTTCTTAGTGTTGGATTGTGTCAAGAACACACACCCAACTATTATTTTGCATAGACCGTTCTTGGCAACGGCTCAGGCAAATATTAATTGTGCTGAGGGAACGGTGAGAATGAGATTTGGGGCTCAGAAGATGATTCTTAAAATATTTTCAAACTTACCAAACCCAAATGCTAACAAGTGTAACTCGCCTAAAAAGGTGAATCACACGGTCAAGAATGATTGTGTTGTGAGTGGCAGGTTAGCTGAGAAGAAGGAAGGTGAGACTCCAGAGAAAGGAAATAAGAGGGCTAGGAAAAAGAAGCGGAAAGGGAAGAAACCGCAAGTTCCGGATGCAGAGCAAGAGCTATTTGCAATGTTTGTGAAAGCCAGGAGAGAATTTGATGATGAGTGGAATGTAAGTGCGGGGAAGGAGGATTGCAAGCATACCACCCGACCACCATGACATCAGTAAGGTACACCGCGTCTGGCTGAAGACGTTAAACTTAGCGCTATTGGGAGGCAACCTAAGGTTAGTTAGTTTAATTTTTTTGTCTAGTTAAGTGAACTTTGCGGGTGTGCTTAATAGAAACCCTCAAGAGACTAAACTCATCCACTCGGGCTACCGAGGGGTTTAAAAGGCTTGTTGCATACGCTAAATGCATCCGTGGTTCCTATGAAAGTGAGTTAGGTTTTTATTTTCGTTTTGTGTGTTTTTGTGTGTGAACCGCCCAAGTGTGGGGAAGTCTTTGAGGAAATCTTGGTTCGTGTAAGTGCAATTGTGGGCAATGCACAAATTCTTAGGGGTTAAAGGCACCGTGTGTAGAGTTGTGTAAAATTTGATGTTTTTCGGTATGTTTTTTGTAGTTTTTCTAAGTTTTACAGGAATTTGTGTCGATTTGGGCAAGGAAAATGATGAGAAACAACGTTCCAGGTACGTATGAACATAATTTAGTGGTTGAAACAGGTTTTCGAAGAAGTTGGGAAAACAAGTTTTAGAGGGCCAAAAATTTTCTAAGTATAAAACGGCTAAAACTTTCTGTCACCACACGGTCTTCGCGCCACGCGAAGACCATGTCTCCATTCTTCGCGACACGCGAGGGATAGAGTTGACCCGTCAGATTTTGGAGTCTTCGCGCCAAGCGAAGATGCCACCCCACTTCTTCACGACACATGAAAAAAAAAATTAATTTTTAATTTGAGTCGTGTCTAGTATGTAGGGTCTTTTAGTTTTTATCGAGTCTGTATTTTGAGTCAGTTGATGATGTGTGGTTTGCTTGAGCTTAAATTTCCGGTTTAGGTCGCCCCGTTCGTATTCAATCTCCATTCGGGCGGGGATGATTTTAGACTTATACCTTTGTAACAGGCAACTCGACAACAGATTTAGTAAGGCCGCGAATGAAATGCTATATGGCCTGAGGACTCTTCAACTTAATTCAGGGGAGTTCATTTTATCTTTTGTTTATTTCATTTGCCTCTTTAGTATTTATCTTTCTTCCTACATTGGAGTCAATTTAGAGTTTAAGTGTGGGGAGAGAGACTGTAGTCTAGGTCTATAGTTTGCGTCTGTATAGTCATAAAAAATTAAAAATCCATAAAAGAATAATAATAATAATTTCAAAAATGTCCTTGGATTAGAATTTTGTAGCTATATGGAAGATGATAAGTAGAATTAAAACTGCTTGTGGAATTGAATCGAATAATAAATAATAGAAAGCGCGTTTGATTTGTAATATTTTGGTAGGCCCAACCGACTCTGATAGCTTAAAAATCCTGATAGTACATCTAGGCTTAAATGAGTAATAATTCAAGATATCTTGTGGGTTCTCATCTTAGGGGTGTCAGTAAGGTTGAAATTGTCAACATAGGGTGATAGGTACCACATTAAACCAAGAATTTTATGTTTTTGAAATTACTTGGCACACCGCTTTCTTTTTATGAGAGTAAATTTGAAATTTGGTGGAGCCCGCATTCCATACATCTACCCTTGCATTAGCTTGAATTAATTAAGTTGAAAGCTTGAGATCTGCTTACGTGTTACCCTCCGGGTTATAAGCTTGTTTGAAACGCCCATGGGAAGATTCTTAAGCGATCAATCATAGATGACTGATTTGACTTATGTGTTACCCTCCGGGATGGAAACCTGGTTGAAACGCCTCTAAGTTGAGTTTATCTTCTTCATTGCTAAAAACTGCAGCCCACGTGTCACACGTCGAGTTCAAGCTTGATAAAAAAACACCACTGGGCTAGGTTTATTCATAAAACGTTAACAAAAGCTCGCATTATTCACCCATCAATCCATAATTCATCTAAGTAATTTTTAAAACCCATAAATCTTTGTTTATTGTGGTGGGAAAATCTATATGATTTATCCCGAGCCTAAACATGACCTTGAGATGGGATTAAGCTAAATTGGAGCTTCCTGAGTGTGAGACCCATAGATAGACTGTTGGCTTGGTAATAGATAGAATAATAGAGCACAGAATTGGGGCTTTGACGAGTCGGTAGCTGGGTTTAATCAGATCGAAATACCGATTGTTACAGTTAGTGCGTTAGTATATTTAAGTTGTTAAATGAATGTGAATGTGAAAGCAGGTTCCAATTATGATTCCATTACATAATTCTCTTTCGGGACGCAAAAGAGTAAGTGTGGGGATGTGATGTAGTGTCGAATAACCCCTGTTAATATGTCAGTTTGTATCCGTTTTAGTCAGTTTAGCATGCATCTTTGTATGGTTTATGTGTGTCTTTGGTATGTGTGTGCCTCCCAGGTTTATGTGCTAAATAGCGGGAAACAGAATCAAATCAGTGGGATTTAAAGTACAGAAAAAATCAAAGATCAAAAAGAAGAAAAACATGATTTTTAACTCTTCATGCCACGCGAAGAGTTGGGGGAGCAAGTTCGCACCACGCGAAGACCTGGAGATGGGTGCCTGACTGTTTTGTCCTTCGCGCCATGTGAAGGACTGGCCAAGGATCTTTCGCGCCACGCGAAGGACTGGCCAAGGATCTTTCACGCCACACGAAGATCTATTTTTACAGGAAAATTAACATAAATTAGGTTTAACCATTCTCAGCCCCCTTTACCGTTTATCATCCGACTCCAGCCATTCCAGAGCTCCGAGAAGGCGATTTTCCTTATTCTTAGGTTGATTGTTCATAGAGTTTGATGCTTATAAGTTCCATAACAAGAAGGCGATCACCCGTAGTCTTCTCCGGGTGTAGGGTTTTGCGTTTACAATTGTGTTTTCTGGAATATTTAGACTTCTTTTGTAATCTTGATTGGCATCTTAAGCCATATGATTTCATTTATCGATTGAATGCTTTAAATTGTTTTGGTTGATTCAGAATTGTTGTTCAAGTCTCATCAGTCTCAGGTTTTTTACATCAGAGATATTATGGGGGTTGGATGATAGTTGGTTAATCTAAATCGGTAATGCAAGAATAGGTTTTCTTTACAACTCGTTCTTCCATTTTCACCGAATTCAATTGAAGCATGTGCGATTATGTCTATGTGATTGCTTGCTAGATAGACTAGGATTAACTTGTGTTTGCAAACTTGAACCCTGGAGAGGATTACCTTTCTCATTATTGTTTAAATCCAATCCAAATCAGTATTTACTATTTTATGTCTTTCAATATTTGTAACAAAGTGACACTTTTCACAAACTCCTCATGGCTACGATACTCTACTTACCCTTACTAGTTAAGGTGTTTAAGGATTGTTTTTGACCGACCAAACGACATCGATCATTTATAAGGATTTTCAATTTTATGTATTAGCTCTTTATTAGTGATATGACCTAAATTATACATGTTTTCCATGCATAATAATCCCCATATGATGGTACTAATTGAACAAAAAGCCTTGAAATTGATACTTAAAATGTTTATATTTCACAATTACAGGTTAAACGATGTCCTGAGATAAACAAAGCAAAAACCACTCAAAAACATCAAGAAATAAAGCTTTTAGGAGGATCATTCCTAATCTCTAACCCCCCCCCCCTAAGAAGTCAACCAAGGTCAAAAAAAGTCAAACAAGCAGCAAAAAGACAAAACTGGGAAGCAGGGAGGGGATGCACGGGCGTACATTGCCCCAACTTGCTCCCCAAGGCTCCTAGTACCCTGCCATTTGTATCCTTTGATTCCCGAGGTGTTTGTAAGCCCGTGCAAACCAATGCACGACCGTGCATTGCTTATTTTGTGGCCTATAAATAGATGGCTTGGGTTCTTCATTCCACACACCTTACCACACCTCAAGATAGATAGAATTACTCTGTTTCAGTAGTCTTAGAGTAGTAGTAGAGAGTAGAGAGGCTCTTCCGCTTTATTTGTAATAGGGGAGCCTACGAAACTCAGCATTATTCTAGTTCGTATGGCCATTTGTGGCTAAACCCTTTGTATTGCATGAGTGAAGATGACGTTTGGTGTATGTTAATATTTAACTTATTAATCTAATGGTATATTTATGTTCTTTAGTCATTCGTTCTTAAAAACATCTTCATGATGGACTTTTTATTATTACTTGATTTTGTCTTTACACTTATGAGTGTTCTTGATTTTAAAGTGTAAGACGGTAAAACCTTTTCAATCAAACTTCTCTTGAAACTTGTACGTCTTTATACAAGCTGATTTTGATAAGCCAAGGCTGGGTTAATATTAATAAAATCGTACGTCTTTATACGAACTTGTTATGAAACCAAGAATTGGTGAACTTATGTTGGGAACAGTACGTCTTTTACATGGTCCCATTGTTGCACCGCCTCCAGGTGAATAAAGTCTAATCACTCTTTTAAATAATAATAATAAAGGTATTTTAAGTTTGATGTCTTAAATCAACTTGACGATAGGATCAAAGAGTTGAGGGTAACGATGTCTCTAGATGGGAGTCCAACCATTTTATTCTAAAGATAATTCGTTAACCAAATGTTGTGAGAATGAGGCTGTAGTGGTGTACCGTTCACACATTTGAATTAGTCATACCACCGAATTAGTTGACATAATTGTAGGTCCCTCGGGTGTGGCGGATCGTCACATGCAAGTGGGTCTACTAGTCGGACCGGGTGCGGAATACCCGTGACTAGGTGGAGAGTCTTACGAAACAAAGTAAACCGACAAGATAATCACTATAAACGTTCGTCTATTATAAACACTTGAAGTTACAGAGAGAAGTTCTGAGATTACAAAGTTCTGCGTATTTGCTAATCTGAATGCCTATGATTGCGTACTTATCTACTGTCAACCATTCCTATTTATACATGACCTGATGCCAGGGCAATTTGCTCATGCGTACTTAGCAAGTACGCATAGGTATTCTTGCCTACTTGCTAAGTACGTAGGAACTACTTCCTGCGCACATACAAGTTCGCAAAGCACTTAGAGAAATCTGCAACAGTCAATATGTAAAAGTAAATACAACTCGATAACTAATACATACAGACACTTACAAACAAAGACAAATACATACATGAAAGTATTAAACTAAGACTCTATCTATCCAGAGTGTTTGTCACAGGAAAGTGCTTCAACAAACTCCCCCTTGACAACAGCTCTGGATCATCTTCGATCTTTAGTCTTCAGTCTTCACAGCTATGCATCTTTAGCTTCCATCTTCTTCTTATAGTCAAGGCAGAACTTGATCACCTTGTCATATTTAAAAGCAGGGAATTTCGTCCATTCGTCCGTATGCATGCAATACCTGTCTGCTAGTGCCTCCAGATCTTTCATAGAGAAGTTGATGAAGTAGACTTAATCAAATACTCTGATTAGTTCCCTCGGCACTAAGCATCCACTTTCTGATCTCACCTTTCCAATCACCACAGCCTCGCCCGTCTTTGGATATACGTACCAGTACCACATGCCACCGAGGATATCCTGAGATAACTTGCTCAGGGGAATCTTGGTTTCACATAGCACTGGCTTGTATACCAATTTCTTTAAGAATTTCCTAGTCACAAGATGTCTTGCTGTCTTATCCTTGACTCTCTTGGGCACTTGAGGCTTGAACATATCAAACTTCCCAGATCTCGCTTCCGGCTGTAGAACCACCCACAAACCCATCGCCACTGCATGATTAGAATGACCCAGCAGCTCTCGGTTTGCTAGGTTCACAAGGTCGTATTTGGGTAAGGAGTGAACGCTTCACTGGTTGGTTTCAAGTATTGAAACCCCCCCAGATCTTTTTATTGCGAACAACTGCTTATCCTCCTCGAACCTTATAGCCAAGATCATCCCTGTTGCCCCTTGTTTGTCTATGATAGACGTCTTTTGCCAAACAGGAGCTGGATCCTTAAGTAGAAGGCATATCTTTTTTTCTTTTGGTGCCTCCGGATCCACAGGAGTAGGGTCAACTGGGGAGGCTTCAGTCGAGGCTTCCACATTACTAGCATGCTCGACTGAACCTGTGTCGAGCTGAGCTTCGAAGGATGGAAATTCAAAGATCTCTCCATCTTCTAACTCATACTCTCCTTCCCCGTCGCCCTTGGGAATTTCAATTACTACATCCTCATCATCATCCCAATCATCATAAGATTCGATCTCTCCTTCTTCTAGATTAAAGAGATCATCGATCTGTGCTTCCTTGGAATAGTCAGGCTCTAAGTATAAGATCTCATCATCAGATAGATCCTTAAGCACCTTAGCTGCTGACTTTCCTTTGTCACCACCACCAGAGGTATCACCACCCTCTTGATGAGTAGACTCCCCCTGAGCCATTGGAATAGCAGAGATGGGCACAATTGCTAAAGCTTGGTGCTCACCTCCACTAGGACCGGCTTCGGGATCCTTGTCTTTGTCATCATCCTTAGTCAATTCAACAGGATGACAAGCCTCATCACCAGTAGTTTTCTCCTTCTCTTTCTCCTTGTCTTTATCTTTCTCCTTATCTTTCTCCCCCTGAGCATCAAGCTTCTTGGTCAGATCAGCAATTAGTTTGACCATCAGCTCATGCTCTTTCTGTTGAGTATCAAACCTCAGCTCTAGAGATGACCTGTGACCCAGAATCATTTCATTTGTCCTGATTAGAAGCTCGTTCTGGGCCATGACGTTCTTCAGTCTCTCGTCAGTCCCCGTTCTCTGGCTTCTTAGAATCCTAACTTCATCCACCAACGAATTAATATGTGCTTGTTGAGCGTCAGATTCCTCCTTTGACTTCCGAATAGTTTCCAATAATCCAGCAACTTGGGTTTCCAGAACATCTATCCTTGCATCATTAGGATCAGGATGTCTAGATGATGACGCTTTGGCATTGTGAATTGGGGAGGAGAAGATGGTGTCGAAGTCAAACCCTTGAGTAAATTCCCCATAGTTGAAGGGTTGACTTAAAGGATCAATGGTGGTTGTTGGGATTGTAGATGTGATGACGGTTGTAGGTGTTATGGAAGGGGTGATGGTGACTGACTCCGTGAGAATTGGAGAAGTCACCAGCACCTGGGAAGATGTGATAGGGAGGGTCACTATCACAGGAACCTCCTCTGTGATTGAAGTGACTGCCACGTAAGGTTGTACATGTGGCCTCCTCCTCTGTCTCTTGTAAAGCTGTTGTGAAGGTGGGGTGGAAGCTGAATCAGAACTCGCAGCTAAAACTTGTACTTGCTGCTGAGGACTCACCGCCACCTCACTAGGAATAGGTTGTTGCTACCTATCCCCCCTGTTCTTATGAATGCTTTCACGTCATTGTCTCTGTATAGCAGCGTCAGAGTCAGAATCTGGCTCATATTCGCTGCTTGAAGCTTGTCTCTTTCTCTTTGAGGATAACTCAGGTAGGGTTACCTTTGTTGTTCTCCTTGGGAGTGCCTGAGATGGTGCATCATCGGAATCAGAAGAATCAGACTCAGTCTCTTTCGAGTCAGATCCCTCAGCACCATCATGTCCTCCTTCTTTGTCTCCATTATCAGACGATCCATCTTCACTTTCATATTCCTCTTCTTGTTGTTGTTGTTCATCTGAATGTTCACTCAACTCTGGCTCCGAATCGTGACTATACCATCTCCAGTCACCTGGTGCCACGTACGCTTCATTTATAAGGTGGCCAAAGAGTGTTGTGTGCTCAGGGGTAGGATCTACACTGCCTGGCTTTAAAAACTATGCAAACACCCTTTTGTCCACCCTTTTAACTTGCAATCTCTCCCCGATAGCAGGTCGGTTTGGCAACGCATCGTTTATCAGAAGTTGCACAAACCTAGGGTATAACAAGAACCTGAACCTCTCAGCCGTGTTGATCTGGTCATTGATGGCTTTGAATATGTATCGTGAGAAGTTGTAGCCCTTGTTGAGAGATAAGCCAACCATGGCTGCAGCAACGTCATGACCCATTGCATCCTTTCCCGCTTTTCTTGAGGAGATGCACATGATCATGACGTGGGCAAAGTATCTCCATTGGTCAAGCACCCACATTTTCTTATACGAAGCATAGTCTCTTGCACCGACATATCCCATTCGTTGCCTCCAACAGCCATCCACAAAGTAGTCTGGATAGGCTGTCGGGTCGGTCGAGAGATCTCGGAATTGCAGGACCCTTCTAATTGTATCTTCAGAGAAGGCAATGTCATGACCAGCCACGGTAGCCCTCATAACATTGGGGGTTACCGTGCAATCATGCTCCGCAGTCTCCCAAAATTGCTCCAAATAAGGTCTTGAAACGATCGGGTCAGCTGAAATAGCGTAGCTGATTCTTGAACGGTTCAAGAAATCAACTATCTCTCGATACTGAAGTGCTGCACCCTTCCATTCCGGTTGAGTATTAGCTAACAGATTGAATTCGTTCGTAAACGCCCGAGCCATAATCTGCAAAAGCACACAGAAAACATAATCAGAACAACAAGTTTCATTGGAAATGAATAAACATGACGCAGTATAGCAGTTACTCTTTGAACTGAAATTTCAGACTTAGAAATTTTTCCCAAGTGTTGGTCCTGTGTACTTAGCAAGTACGCAGGAATTTCCTCTTGCGTACTTAACAAGTACGCATGAGTTGCTTCTTGCGTACTTGTTAAGTGCGCAGGAAACACACTTGTTCAAATTTTTCAGAAATCAAAAATTCAACAGATGTTCAAACATTGGGTAGATTAGGTCACCACAAGGTCGGAATCAGTGATTACGACCCATGGAACCAACATCAACACCAAATCACTGCTATATGGTTCAATTTTGATTTAAACGACCACCCAGATGAACCGTCGGCCATCGAGGGTCTAAGTTCAAAATCAAGGGATTAAACGGACTGATTAAGGGTCGATCACTGGTTCTAATCAAGTTTTAATTATAAGGTTTTACCTAAACAACCCACAATTTGACTAAAAAGCTCGAATTAAACCCTAAGATTTTCAAATGTTCAAATCGGCCCAAAATCATGATTTTTGTGGATGGATTGGCTCAAGATTCTCACCGATTGATTGTTACACGATGATGATACTAAAGATGGGACAAGAAATCGGTTAGGAACACTCAGATTTTTGAGTAAAAATTGCAGAGGGAAAATGTACAGACGATGAGTTTGAATGATAAAAGTCTGAAATTTTTTATATACCCAACACCAAACAGTCGTGCGTACTTGCTAAGTGCGCAAGCTTTAACTCCTGCGTACTTACAAGTGCGCAAGGCTTAACTCTTGCGTACTTGTTAAGTAGGCAGGGCTTACTTCATGCGCACTTGACAAGTACACAGAAACCCTTAAGTGCGCAAACTTTCAACTCAAATTATGAAGATTTTTCAAGTCAAATAACGAACAAGATAAACAACATTCAATCAAGAGGATTCACAATCAATTTAGGAAAGTTAAACACAAATATTTTTGGTTTTTCTGATTAAGATTGAACTGTTCATAAACTTAAAATTCTTTTTGATCGTTTCTAGATAGAAATATACACGTATTTACACAAACTATTTTTGATCAAAGACACGAGCAGAGGATCATATCAGGCTAACTTATAGCAAAAACGAAACAGTATAATATAAACATCAAAGAATATGGGATCATGTCATGGATTACTATTTATTCATACATAATAAGCACATAAACAAGTAATTCAAGTTGACAATATTATAAGATTTGAAACTATAAGCATCTTTGTATCACGTTCTTGTGTATTAAGGTATTAATTATAAGATATACAACGTGTACCCCACTGATATGCTACAATAATGTAAATTTCACTATCTCAAGGCATCTAAGATTTTCCCACTGATTTTCTAAATTTTCAGAATGAAGCTACATCAATTAGCACATGAAAAATCAAGCAGAATCCATAAGGATTATCAGGAATCATAAGATTCAGAATCGAGTGATTCATATGTCTTGGTTTTATTTGATTTTCTTCATTGAATATTGGTATGATGATTCAGGATAATGAGTATGGTTTTTGAATAAGGTAAGGGAATCCAACTTTTATCTGGATTTGATTTCAATTAATCAGGAGTGATTCAAGGGTGAATACATGCTCAATGGTTGATGTAGAGACATGTCTTGATTCAATCTCTCCTTACATACTTGTGAGTATGGGCAGTGAGATGAACCGCATTAATTGTGCTAACGACATAACCTGAAACTGGCCTCAAAAGAAAATTATTGCCAAAATCTAACATCCTTTATCTGATAATGATCTTGTCTATTCTTTTACGCACACACACTAGCAAACATGGGTTCAAATCACAGTTGTAATTTAGACTTTAGTTTCCACACTACTAGTGATTCAAAGACGCATACAGCCTACTACCAATTCAAATTATTTGTAAATAAGCAGATTAAAAACATAATAAATTAAACAATTAAGTAAGCATGACGCAATCATTTCCCATATGAGCAGTCTGTGACGTTTAAATCATTTCTGATGTACTATTATTTCCTCTTTTCTCAAGTTAACTTTGAAATTTTCTCCATTTTCTATTTTGTTTTTGATTTTGTAAAATTTTTTGATTTTGTAAAATGTTTTTGAAAGTTAAAAGAACTATATAGAAAACTTAAAAGAAAATAAAATTTAACTTTCATGAATTGAATTGATTTACGAAAAACAAGTTTTTCACTCAGGATTGAACATTCCTATCAAGTTGACAAGATACTCAAAACGGAATCGATCAAAAGCCTTTGTGAAAAGGTCAGCAAGATTGTCATCCGTGTGAACTTTAACAAGTTCAATTAAATGATTTTCAGCACAATCACGGATGAAATGATGGCGAATTTCTATATGTTTAGTTTTGTAATGTTTCACCGGGTTATTTGTGATGGACATTGTGGCATTGTTGTCAATGAACAAAGGAGTTCCAGTGAAGTTCAAGCTGTAGTCTCTCAATTGCTGCTGAATCCACAATATCTGAGAACAACCGCTCACCGCAGCAATGTATTCTGCTTCACACGTTGAGACAGAAATCGTTGACTGCTTCTTACACTGCCAGGAAACCAGTCTGTCTCCTAAGAACTGACATCCACTAGAAGTTGACTTTCTGTCAAGGTTACAACCGCCATAGTCTGAATCAGTGTAGGCTTTGAAGTCGAATGACTGTTGCTTAGAGTACCAAATACCCAATCGAGGTTTCCGTTTCAAGTATCTGAAAATTCTCTTCACGGCTATCATATGTGACTCCTTTGGTTAAGACTGAAACCTTGAGCACAAGCACACAGCAAACATTATATCGGGTCTTGAAGCTGTGAGATACATAAGTGATCCGATCATCCCATGGTACAATCTGCAATCCACATCCTTTCCATCTTTGTCAGGATGCAGACCATGATTGACTAGGATAGGTGTGCCACAAGTACTGCTATCATTCATCTTGTATTTTGACAAGATGTCCTGCACATACTTAGTTTGATGTAGATAAATGTCATCCTCTCTTTGACTGACTTGCAGACCCAGGAAGAATGACAATTCACCCATGTTACTCATTTCAAACTTGGACTTCAACACCTGCTCGAATTTCTGAATCAAGATTCGTGCTTAACTCCCCCATTTCCTGTGTTCCAGAAGAAGAAGATTCAATGTTAATTGGATCAGCTGGAGCTTCATTTCCTACAGCTGTGTTAGGATTAGCTTGAGCATCATCTCCATCAACATGAACATCTTCACTGTTATCACTGTCATGAGTTCCAGATGCAGATGCAGCATTGGAATCAGGAGTTACAATCGGTACAGTAGCACGAGTAGAGAAACTGGAGTCATCGCCGCCACCCAATAATTCATAAACATTTGTGGCGTCAACTGCAGACAGATCAGGAACATTGAATGACTTGAATAGTTCATCATAATCAAAACCCCAAGCTGGACCTGTTGGTTCTGGTGGAATGCTGTGTTTACTGCAATCCACTTCAAACCATTCCTCGACAGTACGAGTTCCTATATTGTACACTATATTGCAAGGCGAGTTGGCAACGTATCCTAAGAAGATGCCTTCCACTGCTTTTGCATGAAACTTAGACTGGCGGTCTTTGTACTGTAGCAACAAGGAATAGGGACTACCAAAATGAACTAGGTAATCAAGATTGGGAAGTCGATTGTTGATCAACTCGTAACAAGTCTTGTTGTGCCTCTTCCCAACTAGAACTCTGTTTAAGACGTGACAAGCTGTATTAACGGCTTCTCCCAGAAAGTGACAGGAAGCTTTGCATTCGACAGCATAGTCCTTGCAGTCTCGATCAGTGTTTTGTTCTTCCGTTCTGCAACTCTATTCTGT
Organism: Smallanthus sonchifolius; assembly: GCA_023525975.1. Lineage (NCBI taxonomy): Eukaryota > Viridiplantae > Streptophyta > Magnoliopsida > Asterales > Asteraceae > Smallanthus > Smallanthus sonchifolius. The sequence goes on along the minus strand of CM042033.1, from coordinate 59,147,084 downwards.
TGTGGTGTGTAAAGGCGCTGAATTCGTGACAGATCCCCTTCTTGAGACAGAAAAGTTCCATTAAATTATTCTTGAACTCAGTTCCGTTGTCACTCCTTATTCTTCTAACCTTCAGCTTGCAAAGAGATTCTAAGTTCAGGATCAGGTATTGAAGAATATCAGCAGTCTCGTCCTTAGTACCTAAAAAATGCACCCAAGAAAAACATGAGAAATCATCAGTTACAACCAGACAGAAGGACTTACCTCCAATAATCCTGATATTTATGGGGCCAAACAGATCCATGTGTAATAGCTCCAAAGGGGTATCAATGAAGTTTTGGAGCTTGGGCTTGTGAGACTTCCGCTGCTGTTTGCCCTTTTTACAAGGCATACAGTCATCTGCAAAGGTAAATCTCAGCTTAGGAACCTCGGTTACCAAACCGTTTCGGATAAGATGGTTCATTTTACGATACGAAATATGTCCTAGTTTCCTATGCCACAAGATAGAGTCAAGCTCAGTCGCTTTGGTAAGCAAACAAGTAGCAAATGATGAGGTGGTTGTTGCCACGCTCATATCAATCTGATAGGTGTCGTTTGTCCTTGGCGCTCTCATCAGGATCCAATATTTAGGAACTTCAAAACCAGGCTTGAGAAACAAGCTTTCATTCTTATCAAACATCACCGAGTACTCCTTGTCGCACATTTGGGAGACACTCAGCAGGTTATGCTTTAGCTGCTCGCAAAAGTTTACATTGTCAAAACTGACATAACCATTTGATACCACGCCTTGACACGTGATACTGCCGCCTTTCTCTCCAGCAAAGGCCACATAGCCGCCTCTAAATGGTTTCACGTCTTGAAGCAAGGTCATATTTCCTGTCATGTGCCGGGAGCATCCACTATCTACATACCAGCGGTTAGAGATAGTACCCTTCAGACGTCCCTGCGTGAGTCACAAAAAGAATTAGTTAGATTTGGAGACCCAAGCCATAGTGATCTTGGGTCGTCCATCCTTTTCAAAATAAACTACCTCTTTTAACTTACAGTCGTGATAACTGTTCAAAATGGATGAATCTTTAAAAGAATTAGGACTAGGAGATTGAGAATTTTTAGATTTGGCAGTCCGGGACCTCTTCTTTTTCTTAATCGGAACAGTAGACTTTGGTTCAACAACAGCAGGTGAACTTATGGAAGCTTCACCTGATTGAACTGAAGTCAGCTGCTCTAGCTTTCTCAACCTCTTATTCCTTCTCCTCCTCTGTGGCTTAGAGAGTTTCACCACAGGTTTCTCACCAGTACGTGTACTACCAGAGGTACATACACAAGGTACAGCAGGTTGCTTTACCTTTCTTGAAACAGATGGTTTGGCCTCAAATTTGATATTTGGCTTTCCCATCGGTTTAACTGGTGGTTTCACCACATTTTGTTTTGGACATTTGGGAGGTTTCACTGATGGCGACTTAGGGATGACAGCCGGTTGTGAAACAATAGGTCGTTTCCCTTGGTTCTTTGAAGGACAGTTTACAAAAATGTGACCAACCAAGCCACAGTGAAAGCAAGTCCTCTTGTCTGTGTAAGTCCTCCTATAAGGCTCATTAGATCTAGCATTAGATGACTCAGCATTATGAGCAGGAGGAGTTGGTTTGTGAACAGGAGTTTGACCCGATACAGATTGGTTCTTGGGAGTATAGTATTTTTGCAAATTTTCTTTGTAACCAAGCCCATAGTGAGCTGAAAAAGCCTCTTTCTTTACTTGATTAAGATTTTTATACCCCCCATAAAGCATTACCTTTAATTTATCATTAGATTCAATGATATCGGGTTCAATTAAAATACAGTTATCACTATTAGTGATAATGTTTTTCTTGACTTTCTGTTCAGATAACAACTCCTCAGATAATACTCCTTCAGGGCAAGTGTTAACTGACCCATCATCAGAAGCAGTAAAGAACTCCTCATTAGATGTGGAGTTAGCCTTACTTGAGGAATCATCCTTTTTAGAGTAGTCATCCTTTCCTGAGGACTCATCAAGACAAGTTAGATCAATGTCTACTAAGCTATTGACAAACTTCCCGTTAACTGGTGGAGGAATGGCATTAGTACCCAGCCCTAAGCCATTCATTTGCCTCACTACAGATTCGTAGTGTTCCACCACAAAACATGAGTTTTTCAACTTCTCATTAGAACATTTCAACTATAAGATTTCATATTTATGCTTGTTAATTTCATTATTCCTCTTGCTTGTTAATTTCATTATTCCTTTTCTCCAACCCCTTATATGCAATATCCAAGTGAAGCTGTTGATCGCTCATTTTTAGTGAATAATCACGTTTTTCCTATTTCAATGTTTCAATTGAATCTTTAAAACGTTTTTCGTTTTCTTTATAACTTAGAGCTGCAATGCGAAGGGGTTCGACCTTGTCTTGAAGCTTAGAATTTTCAAGTTTTAAGCCTAGAAATTTTGAACAAGAAATAACAGAAAAAGGATTAGAATCTACCTCATACGATGAACTTGTTGCTTCTCCAATGGCCATGAGGGCAACAGCAGTAGTAGATTCCTCTTGATCAGCTACAGAAGCTTCCTTTTCTTCAGCTACCTTCTCCTCAGCTTCCTTTTTCTCAATTTCCATCAACTCCATGATCTCAGCCATGAGACCAACTTGAGTTTGTGCAATGATGGCATCTTCCAGATGAACACCCCAATCAAAGCTGTCGTCCTGTTGAGCTACCAGTGCATTGGACGTTCCACTTTGGCTTTGATTGTGGTTGTTTGAGTTGTTGTAGCCATGGCTGTTTCCTTGGCTAGGTATGGTGAAACCCAAAGCCGGTGCTCTGTCTTTTTTACATTTACCAGAAAAGTGTCCATAGTTCAGACACTTGTAGCATTTGGCCTTGGATTTGTCAAAACCAACCATGGCATTAGAATGCCCACCGATGAACTTTCTTCCTGTTCTGTTCAAGAAACGCTTGGCTCTCCTCAAGATCATGGCCATATTCCATTGAATATCCATGTCATCAGGATCCACTTGATTAAATTGTCTCGGGATCTGTAAGCTTACCACCTATGAAGTTCTCGTAGGCCAGCATACAAGATGAAAATAGTGCTACATGATCTTCAGCTATTTTGTCTATAGCTGACTGGTTAGCTGAAGTTGTAGAGGATTTCTTGAGGTGTGTTGTTGATGAGATCCACAACCTGATCCAGATGCATAGCATGCATGACCACCACAACCATTTGAGTGGTCTTCACTAGTAGAGTTTCCAGAGAAGAGGGCAATTCCTGAGCCCGAAGATTTGGTTGTAGAAGACGTCCCATGATACATAGAAGGGTATTGTATCTGAGGTCTTACTGAGCTCTCCTTCTTTCTAAGATTCATGTTATGAGCTTGAACCTTTCCAATTGCCTCTTCCACTGTCATTTCATAGAATTTTGGATTCTCTCTCATCAGGGTTGTGTACATTTCAAACCTGGGTGCTAAAGCATTCAGAAACTTTTCCACTAACTCTTCATCGGGATACTTGAGCTCAAAGGCTTTCAATTCTGTCTGCAAATGATAGAATCTAGAGATGAACTCATCTAAAGACTCATTCTCCAAAAATCTGAAGCATTCATATTGCTTCCTGAGTAGATCCCGTTTACTCTTCTTGATATCACTATTCCCTTCGAATCTTTCCTGTAACGCCTTCCAAAGATCCTTAGAGTTGTCATAACCTCTGAAGCTGTGGAACAACTCCCGAGTTAATGCCATAGTGATTGAACCAAGAGCCTTCTTCTCTCGATCATAAGCTTTCTTTTCTTCTTCATCGAGTTTAGAGATAGGCTTAGGCAGTTCATCATCAAGATAAATGTGTGTGGGATGCTTATAGCCTTCTAGAATTGGAATCCATAACGAAGAATCAGTGTATGAAATGTAATGCTCAAAGTGTGCCTTCCAGTTAGAATAATCATTTACATTTAGCAGCTGTGGCGGTTTCTGAGGAGTACCGATCTCATTGTCATAGTTTAAAAGGTTTCCAAGGTTCTGAAGATTCGACATGGTGAACACTTAGTAAAATTTCAGAAAAATTAGAGACACTTGCACTTGATATTGGCCTTGCGCACTTAGAGGAATGGTCTTGCGTATTTAAGATTTGCTCTTGCGTACATTTCATACACTGATAAGTACGCAGGAGTAAATGATAAGTACGCAAGATATAACTTAAGTGCCAAGATTAGTCTTGCGTATTTAGTAAGTACGCAAGAGATTATTCTTGCGTATATAGTAAGTACGCAGCAAGACTATACTTTTTGCCAGATATGGTAAGTACGCAGAACACCTTTTCACCAACTCTCACCAAACTATTCGGGTCACTGGAAACACACCAGAGATGGCAAAAATCGGATGGATGAACAATCAAAACGAGCCAAAGGGTCAGAAACTTGTTTCTAACCAACCTTTGATGCTCAAAATACACAACAAAAGTCGGTTTTTTGAGTGATTTTTTCTTCTAAAACAGTGCTCAAGAGCTACCCCTATTTTATCACAAAAATCAACAAAAACACCTCCTTTAGCTTGTAAAACTCTGTAGAAAAATCTCCAAACTCACTCACAACACTCGAAATCAAGAGCAAAGGCTCTGATACCACTTGTAGGTCCCTCGGGTGTGGCGGATCGTCACATGCAAGTGGGTCTACTAGTCGGACCGGGTGCGGAATACCCGTGACTAGGTGGAGAGTCTTACGAAAAAAGTAAACCGACAAGATAATCACTGTGAACGTTCGTCTATTATAAACACTTGAAGGTTACAGAGAGAAGTTCTGAGATTACAAAGTTCTGCGTATTTGCTAATCTGAATGCCTATGATTGCGTACTTATCTACTGTCAACCATTCCTATTTATACATGATCAGATGCCTGCGGGAAATTTGCTCATGCGTACTTAGCAAGTAAGTACGCAGGAACTACTTCCTGTGCACATACAAGTGCGCAAAACACTTAGAGAAATCTGCAACAGTCAATATGTAAAAGTAAATGAAACTCGATAACTAATACATACAGACACTTACAAACAAAGACAAATACATACATTAAATTACTAACTAAGACTCTATCTATCCAGAATCTATCAAGAGTGTTTGTCACAGGAAAGTGCTTCAACAATAACATTATCATATACCATGCGGATTCAAATCCCAAAGCAATACTCCTTTGGATCTGATTATTCTCGAGCTATTTACTTTCCTATTATTTATTATTTTGCTATTTACATTTCTGTTACACACTTAACGCACGTTTTACTTATCTGCTATTTACCTTATTCTCATTTACTTTTCTGTCATTTACTTTTCTGCTTCACAAGCACACAAAACCCACTCACCAATTAAACTGGCTAAACGATATTGAGTATTAGAACTCGACCGTGTCCATTGGTTCGATACTTGGTTCTTACCTAAACTATATTACATTGCGATACGTACACTTCCCTATTGTGTGTGTGTTTAGTTTTAGTATTTATCATTCTATAAATTTTAAAACCTGATCTCGTGAAACCAAAGCAAGTATATATATTTATTTATATACAAACACTTTAAACAACTTGCACGTAGCACATCAAGTTTTTTGCGCCGTTGCTAGGGACACGGTGATTTCAAGAAAAAATTGAGTTAACAGATTAGCCTTTTTAACTTTAATATTTTCCATATATTTTTCTGTTATGTTTATTGCAGGTAGTGTATGATCCATAGCTCCACTACTGGTTTATATCAACCTTTAGCAGAGCCCGAAAGATTCTTTCACCACCGACTACATGAAAATCGTACTAGAAGAATAGCCGTAGAAAATTACACTATTTCCGACTTTGCAATACCGTCCGAAATTCTAGGAAACATGAGTATTCAATGTATGCATGACGAAACGTATATGTTGTGAGACTAGATTTAAAATTTAAACCCATTAAATTCAACTTAGTTCGTTATAACCAGTGTCTCTAATACCAATCTGTCACACCCCGACCACAGCGGTTTCCAGCGAGGCGTGACTGTCAAGGATCATTGTCACTGATTACTTTAAATGACCACTAAATGATTTTCAAAAATCATTCACTGCAAATCGTTCAAAATAACAAAATAGATTTACAAAGTTGAATGCGGAAAGTAAATGCGGAAGGTAAAAGAATTGTCTTAAAACATAGTAATTGCAATGATAGTAGTTCCAAAATCATGTTCCTATATACACATGACATTCCATGAATGTTGTGCAATCTTAAATCCAAATGCAATTCAACGACCTGAGAAAACAAGCTTATACGACTCAACAATAATGTTGGTGAGTTCACAGTTTTGCATGTAAAAGTAAAACTTTGTAATGGACCACAAACTTTCTATGATTTGATTGTTACAGGTAATATTACAATGTTATAATAAGCACACTGAAACCGAAGCTGACTATAACTGTAACATATGTGGTGCCTCTACCATGCCTAGCATGGGGTGATTAGGCTAATGATGCACCCGTTTTGACCTCCGGTCAAAGTTAGCGCAACTAACGCGGGTGGGTCTTGTCAACCTAAATAGTACTATTCACGATTACCTTGCTTTGTAATGTAATTAATGGTTCAGTTGTAAGAGGACTTTGTACAATACGTACTCGTTTATATAACATGTGAAATCAAGTAAGTGTAATTATGTCCAATGAAAAGTAAGGTTTGCATGTAATCTCCCCCCAAAAGGAAAATAAGTAAAAGTACGGCCGTGAGACTCACCTGGTAATGCGGTGATTGAAATGCGTGACACGAACACTAGCAAAAGTCCGAAAGTGTAGCCGACCTAACCGTGCCCTAAAACGTTAAGGCTATAAGGTCTATGAAATGTGAGTGTTGGGTTATTCAACCAAATACACCCAAACGACTCAACGTCAAACATGTGATTGACGTTTCAAAAAGGTTGACCAAGTTTGCCCTGACGACCCGTTGGTGACACATTAAAGAATTTGGAAAGTATATTTATTTAAAAAAATAAATATAAGTAATGATAATAACATTAGATGTTTTAGAATCCTCTAAATAAGTTTGGAATTCAAACTCGGGTCATAACCCGGAAAGTATATAAAATATATCTTAACCAAAGTCAAACTAAAAAAACACATTTGTACATAATATTGACTAAGTATTTAAATACTACACAAACTCAAGTAATATATGCTAACAAGAGTTTTTAAATGTTTATAAACATCATAATGAAGACACATGAACCTTAAAAAGTATTTTAGAACTTGAAACCCGGTTTTTGTGTCAATAAAGTTTCCTTATTTAGAAACTAAGACCTAATATCCATACTTGAGTCTAAATTCACAATGCAAACAATATTTTCATAACTTACCAACCATATAAGTTTAAGTACCATAGAAATACCTATTTTTGACTTCCAACGCAAGAAAATCCATTTATACTCAAAAAACCGATTTTAGAATAAAGTTTCCTGATATAGCAAGTTGTCACCAAAGGACTCGTATAAATCCAAATAATCCAATGCACCTACGTATTGTACCAATTTGTTTATTTTGAGGTCATGACTTTCAAGTATGTTTGTTTGTTGGGTTAAATGGTTTAATATAACCATTGTATATAAATGTGAAATTAAATAAGTAAAAATATAAAGATGAATCCTTATGTAAGCAAGCAAGGTTTTGGGTTTGTTAGCTCATGTTCTTGACTTCGGTATCACCTCTTACGCGGGATCACACTAGATGCTCTTGTAATGCTTGAAGCTCAACAAAAATATGGTGTGTATGTGTGTGAGCGGGGGGAGGGGGTTGGGAGTTTGGTTTTTGCTTGAACTCGATAAATATTGTAAAGAATGAGTTAGTGGTTTGATGTGGGTATTTATAGACTCAAATGGGAGGAAACTTAGGATTTAAAATTTGAAAGGCATAATGTTTAGAGGGGGGTGTAAGAGGTGGCGGCTCTAGGGTGGTGTACGGATGGGTGGAGTGTGTTGATGGCTTTGTGATTACTAAGTATTGTCATCATGAGGTTTATTTATATAAATTTGTTTTTATTAAATTTGTAAGATGACATTAATTCATTAATTCATTAATTCACTAACTCATTATTAAATATTAACTAATAAGTTGTCTAAAGTAATTTAGTTAGTTGATCCTGGTACAATACGCAGTGTAACCTGGACTGTGTTTTTAAATAAAACGTGCTCTCAAAATCCTTGAAAAATTAATTTAAGCATGAAATAATATATCAAAGTATTGAATATAATTTGTATACTTCGAATATACTTAAAGTATCAGATTTGAAATTCACCGACGTTCGTGCGATAGGCCGCGTGTGTGATCCGCAAATTCTCCGAATTACCGATGTATGAAACGCAACGAACGGACTTTGCTATGCATAAAATGAACTTAATTAACTATAATCAAGTATGATGTATGTGAAAATATGTGTAATCATGTAAATGTCGGGGACGGATATTAACCTGAAATTTCCGGTTATCACACACGCAAACATATACTCACTAAACAGTTGAACTGGAAAGTACAGATCGGACCTGGTTTAAGGTTTATGACCATTACCTAAAGAAATATCAGGAAGGTCCCATAGATCACCGAGATGAGGAGGTGCTTGGCCTCCTCATAGCCAAAACGTGAGAGCATCCGAGTTTGGCTGATGACTTGTTAATAAAGTAAGTGCTTCCGAGAGGCAACCCGTCGTGTGTTTGTTTTCTTTGAAATTTTGTTGGGTTCAATCAACGCTCCTACAACGAATTGGGAAAAAAGACTCAACACAATAGAGGGATTTCACGGGTTTTGAGGGCATACGACCCATACCTCCTCCAAGGTACGACTCGTACGGTTTTTAATGAACACACGGCCCATACGCCACACGGACTACCTGTACGCTAGGTCGGTTATGCCCACGCGTGGTTATTTATACAAACTGCATGCAACCCTAATTCCCCACCTATAGCTCGTCGAACTGAGGTTCACATCAGTTCCAAAGTAAGGAAATCAAGCAATCTTCCCAAGTAAGGGGTTTCTGGCTAATTTGTTTCATCCTAATTGATTCTAATCGTTTTCTGGTACTTTTTTAGCAACCCAACCTAAACCAACGTGCATTCTTGTGATCCTTATGTCACACAACATTGGTTGCAAAGAATCCGGCTACTGTGTCACAGAATCATCCCTTTGACTAACTTTGCTTATTTTTTATTAGGGATCCACCAACAGCAACAACCCGGCTGCTGAGGTCCGAGGGCGGAGACGCCCATGAAAGAAAGCTTGTTGTGTGAAGCACTGCCTGCACCAAAGGGACCGGGATGATGTTATTCCACAAGTGACGCAAATGCGAACCTTGTTCGAGGCAAAGCATGCAGTTATCATGGAGGTGGTGCAAGATAACTGAAGAAAAGGTGAGGACCGAGAAAAGAGAGATGGCATTACCGATGTATGGAATACCGGCTCTCGAGCCAATAGCTCCCGCACAACGGGTTCCACCACATGCACCACCACGAACACACGCGGTCTATATTCCCTACCTCCATTTACCGCGTGAGTTCTTTCCTCCCCGTGACCCAATCACGGGTGAATTGATCTCAACCAAGAACCGTGAGGCTGGTGGCTAGTGTGACGCCCCAGTCATAATGGTGAAGGAGGGATTCACCTGCATGCTTAAGCTTTTAGTCTTGTGTCTCGTGTGTTATTTCTTTCCAGTTCCTTTTGAACCGTGTGATGTTTACTTTGTTTTGTTTTCCGTATTTTTTTTGTTTTCTGTGGTTGAACTAATGAATGAATACGAATCCTCCCTTAATTTTGTTTGAAAATCTGTTTCAAGGCTTGATTGACATTAATCTATTACACTATATATTGTGATGCATTTGAGATATTTTGTTAAGTGTGATAGATTTTATGTTCGAGATATGTGAGAGCGGTTGGAGAAGAATACATTGTTTTATACACCACCAACGTGGAAACTGTTGAAATCAGGGGAGTAACTCAGTTCCCTTCCTTGCATTCCTTACTGATATTTGATATACATTAGGGATGATATAAATTCTAAGTGTGGGATGGGGGAATTTAGTTGGGAAAATGAAAACCATTAAAATTGAAAATATTTTAGAAAAAAAACCCTGCATCAAAAGAAAAATCCTCTTTACACAAAAATGCAAACCGCAACCTAAGTATTCTTGCCCACGTGACACTCTTGAACTAAATAATCGACTCTTAAGGATTCATATATAGTTTACTTAAACAATCATTTTTCAAATAAGAATTTTATGTTGGAATCACTAGGAGAGAAAACATAAACCGGACAACTACAAATATGTCAATTCACATCGGTAACCGGAATCTACCGTTTTCTTAGTGAGGATTTGAGCTTAAAATTAGAATATTCTTAGAACATTTTTCATTCGATGAGTGATTTGACCAGTCTGGCTTAATATACGATTCGAGATCAAGACTGGGACTATACAAAAAAGTGGTAGAGGCATTTAGGACTAACCCTTTCTTTTAGCCTTTTCATTTATTTACCTACCCAAACATTAACACTTAGTACACCATTTTAAGCCTTAAACCCTTTTCGTTTGTGAAACCCACATTACAAACAAAAAATCCTTTTTAGCCTTTCTTTTTTTAACCTGTGTTAACAATCTAAATCTAGTCTGAGTTAGTGCACAAGCGTATTAGTAATTGTATTCGTGTAAGTAATCTATGTGATCAGCAAAATATTAGCTTATGAATATATATATAGGGGGTTCAAATAAGAAGTGAATTTTTGCTAAGAAACCTAATAAATGATTTTTTTTTAACGGAAACCGGGTCAAACGAACTGCGCTCATTCCAGCGGCGTTGAAACTGGCTCGTCGAGGTTTTTTGGGGGTGGCATGGGGGGATTTAGGTTTTTAGGGGGTGGGGGTGGGGGGGATTTAGGTTTTTTTTAGGGGGTGGGGGTGGGGGGATTTAGGTTTTTTTAGGGGATGGGGTGGGTAGGTTTAGGTTTTTGGGGGGTGGGGGTTGAAGGATTTAGGTTGTTTTTGGGGGGGTGGTGGGGGTGGGGTGATTCGGTTTTGGGTTTAGCTTTAGCTTTATGGGTTTCGCTTTAGGGTTTAGCTCTAGCCTTTATTTCGACGAGTTGGTTACAACGCCGCTGGAATCAGTTCAATCGTAGTTCGTTTGACCCAGTTTCTTAGCGCAAATTCACTTTTTAGCGGAACCTTCCCATATATATATATTTATGTATGTATATATATATATATATATAGGGAATTTATAGGATGAAAACCCCTCCAAGTTGTGAAAACATTTGAAAACCTTCCAAAAAACGGATTTTTACAAGGTACTTTTTTTTAAAAGCTTTTACATTTAATTTCAAAACTTTTTATAAAAAAATAATCAAAAAAGCGCTGACCAGAATTTTTTATAAATTTTTTTTTTAAATTCTGCCCAGTTGTGTTGTATATCGTAACATGTAACACATACGTAACACGATTTTTTTACACAAAACGGGGATTTTTGTCCTTTTAAAAATAAACGCTCGGCGTTTTTTTTATTTTTTTGACGAAAATCTTATAAAAGTTGATTACAATGATTTTCAATTTTTTTAAAAAAAAACATGTAAAATCGTGTTTTTTTGGGAAGTTTTCAATGTTTTCACAACTCAAGTGGGTTTCCAAAATATCCCTTCCATATATATATATATATATATATATATATATATATATATATATATATATATATATAGGGAATTGATCATTTGAGAACTTCTAACTATTTTGATAACTCGTTAAAAATCCAATCAAAAACTTTTTTTTTGTTTTTACTATTTTTATTATTAGAATACAACATAAAAAAATGAATTTATATATGTAAATTTACATGTCTTCATATATTAAAAAATATATACACTTGTGTAAGTTTACCACTTATACATGTGTACTTGTTTACCATTTACACATGTATATAAATTTTTTTAAGAATAATTTAGAGAGAAGTGATGAATTAATTGAATATATAAATCATTTTTTATGTCATATTTTAATAATAAAGATAATGAAAACAAAAAAATAGTTTTAATTGGTTTTTTGACGAGTTTTCGCTAGTTCTCAAGTATTTATAACTTCTCATTTGAACCTACCCTATATATATATATATATGGAACGTATCAGTTGTAAACACTGAATTGTTGTGGAAACACTTAAATTTACTCTGGACCACCCATTCAATTCTTAATATTTTAATATGTGGTTGTAATTAATTCTGTATTTTTAATATATTTAATAAATAAAACTTGTGGCTTAGATTAAAGAGGGGGTAAAAAGGTAAATCCACGTTTTTCTTTTTTTCTTTTTATAAAATAATGATTATTTAAATTTCCTCTCTCTCTCCGAATGAAATGATTAGAATGTCTTCATCTTCGTTAACCTTTTCATTTCTTTCTAAATTCTATTGCTTTTTAATAATTTCAAAAACAAAGAACGCTGAGAACATAAACTTAAATTTCGTAAAATTCTAGAAAACTCTTAATTATTTTAAAAGGAAATTTTTCTTCATCACTTCAAGTCAAATCCAAAACACCAAAATTACAATCTTCTATCTTCAAAAAAAAAAATACAGTTTACATCCATAAAAACATATGACTAAAATTTTTTTACACATATGTAAAATCTGTTTACACATGTGTAATCAAATACATATGTGTAAAATCATATACAAAAGGAGGTGTAACCAAGAATCAAATATTACTTAAAAAAATAAAAGAACATAGCTTTACATATATTTCTTTGTTCACAACTCAAATCAGGATTGTTCAACGTGTCCTGAAAAAGAAACGAAGAATTAACGGTTAATTAGCAATCTGATAGTTTCCTAAATCATCCAGTTGGGATTTTAACCAAAATTTAGGGCTAAAAACACCCAATTTACAGCAAACCTAGCAAACCCTCCAATTTAAATTCATAAAACACCATTTTTCACACATAAAAAATGAAATACAGCAAACCCAGATTAACCAAAAAAGTTAGGGCTAAGAACTCTCAATTTACACATGTGTAAAAGTCAGTTTACACATGTGTAAAAGCCAAAAATCAATTTACTCCAAAAGCCATAAACTCATATATGTGAAATGGATAAATTAACTCAAATCTACCAATAAAAATCCATCTTTTTTGCAAAAAAACTCACAAATATCCATCTTTATTGCAATAAAAAAAACCATCTCCAATAAACGCTAACAAAAAAAATTTGTGAAAGCCTATTTCATAATCAAACAACAAAAAAGAACTCGACTTACCCTGACGTGGCCAACTAAATTTCGGTCAAAATCTGTGAAAGCCGCCATCCACACCGCCGCTTAGTGGTTGAGGCCGTTGATAATAGATCAGGGTTTTCTTGGTCAGATTGGCAATGGGTCCTAAAGGTTGAGGCCGTGACAGGCGGCGGTGATTGTGATTTCATGCTCTAGTGGCAATAACTCGTATTTTCGGTAGTTATATCGGTGGCGGTGGTTGGTCGGAGACCTGTAGAGGTGGCGTTAGGTTATTACACATGGTGGCAGCAGAGCTGTGACGACGGTGGTGGCCTCAGACCCATGAAGATGATGAAGACGACATTTTTTTAGCCCTCAGCCGCGAACTCCGACGAGAGCCCTTAGCCGGATTTCTGGTGGAAGCACCCACAACAGGTTGTTGGATTTTCTTGAAGATTTTTTAGGGTTTGAAAAGGAGAGAAAGAAAGAGTAAGAAAGATGAAGATCTGAGTTTTAGAAAAGAGAGAGAGATAATAGGTATGTGTGTATATATGTATATATATATATGTATGTGTGTATATATATATATATATATATATATATATATATATATATATATATATATATATATATATATATATATATATATATATATCGAACCATAACCCGGACCCAAAAACCTAAACCCCCTCCACCCGCACCCCCAAAAACCTAACCCCCTCCAACCCTACCCCGAAAAGCCTAAAACCACCACCCCCACCCCCCCCCCCTAAAAAAAACCTAACCCCACCACCCCACCCCCTACCCAAAAAAAAACCTAAACCCATCCCCACCACCCCCAAAAACCTAAACCCCCCCACCCCCACAAAAAAAAAACTTAAATCATAAAATCTAAACCTTAAAAGCTAAACCCTAAGGCTAAGCGCAAGGCTAAAACCCTAAAATTCAAACGTAAAATCTAAACCTTAAAATTTAAACCCTAAAAGCTAAGATGGTAGAGTTCGATGAGACGGTTCCAACGCCGCTGAAATTAGCTCAATCGGAGTTCGTTTGATATCGTTTCTAAAGGTTTTTGTCATTTCTTAGATTTCTTAGCGAAAAACTATTTCTTATTTGATCCTCCCCATATACATATACATATACATATACATATACATATACATATACATATATATATAGGGGACGGTTCCACTAAGAAGTGGTTTTTCGCTAAGAAATACTAAGAAGTGAGTCTAACGAACTCCGATTGAGCTCATTCCTGCGGCGTTGGGACTGTCTCATCGAACCCTAACCCAGACCCAAAAACCTAAACCCACCTCCACCCGCACCCCCAAAAATCTAACCCCCCCCCCCTCCAACCCTACCCCAAAAAGCCTAAAACCACCCCCTCCCCAAACCTAAACCCACCACCACCCACCCCCAAAAACCTAAACCCCCCACCCCTACCAAAACAAAACCTAAACCATAAAATCTCAACCCTAAGGCTAAACCATAAGGCTAAAACCCTAAAATTCAAATGTAAAATCTAAACCTTAAAAGCTAAACCCTAACAGCTAAGATGGTAGAGTTCGACGAGACGGTTCCAATGCCACTGAAATTAGCTCAATCGGAGTTCGTTTGATATCGTTTCTTAAGGTTTTTGTCATTTCTTAGATTTATAAGCGAAAACCTACTTTTTATTTGATACTCCCCCTATATATATATGGCTATTTACGGGTTGAAATAGAGGAGAAAAATACCATGGCCCATTTTCTCATCCTCTTCTTTAATTCTCGCTTCATCTCTCTCTCAATCTAGGAATGAGTTTACATTCCTATTTTGTTCTTAACAGGAATCGGGGATTTATTGTCTCCCGCATCCCTGGTGTTCTTAATCGAGACTTCTCTTTGCCATCCTCATCCCGATCGAAACAAGTTTGGGTATCGGGTTCCTCATCAATTTTGTTAAAATATTATCTGAATATGGGCATATTGAAAAAGATTGTAAAATCAAGTGGCCAGAATAAGAATTTTGGAACTTTGGGTCTTGTAGGTGGAAATACGAGAAATAAACGAAAGTGTCGAAAACGTCATTTTCTTTCATGAAGTCATCACTTGCGCAATCGAATACCATTGATTTGGGTTGTTGTCTGCCATATGTCACCACTTTTAGTCTACATTCATGCAAAACACGCACATGCTCATTCAAACTTTTGTTTTTGGAGTAAAGTATATATTATCATAACAAACTCATCCCTATCATTTTTGTTGTCTGCCATATCATAACTAGTATTAAGAACTCGCTTTGCCGGGCGTAGAACCGTGAAAAAAAATAACGTCGAAATTTGCCGCGAACACGTCTGTTGTTGCGGCACACTAAACCGCTAAAAATGACCATTTTAAACGTCATGTGTATCGAAATGTAGATAAATATAAGAACGATGTGACGGTATATTCGTAAATAACGAAAAAGTCACGTTGTTGTAAAAACGTTTGCGGCCTCTATTTAATGAACTCAAAGAAAACCATTTAACAAAAAGATCGAATCATAAATAAAAAAAGTAAAAAAATGTAAAAAAAGGTAAAAGTAAAGGTAAAAAAATTGTGTGCATGTGGGTGCTATATGTAGGGGCGGCGATTCCTGACACGACCCGAACCTGACACGAAAAAATACAGGTTTTGGGTCGGTTGATATGACCAGTTTAAAAAGTGAGTCAACTCGAACACGACCCGCTTAATCCGTGGTTGACCTGTTAGCCTGTAACGTTTTTAAAAAAGTTGGTATTTATATTTTAGAGATAAAAAATGTTAATACTTAAAGTTAAGTATTTTGATTTTTAATTTTTCCTATAACTATTAACTTTTAAAGGTGAAACTAATTTTCTCTTTTGAATTATTGCATCAACTCTTCACTTTCAATAATTTTATTTTATTAGTTTTAACTACCAATTCTCCAACTTTTCCAATCGTTTCTTTTAATCTCGAGCTAAATGTTTAAACCCAAGTTTGTTCAATGAAATATAAAGAAACAAAAACAATAAAAAGGAAACAGATTACCCAGGTTTTATTTGAATTGGAGTATTAATTGTTTATATTGTTACTAAGTCGCTAGATATTACTCATATTAATGAATGAAAACAAAATGGGTCAACGTGAAACATGACCCGATTTTAAGTGGGTCAACACAACACGATACGGATAAATATATGGGTTGGGTTAGGGTTGAAGAACTTAACTCGTCAACCCGCTAACCCGACACGATTGACACCCCTAGCTATATGTGGGGGAATCAAAGCAAAAAAAAAGACAAAAAACTAAGTGATGTGTGTTGCCGCTGCACCCTAAAGTTTGAGTTATTTTACAATTTTACTACCATACGTAGAAGCTTGTAAGTTATACAATATCACTTTTAAGTTTGACAATCATAAGTATAATAATAAATACAAAGACCACCTGTACATCAGACTAGGGGTGTATATTTTTAACACCAAACGAGTCTAACATTAAAATTGGTGGTTTAGGTTTATCCTAAATCGGATTGATTCGGGTCAAAATTTCAAACATATTTAGCTAAATCTACTAATGTCATACCCCCGTTAAGACGGAAAATCGAGAATGTAACGAAATCGTATATCGAGAACACATTGTTTCAAAAGAAATAACTTAAACATGCTTTCACTTCAAAATAAGGTTACATGATATTCGGTTCTGAATACAAATTTGAAGATTCACAAACTATAGTCTAAACTATCCTAGACAATATTGAGAAATCTTCTAATGTACTCCTTATCTTTAAAGCTCGCTTGTTAATCAAATATTACATGAAAAATATGCGTAAAAAGGTCAACTATAAATAGCCCGTGAGCTCGTAGGTTTGAGGCTCGATAAATAATATGTTTGAGATGAAACCCTGAATCATTCCCTGTTACGTTATGAGAAACGCACAAGCATATAAGATATAGTAAATACATGAGTTCACAACCAAACCTAATGACCGAACAATGCCCCGGTTAATGTCTTATCACAGAACATTAATACAATATGTCGGAAATATTCATTCAATTACCGTTTACTAGTATAGTTGGCGAGACCAACCATAAATGGGGTGGTCTCCCCGATAGTACTACGTACCAATATTAATTCGTCGGCTCGACTACATGAGTTAAATGATTGTGAAGATAATATGGGGGCTGACAGTGTGAAAATATAACTTATGCAATATCAATCCATGAAACATGTCACTACAAGAAAATGACCCTGTGCTGACAGAGCCTATACCGACGACACTTGTCGTCGGCATAGGTTACCCTATACCGACGACATTTCGTTGGGATAGGCTAATTTGGAAATTTGAGAAGGGAGACCCTATACCAACGACATGTCGTCGGCACAGGGTTGAGCCAGATGGAGGGAAAATATGGCGCCCAATGAAAAATTAGGAAAAACCTATACTAGGTTAATTTGGATTTTGTTTTTTTTCCTTCTATTTAATAAATTTTCGTCTGTGAAAAATTTTTTTTTAATTAAAAACAATTATGGGAAAACTCTATACCGACGACATGTCGTCGGTATAGAGTTTTTTACTTTATTGACCGGTCAAAACCATACTAGACATATACCGACGACTTGTCGTCGGGACAGGGGACCTATTGCGCCGACTTTCGAGCCTATACCGACGACATGTCGTGAATAAACTAGGAAACATCTTTCTGCTTCCCATTTCCACGAAAAAAACCCCCCAAAACTCTCTCATCTTCTCTCTTTGGCGATTTCCCGTTTTTGGTGTGTTTTGTGGAGCAATCCTCACCAATCTCTCGGGTTTTGAGGTTAGTTAACATCTATGTTTCAATCTTGACAAGAAAATCAACATTTTTGTGTTTTTTGTTTAATTTCTTTGATTTTTGTTAGGTGTTTGAAGCTTTGACATTTTTTTATGGATTTCAAGCTATTCGAAGCTATTTGCAAACTTGGTTAGTAATTTTTCTATAAATTAGGTTTAGATGTATGTTTGTATGTATATTGTTGTGTTTATTTGTATGTATGTATATATGGTTTAGATGTATGATTTTATAAATATTTACGAAATTTTATGATGAAATTAGGTTTAGATGTGAAATTAGTTTTAGATGAAATTTGGGAATTTGGGCATTTATATATGTATGTTTGTATATAATATGTGTGTATATATGTGTATGTGTGTTTGTATGTATTTGTATTATGTTTATGTATGGAATTGTGTTTATGTATGTAATTTGGGAATTTAAGCATTTATATGTGTACGTTTGTATATAATATGTATGTATATATGTGTATGTGTGTTTGTATGTATTTGTATTATGTTTATGTATGGAATTGTGTTTATGTATGTAATTTGGGAATTTGGGCATTTGTTTATGTATGTTTGTAAAGGCTATGTATGTATATACGTGTTTGTATGTATTTTTATGTATGTAATTGTGTTTGTGTATGTAATTTTAGAATTTGGGCATTTATTTATGTGTGTTTGTATATAATATGTATGTATATGTGTATGTATGTTCGTATGTATGATTATGTAATTGTATGATTTGTATGTATATAATTGTGTATGTATTTATGTAATTGTGAATGTATGTATATATCTTTGTATGTATATGTAACTTTATTTAATTTTGTTGTAAGTTCGGAACTCATTGTGGTTGGAGAGGTGTGAATAACATCTTATTTGTGTTTCATTGAATTTTTTTAAGATACGTATCCCGACTTTTATACCTTTATGTACGTCTCATGTTGTGTACACTAGTATGTTTATTTAGGATAACTCTTTAGAATATACCCGTCCGAAATTTATCTGATAGAGATAAATTTTGGATTGTCCCATTTGGGACTGCTTTTTGAATATTCTATCTTATTTAGGATATGTATATATTTTAACGGTTTGACATTTAAGAATAAATTGGTAGCTATTTCTCCTTACTCCTTCGAGTTTGCGGTTTATCTGCATACTTGGGGAGTTAAGGGGAAATGCTGTTGATTTTTTCTTAAATAGTCAACTCGTTAAAATGTATACAAATGAGATAGAATATTGAAAAAGTGGGTTAGGATCCACCGCCTTAGAGTACCGATCAAATCACATACATTTATTTATATCATTTATTACATGCACGTATATGTGTATGCTTATAACATAATAGATATGACACAAGATATGACAATTGATAAAAGCTGGGTTACACTGGAAAATCGGAATTCTCCAGCTTTCTTAAGCGGTCTTCGCAACTTTATAGAGACGGCCAAGAACCATGTCGACAGTCGAGGTAGAGCGTTTTGCCCGTGTAGACGTTGGTGTAATGCGTGTCGACAAGATTTGAACACGATATATGGCCACATACATGACCGTGGGTTTCTACAATCATATCAGAATTGGATTTATCATGGTGAACAACATCCTCGTTTGGTGGAGATAGCATCACTTTTTGCCCTAAGAACAACGCCAACTCCTCCAATAACTACAACAACAAATAATGAGATGTTTGATGCCATAGATGATGCGATGGCAGAGAAAATACAAACGAGGATAATATAGATGAAGATGGAATTGGTTTAGACCCAGAGTTTGATGCGTTGTTTGAGGAGCTAAATAAGGAGTTATACCCCGGTTGTAGTCAAATGTCTTCCCTAAACTTCATAGCCAAATTGATGCATATCAAAGTTATCAACAAATGGACGAATAGTTCGTTTGACCAACTGTTAGAGCTTCTACAAATTGCATTGCCGAAGTAAAATCACGTTCTAGCGTCACATTATGAAGCTAAGAAGAAACTGAATAAGATTGGGTTAGGATATCAGTCTATCCATGCTTGTATTAATGATTGTGCACTGTTTTTGAAGGAGAATGAATCAATGCAAAACTATCTGGTTTGTAATGAGAGCAGATGGGTTGATAAAAACACAAAGGGGAAGAAAGTACCACATAAAGTGTTGCGCTACTTTCCTTTAACTTCACGGCTTCGACGAATGTATAGTTCAAGATTAACGACAAAAGAAATGATCTGGCATAATACTGGACGCTCAACAAATGGTATGATGCGACATCGGGTTGATGGGAAGGCATGGAAAGAATTTGATGAGAGATATCCGGATTTTGCTAAAGAACCAAGGAATGTCCGCTTAGGTTTGGCTGCCGATGGTTTTAATCCGTTCGGTAACATGAGTCAGACTTACAGTATGTGGTCGGTAGTGTTAACAACATACAACACACCATCGTGGTTATGTATGAAAGAGTCTTCTTTCATGTTAACCTTGCTAATTCCCGGGCCTAAATCACCTAGTAAGGACATTGATGTATTCTTAAGGCCTTTAAAGGTGTCCAGGTGAGAGATGCATCAACCAAAACTGTATTTAGGATGCATGCGGCACTGTTTTGGACTATCAATGATTATCCTGCTCGTAGTAGCTTGTCTGGATGGAGTGGTCAAGGTTATAAAGCATGCCCTACGTGTAACGTTGACACACCTTCGTGCGCTATAACGAATAAGATAGCTTTTGTTGGACACAGAAGATTCTTGCCTAGAAAGCATAAATGGAGGAACGATCTGTCGTTTGATGGCAAGAAAGAGACAAAATATCCTCCCCGATGATTGACTAATGCTCAAATATTAGAACAACTAAAAAATCTCCCAGGTCGTGTTCCGGGGAAACATCCAATGTATGGAGGGGTAAAAAGAAAGCGCCTTACATCATAGTTGAATTGGACTAAACGAAGTATCTTCTTTGAGCTGGATTATTGGTCTTCTCTGCTTTTAAAACACAATCTTGATGTTATGAACGTGGAGAAAAATGTGTGTGAGAGTTTATTAGGTACTTTGTTGATGAACGATAAATCAAAATACACACACAAAGCCCGCAAAGACTTGGAAAATATGGGTATTCGACATAACCTATGGCTAACACAAAAAAATAACAAGTTGTACCAACCACGAGCTCCTTACTCTTTCACACCCAGTGATCGAGAACGCTTTTGTCAGTTTATTCGAGGAGTGAGACTGCCTAATGGATTTGGATCGAATTTAAAAAATAAGGTACTTCCTAATGATTCAAATATAATTGGGTTAAAGTCCCATGATTATCACATCCTCATGCAACGATTGCTGCCAATAGGGGTACGGTCGGGTCTGCACAAAAATGTTTCAACAACAATCAATGATGTTTGCACATTCTTTCAAAAACTTTGTGCACGAGCAGTAGATGTGAAAGACATGTATGAAGCAAATGAGGAAGTGGTTAAGATATTATGCAATTTGGAAATGATATATCCTCTAGCATTTTTTGACATAATGGTTCATCTCATTCTTCATTTACCTGAAGAAGCTATTCTTGGTGGCTCTGTGTATATGAGATGGATGTATCATTTTAAAAGATACATGAAAAAGCTCAAAGCATATGTTAGAAACAAAGCCAAACCTGAAGGCTCAATTGCGGAGGGTTATGTTGCAGATGAAGCCTTGACATTCTGCTCTATATATCTGGATGGTATGCAGACCAAATTTAACCAACCACATAGAAATGCAGATGCTGGCATTCCCAAAAGGCAGTTTCAAGTGTTTTCTTCACAATGTCGACAATATCGAAAAAGAAAATCAAGGCGCTCTCTGAACATGCCAACAAATCATTACAATGGTTTGTGTTGAACAACTGAGATGAAATCAAAGCCTACAAATCGTAAGTTTTTTTGTCCATCTACATGTGATAAACTATTATTATATTTTCATTTAATTCTACCAATTTATATTTTGTTTTGTCCATCTACCAGTAATTTGAATCTAAATTTTCTGAACGCAATATGCAAACCGATTTTTCTTCATGGTTAAAATATGAAGAAAATGTATTTTCATCTTCATCTTCTACACCCGAAAACAAAGAATTAAGGGCATTGGCACATGGTCCTTTGTACGCATCTTCTTACACTGCTTGCATGGTCAATGGTGTTAGATTTGTGGTACAAAATCATGATTCCCGACGCATTACTCAGAACAGTGGTGTGGTTACAATAGGAGAAGACGATACTCCATTTTATGGTCAACTAGAGGAGATCATAGAGCTGAACTACATAGATGGTTACTCGGTTGTACTATTCCGTTGTAAATGGTTCGACACGAGAGGTAAAAGATTAATTAAGCAAAACAACACTACTATAATTGACATTGGCTGTGAATGGTATGTTGACAAAGAATGGTATGATGATGTCCAATATATATTAGCCACACGGCTAAACAGGTGTTCTATCTTCGAGATCCTTCTCGAACCACTGGCCAATGGAGGGTTGTTTAGGACGTTCACCATCGGAAGCTTTGGGATCATCCTAGTGTTGTTAATGAGATAGATATATTGCACGACACTCAATCAAATGATTATACTTTGGTTGTCGACACCGGATGCGAAGGTGGTGAATCAAGTCACGTAGGTGGTGACCAAACTCTAATTCCCCATGCTGTTAGTCAATATATTACACGGGAAACTCAATCATTTTTTGGTAACTTGGTTGTCAACTTAGGCTACTTGCCTATGTTTACAACTTTAAATGAGGGTGGTGACCCAAGTCATGTTGCCTCGATTGATCTCAATGAAAGTTTTATTAATGATGATGAAGAAGATGAAGAAGATGTATACAATTCAGATGATGAAGACGAAATAAATGACGACGATGAAGAAGATGATGATGTTGTTGACACACGTTATTTTAGTGATGATTCTGATTGAATGTATGTTAAAAATGTACTATTTTTCTTTGTTAATTCATAATTATTTATGCTTACTAATAAATTTTATTGTAGGAAAAATGGCAACAATAGCGCAATCACACGGTGGAGATGGTGGAGACGGTGGATACGGGGGGTCTGTATCACTTCGACTCGGGTTATGCGACTGGATCTGGTGGTAAGTTACTTGTTAGTGTTTAATAGATGTCTTTATAATTGCCTAACTTTTGAATGTCATGTGTCAATGTAGGTAGTGCCTCCCAAAAAAGACGATCTAAAGGTAAAAACCTAAAATTGTATAAGAAATTTGAGCAACATGGGAGGAAGCCTCTTCCCATTGATGTAGAACTTCATGGCGGGGGGTACAAGTTTGTGGGTCCCAACGCTTCGGATTTTATCCGTGCTATCTCATTGGAGGTTGAAAAGGTTGTTCCTCCATATTATCCAAATTGGGCTAAGGTTTCAAATGAGAAGAAACGGGCCGTATATCCCACTCTTATAGTAAGTATATATGTTTTATAATTACTTACAATTTCATAACTATTAGATTTATAATTACTTTCCATTTGTAGGATTATTTTGATCAGGACTCCTGGAGAAACACTGATAAGTGGCGAGGCGTTGAACTCGGAATCACCGCTGAGTGTCAGAGAGCGTATAAAGATCACAAGAGAGAGTTGAAAGTTCACTTCGAGGAGAATGGGGGATACGATGATGTGGAAGCGACGATGAATAATCCACCAGAAGATCTTGATCAAGAAACTTGGGTGACTTTGATTAATGAGCTATTTTTAGATGCGAGCTATAAAAACCGCTCGAAGAAGAACAAACAAAACCGATCACAAAAACGTTACCCAAGTTACCATGGCAGCAAATCATACGCCCAACGCCGACACATGGAGGTATGAAATACAATTGTTAGTATTATATAAACATGCTTATTAATTCTTAGTGATATCATTTTTGTTTTTCACAGGGTACCGCCCTAATTGATGTGCTCAGATCGACCTATTATAAAGAAGGGACCGGTTGGGCCAACGAGACCTCATCATCAGATTATGTAAGTCAAATGATTTTGTTGTTAGACTTACTAGACTTAGAACATCCAATTGTAACTTTAACGGGTCAAAATGACCCAAACACACTTTAAGAGACTTAAAATATCCAGCTTTAACTTTAAACGGGTCAAAATGACCCGAACACACTTTAATAAACTTAGAACATCCAACTGT
Source organism: Smallanthus sonchifolius (assembly GCA_023525975.1). Lineage (NCBI taxonomy): Eukaryota > Viridiplantae > Streptophyta > Magnoliopsida > Asterales > Asteraceae > Smallanthus > Smallanthus sonchifolius. The sequence continues at coordinate 59,122,929 of CM042033.1, read as the reverse complement.
AAATTTAAAAGGGTCAAAATGACTCAAACACACTTTAATAGATTTAGAACATCCAACTCGAACCCAATTGTTGAATATTTTTGTTAGTATTATTAGTATTTGTTGTTATTAGTGTTGGTTGATTGGAATTTATGAATTTGTGTCGTTTATAACTTAAAGTTTAACAGGTTGGTTATCTATTTTACAGCAGTTATGCTGTCGAATTTTAGTAAAATAGTCAAGTGATTGTTTATTACATTGTTTAATGTAGGACCGAATCCAAGAGGAGTATACAAGATCCTCTGCTGAGTTTGGTGGTGACTCGTCTGCTGTCGATGAGATTGCATGCATGGAGCGTGCATTGGGTCATCAGCGTGGCCATATCCGGGGTGTCGGTCGTGTGGTGAGTAATCCCACACCGGATTTGTTCAGTACCCCCTCCACAACCACATTGGCAAGAAGTGGATGAGCGTGTGACTCAACTTCAACAACAAGTCCAAGATCAACAACAACGCGAAGACCAACGAGAGGAAGAACGTCGTGTGCATAATCAACAAATGCTTGAAATGCAACGACAAATGGATGAAATGTGTTGAATGTGGGAACGCCGAACTAGCAGAGACGATAATTAGCTTGAAGTTGTTGCGCCTTTGCCTTTTTTGTCGGTGTTATTGTTGAATGTTTGAACAATTTTTATGTTTGTGTGTCGGACAACTTTATGTTTGAATATTTGGTTTGTGTGTCGAACAGGTTTTTGTATCGAACAATATGTTTCGGATTTCAATTTTTGAATGGTTTGAATTATCTGATTTGCACGTTTTTGTAATTAGAAATTAAATATTTCTGAAAAATTTTGAAAATTAAAAAAAAACAAAAAAACAAAAACAGAAAAACCTATCCCGACGACATGTCGTCGGCATAGGTCTTTTTCAAATTTAACTAAAAAAAATTGGAAATAGCCTATACCGACGACATGTCGTCAGGATAGGTTGGGTCTGTCCCGATGACTTGTCGTCGGGATAAGTCCAGAACCTATACCGACGACATGTCGTCGGTATAGAATTTCTTTTTGAATTTTTTAATTAAACCCTATCCCGACGACACCTATCCCGACGACACCTATCCCGACGACAGTCTTGGCTATTGGGACGAGGCAATACTGACGACATCTATACCGACGACATGTCGTCGGTATAGGCTATCCCGATGACAAGTCGTCGCTATAGGGTCAAAAAAAAATCGTCGGGACAGGGTGATACTGTTGTAGTGTGTGCACAACATAAAACATAGGTAACAATATTCAAGTAAGTAAGTAATATATAAGTAGCATATTTTCCCCCAAAAAATAGTTAAAGTAAAATGGGTCACGAAAACTCATCTAGTTTCGGTGATGTAAGTAAATCAAGAATCTTCACGAAGAAGGTATCGAGAGATTAGAACTACTCGGGTCCTACAATAATGTAGACACTAATAAGATTTATGGACTAACCCTAATGTGAACGTTAGATCTGGATATTACGTCACCTTAACTAATATGTTTGTGATAATATATTTATTTATCGAGATGGGCTTGGATAGTATTTTGGCTTGGAATATGATTATGTAAGTCTTGTCAAACACTTGTACTATCAAGTTTATACTATGCAGATGAGAATGAAGTGAGTATGTCAAAGATGTGTTAATAATGCTGCTAACTTGTAAAATAAACGTTTATTTTTATTCGGTTTGAAACTAAACCCTTAAGTTTAAATATTATTCAAACGTTTATTTTTGGTAGTTTTTTTAATGCAGCAAATATGGCTTCACTATTCGTGTACCTTTTAATAGCCAAAAATCGAAAACAATAGTTATACATCTCCAAAAATTATGAAATTTTATTTGTAAGTCTCTATAATATATATAACTTACTGTAAAAATTTGGGATTTTTCTGAAAGGTCGAAGTATTTTTCCTATTTTTGTATTTGTAAATAAAAAATCAAAATAATAGTTTTCCAAGTCTAATAGTTATGAAATTTGGTTTATAAGCTTCTTATCTTGTGTAGAATCTACTATAACAATTTGAGAATTTACTAAAAGGTCTAAGCATTTATTCTATTTTTGTATTTATAAGACAAAAATCAAAGAAATAGTTATCTAATTCAAAAAATTATGAAATTTAATTTATAAACCTCTTATAGTATGTAGATGCTACATAAAAAGTTTCAGAGTTTTTTGATGTCACGAATTATTTATCATATTTTAGGTTGAAATTTCGGCATTATAACATTTTATTTTATGTTTAAGGTCCAAATAATTCCATCAACTTCAAATTTTTCATCCAATACTATAATAACATGATATAAAGTATAAATAAGTAAGATTTAACAAGTATATAAGTGTTTGTCATGTTAAAGTAGGTTTTACCACTTGTTGCTTGGTTTGTGTTTATTTAAAACACTCATTGATAATTGATATTTTAAAGGGATTTTAATGAACCTTTTTAAAGAATGAATACATGTTCTTAAGTCCATATAAGCTATTGGTGATAATAGAAGAATGAATGGTGAAGAAAGAGGTTGTCTTGATAAAGTTACATTTACTTAAAGTTACCTAGATCTTGAGTGCTGAAGGTGTGTTCATGCATAGGCTTGATCATGGAGCACCATCCATAAGTACACTATTTATGTTTGATGATGGTCTACAAACACGTGAATCTGTAAGTTATCAAACCAAGATCTAGGCAAGAAGAAGGAAGGTATACAACTATTAAAGTTTTTGCAAGACAAAATGTTATTATGCTTGTTGGTGGGTTATGTCGCCCATACGGTCTATAAAAACTAACAAATAAACCTAACCTATACTCCTAAGTAATAAATGGAGTACCTATGAACTAAACCGCACTGACAGGCAAGTGTACCTATCGAGTGTAGCACAGTTTAATGGTAAATCGGAATATCATACCCTAGAGACACTACTATAGCTAAACTAGACTCTGACTCGGACTAAAGATGATTGGGTTTGGGGTTTTCTACACTACTGATTATACTAGCGAATGCAGAACTAAATATCGACTCGAACTATCCAGACAAAGAACTCAGGGAAATAATAGGAATGTGAAGAATACTACCTAGGTCGGAATCCTACTTGCAAAGCTCAACTTCTACCGGTTATGGAAACAATGATAGATCTGGGTATCTAAGGATAACAGCTCTAGACAACCTAGTGGATCCCTAATCACTCTCAGGGTGTCACCAACTAAGAAACCTAAAGATGTACTAAACTCACCAGATAGTCGGATTACCTTTCAGTATCTCCAACAATGATAAAGTACCCAAAAGACAGATCACCTTTCAGTCTCACTGTCCACAATACATCGAAGATGTACACTGTCCACAATACATCGAAGATGCACGGGGTAATCTCAGAATAACAACTATGACACGGATTAGCAACGGATACTAAAACCCTAAGGGAAACTTCCTCTCAGACAGATTTCGCTCGGAATCCTAATACGAAGACTAATCGATTACCTCTCACTTCTCGGGTATTGAGATAAGAAGAACACTAAGATCTAACTTACTCTCAATCACAGTTCCTATAGAATACTACGTCTAGCAAACCATCAAACAACCACAAACACACAGTCTATGATCCAGATATACTATTCAAACTGAAAGACATTCACAAGCAGCATACAGAACTATAATTAATTGCAAATCAGGTTCAAAGCATGCATAACATCATAATTATTAAACCAAGATCGTTACAAAACCATTAATCCATTCAATTGAAACCAAAAAATGATAAAAATCGAATCTTTACTAAGTATTCATCAATAACCTAGGCAATATCAGAAGTTTAGCCAAGAACCATAATCAAAACCAAGAAATCAGTAATAAAAACAGCAAACATGGTTTCAAACAACTGAATAAACATGCAAGAACGAATAATCAAAGTCGAATGATTTGATCCTAACCGAAACGACCTCTCTAGCTTCAACAAATGAATCCACAAGCTTCCTCCTTCACCAAAATTGCCCCAGAGCACCCTCTAGACGGCTGAATGTTGAACTTTTCCATAATGGCTATACAATTTGATTTATAATTGAATTCTACAGTTTTGCGAAATTTCAAGCCCTCGCGTACCGCGAGGGAAATTCATGGGTCTCTCGCGTACCGCGAGAGACAAAATAGTCGGGCCCGATTATGAGATTCCTTGCGTATCGCGAGACATTTCCACTCCCCCTTCGCGTACTGTGAGGGACTGATTTTCACCATTTTCAATGTTTTTCCTCCGGGCTTCTTCTCATGCTCGTTTTCCTCGGGATTTGACTTGTAATCCACACGAACTCCTGTAAACACAACATAGACTCAATACGAAACAAAAACAAGTAAAAACGAATACAAAACTATCTAAAAACGCACGAATATAAAGGAATAAAGATGTATGCTTTGCACTACATTAGTGGGTGTGTGTCTATTTCTTTCCTTTTTTTGGATATAGAATAGGGATGAGAAAGCTTTAAATAACATAGATAAACTTTACATAACATACCAAGAGTAGGAGCTTGAAGATTCAAGGTAGAAGTAGGAAGAACTTGCAACAACTTCAAAAGATTGGATGGTGGTGCGAGTTTCGTCCTTGAGCTGATTTTAGTGAGGGAGAGAGTGAGTTTGAGATGTGAATATGGTGTGTTTGAAATGGTGAATCAAGGTGGGTATTTATAGATGAAAAAAGTATGATATATGTACTATAACCTAATAAAATAAAGGAGTAAGGTGTTGTGATGATGTGTAAAAGAAGGAAAATCAAAGTGGTATGAGTGAAGGGAGTAAGGTGTTGTGATGATGTGTAAAAGAAGGAAAATCAAAGTGGTATGAGTGGGGGAAGGGGAAGGGGAATGGGGTAGAAGGTGAGGGGTGGAAGGTGATAGTGTGGTGGAGTGTGTAGGTGATATACATGGTCAAATAGGTGGATTAACAATGATCGGCGCTTGCCCAAGTGGTATGGCGCTATGTCCATATGTAGAAGCGTTGGGTTCGACCCCGGGCACCACTCCCCTTTGTTGGTCTGTTGATGATGTCAGCCACCCCTGTAGTTTAAAAAATTAAATATATTTTTTTTAATTATTTTAAAGTTTTCATAAAACTGATTTTTTTAGTTTTTTTTTAATTATTTTGCAACTTCATACGCTTCTTAACACATTTTCTTAGATTTTATACAAAACTTAGCCACCGCAACGCGCGATTAAAATCTACTAGTTTAATACAATATCAGTACGTTTATATAGTTATATAGTTTAAATTGGTTTTTAGTTTAACAACCATATCAGTGTTTTTGTTAAAAAACAAAAAATTAAACTTTGGTGAATTCTGTGCTAAGAAAATGAAATCAAAGGGTCAAACGTGATTCTATTATAGATTATGAAATTGAAGCCTTGATTGTCCAGTGGACGAAGTGGATGGGAACTTCGTTTTGTGATCGTGAGTTCTCTGCGTAATGCTTACGGAACCAGGCGTCTATAAGATGAACCCACCTCATTGCTGTTTCTGATCTCAAAATCATTCAGATAACTCGTTGAATCAAGATCAGAAACTTTTGAAAATGGCCTTCAAAGACGGGGAAGAAGGTCAACTCCCTCTTCTCACCCCCTACAAAATGGGGCAATTTGAGCTTTCTCACAGGTAAAATGTTTGCCCATGAACTGTTTGATAAAACGCCAAACAGAAAATCCTTTCGATTTACTTAATTTTGTGATATGTTTGATCTTCTCTCTTGGTGTATCTATCTTTTGAATTACTAAAAATAAAGATTTTTCCATACCCATGAAGTGTTTGATAAAATGCCAAACTGAGCATATGTTTTGCTGATTTGATGAACTTTATGCAGGGTTGTTTTGGCACCGCTAACAAGGCAAAGATCATTCGGCAATGTCCCTCAACCACATGCGATCTTATACTATTCACAAAGAACAACCAAAGGGGGGCTTCTTATTTCTGAAGCCACTGGTGTTTCAGACACTGCACAGGGGTATGGGTGTTTATCTGTGACTGATGGTCGATTTACGCTGTTGATTTTGGTTCTCAAGATCTGTTTGTTTTGTGATTGTCAAGGTATCCGGAGACGCCTGGTATCTGGACCAAAGAACAAGTAGAGGCTTGGAAACCTATTGTGGATGCTGTTCATGCAAAAGGAGGGATCTTTTTCTGTCAAATTTGGCATGTTGGAAGGGTTTCAAATGCTGGTATACTCTTTGTTCATTATCACCTATTATGCAACCAAAATATGTCAAAAAGGGGATACATTTTATATACTATCTTTTAAATTGGGAATTGTATTTTAAATAATCTAAATTTGGCTGATAACAATCCATACTTACAATTTAACAAATGACAATCATAACTTTCATTTTCGTTGCCAAAGACAATCCCAGTAGCATAATCGTTGTGGATTTACACTCGATTTGCACTTGATTTCTGCTCGATTTCACTTGTACGTTTCCACATTTCGTCCGTAATCATCAGTGTGAGCAAAATCGTGTGAAAATCAAGTGTAAATCTTTGATGATTATGCTAGTGGGATTACCTTTGGCAACAAAAGTGAAAGTTGAAATTGTCATTGGTTAAATTGTTAGTATGGATTATTATCGGTCAATGAGTCATAGTGTTGAATTATTAAATCATATTTACCTTTTAAATTTTATATACCGGTTTTGTGAAGTTCTTGAAGACCGCCACTCAACTACCACTTTAATGATCTTTTCTAACATACGATTTTATATCAGGTTTTCAGCCAGACGGGCAAGCCCCAATATCTTCTACAGACAAAGAACTAGCAAATCAAATGCGCGCCAACGGCATTGATGTTGCAAGATTTACACCTCCAAGGAAGCTAACAACACAAGAGATTCCTCTTGTTGTTGATGATTTCAGAGTTGCTGCAAGAAACGCAATTGAAGCTGGTAACATAAGTTTTTGATCAATGCCTAAAATCCCTTTACCATCTAACCGACCAATTTATGTAATCACAGGTTTTGATGGAGTTGAGATTCATGGGGCTCATGGTTATCTAATCGAGCAGTTTATGAAAGACGCAGTAAACGACAGAACAGACGAGTATGGTGGTTCTCTAGAGAACCGTTGTAGATTCGCTCTCGAAATTGTTGATGCTATTGTGAAGGAGATTGGTGCAGATAGAGTTGGGATAAGATTATCCCCATTTGCAGACTACATGCAATCAGGTGACTCAAATCCGAAATCATTAGGTCTTTACATGGCTGAATCATTGAACAAATATAAGATTCTTTACTGCCATATGGTGGAACCAAGGATGAAATCTGTTGGTGAAAAGGTTGATTGCCCTCATAGTCTTGTGCCTATGAGAAAAGCATTCAAAGGGACTTTTATATCTGCTGGTGGGTATGATATGGAAGATGGGAATAATGCTGTGGCTGAAAACCGAACGGATCTTGTTGCTTATGGCCGTTTGTTTTTGGCTAGTCCTGATTTGCCAAAAAGATTTCAGCTTAATGCTCCTCTTAACAAGTATAACAGGGAAACGTTTTATACACCTGATCCTGTTCTTGGGTATACGGATTATCCGTTTTTCGAAACAACGGTTTAAGGCTGTTGGTGTCAGATCACTTGAAGGAGGGAAAATGCAAATGAGTTTGAAGAAAAGGAAGATCCTGTTAACATGGAAATGTTGGCTGTTTCTTGTGAAATTGAGATGATGTTGGTTATTGGCACTGCCAATAAAGTGTTTGTTTCTTTGACAATACTTTACATGTATTTTATGATCTTTCGTCTTAAAACATCATTTAAATATTTATGCATAGGATTTTGTGAATCGTGTATTCGTGTCTTAAGATATTTATAACATCCAAAAACATTTTGTCAATAGATTAGTTAACGACAACATGAAGCATCATAGAATTATCATTGAGTGAATACGCTAAACAACGACAAACGGTCGTCGCTAAAGGCTGATATATGTCACTAGTAACAATCTCTCTTTTTGGTGGTTTAATCATGAGATTGTCACATTGTTCCAAATTTAACATATCATGATGGTAGATGGTTGAGTCACATTGTTCCACCACATAAATCGTAGACCACCAATGTTAGACAATTTATTCTACCGCTCTATGAACACATTCTGTTTCACTAGTTACCTTAACTTCTTTGTTAAATGTTAGTGTTACCTAGTGTTTTACAATTTAAGATTCTTAATCTTTCATAAATTATGATAGATCACACTTGCTTTATTTAACAGAAGATCACATTCTAAGAAACAAGCTCATACAACAAGGAATTGGTATCTATGGGTTTGCACGAATTTATTTTGTTTTGAAATATTTAGTTTCCTATTTAAACTATGATTCCCCACCTATAAGTAGGGATCTAGGGTTATTGTTTAAGGAGACTTGTTTTTTTATATCAGATATTGTAATTGAGACCTTTGAGGCTTGAGACAGCCGAATTTCGGCTGGAACCATTTGGTTCCAAGCCTTTGAATAAATCATGTGTTCTTGAGTCATTTGATTGCATATCAATCCGCATCACTATGATTCCACCTTTCAAGAACCAATTCCCAAAATAGGACATTCGAGTTTTAAATAACCAGTCGATTGGGAACTGTAATGATATAACAACCCTTTGTTTCTGTTGCAAATGTATAAATCCAAAACTTGATGTTAGTTTTTTACTACTTCTCAAATGCCTTTCAACAAATGTTGGTTGTAATAGCAGGTATCAAATACTTGCAATTGAGAATACTGTATAGTTCTAAAATATCTGAAGTGCCAGTCCTTTTCTATCTCATCTCCTTTAGACAGAATAGATAGTTTAGCTTCTAATGACCCGTCTGACTACAATAATTACAAATGTTATTTTCACCTTATCTTGTCTTAGCCTCAACCTGACAACATTTGCCATCATTCTAATTTGTTCTAATCCTTTATCTTATTTATATTGAAATGTGTGATTTAAAGATCTCTATCAGACTTGTCCATATGATTCCCAAAGTTGTTCAAAATTAAGCTGCTCAAGTGAATCCGATAATGAGTTATAAATTCAAGTATTTTTCAAACTCATTAACCAGACATTTCAGGCTATCATTCTGTTTGTCAAATACTCTATCTTTCAAAGATGAATCTTAACAGATGATCCTTCAAGGATATACAGTCTCCTTTCATGTTTAAGAACGTTTCTTAAAGTACAATACTAAATGAGGAAGTAGTATAGTTCGATTTAATCTTCCGTAAGGACAGATTGCGATGGGAGATGGTTAACATTCTAATATGAATATCATGTTGGGATATCCCGTTAGGTTTTTGTCACACCCATAGTCACATGGACCGCGGTACGTTCCGGTACGCGGAACGAAAACTGGTACGCGGTTCGTGCATTTCTAAAATTCGGTACGAGGGGGTAGGTTCATTTGGAACGCCAATTCGGTACGTGGTACGGTGTACCATATAGTCCGGTACATTGTATCATATACAAAACATTTTAAAATAGATTTTTTTGATAAAATTTCAATTTAAACATGTATTTATAGAGTAAATATTCAATTCATTCCGTGTTGAGATTCTAGAGACTCTTGAGATACCCAGACAAAAGTCACAGACATTGAATTCCTTCAAAAAAAAAAAGGTTGAAATGCCTCTTGAGATTCCGGTACGCGTTTTGGAACGTTCCGGAAAGCGTACCAACGGGATCGGGATCGCGAATTGGATGATAAAGGTTTGAATTGTTGTTCAATTGGGATCGCTTAATTTTACCGATCCGGATCGCGTACCAACGGCGATCGGTACGACTTTGTACCCGAATCCGGTACGAACGATCTGGATCGCGGCTCGCGGCTAGTCTAGCATTTCCTGTGACTATGGTCACACCCCGCTCGAAGGACTGGCCATGACGACTGATATCGTTCTTAGCACAACGAAATTAATACTTAAATAACTAAATTAAAATGGAAGTCCAACATCATATTGTCTACAACATAACCTCCAAATCAACAAGTTTAAACATTCATAAACATAATATCTAAAGGAACCGCCACATAATGGCCAAATCCAATTGGTCAGCTCTAATCATCATGGCGGCTATGTGGAAGATGTCTTATAAATCAAAGGACTTAAACTCCACGAACATGTCTAAGGCCTTCATCCTATCCGAGCACTCATGGAAGGTTTTTTTGCTGACCATGATTACCTAAAATACATGCTTAAAACAACGTCAACTAAAAAGTTGAGGAGCTCATGAATTTAGACATAAGACTCAATGAAGATCTTGTTTCTTATGGTCGTATGTTTGGCAAATCCTAGTTTACCAAAAAGATTTAAGCGTAACGCTCCCCTTAACAAGTATAACAGGGAAACATTTTATACACCTGATCTTGTTCTTGGGTATACGGATTATCCGTTTTTGAAACAACAGTTTAAAGCTGTTGGTATCATAACACTTGAAAGATGGAAAATGCAAATGAATTTGAAGAAAATGAAGAACCTGTTAACATAGAATTGTTGCCTATTCTTGTGAAATTGAGTTGATAAGCTAACTGTGAGGTTATAGTGTCAAAGTCAAAGAAGGTTTTTAATGAAAGTCAAAGTCAAATTCAGTTTAAAGTCAAAGTCAAATTCAGTTTAAAGTCAAAGTGACAAGTTTGCCAAAGTTCAAGGAGTTATTTGCTGGATAACAAAAGTTGAAGGGTGTAATGTGTCATTTTCTTAATTGGGTTTGTTAGTTTCTGTTAATCCCAATTTGGGGATTTAGGTTAGCTTGGGTATACGCTTTCAATTCATTATGTTCAATTCTTTCTTCTTCGTATTGTAATTTCTTGATTTTAGTTTCAATAAGAAATCGTTTGGTGTTTGTATTCGATTCTTCTTCTAATTTGATTGTTATTAGATTGCTTGGTGTGAATTGATTCCGCAATACCGTTCACAATTGGTATGAGAGCCTTGTTGGCTCGATTCAAGCAATTCGATCGATTAGAGGTGCGAAGATGGTGTCGACAACTAAGTTTGATATCGAGAAGTTCAATGGCAAGAATGATTTTAGTCTTCGGAGGTTGAAGATGAGGGCTCTACTGGTGCATCAAGGTCTGGTTGACGCGCTCAAGGGAGAGGGTGGTTTGCCAGAAGGTATGACAGATTCAGATAAGAAGCAGGTCATTGATCGGCGTCGAAGATACCAATCAAAGATAAGTTAAGAGAGTGTCCTTAGTACCTTAAACTAGTTAGGGTAAGAAGGGTGTCGAACCACGAAGAGCTTGTGGTCGGTGTGTAACTCAATTGATTTTTCTTTTATGAAGGACTTCTAGATTCTTTAAAGTTGAGAAATTGGTGAACCAATGATGAGGTTCAATTGATTTGTACTTAGAACGGAACAATGACTTGCAACTTGAATTACTAATAAGAAAATGACTAACAATTTAGCAAACACTGTGATTATAACGAATTTGTAAACAATAATATGAGAGAAGACCACACACGGGTTTCCGGATTTGCAAGCAACTAGGATACTTTCACACAAATGGTTTGAATTTCAATGAAACACAACGATATCGAGGATTTGTTAATATGATTACTCAATTGGAGGCATCAACGCTCGTCTAACATATGCAATTGGTGCAAGAAAACCTTCACTATATGCATTTCGAACAAATGTATGCTTTATAAATCAAGAACACAAAACAACCCCTAACATGAATTGAAACTAATAGCAATCATCATCTCATAATGTCAACGATGCAAGAAAATCTCAACAATTACAAGTTCATGACGATACTAACAATCAAAGCATGTAAACACAACCGAATGATTATCCATGTTAATGTTTCAAACCAAAAAGTGCAAAGTAGAACCCTAGAAAATTTACAACCATCCACCCGTGGATGATCTTGAATGAATTAGCCACTCATGATGTTGATTTGATCTTCAAAATCCTTGATTTGATCTTCAGTTGTAGGATGGAAGGTGATCTGGGATGAATTGAAACCATGGAAATAGCCTATTTTCACCCTAGAGAAGCCCCAAATCGATGATGTCTTCAAAAATCCCTAAAAACCCTTTTAAAACTGGACAATTTGGTCAGTTACGGATTTTGTGCGTAGGCCCGGCGTCTGGGACGCCCCTGGCAGCGTCTGGGACGCCTGTCTGCAGGCCCTGGGACGCCTGGGGCAGGCCCTGGGACGCCCACACTTTCAACTTCCGGCTTTTTCAAGTTTTTGCTTCGTTTCTTGATCCCGACCTTGATAGAATTCATCCTAACGTCTTGTAAAGTCTCAAAGAGCATCCAAAATACACCTTAAACCCGTCGAAGCCTGCAAAACAAAACATCTCAAAGTAGTGTATTCTAACACCCAATTTAACAAAAAACAATTGGAATTAAATGCTTTAAACTCGAGGAATAAACCAACCCATCACATCCCCACACTTATCATTTGCTTGTCCTCAAGCAAACTCTCATATAAGACATCCACATTTAATAATCAAAAGCACCAATTGCCCCATCATATGCTAATTAAGGTCTAAGGACATGCTCAAATTCACAAGACTTACCACTGTCAATAGCATTACATCTCAATGATAAAAATGATATCTCTTTTAAAACACAAGTTTAGCCAATAAGGTTTGACCCACTTCCGGCGGCGACACACATGCATACACATCCCTCACAAATTAATCTCCCCTCGGTTCATGTTTGATTAGCATTGATGTGCTAGTGAATTTATACGCTCAAGAACCGACTGTGAACCACATTATCATAAGCATGCATGTCAATCACATTTACACCAACTAATACAATTACTATACATGAATCAAGAGGTCTTTCAAAGGGTTGTAATGGGGTTAGGCTACGGGTAAGGAATGGGATTTTATTAGGTGGCAAAGAATGGTGAGAATCTGCTTTTATTGACTACGAACATAAATAACACAAACATAAGCGAAAATACAACTACTAACATGACTTTTGGCTATATTGGCCTTCATTGGATTATTTCTTTTTTTTATTTTTATTATTATTATTTTTTTATAACACTACCAAACGAAAACTATACAAACTAATTAAGACTATCACCGGATTTCACCATTCGGGTTTAAAATTGAAAAAAGGCTTAAAAGGCTAGGGGTTGTATGTTTTTGGGTTGATCAAACGAATTGGATTAGGCTCAAATGGGCAACTAGTGGGAAAACTTGGGTAAAGGATTTGAAACAAAAAGGCTAAACATCTGGCTTCTCCTAGTGCCTCTATCATATTCGTGCAAGTAATGGTTCATGGTCTCAACATGTATTAAAGCATGCAAGTTCTAAAATATTAGTAACACAATGGCCACACTCAAACAAACGAATGCATGCATGTATGCAACAGTATAGCATGCTTCAAATAGCTCAAAACCTCACAAGAAATAAATGTGGGATAATGATGTGACACACATTTGCCGCTACCTTCTACCAAGTCATTCCCAATTAGCCAAATTCTTCCCTTTCTTTTTTCAAAAAACAATCGTTGAGAAAACTTTATCGAGCAACTTAAAGAATTTTAACCATGACCAAAGACCTAGATGTATGCACGTGACAAAACCTTAGATGACTTACTTCGAAAACCTTTTGCTTTTGCGCACAATTGAGAAGCTTTTTGGAACAAAAATCTCTTTTTATTTTATTTATTTTTATTTATTTATTTATTTATTTTTAATTTTTATTTTAATAATTTTTTTTCTTTTTCTCCCATCCTCACACTTTGAGATTTACATTGTCCTCAATGTAGAGTGTTTTTTTTAAGATCAATCAAAAATTAAAAATAACATAAACATTCCCAAACAAATAGTACACACCCTCAAGGATAAAACACACCAAAAATAAACACGAAAACACAAAATAAAGCAGTAAAAGTAACAAAAGATAGAGAGGGCACGTGGACCTGATCGACATGCAGGCACGGTCAGTGAGTACCCGGGGCGGCTGATAATCACTGGGGTTATAATGATGATCATATGACTGAGACTTCACTTGCTTTCCAAAGTATTCTTTAAACATATCCTCACATCCTCTAATGTGCTATGAAAACCAAATGCATCGGATGACCCACTTCCGCTGGGCTCCGAAGGTGGCGGAGGTACGTGCAATGGGACCCATCTAGAAGCATGGCCCTTCGGATAAGAGAAAGGAATGTGTCCCCCCTGACATGACTGCACCTGCTCCTACGGAATTGGAGCACGGTTTTCCTTAAATACTCTACCATGCACCCAATCATCATATCGTCTTCTTGCCTCCGCATCCCGATGACGATCATTAATTTCTTCCTGAATTTCCCATTGTACTGTAAGGGCGTGGTGTTCCTGATTTTCCTCCAATTTCGTCATCCTTCTGTTCTGTATCTCATTACTACGGGCATTTTGGTCCCATAACATCCGGAATGGCCTATCCCATCCTGCATATTTAGTTGGCCGGTTAGCCACCACATGCTCATGAATCGACTTCTTGAGACGTCTAGTTGCCTTCTCAGTTTCAGTCTCACTCTCATTTTCACTCTCTTCAGTATCATCTAAAATCCTCTGCCAGTGAAGGGACATCTTCTCTCACACCAAACAATACATGCCTTGGTTTTCTATCTTTCAAAATGTGTTTTCTCTCTGTTAATGTATACCTCCAATTCTACATGTCATGCAACCCTTTAACAGAGAAAAACCTATGAACCTTGAAAGTGTATTGAGAGTCCTCATAAAGAACCCTTTGTGTTCTCACTAACGATGTGATCAATCTGCAATGAGGAATTATACACCTGTCTCTACTATTCCGACTCCCCCAAACATTACTCATCACTAGTTATCGTAACGAAAGCAACTCTACCCCGCCACCAACACAGCTAACACCCTTAGTTCATAAACACGAACCGTCCCTTTATCACTTGTACGTGGGATGATATTGTGTCCACCTATCACAGCACATAGTTTAGGAAGAATGTTTAAGTCCTTCCTTTCCTTATTGGATGACCCGGGTTGAAACTCTTTCAACTCCTGACTTGCTTCTTCCCCTTGAGTTTGTTTGTAGATTTGTCCTTCAGGCAGGTATTGATATAAATTTTCTGCTTTGGAGTCAAAGTTGACCACCTGTCTGATGGAATTGAAGGACATTACCATACTCTTGTTTCCCACTTTCCCTGTTAAAGTTGTGGTGCGGGGAGGATTGCTCCCTAAATCTTGTTTCAGTGTTGCCATCCATTGATAGATGGTTTCCCTTGGAATTTTGTTCTTCCCTTCTTCATCCCAGAAAGATAATGCTTCTTCGTAACCCAATCTCTCAAATCATTTGTACACTCCCAATGGTCTGAATTCGGATAGTTTGACTGCCTTCTCAACTTGCAAAGCATTGTCCGGGCTTGACAAACCATTTGCCATCTTCTCATAATATAATTCTTCTTGCCACACCTTATGTTAATCACACAAAATCTCAGTCTTCCTGCAATTGGGTTTGGGAATTTGCTCCATTTCCAGTTGTTGCCTTGAATTTTTAGCTCTAGCGGTCGATGACGACGGCGCCTTGCTCTTTCCCTTTGGTGCAAGTGCACTCTTCATGTTCCCTACAAAACACCATCTCAAATTACAAATGTGGACAACAGATACTAATCAATGCATGAAATCCCCCCTCCCTACACTTGTTTCACAACATATAACTTGTTTATTTGTTAAACAATGCTACACTTATTATATGAAAAATGAATTTAAACCAACTAAATGGTACCAATTTCCATGTAATAATAACCAAATAAGTGTAAGAAATCATGTACTTTACCAAACCAAGCAACACCCCCATGTTCTAGGGTGCATAAGCAAAAAAATTCAAATTAGGGTCTCACATGTTTCTAATTAACAACCCCATTCACCAAAATATATAATTTCTCAACAAAACAAGCTTATTTCAACAAACAATTCCAATCATTAACATGAAAACTTAACATTACCTTCAATCTTTAGGTAAAGAATGATGGAAACACATACATGGAAATTGTTATAATGATAGAAGGATGGAAAATCAACAGCTTGCACATCAACACCCTAATACCTCAACAATTTCTGAATCCCTCCTTCCACAAATCGTAAAAACGGCTAAAAATCTTGAAAAACTAACCTAAGGGTTTTGTTCCCCTCGAAAATCTAGTCTAAATGCCTCTAAAAACCATGATATTTGGTGAAGAATTAAGAGAGAAGGAAGGTAAGAGTAGCTAGGGTTCGTGATATGGAGTAGAAAGAATCGTGGAAAGAATAGATGATGGAATTGAGATTAGGGTTTAGAACTGGGTGTAAAGATGGAATTAATTGATTTTTTGGGTTTGGGTTGGGGTTAAAACGGGTTAACTCATCGAACTTTAGCCACAAAAATGGACTGGCCCGCTTTTTCTCGTGCGCAGGCGTCTGGGTCGCTGGCCCTCTTCTGATTCAGGCGTTTGGGACGGTGGGACGGCCTCTGGGAGACCTCAAACAGAAGACATAATGCATCCAGGACGGTGGAATTGGCATCTAGGACATCGGGATCATGCTGATGAGAGGCGTCTGGGACGCATGTGTAGGATCCGGAAACCATGAAACAGAGGTTGAGAGGCGTCTGGGACGCTAGTCCCTGCGTCTAGGACGCTAACTGGGAGTTCTAAGAACCGTCTGGGACGCCAAGGAAGGCCCTGAGACGCTGCCAAACAAAACTCGAAACCCGTCTGCGACGCCAACCGGTCCAAAAACACATTATTATATTTTTATTTTTATTTTTTATTTTTATTATTATTTTTTAGTATAAGACTTTTAAAATAATAAAAAAAATAAAAATAAAAAAAATAAAACTAAGTAAAAACTTAACAAAATAAACTAGAAACTAACAACACAATAAATAAGTAAATAAAAACTTTAAATGGATAATAGAATAAAAATAGAAATAAAAACTAAATAAAAACAAACTAAGTAAATAAAAAAAACTTAAAAAAATGGAAATAAAAACTAAATAAAAACAAACTAATAAACACTCCCCCCTTTTTAAGATGTACATCGACCCTGATGCACACACACCAAATTAACTTATCTTTCGACCCCGATGCCTCCCTTCAACCTTGAATTCGGTAGTGGCTACACACAAAACAAATGACAAAATGAAATAAAATAGAATAAAATAACTACTTCCCTTGGGTTGCCTCCCGTTAGCACTAAGTTTACCAGTCTTCAGCCGGACTTGATCGTGACCCTTAGGTTGTCTCATCAGACAGTGTGCTCACCACAAAGCTCACAGGCTCCTTCGTTTTTCCATCTATTTTGTTTTCTTCCAAGAACGGTTTCAAGCGGTGCCCGTTCACTATTTGACTTGATCCATCTTTTGGGTCCTCAATTCCAACATCCCCGAGCTTCCCGACCTGCGTGATAACATACGGGCCCATCCATTTGCTTTTAAGATTTCCAGGGAAAAACATCAACTTAGAATAGTAAAGCCACACTTTTTGCCCTACCACAAACTCTTTCTTTCGGATCTTTGCATCATGCACCTCTTTCATCTTGTCCTTGTACTTTGAAGCACAATCATATGCTTCATCCCTTAATTCCTCCAACTCGCATAACTTCAATTTCCTTTTTTTCCCTGAATCATCATACTTCAAGTTAACCTCTTTAATCACCCACAATGCCCGGTGAACCAATTCGACCAGTAAATGACATCCTTTTCCAAAGACCAATCGTTAAGGAGTTGTTCCAATAGGCGTTTTGTAGGCCGTGATGTAGGCCCATAAAGCATCGTTCAACTTTGTTGACCAATCCTTTCGGTCCACCCGAACGGTCTTTTGTAAAATTTCTTTAATTTGCTTGTTGGAAACCTCGACTTGCTCACTAGTTTGGGGATGATAGGGAGTTGCAATTCGATGGTCAACACCATACCGTTTAAGCAATTTACCAAATTTGAAAATTTTAAAATAAGAACCTCCATCACTTATGATGACACGAGGTATTCTAAACCTTGAGAAAATGTTTGTTTGAATAAAATTGCAAACCACGGTATGGTCATTTGTCTTAGTGGCTATTGCTTCGACCCATTTAGATACATAATCCACAACCACTAAGATATATAGGTTACCAAACGAATTCGGGAATGGTCCCATGAAATCGATTCCCCAAACATCAAAGATGTTTACCACAAGGGTCGGTTGCATGGGCATATCATTCCTCCTTGAAATACTTCCTAATTGTTGACAATTTATGCAATTTTTAGCAAATTCAAATGCATTTTTATACAACGTTGGCCAATATAGGCCACTTGAAAGGATTTTGTGTCCCGTTTTCTTGCCACTAAAATGGCCACCACATGCATAGGCATGCACGTGTTTCAACACACTTGGAATCTCATCATCCGAAATACATCTTCGGATCATTTTGAATAGGTCTGGTTCATCCCATATGTAATGCTTCACTTGGGACAAGAAGTGAATTTTCTTCTTCCTTATCCAATGCTCCGGCATGGTACCTGTTGCCAAATAGTTAACAATGTTTAGTAAACCAAGGTAAAGTTGAAACAGACAAAATATGCTCATCAGGAAAGGTTTCATTGATTTCATTCTGTTGCTCCTCTTGCTCAACCACAATTCTCGACAAATGGTCCGCAACGACGTTTTCACTTCCCTTCTTATCACAGATTTCCAAATCAAACTCTTGCAACAAAAGGATCCATCTTATTAACCGGGGCTTTGCATCCTTCTTCTCCATGAGATACCTAACAGCACTGTGGTCAGAATACACAATAACTTTACTCGGGGTCACGTTTAGATTCTCAATGAACTTTGAAAGTTGGGTTGAGGAGTATGATTCATAACAAGATTCAGGTGTGTTTCTCAAGGTCAGGTATGGATGATGATAATGGATTTTTTTTTGAAATGAAATTTAAGGAGAAACTGTCGAATAATAATTTGGATTCTAAAGATGAAATGCATTACTTGGAATGAATTTGATGGAATCTTGATAATTAGGGTTTGTGTAAGATGTAGTCTAATATGCTTAAAATTGTCGGTGGGTAAAAGATTTCATAAACATTAGTCTGGGTCGAAACTTCTTGTGACACGAACAATGTACTTCTGATAATATGATAGGGCACTTATATATAAGAAGTACCATCGGCGTATCCACCATGCCCTTGTCATATTGCATTAGTTTTGTTGTTATATATCACGATAGGTTTTAGGTCATACACACGATAGAATGTACTATATTTTCCATGCGCTGATTCTTATAATTCCGTGTGCACCCGTAATTACTCGAATCATCGCATGGTCCGTATAGATCCTTCCGTTGTGTGCGGGTCAAGATGGGCACAATTTCACTTAGTTCATGTCTATCGTCTTCACATGTGAGTTGCTAAAAGTAACTATGTCCTTAAGTAGGTCAGTTAGCAACTAGAGAGTAATAAGGTAGTATAACTTAAAGTTTCTTAGTTTACTCGTGTTTGAACAAGAATACGTCAAACGCCGAGTAGCTTCAATGTGTTATGGTTTCCAAGTTTGGTGAACAAAGTGTATGACCATTCTTTGTGTATAATGTGCTCAATCATTTGTAACAATTGCATGTAACTTAGTTTCGCGTATAAAGTAACCACACAAGTCTCATGTATGATCTAGTGTCACGTAGCTTGTAATCAAATAGGTTTCATGTGTAGCGTGAACAACTTGGCATCATGTATTTTGTAAACCAATAAGCCCTCATGTGTAATGTAGACAACATAGTATCATGTGTATTGTAGGAAATGAATTTCATGTATGATGTTGAAAACTTAGCATCATGTATTTTGTAAATCAATAAGCCCTCATGTGTAATGTAGTCAATCTAGTATTGTGTACCAAACAAACAATTGCTATGTATCATGTATATTGCAAACAACCAAGTTACATGTGTTCAACCCAGTAGCATGTGTATTGCAAATAAACAAGTTTCATGTTTATCAATCCCGTAAATTGGGATTTGTAAATAAACCAGTTTCATGTATTATGTGATCATGTTGTGTATCTTGTGAACGTGCATACGTAAATTAGTGAATTTTTGTGTGTGACATATGCTAACGAGTTTTGCATGTGATCAGGTGTTGCGGAGCAGCGTGTTGGTTTATGTTCGTGTAGGATGTGGTAGTTAGGTTCATCTCGTTGAGGTTTGTAGGGATGGTTAGCGTTTACGCGAAATGGGTCGTCTCTTGAAGCGACAGGTGAAAGATAACGAGGAGGTTCTGAAAACATTCAGGGAAATGTGTTTATAAACACTGATCTTTGTTTGAAAATAGAAAGTGATAAATTGTTCTTGGTTGTAGATATATAAAGTAGTGAAACCATTGAGTTTCATAATTTAAAGAAGTAGACAGTTTATAGGAAATTATTTTTTTTTAATTTTCAATTGTTATAAGGAGAATATTTTTAAGAGAAATTATTGGCTAATCAAGTAGTTGTATATTACTTTAGCCAGGTGTTAGAAATAATTACTTTAATGAGGAAAATCATACTTAATTATTAATTTGAAGTAATATTTTTATAAATTAGGTTGTATTAAGTTTCCTTGCAAAGTGAAAATGTTTATGGGAATTTTGTATTTCTGATACTCTTTTAAAAGTTTGATAAACGTTTGATTTGAAAATAACAGGGTTGTTTAAATCTAATAGGATGAGTCGTTTACGAATGAGATTGTCGGTAGTATACTAAATCGTGGTGAATGAAGAAGGTGATTCTTGGAGAATCTTGATGAAGGTATGATGGGTGTAATGCACACTCAACATGCCAAATCAATGAGTAATAACTTTAGAGTTGGAAAATATAAAATTTATTAAATGCTGAAATGTTACACATTATTCAAAACTTAGGGAAATGGTTCTCAAACTGGAAATTTAAAGAAAATTAATAGAAATTTCTGCTAACGTCTCTGATAGCTTTCCACTAGAAGGAAGATAATCACCAAGATGAGCACCGCTATGGTCATTCGGGTAGCCGATTTGGCTTCAGCTCTAGCTGTTTCCATGCGATTCTCAAGCATTTCTTTTTCGAGGATGGAAACTAACTCCTTTTGGTACCATAATTGGTTCGCTAGGCTATCCATTCTTTGTCCTTGCAAGTTGTGCCTTATCTCGTGCTCCATCCTTTGCCTCTCAAACTCTGAGGTCCTCACATATTGGTGAACGTCATTGATTGGAATTCCTATAGCACTAGTGGGTTCCATGGTACGCCTTACCCAAGGGTTAGAATGATACGGGTCGGGCACCAGATACGGGTCTCTTTGTGGGGGTGGTAACTGAGTGTGTAAATGGGGTGTCTAATACTGGTTTCTTAGTGGGGGTGATCCAGGTGTTCGAAGTCTTGGGCCAGTGTTCCTA
Organism: Smallanthus sonchifolius; assembly: GCA_023525975.1. Lineage (NCBI taxonomy): Eukaryota > Viridiplantae > Streptophyta > Magnoliopsida > Asterales > Asteraceae > Smallanthus > Smallanthus sonchifolius. The sequence goes on along the minus strand of CM042033.1, from coordinate 59,101,597 downwards.
ATCCAATCTGCCCTTACATCAAACCTTGGTATAGCAGCTGCGGGTGTTGGTGACCGATACACGGGTGACCCTGTGTCTTCTTCGCAATCAGATTCTGCTCCGGGACGGTATACCAGGGAGGAAGGAGAGTAGGAGTCCATGCCTAGCATGAAAACAATGGAAAGGTTGTAAGCGGTAATAAAATACTGAGTGTCAAATATAGGAGTTCTCATAGGTTTAGAGTTTGACTAGTCATAACATCGAGTCTTCACAATAGTATTTTAGGAGTACACTTGACCTATAAGTAGCGTATCCCTGAGGAGAATTCCCAGGAAAGAGGGGTGGGTCACTAGGACACACTTAAGTACCCTGTCTTTCCTTGGCCAGAATTCCTCATGGGCCTACACACTCTTCCAGCCATCATGTACTAATAACACTATTGTTGGACTCATGGTTATGATGAGAATTGTTGTGGACTGGGCCTTGTGGCCCAAAAGTAAGGTTTATGCATTTCGGTGGGCTTCTTCTTCTTGGAGGATAGATGGGCTTCTTAGTTTAATATTAATGGTTATTAGGCCCAATAGTTTAAGTCTTTATTCACAAGGGTGATGATATCATGTATGTGAGTTCAAAGGTGTATGAAGAATTTGGTGTGTATGTGTGTGTGTTAAACTTAGGATAACACTTAATGAAACACATAGGTAGCATGTAGGTAATAATGAATGTAAGCATAAGAGTTATCAAGTAGTGTGATACATAAACTATTAAGTATTGTAGCATGTATTGAAATTACTTAGGATAACGTGTAAAAATATTCACACAAGTATTAATCATGTAATCATATAGTAGCATGGCATATTATGGGTGTCCTAAGGTTATAGTCTAGGTCAAGGGTGTCTAATAACCTAGTTCCCTATAACCAAGGCTCTGATACCAATCTGTCACACCCCAACCGACAACGAAAACTTCGGGGCGGGACATGTAGACTGTTCATGAGCACAAGGTTTGCTAGATTTCAATATTTAATCATCAATTTCATTTCAATCAATTCAAACACAAATAGCAAAATTCAACAAGTACATAAAAGAAAATACAAAATGTTCTTTGAATTTAAATTAACTAAGTCCAAACTTAAGTGTAGCATGTCTTGATCAAACTCACACATTAGCACTTGAAACATGAATAAAATAAAGTCAACTAAAAAGTTGGTGAGCATACATAGGTTTTAACACACAACTAAGCTTAAAGTGTTTTATACAATTCATATGATATACGTGTATAAAGCAATTATGGAGAAGCTATAGCTAAACTAAGTGTGCACAATCAAACCTTGTGACTGAGGCATAACACGCAGGTTACCCTTATGTAAAGTCGGTAACAAACACCCTAACCGGGTGGGTTTGTCAGACACAATAGATCTATCAATGTTAACCGTTGGCTTGTACGGAGTTAATGATTGTACTAATGTCATGTATATGTAGTCTTAACTCATAGCATTCAAGCATAAAGCACATAACACATAATATCATATTATTGAATTGTATTTAAGTCTATGCAAAAAGTTTCAAAAAGTAAATCATGTTTCACCCTAAAAGTACAAAATGAAAAGGGGGCTATGTAAACTCACCTGATTTAATTGTGTAGCTAACACGAGAGACTAGGTAACAACGTGATCCTCGTAACGCACAACGTTAACCTAGAGTGTATTGCGCGTAAACATGAATTAATAGAACGTCTAAATTAAAGTTCAATGGATGTGAGTATAGGGAAATTGTATAATGAGTTCGTGTCGAATTATGAAAAAGGGTTGTGTAGGTGATTGAGGTTGTATTTATATAAGTGTTTTATAACAAGAAAAGTTAAAATGAATAGTTTTAAAATAAATGATTTAGGGTTTGAGTTTGAATAACTAATTAAATTAAACAAATATCTTTTATTCATTTAATTATAAGAAAAGTAATATGAAATTATATTGTTTCAAATATAATTTAAATAAACAAGTTTATTTTTATTTATTTATTTATGAACATGCGACAAATTATAGTAAATATATGTTTAACCTTTTATTGTAGATTATAATAAATTTATTTATCTATTTATCATTTAAAAATAAGAATTTGATTGTTCTAAATAAAGTTAAAATTTTATAACTTTATAAATTTGGTTTTTAAAATAGGAGATATTTTATAAAGTAAATATCTTATTTGGTAAATAAATTTTCCTTTAATTATTTAAAAATCTAAAATTTTATTTTAAATAATTAATTTACAACTTTAACAATAAAACTCATAATAAAAATGAATTTACGTTGAAAATTGAAAACTTTGGTTTTTATTCTGCTCAACATGTTGCAAGGTTTTTAAGAAAAAATTTTATATAAAATTTGGGATTATAAAACGGTTTTTAAAAATAATTTGCACTTCACCCGGCTCGAACCCGGGTGAATTGTGTACCTCTAGGTCACCTTACCACCAGACCAGATGGACTAATGTATTCATCAACCCCACCCTCTATTGATTAAAGCTAATTTAGAAGGGGAACTGGGTTTAGTCTAGGAGTCTGCTCAAAAAGGGGGGCCGGATAGGGGCTTAGGGGTTTCGTACCCACGCCACCTAGCCCGGCGGTGCAGTGTCTTACCGGTTGGGCTAGGTGGTTTCGCTATCTTATAAAGGATTCCAATTGTTTACAACTGATGACTGAATCAATCCCCAAATCGGTTTAGCGTAAAAGAAAAAATATATGAACCCTAGGATTTAAAAGTTGCTCCGATTGATTTCGTATTCTCCAATTGATAGAGGGTTATTGGAGAGCACTCAAAAACGAAGCGAATGGTGTAAGACTTACCTGATTTGATTAAGGGATGAGTGCAGACGGCTAGCTCGAAAACCCGACGATTCTTGGTGCTCGACGGAGTTCCAGAGGCGTAATGGGTATCGACTGGGGGCTCAGGAAGTTTGAAATGAGGGGTACGAAGGTGTGTGGATGTTTTGATTCGTTCAGTTATATCTCAATTAGCCGATTTAGTTTTAGAAGTCAAGTGACAGCCGTTTCTATCATTTCACGCGTAATTGATTGGATTCTAGATGAATCGAGACGTGTTTGTGGTCTGTAATTGTATAAGGGTTTGATGCGTGTGATTTGTGGGTATTAAACGTGTTAAATCCTCATATTTGGAAATGATTACGGTCAAACCATTTCAAATTGGTTTGAATCTTGATTCTGGCCAAATTTGCTGAATTTAATCATTATTGAGATTCAGGAAAGGTCTAGTACTGATTACGCATACAAGGAAAGTCTCCTTCGATTGAAAACAATCCTAGTATTGCAAGGACTTGATATGGGTTGACTCAGAAGAGTCAAATTCGGTTGAAATTGTGAATTGGCCGCGAGATTCGTTGAATTGGAGGGTTATATGTGTCTAGAAGTGGACTGGAACCGATTACGCATAAATGGGACCCCATAACAGTTGGATTTAATTGAGTTTGTAATAGGATTGGATTGTTTGAATTTTAAAAGTCAAACTTGACAAGAATGAGTCAAAATTGGGTTTATAGGTCTAATTTCAAAGGGTTCCATTTGTGTGTTCAAATAGTAAGGGGGGGGGGTTTCTTAAATGATAATAAAAGAATATATATTTATACATATATATATATACATATAAAACTAGAGCATTTTATGTTTTATTTCCTATTACTTTATAAAAAGTTCCAACTTGATGAAAAATTGAAATAATGATCTATTCAATTCAGTCAATTGTATATTTACATTTTTATTTACAAATAAGTATTTGTACTCATTTAAAAGATGTAGAAACAGGGTTTAAAACTCATATGTTTTATTTTGGCTATAACAAAATGTTTGCTCATATAAATTTATATATAATAAGGAAATAATACGTAAATGTAAGGTTTGGAAAATTTGAATTGATGTGTGCTAAAAATAATAATTATTGTGACATATTATATTTGAACAAGTGTGGGATTTCAAGATTTTATTATTGTATATAATAAAATGAATAAAGGAAAAAAAATTTATGGTCTGAAAATCATGGATGTTACACTCGACACACCACATTGATTCTATCTATTTACCACATCAATATCATCTCGTACACAATTAATATAATTCTTCACTTGCATGAAATTTAACACATATAAAGGCACACAAACACATACCTCATCTCTGCACCCTCGTCAGGGTTATCCCCGTCGAGATACTCGCCATAAGCTCAGCTCTACCTTTGTCACAGGGCCCCGCTACTAAACATAGTGACACACTCGTCATCTACGATGACTACCCAGCTACCCATAGTAGCTATATCATCTAACATACGGTGACCGACGCCTCACCACATGATGACTGCCAGATCACGCTTACAATGATGACCCCGAAGGACCACATCCTCCACACCACTGTTGATCGTGAACACGGACAACAATGCAAGCACACAAAGCAACACATATATACACATGACACTACCTGGACATGTACTACGACTCGCCACCCATTCACGAATCACTTATGTGTGTAATAGAACACTTACTTTAGACGTATCCTCATAACGTCTAGACACATTACCCAACTCTTTCCAAATAAGTAATTATACGACACACAAACATCAAACCGACATCTAGCCTGTATATTCTATGAACACCACATAGACCCATGCAAACACGATACCCGCTGTGTCATGAGGACAACGACACAATTCACACAACATCAGGCATATGACGCACAACAGCATACTAGCATCTACATGACTCGTTAATGAACCACTTACAGGTTCCCATGCTAACTCTCATTATATACCATTCATCGGTTTAGCTAAATTCCCGACTCACCCCGACTAACTCATAAGATCACACACACAGATCATCCCAACCCTTGTTAACCCACCCTAAGGACCCTATAACGACCCTTAGCTTCATTATTACATGACGATCTCATAAAACATTTCAACTTTAACTCATAACTCGTAATACGTTCGTTTAATAAAACATGCGTGTATGTACGATAGCCCCAAAACAGTAAAACATTTAAAAGAGGGGATTAGAAACTCACCCTTTAAGCCAAATCAAAATCCGAGCACTACCCCCGATTACTTGCTCAAACCCCGAACCTGTCAAGCGCACGATCACATGATCAGGATACATTTAAAACATACGTTGGATAATGTATAACAATGTAATAAAACCAAGACACTTGTCCCGTTTACTTGTCCATCTGACTCTATGAAACCCTAGTTTCATGTCACCCTCATACCGGATCGTTCACGACCAATTTAGAACTAGCATGCATGTGTGTACACAAGCCATGAAAAAACCCTAGTAATAACTGCGTAAGGTTTTACGTGAAACCCTTCGTCAACTATTGCATTTAGAAGAGTCTTAGGTCACCTGCTTGCTCAAATAATAACTGTGTAAATTTTTGGAATGTTACACAACGGCGCCAAAATTTGATCGGCGTCGAAGATACCGATCAAAGATAAGTTAAGAGAGTGTCCTTAGTACCTTAAACTAGTTAGGGTAAGAAGGGTGTCGAACCACGAAGAGCTTGTGGTAGGTGTGTAACTCAATTGATTATTCTTTTACGAAGGACTTCTAGATTCTTTAAAGTTGAAAAATTGGTGAACCAATGATCTGGTTCAATTGATTTATACTTAGAACGGACCAATGACTTGCAACTTGAAATACTAATAAGAAAATGACTAACAATTTAGCAAACACGGTGATTATAACGAATTTGTAAACAATAATATGAGAGAATACCAAACCTGGGTTTCTGGATTTGCAAGCAAGTAGGATACGTTCACACAAATGGTTTCAATTTCAATGAAACACAACGATCACATGATCACGATACGTTTAAAACATACGTTGGATAACGTATAACAATGTTATAAAACCCTGACACTTTTCCCGTTTACTTGTCCATCCGACTCTATGAAACCCTAGTTTCATGTCACCGTCATACCGGATCGTTCACGACCCATTTAGAACAAGCATGCATGTGCGTACACAAGCCATGCAAAAACCCTAGTCCAACGGATCACGTGTACGTGAGCCGGGCTTCCCATGCACGTCCAAACCACACCATGCAAGCCCTAGGTTGATCAAAAACCCTAGGCTCGTCCGAACTCGTAATCGAGTACCCCCGCTTACCACCGTGTTCCACCATGCTCCCCCGTTGGGCACCGTCATGCACCTCACCTACGTCTTCTTTGTCGTGGAACAGCCCTATCCGGCTAGCATCCCCATTCCGACTCGACTGGACCTTACCCAGGCCCTCCTACACACCATATGCGTCTCATCTCCATCCTTCTTCGTTCGCCACTGCTTGCCGCCGTAATAGTCCACCACTGTCGTCGTCGGTAGCCACTCCTCTTCCTCGTTTCCCCACAATACACCTCCTCCCTATCCCTTTCTCTCTTGGTAGCCAACCACCATGCATCGAGTCATCATCGTGTCCCTTACGGCCTGCTGTTACCGTCTCACTCCATTTCCGCACCATCACCGGACACCTACCATCATCGTCCATGGCCAACACTACTAAAACAACCATTCATTCGAAATCCTTGCCAAGCTTTCATCCAATAATGATTGTAAACGATAGAAACAACAAAAAACAAAATTACCTTAAGTGTTTCGGAAGTTGGGGTTGCAGGATCACCTCCCACCGATGTATTCTTCTTCCTCCGTCGGACAGCCCTCCTCCTTTGCACCCTTTACCAGCAGTCGCACGCCTAGTGTCTGAATGGCCCTAGGGTTTGAGTTTAACTTGCTTTTAAACCTTTAGGGTTTATGCTCAAGTCCTCGGGTTTCCATTTTGTGATCTTTCGATCCCTACCATTCTCTTTTTCGCTAATCGGGTCCTCCTAATCCCATGCATAAGGTTTTACGTGAAACCCTTCTTCAACTGTTGCATTTAGAAGAGACTTAGGTCACCTGCTTACTCAAATAATAACTGCGTAAATTTTCGGAATGTTACACAGCGGCGCCAAAATTTGATCGGCATCGAAGATACCGATCAAAGATAAGTTAAGAGAGTGTCCTTAGTACCTTAAACTAGTTAGGGTAAGAAGAATGTCGAACCACGAAGAACTTGTGGTAGGTGTGTAACTCAATTGATTATTCTTTTATGAAGGACTTCTAGATTCTTTAAAGTTGAGAAATTGGTGAACCAATGATCTGGTTCAATTGATTTATACTTAGAACGGACCAATGACTTGCAACTTGAATTAGTAATAAGAAAATGACTAACAATTTAGCAAACACGGTGATTATAACGAATTTGTAAACAATAATATGAGAGAATACCACACCCGGGTTTCCGGATTTGAAAGCAACTAGGATATGTTCACACAAATGGTTTGAATTTCAATGAAACACAACGATCACATGATCAGGATACGTTTAAAACATACGTTGGATAACGTATAACAACGTAATAAAACCCTGAAACTTTTCTCGTTTACGTGTCAATCCGACTCTATGAAACCTTAGTTTCATGTCACCCTCATACCGGATCGTTCACGACCCATTTAGATCTAGCATGCTTGTGTATACACAAGCCATGCAAAAATAATAGTCCCACGGATCACGCGTACGCGAGCTGGGCTTCCCATGCACGTCTAAATCCCGCCATGCAAGCCCTAGGTTCATCAAAAACCCTAGGCTCCTCCGAACCCGTAACCGAGTACCCCCGCTTACTAGCGTGTTCCACCATGCTCCCCCGCTGGGCACCGTCATGCGCCTTCCATTCGTCTTCTTTGTCATGGAAAAACCCTAGCCGGCTAGCATCCCCATTACCGACTCGGCTGGACCTCACCCGGGCCCTCCTACTCACCGTGTACATCTCATCTCCATCCTTCTTCATTCGCCACTGCTTGCCGCCGTAACAGTCCACCACTGTCATCGGCAGCCCCTCCTCTTCCTCGTTTCCCCGCAATACACCTCCTCCCTATCCCTTTCTCTCTTGGCAGCTGACCACCATGCATCGGGTCATCATCGTGTCCCTTACGGCCTGCTGTTACCGTCTCACTCCATCTCCGCACCATCACCGGCCACCTACCATCACCGTCCACGGCCACCACTACCAAAACAACCATTCATTCGAAATCCTTGCCAAGCTTTCATCCAATAATGATTGTAAACGATAGAAACAACATAAAACAAAATTACCTTAAGTGTTTCGGAAGTCGGGGTTGCCGGATCACCTCCCACCGCTGTATTCTTCTTCCTCCGTCGGCCGGTCCTCCTCCTTTGCACCTTTTTCCAGTCGTCGCATGCCTAGGGTCCGAATGGCCCTAGGGTTTGAGTTTAACTTTCTTTTAAACCTTTAGGGTTTACGATCAAGTCCCCGGGTTTCCATTTTGTGCTCTTTCGATCCCTACCATTCTCTTTTTGGCTAACCGGGTCCTCCTAATCCCACGCATAAGGTTTTACGTGAAACCCTTCGTCAACTTTTGCATTTAGAAGAGACTTAGGTCACCTGCTTGCTCAAATAATAACTGCGTAAATTTTCGGAATGTTACACAACGACGCCAAAATTTGATCGGCGTCGAAGATACCGATCAAATATAAGTTAAGAGAGTGTCCTTAGTACCTTAAACTAGTTAGGGTAAGAAGGGTATCGAACCACGAAGAGCTTGTGGTAGGTGTGTAACTCAATTGATTATTCTTTTACGAAGGACTTCTAGATTCTTTAAAGTTGAGAAATTGGTGAACCAATGATGTGGTTCAATTGATTTGTACTTAGAACGGACCAATGACTTGCAACTTGAATTACTAATAAGAAAATGACTAACAATTTAGCAAACACGGTGATTATAACGAATTTGTAAACAATAATATGAGAGAATACCACGCCTGAGTTTCCGGATTTGGAAGCAACTAGGATACGTTCACACAAATGGTTTGAATTTCAATGAAACACAACGATCACATGATCAGGATACGCTTAAAACATACGTTGGATAACATATAACAATGTAATAAAACCCTGACACTTTTCCCGTTTACTTGTCCATCCGACTCTATGAATCCCAAGTTTCATGAAACTCTCATACCGGATCGTTCACGACCCATTTAGAACGAGCATGCATGTGTGTACACAAGCCATGCAAAAACCCTATTTCCACGGATCACGCGTACGTGAGCTGGGCTTCCCATGCACGTCTAAATCACGCCATGCAAGCCTTAGGTTCATCTAAACCCCCAGGCTCGTCCGAACCCGTAACCGAGTACCCCCGCTTACCACCGTGTTCCACCATGCTCCCCCGCTGGGCACCGTCATGCGCCTCACCTTCGTCTTCTTTGTCGTGGAACAGCCCTAGACGGCTAGCATCCCCATTCCGACTCGACTGGACCATACCCGGGCCCTACTACACACCGTATGCGTCTCATCTCCATCCTTCTTCGTTCGCCACTGCTTGCCGATGTTACAGTCCACCGATGTCGTCGTCGGCAACCCCTCCTCTTCATCGTTTCCCCGCAATACACCTCCTCCCTATCCCTTTCTCTCTTGGCAGCCGACCACCATGCATCGGGTCATCATCGTGTCCCTTACGGCCTGCTGTTACCATCTCACTCCATCTCCGCACCATCACCGGCCACCTACCATCACCGTCCACGGCCACCACTACCAAAACAACCATTCATTTGAAATCCTTGCCAAGCTTTCATCCAATAATGATTGTAAACTATAGAAACAACATAAAACGAAATTACCTTAAGTGTTTCGGAAGTCGGGGTTGCCGGATCACCTCCCACCGCTGTATTCTTCTTCCTCCGTCGATCAGCCGTCCTCCTTTGCACCCTTTTCCGGCCGTTGCACGCCTAGGGTCCGAATGGCCCTAGGGTTTGAGTTTAACTTGCTTTTAAACCTTTATGGTTTACTCTCAAGTCCCCTGATTTCCATTTTATGCTCTTTCGATCCCTACCATTCTCTTTTTGGCTAACCGGGTCCTCCTAATCCCATGCATAAGGTTTTACGTGAAACCCTTCGTCAACTGTTGCATTTAGAAGAGACTTAGGTCACCTGCTTGCTCAAATAAAGCTATGAACACTTTGTGGATACCCTAATGTTTGGAAGAAAGAGCATGTCAATAAAGGAGATATTGGCTGCAATGAATTCAAAAGAACTCAAGAAAAGGTGGGAAGTCAAGGAAGAATGAAGTGAAGGGTTGTTTGTTAGAGGCAGGTCTGACCAAAGGAGTTCAAAGAAGGGTCAGATCAGGTCTAAGTCAAAGGGTAAACTTAGGTGCTTTGTTTGCAATTCAGGTAAATGGAAGAAGAAAAAGGCAAAATATGCCAAAAACAAGTCGTGGTCATAGTTCTCCTCTTGAAGGGTCAGTAGATGGTTATGAATCTGATGTGTGTTAGTGGTCTCTAAGGCTGGGTCCAAGTCTGAATGGGTGATAGACTCAGGGTGTTCATACCATATGACACCTATACAGACTGTTTCAAGGATCTTATGATGAAGGAACAAGGATTGGCGCATCTTGGTGATGACAGACCATGCAGCATCAAGGGTATTGGAACAATTACATTCAAGTTGGAAAAGGAATTTGTCATTGATCTAAAGGAAGTAAGGTACATCCTTGAACTCAAGAGGAATTTAATTTCCTTAGGGACTTTTGAAAGCAATGGTTATGTAGTGAGTATGAAAAATGGAAAGGTTAAAGTAATCAAAGGTTCTATGGTAGTTCTAACCGGGTCTAGGAGACAAAATAACACCAATTTCTTAGAAGGAGAGGTTAGTTCTAATTATGTCAATGTGGCTGCAGTAGTTCATACTAAGGTACAGTTGTGGCATAAATGAATGGGCTATATTAGTACACAAGGTTTGACAGAATTGAACAAAAGTCAAGTGTTTGATGGGTTGAAAGATTGTGATGCAAGATTTTGTGAAAACTGCATACTAGGCAAGTCCCATAGGGTCAGGTTTAATAGGAATATGCATTCAATAGGAAGTATACTTCATTATATACATGTTGATTTGTGTGGGGCCTTCTAAGGTACAATCTCTTGGGGGTGCTAGATATTTTTTTTGTCTTTGATAGATGGGTATTCCAGAAGGGTATGGGTGTATGCCCTTAAAAGCAAAGGTGAGACTTTTGAAAGGTTCAAAGAATTAGTTGAGAATCAAACATATAGGAAGGTCAAGAAGTTGAGGACAGATAATGGAGTAGAGTTTTGTAACAACCTGTTTGATCAGTTTTGTAGAAAGAATGGGATAGCTAGGCATCTGACAGTTGTGGGTACACCTCAGTAGAATGGGTTGGTTGAAAGAATGAACAGAACCCTGTTAAACAAGGCATTCTAGCATGATCAAAATGAGTGACAATATTAGATAGGATGATAGATGAGATGACAAGTTTAGAATCATAAAGCAAACAAAGATAGAATTTCATTCATATAATCAAATAGTTTTAAATTACAAATGAAGAAAGATAGATACTAGAATTTGGACTTAGATAGGAAAAAAATGACTAATCAAAACTCCTGGTCCGTATGATAGATGTTAGGAAGATATGTTTTAGCCTATAAGCGACACTCAAACCAAAGATTTCGAGGAAGATGTGACAGGTCCTTGCTTAGGGATTTATACACCACATCTTTCCTAGTCAGAATCCTTCGTGTACAGGTATCCACTCTTCCAGATTACACATGTTCCTATCAACCACCAATAGGGCCCTTAGTTCTGACGAGAGTGATTATGGAATCGTCACAGCACCGTTGCTTAGTCATCATATCTCTAAAAGTGGACCAACTTCAAATGGGTCGGGTCCAACTCTGCTTTCTGCACTTCTACTCTCCTGATGGTGTAGGGTTAGCTAGTCGTACCATGACCACGTTCTTCGGGTGATAAAGGCTCTTTGTGTTAGACTGCATTTCTAGGTCATCCGGTTCCATGTGATCGTTTATCAAGATAAGTGTGTTGTTTTCGAGCAAGAGGAATGAGAAGGCATGTAAGGGTTAGAATAACAGCTAAGAAACAAAGCACATAGTTTCCTAATAGGGGGACTCCTAAGGTTCTTGGAGTGGAGATTTCCACGAGCGTAGATAAAGAAAGCAACGGCTATAATGCCGTTGGGGACGACTACTTAAAAAAATATAACTTATTATCCATATAAATATAATGCACACTCAACCAAATTCAAACAATTTCATCATTTTCATCCATTCTCAAACCTTTTCTTTCATTTTCATTTTTTCATATATTTCACACATTCTCAAATGGACACACTAAAATCACCCTCTTCAGAATCGAAAGAGTGTAGCCCCAATTATTTTCGAGACAGTTGCTACCGTCATCATTGAAATACTAAAAGATGATGCCGGAAGCTCGAACACACTAACCTACACACGATGAGTCACTTTGAATAGAGACCGTGAAGCTGCCCACGTTCGTTTTGTTAGCGGCTACTTTCCCGATCCCCCGCTTTATGGCCATGACACATTCCAAACTCGTTTTCAAATGAAAAAAACGGTTATTTTTATAGATTGTTAAAGATTTGGAACAGGAGATGTATTTTTATTTATTCATTTGTATTATTTAGTAAAATAAAATAATCATTAAATTTAACTGAAAAATAAAAATGAAGTGGCAGTGTGGAAACGTGGAAACATTTCCCTCAAATGTAAAGAAATGTGGAAAAACCGTGGATTCTGATGTGACGTTGTGTGGCAGTGCGGAGGGGTTTGGAAATGTGGAGTATACCCCCTTAGCCTTACATAAACAAAATTAACGCATTTGTTAAATTGTTTGTCCTTATGATTTAGTATCATCAGGATTAAAATATTGCTTCATGCGAATGTTATCAACAGAATTACAATTGGGGTTAGGGTGGAGGGGGTGAACCCTTTCAACCCCAAAGTAACTTAGCCTAAACCAATAGAAATTTGTCATGTTATTTTTACCTTAAACTACCCCCCTCACAAGGGGTGGAACCCGTGAACCCCTAAACTACCTCAACGGTCCAATTCTTCATGAAAACGCATGGCTTCACGAACCCGTAAACCTAACCCAAACCAAACCACAACCCGACTGGGTTGAGACGATGTTGCCTTAAGCCTGACGGAACCTGAGCTCCACCCATTCCACCTATAGTTTTTGAGTCTCCAATAATTTAATGCACGATATTTATTGGGAAATAACAAAAAATATTAGCATTGTATTAATATTTGTAAACCATAAATCTCGTTCACCTTATAGTTTACCGGGATTACTTTCAGCAGTTTGGTTAATTTTTAAATTTCGTAATGTGTTAATTAACTTTAGAGTACATTTCGCTTTTGCCTCTGTGGTTTGACATGTTTAATACTTTTAGTTCAAAAAGAATTTTTTTAACATATCTGCCTCTGAGGTTACATTTTTGTAACCATTTCAGCCCCTGACATTAACTGTGTTAACTTTTTCTGTTAAGTATAATTACTAAAATGCACTTATACTTAACAGAAAAAGTTAACAGAGTTAGTAGCAGGGGCTGAAATGGTTACAAAAATGTAATCTCAGGGGCTGGTATGTTAAAATATTCCTTTTTGTACTGAAAGGGTTAAACAGGGCAAACCACAAGGTCAAAAGCGAAATTTACTCTTTTATTTAAATACAATAAGAAGTTATTTTTAATTAAAAAGGAAAAAAATAAGTAATGCAATAAGAAAACTTGCTCCTTAAAAGGATCGAACCCAGGGCTTGAAACTGATTGGACCACGGTTTACTCACAGTGTTCTAAGATATATATAACTTCTAGGCATGGAAGCGTTTTAGTTCGCAATATGGTAAATTGATAATTTCAACGTAACCATCAGAATTTAATTCCCAATCGGATGTTGAGTTAATTAATGGGCATGTGACTCAAATTCCCGAACGGTTGGTGAAAAGGTTGTCATTCTTGTAGCGGTTACCATTCGTTTCTAGAAGGGAGAACCTTTAATTAAATGCAAAAAAATGTTTTTTTTAATTAAAAAGGAAAAAATAAGGAATACAATAAAAAAAACTTGCTCCTTATAAGAATCAAACCAAGGGCATGTGGTTGAAACTGAGTGTACCACGGTTCACTCAAAAGTGTTCTAAGATATATATAACTCCCAAGCATGGGAAACGTTTTAGTTCCCTATGGTAAAAGATAGTGTCAAGTTAGAACATATAAATATGTAATTTTTTGTGTGTATTACCTTCATGTATTCACTTTAAATAGCAAGGGTTCAATCCGTAGTGATACCCTGATATTCGAATATATGTAATGTATAATATACTAAGATGAAATTCAATCGTCACGATATTTCATTTATGCATTAGTTTGTATGTTTGTGATGACTTAATTTTAGTTAATCAAGGATTGCACTAAAATAGGGGAGGATTGTTGGATATTTTAGTGTAATTGAATTAACTTGTTTGATTAATACATATCATCATAAATATCAATTAAGTAAGGAGGTGCGCAGTTCATACTTATTTGAGTTTATTATAATATTAGGAGCGAAGCCTTAATTAACATGGGTCCGGGGGCAGCGCCCCCGGTAGCAGGGTCCAAGGGGAAGTAGCCCTGGTTGGGGTCGAGCTAATATTGCTTTATTAAAAATTCATTAGAAAATGAATTTCCGAAATTCACATATTAAATCCGGAGGGGACAAAAGTGGCAAATTTCAAATTCGAGAACAGTCTAGGGCAGTTTCTAAACCCAAAACGGTATATACGCTCCTGCGAGTTTTTGGTCATTCTTCTGGTTTGAAATTCATTACATACAGATCATATTTTGTTCTTCCAAAATCTCTTAATTGTATCCGATCAATTATTTTGGGTGAACCACCAAATAGATTTGATCTGAAAGTGTTATCACGCCTTTCAGAGAATCTAAGCATCTGCAATTTCTAGAACAGTTTTGTGCTAAGGTGTTTGGATAAGATGTGGTGCTAGCCTATTGGTTCTATTTATGGTATCTTTAACTGCACGTTAGGGGTTTAATCCGTGACCCAAGCTAGTTTCTTGATTTTTTTTTGTTGATCTTATTTACAAAATCTGAAAATTGGCAATCGAAATTCTTTAAAGAAAACTTGGGGAAGGAGGAAGTCTTCATGGTACAGTAAATTCTTTCCTTTTTATTTATACTTCCTCATTATTTTGAATATTTATAAATTCTTTAATATTTAAAAAAAAAAGTCGCAATCATCCGTTGTTTATTAGTGATTTTGACATTACTATATTCGTAAACAAGCCTTAAAATGTTTTAGTTTCATTAAATTTTATCAATTAGTTTTAATATATAAACTGCCCAATATTCTTCATCAAATATGACAGCACCAGAAAATTAAATAGCCTCCATCTTGGTTTCGGCGAGGTTTTGGGTGATTCTTGTAATAAGTCCACATCACAATTTAAATCCCGTGATGACATCATTAATTTCAAATATATATTTTGGTTCATGCAATCATTTCAGTGATGGTTATTTGGCGCTTAATACTTCACAAGCTGATTTTGGGTTATCGCATTTTCATTCTTGGGCTTTTCAACATCCACACTTGGGCCTCATAAGTATAGGTCCAAATATTGGACTAATTGGACCCCTCAACAACTGGTTAGTTTATACTTTGGATTAAAAGTTGAGCTCATTTTCTCTTCACCTGATACACGTATGATGACTGACACATGGATTCCGGACTCTGGTGCCACAGCTCACGTGACCTCGGATCTTTGCATGGTTCATGACGTGACACCATATCTCGGTTCGGAAAGAGTGATCATCGTCAATGGTATGACGCTTACTATCTCTCATATCGGTCATGCTTTACTTGCTTTATCACATTGCACCCTTACACTTAAAAATGTTCCCTGGATTAACCAAAAATCTTTTATCCATCACACAAGTAGGTGTTGATCATCCTTTTTCCATTGCATTCTCGCACTATGGTCTATATATTCAAATTCTGACAGGCCAAGTCCTACACCATCTATTACCTAAACCACGAGAGCTTTATTCTCTTTTTCCTATTACATATGATTCTCGTGAGTTATGGCACTCACGTCTTGGTCATCCAGCCGAGTCTGTAATTTCTCATATTTCATCTCTTCATGTTTCTCCTAAATCTCCAAATACGACTAGTAATGTTTGTAATATATCCAAGTCTACTCGGTTACCTTTTTATCCATCTTTGTCTCATAGTATTTCACTTTTGAATATCCTTCATTGTGACATTTGGGGACCCTCTCCTACATTTTCTCGTTCTGGTACCGCTACTTCATCACTTTTATTGATGATTTTAGTCAGTTCACTTGGGTGTACCATTATCTCATTATTCTCAAGCTAGCGACTCATTTCGTCATTTTAAACCCTATGTTGAGAACTTGTTTTCATGTACCATCAAACGTTTATAGTGTGATGGTGCTCCTAAGCTCACTGAGGCCTTATGGGCCAATTTCGTTCAAAATTTGGTATTCCCTATCGTATTTTAGAGATTGCTTCAGCTTTACTTTTCCACGCTCATCTACCTAATAAATTTTGGTATGATGCTTATGTCAGAGCTACTTTTCTCATCAATCGTTTACCTTCCCCAACTCATTCTTCTCCTTATGAGATTCTTTTTCGATCTCAACCTGACTATACATTTTTACGAATCTTTGGGTGCCTTTGTTATCCATTCCTTGGGGATATCTGACCAGATAAATTCTCACCAAAATTTGTTCCTTTTATATTCCTTGGATATACCCCTAATCATCGAGGATATTTATGTTACGATCCACACACTCTACCTACTTATACTTCTCGTCATGTTACCTTTCATGAAAACTATCTTTTCGATTCCTTCACAGGCTCCTGTTTCCGAGCCTCCTACTACCATACCCTCGTTCTCGGTTGTTCCACCTTCTGTAACATCCACTTCTACTACTTCACCCCCATCCACATCAGCTTTATCCCCATCCCCACCACCACTCGCTCGTCCTTCTCATCCTATGTCACTCGTTCTCGTGACCACACATGACAAACTAAACACTTTCCGGATCATATTCTTTTCCATGCCTCTTCCACTCCTACTTCTAAACCTACTACCTTTATTCAGGCTCAAAAATGGCCCGTATGGTGGGATGCAAAGCGTACTGAAGTTGTCGCTTTACATGCTAACCGAACTTGGGTATTGGTGCCACCTCCCACTCACGCCAACATTGTTGGTTGTAAGTGGGTTTATAGGATCAAGAGACACTCTGATGGATCCATGAGCAGATATAAAGCACGACTTATTGTCAAAGGCTTTTATCAGACTGAGGGTATCAACTACACTGAGACTTTTAGCCCGGTTGTTAAACCAACCACTATCAGGTTGGTCTTATTAGTTGCTGTTTCTCATGGTTAGGATATTCAGCGGGTCGACGTTAACAACGCCTTTCTTCATGAAGATTTACCTGAGACAGTGTATATGGCACAATCTCCTAGCTTTACTAACTCGACTCATGCCACACCCCGACCGATGGCAGAATCATCGAGGCGGACACTATATGATTGTTCATAAGCACATGATCTACTAAGGTTGCATAATTCATTAATAAGATTTAAATACCAAATATCCAAATACAATTCAAGTTACAACACCCTATTCTAGAATATTACACATAATTATTTTACTAGGTCCAAAAGCCTTATGTGTAGCACCTTCAACACATAGTCACAATATCACATATCTTCACCTGAAACGTAATCCAAAACAAGTGTCAACTACAAGAGTTGGTGAGTTTACATATGTTTGAATAAAAGTTTAATTAAAAACGTTTACACAATTCTTGGTTTGACATGGCAAGATACGGCATAATGTGGAGAATTCACTATGTGTATACCAATTGTAAGCATGTAAGTATAAGCATACAGGTTTAACGTGATAGGCATGGAATCAAGACTATGTGGGTCACACACAGTTTAAAACCACCCTAAAAGTATCCAAAGCATGCAAGTATGTATAAGCACAAAGGTTTAACGTGATAGGCATGGAATCAAGACTATGTGGGTCACACACCGTCTAAAAACCACCCTAAAAGTATCCATAGCATAACAAGTGACCATGCACAGAAGCACAATAATTTACGCATGTAAACACAAGTTGAATTGTATGTAAGTATGCACAGATTACGTCTCACCCCAAAATGTATAAAAATGTAAATAGGGGATATGTAACTCACCAACTCTCATAGTTGACACTTGTTTTGGATTACGTTTCAGGTGAAGATATGTGATTGTGTGACTATGTGTTGAAGGTGCTACACATAAGGCTTTTGGACCTAGTAAAACAATTATGTGTAATATTCTAGAATAGGGTGTTGTAACTTGAATTGTATTTGGATATTTGGTATTTAAATCTTATTAATGAATTATGCAACCTTAGTAGATCATGTGCTTATGAACAATCATATAGTGTCCGCCTCGATGATTCCGCCATCGGTCGGGGTGTGACATATTGGTATCAGAGCCATGGTTATAGGGAATTAGGTTATTAGACACAATGACCTAGACTATAACCCTAGGACTCCCTTTTATGTGTTATGTGCTAAATGATTAATTGCTATGTGAATTATTTGTAGTTAGGTATTATTTGAATTTTCCCAAGTTTGGTACATGAGACTTATACACATACATACAAGGCTTTAATACATGATACATACTTTATAACAAAACTTATGCAAACAAATACACTACTCATCCTTACCCATACTCTTTCCTAATTAATTGCAACATTCCTACACATTTTATACTCATAGACTCTCAAGTCTATTGAAAATCTCGTCAACAACTTAATTTCTTGAAACCAGTAAAGGACACGTGCAATCTGGAAGGGTGACACCTGTACATTGGGTTTTCTGTCTAGGAAAGCATTTCGTATAAATCCAAATAAATGGACCCGTATGCTTTCCTGGGAATTCCCGAAGTGAGTGTTTACCTATAGGCTAAAGCATGTCTCCTTGAAAGCTTTGAGGAATTATTGATAAGTCAATGTATTCGCAAGGATACAATCCGAACTTAAACTCAAAATTTGGGGACATTATAGCAAGGTAGGAAGAACTAGACGAACATGCAAAACAAATCATTATTACGAGTGCACACGTAATAACAATTTGTAGTGCATGCGAATCCCGGCCATTCCTATTACGCGAATAATGATCTATGTTATCATATCCTCCCAGGAATAGATTTCATGGCTTATTTCCCCTATCCTTTAGTGTTATAAATTTTGAATGAATTATGTGATCAGTTTTAGTCAGAACTTACATACATTATCATGCGACATGATGAGTGTCATCTCGCGTTCCTGCTTGCATTATTGTGAACAGTCTACCAACTGTAGCACATGCATGCCTATTTTATCCGAAGTCTCATAAAATTTTGTCTTTTCTCGTGGTATTTTATAGAATGCCTCCCCGTCGCACAGCTAATGCTAACTCCAGCAATCCCAACACTGACCTTGCTGCACTACTTACTCAACTTGTAGGCCAAATGATCCAAGCTAACAACAACAGTGATGGGTCTAATACGCAAGGGAATGCTGCAAACCCACCGTACTGCACATTCAAGCATTTCAATTCTTGCAGCCCCACCAAATTCTTCGGGACGGAAGGTGCTACTGGCCTTCTTCAATGGTTTGAAAGTATGGAGAGTACTAAACAACGATTGTCCCGACAACCTCAAAGTCCGTTATGCTGCCAGCGTCTTCCAAAAACGAGCACTCACCTGGTGGAACGGTGAGAAACGTACTCGAGGCAATGAATCTGCTATGTCCTTGTCTTGGGACGAAATGAAACGACTTATGACCGACGAGTTCTGTCCTCGCAACGAAATGAGGAAGCTCGAAGCTGAATTTTGGGATCTCACCCAAGATAGCGGAGAAAATTTGGCATACACCACTCGTTTTCAAGAACTAAGTCTGCTCGTGTCCCACATGGTTACTCCCTTAGCACGGGGAATTGAGAAATACATAGGTGGACTGCCTATGCCTCTCCAAGACACCGTATTAGGAAGTAATCCCTCCACTCTCGAAGACGCTATCCGTTTGTCTGCTGTGTTGAATGACAACCACGTCAAAGCGGGTACCTTATCTAGGAAGGGTACCAAGAAAGTGGTCGACAAAGCTGCTACTTCCGTGTACGACAAAGATGAAGAACCCAAATCTTCCTATCATGATAAGAAGCGTAAGGCCCAAAACTTTGCGACCGCCATTCCTGCCGTACCTGTGGCCCAAGTTACTCCTGCGGGTCAAATTCTGAGAAATTATGTAGGTTCATTTCCCCAATGCCCTACTTGCAAGTATCACCTTGCCCCGCATGCTGCATGCCGTCTATGCTCAAAATGTGGACACTATGGACACGTTGTTACTACTTGCCGTGCTCGCACTATCGTTAATCAAGCTACTCAAGGCAATCATCCAGTGCCTCTCACTGTCACCTATGGACGGGCCTGTTACGAATGTGGAGACCCAAACCACTTTCGAAACCAATGTCCAAAACTTCAAGATCAAGGTGGTCCTCGTGGACGAGCCTTTAATATAAATGCTAACAAGGCTCCGGCCAATGACGACACTGTCAACGGTGCGTTCCTTTGTTCACTATCTTTATACATCCGTTTTATTTAATATTCATGCCAATAGAAAAATTGTGTTTCTTGCTTTTAACCAACTATTTGCTAAACAACCAACCAATCTTGATAACTCGTATATCATGGAAATAGCGGATGGGAAATCCATTGCTATGAGTTCTATAACCCGTGATTGCATATAATAGCTATGCTATCACCATTTATCTCATTCCTATACTTTTGTGAAACAAACCTATTATGTTTAAATCCAGTCATACAACTTGCTAGCTCTGTTAAAGTTTACTTAAATTGTTGAAGTTCTAAATCCTAGTAATTATGCACGGGGAATCCCCGGTATATCAAAGGGGTGGTGGGTTAGCCGCTGGTACACCCTATACATAAACCCACTTGATATAACGAGTATAAACCATGCATAAGTACTAGGAGGAGGACCGGTTTTAGAAAATGTCTTTGCAAAATTTGAAAATATGAACACCCGTGGGGTGGAGTTTTAAAGGAAAATGCCACGTCGCAAGGCGATTGGCACCAATATTGCTAAATCTGGTTTCTAGTAGTTTACATTCATGCGTTGTATGAGCAATTGTATGCATAAATCTCATTATACTATTAGATCAACTAATTGACGACTCGACTCGAATTTACGTCATCCGTATCATACGTTACTTCCCACTAAGTCTTTCTCTGGTGAATAATTCCATTCTAAGTCTATTGGCATCCCTTTTTCCGTTTCCATAACCTTCGCTAATCGAATTTCGCCTTCAACTTGGGGAGACTGTGACATTTCAAAAATTTTCGTTGTGAAATTTATTATGTAAATATTAACATTTTATTTCAAAACATATACACGTATATTGGTGTACAATTTATGTATTTTTAAATTTAATTTTAAAAATATTTGAAGGTTATAAACTATATAAATTATGCTATTAAATTAAATAATTTATATAAATAAATCAATGGTTTTCAATTTTATTGAATTAACCATTCAAAATGATTGATTTTAAATAAAAACATAAGTTTTATAAAATTTTATATATACTTAAGTTTTATTTAGTTTAAAAGAATTTAAGTAAAATAAACTTATTAGTTTAGATAAATAATTTAATGTATTATTTCAATAAGATAATTATTTAAAAATAATAAGTTTTTAATAAAGAAAATGGATCTATAAAATATATAAATTAATTAAAGTTGAAAAAGAAATTAAATTTTATAATTAAATTAAAGTCAGGGGGCTGTTTGGAATTAAACAGAACTATAGGGGTTTATTTTGAAAGTTTTCCAGGGTCTGTTTTAAACGTTTTCAAACCCCAGGGACTATAATTGCCATATTCCAATTCGTGTTCCCGGTCACCCTGTCCCTTGGTCCGGCGGGTAAACTGCTTTTCCGGCAAGCCCGACAACCCTGTCCCTCTACCCCTCGACACATGAAACCTGCGCCATTGTACTCGCCGTCCTCACGCGACCACGTTCCCTCGACCAATTTACCTTTTCATCATCAAAATCCCTCGACACCATTAATCCCCGAAGTCAAGCCCATGAAATTCGACCGACACGCAGTACCTCAACGACTAAGACCGGTCTCGTTCGCTTCGTATGACCTGTCCGAATCCATTTAGGGAGCCAATTTCTGGTTCCATCATACGGATTTCCTTCGAGTATAAGTGACCATTCCCGGTTCCTCTCGAGCTCCATCCTCCCCCGTATCGCCCTCTCGCTCTAAATTGGCAACGCCCTCAGACTCGTATCCTCTTTCCGAAGCCTCACTTCTAAATTGGAGTTCCAATTCGACCCCAAGGTCTGGTTCCAGTTCTGGGTACTCTCGGCTTCGTTCTCGACTTCGCATGCCACTTCCATCTGGTATTAACCTCTAAATTTTATACTTGTACACTCGTTTTACTTACAGTTAGCTAACCCAAGCATATCCGAGACCAGCAACATCGCGTTTCCGGCAAATCAGTATCCTCGGCAACACCGGCCTGTGTTGCCGAGAACTCAGGGGCAAAGATCGAGACATGTTATGTATTTTAAGGGTTGGTCTTGATCAGCGATGGGCTTATAGCCCGGCTGGTCACACTCATTCCCGATAACAACCAGGTCCCGAGTTCGAATCCGGTTCCAACCATTTTTTTACGCATTTTTCTGTTTTTAAGCTTCTGGATCCCTCTGCCCGACCCGGTTATCCGTTGACCCGCGTGTTTCCTCCCTGGGTCGACCCGATCCGACCTTTTCCCTATTTTATATATATATATACATTATTATTAAGTATTTATTAATTAACCTAATAAATTTTAAAACCCCTTTTAAAATTATTTCGAGCCCGTTAGCTCGGCCGTTTATTTTTTTTCCCCAACTTTTGAACATATTCAAACCCGTTAAATTTTATAAAATAATAAAACCGACACTCTTCATAAGTTAAATTAATTATTTAAACCCACTGAAAATAATAAAATAACATTTTTTATAAATAAATAAAAATACGCGTTATTTAAAATATAATATTTTCAAGAAATATAAAATGGGTAATATATGGTTTATAAAATGCAAGTGTTATAAAAAAAATATATATATATTTGAATATAAATAAATAAATAGAACTTTTTATAAAATCATAATAAGTGCTCATTTGTAAGGCCCCTTTCCCGGGTGACCTCACGTGTTGGATTTACTCATAAACATAGTCATAAATACTGAACTTAATTTAAAACATTCAGAAGTAGCGGAAGCAAACATCATTCAAATTAAATGACATGACAGCAGAAGTCTTTACAAATTGAAACATAACATTGTCTTAACATAAATAAAAGTGGGATGTCAGTCTCGTGCCGGGTAACCTTCACGCCACCGCACGACCTTTCCTTCCTTTACCTGAAATGTATACTAAAAGTCAGCTAACGCTGGTGAGTTCTAGTTTAATGCGATTAGATATAAACATTCTTTTCTTTACTTTATAAGTGTGCATTATTATAAAGTCATTCATATAAATACGTATTCATAACTTTTGCTTTTCTTTCATCTTTCTTTTCTTTATTTTTGTGATTACATATATATATGTATTCACCTTTTTCTTTCCTTTACATTCATGGGTCATACACTTAAGGGTGATCAACCCGTCATTTACTACGTATATCACAAAGATATACGCTCTTGAGCTACCGTCGTAGCCCTTTTACTCGTCCGGTCCTAGAAACCGTCCGCCTTAAATTTAGGTCCGGCCACCCTTCGGCCGTCCGACATAACTTTAGGTCCGGCCACCCTTCAGCCGTCCGACATAATCGCCCGTCTACCATAAGGCATCTGTTTCCCACTTGAACTAATTATACAGCCGAATTATTGACTTAGCGACTTACTCCACCGTAGTGGCCTTTATTTAGTCTACCTTTCTAGACTTACTGTTTCTGGCTGCATAATGGTCAAGTGGTCGTCCGTCTACCGTAGTAGCCGTTAGCTTCGTTTCCGTCCATAACGTATACTTACATTCATAACATGCAATATAAATAATTATAAAGCGAGATTTCGTTTATTTACGTTATACCATTCTTTCCTTCATTCTTTGTAAACATACGCTTCTTTCTTTGTTCATAATTCATTCTCTTATATATACAAAATATATATTAATACATCACATATGATCACATTAGCATTCATATCATTTATTCATTTAGTGTATACATTTCAGCCCCAAAACATTTAATAAGGTTTGCACATAACATAGAAGGGGCACATAGAACTCACCTGATGAGCTACTCTAGGTTGTCCTAAACAAGGGTCCAACGGCGTCACTTCCGATCTGGATTAGGTAGTTAAATACACATTAGACCCAACCCCGACTCTAATGGTTTAATCATTCTAAACTTACTGACTTTTACTTAACCAACCTGCTGCCTGCGCACTTAGTAAGTGCGCAGGGACTTGCTTATGCGCACTTGGCAAGTGCGCAGGAGTCTTCCTCCTGCGTACTTGGTAAGTACGCAGGGACTTCCACCTGCGTACTTGGTAAGTACGCAGGGACTTCCTTCCTGCGCACTTGGTAAGTACGCAGTACCTGGTTTTTGGACCAAAAATCCGAAGTTCTTGCATGCAAACCCGATCATGTCAATCTTACAATTTTCTTTGATCAAAACATGCGGTTTTCATTCTAGATGCTATTTCTAAGCTTATTATCAAGTTTCATCCGTAAAAAACATCATCTATTTAGATAAAACTCGAGAAACCCCAACATGAACAAAAACTCAGATTATGGTTGAATCATTACCTGGATTGAAGTTCTGATTCGGAGGTTTTGCTCACGAGCTCAGTTGTAACGTGCTCCTCTAATCTCGTGACGATCCGTCGACTTTCTCTCTCTAGACCCGAGCTCCCTTTCTCTCTCTAAGATGGTGAAAATGAAGGTGAAATGAGCTAGTGGGCTGCCTTGCCCCTTTTATACCTGGGCTTCCCTCGGCCCGTTGGAGCCGAGCCCAAGCCCATCCGTTCTTATTTCGTTTTATAACGTTTAAATCTCCATCGTATTATTATTTACTTAGTTACTATTTTCGGGATGTTACAAGTCCACCCTCCTTAAAGAGGTTTCATCCTCGAAACTGTTTATACATCAAACAATTGAGGGTATAGTCACCTCATCTCGTCTTCTTTTTCCCATGTGGCTTCTGATCCTTTTATGTGCTTCCATTGTATTTTGACTAGCTGAATTGACTTATTGCGTAGTCGTTTCTCGGCCCGATCAAGAATTGCTATTGGTTCCTCTACATAATTCAAACTGTTATCCACCTCGATCTCGTCGTATGGTATGTGAGCCGTGTCGTCAGCTAGGCACTTGCGTAAGTGCGACACGTGGAACGTAGGGTGGATTCCACTAAGCTCAACGGGTAGGTCGAGTCTGTAAGCAACTTGACCCACTCTTGCTAGAATCTTGAAAGGTCCGACAAACCTTGGACTTAGTTTGCCTCGTTTTCTGAACCGAATGATTCCTTTCCACGGTGATACTTTCAACAGTACCATGTCCCCTACTTGAAACTCTAAATCCCTTCTTCTCTTGTCCGCGTATGATTTCTGTCTGTCCTTTGCGGCTTTCATTCGAGCCTTGATTTGATCAAATTTCTCGGAAGTAGCTTTGACCACTTCGAGACTTGCAAAATCCTTCTGTCCAATTTCCCCCAACAAACCGGGGTCCTACATTTCCTTCCATACAACATTTCAAATGGCGGCATGCCAATAGTTGTGTGATAGCTATTGTTATATGAAAATTCTGCCAATGGTAGATGGCTGTCCCAACTCCCACCGAAGTCAATGATACAGGCCCGGAGCATGTCCTCCAAGGTCTGAATGGTCCTTTTCGATTGTCCATCGGTTTGAGGGTGGTAAGCGGTGCTGATGTTCAGTCTAGTGCCCATTGCTTCACTGAATTTCTTCCAAAACCTTGATGTGAATCTAGTATCCCTGTCGGACACAATTGCCAGCGGCATACCATGTCTGCTCACAATCTCCTTGATAAATACTTCTGCTAGTCTTTCTGACGAAGAAAACTCACGTATAGGCAAGAAGTGAGCACTTTTCGTCAAACGGTCGATGATCACCCAAATGGTATCATTGCCTTTAGCTGTTCGCGGTAGCTTGGTAATGAAGTCCATTGTGATCTCTTCCCACTTCCATTCCGGTATAGGTAAAGGTTGCATTTTACCGCATGGTTTCTGGTGCTCGGCCTTAACTAGTGAACACGTTAAGCACTTGCTCACGTATTCAGTCACATCATTCTTCATGCCAGGCCACCAGTACTCTTTCTTCAAGTCTTGATACATTTTGTTTGTCCCAGGGTGGATAGAATAACGAGACTTATGGGCCTCATCGAGTATTTTGGCTCTAAGCCCGCCAATCTTAGGTATCCACATCCGGCCAAACCTAGTTCGTACACCGTATGTATTTGCACTTAAGTTCCCTTTTTGCCCTACTATTCTTTCCCGTTTTATATTTCTTTCTAATAGTGCTTCATCTTGTGCCTTTGATATTTCGCCTATCAAATGTGGCGTTATTATTAGCTGACACGCTTTGATTCGGATAGGTGCCGATTCTTCCTTTCTACTTAAAGCGTCGGCCACTACGTTTGCCTTGCCTGGATGGTACAATATCTCACAGTCATAGTCTTTCAGTTGCTCTAACCACCTTCTTTGTCTCATGTTTAATTCCTTTTGTTCGAAAAAGTACTTCAGGCTTTTGTGATCGGAGTAAATGGTGCATTTAACTCCATACAGATAGTGCCTCCATATTTTCAACGTGAAAACTACTGCTGCTAATTCTAGATCGTGTGTTGGGTAGTTAACCTCGTGAATCTTTAGTTGTCATGAGGCATAAGCAATTACCTTCCCTCGTTGCATAAGTACGCAACCTAAACCATGCCCTGAAGCGTCAGAGTAGACTACCAAGTCTTCGTTTCCCTCAGGTAGTGTCAAGACTGGAGCTTGCGTTAATCGTGCCTTAAGTTCCTCAAACGCGTTGTTTTGGGTTTGACCCCATTCATATTTCACTTCCTTCCGTGTCAGTTTAGTTAGTGGCGAGGCTATCCTTGAAAAATCTTGAATGAACCTTCGGTAGTAGCCTGCCAATCCTAGAAAACTTCGTATCTCTGTTGGTGTCTTTGGGACGTTCCATTCCTTTACTGTCTCGATCTTTGTAGGGTCCACCATGATGCCGTTTGGGTTTATCACATGACCTAGGAATTGAACTTCCCTAAGCCAGAACGCGCATTTGGAGAATTTCGCGTACAACTTCTCCTGTTTTAATGCCTCCAGAACCTCTCTTAGGTGACAGTGGTGATCACCCTCGTTTTTCGAATATACCAGTATGTCGTCTATAAAAACTATCACTGATCGATCCAACATTGGTCGACATACTCTATTCATCAAATCCATGAACGCTGCTGGTGCGTTAGTTAATCCGAAGGACATCACGAGAAACTCATAATGCCCATAACGCGTGCGAAACGCGGTCTTTGGTACGTCTTCCTCTCTTACTTTCAACGGATGGTAACCCGACCTAAGATCGATCTTTGAGAACCAACTCGCACCTTGTAGTTGATCAAAAAGGTCGTCTATCCTAGGCAGTGGGTATTTGTTCTTTACTGTTCTCTTGTTCAATTTGCGGTAGTCGATGCACATGCGCATGCTGCCGTCCTTCTTCTTCACAAATAGCACCGGAGCGCCCCATGGTGAGATGCTCGGTCTAATAAATCCTTTTTCTCTTAGTTCCTCTAGTTGAGACATCAATTCTTTCATTTCTGACGGAGCCAATCGGTAGGGGGCTTTGGCAACGGGCTCAGCTCCTGGCAGTAAATCAATCTGAAATTCTATTTCCCGATCGGGTGGCAACCCAGGTAGATCCTCAGGGAATACTTCCAGAAAATTGCACACAACGGGTACATTCTTGAGTTCTTTCGTTTTCATTCTATCGTCAATAACATATGCCAGATAAGCTTCGCAGCCGCGCCTCATGTAACTTTCGGCCTTAATCATCGAGATGACGTTCGGCATCGTGCAATTCCAATCCCCATAAATCGTAATTGGACTGCCGCTAGGAGCTTTGAGGTGTATCCTCTTACGTTTACATATGATTTGAGCTTCGTTGGTAGCTAGCCAATCCATACCCAATACTATATCGAATCCTCCTAAGATGTGAAGGAATAATCTAGAAGGAAACTTATGACCCTCTATTTCTATGATGCAATCCTCTGTTACTTGGAATACTGCCGAATTTTTACCAACGGCAGTTTGTACGCTAAAGGCCTTTACTATGGTGTTGATAGTGCAATCTAGTTTACGACTAAATGCATTGGATATAAAACTTTTACTAGCACCAGAGTCAAATAAAATAGCAGCATTTTCATCATTTACTAGGAACGTACCTGACACAACGTCGGGGTTTCCTCTTGCTTCTTCCTCGGTCAAGGCATAGGCACGAGTCCTTGCCTTTTGTGGTTCCTGCTCCCTATCTTTTCCCGAACCAGATTGGCCGGCCTTCCTACAGTTCTTTGTCAGATGTCCCAAAAATCCACATACTTGACACTTGACGTTTCTTATACATTCTCGGGAGAAGTGCCCCGGCTTCCCGCACTAATAGCATGTGGTGGTGCCGATTCGACACTCGCCAAAGTGTTGCCTTCCACATTTCTTGCAAGTTTCATATTCGTCCAACCTTGGTTTCTTAGCTTCAGTTGCTACATTCCCTTTTCCGGTGCCTCTAGACGAGTTCTCCCACTTTCTCTTTTGTGTCTCCGTTGCCGGGTCCTCATTGGCATAATCGTCGTAGACGATTCCGCTCAGATTCACTACCGACTCGAAAGTCGAGGGTAGGTTGGCTTTCACGTGGACACGGACCCTTTGAGGTAGGCCCTTCACATAATACTTGATCATTCATTCTTCTGTCTCCACCAGGTGGGGTACCAGTTGAGCCAACTCATTGAATCTCGAAGTATACTGGCGGTGTGTCTTGTTGCCAGCCTTAAGGTTTAGGAATTCATTTTCCACTCGATCAATTTCGTTCTAGGGACAGAACTTTTGAATTACCAGCTTTTTCAAGTCGTCCCATGTCATTCTGTTTATAGCATTTGGTGACTTAGTTCTCTGAATATTCCTCCACCAACTTAGTGCTTCGTTGGTGAAAGAATAAGCAACGTATTTAACAGCCTGGTCTGGTCGACACTCGCTGATGTTGATTACAGCATTCATCCTCTCAATCCATTCAAGCGTTGCCACTGAATCCTTGCTCCCATCGAACTTGGGTGGGTCTCCATCCTTAAAGCCTTTGTAAGTACACCCACGGTTGCTCGATCCTATCTTTATTTCATCCCCATCACTATCATATACTTTCTCTTCATTGTTTCCTTCATCCTCCTCTTTACTTTTCTTTATTGCCTCGGATAGTAGATCAGTCAATACCTTCTTCAAAGTGAGCACAACTTCACGGGCAATAGCATCCCTGACTTCAGGTTCCAATTGTATAGGCCCTGGACTGTCGTCCCTAATTGGGGTCACTTCTGTTTCGTGCACACTTTCGGTGTGCTCTGCGTGCACACTTTCTTCTTCTTCAATTCTTTGGTTCAACGGAGGTCTACCTCGTCGGCCAGTGCGACCGCCACGAGGTCCTGTTCTTCCTCCACCAGCCATAGCTCTTAATTTCCTGATAGTTATAAATGGAATACATCAATGTCATTTCTTCAGATCGTAGTTTCGAACAGTACGAGCAAGGCAAATTCTTAATTACAGTGACCGGTTTGTGATTACTAATTTACATTGCTTTTCGGGTTCAAAACTCTTCAAATCAGTCATGGCATTAACATCTATTTGTTCTAAGTTATGGTATCTATTCTTATGCAAGAGCATTAACTTTATTACTTACTACCGTGCTGGCATTGGCGTTGGTTACCCAGACTGACATCCATGCGTTGGTCCCATTATCAGTTTAAGTCCAGACATTTAGGGATGTTTGAATCTCTCAAACTATTGCTCTGATACCAACTTGTAAGGCCCCTTTCCCGAGTGACCTCACGTGTTGGATTTACTCATAAACATAGTCATAAATACTGAACTTAATTTAAAACATTCAGAAGTAGCAGAAGCAAACATCATTCAAATTACATGCCATGACATCGGAAGTCTTTACAAATTGAAACATAACATTGTCTTAACATAATTAAAAGTGGGATGTCAGTCTCGTGCCGGGTAACCTTCACGCCACCGCACGACCTTTCCTTCCTTTACCTGAAATGTATACTAAAAGTCAGCTAACGCTGGTGAGTTCTAGTTTAATGCGATTAGATATAAACATTCTTTTCTTTACTTTATAAGTGTGCATTATTATAAAGTCATTCATATAAATACGTATTCATAACTTTTGCTTTTCTTTCATCTTTCTTTTCTTTATTTTTGTGATTACATATATATATATATGTATTTACCTTTTTCTTTCCTTTACATTCATGGGTCATACACTTAAGGGTGATCAACCCGTCATTTACTACGTATATCACAAAGATATACGCCCTTGAGCTACCGTCGTAGCCCTTTTACTCGTCCGGTCCTAGAAACCGTCCGCCTTAACTTTAGGTCCGGCCACCCTTCGGCCGTCCGACATAACTTTAGGTCCGGCCACCCTTCGGCCATCCGACATAATCGCCCGTCTGCCATAAGGCATCCGTTTCCCACTTGAACTAATTATACAGCCGAATTATTGACTTAGCGACTTACTCCACCGTAGTGGCCTTTATTTAGTCTACCTTTCTAGACTTACTGTTTCTGGCTGCATAATGGTCAAGTGGTCGTCCGTCTACCGTAGTAGCCGTTAGCTTCGTTTCCGTCCATAACGTATACTTACATTCATAACATGCAATATAAATAATTATAAAGCGAGATTTCGTCTATTTACGTTTATTTACGTTATGCCATTCTTTCCTTCATTCTTTGTAAACATACGTTTCTTTCTTTGTTCATAATTCATTCTCTTATATATACAAAATATATATTAATACATCACATATGATCACATTAGCATTCATATCATTTATTTATTTAGTGTATACATTTCAGCCTCAAAACATTTAATAAGGTTTGCACATAACATAGAAGGGGCACATAGAACTCACCTGATGAGCTACTCTAGGTTGTCCTAAACAAGGGTCCAACAGCGTCACTTCCGATCTGGATTAGGTAGTTAAATACACATTAGACCCAACCCCGACTCTAATGGTTTAATCATTCTAAACTTACTGACTTTTACTTAACCAACCTGCTGCCTGCTGTCTGCTGCCTGCGCACTTAGTAAGTGCGCAGGGACTTGCTCATGCGCACTTGGCAAGTGCGCAGGAGTCTTCCTCCTGCGTACTTGGTAAGTACGCAGGGACTTCCTCCTGCGTACTTGGTAAGTACGCAGGGACTTCCTTCCTGCGCACTTGGTAAGTACGCAGTACCTGGTTCTTGGACCAAAAATCCGAAGTTCTTGCATGCAAACCCGATCATGTCAATCTTACAATTTTCTTTGATCAAAACGTGCGGTTTTCATTCTAGATGCTATTTCTAAGCTTATTATCAAGTTTCATCCGTAAAAACATCATCTATTTAGCTAAAACTCGAGAAACCCCAACATGAACAAAAACTCAGATTATGGTTGAATCATTACCTGGATTGAAGTTCTGATTCGGAGGTTTTGCTCACGAGCTCAGTTGTAACGTGCTCCTCTAATCTCGTGACGATCCGTCGACTTTCTCTCTCTAGACCCGAGCTCCCTTTCTCTCTCTAAGATGGTGAAAATGAAGGTGAAATGAGCTAGTGGGCTGCCTTGCCCCTTTTATACCTGGGATTCCCTCGGCCCGTTGGAGCCGAGCCTAAGCCCTTCCGTTCTTATTTCGTTTTATAACGTTTAAATCTCCATCGTATTATTATTTACTTAGTTACTATTTTCCGGATGTTACATCATTTAATTCAATCGAAACTAGTAGTTTCGATAGAAGTAGTTTCGACAGTTCCTTGGTCAATCGAAACTAGTAGTTTCGATACCTGAAATAGTTTCGATCAAAATCAGTGATTTTACACAAATAATTTTAAGAAATATCATTATAAACCTATACATAATTAAATACGAATACACACATATATACATACAATAATACACATTTATCTGTATAGGGTTCCATCGTGCTTAAGTTTCAAACATCCGTATCACCTACTCTCGTGGATTATCATATCCGCTAGCCAGGTGAGTTACATATCCCCTATTTACATTTTTATACATTTTGGGGTGAGACGTAATCTGTGCATACTTACATACAATTCAACTTGTGTTCACATGCGTAGATTATTGTGCTTCTGTGCATGGTCACTTGTTATGCTATGGATACTTTTAGGGTGGTTTTTAGACGGTGTGTGACCCACATAGTCTTGATTCCATGCCTATCACGTTAAACCTTTGTGCTTATACATACTTGCATGCTTTGGATACTTTTAGGGTGGTTTTAAACTGTGTGTGATCCACATAGTCTTGATTCCATGCCTATCACGTTAAACCTGTATGCTTATACTTACATGCTTACAATTGGTATACACATAGTGAATTCTCCACATTATGCCGTATCTTGCCATGTAAAACCAAGAATTGTGTAAACGTTTTTAATTAAACTTTTATTCAAACATATGTAAACTCACCAACTCTCGTAGTTGACACTTGTTTTGGATTACGTTTCAGGTGAAGATATGTGATTGTGTGACTATGTGTTGAAGGTGCTACACATAAGGCTTTTGGACCTAGTAAAATAATTATGTGTAATATTCTAGAATAGGGTGTTGTAACTTGAATTGTATTTGGATATTTGGTATTTAAATCTTATTAATGAATTATGCAACCTTAGTAGATCATGTGCTTATGAACAATCATATAGTGTCCGCCTCGATGATTCCGCCATCGGTCGGGGTGTGACAACTCACCCACATCATGTATGCTTGTTTTAGAAGGCCCTTTATGGCCTTAAACAAGCCCCGAGAGCTTGTTTTTTTTTGTGTGCTGGACGGTCTATAAAAACTAACTATAAAACCTAACCTAGGCAATCTAGCTTTAAATTTATAAATCTAGACTCAACCTAATACTAGACCACACAACCGGCAAGTGTACCGATCAATGTAGCAAAGTCAAATTGAGTCAGGATATCGAACCCACTAGACAGTCGAACCCACGAGACACTATTGACAACTCTACCTTGACTCAACTAACTAAACTGTAATGTATTTGGGGGTATTTGTGTTGTGAGTTATAACAAATGAACTCCTAACTACCGACAACCAAATAGAAAGCAAGAAACTTTAGACAACTCACAAATAGGGAAACCACTGCCTAGACTTTGAATCCTATGCATGTACCTTGGAAATCTCTCGGGTACGGAAACTATGATGGAACCGGGCTCTTAGAATACGACACACTTAGACAACCTAGTGGATCCCGGATCATTCTCCAGGTGTGACCAAAAGAAACCCTAAGGGACATGTGAAACTCACCGGTTAGTTGGATCACCTCTTAGCTATCTCCAACAACACTAAAGTACTCGCTAGACTGATTACCTCTCAGTCTCACTATCTCAATACACCTTTCAGTGCAAGGAGTAACTTGAATTCACTTGATAAGACACGGAATAACAATGACTGCTAAGAAACTCTAGGAACCCTCCTTTCAGAGTAGTTAACCTAAAACCCTAACACCACAGATTACTCGACAACTTCTCACCTCTCAGCTATTGAAGCAAGCAGAATACTCAATCCTAATAGACTCTCAATCGATGTTCCTATGTATACGAGACAGTAAACCATAAACCAATCACATGCACACACCTAGTGACCTAATATGCAACCATACATGAAAGACATTCACAAAGTAGCATATGGAACATTCAATAGATCATAAATCAAGATTAAATACGCATATACATCAAATCAAACAAAACCAAGTTCTTTACTTTAACGTTAATCCATAAAAAAGTAACAGAAATCCAAAAGAAAACCAATTAACAACGCATAATCATCAAAATCTAGGTAGTTCAAGAAATCTAGCCTACTACCATCATCAAAACATCAACACAAAGTCTAATATTTAGAATCATAGTGCAAGATAGATGAATCAAAAAACAAAAGATAAAAAACATAAACCGAAAAGACGATAATCCAATCGATCCACGCATCCAATGCTTCAATTCTTGATCCCTTGAGACTTCTCCCACTCAAAATCGCCAAAAAGCTTCAACCTTTGCGTTTGGAATCGAATCTTTTAACCTTAGAAACGGACTTAAGCTTTAATACCTTAAAAATAGCTAAAATTGCCGACATTGGGGTCTCCCGCGTACCGCGAGGCCCAGGAGTCCAGTCTCTCGCGTACCGCGAGAGACAAAATAGTCGGGACTGAATTCACACCCCTCGCGTACCGCGAGGGGGAAGGCTCTCATGTCTCGCGTACCGCGAGGAGTCCATATTGACAGAAAGTTTTGTTCTTTTCTCTGTTCTGCCTCGTTCGCTCATGCCTTCACCATTCTTGATCATTTAAGCTCCAAAGTGACCCGATTACCTACAAACCATGGCACAAATCAATACTAACTATAAACGACTCAATCCGACTATAAAACTATACAAAAACGACACGAAACACATAGGAATAAGAGGTGTGCTTTGCAACATATCAGTTTTCCAAGCCATCTATGACTCTCGTGACATTTGGTTTTACACAGTGTATGTCTGATACTTTATTATTTATTTATTGTCAACATTCGGTCACTTGTTACATGCGTGTATATGTTGACGATATTCTTATCACCGGGAGCTCTTCTGACTTTGTCTATAAGGTGATTCAGCAGTTACACTCTCAATTTGCCCTTAAGGATTTGGGAAATTTGAGCAATTTTCTTGTTATAGAGGCTTCATTTTCTCATAACAGTTCACAACATTGTTATTTGTCAGATCTTCTACATCGCACTGGCTTGGCTCAGTGCAAACCACTATCCACTCCGGTTTCTCCTGGGCAACAACTTTCTCGGTACTCTAGGATTCCTATGGATGATACTTTGCTTTATCGGAGCACAGTTGGAGCCTTACAGTATCTAGTTTTGATGAGGCTTGAAATTGCTTATATAGTAAGATTTCTCAATTTCTTCAACAACATACTGATCGACATAGGTTGGACGTTAAGTGTATTTTGAGGTATCTTAATGGTACTTCTACTCATGGGTTGACTGTCTCTCGTTCCTCTACGACTACCATTCATGTCAACGTTGATGTTGATTGGGCTGGTTGCCCTGATGATAGACGTTCGACTACCGGTTATTGTGTCTTTCTTGGCTTCATCCTTATCATCTGGAGTTTCAAGAAGCAACACACTGTTGCACGATCTAGCATTGAGGCCGAATATCGGGCTCTTGCTCATGTTGTTGCTGAGATTTGGTGGATTATGTCACTAATGCATGAGCTACGTTTATGTTCGAGTTGTGCTCCTACTATTTGGTGTGACAACATTGGTGCTATGTATCTGACGGATAAACTCGTCTTTCACCTGCGTACCAAACATCTCGCTATCGATCTACATTTTATACTGGATATGGTTTTGGCTCGGTCTCTTACGGTTTGTTATGTTGCAACCACACATCAGCTTGCAGACATCCTCACCAAAGGTTGTCCTCCACTCAATTTGCTTATCTCATATCCAAGCTGCACATCGATCCAACCGTCCAGCTTCAAGGGGCATGCTAGAGATGTTTTGTATTCTACATTTATGGTTATTGTTTGATATTCCAATCGTTTTCATGTGTTCTTTCATTTTCTTTGTAACTCTCTATATAGAGAGATATCTTGATTATTAAAATATAATACAAAAACACATATCCATCACACTTATGGCTTTGTATATTTTTCAGTATTTTATATATGTATATAGTTTAATGTTAGTTTTACCATAATATTCTATTTGATATCTATCTTGGTTAATTTTCTTAGGGTTGCATTGGATGAGTCAAGTTTCACTATTCTTCGTCAAACTACGATATAGATCCTGTTGAATTACCTATTTTTCCTTTCAGTTTTACAAAATTATTGGCATCTAATTTTGAACATAATTGCTTTCGTCCATAAGTTACCAAATTGCTTTCTTCCATAAGCTTCTTCTATGTTTTGAACATACATCAAATGAAAGAGTTTGGTAATTAACTAATTATAGTTTTTTAGGTTACGTAAACATATTAGCATTTAATTTTGATACTATTTGATTGATTTTATTATACACTTGATATTATCTTAAGAACAACATGAAATATGTGTTGACCATGTGACCTTTGAATTGACAAAAGTTACAGAAAAGTTTTTTGTAGTATCCATGCTGATGTGGGCAGTTCCTGTTGCGATTTTGTTTGCCTTCAACAGCAAATTATTTCCTAGTAAGCTTCATCTGAATTTCTCAATATTCTTTTGTGTAGGTATTAAATTCTTGCATTATTTTGTTTTTTTTTTTGTCTAGAAAGCTAAGATGCTGTTATTAAATGCCTTTGTTTGATTTTATTTTCCTTGAAAGTTTGAAACTAATTATCTAGCACCACACAAGGTGGCAAAATGGACGAATTGGATAACGGGCCAAAACATGTAATGTTGGGTGCATGGGTCAAAACGGATCCGGTCAAGCGAGCCACTGAAGTTGTGAATACTTTTTGTTCATATTTTTTCCCTTATATGAACCATTATTTTGTTAAACGTGATTATAGAAATATACTAGTACACACAAATTTTATAGAAAAAATAGATTTGCTAGCACTAGCCATAGCCTTATTATTGCCTTAGCCGTAACTTTGCCTTAGCATGTATAGATTTTCTTAGGGAGTGCATAGATATCAAAGGTGGTATTGTTACATGTTTTTTTTTATGTCTCTTTGTTGTGTTATTTGCTGCTACTATTGTTTGATATGTTATCGGTTATACGTTACCTGTTGCCTTAACCACATGATTATTGGACTATGCTATATATTGTTCTCGAAAAGGATTTTTGGAGCCGAGGGTCTCACCGGGTGCAACCTCTCTATCTCTTGGGCCTGAGATAGAGCAGAGGTTTGACCCCATCCCATCCTCCCCAGTAAAAAACTTAGAGGTGGAACTTTTGACCAATTTACTTATAAATCGGTCGGCTCGGGTTATATTCAATGTCTAACGGCTCAAATTAAAAAACTAATAGTTGAAAAGGAAACGTGTGACGGGTCTGAAGTTGCCCACTGTGTATATTTAATGCACAAAACCTCATAAACCATCTTATTTAACAAATTAGATTATTGTTGAAATAATATAATTTTCACGATTATTACGCGTAAAAGTATCAAATTTGGACAGAGTGTAGTTTCGAACCATACAAAAAGTACTCATGTTGACCTTAACCCACGTTGGCCCGTTACCCGTACAGCCCATTTTGCCACCTATAGTTGAATTAGATCACTTAATCATATGATCTAGAATGGAAACGATCAATCGCAGTTAGTTATAATTTGGCCTATATCTAGGTAAGTAAAAAAAACACAAAAAAGCTCAAAATCTGACTATGCGCACATCTTTAAGAACATTAGATGTCGTTGACTCAGTAACTAAAGATTTTGGATTTCTATTCTCTGAACTTGGACAAGTGATTTGTGAAACCTCTGAACCATGATGTGGATCCTTGTGTATGCATGATATTACTGGAGAAAGATATGAGTGAGTAACTTTGCATAAATTACGCACAATGGGAATCTTAGATGCATGAGCCAATACCACTTCTCTGCAAACAAGATAAAATTTATAATACATGTTAATTCTCATGAAGATGGCGGCCCGTAGGATCCATACCGGAGGCCTCAACGGATGCAGGTCCCCCTCCTATGCACCTTAAAACACCTTCTGTAAGATTCCAAACAAACCGTACCAAGATATTGTCTGCTTTGCCCCTGATAGGTTGCCCATCCAGGAACTCACGGTTTTGTTTTTACCCGACGAGTTGCTCGTCCAGGCAAAACGCGTCTTGATAGGGAAGGTATCCACCCCTTTATAAGGCAAAACACGTCTTGATAGAGAAGGTATCCACCCCTTTATAAGAAAGACTTCGTTCTTCCCCTCAACCAATGTGGGATATTACACCTTCATTTTTAATCTTGCATTCGGTTTGTACGCATTAACTAAAAAATTGAAAAAAATTATTTCAAATTAAAGTTATTATAATGAGATTTTATGTTGCTATTTTAAAACTGGATTTCTAATAAACTGTTTGAATCTTCTCATTTTGTAATGGAATTATTTAAAATTAAATCTGATTTGAATCTTTTCTTATCATTGTATGCTTTTGCATTTTGATGTCAAATAACCATTCTTCTTTCATGCACCTCTACATGTTCATGTGGGCAAAATGACCCTTCTTGACCTTTTTGTTGAAGTCAACCCTATCCGGACTACTTCAAAACAATTCTGTGGTGTCCCTTACATTGGTAAGTTACTCTTTCTTCTTTTAATATTTTCTTGATAAATAAGCATGTAGATTCATTGCAAATTAATGTTGGAATAGAGAAGATCAAAACACACACTAATTACACACACTTAACATTTCATTCAAATGAAAGAGTTTGGTGGGTATTTATACCCATACAAAGATTGTGTCGGTTAATCCTCCTCAACCGCCAATAACTAACTTAACTGCCACTATCTTAGGTTATATGATAATAATACAAATAATAATACTAACTTAGGTTAATACTAAAACTAAATAATAGTTTAGTTTAATACTTCATTCTCCCCCTTAAACTAAACTTGGTTTAACTGAGGTCTTCAATATTTCTTTGAGATCTGGTTTATCTTCACAGCAACGTAGGTTCATCATCCTCGTCCCGGATCAGGTTTGCTTTCTCTTTCTTTTCCTATTTTGGACATTCATGTTTGAAGTGTCCAAATTCGTTACACCGGTAGCATCTTATGTGTTCCTTACTTTATTATCGGTTACAATCGTTATTTCTCCATGGCTTCCAAGTTTTGCCTCGACTGTGTTCTTTGTTCTCTTGATTTGAATTCCCATGACCACAATGTTCACATTTAGGTTCCTTGACTATCTCCTTTCTTTCTTCTTTGGTGAACAGAAGTTTGTCATGCACGTCTTCCTTCTTGATTTGTGTCTTGATACGTTCTTCATAAGATTTGAGTCTCCTAATGGTTTCTTGAAACGACATGGTGTTGAGATCAACAAGATGTTCAATTGCATCAACAATTTGAATATACTTTGCCGGTACGGATCCTAGAAGCTTTCGAACTATTCTCTTGTTGTCAGTTATGGATCCCAGATTGTTGGCTTGTGACACAATTTGACTAATCTTTCATGTGAAATCATCAAGTGAGTCAGAGTCTTTCATCTTTAAGGATTCAAACTCATATTCAAGCGTTTGTAGTCGTGCTTCTTTAACCCTGCCGGCACCCACGAATCGAGACTTCAAATCTTCTTATATATCTTTAGCATTCTTATGATTAGCAACTTGGAGGACGAGTTCTTCATGCATGGCTTGATAGAGATAAACGAT
This sequence comes from Smallanthus sonchifolius, assembly GCA_023525975.1. NCBI lineage: Eukaryota > Viridiplantae > Streptophyta > Magnoliopsida > Asterales > Asteraceae > Smallanthus > Smallanthus sonchifolius. Next base: position 59,061,971 of record CM042033.1, on the reverse strand, counting down.
GACCTTTGTATTTTCTTCGCATCAACTTCTCCTGTTGGTTCGGTTGCTTCCCAAATCTCGCAGAGATTAAAAAGTGCTTTGATCTTTACGCCCAAATTGTATAATTTGTTGAATTGAGAATTGGGCATTGGAACGTCATTGGCATTCCCACTTCCTTTATTGCTACACTTCCATCATTCTTTGTGATTTCTCCGACATCTTTTGCTTCTTCTTTCTCCCAATCTTAACAGATACTTTCTTCAAATCCCGTTATCTCACAACTCAGTTAACCCAAATCACAAACTCTAAGGACCAAATCTGCCAATACTCAAACTTATATGCGTGAAACTACAGGGACTAATTCTATAATTAACCAAAACTCAATTGTTTGACTTTTGAAAGTCAAAATCAAGCATCCTTAATCCAAAATCAAACCCGTAACACCCCAAACCGTTCGAATCCACGACTGGATTGAATGGCATTGATGATCTCGACCTCATACTAATCATTTCCATACGTTTCTGATCGATCATGATTACGAATTAATCCCATTAAGATCATTGAAACCGAAACCGTCGACCTCTTACCTAAAACCATCGAATTCGATCATTCGATCTACCATTTTGCAATCAAACACTCTTCACACAGTAGTCGAACTACTCTGAAGCTTTTGTATAACCCAATTCGGCCGGAGACGCAGCCGGAGAAGCCGAAGAGTAGCCGTCGAAATCGCGACTGACTTTTAGTCGATCTCCATCAATTTGGTATCATTAAGGTAACCAAACACACCCTCAGACTCTCCTTCACTCCGAGAACAAAAGCCCTAAGTTAATTCGGGCTTAGAACATCGAATTGAACTCGAACGAAATCTAGGGTTCATCGCATATTCGGTGTAATCGAACCCTAACCTAGACTCAATCTCAATCCAATTAAACTACATGGTTAAATTCGCAATCTCCTACTATTTGAAAGCCCTATGAATCCAATTTGTAATATTATCGAATTTAGCCAAATCGATTCCATGTTCAAAACCTAGGGTTTCAGTGATTTCAAACAGGAATTAACGATCTTAGACTTGATGATTTTACAATTAAACACACACAAAGGTTCACAATGTACCGATTAACAAAACCCCCATGTACTTATGATCAATCGCGATCAAATTCAGTAGGATTAGGGGTGGTTTTCGATCGGTTCACAATAGGGGGGAAGAACTCAGAGAACTTCTATGTTAAAACCAAACAGAATGAGTCTTTGTATGCGATACCCTAGCCGACGGACTGGTTAGAGTTGTGTGCTGTTGTAGGAGAGACCCGGGTTCGAGTCCCACAACCCACATTTATTTTTTTAGCAACTTTTTAAACAATATTTTTAAATAAAATTAATTCCTATATTATTATATTATCATGTTAAGATGATTTGCTGCCAGAAAACACTCGTGTGCTCGGGATTGAATTTCTAATTTATTCTAAATGTTATTTTCATTTTAAAAACAATATAGTTATGTATATTATCAGTTATACAATTATTTAATTCACAAAAACACACTAATTATTATTTAATATTACTACCTCGTGTTTAGAGGTGTTTCACACATACCATATCCGTACTAGATACTAAACTAGGGATTTACTAATCCCGATATAAAGATTTCCACTCGTTAATCATAAGTGTGTTTTAGAACGTCCGATCTAACTAGGTATTTACTGGGTTTGACAAACCCCACCCGTGTTAGTCGCGCTAACTCGACTGGAGGTCGAACGGGTGCAATATTGACCTAACACATCACCACTGTTGATAGACATGGTGGAAGGCATCAAACACAAAACAGTCAGCTTCTGTAGCGAGCGCTTTAATAACTTGAACATAGGTTAGTAACCTATTGATATATATTGAATGTACATGATCTGGCAAACATTTTTATTAACTAAAACCTGTGGACTCACCAACCTAGCGTTGACACACTTTCTTAACATGTTTTCTCAGGTCGCTAAGGCACAAGTTCACGGTTAGGACATGCATGGGAGTCTATTACGATTGCAAACATTTAAACTATTTATCTGCTTTTCAATAACTTGGTTTTTGGGGGCGTTGGTTTTGCGCATTAAATACTTTACTTTTCGCTTCCGCATTTACTCTGAACATTAATGGTTTTTATTAAACTCATATAGTGTCGTTTGATATGACTGAGATCCTGGTTTGTCACACGCCTCACGGTAAAACCCCGTAGGTGGATTTTTGAGGGTGTGACAGATTGGTATCGATATCAACCTTCTTACAAGAGCAGTGCACGAGTTTTTCGGTCATGGAGGGAATAAAAACCAACTGCCTCTTATGACAACGGTGAACGGGTTTTTCCGGTCACACAGTGAATCAAAACCAACCGCTTTTTATGAAAACGGTACAAGGTTTTTTCGGTCATAAAGTGAATCAAAACCAACCGTTATTACTGAGAACAGTACACGGGTTTTCGATTGCAAGACGAATCAAAACCAACTGTTTTTCCAACAATACATGGGTTTATCGGTCGTCTAACAAATCAAACCACGTGTTCCTTACAACTTCTTTATCTTTTATTTCCTTTCTTCTGAAAAAAAACATGTAATTTATTTCCTCCCTTTTTTTCTTTTCCATAAAACAAGAATTATAAAGATAACTCCTAACCACTTTTGACTTCTCCCTTTTATCGTTGGATTATTCTTAATTTTTCTTTTCCTTTGGCGTTGACATCCAAAGTCAGACTATGTTTTTCTCCACGTTGATTTTTTTCTTATTTCATCCCCAATCGCCTAGGAACCTGATGTTCCTACTGTACCTTCACCAGAGCCTAAGAGGTGTCGGCTGAGCCCAATTGACGACATCGTGGTGTACGGCGAATCATTTCATGTGCGTGTCAGAGATAACACGCATGACTGGGATTGGTATCCTGACATGATCATTAGCAGCAGACCCCATCCCCACTCATTACTGATACTCCTTCTTCTTCATCTTCTTCGCGAGCCTTGCAACCCTACCGTACCCCATGGATCAGGCTTTTGCTGCCTTTGTAGCAAAGATGGACCAGGAGGTCTGCAGCATGCGCGATGCTGCGGGCGAGATTACCGGATTGTTACAATGAGGAAATCAATCTGACAAGAGGATTGAGAAACTTACAACAGATATAGGAGAGACTGACAGGGTGCATGACAACCCGGTGGCAACATTCCATGAGTTAGAAACCTGAGAATATGTGCTAGAGTTTAACCTTGGAGCGGCTGAGAATAGGATTGAGGAGCTGGAGGCCCAGCTTGCGGCTGCCAATGCAGCGGGAGACGTACAGGATGATGAGCCCGAGGGAGAACCGACTGAGGATGAAGATGACGGATCAGTTATCTCTTTAGCTGGCAGTGGCAAATGATATTCTAACTTTATTTATCTTTTTTTTCTAAACCTAGATAGGCAGGGTTGTTCCCATGCAACATATATTTATGGATTTTGATGTTTGATTGAAATTACTTTGTAGCCGTTACAAATTATTTAATCAAGGATTATTATTGAAATATTAGATGTTGTGGTTTAGTTTTCATTTGTTTACTTGTACTAGTATGATGATAATATACAATTGTATTTCCTCATTATTGTATTTTTGAATATGAAGATAATGTCTAGATGCGGTCGTGGACGTAATGGTGGTCGCGGTAATATCAACATGACTGCAGCTAAACTCACTGCACTCATCATTTACAACGTGGCTGAAGCCTTAGAAGCCGCACAAAATGCTGCAGACCAACACAATATCCAGCAGACTTGCACTTTCAAAACTTTCATGGATTGTAAGCCCCACACGTTCAGTGGACCGGAAGGAGCAATTGGTTTGCTCCGCTGGATCGAGAAAGTTGAATCGGTTTTTGCTATGTGCAACTGCCCCAGGCAAATCAGGTCAAGTATGCCTCCGGTACACTTGAGGGTCCTGCCCTTACTTGGTGGAACTCTTAGGTCCAGATGTTGGGTCTAGACATGGCTAACACCCTACCTTGGGAAGAATTCAAGACTATGATGAGGGAAGAGTACTGTCCTCGTGATGAAATTCAGCATATAAGAGGATCGAGAGGTACATCGACGACCTATTACCTCAAACTCAAAGCATGGTTACTTCTTCTAACCCTACCACCATACAGCAAACTATCCGGCTAGCTCATAGGCAGACCGATCAGGCTGTAACTCAAGGCACCTTACCCCTGAGGGGCACAGTTACCAAATCTACTAATAGTAACAAGCGTAAGTTTGATAACAACACCAACCCCAAGACTTTTCAGTCTAACCCACCCCCGCAACAACAACAACGTAGGTTTGAGCCTAACAAAACCTTTAATCAGTCAACCTATTCAAGTCAGAAACAAGGTACTTATGCTGGAAAGTATCCTAAGTGCAACAAGTGTGGTTTTCACCACAATGGACCATATGATAAGCATTGTTGTCAACGGTGTGGTAAAATAGGCCACGCTACAAAAGACTTTAGGGGTGAGCTTCAACCTACGCAACTGTTTCGTCAACAGGGATCTGCAAGGGGTTGTTATGAATGTGGAAAAGAAGGAAACTTCAAGAAATATTGTCCTCACTTGAAACGAATGGTGGAAATAACAACGGCAACAACCAGGACAATGGGAACGGTAACAACAATAACGGAAACAACAATGGAAATGGTGCGAATGGCCGGGCCTTCGTGATTTGATCAAGGGAAGCAAGAAATGATCACAACGTGGTTACTAGTAAGTTCCTTCTGAACGACTGTTTTGCTTCTGTCTTTTTTGATATCGGTGCTGATAGGAGCTTCATATCTAAGAATCTTAGTAATCTATTAAAAGCAACTCCAACCCTATTAGAAACTAAGCACACTGATGTAGTGCAAAGCACACATTTGTATTCCATTGTTTTAGTGTGTTTTTAATTAGTTTTGTAATTGTTTTGAGTCGTTTTTGTATACTATTGATTCTATGTCTTGTTTGCAGGTGCTCGTATGAATTACAAGGGAATACGTGAAGAAACCGAGCACGAGAATGAAGCCGGGAATTCAAAAGAAGAAAATGGGAAATTTATGCCTCTCGCAATACGCGAGAGAGGAGAAGGAAAGTTATCACGGTACGCGAAGGACTTGGGATTATTTCTCGCGGTACCCGAGGAACCTAATTTCCACAAAACCGTAGATTTTGATTTTAAATAGATTTTTATGCCCATTCTTTGGGGAGATCGATTTCCAGCCGTTTAGAAAGAGAGAAAGGCGATTCTGAGTCTGGAGGAGAGAATTGAAGTGCAAAGGTCGAATCTTTGATCCCGGGTGCGTTAGATTTAGCGTTTTCGGTTTCAAATCATGAACCTTTATCTTTGTTTCTTATGTTTGAACAATGATTGTGTTTAATTCTTCTGTTTTGGATGTTTTGAGCATGATTCTAGGCTAAAACTCGTATATTGCCTAGGTCACATGATGAATACTTGTTAAAGTTTGATTTTTTATCGGTTTTAGATTCTAATAGATGGTTTTATGATTTTGTAAACGATCTTGAGTTGATTATTGTGATGCTATTGCATGTTTAGATCTGATCTTGTGTTTGACTTCAATTCCTTGCATTGATTGTGGTTGTCTGCCAGTTTGATCTTCGTATCTTGGTCATAGATCTTAGGGTTTGTGATTAGGGTTGTTTGCTAGACGTAGTAGCCATAAGGATTTGTCTTTGATTGCTGATTAGAATTAAATGTGTATCCTAGTTCAATACCCGAGAGGTGAGAATTAGTCGTTTAGTCTTCGCCATTAGGAATCCGAGTGTCAGATGTCTGAGAGGAAGCCGGTGTTAGGTGTCTAGTGATTGTTGCTATTCGTGTCATAGTTGTTATCTTGAGATTACCCCGTGCATTCTTTGAGTGTATTGGTGGACAGTGAGACTGAGAGGTAATCTGTCTATTAGGGTACTTTATCATAGTTGGAAATACCTGAGAAGTGATCCAACATCTGGTGAGTTATTACCTCTTTAGGTTCCTTAGTTGGTGACACCGTGAGAGTGATTAGGGATCCACTAGGTGGTCTTTGGTTGTCATATTTTGAAACCCAGATCCATCATAGTTTCCATAACCGATATAAGTTGTGCTTTGCAAGTAGGATTCCGACCTAGGTGATATTCTTCCCATCTTCTGATTTCACCTTTAGTTCTTGTTCTTGATAGTTGAGTCGTCTTAGTTTGCTGCATTCCTTAGTTTAATATTTAGTGTATTAAACCCCTCAAACCAAATCAATCTTTAGTCTGTGTTAGAGTCTAGTTTTGTTACATAGTGTCTCTAGGGTTTGATAATCCGGTTTACCGTTAAGCTGTGCTACACTCGATAGGTACACTTGCCTGTCAGTGCGGTCTAGTTCATAGGTTTTCAATTTATTACTTAGGAGTCTAGATTAGGTTTTTATTCATAGTTTTTATAGACCGTCTGGGCGACATCAAGTTTTTGGAGCCGTTGCCGGGGACACTTGGCAATAGCAATATTAGCTTTGACTAGTTCTTTTAGTGATTTTTGGTTTGTTTTGTTTTCTGTTGAGTCTTGTGTACTACTTGTCTTCTGTGCTACTAGTGAGTCTTATCTGAGTGTCTAATTTAGAATCGAGTCTTTCTGTGTGTCTTTGAGTCTTTGTTCTGTTTCCTTCTACAGCCTTTCTGTTTATGCACCATACTCGCTTGCAGGGATCACCACTTTATTCAGCTTTCCTAGAGCCCGAGCGAGAGCTACACGAGCGCACTCGCGACTTCCAGGAGCGTTTAAAAGCATTGTGCAGCACCCAGGTACGTACTACTAGCCCAATCCCCTTTCCACAAATGGGAGACGCTGACATACCAGCGAGGCGTATCGTACATCAGAGGGCTAGTGATGGGGTCATGGGCGCGAGATCTTCGATCACACGCTATACCGAACACCAATTCTTGGGAGATCCCATCACATGTCATGAGTACGATCACTCATGCCACTTAATTACATGGCCTCGAGGATGCGGATGCACCCGGGCATTTGTCCCGCTTCGCGTAGATATGTGATACATTCAATATCACGGGTGTGTCTAAGGACGCTATCTACTTGCGTCTCTTCCCATTCTCCCACTCTGGGCGTGCATCTACTTGGCTCGACACTCTCCCCGACAATTCTTCAAGAAGTACTATCCACCGTCCAGGGCCGCTCGCCTTAGGGACCAAATCCATTCGTTCCGGATGGACCCCGACGAGCCCTATCACATGTCCTGGGAGCGGTTCAACGCATTGTTGAGCCGATGCCCTCAGCACGGTCTTTCCGACTGGGCACTGGTGGAGAAGTTCTATAATTGCCTCACTTTCGAGATGCAGCAAATATTCAACACAGCTGCGGGAGGTCATATCATGGAGAGACTCGAGCCTGATGAGTGTGAGGAAATGTTCGAGAGCTTCGCTTAAGCCGAACAGCAGCATCCACATTCTGTTAGGAATTCCATTCCTACTTCTAGAGCACCCAGTTCTCCTAGAGGTGTGCATCAGGTCACTCCTGAAACTAGCGTGGTTGCTGCACTCGCTTCAATGGCTAACGAGATTAAGGAGCTGAAGCTCAGTGCTTAGCGGTGTCAAGTATGTAGGGGAGGCTACGACACCCGATATTGCCCTGTAAATAATCAGGAGCATGTGAGCTTTGCAGGCAACCAGAACCGAGGGTACAACAACTACAATTCATTTGGCTCAGGATGGAGATCTGGTAACAACCCATCTGGGTTTAATGCCCGCCAGCAGCAGTATGGAGGGGCTGAATGGGGAGCAAGTTCGGGAAGCAGTGTCAACACAAGGAAGATCGAAGAGATTATAGAGAATCAGACACATTTGCTTACTCAGTTAGTGCAAAATGACAAGGATGCTAGGCGGAGATTGGATAGCCATGACACTCTCTTGAAGAATCAACAGTCGGCATTTCAGGATCTGCAACGCACGGTAGGAGACATCGCTCAAAGCTTGAAAAATCGACTGGAAGGTTCATCTTCAAGCTCCAACGCTTCAGTGATGGTCGTGTCAGTTAGGAGTGTGGAGAAGAAAAAAAGGTTGTAGAGGATGACTCCCACTCAATTGATTATGGCATACCTTCAGTAGAGGAAGTGAAGAAGGTAGATTGGAGAGCTAGATTTGTTGCAATTGGTGCTAAGATGGGCGAAGAAAGGGAGAGCCCACCGGTGGTAGAAGAAGAAGAGCTGGTAGATGAGGAGATTGTAGTGGAGAATCCTGCCTAGAGGGCAGAGGAGAAGAAGAAGGGGGTGGAGATGAAGTCCCCCGAGATTGACCTGAGTCGTATTCCTTACCAGCGTGCTTGCTGCCATATAAACAGGCTAGGGAATATAATACCTTCCTTGATATGTTTAAACAACTCAAGGTCAATCTCCCTTTCATAGAGACCCTTCAGCGTATGCCAAAATATGGCAAGTTCCTAAAGACCTTCTTTCCAACAAGAAGAACCTAGAGGAGGGCTCTAAAGTCTCACTTAGTGAGCAATGCTCTGCGGTGGTGCAGAACAAGCTGCCAGAGAAGCTGGGAGATTCAGGTCGTTTGACGATCCCGTGTCTCCTAGGCAGTTTGCCCTTGCACCACACGTTGGTCGATCTAGGTGCTAGCATCAATCTGATGCTATATTCCGTATATAAGCAGCTAGACCTAGGTGAACCGCAGCCTACGCGCATGATCATTTCTGTGGCTGACCGCTCAGTAAAGTATCCACGGGGAGTTGTGGAGAATCTTCTAGTTAAAGTAGGCAAGTTTGTATTCCCCGTGGATTTTGTTATTCTAGATATGGAAGTGGATGATAGAGTCCCACTCATCCTAGGACGCACGTTCCTACGTACTGCCAAGGCGATGATTGATGTCTTTGAGGGGAAACTCACACTTCGTTTGGGGGATAAGTCTATTACATTCGATGCTATAAAGTCCATGAAGGATGTTGGCAAGCATAGCCACTCCGTGTGCATGCTTGATACCTTCGTGGATGAATTCCGGGACTCTAATCCAGTAGAGGGTGTTGTTGGTGGAAATAAAGGAGTAAGGATAGAGGACCCTCCGGATTGGTTAGAGGAGTTTGAAAGGAAATTGCTAGGGTCCTCGTTCCCAAGTGCTGACGATAATGATTACAGTCTGAGTGAAATATTAGCACAAGTGGAGCAGGTAGTTTGCAAGGCTCCCGTGGTGGAGGATCCCAGAGATCCTGGTGGAGGTTTAGAGGTCACACCCATGGAAAATCTCATTCCTGAACCTTCACCTAGTCTTTGTTCCAAGGAGGAGACTGCCGACCCAACCCCTAGTTTTAAAACCCCTAAGTCTAGGCCACCCCGCAAGAAACTTCGTGTGTTGAGAGATATAGGTGAGTTAGAGATAATACAAACCCCAAGTGTGGGGACGTGTAAGGGTGATAGCTTGTTGGGATACATGATGCAGGTCATTTTTGGACCTGGTAGGTTTAAGTGCTGGTGAAATGATTTGAGAGAGAGTGTTGGTAGATGTTTGAGGTTAGTTGGTAGTCGTGTGATGTGGAGGATTAGTAGACCGCGAAGGCAGAAGGAGGTACCGGTCAGGGTCAAGGAGAAGCCTCCTGATAGGCTTGCTTGAATCTCAGGCAAGTGCCCGGGATGTAGAGTTTGTTTGCTTTCTTTGATTTGAGTCCGTGTCTTTTTTCTGTGCTTTTCGGTATATGTGTTATGTTTGTGTCATGTTTTCCAGGGATTCGCGCTTGATTTGTTGAGGAAAATCACCGGGAATGAAGTTCCAGGTATTTGACATTTATTTTATGCTTGGAATAGGTTTTTATGGAATTTGGGTGAAAAAAGTTTGAGGGGTCAAAAAATTTTCCAAGTACAAAAACCCTCAAAACTTTATGTCACCAGAGGTCCCTCGCGGTACGTGAGAGATTGTACCGCGTTCCTAGCGGTACGCGAAGGGTAGAGATAAGGGTCGGCCACATTTGCAACTTCTCGTGGTACGCGAGGAGTGGCCTTGGTTCTTTCGCGGTACGCGGGGGACCCCCTGGTTTTGCCTTGTTCCCTTTTTGTCCATGGTTTTCCACATCCACCATCACCACTCATCCTCACATATACCACCTCTATTACCAAAATCATCCACCACATACACCATCTATCATTACCATCTATCATCATCATCCACTATCACCTTTCACATTCATACCACCGACCACCATTACCATGGGAAACTTAGAAATTGTTCGTGACCGATGACCGACCTTGCTGTGGCATTCATGTCTATGTGTTTGCCACCCAATGAGTACGTTTCTTTGCATGCTATCTATCTTGAGTCTTTAAGTTCTTAGTGAGTCAGTCGAGTCTTTTATTTTAATTTGAGTCAGCTTAATGCTGCGGGTTTGTTGTGAGGTTTATTTTGCAGGTTTTATCATCCCGCCCGTACTCAATCTCCATTCGGGCGGGGCTGATTATCACTTATTTGAAGTTTGTAAAGGCAACCCGACAGTTTGTGCAACCGCGACCGAAATGTTATACGGTGCACATAAGGATGAAGGAAGCTGGATATATTCACTGCTACATGACCGGCTAAGTCGCTTCCTGTTTTAGTTTTGCATTTTTATTTTTAGTTGTGTCTTGCTTCACATTGAGGACAATGTGTCTTTCAAGTGTGGGGATGTGAGTGTCTAGTTTAGTTAGTTTGTCTTGTTTATAAAAAATTAAAAATACAAAAAACAATTGAAAATTTTGAAAAAATGTCCTTTGAAATCAAAAGTTTTGCATTATACTTGGAAAATGATAGTACAACTAGATCTCCTTGTTGAGTTTAAATTATTTAAATAATAGAAAACGCGTCTAATTAGTGTGTTTTGCTAGACCCAGCCAGCTTGAAAAGCTTAAATATCCTGTGATTGTTAATTAGGAAATAATTGAATTAAATCATGATATCTTGTGGGTACTCATCTTAGAGTAATGGTAATACTGAAAATGTCAATATAGGTTGATAGGTACCAAGTTAAGTTAAAATTTAGAGGTTTTTGAAATTGTTGGCACACCACTCTCTTTTTATGAAAATAAATCCGAGTTTGGTGGCGCCCGCATCCATAAATTCCATAATTCATGAGCTTATTTGATTAGAATACTGAGTGTTGCTTATGTGTTACCCTCCGGGATGGCCACTTGGAGAAAACGCCTCTAAATGATTCTTATGTGCTTAATTGATAAACTGCATCCTATGTGCTACCTTCTGGGATGGTAACCTGGGAGGCACACCACAAGGTGAGGTTGATTCATACATTTGATTATTGCTCATATCCATCCATTCATTCATTGATCATCTGATTTCTAAAAACCTGTAAATTTTAGTTTAACGTGGTAGGGTAAATCTATATGGTTTGATCCGTGCCTAGATATAACCTTAAGACGGGATTAGGTAGAGCTGTAATTGTTAAGTGTGAGTCACATAGATTGTTTGATATGCTTGGTAAAATGAATGAGAATACGTAATGGGGGCTTGAAAGTTGGTGTTGGGTTTAATCGGACAGAAATACTAATTATTGCTTTTTAACGCGTGAGTATATTTTGCTAATTGGTAATTGAGGTTTATTAAGTTGATCTGAGTTATGATTCCAATTGCAGCTTTTTCGAGGACGAAAAAAGGTTAAGTGTGGGGATATTTGATGTAGTGCAAAGCACACATTTCCATTGTTTTAGTGTGTTTTTAATTAGTTTTGTAATTGTTTTGAGTCGTTTTTGTGTACTATTAAGTCTATGTCTTGTTTGCAGGTGCTCGTATGAATTACAAGGGAATACGTGAAGAAACCGAGCACGATAATGAAGTCGGGAATTCAAAAGAAGAAAATGGGAAATTTATGCCTCTCGCGGTACGCGAGAGAGGAGAAGGAAAGTTCTCGCGGTACGCGAGGGAAAGGAAAATCAGCCGCGACTAAATTGTCCTTCGCGGTACGCGAAGGACTTGGGATTATTTCTCGCGGTACGCGAGGGAACTAATTTCCTCAAAACCCTAGATTTCAATTTTAAATAGATTTTTATGCCCATTCTTTGGGGAGATCGATTTCTAGCCGTTTAGAAGGAGAGAAAAGGCGATTTTGTGGCTGGAGGAGAGAATTAAAGTGTAAAGGTCGAATCTTTGATCCCAGGTGCGTTAGATTTAGCGTTTTCGGTTCCAAAGCTTGAACCTTTATCTTTGTTTCTTGTGTTTGAACCATGATTGTGTTTAATTATTCTGTTTTTGATGTTTTGAGCATGATTCTAGACTAAAACTCATATATTGCCTACGTCACATGATGAATACTTGTTAAAGTCTGATTTTTTTATCGGTTTTGGATTCTAATTAATGGTTTTATGATTTTGTAAACGATCTTGAGTTGATTATTGTGATGTTATTGCAAGTTTAGATCTGATCTTGTGTTTGATTTCAATTCCTTGCGTTGATTGTGGTTGTCTGCCAGTTTGATCTTCGTATCTTGGTCATAGATCTTAGGGTTTGTGATTAGGGTGGTTTGCTAGACGTAGTAGCCATAAGGAGTTGTCGTTGATTGCTGATTAGAATTAAATGTGTATCCTAGTTCAATACCCGAGAGGTGAGAATTAGTCGTTTAGTCTTCGTCATTAGGAATCCGAGTGTCAGTTGTCAGAGAGGAAGTCGGTATTAGGTGTCTAGTGATTGTTGTTATTCGTGTCATAGTTGTTATCTTGAGATTACCCCATGCATTCTTTGAGTGTATTGGTGAACAGTGAGACTGAGAGGTAATCTGTCTATTAGGGTACTTTATCATAGTTGGAAATACCTGAGATGTGATCCAACATCTGGTGAGTTATTACATCTTTAGGTTCCTTAGTTGGTGGTACCCTGAGAGTGATTAGGTATCCACTAGGTCGTCTTTAGTTGTCATATTTAGAAACCAAGGTCCATCATAATTTCCATAACCAATATAATTTGTGCTTTGCAAGTAGAATTCAGACCTAGGTGATATTCTTCCCATCTTCTGATTTCACCTTTAGTTCTTGTTCTTGATAGTTGAGTCGACTTAGTTTGCTGCATTCCTTAGTTTAATATTTCGTGTGGTAAACCCCCCAAACCAAATCAATCTTTAGTCCATGTCAGAGTCTAGTTTTGTTACATAGTGTCTCTAGGGTTCGATAATCCGGTTTACCGTTAAGCTGTGGTACACTCGATAGGTACACTTGCCTGTCAGTGCGGTCTAGTTCATAGGTTTTCCATTTATTAGTTAGGAGTCTAGATTAGGTTTTTATTCATAGTTTTTATAGACCGTCTGAGCGACATCACACACTATAGAGATAGCAGACGGTTAGATAATCGAAGCAACTCACATTCTTAAGGGATGTAAACTAGGATTAACTGGTTATAAGCTTGATATCAATCTCATGCCGGTCACACTTGGCAGTTTCGACATAATTGTCGTTATGGATTGGTTATCAAAAATCAAGCCGAGAGCATCTGTCGAGATAAAATTGTTCACCTTGCTCTCCCTGGTAGAGAAGCCCTTTCTGTCCAAGGCGAAAAAAGTGGTGCAATCGTAGGTATCATATCCTTCATGAAAGTACAAAAGTGTTTGCGTAAAGGTCATACTGCTATTCTGGCTCTTGTCGCCGAGCATCCATCTAAAGAGAAGAAGATTGATGACATTCCGATCGTTCGAGATTTTCTGAAAGTATTTTCCGAAGACTTGCCTGGTCTTTCGCCTCACCGTCAGGTTGAATTTCAGATTGATCTAACACCCGGAGCAGCACCTATTGCTCGGGCACCGTATAGACTTGCACCTAGTGAGTTACAAGAATTATCCACACAACTACAAGAGTTGTTGGATTAGGGTTTCATCTGACCTAGCTCATCGCCATGGGGAGCTCCAGTCTTATTCGTTAAGAAGAAAAATGGGACTTTCCGTATGTGCATTGATTACCGTGAGCTGAACAAAGTAACTTTCAAGAATCGTTATCCACTACCCCGCATTGATGATCTGTTCGATCAACTTCAAGGGTCAAGCTTCTATTCAAAGATCAATCTTAGATCCGGTTATCATCAGCTGAGAGTCCGACACGAAGACATCTCTAAGACTGCATTCAGAACCCGGTATGGCCATTATGAGATTTTGGTCATGCCATTCAGACTAACCAATGCACCCGCGGTATTCATGGACCTCATGAACCGAGTGTGTAAACCTTACCTTGATCAGTCTGTCATCGTTTTCATTGACGACATCCTCATCTATTCCAAGAGCAAGGAAGAACATGAGGAGCATTTACGCTTAATTCTTGAACTGTTGAAGCAAGAGCAGTTGTACGCCAAATTCTCCAAATGCGATTTCTGGATTCGCGAAGTTCAATTTCTAGGACATGTTGTCAACGAGAAAGGAATACACATCGATCCAGCTAAAGTAGAAGTCATCAAGAATTGGGCAGCACCGACGACTCCAACAAGGTGTGAAAATTTCTAGTTTTGGCTTGCTACTACCGCCGATTCATCGAGGGATTTTCAATGATCGCTCAACCTCTCACTGCCCTAACCCAAAAGGGTAAACCTTATAACTGGAGCGAAACACAGGAATCAGCATTCCAACTGCTTAAGCAGAAACTATGTAGTGCACCCATCCTCTCTCTTCCAGAGGGAACGGATGACTTCGTAGTGTATTGCGATGCCTCCATTCAAGGTATCGGTTGTGTGTTGATGCAACGCGAGAAGGTTATCGCATACGCTTCCCGTCAGTTAAAAATCCATGAGAAGAACTACACGACTCATGATTTAGAGTTGGGAGCTGTAGTGTTTTCACTAAAAAAACTGGAGACGTTACTTGTACGGTACCTAATACACCATCTACACCGATCACAAGAGTCTTCAGCACATCTTCAAACAGAAATAGTTGAATATGCGACAACGTCGTTGGATCAAACTTTTGAATGATTATGATTGTGCTATCAAGTATCATCCAGGAAAAGCTAAGGTGGTAGCCGATGCCCTAAGCCGAAAGGAAACCAAACCCAGATGAGTTCGAGAATTACAGCTCATTATTCACACCGGATTACCTAATAAAATCCGTAATGCTCAACTCGAAGCCCTAAAAGAGGAAAGCCTACCGTTAGAATCTACGCGTGGTATTGAAAAACAACTCGAGGTAAAATCGGACGGTATTCGCTACTTCACAGAACGTATATGGGTTCCAGTGTACGGAAACCTAAGAGAACTTGTAATGGATGAAGCACACAAGTCTCGCCATTCCATTCATCCTGGTTCCGATAAAATGTACCATGACTTGAAGGTTTTATATTGGTGGCCGAACATGAAAGCTAATATAGCCACCTATGTTAGAAAGTGCCTGACCTACTCGAAGGTCAAAGTCGAATACCAAAACCATCTGGTTTACTCCAACAACCGGAAATCGCAATGTGGAAATGGGAGCAGATTTCCATGGACTTTATCACTAAACTACCACGAACTCCTAGCGGATGCGACACCATATGGGTGATCATAGATCGCTTAACTAAATCCGTTCATTTTCTAGCAATCAAAGAGACTGATAAGATGGAAAAGCTAACTCGTATTTAGCTGAAAGAAGTAGTCTCTCGGCACGGAGTGCCAATTTCAATCCTTTCTGATCGAGACGCTCGATTCACCTCACGTTTCTTGCAGTTATTACAAAAAATCTCTGGGCACGCGCCTGGATATGAGCATAGCATACCATCCTCAAACAGATGGCCAGACTGAGTGTACTATTCAAACTCTAGAGGACATGCTACGAGCTTGTGTAATTGACTTCGGTAACAGTTAGGAAACTCATTTGCCTTTAGTAGAGTTCTTCTACAATAACAGCTATCATACTAGCATTAACGCAGCACCGTTTGAGGCATTGTAAAGACGGAAAAGCCGATCACCTATTTGTTAGGCTGAAGTTGGGGATAGCCAGCTTACGGGTCCTGAACTTGTGCACGAAACTTCAGAGAAAATCATGCAAATACGAAATCGTATGGCGGCATCCCGTGACCGTCAAAAGAGTTATGCCGATAAGCGTTGGAAACCGCTGGAATTTCAAGTGGGCGACATGGTTCTATTAAAAGTTTTGGGAAACGGGGCAAGTTAAATCCTCGTTATGTTGGGTCGTTCAAGATAGTGAAGAGAATTGGCCCAGTAGCGTACCAACTGGACCTACCTGAAGGATTAGTGGTGTGCACAACGTTTTTCATGTCTCAAACTTAAAGAAATGCCTATCGGATGAGGCACTCGTGGTTCCACTTGAGGAATTGGAAATCGATGAACAATTACGCTTCATTGAAGAATCGGTCGAAATCATGGATAGGGAAGTTAAGACGCTCAAGCATAGTAAAATCTCTATTGTCAGAATTCGTTGAAATTTGAAACATGGACCGGAATTCACATAGGAGCGCGAGGATCAGATGATGCGCAAGTATCCCCATCTTTTCAAGAAGTCAACGTCAAACACATAAGGTAATATTTAATTTTCGGGACGAAAATTCTTTCAACTAGGGAATAATGTGACATCCATAATTTTTTTTACTAGCAACGTTACTTAATTTTCGGGACGAAAATTCTTTCCACTAGGGTATGACTATTTCCGGATAACTCCGTTAACTCAAATCCCGTTATCTCACAACTCAGTTAACCTAAATCACAAACTCTAAGGACCAAACCTGCCAATACTCAAACTTATATGCGTGAAACTATAGGGACTAATTCTGTAATTAACCAAAACTCAATTGTTTGACTTTTGAAAGTCAAAATCAAGCATCCTTGATCCAAAATCAAACCCGTAACCTGTCACACCCCGGATTTAGGACACCCCGTCCGTGCGACCATCGGTTGGTACCTGTTTCTTATTTCATTTCATTAGAGTTTTATAAATTCGCAGCGGAATAAATCTTGAGTTTTCATTACTCAAATCATTTTATTTCACAATCACAGGGAAACTCCTGTTTCATTTTATTTCATAATTTTAGGGAAACACCCTGCTTTAGTACAAAACGATATTACAAAACCAAGGTTTATAGAGCCATTCATTTCAGATGATGTTTAGGGTGGACGTTCCCTTTTTCATGACATCTTTCATTTCTTGTTTTCACATGGCTAAATCAATATCATTTCATCCTTGGTTACCTATAAAACGTTTGAAAATATTTTATCAGTATAAACCGGTGAATACAAGTATATTTGGAATCATAATCTGACAAGTGTGAATAAATAGAACAATTACCCATAGTTTTTTTTGTCAATTAACACAGTCAACGGACTAAACACCAGCCACACCAGGGACCTTGGATATATTTTTATGTCTATCTGTCTTACGCTTACTACGATGGGCTTTACAACAACCAAGGGTTCAACCCCTAGCCCTATTACAGCGTCTCATCTGTAACACGTGTATATATACGTGACTCTATGTGTTGACTGCTATCTTGTAAATCACCTTATGCAACGAATGGTTGTATAAATTCATTCAAGTCAGAGTATAATCAAAACCATTTTCAGTTTTGAAATCATTTTATAAAAATACAAGTATCCACTTTTTCAGAGTCTTGTCATAGAGAGTTTGCAGGATAGTGGTTCTAGCAGGCAACGCCTCCACTTAATTCTCCTAGCTTGGTTTTTCCAAATGGAAGTTTCCTACCTTTTCAGGATTCCTCTAGCTCAACCGGCAACTCTGGAACTTAAACGTACGAACGGGATCGTATAAGAGGGTGCGGGAATGGTAGTTTTTGCTCTGGAAACGAGTTGTGATGTTTTCAAATTGCTAGGATTCGAATTCTATTTATAGGCAAGTTTTAGGTCCGTGACGGACCGTTATGACAGGTGACGGTCCGTTACAGCTTGGTCATGACGGACCGTTATGTCTGGTGACGGTCTGTCATCGAGCTAGGTTTGGCGAGTCAGCTGACACGCGTCCGCGTCTGGTGACTTTGCGGCTTGACGGACCGTTACTAGGCCGTGACGGTCCATCATAGGGTTACACGCGTCACTTCGCCATCATGAGTCACAGGGACACGTGGCATTCTCCGGTTAAACCCTTACTGGGTCCGTAACGGACCGTTACCTACGGTGATGGTCCGTTACCGTCTATTTTCCAAAAATTTCACTTTTGGTCCCTGAACTTTCACTTATTTGCAATTGTGGTCCTCATATTTCTATTTTTGTAAAGTTTAGGGATCGAAGATTTCACATATGCTATATCTTAAATGTAATAATGCCTAGAATTCCATTTTACTCGCAGGCTTGTGTGCACCACTGCTCTCGCCACTCCTTAGTTGTGACTAATCTGAGTTTTGTTCCTGTTCAGGAGTAAAATAATTTTAGGCGAAGGCCTAAGGAAATAATAGGGTACTAACTAGTAATAACCATGGTTAGGCTTGAATAACCCTTCCTAGTTTTAAAATGGGTGATCGATCCATGCCTAGAATATGATGAAGTTATCCGGTGCCTACCCTGATTATAACCCTAAGCCTCATATTTAATATTATATAAAATCTTATAATTACTAAGGAAATGTAATTACTGGTTCATGAATTTTGTACCTGTTGTACGATGAGAGGAGATGGAAAGCTTTGTCTATGATTTTTTTTAATAACTTTCCATATATATAATGAATTTTAAACCGCTTCTTAATGTCGGCTTTGTATTTAGATGTATCCAGATTGAAACTAAAGACAAGAGTCATCCAAATTTCTCTATACACATACACGTGTATTGATATTTTTCTTTAAGTATTATTTTATAATAATTTATTGGTTTAAATTCTTAAAATCTTCACAAGATTACTCCTGTATGTATACGTACATGATTATGATAAATTATTTTTATTATTATTAAATTATTATAATTAATTTAACACATATTTTGTTTTTTATCTTATAACGTTTGAGATATAAGGTTTTATAAAATTCTGAATATGTCGTCGGAACATACTCATTTTTCTCTACGTTTCGACCTAAGTTTCATTAGAAACAGAACACGATCAAAATAATCTATTTTAATATTATTAAACGGTATCTTATAATAGTACTTGCTCGTTTAGGATTTCTAGGTCGAATGTCTCCATTTAAACACTCCCAATTGAGACTATAATAGCCAAATAACTTTTATTTCTTTCTTATGGGTATGACTGGTACCTCTGGCGTCGGGGTATTACATAACCCCCCAAACCGTTCGAATTCACGACTGGATTGAATGGCATTGATGATCTCGACTTCATACTAATCCTTTCCTTACGTTTCTGATCGGTCATGATTACAAATTAATCCCATTAAGATCATTGAAACCGAAACCGTCGACCCCTTAACTAAAACCATCGAATTTGATCATTCGATCTACCATTTTGCAATCAAACACTCTACACACAGTAGTCGAACTTCTCTGAAGCTTTTGTACAACCCAATTCGGCCGGAGACGCAGCCAGAGACGCCGGAGAGTAGTCGTCGAAACCGTGACTGACTTTTAGTCGATCTTATCAATTCGGTATCAATTAAGGTAACCAAACACACCCTCAGACTAGCCTGCCCTCCTAGAACAAAATCCCTAAGTTAATTCGGGCTTAGAACATTGAATTGAACTCGAACGAAATCTAGGGTTCGTCGCATATTCGGTTTAATCGAACCCTAACCTAGACTCAATCTCAATACAATTAAATTACATGGTTAGATTCGCAATCTCCTACTCTTTGAAAGCCCTATGAATCCAACTTGTAATATTATTGAATTTAGTCAAATCGATTCCATGTTCAAAACCTAGGGTTTTGGTGATTTCAAACAAAAATTAACGATCTTAGACTTGATGTTTTTGCAATTAAACACACCGTCATGTTCGCAATGTACCGATTTACAAAACCCCTATGTCCTTATGATCAATCGCGATCGAATTTAGTGGACTAGGGGTGGTTTTCGATCGATTCGTGATAGGGGGGAAGAACAGAGAGAACTTCTATGTTAAAACCAAACAAAATGAGTCTTTGTATGCGATACCCTAGCGGGCGGACCGGTTAGAGTTGTGTTCTGTTGTGGGAGAGACCCGGGTTCAAGTCCCACAACCCACATTTATTTTTTAGCAACTTTTTAAACAATATTTTTAAATAAAATTAATTCCTATATTATTATATTATCATATTTAGACGATTGGTTGCCAGAAAACGCTCGTGTGCTCGGGATTGAATTTCTAATTTATTCTAAATGTTATTTTCATTTTAAAAATAATATAGTTATTTATATTATCAGTTATACAATTATTTAATTCACAAAAACACACGAATTATTATTTAATATTACTACCTCGTGTTTAGAGGTGTTTAACGCATACCACATCCGTACTAGATACTAAACTAGGGATTTACTAATCCCGATATCAAGATTTCCACTCGTTAATCATAAGTGTGTTTTAGAACGTCTGATCTTTCAGTATCATCGTCACATGCTCCTATGTGATCCTAACAAGCGTAATCATATTCTAGGGCATTCATAGACTGTCCATTTGCATTCTTGTTGTGGTGCTATTTACTACACTCTACACATCTCAGGTGAGTTTCACGGCCCCTTTACTGTTTTTTAAACTAGGGGGAGAAAACATGACGCAAACATTTGATTATTGTAATTCTTATATATCACTTGCTAAACTAAGCGTAAAACTCTATCATGAAAGTCCTTACACATCGAACCGTTTAATATGGATTTAGCGAGTTAATCTTTAGTAGTACTACTGGGTTTGACAAACCCCATCCGCGTTAGTCGCGCTAACTCGACAGTAGGTCGAACGGGTGTAATATTGACCTAACGCATCACCACTACGGATATATATTGAATGTACATGATTTGGCAAAAAATTTTATTAACTGAAACCTGTGGACTCACCAACCTAGCTTTGACACACTTTCTTAACATGTTTTCTCAGGCCGCTAAGGCATAATTTCATGGTTAGGACATGCGTGGGAGTCTATTACGATTGCAAACATTTAAACTATTTATCTGTTTTTCAATAACTTGGTTTTTGGGCGCGTTGGTTTTGCGCATTAAATACTTTACTTTTCGCTTCCGTATTTACTCTGAACATTAATGGTTTTTATTAAAATCATATAGTGTCGTTTGATATGACTAATGACTGATATTCTGGTTTGTCACACGCCTCACGGTAAAACCTCGTTGGTGGATTTTTGAAGGTGTGACAGATTGGTATCGATATCAACCTTCTTACAAGAGCAGTGCACGAGTTTTTCGGTCGTGGAGCGAATCAAAACCAACTGCCTCTTATGACAACGGTGCACCGGTTTTCCGGTCACAGAGTGAATCAAAACCAACCGCTTCTTATGACAACGGTACACGGGTTTTTTGGTCATAAAGTGAATCAAAGCCAACCGTTATTACTAAGAACAGTACACGGGTTTTCAGTTGCAAGACGAATCAAAACCAGTTGTTTTTCCAACAGTACACGGGTTTATCGGTCGTCTAACAAATCAAACCAAATGTTCCTTACGACTTCTTTATATTTTATTTCCTTTCTCATGTAATTTTCCCCCCTTTTTTTTCTTTTCCGAAAAACAAGAATTAAAAAGATGACTCCTGACAACTTTTGACTTCTCCCTTTTATCGTTCGATTATTCTTAATTTTTATTTTACTTTGGCGTTGACATTCCAAAGTCAGACTATGTTTTCTCCACGTTGATTTTTTTCTTTGTTTTAATTTCGCGCCAACACAGATTGTTTTCCAATCGAGATTTCTGATTTTGTTTTGATTTCCCGCCGTAGGGACTTCGTGTCCTCTGTTATTCATCATTCTGATTGGAGTTTTTTTCTTAATCCACTTTTAATAGACTTAATTAAAAGTATGTAGATCGATTATTACTTGAATATGATTGCGAATTTTGATCGTATCAAGTGTGTAAATCGATTATTACTTGAATATGATTGCGAATTTTGGATTTGAATGTGATCGAAGGTTTATGAAAAAAAACAGGGGTATGAAATTTCCTGGGTTTCTCGATCAGATTTTGTTTTCAATGCAAGGATTCACGAACTTTGTTTTAACAGAGTGATCGGATGTGAACAAAACAGGGGTCTGAAAATGATTTCAACTTGATTTCTATTTTGACAAAACTGTTCGCAGACATGCAAACAGAACAGGGGCTCGTCAATTTGCAACACAAATGGATGATCAGATGTAAATCTTCTTTCCCGGAGCGTCACCGCTCTGATTCCAATTGTTGGAATAGAGAAGATCAAAACACACACTAATTACACACACTTAACATTTCATTCAAATGAAAGAGTTTGGTGGCACTACAAGAAAAAACACCTTAGATGACAGATGACACGTGGATGCATGTCAAGGATAGCCATGTCAAGAATGAAGACGACACACATTTTATGTATCATCTTTTTATGACACGCATTTATGACACGCTTTTACGACACGCATTTATGATATTCTTTCATGACACGCAATGCGTGTCAAGGATAGCACTGTCAAGAATGAATGTGTGTCATCTACTTATGACGTGCATTTTTTTGTCATTAATGTGTGTCATTGTTAAAGCTGTTTAAAAAAATTATTTTTTATAGAATTATTAATTTCCAGTTTTCCACATTAATATCATAAAATAGTAATGAACATTTCATAATATAAAATAAAAACATATGACAAAACAATCTATTTCATAAAATATAAACAACTATTTAAAAGTAACAAAAGTCGTTTACGAATTCAAAGTATTACAAAGTTCAACGAAAAATAAAGTTTGATACATAAGTCGACCATTCTTTATGAACTTCATCAATATCGACATCGGTGTATTCATCTTTGCTTCCCCCAACCTACGAAAAAATTTGTAAACAAATAATTATCAAAGATACATATATTACTATTTAGCAAGTGCACAAAACATATATATATATATATATATACTTATATTGTTTTTTGCCAATATTTCAACTCCTTCATCAACTATCTATTTCATGAACTTTAGCATATAGTATCCACATTCAGTACTTCCCGGTTGACATGGACACTACACAATTACAAGTAATTGTTGATTAACTGCTGGTTGAACTTGGATGGGGGTTAACTATTACATGCATGAACTCTTGCTAAAATGTGTCAACAAGTAATATCAAAAATGCATGAACTTTCCACATTAATTGCTGATTGAACTTGGATGGGGGTTAACTATTTTGAAAGAAACAACTAGAAGCAGATTGATGACTTAGTTGTTGTCTGTGGGTAGTGTTGTTCATGCATATTAATATACACACAAGCAGATAAAGACGACATGGAAAGAATAAAGAGGGGTCCCATGTCCATTTTCTGGAGTTCAAAACACAGAAAAATCAAGTCACCACTGAAGCCCAACCAGATAGCTACTACACACTACCATATGTTATACAAACCATAAATCTAACTGGCCCTACTTATGGGTTAAAATGAGCCCAGTTTGCATCTTCTAAGGTAGCACTGAAGCCCAACCAGATATGTAATAATCCCAAAGGCTAAAGCTATTATTCAAAAACAAAGATTCCAACTAGGAATTCAAGCCTAAAGCAACCAAATAGATCCATATTTACAAACTCAACAGAACAACTTAACTAGCAATGATATAATATGTACTTTTATATATCTATAGATTTTTATTTTTATTTGGGTTTTGGTCTTCCATAAGTGCACACTGAACAGATAGATATATACCTGAATAAAAATTCAATGTAAATTAAATGAAATCATTATTAGTTAGGAATATCATTTTCTTTTTTACATTCCAATGTTGTCTCAGTGCTAGATAGTGTCAAGTATTCCAAATCCAATAAATCCCCACAAAACAATGGTTGTTGCAGCCTCTCTACCAGCCCAGGCAACACAATGGCTGTTGCAGCCTCTCTACCAGCCCAAGTATTATTAATGTTGAGCATATTGGTAGGTAAATGAGCTTTGATACTAATAGTAATTTGGATTCTGCATCAAAGTCAAAACATGACCTCTAAATTCAAAACATGATCATCTCTTAGTAAATGAGCTCTGGTAGGTAAATGACCTCTAAAGTCAAAACATGATCCTCTATTAACATAGTTTACTAACTGATTTCAGAGTATGCATACCTTAACAAGATTATATGACATAACACATATGAAGACATGCAGTTTGACTTTTAGAAACACCCCAATATCCACAACAGAATTTAAAACACAAAACAATTAAAAGGGATTGTAAGTAATTAAGTGCTCACCCTAACGTTGACCAAGTTAAGTTTAACCCTCTTATTGGATCTACTTTGTGCAGCGTACAAGACAATTGCCCTACAAAAAAATTAACAAATAAATCAAAGAATATAATATAATATGTTTAGATAACTTGTAACACTTACGCATCTATAGTTTGCCTTAATTGCGAATTGACAGTGCTAGCCCTAAGGGAATCAAGATAATAGCAAGTACTTGTTTTCATGTCTAGTACGGCCAACACCCAATGTTTTCTACAAAAACCAAAAACCAAATTCAGTCAAACAACTTAGTTATGAAGGTGCTGGAACTTAATAATCAGTTAAAGCTAATAAAAGTTGATAATCAAACCTGAGATTATAGAGAATTAAGATGATGTCATTGTCCTTTCTTTTAGACAAACGCTCTGCAATGCTTCTACTTGAATCATCGATATTTTTAGATTTCGTTTTACTTTTCATATTGTAGACCTACTGCTTTTAGCAACTTCTTTGCCTCATATATCGAGCTGTGGATTGTATTAGGAACTGGTAAGATATGTTTTAGGACACCCAACAAAGCATCAAAACTAGCATCCGACCATCCAAATTAACCCTTCAAATGTTGGAATTTTAATAATCCACTAAGTGTATTATACTTTTACCCTACGTAAAGTGGCCTATCACCTTCTTCAAGAAGTAATTTCAATGAATCAGGTTCTTTCTCTACATATGTGAAGGCATCATGTAGCATTTCCTTTGTATAATCAAAGTCGGGAGGTTTAGATTTGTTAGGGTATCTAGAATCAAGGTTAGGAAGTTTTTCTCCATGGAAAGACCAAACCTTGTAATTTTCATCGAAACAGTGAGCAAACAGATGATGACGCACATTGTCAATTGAGTGGTGACACAAATTGACACAATTTACGCAAAGACATGGAATAACTTCTAGTTTTGGATTATTACTTTGCGCAAAGTCTAAAAAGGCCTCCACACCTTCGTCATATGCATTTGATAATCTATCCGACGTAATCCATGATTTATCCATGACGTACCGTTTGTTACTAGTTTAAGCATATAACATAAAACAATCAAATAAGAAAGCTAACAAAAATGTGCATTTCTTACTACTTTAATCATATAAAAGAAAACAAAATCAAACATGATGATTAAGCCATTTGAATAAAAGTTTTCTTAATTCCACTACCTAAACAATCATGAATGAACCTTGAGATGCTTAACAAATACATGTTAAGACACGATAAGAAGAAACAAAATATGAAACCATTGTGATACATGCTTTAAAATTATGTTTGGTATCAAACCAAATATTAACTACAACTTGAAACTACTTATGTCAAGATAATGCCAAACGATAATAGATGTTATATTCAGAGTTGCTGAAAATCATGAGATTAAATAAAACCAAAACACATTCCTTGTGCTCCTATCAATCATTAAGCTTAGATTGTGAGTAAGTTAGTGTAGACAAACCCATTACCAAATATCACAGATGTTAAAATTCCAAATAAATGACAAATGCATCAAACCTAACATCTAAATGGTCCTCGATTTCGAATGATATACAATAAAAAAAACTTATAAGGAATTGGAGAAGATTTACCCAAATATTGACCTATGCATTAGAAATAGGTTTCAAACAACAGTTCGCTCAAAATCAATTAATCGCAAAAGCCCTAACACCAAAAATAAACCCTAAATCAAAGTAAACAAGAGAGAATACCTGAATGTGAGCGGAGGAGTGTTTGAATCGCTATCGCGCCTGATGCTCAGGTTAGCATTTGCTGTTATGACACGCTTAATTGGGGGTAAATGACACACATTTATGCTCGCCCTATGATGTTCCTTTTTCCCGGTGTTGTGACAGGGAGGAGGCTGGCGGAGGAAAACGTGGTTCGTCGGGCTTTAGAAGATGGGAAGGGAAGTTTCTGGTGGAGGAAGTGATTCCGGTGGTGAACGCCTGCTTGGAAAACGCCTGCTCGGAAAACGCCTGGTCGGAATACGCCTGCTCAGAAATCGCCTAGGTTTTCAGAAGTTTTTCCTCTCGGAAATCGCCTAGAGGAGTGTTTCCACCTTCATTTTTTGTTCTAGGGTTTTTAGAAGAAGGGCGCGCATTAGAAGTGAGCGGGATATGTGAAATTAAAAGATGAAAGATTAGAGATGACACGCGTGTTGAAAAAGTGTACTCCGTGTTTTTTTTAATATGACATTAAAAGATGACACACGTTTTTGTTTGTCATAGATATCATGTCATTAAAGCCCTGTTTCACTAGAATGACACTAAAATGATGACACACGTTGCGTGTCATCGTTCACGTGTCATTAAAAGTATATTTTGTAGTAGTGTGGGTATTTATGTTGGAGAAATCGGTACGAAACAAGGTCATTAGGAAGAACGCTTCTTGACACTTTTCTTATTATAAACTTCAAAATAAACTCACGCTTACAAGGAACCTAAATGTCCTATTTATACTAAACAGTAACTTGGTGGAAAAGTAAAATAGACTACAATTCTAATTTGACTCAAACACAAATAAAATTAGATAACTATAACTCTAAATAAATATAGATAAGATCTCCTCCTTTTCCTCCCCATGAGATCAACCTTGCCACCCATGTATTCTTAATTGAATAGGATTAGGTCTTTCATTCACCCCCTAATCCTGTTCCGTTCCACCCAAATCTACCATTCTTAGTAGATCTCTCATTTCTTCAAATTTGATCCTTGGTAAAGCTTTTGTGAGTATGTCAGCCCTTTGCTTATCACCGCTAATGCGTTCCAATTGTATCTCCTCTCGCTCAATGCATTCCCGAATGAAGTGAAATCTTGTATTTATGTGCTTGCTTCTTTTGTGAAACACAGGATTCTTCATTAATGCAATCGCTGATGTGTTGTCAACCTTTAAAGTCACAATCTTCTTTTTAATTCCGGTTAATTCACTTAACAACGATCTTAACCAAATTGCTTGGCACGCTGTTGCTGCTACTGCTGCCATACATTCTAATTCACACGAGGATAAAGCTATCGTTTACTGCTTTTGTAAACTCCAAGAGATAAGAGAATTTCCATAATAAAACGTCACCCCTGTTGTACTTCTGCCATCCGATCGGACCCATGGCTACTATCACAGAACCCTACCAGCTCATTGTTGCCTTCACAACCATAGCTTAAGCCGTAGCTTATGGTCCCTTTTTGTTGGATTTTATGGACCGACCCGATGGACAACGCGAATGACCGAGCTATGACCCGTAAGAGTTACACTGAGGGCAACGAACATTGAATCCACTTAACGTGTTTAACTGGTAATTACGAACAAATAGTGAGACGATATATATTATATATATTCGTTACACGGGATTTATTATTTATACAGATTTATAAATAATAATTTATATTTATTTGTTTTAATCTTTTACTAAAACAAATTAAATAGTTTCGGGCTTGTCATTAACTATTGGGTTTTAGGCCCGATAGTAATTTAAAAAGGGTTATATTATGTTTTAGGGTTTTATTTTTAAAATATTATTATAAATATATAATTCTTTTGAACGGCAAAGTAAGAAGGAGGAAAAAAAGCTTTCGCTTTTTATTTTCTTTCTTGCGAGCCGCCGAACAAGAAGCAAAACCCAAAATCGATTTTCCCAAAACCTCTGGCGAATTCCGAAGCAGCTAGCAAAAGAGATTGCTCCTGTTTCCGGCTAACCTCGGAGCTTCCCGTTCTCTCGCGTTTTGGTTCGTGATCTAGCATCGGTTCGTTGTACCTAGGTGTCTCAACAGGTTAATCATTAACCACTAAGGTATATATAATCTCATCAGTAGATTAATTGTTTTTTTGTGTTTTCCTGTTCATAACCAGATCCTGTTCGGTTTGTCAGTCCTGCAAAATAGGTTATGATTTTATTTTCCGCTGCGTATTTATTAATTAACTGAATTAATTAATTTCTCTGTCAAAACCCGTTTTTACAAAAGTCAAACTGATCACCGCTGAATCCCAACAGTGGTATCAGAGCCTGGGTTATGACACGCAAATTGGAACCGGTCTGGTTTCACTTGTTAGATTAATCACAAACTTTAACTGTCTTGAAGTTTCTAATCTGATCCTTTTTTGGGGCAATTTTTATTTATTAATTTGGTCGATTTTTATTTGACCAAATATATTGCCCGTATGTGATTGTGTTGAATATGTAAATCTGGCCCGACCCATGTGATTGAGTTGTTTGTGTTTATTATTCAGTTTTTGATTTTATGGTTTTGACCCACTTTTAATGGCTCAAAGTTGTAATAGAATAGGCTTTTTAATTTTATGTAATTTTGTATTTTATGTAATGTAATAAAAACCCGAAGACAAATCTGAAGACGCAACAGGAATCATGGAGTCATTGGGAGTCATCCGAGACAACTAGATGCATGGAAGTCCATCCTTGTGGTTGTTTTAATTTTGTGGACCCCGTGACCCTTTTGGTCTTGCTAACTGGCTCTAGCAAGATCAAACAAACTTGGCCCTATAAGATTTACATATTTATTTGCTTTATGGTTGCTTTTAATATTTTATAACTTAAAATTATTATAAACCAACCAAACACTAAACGTTTTAAAAGGAGTTTTAAAATGTCACAATATGTCACCACAAGTTCTAATTTTACAACTTGTAGAATTTTATAAAAAATAACAATTGGCTTGTTTTTTTATAAAATAAATAACCGCTAAAGTTTTGCAATTTAAACTAAATTTAATTTCACAACTTATAACTTAATAGTTTTCAATTATTGACTTTAACTAGTTATTCAAGTCGCGACAAACTTAGTTTTAATAGGTTATTTAAAATTAAGTGTCCTGAGAGATGAAAGGGTTCATCAAATTTGTCATGACTTTAAATAGTAAAACTGGCTTTTACAACACACGTATGATTTAATCATTCGTTGTGTTTGACCCTATTCGGTAAACACTAAAATTGGAACCCATATTTAAAACCAATGGTCTATGTCATCCCATTATAAGGAACACTTGGAGCATAAAACGAAACATCGGTGTTTGGAGCCACAGCACCGCACTGGATGCGTAGTTTATCCTTCCAAGGCACAAGGGTTTCGTTGACACATCAGGCCCTTCCGCAAGTACCAGTTTTAGGTCGACTATTACTTTTCTCTCTTGTTACATGCCCTAGCTGTCAAGAGATTAAAAGTGGGCATAGATGAGGCTAAACGTATCAATGCATAGACATGTCTTGTCTTAGCGGCCTCATACACGATAATTGTGCATCTTTCCACAAGTGACACTAATTGTCAGTCTAGTTACCCACTTACTAATGTTGTATGCCACAGCTACCATTAGTGACTGATTTAGCTAGATTCTCACTCCTTATTCTAATTTATGTAATTGGGTCATAAATTAATAAGGATTTTTCACTTTCTGTATATTAATTTATTTTCTTTGCTTATCTTGACAGATGTCTACTGAAAATAATAATACTAATAACTCCTTCGCTCTCAAGTCTATCCTTGAGAATGAAAAGCTGGATAACACCAACTTTCTCTTGTGGCAGTTCAATCTGAGAATAGTTCTCAAGATGGCCAAGAAGCTCTATGTTCTCGATGCACCAGTCCCTGAGGCACCCGATGGTAACACGGCTGCCGCTCGTAAGGCCTGGGGAAAACAAAGAGATGATGCCACTGAGGTGGCCTGCCTTATGCTATCCTATATGTCCCGTGAGCTCCAAAAGAGCATGAAGGACCTGGATGCCTTTGACATGATTGAGGAACTTAAGGGTATGTTCCTGAAACAAGCCCGTCAAGAACGCTATGAAACCATGTCTCATTCGTTGCACGATGCAAGAGGGCACGCCTGTTAGTACTCATGTACTTAAGATGAAAGGGTACATCGACCAGATGAACAAACTTGGATATCCCATGAAGGATGACATGGCTACTGATTTCATCTTAAACTCTCTCCCAAGCTCCTATGCTTAATTCGTAATGAATTTCAACATGAATGACTTGGAGAAGACAGTGGCCAAGCTACATGGTATGCTCAAAAAGGCCGATATGAATATCCGAGGAAAGAAAAATCAAGTTCTGATGGTCAGATCTGCTGGTGTTAAAAAGCCTAACCCCAAGAAAAGAGGTTTTAATAGCAAAGGCAAGAAGAAGGTTAATGTTGATGCCAAGCCTACCACCAACAATAACAAGAAAGCTTCAAAAGCACCCCCTCCTAAGGAGCGCCAATGCTTTGAATGCAACAAAATGGGGCACTGGAAACGTAACTGTCCTGAATATCTAGCCAAGCTGAAGCTGCAGAGGGCCAGTGGTGAGGGCACCTCTTCAGGTATTCTCATTTATGTTATTGAAATTTTTACTGTTTCTAGCAACACATGGGTATTTGATACTGGATGTGGATACCACGTCATTAATGTCTTGCAGGAGCCTAAAGTTAGAGGAAGCTGAAACAAGGCGACATGGAGCTCATCGTTGGTGATGGGAAAAGAGTACCAGTTCTTGCAACTGGAACATATCATCTTTCATGTCCTTCTGGCCTTGTGGTTGTTTTGAACAATTGTTTGTTTTGGTTTAACTAGAAACATTATTTCAGTTTCTTTATTGTTTGAACAAGGATTTAAGTACGTTTTTAATGGTATTGCTATTTCTGCCTACTTAAATGATATCTTTTATTTTGAGGCTAAACCTCAAAACGGTATTTATAAGATTGACGTTCAAACTGACAATAACATATAATCTTTCTAAACGTATCAAATCTGACATTAATGATACTTTTCTATGGCATTGTCGACTTGGCCACATAAGCAAGGCACGCACTAAAAGACTCCAATCCGAGGGAATTCTTGAACCTACCGGACATGACTCATTTGATAATTGCGAGTCTTGTTTAGCTGGCAAAATCACAAAGGACCCCTTCACCCATGTTGGTGAACGAGCCAAGGATCTGCTAGGCCTTATACACACTGATGTGTGTGGCCCTTTTAGAACCATGTCTAGAAATCATGAAAGATACTTCGTTTCATTTATTGACGATTATAGTCGATATGCTTATGTCTATCTTATGAAACACAAGCATGAAACATTTGAAAAGTTCAAAGAGTTTCAAAACGAAGTAGAGAAACAACTCGATAAATCTATCAAGACACTTCGATCAGATCGAGGTGGCGAGTATCTCAGCTTAGAATTTCTTAACCATCTGAAGGAGCACATAATTATTTCTCTGCCCACTCCTCCTGGCACACCCCAACTTAATGGCGTGAGCGAGAGGAGAAATAGAACCCTACTTAATATGGTTCGATCGATGATGTGTAGAACTAACTTGCCTCACTCCTTCTTGAGTTATGCTCTTATGACCGCCGCCCGCCTTGTAAATCCGGCACCGACTAAGAAGGTGGACAAAACCCCATATGAGATATGGCACGGGTCTAAACCCAATTTGTCTTACCTTAGAGTATGGGGGATGTGATGCATATGTCACCAGCGATTCTGATGACAAGCTCGATCCCAGAGGCGATAAAGTTGTTTTCGTCGGTTACTACAACAAAAGCGGATATTATTTCTATCATCCTGATGCAAACATTGTTTCCATCAAAAGGAAAGGATGCTTTCTCGAGGAAGATCTTCTAAATCGAGGAACCAGAAATAATATTATGGATCTTGAAGAAATTCGAGAAACACAAACAACTGCTGAGGAAGTCGAAGTGTCTGATCAACAAGAAGTTGTTGCTGATGAATCAGACATAAACACAAGCGTTCGCAGAAGTAGCAGGTCTCGTAAAGAACCTAATAGATACCTATGGCATCTTGAAGCTTCTAAAGTCCTGTTAGTAGCCGAGTCAAATGACGAACCTACAAACTACAAATCTGCTATCTCAGATCCTGAATCAGAGAAATGGTATGAACGCCGAGATGCAATCTATGCGTGATAATCAGGTCTGGGACTTGATTGAACTACCCCCCGGTTCTCGGGCAATAGGGAGCAAATCGATTTTCAAAAGAAAAACCGACATGCATAGTAATGTACAAACCATAGTTACCGAATTCGCTCAGACCCCCGCGATCCCCGTATTGGATCGCGATGTACCAAAACGAAATTCGCATCGTACCAAATCGCTATGGTACGGCGTATTCGAGTTACCTGGTTCGGCGATCTAATAACCATGGTTCGGCGATCCGATAGTATGAAATCGTTGTACCTTTGCTGCCCAATTCGCGATTTTGGGAATCGAATTCGCCGGTTGGATTATTACCTGGTTCGCCATTTTGGGATTATTACCTTTTCTCACTTTTTCTCTTTTTAGATCAACGGGATTAAGCAAGAGGTGTTTTTTAGGGTTTTCTTTGGATCTAATAGGGATTAGGGAAGATGGAGACGATGGCGATGATTTAAGTACCAAGAGCACAATCTAATTTTAGATTGGATATAATATTATTATCGGTATATTTCTGTCGTGCCTTTTTCATTAACATATCCCGAAAATATATAATACAAAGGAGAGTTATCTTTGGATAGAATTACAAATTAATTCAAAAATATATAGTTGTCCTAATTTACAGGTAGAGATTGATTGGGATAATTTCGGAATGAGATTGAGATGGAAAGATAATCTCGGCTAATAAATATATTTGATAAATTATAAATAATAACTTGAAAATAATGTGACTTCTATTATATGATATAGTAGCTAATGTAGATGTTCGATTAGGAAAAAACAATTAAAAGAGAAGGAGTTGACCCTACTAGAAGATTGTAGTATCATATTTGAAAAAAAATCAGATTTGGAATTTGGCAAGTATTATATTGTATTTGAACTTATGTTTCATTCGGGTACATCGAACCGAACTACATGGTACACCGTACCGGTTCGTACCGAAATGAACCTACCCCCCTCCGTACCGAATACGTTAACTCTAGCGAATTGCGTACCCGAACCGCGTACCCGTACCGGAGCGAACCACGTATTAGGTAACTATGGTACAAACCTATAAAGCACGGCTAGTTACAAAGGGTTTCACTCAAACTCAAGGTATTGACTATGATGAAACTTTCTCACCCGTTGCTATGATCAAATCGATCAGGATACTGCTTGCCATAGCCGCGTACCATGATTACGAGATATGGCAAATGGATGTCAAAACCGCTTTTCTTAATGGACATCTCTTTGAAGATGTCTATATGGTTCAGCCTGACGGTTTTGTTGATCCAAAGTATCCTAGTAGGGTCTGCAAACTGAATAAGTCCATTTATGGACTTAAACAGGCATTTCGAAGCTGGAATCTTCATTTTGATCAGAAAATCAAAGAATTTGGTTTTGTCAAGAATGAAGATGAGCCTTGTGTTTACAGAAAGGCTAGTGGGAGCACTATATCATTTCTCATCTTGTATGTGGATGATATATTGATCATTGGAAACAACATCCCTATGCTTGACAAAGTCAAACAATGGTTAGGATCTTGTTTTGCAATGAAAGATCTTGGAGAAGCTGCTTACATTCTAGGAATCAAGATCTACAGGGATAGATTTAAGCGGCTTCTAGGGCTAAGTCAGAGTACTTACATAGACAAAATGATGACACGCTTTAGGATGGAAAACTCCAAGAAAGGAGGTGTTCCGATGATTAAAGGCACTGTGTTGAACAAATCAAAATCTCCTTCCACGGACATTGAAATTAAGGAAATGGAAGCAAATCCATATGCCTCAGTGATTGGTTCTATCATGTATGTTATGTTGTGCACTAGACCTGACGTCTCGTATGCTTTAAGCATGACCAACCGTTTCCAGCAAAGTCCTGGAATTGCCCACTGGACTGCAGTCAAGAACATCCTGAGGTACTTAAGAAGGACCAAAGACATGTTCTTAATATTTGGAGGAGTGAAAGAGGAGCTCACTGTACGGTGTTACACTGATGCTAGCTTTCAAACTGACCGAGATGACTTTCGCCCACAGTCAGGTTTCGTATTCACTCTCAACGGAGGAGCTGTCTCATGGAAAAGCTCCAAGAAGAGTGTAGTGGCGGATTCAACCACCGAATCTGAGTATATAGCCGCATCAGATGCTGCTAAGGAAGCTGCTTGGATGAAGAAACTCATTACTGACCTCGATGTGGTTCCGAGTATTCGCCAACCAATCGAGATACTTTGTGATAACACAGGTGCTAGAGCTCAAGCCAAAGAGCCCAGATCTCATCACAAAGCCAAGCACATTCAAAGGAAGTTCCACTATATACGGGAAATTGTGGAACGTGGAGACGTCGTGATAAGCAAAGTAGACACAGATCAAAACCTAGCGGACCCGTTTACTAAGCCCATGACTCAGGACAAGCATGATCTTCACAGAGATGCTATTGGTCTTAGATTTGCTAGTGATATGTTTTGATTTGGTATTTTGAATGTGAGAACATTTAAACAGTTATACTTTTGAATTATTTTTGGTTTACTGATTTAAATGCAATTCTGAATTCTTATAACTATGTTCGATTTTAATATGTTTAATCCATGAATCTTGTATTCTTAATTATCCGTAGTCGGTCTGAATTAAGACTTTTCTGAACTTCGGCTCAAGGAGTTGACTCCGAACTTCACATGCCTCATTTTGAATGACGTTGGATGTAACTCGCATCAAATCATCTTCATGGATCTTTGTCATAAGATGTTTTGCTATTGGTATACTCATTAGTATCCTCTGACCTGAGATTCGTACTAGAACTGCCGTTTACCAAGAACCATTCTTTAATCACTGTCAAACGCTGTCGCGTAACTGCCAGTCATAAAGGCTTTGATTAGGAATAGTTCTGAAGTTCAGTGGGAGTTGTATGTAGTCAATAAGGGATTCTGTACTCTTGCATTATATGTAACAGATAAGCATCGTGGCGCCCTCGTTGATTCAAACTGGTGAAGTGTAAGGCCTTACCCAAACTTACTGTGTGTTTGATTGGACCACTTTGATTCTTGATCGAGAACAATAATAAATGAACGCCATATGAGAATGAAGTAAATCCATGTCTCATTGATTCAATTGATGTTTTATACGGAAAGGGTGAATGACAACTATTGCCATAAGTCTGTTGTCTTGCTTTAGTTAGCTGTTACTAACACCAAGATATTTGGTTAATGCCTTTAAAGCGTCATACCTTGTTAGGGACAGCCATGTGCAGCTAGAGCGCCGTTGACTGTTTGCGTTGTTTTATCGTGGATCGTCCAAGTGGGAGATTGTTGGATTTTATGGACCGACCCGATGGACAACGCGACTGACCGAGCTATGTCCCGTAAGAGTTACACTGAGGGCAACGAACATTGAATCCACTTAACGTGTTTAACTGGTAATTACGAACAAATAGTGAGACGATATATATTATATATATTCGTTACACGGGATTTATTATTTATACAGATTTATAAATAATAATTTATATTTATTTGTTTTAATCTTTTATTAAAACAAATTAAATAGTTTCGGGCTTGTCATTAACTATTGGGTTTTAGGCCCGATAGTAATTTAAAAAGGGTTATATTATGTTTTAGGGTTTTATTCTAAAATATTAATATAAATATATAATTCTTTTGAACGACAAAGTAAGAAGGAGGAAAAAAAGCTTTCGCTTTTTCTTTTCTTTCTTGCGAGCCTCCGAACAAGAAGCAAAACCCAAAATCGATTTTCCCTTTTGGCGAATTCCGAAGCAACTAGCAAAAGAGATTGCTCCTGTTTTGCAAGTTCCGGTTAACCTCGGCGCTTCCCGTTCTCTCGCGTTTCGGTTTGTGATCTAGCATCGGTTCGTTGTACCTAGGTGTCTCAACCGGTTAATCATTAACCACTAAGGTATAATTAATCTCATCAGTAGATTAATTGTTTTTTTTGTGTTTGCGTGTTTATAACCAGATCCTGTTCGGTTTGTCAGTGCTGCAAAATAGGTTATGATTTTATTTTCCGCTGCGTATTTATTAATTAACTGAATTAATTAATTTCTCTATCAAAACCCGTTTTTACAAAAGTCAAACTAATCACCGCTGAATCCCAACACTTTTAAGTACCTCAAAATATGTTTCAAAACTTACATATGAGATTGTTGGGGTTCTTGCATGAAACGACTTGCAGCTCCCCCCGAAAAGCTTAGGTCAGGTCTCGAATGAGTAAGATAACTTAGGCTCCCGATGATTTTACGATATTCGGTTGCATTCACAAATTGTCCTTCTTCATCTTTAGTCATTTGTAATCGAGACTCCATGGGATATTTGAATTGCAATCAAACATACCGGCATTTTTCAAAATTTTCTTGGCATATGCTTCTTGCTTCAATATTATTCGATCCTTTTGCTGTATAACTTCTAGTCCCAAGTAATAGGTAAGCATACCAAGATCATGCATGTCAAACTCTCCCTTCATTTGTTCTTTGAACTTGTTGATTTCACTTTGGCTTGAACCGGTAATGATCAAGTCATCAACGTAGATTCCTACGATGATCAATTTTCCTTTTACAACTCCTTTTTAAACAGCCGACTCACTCGGACACCGTATAAAGTCTAACGACTTCATGGTTTTGTCAAGCCTTTCATTCCATGCACGTGGGGCTTTACGAAGCCCATATAAGGCTTTACTTAACTTATAAACCATGCTTTCTTTTCCAGGAACAATATAGCCTACGGGTTGCTTTACGTATACGTCTTGTTCCAATTCTCCATTTAGGAAGGCCGATTTCACATCTAAATGATATACCAGCCATCCGTTTCTAGCTGCAAGTGAGAGGATCAGCCTTATGGTTTCGGGCCTCGCAACTGGGGCAAACACTTCATCAAAGTCCACCCCTGGCTCTTGTACATAACCTTTCACCACTAATCGTGCTTTATACTTGATTATAGATCCATTCGAATCCCGTTTAATTTTAAACACCCACTTCAAGCCTATTGCTTTATTACCGGTAGGTAGATGACATAGCTTTCCACGTTTTATTATGCTCAATTGATGTTAGTTCTGATCTCATGGCCTTCTCCCATTCTTTATCACCTTTGGCCTCTTCATAATTACAAGGCTCATCATTTAAAAATAAACATTCTTCCTGAAGCATTACATAATCTTCAAACCTTTGAGGCAAGCTACTCTGTCATGTTGTTCTCCTCGGACCTGTTCCACTGTTGTTGACTGACCCACTTTCATCTCGTCGAATGGGATCGTCATTCTGTAGTGTTTTTGAGTCAGGAGGCTGCTCAATTTGGGCCTACTGCTGTGGATCGGGTTGGGCCTGATGTTGCAGATCGGGTTGGGCCTGATGTTGCGGATCGGGTTGGGCCTGCTGTTGCGAATCGGGCACTCCCGACTGTGAGCTGTGATCAGCCCCATTGGGCACTGTACTGTCCGGCCTGCTTTGATCCATGTGAATAACAAATTCAGCCCATTCAGGTCCTTCCCCTATATCCAGGTTATTCTTATGGAGGGCCCAATTAAACTTTATAGTTTCTTCGAAATACACGTCTCGGCTTACATATAAACGTTTTTGGATCATATAACCTGATTGCCTTTGTTCCGGGCTCGGTACCCAAATAAATGACTTCTTTGCTTCGGTCATCAAGTTTTTTTAAGTGACCTGTTGGGATCTTCATGTGAGCTTTGCAGCCAAACACCCGTAGGTGTGTTACATTTGGTTTTCTTCCTTAGAGAGCCTCGTAAGGTGTAACTTGCTATAGTGCTTTGGTGTGTACTCGGTTCAAAACATACACGGCGTGCCTTATTGTTTCACCCCATAAACTTTGTGGGAGGTCCATGGCCTTCAAAATACTTCTCGTTGCATTCAAAATTGTTCTATTACGTCTCTCTACCACAACGTTTTGTTGTGGTGAGTAGGGAGCAGTGAACAATCTCTTGATCCCGGTCTCGTCACAAAAATTAGTGAACAATTTGTTGAGAAATTCCCCGTCTCTATCACTTCGTAACGCCTTAACTTGTAAGGAGCGCTCTCATTCTATTTCCTGTTTAAATTTCTTAAACACATCCAAGGCATCGTGCTTGTTTTTTATAGTATAAATCCACATAAATCTTGTGTGATCATCTGAGAAGAGCATAAAGTACCGATTCCCTCCTAAAGTGGGAGGTGAAATCGGACCACACAAGTCGGTGTGAATTAGTTCCAAAGGTTTAGAAGCCCGGTACAAAGTTTGCTTAGGAAAAGGGTCACGGGCTTGTTTGCCAAGCATGCATGCATCACATATGTGATTGCCTTGCAGAGAATGAATGTTCCCATAGACCATGTTTTTTGACTTCATATGGTTTATGGTTTTTAAGTTTAGGTGTGCAAGCCTAGCATGCCATAGCCATGCTAGGTTCTTGATGGAACTTAAAAGACATACCGGTGTTCCTATCTTCAAGTTGACCTTGTAGAGGCGGTTTAGGCTCTTTGGCACTTTCATTAATAGTTGGTCGTCTTCCTCATACAACCATAGTTCATTGGCTATCCAGACTTTATACCCATCTTCGGTCAGTTGCCCTATGCTTAGTATGTTACTACATCGGTCAGGTATGTAGTACACGTCATGGATAACCCGTTGTTCTCCGTTTTTGCACGTGAAGACAATCGTTCCTTTTCCCTCAATCCGTACCTTTGACCCGTCTCCGAATTTTACTAAACCAGTTACTCCATGGTTGAGTTGGGTGAAGTGAGACCTCTGACCCATCATGTGGTTTGACGCTCCATTATCTAGGTACCAAACAAAATCATCGTCGGACTCGTTTTCATAGAGTTTAGGGTGTACCTTATCCTCGTTTAAGAGGACACGATCTTCGACTTCTTCAACTGATGCCATCATGAGATTAGGAGCCTTAGCTTCTGTTTGGTTCAGATTCGCCTCCGGTTCAGGTTGTTTGGTTCACTCCCAAGCGAAGTGCCCGAGACTTATTGCAATTATAACAATGAACGTTTCTTTTGTCACGCCCGCGATTATGGTCACGAGCCTGGTCGTGGTTGTCTCTGTTTTGAAAGTTGTTTTGGTTGTCACCTTGTGTTTGGGATCGCCCCCGACCCCTACCAAAACCCCGTCCTCTTCCTCTACCTCGACCACCTCGTTCGGACCCTCTGCCCTGGTACTGTTTCCGTTCCTGTTCACTGTTTTTCTTCACCTGTGCATCCGTTTTTGAGTAAAGGAGTTTACCTCCTCTTTCAAAGGTTGCTTCCCTACCTCTGATGCGTTCCTCAAACGCTTTTAATCTGCCGATACAGTCTTCAAAAGTCATGGTGTCCAGGTCTGCAAACTGCTCTATCGGAGCCACGATAGCTAGGAACCTGTCAGGGATACTGTCCAGCAACTTTTTAACGATGTCCCTTTCTTCAATATCCGACCCTAGGGCATTGAATTTGGTCATGAATTTAGAGGTCTTTCCTGCAAAATCCTCTATGGATTCGCTTTCTGCCATCTTTAGTTGATCTAACTCTCGTTTTAGAGTTTGTAACTCTCGTTTTAGAGTTTGTAATCTTGCTTGTTGAACCCGATCTGCACCGAGGAACCTTACCCGTAAAGACTCCCAAATCTCGCGTGCACTTCGAGTTCTTGCTACGTGGAGGAGGACGTTTTCTGGTAACGCCTGGTATAAGATAGCCCTGGCCATCTTGTTCTTTCTTTCATCGGCTACCGGGTCAACGGCTTCCCATAAGCCTTAGGCATCAAGGATGGATTCCATGATCACAACCAGGTAGTGTAGCTTGTTTTGGTGAGTTTGGGGCATTGCAATGAAGTCGCCGAAGGCTCTCTGACCTGGTTAACAAGTGGTCCGGCTTCACCTTCTCCAGCCATGTTGATCTTTGTTTCTTGCGTTCACTAATTGATCGGAAAGAAAAATAAACCAGTATGACGATTTCTTTCTGTAATCGTCTCCTGAGAAGTGGTTAAGCACCCCATGTCTGACTGGTCCTTCGATTGAGAATGGTTGTACGCCCCACACCCTGATCCGATATCAACGAGTCTACATCGCCTAGAGCTCTGATACCAATTGCTAGAGAAATCGGTGAGAAACAAGATCTTTAGGACGAACGCTTCCTGACACTTTTCTTATTATAAACTTCAAAATAAACTCAGGCTTACAAGGAACCTAAATGTCCTATTTGGTGGAAAAGTAAAATAGACTACGATTCTAATTTGACTCAAACACAAATAAAATAAGATAACTATGATTCTAAATAAATATAGATAAGATCTCCTCCTTTTCCTCATCAACCTTGCCACCCCGGCAATTTATACCCATACAAAGGTTGTGTCGGTTAATCCACCTCAACCGACAATAACTAACTTAACTGTCACTATCTTAGGTTATATGATAATAATACAAATAATAATACTAACCTAGGTAAATACAAAAACTAAATACTAGTTTAGTTTAATACTTCAATTAATAGTTAATTCTGTGTGTCTTGTTTTTTTTTCTTCCTTGTGCTACTATTTGTACTACACTAGTGCATGCTACATAATTTTGCAAGTAATGTTGAAGTGTATGGTGTTTTTGGTTTATTTTAATTATTCTTAGTTTTTAGTGACATTTCTATGTGAAAGAATGACTTAATCGGTCATTACTTTTTGAAATTTTAGTAGATTACTTTATCATTCATCTGATTTAATGACCAATTTGGATATTTTGTGTGCATTTAAACACCGGCATAGACGAACTTTTTTAATCTGAAAAGAGTAAAGTTGTTGTAGTTTTCAACCTAGAGCCTTCATGATTGATCGGTGTAATCTTATGCAACATTTGCAAGGTCACCATTAGGTTTAATTCTTTTTTATTGGAGTTCAGAACATCTTGCAATAAGAATTTGATATTTTGTTGTACATATTTTATGCCTTTGACCCTTGGCGGCGGTGAAACTTCTTACTTGTATGAATATTCCAATATTCATAAACATGTATTTTTACATTTTGAGGTCCATTTGAATTATTTAGAAATATGCACAAGCCTTACTCTTGAATGTCCTCATGTGGTGATCAATTTTCGGGTAAACCCGATTTAGACCGAAACCCGGCCCGAAACAAAGGAAGACCCGAACCGAATTTTCATTATTATATTGCATGTCGGTCCTGGGATTTGACCACATTTGGGTTCTGGTCCGGGTTCGGGTTTTGGCACGTTCAACCCGACAGTAACGAGACCGACCCGAACATTTAAAAAAAAATCGATCAACAGCAATTATGGGCCAATATGAATTTGATCGGCAATTATGGGCCAGGAAGTAACATACGTATATACAGGAGGGATAAAAAAAAGGTAGATTACTATGAATTAGAATGAAATCTTATCTCTAAATAATTAGGAATCATAATCAAATCCAAACTCTAAATAATTATATAAGATAATAACCTAAATAAAAAAACTATAGTTCTTACATTCCTTCAGCAAGAATTATTCCCAGCCTCCAAGTTCTACAAGGAAGAAGTCTTCAACAAGCTTTGGCTAATTTTGAAGAAAACGCAGCAACAAGGTTAGTTAAAGAACAGTATATATAAACATGTTTTGTAAGTTGTTACATAGTTAAAGAACAAAGGTACATATTTCAAAAAGTAGAGGTGTATCAATGTGATTATCTGTAGCCATTCACGAAAGTAATTTGCAATATCAATAGCCTTCAAGGCTGCAGTTTCTTTCTTGGCACATCTACAATAAAATAAAAAATTTGATATCATTCTGTTTGAAAACCAACATAGCTGTTAACATACTATAATTCACTACTTAAATAATAGAAAGCAAGTTTACATACATAACAGTTTTAAAAAATCAACTAATAAAAAACAAACCAGAATAATTTAGTTTTGTTTTATTTGATCAGGAAGGATTATAAATAAATATCAACAAGTAACCATTGATCAGCAGCAATTTTTTCTGGTTGATCAGCATGGTTTTTTGTTTTTTTATGAGCAATTGTTTATTATAACTTGGTTTGTTTTTCTTGTTGATTAAGGTAAGATGGATCCTCTGAATGTCGAGCACTTATCAAGTGACGAATCTCACGGGGGAGATAAAAGGAAGGCAAAACAACCGGCACAAAAGAATACAAATCAGAAAAAAAGTAAACAGACGGAACGTTCTGAAGTTTGGAAGGTATTTGATACTAAGTATACTGACGAGGATGGGATTCTAAAGGCAAGATGCAAATACTGCAAGAAAGGGATGCGTTGCGACACAGGAAAAAACGGCACAAGCGCACTAAGACGTCATATTAAAATATATCCAGAAAACCCTGATAAGATGAAGGGTCAATCCAACTTGTTTGTGAAAATGGATGATGATGTTGCGGGTGAGGGTAGTGTGAAAACTTGGAAATTAAGCCAGGAAAAAGGTAGGAAGGCAGTTGCCGAGATGATCATATTAGATGAGTTACTATTTACTACAGTCGAACATGAAGGTTTTCGGAGGCTAATGGAAACAGTGTGTCCGAACTTTAAGATACCAAGCCGGTCTACGGTATCTAGAGATTGTGCAGAATTATTTTTAGATGAAAAGGCAAAGCTAAAGTGTTATTTTGTCCGGAGTAAAACTAGAGTGTATCTAACAACCGACATGTGGACGTCGATACAAAAGATAAACTACATGTGTGTGACGGCACACTTTATTGATGACAACTGGGTGTATCACAAGCGAATCATCAATTTCAAACCAATATTTAGCCACAAAGGAGAAGATATAGCTCAGGTATTAATTCAATGTTTAAGAGAGTGGGACATTGAATATGTTTTGGCTGTGACTACAGATAACACCACATCTAATGATTCTGCCATGGCTATTCTAAAATCTAAATTACCAAACCAATTGGTTGAAGGAAAATACTTACATGTCCGTTGCATGGC
Source organism: Smallanthus sonchifolius (assembly GCA_023525975.1). Taxonomy (NCBI): domain Eukaryota; kingdom Viridiplantae; phylum Streptophyta; class Magnoliopsida; order Asterales; family Asteraceae; genus Smallanthus; species Smallanthus sonchifolius. Next base: position 59,018,975 of record CM042033.1, on the reverse strand, counting down.
ACATATAATAAACCTTATTGTTAAAGAAGGTCTGCAAGAAAAGGAAGGGGCAGTCGATCGTATAAGAAATGCGGTCCGATATGCTAGACAAACTCCTAAAAGATTGGATGCATTTAGGCAATGTGCAAAGGATGTTAATGTTAAAACTAATGCAACGGTGGCCTTAGATTGCCCTACGAGATGGAACTCGACTTATGAGATGTTGGATACGGCTGAAAAGTTTGAGAAAGCTTTTGTGGAGTATGACATGAAAGATTCAAACTACTCAAGAGATTTAGTTGAGGTTCCAACAATTGCTGATTGGATTTACGCGAGACAACTAGCGGGTGTTTTAGAGTTGTTTAAACGCAAAACCATCAAAGCTTCTGCTTCGACAAAGGTATTTCTATTTCCTATTTCAATTTCTGATAAATAATCTTAATTAATAAGTTCAACTAACACATGTTACAAACAGGTGGTTGTTAATGAATTTTTTAAAGATACAATGAATATTGATAATTACCTCTGAACGATGAGGGCTTCAAATGACTATACGAGTAAAAGAATGGGTGGTTCAATGCAGGCAAAGTTTGAAAAATATTGGAGGAATGATGACAAGTTTAATAATATGTTGTACTTTGCCTCCATATTAGACCCTCGTTTGAAGGTATGTGTGATAGCATATGGTTATAGTAGAATATTTACAGCTGAAAAAAAAGAAGAAGAGATGGAAGATGCCATTAAGAATAAGGTTACTGAATTTGTTAAACCTATAGTAAAAGAGTTGGAGGTACTTTTTGAGCAATATCGAGTAAATTATGAATCCACGAAACCTCTTGCTAACGTTTCACAAAGTGGAGTAAACGATGATCAATATTCACAAGTAGATGATGATTTTTTAAGGACTTTGAATCGGATGGTGGTTTTAGCTCCTACACCACTAAGTCGGAACTTCAAATTTACCTTGATGACAAGGAGGAAGCTCTTTACCCAGGATTTGATATCCTTCAATGGTGGAAAGTTTCTGCTTCGAAATACCCAGTATTAGCGAATATGGTGAAAGGTATGTTATTACACTAATTATATTCTATATAACTATTAATTTATTTCTGCTATTCATATCACCTTTTATTGTTTGTTATTGTAGACATATTAGCTATTCTCGTATCTAGTGTGGCTTCTGAGTCGGCTTTTAGTACGACCGGAAGAGTTGTGGAAACGTTTAGAAGTTCATTGTCCACTCCGGTTGTTGAAGCACTGATATGCACACAAGATTGGATTCGTAAGTCAAGTAAAGAAATAGACGGTGTTGAAAACTTGATAGACTTTCATGATCTTAGAAAAGGTAATGTGAGATTACACAAGTTTAGATTTGTTAATATTGATTAAATATATAACTTTCATTCTTTTATTTTGTAGAAATTGCTGATAGCCTTGAGCCGAGTCACATACCCGAATGAGCTCGATTAACTAGTGGGTGTGGATGAATATGGAAAAGATGAAGACGGTTTTTTATGATTTTATTTCATTTTCGTGTGGTTCAATTACTATTTTTTATTTCATTATTAGGTTGGGTTGAATTCTTTTTTACTTCATCATTTACTTAATTCTTAACATTTGCATTCAATTTGACACAACTTATTTATGTTTGATTCATCTTAAATTTAGTTATAGGTTGTGTTTAGAAGTGATAACAGTAGATTGAAATACAAAAGGATATGGGTTTTATGTGTGTGTTACACAACTTGTGTATAAAGTCACCATGTTGCATACAAAGTGTGTTTTACATTTGTTCTATGCATGTGTATTCAGTTTGACTTATTGCATGTCAAAGGTGTACAACCAAGATTTTGTTTGTCAAGCAAAGGGATGTAAATGCACAAAGCAAAGACCACTAAACAGTCCATGAAGGAACAAAGAAAAGACCACTAAACAGTGAGTTACTTAGCTACTCAAGAAACAATTCAGATGCATTTTAATCGAGCAGTTGATATGCATATGAAGTTATTGAAGGGCAATTAAGCAATCCATGACCATTTTAACACTCTATGAAGGACAATTAAGCTATCCGTGGACATTATCATGGAGTAGCTCATATGCAATTCTCATAGACATTTTATCGAGCAGTTGGTATGCATACTTCCACTTCAATCTAACTAGTTCAATTTTGTTCAATCAACTCACATTATTAGACTGTACAGGCAATAGAAGGTCCTTTGCAATGAAATTGTAGAATTACAATACAACATATATGCATACTAATGAAATTTCATAATGAAATTACCTTCGTGTTCTTTGCAAGCTTCCATGATGATTGCTTTGTTCCTTAATGGCGAAATCATCATCTTAAGAAGTGTTTCTGGTCCAAGGTACCGTTGTATGCAGCAAAATCATCATATACAGAACATATTCTAATTTGATTTGGGTCAGGCACGTACAGAGATGGTGATGCGAATGGCTGGGGGTGATCAAGACTAGGGAGAATCTCGGGCTTCCAAAAAAACCCTACACCGAAAAACCCGAACCCTAAAAGACCGATTACCCGTATATGTACTTAGGGCCGGTCCCCGGGTCTTGAATTTCTAGAAATCGGGTATCGGGTCGGGCCGGGTTATGCTTGATCGGGTCGGGTTTTTTGAGAAAGCTCACCCCTAATCTCAGGCTTGTATCTTATAATCAAGTTTAATTAATTAGTTTAATATAAAACTAATTTTCTATTAGAATTTTGCTAGATTTATGCCAATACACTTGAGTACACTGTCACAAAACTATTTCATCAAGGTATCTCCTAAATCATAATAGTTATTATTATATTAGGTAAAATCTTTTATTTAAATTATTTTTGGGCATATATGCATGAACAAGTGATCGGTCTCCATAGGAAGGTGAAAGAAATATTACAAAACTCACCTGGCATTTTTAAAGTGCATTATGCATTATCTCACAGAGAATATTACTCAACCGAACTGCAATCGTTGGTAAACTTATGAACACTTTATATTATAATCAAAATTACTAATTAATTTCTAATATTTAGTCATTAGACTTGTATATTTAGTTTCCTTAATTATCTCCTTATATAATTCATATATAGCTTTTTTTTAACAACAATTTGGATCACTGACGGGTCACTGGCCCACCCGATCATCTCCACCACCCTCAGGAGCAAACCCACAATATGTGAGAAACCCCTTGACCCAACCTGGAACCCCTTTTTTATCACAAGTGAGACTTGAACCCCTTTTTTGACCACATATTAATGCTTTTGTTAAAAAAATTGAACTTGGTGAATTTTGTGCTAAGATATTTAAAATGAAAGGTCCAAAGTGTTTGTATTTTAAATTTGAAAACTAAAGCCTTGAATCTTGTTATCATTATGGTCCACACAACGAGATGGATAGGTGTTTTTTTTTTTTTGGACTACTAATGACACACGGGAATTGCTATGTGGACTTGGCCATATACGCATCGTATAGGGCAATACGATGCGTATAGCCCTTCATAATTTCTCATGCCCGACATCCTCGTACAACCTGGTCATTCCAACACTATACGCATCGTATAGTTCAATATGATGAATATAGCGTACGAGGTACTTTCTGCAACTAGTCAATCATCACATCGCTATACGCCATCATATAGATCTATACGTGGCGTATAGCGATGTGATGTTGACTAGTTGCAGAAAGTACTTCGTACGCTATACGCACCGTATTGCCCTATACGATGCGTATATAGCCCAAATTTTGTGTATTTAACCATGCAAAATTCTCATTCGAAACGTATCGTTCAAAAAAATTTCAAACAATCTCTCAAAAATTATAAACATGTCTTGGTGGTGGGATGGTAACTACGGTTTTCAGGTATATTCTAACGAGTCGCTGGAAAACAACCCGCAAAGTTCTGGCGTTCAAGAGGTGAACTGGGAGGAGGTCTCGTCCAACGTTTATTCTAATCAACGGGTAAGGCTTCCAGATTTGAACGAGCCACTGAGCAATCCCGAGTTCGTATACGGTGAACCGTCTTACCTTACACAACCCACGAACGACTACGTATACGGTGAAGTCTCCTCCCCGACACAACAAACTAACAACTTCGTGTGCGGGGAAGTCTCCTCCCCAATACAGATTCTGGAAAACCTGCTTTCTTCTAAAAAATACGTCTACTATACTCGAGAAGATCCTGTCACAAATAGTGTGAAACTCCAATATAGACTTTTGTCATATCCGTTTTTACCCCCGTACTGTACCAAACGAACCAAACAAACAAACACAAAGCCATACGCGACCCGCTTATAAAACGCTAGTTGATTTGGATTGTGGCCTCAAAAAAACTTTGTAAAGGTACGTGTGTCAACCCATGATTATTAATGTTAGGTTTTTATTGAATATTAGCGGGTAAAACTGGGTAGATTAGCGATTTTTAGGTTTGAACTTAAGAACTATACGCTACGTATAGGGTCATACGTGGCGTATAGTTCGTCCTAGGAAGACGATGAAACCATACGCCACGTATAAGTCTATACGCTGCGTATGGCTTGGTTTACCCAGTCACTTGCATGCGTATGGTCTGGTTTGGGTCGCGTATGGCTTGGTTTACCAGGCAACTCGCCCGCGTATGGCTTAATTGGCCTGCGTATGGCTTATTATACGTGGTGTATAGGTTTTAAAAAAATTAATAATAATAATTATTATTTATTAATTCAATTAAAAACAATATATTAAAAACAATATATTAATAATTATTATTATTTATTAATTCAATTAAAAACAATATATTATTATTATTTATTATTTAATATTTAAAATAAAAAAAATTAATTATTATTATTATTTATTATTTAAAATTTAAACAATATATTATTATTATTATTATTTATTATTTAAATTAAAAACAATATATTATTATTATTTAATATTTAAAATAAAAAAAATTAATTATTATTATTTATTATTTAAAATTTAAACAATATTATATTATTATTTATTATTTAAAATTTAAACAATATTATACTATTATTTAAAATTTAAACGATATATTATTATTATTTATTATTTAAATTAAAAACAATTAATTATTATCAGATATGGCGGATCATGATGATGATATTGAGATGAATCAGCTAGACGATCTTGCGCACTACCATTTTCTGGATTTTCCGCCCGATACGGAGGCTTATTCCCGTTGCCAGAAGCTCCGGGAGGTGCAGATGGGTCCAGGTACTGCGGTGGATTGGGCCCTCCTCGAGGAGGTGCAAGAGACCAAGCGAGCTAGGGCCATCATCGGTCAGGACATGCCATGGTCGCGTCTTTTTGACCTTTCTTTTGAGGAGACATACCGAGAGCTGGTCGTCGAGTTTCTTTCGACGTTCATCTACTCAGAGACTGGGCTGCAGCCTCTACCCGGGGAGGCGCCAAATATTGATCTGGATCGTATTTCTTTTTCTATTTTTGGGGTCGTTTACCGTTAGACCCTCCGTCAGTGGGCCGTCACGACGGGCTTATACTACGAGCCTAAGACGGTCACGCCGCTTTTCACTGAGGCGGTGACGGAGGTGGACAAGAAGGAACTCCTTGTTTTTTGGGGCTTGATTTCAAATAGTCCTGGGTTAGGTACCAAGGGGAGGGTCTCGGGTATTAGAGACCTTTTGTATAGATATCTGCACCGGTTTATTTCGACGTCGATCGCACCGCGTCTGAAAAGCCGTGAGTTGTGCACCGGCTTATTTCGACGTCGATCGCACCGCGTCTGAAAAGCCGTGAGTTGTGCACCTACGTGGCGTATAGGTTTTAAAAAAATTAATAATAATTATTATTATTTATTAATTCAATTAAAAACAATATATTAATAATTATTATTATTTATTAATTCAATTAAAAACAATATATTAAAAACAATATAATATTATTATTATTTATTATTTAATATTTAAAATAAAAAAAATTAATTATTATTATTATTTATTATTTAAAATTTAAACAATATATTATTATTATTATTTATTATTTAAATTAAAAACAATATATTATTATTATTTAATATTTAAAATAAAAAAAATTAATTATTATTATTTATTATTTAAAATTTAAACAATATTATATTATTATTTATTATTTAAAATTTAAACAATATTATATTATTATTTATTATTTAAAATTTAAACAATATATTATTATTATTTATTATTTAAATTAAAAAATTAAAAACAATTAATTATTATCAGATATGGCGGATCATGATGATGATATTGAGATGAATCAGCTAGACGATCTTGCGCACTACCATTTTCTGGATTTTCCGCCCGATACGGAGGCTTATTCCCGTTGCCAGAAGCTCCGGGAGGTGCAGATGGGTCCAGGTACGGCGGTGGATTGGGCCCTCCTCGAGGAGGTGCAAGAGACCAAGTGAGCTAGGGCCATCATCGGTCAGGACATGCCATGGTCGCGTCTTTTTGACCTTTCTTTTGAGGAGACATACCGAGAGCTGGTCGTCGAGTTTCTTTCGACGTTCATCTACTCAGAGACTGGGCTGCAGCCTCTACCCGGGGAGGTGCCAGATATTGATCCGGATCGTATTTCTTTTTCTATTTTTGGGGTCGTTTACCGTTAGACCCTCCGTCAGTGGGCCGTCACGACGGGCTTATACTACGAGCCTAAGACGGTCATGCCGCTTTTCACTGAAGCGGTGACGGAGGTGGACAAGGAGGAACTCCTTGTTTTTTGGGGCTTGATTTCAGATAGTCCTTGGTTAGGTACCAAGGGGAGGGTCTCGGGTATTAGAGACCCTTTGTATAGATATCTGCACCGGCTTATTTCGACGTCGATCGCACCGCGTCTGAAAAGCCATGAGTTGTGCACTGATAGAGATCTTTTCTTCCTGCTTACTGGGAGGCGGTGCGACCTGTCCACAAGCATGGCGCTTTATTTTGCTTCTGCTTATATGCGACAGAAGCGCGGACTTTTATATGGCGGTGCTTTCATCACGCATATCATGCGGTCGGTCATACCATTTGACCACCATGAGCCTGCGATGTTACCGCCCATTCTCCCTGTCCGATTAGACCGTCGCACGGCGAGCGGCAGGCGCATCACGCACCGATTCCCGCGGGGCCTTCGGTTCGTAGGGGCCGTCCAGGACCAGGTTTGGGTCCCGGTGCCGTTGCCGCAGATGCCTGGATAGGGGGACCCGCCTATGCCTCAACCGCTACAGGGTATAGCGATTGAGGACGAGCCGCCACACGTCGAGCAGGTCCACGAGCATCCGCCACAACATCCCCGACACGTACGTCGGTCTGTTAGGCTGGATAGGGCTACCCAGGCATTGCTTGATGGCCTTGTTGCCGACTCACGGCGACAGGGTCGTCAACTCGATCGCATTGAGGACCTGATGATGTGGGCGGTTGAACGGCTCGTGAATCAGTCACGAGCCGCCGGCATCGAGCCACCCCCACTACCACCGCCACGTCATTATCCGGACGACCCCGTTCAGGGTGAGGGCAGGGCGGGGCGGGTCAGGGTGACGGCGGAGCCGGTTAGGTTTAGTTTATTTATTTGTATTTTGTTTCTTTCGTTGTTATGTATGTAAAACATTTTGATGTATATATTTAATTTTTTGATGTAATGTATATAATTTTAGTTTATTTGTTTGGTTGTAATGTTTAATATTTGTTTGGTTTGTAATGTTTAATATTTTGTTTGGTTAACAAACTTATATTAACAAAATTATATAAATTAAAATAAAAATAAACAAAATATAAATAAAATAAAAAATTATAATTAAATAAAAAACACCTATACGTCGCGTATAGGTCAATACGCCACGTATAGGATTCTTTAACACCAAATCTTCCAACTTTTGAAGAAAATTATTGTGCCCTGCCACATACGCTGCGTATAGGGCAATACGAATCGTATGAGACATATACTTCAGACAGAGAATGACACGTGTCATTCTTATGTCAGAGAGTGAACCCTATACGCCCTCGTATTGATCTATACGAGGGCGTATAGCGCGACGGCAGGTCAATTAGCAATATTCCGTGTGTGGTTAGAATTTCCCTTTTTTTTTTCCAAATGCGAGTTCTATGCGTTGTGCTTACGGAACCAGTCGTCTATAAGAAGAACCCACTTCTGATCTCAAAATCATTAAGATTAATCTTTGAATCAAGATCACGCAGTTTTTCAAATGGCCTTTAAAGACGGGGAAGAAGGTCAAATCCCTCTTCTCACCCCCTACAAAATGGGACAGTTTGAGCTTTCTCACAGGTATCATATTTGATCTTCTGTTAATAATGTATCTTTCTACTTGGGTTTCGTTTTGCTGATTTGATGAACTTCATGCAGAGTTGTTTTGGCACCGCTAACAAGGCGAAGATTCTACGGCAATGTCCCTCAACCACATGCGATCTTATACTATTCACAAAGAACAACCAAAGGAGGGTTTCTTATTTCTGAAGCCGCTGGTGTTTCGGATACTGCACAGGGGTATGGATGTATGTTTATGACTGGACTGACGGAAGGGTTTCAAATACTGATGTTTCCTTGTTTTTTTTTATCACTGTTATCCAGACACGCCTGGAATATGGACCAAAGAACAAATAGAGGCTTCGAAACCTATTGTGAATGCTGTTCATGCAAAAGGAGGGATCTTTTCTGTCAAATTTGGCATGCCGGAAGGGTTTCAAATACTGGTATACCCTCTCCTTCTACTTCTATGTGAAATGAGAGCAGATACTAAGGTCTGTCAAGGGGGTGAAATTTGTTCAAACCCTCATTTGAAGAGAAGCTGATTGTGGTTGTTATTTAAGAAAAGATAATAATCCATACTGATAATTTGACTAATGCTATGTTGTCAAGGCGTATAGGCGCACTCAAGGCGTATAGGTGCACTCAAGGCGCATAGGCCTCGCCCGGAGCCTAGACGCGAGGCGTAAAAAAAGCGCTAGCCCGAGAAAGAAAAGCACACATAGAGGAAAAATAATTAAAAATATAGTATGCTTTAAAAATTAATAATATTCCACAAATATAATAAATGAAGCTATTATAATTAGCATTTAAGATCATCTAGTTAATAAAAAAAATTTAGTAGTACTAAAGGTAAATCCAAAAGTAACCCCAAACATCCAAAAGTAGTAAACATTCAAGCATTCCTAGTCCATCATCAATCATCAAGATCATCATGAAAATCACTATAATTTCCCTCAACTTCATTTGGATAATCTGGTTCAGATTCATCTTCCACGTCTCCTTCAGAATCTTAATCAACTAAGAACCTTGAAGATCAGGGCAGGATAGTGAGAGCCCCGCCCCCTCCCCCCTAAATTTTCGCTCAGTAGTGTTAATTTATACGTATTCAGCCAAAAAATTTATAGTTTCGGCCCCCTGATAGGAGAAAAAATCTCGGCCTCCCTGCGTTTTTCTTTAAGTTCCGCCACTGTTGAAGATGAAGGTTGTGAAGATCTTGTTCTCCTGACCTCTCCGGCCTCACTTCCAATTCTTTCCTCATCCCATGTCAAATCCTCATGAACCCGCTCTTCTTCCATCCTTCCGGTCAACCACTTGTTACTATCATCAATATCATCCAAAGATATTGGATCGTAGGCAACGTTTTTATCACGACCATTCTTGAGTGTTTTGTTGTATTTGACAAACACAAGATCTTGCAACTTCTTGTGATCTAATCGGTTTCTTTTATTGGAATGGATCTACTAAAAATGATAAATTATAAATAGTTAGAAACAATAAAGAAACTTCATATAATTAAACTTTTAAATTTGAATTTCTTACTTGCTCAAATGTGCTCCAATTTCTTTCACAACCTGATGAACTACATGTTAAACTAAACACTTTAATAGCTAATTGTTGTATATTTGTGGTATCTTTCGGATATAATTTCCACCAATTAGCTGTTAAAACTCAACAAGAAATAAAGTGTTAAACACATTTACAACTATAAACACAACAGAAAAATAAAAGGAAAAAAAATAAAGTGTTAACAGAAGAAATAAGTGAAAAAACATACCGATAGTTTAGTTTTCATGAACCTTTGATGTTGATTTGTTGGAGTGAAAAAGAATTTTCGTGAGGAAGAAGAGAGAAATTCATGAGGGAGAAGAAAGGAATAAAGTAAATGATTTAGGGACGATACTTTTAGGGTTTTGAGAGGATAAAAAAGACCAATTGTCCAGCGGTTTAAAGTGTTATTATCCGGCGTTTAAAAGAAATTAAATTAAAAAAAAACTCTATTACCTGTGCATGATACCATCGTCTTTGTTGCGCCTGCGCCCTCGATCAAGTCCAGGCCAGCGCCTGAGATCGCTTTTTAAAAAAAAGTCCTAAATGGCACCTAGGTCACCAGCAGTCCCTAAACCGGCGCCTCGATGCGCCTCTGCGCCTAGGCGTGTGCCCGGCTCGCTTTTGACAACATAGCACTAATGACACTTCTAACTTTCACTTATGTTGTCTAAAGTAATCTTAGTAGCTTTATCATCATAAATTTACACTCGTTTTATTATTGGTTTCCGATGATGATTATGAACGAAATAATTACACGTACAAACGAAATCGAGTGGAACTCATATGTAAATATGTGATTATTATACTATTGAGATTACTATCGACAACGAAAGTGAAAATTAAGACCATCACTCGTCAAATTGCCGGTATAAATTATTATCAACCAATAGACTATAATTGATAAAGTTAGCAACATCAAAGGCGGTACGATTGATCTCAAATGGGCGGTTTGTAGGAGATCATAAAGTTGAAGGGTTTAGAAAAATAACTTAGTCATTAACTTTGTTTATTTTTGGTAATTGATTTATTTAAGTTAGTATTATAGAAGTAGTCTAAAACTTGATCACTGAGTTTTTAGTTGTTATAAACAGGGGTTTAGTTGTTTGATTTCATTCACTAATTCAGAAAATTAGATTAGTTCAGTCAATTGTAATTGTTTCCAAGTTCTAATAAGAAGAGTCGAACAAGTTGTTCAAGTTGGTGTGTTAGTTCAGTCGTTACCTTCTTGCGATCTTGTACAGGTTCAATTAGATCAGTTATCAAAAACGGTTGATAAATAATTTTATATTAATAATAATTATTTAGTAATTATTAATACGCAGCGGAACGAAACCGATTCAACACAAAATAAAAACCCGACAGGATCTGGGTTACAAACATACGAACACGGAATATAAAGTTAATCTACCAATGAGATTAAATATACCTTAGTGGTTAATAAATAACCGATCGAGACACCGAGGTACAACAAACCGATGTTAGATCACGAACCGAATGCGAGAGAACGGGACGCCGAGGCTGACCGAGAACTGGGCTGTCAGCGGCGGCTAGAGCTGGCTTGGTGGTTGCCGGAAATCACAAGAGGGTGATTCCGTTTTTGGTGTTCGGTAGCCGGCGAAGAACCAAAACAGAAAAACAAAATGTTTTTGCCTTTTTGATTGTTTCGATCAAAAAGCAACAACCATTTCCCCTTTTGCGACTGATATCCCTTATATCTCTTTTAAAACAAAATTAGATTATAATTATATATAATAATTATAAACCTTAATAATTGTTTCCGGGCCTAAAGTCCAATACGAGATAAAAAGTCTGTTCCCATTTAATTGTTTTAATAAAAAGATTAAAACAATAAATATTTATTATTTATAAATCCGTATAAATAATAATTCCCGTCTAACGAATATATAAATATATATCGTCTCGCTAACAGATCGTAATTACCAGTTAAGCGGGTTAAGTGGATTTAATGTTCGTTGCCCAAGGTGTAACTCTTACGAGTCATAGCTCGGTCAGTCGCGTTGTCCATCGGGTCGGTCCAGAAAATCCAACAATCTCCCACTTGGACGATTCACGATAAATCAACGCAAACAGTCAGCGGCGCTCTAGCTGCACATAGCTGTCCCTAACAAGGTATGACGCTTTAAAGTCATTAAGCAAATATCTTGGTGTTAGTAACATCTAACTAAAGCAAGACAATAGACTTATGGCATTAGTTGTCATTCATCCCTTCCGTATAAGACATCAATTGAATCAATGAGACATGGATTTAGTTCATTCTCATATGGCGTTCAACTATTATTGTTCTCGATCAAGAATCAAAGTGGTCCAATCAAACACACAGTAAGTTTGGGTAAGGTCTTACACTTCACCAGTTTGAATCAACGAGGGCGCCATGATGCCTATCTGTTACATATAATGTAAGAGTACAAAATCCCTTATTGACTACATACAACTCCCACTGAACTTCAGAACTATTCCTAATCAAAGTCTTTATGACCGGCAGTTACGCGACAACGTTTGACAGTGATTAAAGAATGGTTCTTGGTAAACGGCAGTTCTAGTACGTATCTCAGGTCAGAGGATATTAATGAGTATACCAATAGCAAAACATCTTATGACAAAGATCCATGAAGATGATTTGATGTGAGTTACATCCAACGTCATTCAAAATGAGGCCTGTGAAGTTCGGAGTCAACTCCTTGAGCCGAAGTTTAGAATAGTCTTAATTCAGAGACGTTCCCACGAGTCTGATCGACTACGGATAATTAAGAATACAAGATTAATGGATTAAACGTATTAAAATCGAACACAGTTATAAGAATTCAGAATTGCATTTAAATCAGTAAACCAAAAGAATTCAAAAGTACAACTGTTTAAATGTTCGCACATTCAAAATACTAAATCAAAACATATCACTAGCAAATCTAAGACCAATAGCATCTCTGTGAAGATCATGCTTGTCCTGAGTCATAGGCTTAGTGAACGGGTTCGCTAGGTTTTGATCTGTGTCTACTTTGCTTATCACGACGTCTCCACGTTCCACAATTTCTCGTATATAGTGGAACTTCCTTTGAATGTGCTTGGCTTGTGATGAGATCTGGGCTCTTTGGCTTGAGCTATAGCACCTGTGTTATCACAAAGTATCTCGATTGGTTGGCGAATACTCGGAACCACATCGAGGTCAGTAATGAATTTCTTCATCCAAGAAGCTTCCTTAGCGGCATCTGATGCGGCTATATACTCAGATTCGGTGGTTGAATCCGCCACTACACTCTGCTTGGAGCTTTTCCATGAGACAGCTCCTCCATTAAGAGTGAATACGAAACCTGACTGTGAGCGAGAGTCATCTCGGTCAGTTTGAAAGCTAGCGTCAGTGTAACACCGTACAGTGAGCTCCTCTTTCACTCCTCCAAATATTAAGAACATGTCTTTAGTCCTTCTCAAGTACTTCAGGATGTTCTTGACTGCAGTCCAATGGGCAATGTCAGGACTTTGCTGAAAACGACTGGTCATGCTTAAAGCATACGAGATGTCAGGCCTGGTACATAACATAACATACATGATAGAACCAATCGCCGAAGCATATGGAATTGCTTCCATAAGCTTGGTTTCAATGTCCGTTGAAGGAGATTGCGATTTGTTCAGCACGGTGCCTTTAGTCATAGGAACACCTCCTTTCTTGGAGTTTTCCATATGAAAGCGTGCCATGACTTTGTCTATGTATGTGCCTTGACTAAGCCCTAGAAGCCGCTTAGATCTATCCCTGTAGATCTTGATTCCTAGAATGTAGGCTGCTTCTCCAAGATCTTTCATTGGAAAACAAGTTCTCAACCAGTGTTTAACATCGTTAAGCATAGGGATGTTGTTTCCAATGATAAGTATATCATCCACATACAAGATGAGGAATGATATAGTGCTCCCACTAGCCTTTCTGTAAACACAAGGCTCATCTTCATTTTTGACAAAACCAAACTCTTTGATCTTTTGGTCAAAACGAAGATTCCAGCTTCGAGATGCTTGTTTGAGTCCATAAATAGACTTATTCAGTTTACATACCCTATTAGGATATTTTGGATCAACAAAACCATCAGGTTGTACCATATAGACATCTTCAGAGAGATGCCCATTAAGGAAAGCGGTTTTGACATCCATTTGCCATATCTCGTAGTCATAGTACGCGGCTATGGCAAACAATATCCTGATCGATTTGATCATAGCAACGGGCGAGAAGGTTTCATCATAGTCAATGCCTTGAGTCTGAGTAAAACCTTTCGCAACTAGCCGTGCTTTATAGGTGTGTATATTTCCATGCATGTCGGTTTTTCTCTTGAAAATCCATTTGCTCCCTACTGCCCGAGATTCGGGGGGTAGCTCAACCAAGTCCCAGACTTGATTATCACGCATAGATTGCATCTCGGCGTTCATGGCTTCTAGCCATTTTGCAGATTCTGGATCTGAAATAGCAGATTTGTAGTTAGTAGGTTCGTCATTAGACTCGGCTACTAATAGGACCTCGGTACTATCAAGATGCCATTGGTATCTGTCAGATTCTTTACGAGTCCTTACACTTCCGCAAACGCTTGTGTTTATGTCTGATTCACCAGCAACAAATTCTTGTTGTTCAGCCGCTCCGACTTCATCAGCGGTTGTTTGTGGTTCTCGAATTTCTTCAAGATCCACTATATTATCTCCAGTTCCTCGTTCAAGAATTTCTTTCTCGAGGAAGTGTGCCTTCCTTTTGATGGAAATAACATTTGCATCAGGATGGTAGAAATAATATCCGCTTCTGTTATAGTATCCAACGAAAATGACCTTTTCGCCTCTAGGATCGAGCTTGTCATCAGAATCGTTGGTGACATATGCATCACATCCCCATACTCTAAGGTAAGACAAATTGGGTTTAGACCCATGCCATATCACATATGGAGTCTTGTTTACCTTCTTAGTCGGTGCCAGATTGACAATGCGGGCGGCGGTCATAAGAGCATAACTCCAGAAGGAGTGAGGCAAGTTTGTTCTACACATCATTGATCGAACCATATTAAGTAGGGTTCGATTTCTCCTCTCGCTCACGCCATTAAGTTTGGGTGTGCCAGGTGGAGTAGGTTGTGAAACTATTCCACGCTCCTTGAGATGATTTATGAACTCTATGCTGAGATATTCACCACCTCGATCTGATCGAAGTGTCTTTATCATTTTACCGAGTTGGTTTTCCACTTCGTAAATAGAATAAACAATGCAACGATGAAGAACACGGTGCAAGGGATCCCGAAGGCTCGAAGCCTTGGTCAAACTCGGATCATACATCCAGAATCCAAACTCGTGCCAGAACTGGTCCTTGTCCTCCTCTATTGGGAACTCGGTGATACCATCGGTGAATATCTCAGTATGAAGTCCTGCCTCGTATACAGGCTCAATAATCTCCCGAACCTGGCAACTGACATCACTCACCACTCCCCTCCTAGCCTAAACCTAATCGTCTCCGGATGCTCTAGGTCCGCGCAAGGATAATCAAACTCATAGGTGGAAAAGAACTCCATAACGAGCTCGACATACTGAATAGCGTGAAGTCTAAACAAACGGCGCCACAGGGCGGTGACGAGGTCGTTCCACCGGTCCCGCTGACCGATGGCGTCTATGGCGGCTGGCTCTAAACGACGAGCGGCTAAAATCCGACCTCTGCGTGGCCACAAAACATCCGGACGAACCTCGTACTCATGCTTGTTCAAGTCAAACTCCAGGTACGGGTGGTCCCTGTTGCCCTCCATCTGCACGACAACAAAATTAAAATCAAAACAGTTATGAAGACGCTAAACTGAAGTTATGAAGTTTCTGACCTAATTATGAAGGGGGCACGGTCGCGCCTAGGAAGGGGCACGACCGCGCCAAGGCCAAAATCCAAGCCCACGGTCGCGCTGTGGCCGACCACGGGCAGTCCCCATCTGGAGACACGGTCGCGCCAAGACATGACACGACCGCGCCTAGGTCAAAAATGAACCGCGCTGTGGCCGACCACGGGCAGTCCCAACCCGGAAACACGGTCGCGCCAGGTTAGGGCACAACCGCGCCTAGGTAAAAAATGAAGACCACGGCCGCGCTAGGGAGAAACACGACCGCGCTTAGAACAAACCCAATTTGGAACGACCGCGCCTAGTAGGAGACATGACCGCGCTCAACCAAAAACTACTTCCTGGAAACTACAAAAGCCGAGCACGACCGCGCCTGGTCATGAGCGCGACCGTGCTCAACCCATTTTAGGGTTTAAGGAGTCAAAATTTTACATTTTTAGCATGATTATGAAGGGGCTTTTAGTATAGCAACATTCCAAGAAGTTAATACTAACGATCCTACATAATTATATCTAAAATGAAGTTCAAAACAGAAAATAATTAAAACCCTAGAAATTCAGTCATAAAAAATAATGATGATCCTAATCCTAAACATAAAAACGAAAAGATTAGGATTGCGGGGGCGTACCTGAAATCGAAGAAATGGAGATCAACAAGCTAGAGATCAAGGGAATCGCAGTAGGGAATTTATTTATTATTTTTTATTTTTGTGCTTTTGAAAAAAAACTTCTGACGTTGGAGCGTAAAATTGTTTTATAGGGCTCTTCAAAAGTGAGGCACGACCGTGCCGTGGGGAGAGACACGACCGCGCTTAGGGGAGGGAGACACGACCGTGCCTAGCCATGGCACGACCGTGTCTAGGCATGGCACGACCGTGTCTCATGTCCGGCGGATAGAAACCTGAATTTTTTTATGAGGAGTATTGCAAACCCGACTGCGATCCTTACGAACTAAAGTTTCTAAAAATTCCGAAGACATACCTGAGGCGCTCTAATCCATATCCCCAATCCGCTCGATCCAAAACACGCTCCGAATACCTAAACTTAAAATAAACGATAAAATCTTAGAAAAATAAAAAGAAAACTAAGAAAATAATTTGGAAGATAAAATGAACACACATAACTAACGGGTGAAACATAGACATGCTAAGATTATTAACGAGTCGTTAGCTAGACTCGTGTCCTCATGCGCGTCAATTTAGGACAAATGATTGGGCAAATCAACAAACAGGTGGCCCATGATTCTTGAATACCCATCCGAACCGTTTGGTTTAGTGCATTTACCACCGGCTAGTGACAACCAAGGGTAAATGCAAAAACAAAGTGACGGGTCGTGCCACCAACACTTGTATTTGCCAGGACCAAACCTGAGGTACATGATGTAGTGAAGGAGGTGATCATCCCGGCAAGATAGTGTTGACTTGCCGTGCTTTGTGGACCGATGTCACGCCTTCTAAGTTGGTTGGTCCGTGAAATGTTTCGCCTTCTCACGTTGTTCGGATGACTCGTATGACGAGTCGTGATCATGACCAATCGCGGGCCGGCTCTTCTTGGTGCACAACGGAGGATCGGGCGTCACTATAGTCATTGGTTTATTGGTGAACCCATCCGTTTGCACATCTCCCTTTTGGTGCGACTCCCCTTCAATTACCACGGTTGACTCTTCAAACAATAATGTTTCCAATTCATCCAAATCACCAATCGGGCCGAATATAGGGTCCTCATAGCGCCTTGCGGGGTAGCCCGGGAATTGATAACAATCTAATGTGTAATGTGGGCCCCCACAAATCTCGCACCAAATCTCCTCGTGGTAACCCCATAGATCAAGCGAGTATTCGTCACCGTAACTCTCATAGTCGCGATCCATAAAAATCACTTCAAAGAACACTCAAACAAAACGATCACGGGTACCAGATAAAAATAAAAAGAAAATAACATCCGAAGAACTATACACAAAAATAAGACGAAGATGATAAAATAAAGATAAAAAAATAAAAATAAAACAAATTTAAATAAGGAAAACTATTTACCAAGATATAGACAAATATGTACTAAATGACTAAATAATAATCCCAATCGTTCTCGCACAAACCGTATCCCCGGCAACGGCGCCAAAAACTTGATGCGTGTAAACTATATATATATTTTTATAAGTATTTTTTTCACACAATATGAGTTTTAAAAAGGGTTTTCACCAAATACTAATCACACACACATCGGGCAGTGTACCCGTCGGATAGCAATATAGTAAAGGTAAGAACCGGATATCAATCGGTGGACACGGTGGAATGTCATAATAAGCCGAGACTAAAATTCAATCAAGTATGGGTAAAAGATGGTTAAGTTGATTTTTAATTAAACTAATATGCAAGAATATAAAACTAAACTAAGAACACAAGTTAAACAATCAAGGAAGGAATATCACTTCGGTCTCGAATCCATTTAGTAAACACCCAACAACAACTATGGATACATGGCAAATACACGAAACATATGTTGACTAAATTCTCGTCAAAGACATCTACCCAAATGACTATTCGGAAAGCTAGAATGAATTATACAAACTAACCACCTAAAATCATACAATGAAGCTCACGTGCTATGAATATGTTAATGTTTAATAAGGATTGAACTAGCTTCCTGTCAAGGTTGGCTGACTCAACAACTAGTTTGAAATATTACACGAATCAACACATAACCCACCTCAAGTTGATTAAAGTAAACAATAACACGCACTTCCTCAACATACAATGTTCATATCAAGATTACATAAATTAGAAGATTGTGTCAGCAAGTCCTAGATAAACATAATACTAAATATGACACACCATAACAAGCACCTTGTCTTTCCAAACACAAGCACAAGGATGTACATTCAAGAGTTTTCAACCATAACAAGATTTCATCCACTATTCCTAGTCAAAAGCGATAAACTAGCATACATGCATACACTAATCAATGAATACATGCATAAACCATGGGCTTTCCAACATACAAAGCCTACACATATACAAGTCTTGCAAACAATATCAACTCCAAAATACACAATATCATTGAAGAATAATCATGCCATTTTTATAACATTAACATAAACTATACCAAAAATCCGTAAATGTTGTCAAACTTTACTAAACTTCATCTAAACCAAAGTCATGTCAAGAGTTAGCTCATGGTGAGCATAAGAACAAGAACAAAGCAAGGAAAAGTAACAAGACTCATAAAGAAATGCCAAGAATCAAACCAACTTCCCCAAGCTAGATGATGATGATGTATGGTGATCCTCTTGATGTTGTAGTCCTTCCTAGAAGCTTGAAATGTGGCTAGAAACAAGGAAATTCGGAGCATAAAACAGTGCTCAGGGCTCCAACTCTCCAGGTCTCCAGGCTTATGCTGTGGGAAAACTACTGATATAAATACAAGCAAGGAGGCACGACCGTGCCAGCACACTGGGCACGACCGTGCCTGAGAATGGGGCACGACCGTGCCACCTTTTAGCGCGGTCGTGTGACATTATGGTTGACCGATCTGCTTCTCCCATTGGCTCTCTTTCTTCGAGGAGCAGACTCACGGGGTGACACGCGACCGTGGGGGGCCAAGGCACGGTTGTGCCTTGGATTTTTGGCTTGGCGCGGTCGTGCAAGATGTGGGTGCGACCGTGCCTAGGGTTTACAGGCTTGGCACGGCCGTGCCATGTAGGGGCACGACCGTGCCTCCATCACAGAAACCCTAAAACTTCACTTTTTATCCTGGAATCTTCTTGTTTGTTCACCAAGCTTCACAAAAACCTACAAAACAGGAAATGATAAATGTTGAATATAACCAAGAATTAATCGTTAAATAAGCGGAGTTTTGTGCCAAAAAGATGTGTAAATACTAACACATCACCTTTTACCTATGGTTGATCCAACGGTTCGGTTTCGCGGTTTTTGATCGTTTTTTGAATTTCAGGATTTATTTAAGGAAAGTTTTGCAAACAAACTTTGTGTTTAATTAATAAAATGAATATATTAAACATTTAAAACATAAATTAATGTCATGTTAGATGAATTTGTCGGTTGTGGACGGTACGCAGCTAAAGACGGTTTAAACGATCTCACGAAAGTACTAACTAGTACTTTTAAGTATTAATTCACGTTGAATGAGTTATAAGAACATGTTTGAGATGTATGGGGGTGGTTCATTTGTATTTAGTGTGTCATAATCATCAATTAAGTCTACGGGTGATCCGTGAATCGATCACAGATAAGTATAAGTCTTTGTAATCAAGCATAAACGTAATGTTTCAGATATGAAGTAGTATTGTAACAATGTATGAATAGGATTTCATGTAAAATGAAATGTCATGCGGATTCTCATTGATAAGTCTAGAACGAGTACAAGTAGTAAAATGTAGAAGTGTCACAGTCGCCCCTAGTTAAGAGAATTTCGTCCCCGAAATTCAGCTAATAGAGGATGTGCCAAGAAAGAGATAAGGGTACTTGAGTTTCATATGGTCTTCACGTTCCCAAGTAAACTCAGGAGCATGTTTGGATTCCCAACGAACCTTCATGATAAGGATACGGCTACGCTTGAGTGTCTTGATATGGTGACCCAAGATTTCAATAGGTTTTTCAACGAAGTGCATGTTGCTATCAACGCGGACATCGTCCAAAGGAACATGAAGATTCTCATCAGATAAACACTTCTTAAAGTTAGACACATGAAATGTGTCATGGACGTTGCTAAGCTCGGCTGGAAGTTTAAGTTTTTAGGCAACGGGACCAATCCTCTCAAGGATTTCAAAAGATCCGACATACCTAGGAGCAAGTTTTCCCTTTTTCCCAAAACGGACAATGCCTTTCCAAGGGGAAACTTTGAGCAAAACTCTGTCACCAACTTGGAACTCAAGGGGCTTCCTGCGGTTATCCGCGTAGCTCTTTTGTCGGTCTTGAGCAGCTTTAAGTCTTTCTTGGATGATAAAGATCTTATCAGAAGTCTCTTGGATAAGCTCAGAGCCGGTAATTTGAGAATCACCAATCTCGGTCCAACACACCGGTGATCGGCATTTCCTACCATATAAGGCCTCGAAAGGAGCACACTTAATGCTCGTATGATAACTGTTATTGTACGAGAATTCAATGAGCGGTAGATGGTGATCCCAATTTCCACCGAAATCGATCACACACGAACGGAGCATATCCTACAACGTCTGTATGGTCCTTTCACTTTGACCATCGGTCTAGGGATGGTAAGTTGTGCTGAGGTTCAAACGAGTTCCCAAAACTTTCTGTAAAGATTGCCAGAATCGGGAGGTAAAACGGCTATCGTGGTCGAATATAATAGATAGAGGGACACCGTGACTTGTCACGACCTCATTGATATAGAGTCTGGAAAGCTTCTGCATTTTGTAGTCCTCATGGATTGGGAGAAAATGAGTGGATTTGGTTAAGTGGTCAACAATGACCCAGATGGAGTCATGACCACTAGAGGTTCGTGGAAGCTTAGTGATGAAGTCCATGGAAATTTGCTCCCATTTCCATTGAGGGATTTCGGGTTGTTGGAGAAGACCAGATGGCTTCTGGTGCTCAGCTTTGACTTTAGAGCAAGTAAGACACTTCCCTACGTAGAGGGCGATGTCTTTCTTCATTCCTAGCCACCGATAAAACTCTTTCAAGTCGTGATACATCTTATCAGTACCGGGATGAACAGAATAACGGGATTTATTTGCTTCATCAAGGATAAGGGTTCGGAGCTCACTCGATTCGGGGATCTAAATTCGACCCATGAAGTAAAGGAGGTCATCGGATTTTGGTCCCAAATGCTTTTCGGCACCACAATCCAAATTCTTCTTCAACTCATCATTTGCAACAACTTGTTTTTGGGCTAGGAGGATCTTATCTTTGAGACTGGTTTGGACCAAAATTCCCATGGCTCGCACACAGGTGGGTTTGATTCGGTCCTTGCGACTAAGGGCGACAGCCACCACATTAGCTTTCCCCGGGTGGTAACGAATTTTGCAATCGTAGTCACTAAGTAATTCAACCCAACGTCGCTGCCTCATATTGAGTTCTTTCTGGTTTAGAATGTGTTGGAGGCTCTTGTGATCGGTGAAAACCACACATTTAGTGCCGTAGAGATAATGCCACCATGTTTTCAAAGCAAAGACCACTACACCCAACTCATGGTCATGAGTGGTGTAGTTCTTTTCGTGAACCTTGAGCTGTCTGGATGCGTAGGCTATGATTTTGTATCGTTGCATCAATACGCAACCAAGACCTTGGTTTGAGGCATCACAATATACAACGAAATCATCATTGCCGTCGGGAAGACTTAGAATAGGAGAGTTACACAAGTTATGCTTAAGAGTTTGGAACGCATCTTCAAGCTTTTGTTCCGAGATGAAAGGCTTATTTTTCTGAGTTAATGTAGTGAGAGGCAGGGCGATCTTTGAAAGGTTCGAGATGAATCTTCGATAATAACCCGCCAAACCCAGAAACGAACGGATCTCATAGGGTGTAGATGGTGTACTCCAATTCTTGATAGCGGTGACTTTGGCTGGATAGACGTGTATACCCTGGTCGTTGAACACGTGACCCAAGAAATGAACTTCTCTAAGCCAGAATTCACACTTAGAGAATTTAGCATAAAGTTGTTCCTTCTTCAAGAGTTCCAAAATCAGCTTAAGGTGGGTTGTATGATCTTCTTTGGTTCGGGAGTAGATCAAGATGTCATTAATGAAGACAATGACAAATTGATCCATGTAGGGTTTTTAGACTCGGTTCATGAGGTCCATGAACACCGTGAGCGCATTGGTTAACCCAAAAGGCATAACCATGAACTCGTAGTGTCCATAACAATCTCTAAAGGAAGTTTTGGGAATGTCCTCTTCATGGACTCGGAGTTGATGATACCCGGATCATAGATCAATCTTCGAGAAACAAGTTGCTCCTTGCAGTTGATCGAATAGGTCATCGATCCTAGGTAGCGGGTAGTGATTCTTGATGGTAAGCTTGTTTAGTTCACGGTAGTCGATGCACATACGGAAGGACCCATCCTTCTTCTTGAAAAAGAGAACCGGAGCTCCCTAAGGTGAGAAGCTCGGTCTAATGAATCCCTTGTCTAGCAGCTCTTGTAGTTGGCTAGACAGTTCTTGCATCTCAGAAGGGGCTAAGCGGTACAGAGATTTGGCAATGGGGTTAGTTCCAGGTAAAACATCAATCCGAAATTCAACTTGTCGAGTTGGAGGGAGTCCAGGCAAGTCATCAGGGAATACTTTCGAAAAATCTCGGACGATCGGTATGTCTTGTAGTTTCTTTTCTTCAGATTTCCCCACCACATGTGCCAAGAAAGCATAGTATTGCTTCCTCAAATAGCTACGTGCCTTCATGAAGGAGATGAATTTCAAACCTTTGCAAGGTTTCTCTCCAAAGATTTTCAAGGTCTCACCGGATGGTAGAGGGATACAAATGAGTTTCTCCGAATAGTTGATTTCCGCATGATTGTGGGATAGCCAATCCATTCCCACGATGATATCAAAACTCCCAAGAGTGATGGGAATCAGGTCGACAGAAAACGTGTGATCGTTGAGAGTTAGGGCACAACCTCGGACAACGGAATGCACAACAGTTAGTTTGCCATCGGCTATTTCTATAGTATAAGCAGGTTCAAGAACAGTACAACAAGTTTCAAGTAAATGTTCAAATTCTAGGGAGACAAAGCTTTTATCTGCCTTGGTATCAAATAAGATAGAAGCATAACGATTATTAATGAGAAACATACCAGTAACCACGACATTGTCATTTCTGGCCTCGGTTGCTCCTATGGAAAAAGTGTGAGCACGTGCACCTTGGTTATTGTTGTTGAGCTTCGGGCAACGGTTTTTGTAGTGATCAGGAGCACCACATTCATAACAGGCCCTACCATTGATGATGGCAGGAGTAGCAGTTTGGGTAGCAGCAGCTTTTTCAGCTACGCGACAAGTGTTAGCCAAATGACCAAGCCTTCCACATTTAGTGCACGAACGATATTGTACAGTAGTAGGGTGATGGTATTGACACATTACACACATCGGGTGAGGTCTTCTATATGGCTTCCTGCCAGGTGCAGGTGCAGGTGCTACTTGGGCAACAGGAACAGCTGGGGTAACCGAGGCAAAAACTTTAGAGGCCTTTTGCTTCTTGTGGTGATACTCAGGCTTTTTGCCACATCCTCCTTAACTCTCTTGTCACCTTTCCTTAATAGAACTCCAGACTTAACTAGATCGTCCGTTAAGGACGCAGATAAATGAATTGCAGCTTCAAGTGTTGTTGGGCTACTACGCATTACAGTACCCCGAATTTGAGGCAGAAGGCCTCCAATATAACGGTCAATCTTTTGGGTCAAGGGTGTAACCAGATGCGGTACTAGGATGCATAGTTCATGAAAGCGTGTGGTGTACGCCTAACTCTCCTCACTATCCTGGGTAAGATCCCACAGCTCAATCTCCAACTTCTTCATCTCATTGCTCGGACAGAACTCCTCGATCATAATTTCCTTGAGCTTATCCCAAGTCATAGCAAGAGCTCCTTCCCTAACCCGAATCTTCTTTTCAGCATTCCACCAAGTTAGTTCCCTCCTTTGGAATGCACTTGAAACATACTTTACCTTAAGTTCATCGGGGCAGTCACTCATCTCAAATGTGTTCTCCATGCCTTTAAACCATTGTAATAGCCCTGTTTCACCTTCAGATCCAAGGTACTTGTGTGGGTTACAAGAGTTGAAGTGCTTGAAAGTGCAAACACTCCCATTAGATCTTACGGTGGAGTTGTTGATTTGAGTGACAATAGTGGGTAAGACCGTAGAAATTTGTTGAGTGAGCAGGGTGGCTATGGCGGTGGTTTAGGCGGAGGCTTCACCGCTGTTAGCCACGGTGTTTTCAGGATCTCGACGAGGAGGCATTCTACGAAAAAGAAATCATAAGTCGGTAGTTAGGATAGACATTCAAGAATAATAAAAGTGATAATATTTGTAAATAAAATCACTCATTCATTATTATTAATGTCATACAAGATAAATAAAACATATATTAAAACATATATGTTGGATTACAAATTAAATATAAAGACAAAATTGACTAGTCAAAATTCAAGATTCGGATGAATGATACTAGTGAGACGTGTTTTAGCCTATAAGTGAGCACTCACTCCAAGGGTCCCCAGGTAAGTGCGACTCGTAATGAACGTGCCTCACTTTCTTTTGACAAGACCCTAGTGTATAGGCGCGCACCCTTCCAGATTACACGTGTCTCTAGTATCACTATCTAAGCTTTGATTTTGATGGGAACATTATGGATTGGGCCTTGACCAAGAGTTGGATTCAGCTTCACAAGTCCGATTTCTTTTCTTGAACGGGAGTTGGGCCTCAAAAATGGTTCCCACATGGCTATCTTGGTCTTCGGATTCCAAATCGCTTGATATGTTGATTACTTCAGGCTTCGGTGTGGGGCGGCTTGTTGCATCGGAAATTAATTTGTGTTTGACATTATGTTTCGAGGGTAGCAGGCTTTTAGAAAAAGTTGATCGTGGTGGGATTAGCCTACTCCAACTAATTAGGATTTGGGACCCATCATCGAAAGGAAGGCTTGAGTTGTTAGAGATGTCGGCAGAGTATTAACACTTTTATTATTGGCTCTGATACCAATCTGTCACACCCCAACCATGCATGATAACCACGAGTGTGACTTAATTGATGGGATAAATACATTTACTATTAAATTTTCATAATATTAAAAAAATCCAATTACATAAGTTTCAAATTAACAAAAGAAATCACATGTTCAAAAGACAAAGCAACTTAAAATAAAATTCTTCAATTGATATCTAGGCAACTCCTATGTTTTCTTGACTTGACCTTATCACGAACTTAATCACCTGAAACATGTATAAAAAACAAGTGTCAACTAAAATAGTTTGTAAGAAATCACAGGTTTAATAAAATTATATGTTTGGCAAAAGTAACAATTCATATTTCAAGTTCATCAAATAGCACGTAAAATAAAACAAACACATGATTAGCAAATCCAACCTAAAATGATGAATAACGAATAAGTGGTACAACTCGCAAGTTGCACTAATAACGAATAAGATGTCCAACCAAAAGTTATCCATAAAGTATATGTGTTTCCATCCTATGGCCCATAGCTGTACTACCGTTAGCTTAAAAGTTTCAAGTTAAGGATTTGCAAAGTTTAACGTTTATCATGTTGTGTTCATTTATTCACATACATATAAGATTCTCTTGTTTAGAATTGTTTGAAAAACGTGTTTTAATGCGTGCTAATGAGTACATGTTTCCCCTAAAACGATTTGAATAAAGTGGAGCTATGAAGTCTCACCTTGAAAGCTATGTGAGATAAGAGACTTGAACAAATAGACGAGGTGAATCACGGACCATACCCTAAGCAAATAAATAAACTAGTTTTAGGGTAGGTTCGATGGTTACGAGTGTTAGATAGGCGGTTCGGGTCATAAGGTTAAGAATTGGATGCACAAATAGAGTTTTAGTCGTTTTTTAGATTTTGACAGCGAAGTAGCTGAGCAGAAACGATAGCATTAAAAATATCAAAAAACGTCCAAAAATTATGAAATTTTACAGGTGATTAGTTTAAATCGTTCCAAACAAGTTTTGTTTAGAAAGTTTGTAGGTCCAGATTTCTCTTTAAATCACTGATTTGATCGATTACACACACACACAGGCGGAAACTGTGTGTATGGTGGTGAAACAGATGGTAGAAACAGAATCGGTGAAGATAACAGGCTAACCTCACAATGAATCAACACAAAATGATATGAAAATGTAAGAACACAGTGTAAAAACAACTGCAAAGTGTATTGATTCAATAACAATGTGAAAGAGAAGGTTCAGGGTTACAGCCGCTACTCACACCCTAAACATTCTCAAACTAGGCTATTTATAGTAGTGACTGGTATCGAAACTATGTTCAATCGAAACTACTAGTTTCGATTGACCATTTACAAGTGATACACATAACTGTCGAAACTACCATCTATCAAAACTACTAGTTTCGATTGAACAAGCTCAATAAAAAATAAGTAGTTTCGATGGCCTAGACTTAGCTAATAAAGCAGTAAAATTACAGAAAACTGAAATTACATTTAATGAAATGACAGAAAGTAAACTAGTCTAAAATTGTTAAAACATACAATAAATGACAACAGCTTATACAAAAGCTATGAATGTATAATCTCCCCTTAAGCTGTTGCATTACTGTCTTCAGCTCTTCATCAAGCAGATGGTCCTTCAGTTGTCCTTGGGATGAATGGTTTAACATGGAGAGATACAACTCTTTGATAGGCCTTGGCATCAGCTTCATCTTCATCACTGTATGCCTGAATGTGATTCTGGAATAGTACCTCCAGATCTTCAGGCTGAAATTTCAACAACTCCATAGGCTCAAAGATAGTGATGTCTTCCTTGCCCTCACACTCTATTACTGCACTGCCAATGATTGGGTCATAGTACCACTTTCTGAAAGTTTGCAGCTGGACAAGTACAGATTTTGGAATGGTGATGGTCTTGTGAGTTTGGGCAGGCTTGTACCTCAAGAACACATATGGCTTGTTAGTCTTAGGATGAAACCTTGTCTTTGAGATTTTATTTTGAGTTTTCCTACGCTTCATTCCCTTGAAATCATTATTGACTTGAGAATGCAGAAATTTCTCAAAGTCATAAGCCATCGTAACCTTCCCAGGGTTTTGAAGGGGAAGTTTGGCTAAATCCCTGAGGTCATAGAAAGGAAGGGTCTAGAAGTCAGTCATATTTTTAAAATGCTGAACTCCCCCTGTATATCTTCTGATAATAAAGAGCTTCCTTTCAGCATCATACTTCCAGCCAATTGGAGGCCTCTTTAGTTCCTGATGCTCAGCTATCCATTCGTATGTTTTAGGAGTTTCTTCCTGAATGATTTTCCTAAACCAAGATTTTCTTGAAGTTGGAGGTTCAGGTGCAACAGAAGGTGGATCTTGTGCTGGACTTGATTCAGAGACAGTAGTGGTTGGTTCAGGAGTGACTGTCTTGATAAGATTAACCTGAACATCTTCTTCGTCTTTTTCTTCATCAGACAAGGTTTGAATCTCCTCTCCTTCTTCTGTGAAGTATCTGGTTCTCTCAGTCTCTTTTTCCTCGGTGGTCAGAATTTCTAGGTAAAGATCATTATACCCAAAGTTTTCAATTTAATCTAAGAGCGCATTCATCTCGTCATCAGATGGGATGTCTTCTTCATCTAGAATTACGGTCTCTATCTCAGTAGAGGTCCCTTTCCCTTTCTTCCTTGCATCTCTTCTCTCACTTGCTGAGGGAAGGTCTAGTTCTGGTTCTTCAACCTTGACTTCAACTGCCTCCTTTGTCTTCTCAGCATGGCCAGTAAAGACAGTTAGAGCAGACTCTGGATTAGTGACAATGGCAGGAGATGAGGGTTCAACTACAGATGTAGTCTCCCCCTGAGCTGTTGAAGTGGTTGGTTGTTGTTGTACAGGTTTTATCATTGAGGCTTTGAGCTGTTCCACCGCTTCAGCTAAAGCCTTGAATTCTTCTTTTTGTTGGGAAATAAGTCTCTGTTGTGTTTCAAGTTGGATTTGTTGAATGTCAATCTGGGTATGTTGACCCCCAACTTCCAGCTTCAGGTCTTTAACCTCTTCCTGGACATAATGCAGATTAGATTTTAGGCCTTCAATTTCTTTATCCTTCTTTTGAATCTTATCCTGCATTTTCTTCACTTCAAGGCTTAAGTTTTTAACTCTAGGTATAGGAGAGGTTGATTCATGATGTGGTGATGTGGGAGGAGTATGGATGGGTGTTTGATGTGGAGATGTAGGTTGTGTAGGGATGGGAGATTGATGTGGATATGTAGGTTGTGTAGGGATGGGAGATTGATGTGGAGATGAATAAAGAATCTGTCGAGGATGACAAATCTTCTAATCCAGTCTTGATTTTCTTTGCCCTAGGTTCTTCTTCTTCAAAGTCAGAACCTAACTCAACTTGCCTTTTGGAGGATGATGCTAGATGCTCTGTTCGTTCATCCGAATCAGACTTGTAGTAGTCAGATCCATAGATTCCAGCATCCAGAGTCCCACTCGATTCTGCAACTTCCTCCTCAGCTTCATGTATACCAGCTTCAACATTAACTGCTGGCTCTTGAATTATCTGTATTTGCTCGACAAAAGGAGCCTCTATCACAGTCTCAATGATGGGTTGATCTTCTTCTTGAACATTAGGAATGTTCATCTCAATCTCAACTACATCAGCAGGTTGATTACCTTGATCTTGTTCAACTTCCATCTCTTCTTCATCAGATGATAAGATCTCTTCTTCTAGATCGGGGTCAATATCAGGAATGAATTCTTCTTCTTCACCAATAATATGACCAAACAGGGGAACGTCAGCTATAGCCCTGTTGGTTCTCTCGTTTGTACTTCTCATATAGCTGAGAGTCTTGGCAATCATATAGTCGAACACAAAGGTGTTCCCAACTTGTTGCAGCTCAGGATGAAGATGATTGATGATAATCTGTAGAAATCTTGGATATGCCAGAAATTTCTCCTTCACGACTCCTGTTAGTTTGTCCTTTAACTGTCTGAAGATGAAGCCAGAAAAATTGTAATCTCTTCCCTTGACTAACCCCAAAATTGATGAGCCAAGAGTGCTGTTTGCTGAATCAAAACCTCCTTTTCTGATTGATAGGTAGTGAATAAACACGTGCACTACGTATCTCCAGTGGCTTGGTAAGGAGTTCTTGATTATCTGACCACTTTTGAATTCTTCTGGATGACCCAATCTTCTGAAGCATTCTTTAACATAGAAGATTGGAAATTCAATGGGTGCATCTGGATTGTGATTAAACTGCAGCACCTCTCTAACTGTAGCTTCAGAAAATAAGACTTCTTGGCCAAGCACAGTTGCTCTGATGTGCTCCACATTTTCAACTGTGATGATCTCTACAGTCTCCCAAAATTCTCTTATAGATGTCTCAAACACCGGCAGGTTGTTGCTGATGGCAAAGCTGATGTTGGAGTTTGCCAGGAAGTTTAAGACACGAATGAACTCTGCAGCTTTTGGATCATTGGCATTAAGGAATGCACAGACATTGTGTCTCTTTACGAATAAGAGATCCATACCTGTAAAATTCATCAATTTTGCACAAGAAGTAAAGTTTCTGAAAATACTTGACCGAAACAAGATATATCAACACTTAGAAAAAATCTAAAATCCTTACTGTCGAAACAACTAGTTTCGATTGAGATGAACTTGGCTAATTTAACAAACAATTTTATCGAAACAAGTAGTTTCGATAGAGGCAATAAGCTTTGATCAATACTTAGAAAATTTTGAAATAAATACTGTCGAAACAACTAGTTTCGATGGAGATGAACTTATCGAAACTAACTAGTTTCGATCAGAGGTACTAGGGCAAGTTTGGGTGTCGAAACTAGTAGTTTCGATTGAAAACCTTTTGAGAAATTTTGAAAGAGTTGAACCCCTTTATCGAAACTACTTGGTTTTGAAACCCAAACCCCTTTGATTCACGATACTCAGACTAATATAAACTATTTAATGAAGGGTTTAGAGTGGCCTGTAAGTGACGGAACTTCATCTTACCGAATGTGAGACTGTTATCTGTAAGAATACACATTAATCGTGAGTTCAAAGATGATAGAGATGTATGCAAACACGGATAATCATAAAAACGACTGTTATTATGAAGATTTAGTCGAACAAATATTAAACTTTGAAACCCTAGGTCTGCCGATTTGCAAAAATCATCCAAAATGAAGTAGTGAGACGTTACCTGATGATGGAGACGATGGTGACAACGGGGGAAAATCAGGTGATTAACGCTGATATCTTGCAACGCTGATATCTTGCAACTCAGACCAATGGCTTGAGAGATTTTGCGTATGACAGAGAAGGTGAAGAGGGTTCGAAAATGATGAGTGAAACTCAGTATGAAGGAAGGGATAGATTATGAAGGCATTTAATTTGCGTAAGACAGATGACCAAAGTGCCCCTGTCGAAACAACTAGTTTCGATATGTACAACTAGTTTCGATAGTTCAAAGAAGTTTCGATATGTAAAACTAGTTTCGATAGTTCAAAGTAGTTTCGATATGTACAACTAGTTTCGATAGTTCAAAGTAGTTTCGATATGTACAACTAGTTTCGATAGTTCAAATAGCAGAAACAAGACTAACATATATACATTGTTAAAACAGACTTAACTATAGAAATGAAATTATACACAAGATATTTACACTTATCTTCTTGAAAAAGATCCAACATGAGATCAGATCTGGTTAGTCTCTTGAAACACTTCCTTTTGCAATTAACAACTGTGAGTCCCTGAAGATAGCTAATATTTGTGCAAAGTAAACCCGAACATTTGTTTGTACTAAGATTTCATGTGATTAAAAGGTACCATTTAAGCAATATACAAGGTGTACCCCACATATTAAAATAAAATGATTTTGAAAACCTATCAATCCTCAAGAAGTACCCATCTTCATCCTATCATCTCTTTCTGATTAACCAAGGTACCGTCTTAGTAATGTCAAAGTACCACCAAAATAAAATAAGATATCCAAGTGGATTTAGAAAATTAAAATAAAATATATCCAAGTAGATATTAAAAAGGTACGAGCATTCTAGATCTTTGCATAAGCAAAACAGAAGAAGTCATAAAATTATCCAAGCGGATAGAAAAATGTTGAACACCCGAGATCTTTGCGTAAGCAAAACAGACGGGGTCAAATCATTCAAGTGGATGAGAAAAGGATGAGCACCCGAGATCTTTGCGTAAGCAAAACATACGGGGTCATCGGTGGTAAATATCGTTATATTTACGGTCACTGCGTATGAATAGGAATCCAATACATAAGCCTGTATCTGATTGAATTGGTTTTCTTAGATATAAAAATGGGTTAGATGTTTCAATAATGGGTTCAAACACACAAGTATGAGATATATATATTAGGTTTTCACACTACTTACAAGTTTTAACCATATGTCGGGCCTACCAACTATACCTCAGTAAACACCATCGCTTTTGGTCTATTCCATGTCCAAGATATGAGATCAGACACTATCATTTCTCAAAGGTCAGATTCATTTTTTTCCTGCAACTCAAAACCACTTGTAAGATTATATACACATCAATTCTTTTCAATATTATATTTCTCCCCCAAAAGATTTGCGTAGAAACTGTACATAAAAATAAAATCTTTTTGGATATTTCTTTGAAAATTAAACAGAATTTTGAAAAAAAATACTATTCACACAATTTACTGAAAGTTAATCATTCCAAGCATCTCCACCAGTTGGGCAAATCTGGTAGAGTCAAAAGCCTTTGTGAAGATGTCTGCGGTTTGTTTGTCGGTTTTGACTTCAACGATTTGAATATGCTTCTTTTCCACACAGTCACGGATAAAGTGATGTTTGATTTCAATGTGTTTTGTTTTGGAATGCCGAACGGGGTTTTTGGTGATATGGGGAACAGCAGTGTTGTCACACAGAATGGGTGTCTCATGGAATGTGATCCCATAGTGAAGCATCTGACGGTGTATCCATCTGACTTGGGAACAACAGAGGGCTGCGGCAATGTATTCGGCTTCGGCGGTGGATTGGGAAACGATGGATTGTTTCTTACATTGCCATGAGACAAGGCGGTTGCCAAGGAATTGACAACCTCCAGAAGTGGATTTTCGGTCTAAGTTGCAACCCCCGTAGTTTGAATCTGAATAAGCCACAAGATCAAATAAGTCAGTTTTAGGATACCACATACCCAATTTTGGCTTATACTTTAAATATCTTAAAATACGTTTGACAGCAGATAAATGAGAGAGTTTAGGATTAGCCTGAATCCAATTTTGGCTTATACTTTAAAACACTCATCAGATTGTATTTCAACTGAGGAACAAAGTTGACAAATTCCAGACTATTTACTCCATTTGATATTGTTCCTTGTCCTTCAATCTTTCCTCCTCTTGGGTTTCCAGCAAAAGCAACATACTCTCCATCAATTTGATGATAATCTTGCAGCAAGTTAAAGTGCCCAGTCATATGTCTTGAACATCCACTATCTACATGCCAGGTGTTATCTCCGGGTCTTCTTGATTGACCCTATACACAACGAACCATTTATTCGATTTGACCAAAATTGTTTCAATCAAGAGATTTTAGTGTCAGGATATGACCTCTCATTGGAATCAGAATTACAACCATCCTTTGATGAAGCATGGTCATCAAATAGAACATTATTTTTAATTTTCCAAGTTCGTTTTAAATAATTTTTAGCATTTTTAATTCTTTTACGCCTAGATTTCCTACTGTGAGAAGACTTAGGTAACACATATGAATTTAATGAACTTTTGGAAGGCGATTCTTCATTAGAATTTGCGGTTGTCAATTTACAACTTTTTGAAACATGATTTGAGGCACCACAACTAAAACAAACGTTTTCACAAGATATCTTAGCCTGATAATAGTCATCACAAGATGAAGATGATTGTGATGTTGAGGAATCTAAACATGAGACGGTTCTCTCATCAATAACTTTGTCTTGAAGACGATGTGCTTCCTTTAATCTGAAAAAGTCCATGTTGCTCATGGTTTCACGTGGTACATCATTCACAATAATTCCTGCACTTTTAAACTTGGTAACACATGGCATAACATTCAAAGATTTAGGAACAAAAGGCAAAGCATTTTTAAATTTAGAAACATCACATCCCAAACCCGTATGCTCAGTAGGCATAGAATCAAAATACAAGTTTTTAACGTGTTCACAAATATTTGGTTTTGACACGGACATATTATTACATTCATCCGACTCAAGTTCTTTTAAAATAGTTTTATCATTAGTACTCTTATCACAATCATCTTCGGAATTTACACAATTTGATTCTGCACAAGAAGCAAAAGTGTCAAAATCGGAGGACGTAATATAATCATCAGGAGATAATGTACAAACAAAAGGTGTGGAAACATGTGGAGTTGGCATATCAGCAAATCTTCCTGATTTAGAATAAGGAGGTGGATGAGAGTTATTCCCAAGACCCTCTGTGCCTTTTCTATTAAATTGTTTATCGATTATCCCAAACAGAATTTTCTGATCCATATCCATGTGATCAACTTCTAATTTGGCTCTTTCTGCCTTTTGGACTCTTTCACTTAAGATCGTATTATTAATGGTTTGAGTATTGAGTTGCACAATTAAAGAGCGATTTTCACCAGAAATGTCACGAATTTTCTTTAAGTAAAGTTTCTCATTTTTGTCCACAGAGTCATACATCACCTTAATGTGATCTCGTTCATCAATCAAGGCTTGATTGATGAATCTGTATTTTTGAATTTCATTCAAGCAAGATCTAGAATTACACAGTTTAGAAATAACCTCAGCAGGCACAGCAGTGAGATCCTCAGCAGGTTCAATCATGACACACTTGCTCTTGTCCTCCACATCAGCCATCAAGGCTTTATCAGCAGCTTCCTCAGCTTGTTCTCCCCAATGATAGTGTCCATCAGCTTGACACACAAGAGCTGTGGAACTTGAAGATGTGTTTGTCTTTGGAGGATTGGCAGCTTGTTTTCCAGAGGAAATCTTCTTTTCTTGCTGATCCTTGGAGGACGGCTCCTTGCAGTTTCTGGCAAAGTGACCCAGCTGATCACAATTGTAGCATCTCACCTTCTTGATATTAAACCCAAGTGTCTTTCCCTACTTGAATCTGTTTATGCCAGTCCTTTTGATGAATCTTTTGGCTCTTAAGGTCAACATGGCCATGCACCAATCAATGTCCATTTTCTCCAAATCATCAGGATTAATCTGCTCCAAGTCATCAGGTTGAAAGCTAACCGGTGTTAGATTTCCAGAAATCAGTGCATCATAGCACGACATGAAAGCAGTCATGATTGGGACATAATCATCAGGAATCATGGTGACAGTCTTTTGAGGAGCAGAGGAGCTGGTAGAATTAATTGCAGCAGCTGAAGGAGGGACATCAGTCTGAAAGTATGGGCTACCGGATGAGCTTGATCCAGCAATAAGAGCTGTGTTTCCAGACTGATTTGATGGGGTGACTGCTCCCTTCTTAATCTCAATTTCATAAGATTCAAGAATGATATAGACTTCCTATTGAGATAGAGCACTCAGATTCTCTGTCTTTTTTATCATGATTCGATACATATTCCATTCCTCAGGAAGAGAATCTAGGAGTTTCTTGTTTAGATCAAGAGTAAGGTACTCAACTCCCATTACTTTCAACCTTGATACAATGCTTGAGAAACGGTTGATCAAATCAGACATTGATTCTCCCCTTACACTGCTGAACATCTCATATTGTTTCTTGATCAGATCTCTTTTGCTTTCCCTGACATCCTCACTTCCCTCATATCTTGTGCACAATGCAACCCATAAGTCTTTGGCAGTTGTGTACTCAGCAAAGATGTTGAAAATATCCATAGGAAGAGCCATGGCAATAGTCCCGTAGGCCTTGTTGTCTCGGGCAATCAAGGCAGGATCTTTCTCATCATACTCAGATACTAACTTAGGACGTTGAACATCAGCAGTGGTAGTTACGGGCTTGTGGGGACCATCGGTGATAGAACTCAACAATGTATAATCGTGAAATTGAAAGAAAAGCTTCATCTTTTTAGTCCAGTTATCAAATTCTCTTGTGGACACAAGAGCAGGTGGTCTATTTCCCCAGAAGGTTCTGTTGAACTTGAAGTGGCCATAATATTCGGAATCGAAACTAAACAGAAACTAGTTTTGATAGGACAACTTCTATCGAAACAACTAGTTTCGAAAGGATAACTTTTATCGAAACAACTAGTTTCGATAGGACAACTTTTATCGAAACAACTAGTTTCGATACTGAAAAATTTACAGACAAGTTTCGATAACCACAGTTTTTATATAAGACAAAAAATCTAGTTTCGATAGTACCTTCTCCCGACAAAACGTAGACAAGAAGTTTCGATGATCAACAAAAATCAGAAGCAGTCCCCAGTAGTTTCGATGCCTTCTTCTCCAAGCTCAGAAATACTCCATTGATAATAAGCTCCAGAAATCAATAGAGCAGAAAAGACAAACCAATCCAGCGAAAACCTTCGTCTAACAGTCCTGATCACTAAACCAACCTTCGATGTTGAAAATACGAGCAAAAACCCTTGGAAATCGATGAAAAAGTAGCCGTCAATCAATAAAATAGTACTTCCGAGAATAGATGTGCAAAAACCCAAAATAAGCTTTGAATATCCTCACAAACACCTAGAATCGATCAATAAACTTGATAACACTCAAAAACACTAGAGCATAAATATCTGATACCAATTGTAGGTCCAGATTTCTCTTTAAATCACTGATTTGATTGATTAAACACACACACAGGCGGAAACTGTGTGTATGGTGGTGAAACAGATGGTAGAAACAGAATCGGTGAAGATAACAGGCTAACCTCACAATGAATCAACACAAAATGATATGAAAATGTAAGAACACAGTGTAAAAACAACTGCAAAGTGTATTGATTCAATAACAATGTGAAAGAGAAGGTTCAGGGTTATAGCCGCTACTCACACCCTAAACATTCTCAAACTAGGCTATTTATAGTAGTGACAGGTATCGAAACTATGTTCAATTGAAAATACTAGTTTCGATTGACCATTTACAAGTGATACACAGAACTGTCGAAACTACCATCTATCGAAACTACTAGTTTCGATTGAACAAGCTCAATCGAAAATAAGTAGTTTCGATGGCCCAGACTTAGCTAATAAAGTAGTAAAATTACAGAAAACTGAAATTACATTTAATGAAATGACAGAAAGTAAACTAGTCTAAATTGTTTAAACATACAATAAATGACAACAGCTTATACAAAAGCTATGAATCTACAAAGTTTTTCTGTTTGAGACTCGTATCATATCCAAAACAGCCAAACAAGACAGAAGGTACTGAAAAAGGTTTCAGTCCCGTTTTGGCTACTACGGAGCCGTACGTTAGAATTAGAAAACAATCCACTTACGGTTGGAAATAAAATTCGACAAACTACATTGTGGAATTTGAATTTGCTCAGTTTCGTTTAATTATGATCAAGTTATGCTTAGTTAAAGTCAGCACTGTTTCTGTCCAAAATCAACAATTGCACTTAAGTGGACCGTTTAGGGTTTTAAGTTTACCGAACGCATACATAAAAATTAGACGAATGTTATTATGTTATTATAATACATAATATAATCATATTAGGTTAGCCAAAATGTCCCGTGTCACCGGTATAGCCATGATATTCACAGAAGCGTTTCGGAGAATCACTTAATGCAATCGGCATAGCCGACACGAGCAAGTGGATTCTATGTTTTTAGTTAGCGTGTGATTTCATATAAGTGGTGATATAGAATAAATAACATGTTTTAATTTAGCAAGAACATACTAAAGCATCGACAGAGACAATTTTGCAATAGTTGTCTTGAGGATTCACAGAATGCGACGGCATAGCCGCCATTGCAAACGGGATCCTTTGTTTGATTGTTGGTGATGTTAGCTTGATTTGTTTGTTTAGTTAAGGTTATTAGAGGGTTTTTAGGGCTTAGGTTTCACATGATCAAGTGATCATGGATAGAAAATAGAAAAAGATTGAGGGTATGAAGAAAGAATAAATTAAAATACGGTATTGAACTTCGGAGGTTACTTACTTGCTTGATCTTCAAATTCTTGGAATCCTCTAAGGATTTTCAAAAACTTCAAGAGATAGGGTAGGGATTTCAAAATTTATGAGGGTTTGGGAGAATTAGCAAAGAAAACAAGCTCCTAAGCCTTATATTTATACTAATGGTTGAAAGGGTGTAAATATGGAATGTCTTGGAAAGGAATTTAGGGTTTTTACGGTGTGTAAGGGGGGTGGCCAAAATTTCTTGGCCTTGTGGGATGCAAAATTCTTCCATGGGCCATAGGTGGCTTTTGACCTATGGTTGATCCAACGGTTCGGTTTCGCGGTTTTTGATCGTTTTTCGAATTTCACGATTTATTTAAGAAAAGTTTTGCAAACAAACTTTGTTTTAATTAATGAAATGAATATGTTAAACATTTAAAACAAAAATTAATCTCATGTTAGATGAATTTGTCGGTTGTGGATGGTACGCAGCTAACGACGGTTTAAAAGGCGAACGATCGCACGAAAGTACTAACTAGTACTTTTAAGTAATAATTCACATTGAATGAGTTATAAGACCATGTTTGAGATGTATGGGGGTGGTTCATGTGTATTTAATGTGTCATAATCATCAATTAAGTCTACAGGTGATCCATGAATCGATCACAGATAAGTATAAGTCTTTGTAATCAAGCATAAAAGTAATGTTTCACATGTGAACTAGTATTGTAATAATGTATGAATAGGGTTTCAAGTAAAATGAAATGTCATGCGGATTCTCATTGATAAGTCTAGAACGAGTACAAGTAGTAAAAAGCAGAAGTGTCACACATACCATATGATGAGATTGAAGTAGACAACAACTTAAATTTTGTAGAAGAACCAATAGCTATTCGTGACAGAGCCGAGAAACGACTACGCAATAAGTCATTTCCTTTAGTCAAGATACAATGGAAACACATAAATGGGTCAGAAGCAACGTGGGAAAAAGAGCATGAGATGAAAGAACGGTACCCTCAAATGTTTAACGTGTAGCAGGTTTCGAGGACGAAACCTCCGTAAGGAGGGTAGACTTGTAACATCCCGAAAAAATAAACGAACGGATAATAACGAGATCGAGATTCAATCATGGATTAAAGGGAAAGTAAGGGAGAGGTCTTGGGCTCGGCTCCAATGGGCCGATATAGCCCATGCATATAAAGGGAAATCTGCTCAAGACTCTCATTCATCATCTTCAACATTGAAACCCAAGAGAGAGAGAGAGAGTTCTAGAGAGAGAAAGCTCAAGAAGACACCTGTAAGCTTGGAATCTGCTGTCATCTTGTTTCTCCATCATCCCTAATCGATTCTACACGAAGAACCACGGGTCTTGAGATAAATATCGTCCTCAGATCGAGTTTCTGATTCAAAATGGGTTTTTAGGGTTTATGGGGTTTTCAACATAAAGATTGGATTTTTACGCATGAAAAACGATCTAAAGCTCAGATCTAGCTTCATGGAAGCTAGATAAACGATTTGAACGTAAAAAGTTAAGGTTTTGGATCAAAAATCCGACCTAGAAACACTTGATGTTCTTAAGCCGACTCTCGAGTGTCGGCCACCTACAAGTGCTGACACTCGGCGAGGAAGAAGATGATGAGGATCGGCCATATGAGAGAATCGACCTTCGGAGAATTGGCTCTTAAGATTCAGCCCTCTAATAGTCGACCCTCTGATGAACACGCTTAGAATCGACACCCTAGCACAACACCAAGTCCTGAATGCAAGTTTAGGTGACACTCATGAGTGCCTAGAGACTCCCTTTGCTAATACTCGAGTGTGGCTAGTGACTCTCCCAGCCGAGACTCATGTGTGACAGTTGTAACATTCTTAAAAATTTCATGCCAAATATTATAAAAATACAAGTTAAGGGACTATAAGTATAAATATATAAAAGATCAAGGGTTAAAAATGAAATTTTGAATTCTGGATAGATAGCGGACCGCTATCATATCCTAGAACAGTCTGCAATGGGTAGGAGGGTCGGATAGCGGACCAACATCGATTGGATAATGGTCCGACTAGCCGCCTCTAGCCGCAATTTTTGGTGCCGACACGTGTCCTAGGACTCAGACCTAGGTTTTGACGCGTGTCTTGATATCGGACCGATATGCACCTCCATAACGGTCTGCTTGCCGTAATACGAGTTGTAGTCAAATCAGATTTGGACGTATAGGGCTGACGCAAGCATAGACGGATATCGGACCGCTATGCCTTGCCATGTCGGTCCGACATGGGTGTAGAAATTAGCCTATAAATAGCAAAGTCGGGTTTATGCATTTCAAAACACAAAAACACGAAATTGTGAAGTTAGCTTTGATATTCCACTCACCAAAAACCATTCCCACTCATACGATTAAGTTCCCGAGGTGCCGGATCATTTTAGTACGAGTCAAGAAGCTAGAAAACGCTCATTTGGAGAATC
The DNA here is from genome assembly GCA_023525975.1 of Smallanthus sonchifolius. Taxonomy (NCBI): domain Eukaryota; kingdom Viridiplantae; phylum Streptophyta; class Magnoliopsida; order Asterales; family Asteraceae; genus Smallanthus; species Smallanthus sonchifolius. The sequence continues at coordinate 58,979,214 of CM042033.1, read as the reverse complement.
CAAGCTAGAGACGCTGCCAACTAGGACACTCAGTCTAGAAGATTCCTTAGTCAAGACTCTGTTAAGGTGAATACTTGTATTTTTATTAAATAATTTCAAAGCTGAAAACTGTTTTGATTATGATCTGACTTGAATGAATTAATACAACCATTGGTTGCATAAGGTGATTTAGTATACACGTGTTACAGATGAGACGCTGTAACAGGGCTAGGGGTAAACCCTTGGATGTTATGAAAGACCTATCGCATGAGACGTTAGGCAGAATATTGAATAAATGTAAAACCATATCCAAGGTCCCTTGTGTGGCTGGTGGTTAGAAAGTTGACCGTGTTAATTGACCGGAAACTATGGGTAAATTGTTCTATTTGTTCACACTTGTCAGATTATGATTTCCAATATACTTGTATTCACCAGGTTATACTGATAAAATATTTTCAAACATTTTTACAAGTAACCAAGGATGATTTTGTATGATATAGCCATGTGATGACAAAAGAATAATGATGTCATGAAAAGGGAATAACCACCCTAGACATCAGCTTGAAAGAAATAGCTCATGTAACCTTGATTTTGTAAATTAAAAGTTTGTGTACAATATCAGGGTTTATCCCTGTTTATGAAATGAAATGAAATGGGAGATTCCCCGTCTTTTGAAAGATCCCGAGTTATTAAAATATTCCGCTGTGTTTATAAATTTATGATAAGATAAAATAAGAAACAGGTACCAGTTGTTGGTCGAACGCCCGGGTAGGATAAATCTGGGTTGTGAAAGGTTGGTATCAGAGCCATTTTTTTCAGCATATTAGATACTAGATATTAGTATCTAAGCTGTAACTTGATTTTGATAATATTTGGTTTTAGCCAATAAGATACTCAGATGGGGTATCTAAGCTTAAACCAGTATAGACTGCCTGCTAAGAAAAGTAGGTAGATCCGTATAATAATTAAGTGATAAACATACAGATTTCAGGAGATAACTATTATACCTACATCTTCAGACAAACCGGAGAAGAAAGATATTACCCTACAGGATCGAAAGAAGACCATGTAGTCATCTCCGATAGTGAATAAATAATTGTCATCTCCGATGACTCACCCATGCCACAAGCCAACTTTGAGAACCTAAATGGTTCAGGCTCTTCATGGATGATGGGAGCATCTGATTTTGATAACTGAAATACGGGAACTCCGCCTCCAGTTCATCAGACTGGATCCAATGAGGCAGGACCCAGTAGATCGACTAAACCTAGGATACGTATACGAACTCCTTCGGAACACTTGCACGTATCAGCTGAGGAAATGAAGGAAGTATATCAGGAGATACCGGAGGAAGCAGAACCTGAAATGGAAACTCAAGATCCATACCTCTATCCAGTGGGTGAAGAACATCCTATACTTTGCCCTCGATGCTGGAAGAATATATCAATGAACCAAACGATGGAATCGATGATCTGTACCATAATGTATACGATGATCTGTACCATAATGTATATGATGGAAACTCAATTATCCTCCCCCTCATCTTGGAACACCCATAGAATTCCTTGATCGTGCCTTAAGAGAAACTGATGAAGTGGAGAAAGAATCAAGGATGCTCAAGGAAAGGGTTCGTCAACTGGAGGAAGAAAAATAAAAGAATAATAAAAGAAAACATAAAAAGAGAGAACAAACTAACATAGACCAAGGGTAACCATTCGACAAGTATGTAGTTATCTGGCAAACTGAATGTTCTGTCTAAGCAAAGAGTGGTGTATAAATCTCTCCCTCCATCATTCTTTCCTGGGAAGATTTTAGTTGGAGTTACTACTCTGGAACGATAAGTACCCTAGTCTACAAAATGTAATAAATAGTATAATTTACTATTTCAGTATGTAAAATAAAAGTATTTTATTCTATTCAGATGACTGGAAAAGGAAAAGGTCTCTTTTATGTTTAAAAATACGCTCCACCTGGATATGAGTTCCAACCAACGAATGAAACGGATTTAGAAACTGGAACCAGTTCAAAACATATTGGAAGTACATATCAGAGCTTAGGAGAATTAACACCTCCAGCAAATCCTTATGTACCTTCCATCAGTTTTGATTCTGCCCCAACGGCTGCAAGCCGGAATCCTTATTATGGATAAAATCCATATTATAATCCATACTATTATCAGGGAATACCTAAAATACCTTATGAAAATAAGGATTTGCTGATAATGATCATATAGGAGTCTTACAGGAACGAGTAGCAGAATTGGAAAGTATATATTAGCTTTTGTAGACGCCCAAAATAGAGCGTTAAGACAAATGCTAGAAAATGCTCGTAACCAGTGTTATACGTAAATTTCTTTCCAGTCTCTGTAGTATGTATTCCAAATATTAATAAATTCCTTCTTTTCAATAGAATGTCGAAACAAGGACCATCTCATAACACAAGGGGCAAAAGTAAACAGATTCAAATGAAATTTCTAAACAACTGCAACAGAAAGCATAAATGAAGAAAATGGTTGCAAAAGGAATTGAGGAAGCTCTTCCTAAAATTCTAAAAGCTATGAAGGAAGATAAAGCGAAAAATAGAATTGTTGAATCTAAAAACAACCGGGAAGAAAACCATAGTTCAAATGGAGGTAATTCATCAAATAATGAAGAAGAAACTAGCAAGAAAAAGAAAAGAAAGAAGGGGTGTACGTTTCGTGCATTCCGAGCATGTCAACTCTTGAGTATGCAGGAAGTGAGGGAGCAGTAGCTGCCCTGAGGTGGCTGGAAAAAGCTGAGCCAATTATCTCCATCAGCAAATGTGTTGATGAAGATATGGTGCTTTATGCAACAAATCTCTTTAAAGATGAAGCAATGGAATGGTGGAATTTTATCATACAAGCCATGGGCCGGCACAAGGCCTATGCAATGGAATTGGAAGAACTTAAGGAGATGGTAATCCAGAGATTCTGTCCCATAAATGAGAGGGAGAGAATTGAAACTAAATTTTTAAATCTTTGGATGGAAGGAACTAAACATCAGGAGTATGTCTCCAAGATGTTTGAATATTCTTGTTTAGTTCCACACCTATCCACCCCTGAACCCAATCTAATCAAAAGATCTATTTGGGGTATGGCGGAAGAAATCAGGGATATGGTCAAGACTACTATGCCTCAGACCATAGCATCAACCGTGCAACTAGGAGGAATCCTAACTGACGGTATGATAAGAAAACAAGAGGGAGGGAAAGAAAGGGAATTGGCCAAGAAGGCTACGGAGAACCAGAAAAATAATTCTCCTTGGAAGAAAAGAAACCAGCCTATCAAAGGAGGATTTAATTCTTCCATCCCTGAATGCAAAATCTGCAAGAAGAGGCATTCCGGAGAATGTTTCTTCAAGAAAACTTATTGTCATTTCTGTAAGCAGATTGGGCATGTGTTTCAAAACTGTCCGAAGAAGAAAAATATATCTTGTTTCAATTGTGGAGAGACTGGTAATTTAAAATCAACTTGCCCAAAGTTTAATCAAGCAGGATCTAGTGGGGCAAAGGCCAACGAGGGAAACAAAAAGATTGTACGAGCTTTCGTACTTAATACTCGTGATGCTGCAGCTGTTCCAGATGTAGTCACTGGTACATTCCTCATTGATAATATTTATGCTAGAGTATTCTTGACTCTGGTGCGAATTTAAGTTTTATAGATTATAACATTTGTAATCTATTAAACAAGCCCTTAATTCCACTAGATAAGATTTATGATGTAGAAACGGCTGAAGGAAATGTCGTCAAAATATTCGAATCCCTAGAAGACTGTACTATCACAATATCGGGACACATCACACATGTACGATTAATGCTTATGACATTAGCAGGATTTGATATTGTCTTAGGAATAGACTGGTTAGCCAGTAATCAAGCCCATATCCTTTAAGATAAAAAGGCCATAGAAATCCAAATTCCTTCTAGAAAACCTTTAACAATCTATGGCGACAAACAAAATTGACCTCTTGGAATCATTTCAATGCTAAAAGAAACTAAATGCCTTCAGAAGAGATGCATTGCATACTTAGTTCAGATTTCTGCCAGTACAAAAGAAAAGAAGATTGAAGATGAACCGGTAGTAGTTGATTATGCAGATGTATTCCCAGATGAATTACCGGGTATACCACCCAAGAGAGAAGTAGAATTCAAAATCAATCTTGTACCCGGAACAACACTGACTGCCAAAACTCCATACCGATTAGCCCCTACAGAAATGAAAGAATTAAAGAATCAATTGGATGAATTGCTAGAGAAAGGATTCATTCGTCCAAGTTCATATCCTTGGGGTGCTCCAATTCTTTTCGCTAAAAAGAAATACGGTACAATACGGATGTGCATTGATTATCGGGAGCCAAACAAAGTAACGATCAAGAATCGTTATCCCCTTCCTAGAATCGATGATCTATTTTATCAGTTACAAGGAGCTCGCCGTTTTTCTAAAATAGATCTTCGAGCAGGATATCATCAACTGAAAGTTCAAGAAGAAGATATTCCTAAAACTGCTTTCCGAACCAGATATGGACATTATGAGTTCACGGTTATGCCGTTTGGACTTACTAAAGCTTCAGCCACATTTTATGGATATGATGAAGCGTATCTGTAAACCTTATCTAGATAAATTTGTTATCGTTTTCATTGACAATATACTTATTTATTCTAGAAATGCGAAAGATCATGGGAATCATCTCAGAACAGTGCTTGAACTTCTGAGAAAAGATAAATTGTATGTTAAATTCTCTAAGTGTGAATTTTGGCTTAGAGAAATACAATTTCTGGGTCATATAGTGAATGTAAAAGGCATTAAAGTAGACCCATCCAAAATTGATGTTATATCCAAATGGGAAACCCCAAAGTCTCCGACAGAAGTCTGTAGTTTCTTGAGTCTTGCAGGATACTACAGACAATTCATTGAAGATTTCTCAAAGATTGCAGTTCCTCTGACTACTTTAACTCGCAAAACTATAAAGTATGAATGGGGAATGAAGCAAGAGGAAGCTTTCCAAACTTTAAAAAAAAAACTGACTCATACCTATATAGGATTTTCCAAATGGTAATGAAGGCTTTGTAGTCTATTGTGATGCTTCACACAACGGCTTAGGTTGTGTGTTAATGCAAAGAAACAAAGTTATTGCCTATGAATCTCATCAGTTGAAGTTAAAGACTCATGAAAATAAATATACAACTCATGATTTAGAGTTAGGTGCCATAATTTTCCCCCTGAAATTATGGAGACACTATCTTTATGGAGTTAAATTTACAGTTAATACTGACCATAAAAGTTTGAAATATATTTTTGGTCAGAAAGAACTGAACATGAGACAGAGACGATGGTTAGAGATCTTGAGTGACTATGATTGTGAAATATGTTAGCACGAAGGTAAGGAAAATGTTGTTTCCAGATGCCTTAAGTTGAAAAGAAAGAGAGAAACCTAAACGGGTTCGTGTTCTCAGACTTGAACTTCGTGTATATCTCTTGTCTCAAATTAAAGATGCTCAACATTCTGTTCAACCAGAAGAAGAATTAGAACAAGAAGGAATGAAGATCATGATTGAACAGTTAGTGAAAGGAGAAGATGAAATACTTCGTATGAATAGAAGAATCTGGGTTCCGATCACCGGAAATCTTCGGGAAAGAATACCCGAAAAAGCACATAAAACAAAACATATGATGCACCCAGGAAGTGATAAGATGTATAAAAATCTGAAAGATAACTACTGGTGCATTGGCATGAAGAAATATATTGCCATATGTCACACCCCCAATTTCAACTAACGGAGTTTTACCGTTTGGGGAGAGACGAACCAGGATCTCAAACATTAGTTACTTTGAACGACTCTACATGGGACCCAAAATGAAATATTATACTCATCAGAGTTTCAATGCGGAAGCGTAAAGAAAGTAAATGCGCAAAATACACGCGCCCAAAACCAAAGTCCAAAATGTTCAACCAAACCAAGTACAATAAAATAATCCCAACAAACATAAATGAATCATAATCAAAGTAGTTGAATCCCATGCATGCCCTAACGTGCACCTATGTCTTATCTTAGAGACCTGCGAAAACATGTAAGAAAATATGTCAACACGAGGTTGGTGAGTTCACAGGTTTCAATATACGTAAATAAGTGTTTACTAAATTCATGTTCGTTCAGTACGTATCTATAGGTAGCTAACCTATGTTCATGTTCAGCTCAAGCACTCGCAACCGAAGATGACTGTTTGTTTATTGCCTCCTGTCAGGTCTATCAACACTGGCGGAGTGAGTAGGCTAACATTTCACCCGTTCGATCTCTAATCGAGTTAACTAACGCGGGTGGGATTTGTCAAACCCAGTAGTACTACTAAAAATTACCTCACTAAGATCCATATTAACGGTCCGATATAAGTTGAGGACTTTCTGTGATAGCGTGTTACGCTTAGCATTTAACATTGATATCATACGAATTACAAAATCCAAAATTGTTTAATCATGTTTTCTCCCCCAAGTTAAAACAGTAAAAGGGGTCGTGAAAACTCACATGCGTTGCATTGTAAGTAGTATCACACAAAGGATAAGTTGGAACCACGTGTGTAAGTCTCAAACGACTTACGAATGCCCAGAACAGGTGTTGAATTGTTTGAGATCGACTAGATCAGCAGCCGACCACGACTGGTTTGATTTTCGGCGACCTGGATTGCTTCTCCGGTGGAATTAGTGCGTGTAATAGCTACAGTAGTATTCGTTTGAGGTGTGAAGATAGTTCGTTTGCAAGATTATCATAGAATTTTAACGAATTCGATGTTAATTACGATCATGGTCAACGGTTATGCTTTAAATGACTATTAATCTGTTTTAATTTGCAATTGAAAACGATTAACTACTTGGTTATGACCGTTAATGGCAGTGATAGTGCATGACAGTTATAATTCGAACGAATTCGATGTTTGGAATCGAATTTGAATGAGGATTGTATCCGGTTTGACTTGTAAATTCAACATAACGGGTTTCATATGATTTTGACTTTGAGGAGTCAATTGATTGGGTTTTAGGACTTGGCAGGTTTAGTCCTTGTAGTTTTATGTGAATTAGAGTTTTTGAGTTTGTCAAAACTAGTCCCTAGAGTTTGAATTGGGTTTAGAACTTGTTAGTTTGACATCAAAAGTCAACAGAACTGGGATTTTGACTTTCTAAAAGTCAACAGTCAACTTTAGGGATATTACATAACTAGTCCCTGGAGTTTAGGTTTGGATTATTGACAGAATTAGTCCCTGAAGTTTGAGTTAAGTTAAGTAGGTAAATTTTAACTGGATTTTGTTAACGGAGTTAATCGGAAAATTTCGGATTGTCACATCATCCCCTAGTTGAAAGAATTTTCGTCCCAAAAATTAAATAATAAAAAAAAAATTCCCCGGGATGTCACATCATCCCCTAATTGAAAGAATTTTCGTCCCGAAAATTAAACAGTACCTTAAGGATTTGATGCGGAGTGCTTGAACAGATTAGGATATTTGCGCATCATCTGATCCTCGCGCTCCCACGTGAATTCTGGTCCGTGTTTCGAGTTCCAACGAACTCTGACAATAGGGATTTTACTGTGCTTTAATGTTTTAACTTCCCTATCCATAATTTCCACAGGTTCTTCGATGAAACGTAACTGTTCATCAACGTGTAGTTCCTCAAGAGGAACTGTGAGTGATTCGTCTGCTAGGCATTTCTTTAAATTTGAGACATGAAAGACGTTGTGTACACCACTAAGTCCTTCAGGTAGGTCCAGTTGAGACGCTACTGGTTCGATTCTCTTCATTATCTTGAATGGTCCAACATAACGAGGATTCAGTTTGCCTCGTTTCCCGAAACGAATGACACCTTTCCAAGGTGAGACTTTGAGTAAGACCATGTCACCTATTTGAAACTCTAAGGGTTTACGACGCTTGTCGGCATAGCTCTTTTGACGATCACGAGCTTTCGCCATACGGTTTCTAATTTGAACGATCTTTTCAAAAGTTTCAAATACAAGTTCAGGACATGTGAGTTGACTATCCCCAACTTCGGTCCAACAAATAGGAGAACAACATTTCCATCCATAAAGTGCTTCAAATGGAGCTGCCTTGATGCTAGTGTGATAACTGTTGTTGTAGGAGAACTCCACCAACGGTAGGTGAGACTCCCAAGTGTTACCGAAATCAATCACACAAGCTCGCAGCATGTCCTCCGGTGTTTGAATAGTACGTTCTGTTTGGCCGTCCGTTTGAGGATGGTATGCTGTGCTCATATCTAGACGCGTGCCTAAGGCTTTATGTAACGACTGCCAGAAACGAGAAGTGAATCGTGCATCACGATCCGAAATGATAGAGATTGGCACCCCGTGACGAGAGACTATTTCTTTTAAGTAAGTACGAGTAAGCTTATCCATTTTGTCAGTCTCTTTGATTGCTAAGAAGTGAGCGGACTTTGTTAATCGATCAACAATTACCCATATGGTCTCACATCCGGTAGGAGTTCGTGGTAATTTGGTGATGAAGTCCATGGATATTTGTTCCCATTTCCACATGAGAATTTCTGGTTATTGGAGAAGGCCGGATGGTTTTTGATATTCAACTTTGACCTTCGCGCAAGTCAGACACTTACTAACATAGGTGGCTATATCGGCCTTCATCTTCGGCCACCAATATAGCACCTTTAGATCATGGTACATTTTGTCGGAACCTGGATGTATCGAGTAACGAGATTTATGAGACTCATCCATAACTAGTTCCCTTAGGTTTTCGAATACTGGAACCCATATTCGCTCGGTGAAGTAGCGAATATTGTCAGATTTGACCTCAAGTTGTGCTTCCATACCTCGTGTACCTTCTAGCGGTAGGTTTTCTTCTTTTAGGGCTTTGAGTTGAGCACTACGGATTTTCTCAGGTAATCCTGGGTGAATAGTAATCTGTAATGCTCAAACTCGTTTGGGTTTTGTTTCTTTTAGACTTAAGGCATCAGCTACAACGTTAGCTTTACCCGGATAATACCGGATCGCACAGTCATAATCATTTAAGAGTTCAACCCAACGACGATGTCGCATGTTCAACTCTTTCTGCTCGAAGATATGCTGAAGACTTTTATGATCAGTATAGATGGTGCATTTGGTACCGTACAAGTAATGTCTCCATATCTTAGGTGCGAAGACTACGGCTCCCAACTCTAAGTCATGAGTGGTGTAGTTTTTCTCGTGGACCTTTAGTTGACGTGAAGCGTATGCGATCACCTTTTCGCGTTGCATTAAGACACAACCCAGACCCTGAATAGACGCATCACAATACACTACAAAATCATCGGTTCCTTCCGGAAGAGCTAGAATAGGTGCACTACAGAGTTTCTGTTTAAGATGTTGGAATGCTGACTCTTGGTTATCGCCCCAATTATAGGCTTTACCCTTTTGAGTTAAAGCAGTGAGAGGTTGAGCAATTTTTGAAAATCCTTCGATGAATCGACGGTAATATCCAACCAATCCCAGAAATTGTCGCACCTCAGTCGGAGTCGTCGGTGCTGCCCAATTCTTGATGGCTTCTATCTTTGATGGGTCGACATGTATTCCTTTCTCGTTAACCACATGTCCTAGAAACTGAACTTCTTGGATCCAGAATTCACACTTGGAAAACTTAGCATACAGTTGCTCTCGCTTAAGTAATTCCAAAATTAGGCGTAGATGTTCCTCATGTTCTTCCTTGTTCTTGGAATAAATAAGGATGTCGTCGATGAAAACGATAACGAATTGGTCAAGGTAAGGCTTACACACACGGTTCATGAGGTCCATGAATACCGCAGGTACGTTGGTTAACCCGAAAGGCATGACCATAAACTCGTAATGGCCGTACCTTGTTCTGAATGTAGTCTTAGAGATATCCTCTTCTCGGAATCTTAACTGATGGTAGTCGGACCTAAGACCTATTTTGGAATAGAAACTTGATCCTTGGAGTTGATCAAAGAGGTCATCTATGCGAGGTAAAGGGTAGCGGTTCTTGATTGTGACTTTATTCAGCTCCCGGTAGTCAATACACATACGGAAAGTTCCGTCCTTCTTCTTGACAAATAGTACCGGAACTCCCCGTGGCGATGAGCTAGGTAGGATGAAAACTTTATCCAACAAATCTTGCAGTTGAGTGGACAGCTCTTGTAATTCACTGGGTGACAGTCTGTAAGGTGCCCGAGCAATCGGTGCTGCTCCGGGTGCTAGATCAATTTGGAATTCAACTTAATGGTGCGGTGGCAGACCAGGCAGATCCTCGGGAAATACTTCCAAAAATTCACGCACGATGGGAATATCTTCAATCTTCTTCTCTTCTGATGGCTTCTCAGCAACGAGAGCCAAAATAGCCGTATGCCCCTTTCGAAGGCATTTTTGTGCTTTCATAAAAGATATGATGCCCATGATTACACCAACTCTTTCGCCTTGAACGGAAAGGGTTTCTCCACTCGGGAGAGGGATACGAATAATCTTCTCATAACAGATAATTTTAGCTTGGTTTTTAGATAGCCAATCCATGTCGACAATTACATCAAAACTACCAAGTGTGACTGGCATAAGATCGATATCAAATATATGTCTAGCTAGCTCAAGCTTACATCCCTTAATAATATGATTTGCTTCAATTATTTGGCCATCAGCTATCTCTATTATATACTTAGCTTCTAACAAGGTTGGAGTTCCTTTTATCATATCACTAAGTTTCTTAGATATAAAACTCCTATCAGCACCAGTGTCAAAAAGGACAGAAGTAAAGTAATTATTTAAGAGAAACTTACCGGTGACCACATTATGATCGTGACGGGCTTCTCCAGATCCTAGTACGAAGGCTCGTCCCTTCGCACCATTTCCTCCACCATTGCCATTGTTACCACCATTGCCATTGTTATTCTGGTTAGGATTGTGGTTTCCATTACCCCCTTTCTTCAATTGAGGACAATTCTTCCGAATATGTCCCTCCTTTCCGCACTCAAAGCAACCCCATGTGGATCCAGGTTGTTGAAAAGGTTGTTTAGCTTGTAACTCACCCCTGCAATCCTTAGCAGCATGACCTATTTTGCCGCACATCTGGCAACGGTTGCAAAACCCGAAGTGGTGGAAGTTGCACTTGTTACACTTAGTAGACTTCCCCGCGTAACCACCCTGGTTTTGACCTGAAGAGGTCAACTGGTTGAAGTTCTTAGTAGGCTCAAACCTACGCTGTTGCTGCTGCTGCTGCGGTTGATTAAACTGGGGTTGGTTGGGTTGGGGTCCTTTGGAATGAGAGTTGGAGTGGTTATAGGTGTTAGAATGGTGATCAAACTTGCGTTTGTTTTTGTCGGTGGGTTTAGAAACTGAACCTATCGGAGGTAGAGTCCCTTGAGTCGCCGCCTGGTCGGTTAACTTATGGG